>CM062806.1:929799647-931049257 GCA_031772625.1 Pinus tabuliformis
TTTCATGATCTTTAAATGAGTAAAATTTAGTATTTACCTATTTTTACAAATGAAGCAGGTATGTTTAATCCATTTGGTGTTGGTTTGAATAGATTTACAGTTGAATTATAGAATTTGATGTGCACGATCGTGAATTATACTACAGAGCATACTTTTATCTCTTTTTCGAGCTCTATTAAACATCGAAAAAGGAACCCCCTTGGAGTCCTCTTTAAGCTCTTTTCAGACTCTCGAAATATGAAAATATTGTCGAGCGCTTGTCCTTTTCAGCTCGTTAACAGATTGGAAATGACATCTACTCAGTATAAGTTTAACCCTTTTTCGGGTTGAGATAGATTATTTACGAAAAAGGAATACGTTGACCGAACATGGTCAATAGGTTCTCTCTTGTATTGTTTTACACTTTTTCGGACTTGAGAGACAAATCTATGAAAAAGAACTTGTGGAGTTTTCTTTTTGTCCCTTTTCAAACTCTCTAAACATGAAAAGGACCAAGTTATCATTATTGTTAGACTCGTTAAAACATCAAATAACGACAAACTTGTCCATCATGACAAGACTGAGTTTCACCTTCGCTAGACTCGTTAAAACATCACATAGCAATGGATTCACCCGAAGGGTGGAATTATACAACAAGCATATGTTATCCTCCTCAAGCTTGATAAAAATAAAGAGGTACTGGTCAACAATGACTAGGGAAAATGGGAAAAGGGGTAAACCACTTTATGGCAATAGGTCGCTCTTGAACATGACACTTTCACTTCATCATTGTGACTATTTGGGTTGGGTTATCTGCTTGATGGTCATCATACCATCCATTACTTTTGTTTTGGGTCAATGCTGCCAATCCATTCAGTGTCGCCGACATGTTCAAGAGAAGTCACTCAGTTTAAAATTCATCCTTTGCAATACTCATAAACCTTCATTTTCATGACTGCCATTCCTGAACCTTGTGTCATCAGTCAAATTCTGTCTCCAAAATCATTACACTCATTTCGTGTCGTTGATGTGGGATACATCAAGGCCCTCCTACGACGAGTCGCTTCTTGTTGACATCAGCACATTATCCAAGAAGTTGACTTAGAAACACCCTTCCAGTACCTTGAGGCTTGCATACATCAATGGCAAGTTTCTCGCTTTTGGCGATAGGTTGACATCATTGGCCTTCGACCAAAAGACTTTGTATGGTGTTCGACATCAAAACATCCATTCACACCATGCAAAATGTACTGCAATACCTTGAGGATCATTATCATTATCGGTGATTTATCTCGCGTTTGTTAACGACTTACATCATTGGCTGGTAATCAGACGATGTATTCCCATGTTCGACTTTAGATCACATATTCACATGGTTAGACTCGTACTTGAGCGAACGATTGAACAAGATAGAAGACCCTAGATCTAGTTTCATCCATCCAAGCTGTGATTTCAGGAAATGTACCAAATCATTCGTACAATGGCTTTACATTGATGGTCATCCTATCATGGGTCTATATCTGTAGACGACTATCTATGTACTTGTAATGAAAGTTTATATGCTGAGCATGGGTATGCCTTCCCTCAGTGATTCATGAGAAAAAATCAAAATATCATGATATTATGTATTGTAATCGATGCAGGTCACCAACCACTTCAGAACCTCCTCATCACATCGTAAAGCATATCACTCGACATCATTATTTTCGACTTCATGCTTTAGGGGGTAGTTGTTACAGATCCATTTGGGCACATCACTCCCATCATCCAGATCAGTACTATTGGGGCTCATCAAACCCTAATTTAGTTGCTACATGCCCTAGACAAGTCACCACTTTGAGTGCCTCCTTCCCTGAGAGTTTTCTTGGCCAGAAGCCCTCCAAAATTGCCTCCTTGAGGGACCAGCGTAGCCTTGGTCAGGGGTAAGTGCGCTTCAGTGCAGGTAGGCCCATGTTAGGGTGCTCTGCAGAGCACCTAGGCCCACTTTGACTTGCATTGGGCGAGATTGAGCGAAATTCACATAGGGTTCTGGGAATATTCTTATCTTCTGGAGCCATCTAGAAGATTCCCACACTTATCATCTCTTATGAGCTCGAAATTGGATAGGGAATGAGTTAAGTAACCTCCTATCCTCTCATCCCTTCCTCCATGGAAACTAACTCTAAGTTTGGAAGGCCATTCAATACCCTCATTTATGACCAAACCTCCTCCATTTGCCTATAAATTGAGCACTCATCTAAGTGATCAGGGGTTGGACTTTGAGAATTTGTAAGGAGATACTGTTGGTGTGAGGATTGAGATTATAAGCAAGTATTGTTATGCTGCCAGAGTGTTGTTCTATTAATGTGATGTTGGTTGGAACCCAAGTTGGAAGAGTGACAATGGATCGGACTTCATGGTTGTAATTCTTCCTTCTACTTAATAAAGTTGTTTACACCTTTTTTCATATGCTTATCTTGATATATGATGTTTATATGTGTGAATGTATCTGATTCCATTTACTTATAGTCGATAGATCTCTCGCTTTGATTGGTTCTCTGTCTTCTGTTTATTCTTGCAGGTACTTTTTGAGCGAGTTAAGTTTGAGAAGGAGCGACATGAGCCATACAAGGAGACAAAAGGAAAGCGAAAGAACAAGTAGGTCCTTTGATTCCCTTGTCTTATTTATTGTTTATAGAAAAAGGATAAGCACTTTAAATTTGTTGTTCTAGGTATAGCTACCTATCTAGGGAGTTAGTATTTATATGTAGATGCAAAATTACACATAACAACTGTGTTTGTTGAACTTCTACCAAAGTGTGTCACGTTCAACATATTGAGCAATCGTGACTGCGCCAACCCATTTGCCCACCATTGTGGTTCCAATCTCATCATTCTGCTATCTGGGTAGTGAACCTATTGCAAATACCGGTTTGGTGTGAATTGAGGGTACTTCTTCCAGACACTAAAATCATAATCTATAAATTTGAGCTGCGATATTTTCCCTAAAATCTCTCTTGAAAATGACATAACTTCCTGTAATAGTGGTGTAAATGTCCCATACTTCGCATCTTTGGAATCCTTTACTGGTTTGGCACTTGGCTTCCTCGGCGAGATGTATGAGGGCAGGAGCGAGAGGAATGCTGTGCCACATTCCTTCTCCTATATTTCCTCCACTTCTTCTTCACTAATATTGACCTACTCAGGTTTCTAATGAGGTTTCATAGGTTTGGCAGGCTTCCTGTCTTGCTTTTTCTTGGTTCTTTCTTCCTTGGTTTGCTTCGTCCTTGGTGATTGCCATTGTTTCTATGGATACGATGCTACTACTATGGGTGATGCTACTGCGAGTGTTTCAACTGTTGGTATAGACATATCTACGACTTCCATGACTCCAGACAATCCCTTCTCATGAAAATTATTCACAATCTCCTCCTAAGATCGCTCAAACGGCATACACAACGAAGTCTCCTGCAACTTCTTTGCTCTATTAATCACTCGATCTCTTGATTAGCAAATTTCTTAATCTGAGTAGGATTCGACTATTTATAACAATTCTGTCTTTTGAATCTCATCATTAGATTTGGTTTTTTTCCCGATTTTGTTCAGATTTCATCATTAAATTCATATTTATCCTTAAATTCTTCCAACATGTCGTCTTAACTGCAACTTTATGCATGTCTTTTCCCTTTTAATGGTCATATTTCTACTTTCCTGACAAACTTCGACATGTCCCCTATTGTAGCGCACCTCTGTCTTACATCGCGACTTCCTGCGAACTTCAATATATTCCAGACTGTAGCGAAGTACTTTCCTCATCAAAGCTCTTTCTGCAACGTAGTTTATAGTCCAGTGCCCACTTTCAACTGCATGTGACACTAAGAATTTCCTTCTTTCTTCTTTAGGGTGAAGCTATAGGTGCAGGGTTGTCCCTATGCAACTTCAACCTACTGCCATTTACTTTTGAATTAATTTTCCATTTAACTTTGCTAACAACATTGCGCCTCCATCAGTAATATACTTAATAACATATGGGCCTAACTAGTGGGTTCTGAATTTCCCTGGAAATTTCACAAAATTACTGTCATAGAGGAGAACAAGGTCTCCTACCTAAAACTTCTTTTGTTTAATGTGCTTGTCATGCCAAGCCTTTTCTCTTGCTTTTTGCACTTGTTGATGAAATCTTTCTATAAAATTGTCTTCTTCCAGAACAAGTAACTGTGACATCCTTTCTTCCATTATGTTGGGGTCTGCCATATTTGTAAAATCTGCAATTCTTAGGCTAGGGACAATGTATTCCATGGGCATCATAGCTTCTTGCCCATAAACCAACCTAAAGGGTGTTTGACCTGTCAACTTTTTGCATGTAGTCCTATAAGCCCATAATACTGTTGGAATCCTAAGATCCCAATCATCCCTGTTTACATTACATACCTTGGTCAATGCATTCTCCAAAATTTTATTGAATGCTTCCATAGTTCCATTTGCTTGAGGATGATAAGGAGTGATCTTTTGGTGGTAAACTTGAAATTCCTCAGTTAATGCTTTAGTGGTCTTATTCAAGAAATGTGACCCTTGGTCACTTATCAATATCTTTGGACACCCAAATCTGGACAATATGTATTCAAAGGTGAACTTCATAGTAGTTTCTGTGCTGCAATCCTTCACTAGCTATGCTTTGGCCCACCTTGTCAAATAATCAGTCACAGTGATTATATACCTTGCACAAGTCCTTTTTCCTGGTGGATTGATAGGTCCAACAAAATCAATAGCCCATTTATCAAAAGCCTGCAATGTTACTTGTGGCACTAGTGGAATTTCATCTCTTCTTGAAGGTTTTCCTGTTCTTTGGCAGACATCACAAGCTCGACAATACTCCTTTGCATCTTTGTGTAGTGTAGGCCACCATAATCATGCTCTTAAAATTTTCTACGTAGTAGCTTTCCCTGCATAATGTCCACCAGCTGCACCACTATGAGCTTCTGTTAAAATTATCTGTCTTTCGTGCTCAGGAACATACCTGCGTAGTATTTCATCTGGTCCCATATTATAAAAATGTCCTACTATTAGTGAAAATATGTTGCCTTAACCACCAATTCTTTCTTCTGCTGCGTAGTGTATTTTGAAGGAGCCATCCTTGTGGTTAAGAATTGAATAATATCAACAAAGTGATCATCTGCTATTCTGATCGCAAATAATTGCACATTAGGAAGATTATCCTCTATTTTCATTGGTTCTTCTCTTATTTCTAACCTTGAAAAATGATCAAGTCCAACATTTAGTCTTCCTGGCTTAACAACAACTTCAAAGTCATACTCCTGAAATAATAATATCCATCTGCAAATTTTTCCTCCTAAAACAAGCTTATTGACCAAATATTTTAGTGCAGAGTGATCTGTGACCATCTTGAAATGTGGTCCTAACAGATAATGTTTAAACTTATGTAAATCATATACCATAGCCAACCCTTCCCTTTCTGTAGTTATATAGTTATTTTCTGCTTTAGACAATTTGCTACTTTCAAAAGCCATAGGGTGATTGATTTCTCCTGCATGAGGTTGTACCAATACCCCTCCTAAAGCTATGCATGAAGCATCCACATGAACATGAAATTCCTTATTCTAATCTAGGAATATCAGTATAGGAGCAGTTCCTTTAGTTTGTCGTGGCTCTTTTGACATTCTTCATTCCATAGGAATGTTACATCTTTATTCAACAATTTTTCCATATGCACAGTGATCTAGGCATATACTTTGATACATTTCTATAATATCATGTATGTCCCAATGTGGTGCGAAGCTGTCTCATTGTCTTTGGTGGAGGTAAATTCACAATAATAACAATCTTCGTAGGATCCACCATCAATCCTTGCTTGCAAACAATATGTCCCAACAATATACCAAAAGGTACAAAAAAATATGCACTTTTTTATATTTAGAGAAATCTGATACTGCCTGCATGTGTCGAGCATCAATCTTAAGCTCACAACATGTTTCTTCAATAACCCAAATACTGTCCAATCATCGAAGTATACTTCTAAAAACTTGTGAATATATTCTTTGAAAGCTGCAACCACCACTCTTGAAAATATGGCAGGGGCATTCTTCAGTCCAAAAGGCATCACTGTATACTAATATGAACCCCATTCTACAGTGAAGGTAGTCTTATGTCGATCCTCTGGTGCAATTCTAATATGATGGTATCCTGAAAATCCATCTATAAATGAATAGGCTTCCTAACCTCCTACATTGTCCAATACTTCATCAGTGAAAGGAGTAGGGAATGGGTCATGTAGACATGCATCATTTAACTTCCTTAAATCAACACAAATCCTGATTTCTCCTTTTGTTTTATTTTCTTGTACCACCATAGGACTTACCCACTCTGATTCTTCCACAGGTTCAATGATTCCAACTGTTATCATTTTGTCAAGTTCTTTCTTCACTTTTTATTTATACTTTGGATTTAGTCTATAAGGCCTTTGCTTAACTGGATTTGCATTAGGCTTTAGATGAATCTTCATAACTCCTAAATCTCCTACTATGCCCTTCATATCTGAAAACTTAGTGGGAAATAACTCCTGGTATTCATGCAGAAGATCTGTCACTTTACTGATTGTTTCTTCATCCTAATAATCTCTTATCATTGCAAACTTTGGCTCCTATTCTGATCCTATATTCACCTTCTTTGTCTTTAATGGCTTTGTTATATCATACATTTCTAACTCAGGTCCATTCACTTCGCGGTAGCCTTTAGATTTTGCTATGTTAATATTGAGAGGGTTTTCATCTTCTTCTGCAGTGATGTTGTAGCATTCCACTACGTTCTGTAGTTGCATATCCTAATCAGGCTACCAAGTGAGTGAAATTTCATTCTAAAAATCTTCTTTTTAACTATCTGAAGGGCTGAATCTATATATGGACAATCATCTTCAAAGATAAATATCAATATAAACCCATCAACCATCTCTTCCTAGTTCGTAGTACCATGTCGAAGTTCTGCTTTCAGGTACCAATTTTGAGGAATTGTCTCCAATGTATGGATGAACCCATGCACCCATTCTTCTCATGGAATCTCCTTCCATGCTGTCATGCAGAGCTGGACGTGCTCTCTAGGATCAATTTGACCATCATATTTATCTACTAACTCAGTTTCTACCTTACCAAACCTTATCCATATCAACCTTCAACATTCTTGCCAAGTTTCTATGTTCTTCTTATGTGTACCCCACCATATAATAGGAGTGGCTCTTAGGGCTATATCCAAAGCTAACAATCTTTGACATTCTAGTACCCGTTCTTCATATTCTTTAAGAAAAATATTTATACCACCCAAACCATCATAAAAAGGTAAGTCACATACCTCAGCAGTCATATAATGAACTGCTTTAGTAACTTTTGCACATCGCCTTGTAGATACTTCATGTGACCTATTTTGCCAATTTTCCAATTATTCTTCTGAATCTGAAGCACACGAAATGTCGTGCTCCCTGTTAGTGTCAGTCTTTCCAGCCTTCCTCCAGTGATCAAACGTGCTCTTACAAAGTGATTTTGAAGTGTCAAGGTCAAATTTTGTCATTTCAGTGAATCTTCAAGCAAAATTTGGTCACTAGGCATTAGATCTAGGGTTTGCTTTCACTCCTTCTAAAGTTGTCCAAATGCCAATCCATGTCATCATTCAGCTGAGTGTATCATCATTCAGAGGGTTGTCGTCATCATGTCAAGTTCCATAGGGTCATTTTACAGCTTATCCATGCTTCAGTTGTGCCTAGGCAAGGTCATTTCCCTCTCCTAGGGTTTTGAAAGCTAATTTCTCTAGGATGGTCAAATCATTAGCAAAACTTGTATCCAGATGTTCATACACCTTCCCCTATCCTTCATGTACCTTATTAAACACTTCCCATCACTGATATCCCCTAAATTCTTCATTTTTGCACAAACCCTAGTTTCTTGCTACAACCTGACAATTTTCTAGGTTGGGCCTGTGTTTTGCCCTTTTGGACCCCTTCCCCTCACTCGATCTCTGAGATTCCACTTTCCCCTGCTTCCTAACATCCCTCCCTACTTCCAAAAATTTCCCCAAGAATTTAGAAGCCCCTTATCCCCTTCATTTCGCTTCATTTCGACAAAATCCCTTGTTCCACACATCGGGATAGGTTTCACTCAAAAGATGTTTCAGAGCAATCAAAGATGAATTTTGGAAAACTGAGAGAGGTTTTTGTCCACAACATGCCAAAGAAGAAAAACCTCCTTCACTTTTTACACAGGTGTCATGGTTTTAGAGAAATGTCAAAAATACCGTTGCCTCAGGAGAATCGAATGCACCTCTGAAGTGACCTTGGGAAAATCACGTTTTCTCCTAGCTTGGTTGGCCAAATGACTTTCTTGATGAGTCAAATGATAACTAGACACAAAGAGATTTCCAATGAACTATCATGAGCTCAATTTGGAGTTGAGGAAGGCATTCAAAAGTTGACTGCAACAGCACTCTGCCTTGAGGCAGCCTCATTTGGCACATTTTGACCAGTCTTGGGAGATTTCATTTTTGACAGGGAAAATGAACTCCAAATTGAAAAATTCCAGTTGGGTTGGAAAGTAGACTCAAATAACTTTCCAACGAGCTATCCTGCGCCCGATTCTGACACCGGGAAGGCCTCCAAAAGTCATCTGAAAGGCGCGCTACGCGTTGAGAATTGGGGCGCTACGCATCAGGGAAATTTGCCAGATTTTCACCTATAGCTCAGCAAAACGCAGATTTGACTAGTTTTGACTTTTTGGAGTGATTTTTCATCCTCCTTGATGTAATTGATGTAATTTTATGTTGGCATAACACTTTTTAACCTATTCTAGAAGATTCATTCATAAAATGGCAAACATTTAATGAATGAATTGGTGTCCTAGCTTATAGAGGCAAGTTGTTTTGACTGCCTAGATTATAGTGCTTTGTTTAGAATTGGTTGAAACAGCTCCTAGGATGATGAGCTCGACCCCTAGAGCCTAGGGAATGGGTTGGCATGCTCTACATTATGTATTTTCTAAATCATTTTCATGGTTGGAGAGGTTGGACTCTTGAGGGATAAGCTTAGACTGTATTACTCTTTGTATCTCTGCAATTTTGGCAAAGGAAAGACCAGGGTTTTGCAGCACTATTTGGGATTCCTGTGGTGATTGTGTTGATGGTGTGTTTCTCTCATGTACTTGTAAGTTTGTTATGTGTATCATTTTCCTACTCTTCTCTTCTGAAAATTAAGTAAATGAAGTGTTAAGGTAGAATTCATGGTTTCTATGCTCTGCCTTTAAGTTTGCTTAATATCTATGTTTTCATTTGTTTAAGGAGAACTCCTGATAGTTTCTTGCTCTCCTTAGCTCCTCACCAGTCATACCTATCCATTCACTTCCTTCAAAGGCATCAAGACAATCTCCTACCTTGCCCCAAAAAGACCTCTGCAAAAACTGTGTCTCATCCCCGCACCCAAAATTGTCGTGCTCAGTTTTCCAACAAAACCCTAAAAATTTGAAATCAAACTTTCCCTATCAGTTTACTAGCCTAAAATCAGTGTTCTTTATTGGTCATCTCAGCCCTTTGAAGACCTTTTTCCGAGATAGACCCGGAGAGAGCCCTCTCCTGTCCTCGTAGGGCTAGCTACGAGGCTAAGTGGTTTGATGTTGCCTTGGATTTTGCCTTCTTCAGCCTGAGGCCAAATTCGAGCGCTAACACTCCCAACTCAACTTGCCTTCAGTAGGGTTAACATAATTTTGTTATTTTGCTGTCATATGATAGATGTTACCTATATCAACTGCGTTGTACTCTTCTTTAATTGGTTCAATGTACCTTTCTCATTTTGATGGATCTAAGGGAACGATCACTCTCATATTGTTGCTTTAAAATATCATTTGCCTCTTCTTTAAGTTGATTATAGCCATGTTGGAAAATTCCCAATCCAATCCAAGTAATGCAGGATAAGGGTTACTGTCATCCACAATTTCTATTACTTCAAAATTAGTAGTAGTGTGCACCCCTTCAATGTCCACTGTAATGTCTGATAATCTTCCTAGAGGAACAATCTTTTGTTGATTCACCATTCTTAGTTGAATAGGTGACCATTGCAACTTCGGTTTACCCATTAACTCCCATATTTTCTTTGTTGGGACATTAGCTTTAGGTCCCTGATCTAAAATGACTTGGTCCATGTAATATTTTCCTATTTGTGCACTAAGCCTCATTTCATTTCCAGTTCTCTTCTGTCTGTGTAAATTTCTAACTTCGCGCATCTCACTTCGTGGTACTTCTTTAGATGCGCAAGAATTTATCAATTCCTGAAGTCCTTCTACAACTCTTTGATTTCACAACAATTTAATACAAGTTTGAAGAATTTTTTTAAAAGTATCTACCTTATATGTTGCATCCTATTCTTATATTGTCACAACTTAGCCTTGTGTCAAAGATGATACACCGCAACTATTCTTCTGATTTTGCTGCGTGCTAGATGTCGAAGCTCCTGCATCCATAAAGCTTCACCTCAATTCCATAAAGACTTCTTTTTCCTTCTGAACATCAAAGGCAAGAGCTTTCGCAACAGTTTTTCTTCCCCATGTGGCTTTAGCTTCCTTTTTTCCATCTGCTTTATCATTCCAGTTGCAGCTCCACTCCTTGTTACAATATTAATGCGAGGTTCATCGGCCCTCAGGCATCAGTACTTCTTTCCATCATAGTTTCTATAGGCATCAATACTTCTTTCCATCATCAATTCATAAGCTCAATAGTTGTTCTCATTCTACCCTACTGATTTGAAGAACTTGCAATATAAGTTTCTTGGAGCCTCGACATACTTCTGCAATAGTTAGAAAACTTCTGCGTGATGTTCACCTCTAGTTTTACATATCTCACACCATAAGATGGATCCGAGATTCAAAGGATTCAGTGCTCCACTGGCCATGTAGTTTCTGAAGAGATGACATTGTTCTTTAGAATGACCTTCTGATTTACACTTCATATACCACACTTCTTCTCTGGCTTCCTTACTTTTCTTCATATCTTGTATCTACAGAGTCAAATTTTCTAGTTGACTTTTGATCTGTTGCATACTTGCATTGGTATCCTCTATAGGCGAAGCTTCTAATTTCATCACAAGTTCTAAATCTTCGGCTTGAGTTTCTATCTTCTATTGCAACAAAGGCAATGTTATATGTGGAAGTAGCACAACTATAAACCATTCTTTATGTTATCGTGGGGCTATTTTGAAAATCACCTGATCCAATAATATCTTTAATCTTTGATCGAATTCCCAAACAAACTCAGTAGGTCTCTGTTTGATTTCTTTTAACTCTATGATACACTGCGACTCAGACTTCGGCTTCTTAAATTCTTTTACCAGCGTTGTTTTAATGTATGCAAATGATATGATCTGATTGCTTGAATACTTCATGTACCATGTCAACGCTCTATCTCGGAATGTTATGACAAGCTGTATTTTCTTCATATTTTCATCATGGACCTGCTTCGTTGTCCATACTACTTCGCATAAAAACTAGAACTGCTTTGGATCCTCTGATCCAGTCCCTTTAAAGATAGGTAGCTTAATATCATCGGCCATAGTTCTTCTTCGATGGGGAGGGGGATTTGTAAGGGGAGGAGGATTCTTAAGGGGAGGAGGATTTGTAAGGGGAGGGGGATGGGGGGTAGCGGGATGGGGAAACCCAAAATCACCTTTATTATTACTCGATTCTAGCTTTGGCGAATTTTCAGGCTAGAAGGGTGAATATTTCAGAGTTACTTTAGGGTTCTCAGGGCGGTTTTCTTCACTTTCAGACTCACTTAAAAGAGGGTTATAGTCAGTTTCTATAAAAGTATTTGGATCTTGGCCATGATATCTCTTCCTAGTGTCTATTCTATATCTTTTTCCACTTTGCTTTGTTCTAGTTCTTCTTTGGATCTTCTCCCAAACATAAGTAACTAATAATCTGACTGCATTCGTAAAATTCCCTTTTTGCACAAAAGCATCTTAATCCAAAGTTTCAGAGATCTCAAGAACTTACCTCGCGGTCCTTTGAAAAAATTCCATTCTGCTTCACTATAGAAAACAATTGAGTCTATCGCGAAATCAATAACGAATCCTCCCAAGGTACTATCAATCCATAAATTAACAAATCTTGAGATCCTATTGTAAATGTTCTTGAGTTGCTGTATCAGTTCAAGAGTCCATTCCTTAGATTCATCTCTTTTAAAACAATTCTTTCTCTCATTCAACCTTGATATCCACTCGTATAGTTCGACATGAAATGAACTGAATAAGATTTCTTATTGATCTTAAAAAATATACTTCTCCAACTAGCTTTCAGTTGAAGGACGAGGGCTTTTATTTTCTCGTTTTGCAAATTCTCATTCCTTTTGTTCTATCCAATCTTGAATTTCCTTCTTCAACGGATGGTACATAAACATATCCCTCAAATAGATCCCGGTCCCGGTAATGAAACCATTTTTTGGCTTAGGTTGGGCTGACCCAGGTTTAGACTTTACTGCGCACCAACAAAACCCTCAATCACTGGCCCTTTAGGCAATAACCTCCAAGTAAGTTGTAGTCTCACCCAAAGTGACTCGGGGAGGTTGCAGAACCAGGTTTCTGTAGCCTTAAGGGATACTGCGATGTGGAAATTTTGTATTTTCTTTATGCTTTAATATTATAAACTACTTCGAATTCATGAACTACTTCGTACTTATATATTACTTCGCATAATTACATTCATTACTTAAACATATCATGAACATCCATAAACTTCACAATATTGAAATAAAGTGCAGATAACAAGCAAAACACATGAAGACACAAATTTTTTCGTGGTTCATCCCAACGTGGGACTACATCCACAAGAACTGTTGCTTATAATAGAGAATTTGGTACAACAAACAATTCTTCACTTGCTCGCACAACTGCAGGTTGTCTACGCACTAAGCTACAGACGGTCTGCGCACTAAATTGCAGACCCAAGCCTCCTCACACTAATTTGTGGAGCCTTGCCCCTTTCTCCGAGGTATATATCACAAAGATACAACCATAAACATAGATCTGGATCCAACCATATATAGATGCCTTCCTTCTTTATTATTGATCCCTATATGTACTATTACATTGAGGGATTACATCACTACATTACCATGGATCCAATACCATGGTTTCCAAAAAACAAGGGAATATGGTCCAAAACCATTCAACTTTTACAATATTATATGATTTTACAAAAAAGGGAGGGGCTTCGCCGTGAAGCCCCTATACTGCGTGATGAGTTTGTTGTGCGGTCCTTGTTGTGTTTCGCTACTCTGTTGTGATGGTCCACTTTGCACTCCATGACATCCTTTCTACTGCGCGCTCTATCCACAAAATTCAGATTCCTTGCTCAAAATCTGGCCAAGTTGGGTTGCGCTCAACACTTAGCAATAAAATTTGTGTACAACATTTAACGTAACAACACTCAACTCAAATGAAACCTTCAACTCTTCTAATATATTCCAAAGGATAATTCTAGGCACTATATCAGAAACTTTCTTAAAATCAATAAAGCAACATAAATGATCAGATTTATAATTAGCACATTAATTTTAGACGATCTTCACTAAAACTAGGTGGTCCAAGGTTGATAGCTTTTACATCTATGTTGGCCTTTAGCCCTTTATCCATAACTTTCTAGCGACATGCCAATGCTTTTTTCCAATATAATTCCATATAACTTAGCTAAAAGAGGGCTAATCGTAATGATCCTATAAATAGAGGGGTTTATTTTTTTCCTTACCTTAAAAAATAAGAATAATAATGCTTTGAGTTCACATTTTAGGGAAACAATTCTCAAATAGGGGATTGAAGAACTTGTGAATGTAAAGGATGAAAGACAATAACTCAAATTTTTAATTTTTTTTGTCTAATAGCCATTGATGTCTTTAACTTACCTTTTACAAGACATTAAACCCAAACTCTGTATCCTTCAAAGTAAAAATATTACTTTATAATAAGTGTTTTCCCAAAACATTAACATATATATGAAATTCATAAAGCTTCATACGATAAAATGCAATCCCTCCCAAAAAAAAATCATATTTATTATTTTCATTAAATTTATGAATTAAGATTTCTCTCCACAATTTTTTTAAATCTAATTTAGAAAATGTAAATACATTTCCTATTTATATGATATACTTTTTCTTTTAATTAAGACCTTTTTTTTAATGTAAGTTGAAGTTTTCTTTGTTGTTTCACAAAGTTACATAAATCATGAGTGGTTATCGCTTCCCACATAGGAAACCAAACTAGACACATAATATTTTTTTTTGATAATGTCCAAAAGATAGTTGTCCCTACAAATGGAAAATCAACTAAGAGACTAACAAAATTACAAACTAGAGTTTTTAACAACATAAAAAATTGACGACATAGGACTATAAAGGAGAGTTGTTGTCCCAAAAATGGGAAAACTAGCCAAAGAAGTAGCTATAAGAGAAACTAGAGAATTAAACAAAGTAAGCAAAACAATAGATAATAGAAACTTGTCAGTCATGAAGATAAGGAGGTGTCCATATCTATGGCGTGGTCTCCGTCCATAGATTAGGATGTAGACTTTGGGCCTAGAGGCAAGCTCATTTAAAGGCCAACTAGACAACGCTCTACATCAATCAAAAGCAACATCAACTCTTGTAGCTTACACATGAGATTGTCTCAAGCATCCCATCTATAAACCAACATCTTCCCCAACGATAAATTAACGTGCTAATATAAAATCAATGGTGTACACTTAGTGATTTTGTCTTCCTCTTGTTTTCATCATGTTAGGGATCCAAGCTGCTATGCTATTAAGAACCTCCGAGTTTAGAATGCCTTGGTGCCTGTGATGAACCTCATTTTTTTGTTCTTGAAATTTGAATTAAATCTCCAGGGGGGTGTGGTGTGGCTCAAGTAGTGGCATACAAAAGAATCAATGTGAAACCTAGCTTATAAGCCCCCAATGCTACCCCAACCTCCTCCACCTCTACGACAATGGGTGTTCTTGTGTGTAATTGCTTTTGCTGGAAGGAAAAAACGAGTGGGACATAGGAGTCCTAGAGCCAAGGGATTAATGAAGTCCAAAGAAGAGGTTGATGTTGTGCAAGAGAATGAAGGTAGAGTTGGTTACCACCACTGCATGCTCCTTGTCCACCTTCAATTTTGACGATGGTGCGAGGAAGCCCAATGATAGGTTTATTAAGCTGAGAACGAGGAAAGGAGCATGCCCAGGAAAAAGTCATTGCAGAGGGAGGAAACAATAGAGGAGAAAAAGCATAAACGAGGAAGGTTAGCATATAGACCAAGATGGAGAAATCACCCTCGATGAAAGCTTTAGAGGAAAATTCATGTAGTGCATTGGGCGAGGAGGGTGGTGTCGGTTCAAGGTATGCATTAGTAGAGTAGAAAGAATTGGTGACACACTAGAGTGGGATGTGGCTCGTAGCCTAATCCTACTATCCACAAACTAGTCGCATCCATCATTAAACACCCCCATCAAGGATTTTAATTTAGAATTTATAGTTATTTAATATATTTTTGTTTTTAATCAAAGTTTAAATATTTCCCAACTATTGGTGTCCTCCATTGGCAAGCCCCATAATAAAAATAACTTCACGTTTCCGACCTCTTTGAGTGCACAAGGCCTACATACACTTCTTGCCAAGATGTCGGTTACCATCATGCAAATAGGAAGTGGGTTAATGACAAGTTTGAGCTAGTATGTGCAAGATTTATGGATGATTCCCTTTTCTAACATGCATAATTGCATTTTCATTCTTTCTTGCAGATCCTTAGCAATGGAGGCAACTTTAGGAATTTTGAATGTTTGTTTCACAGTACTTGTTTACTTGTGAGTTTTTTTTTTTTTTTTTTTTTTTTTAATGAAGATAAGGTTTTTTCTTTCCTTTTTTCTCTAGCTCTCCTTCATTTTCTTATTTGTAGTCTTCTCCTTTCATTTTGTCTCTATTTAGAATTTCTTTGTGCAATTCGATTCTTCGTTTATCCTTTGTTTAGTATTCTCTCTCCCCTAGGCCCTCAAGCTCCTTCTTGGATTCCTCTCAAACTTTTCATCCTTTGTTGTCTCAGTCATCCCTCAATGCTCTCCCATGGAGAGTGGCTTCTCCTATTGCTTTCTCACCCTTCTATTCTCATCCTTTTCACATATTCTACTCTTTCATCCAGGCTTCCTCTCCCCGTCGTTATGCTCACATCG
Source organism: Pinus tabuliformis (assembly GCA_031772625.1). NCBI lineage: Eukaryota > Viridiplantae > Streptophyta > Pinopsida > Pinales > Pinaceae > Pinus > Pinus tabuliformis. The sequence goes on from CM062806.1 coordinate 929,815,841, forward strand.
CCATCATTATGGATGTTTCCTTCTGCTCACATGCATAATTGCATTTTTATTCTTTCAAGCAGATCCTTAGCAATGGAGGCAACATCGGGAAATTTAATTGTTGATTTCATAGTTGCTTGTTCAGAAGTGAGTTTTCTTACATAGATAAGGCGTTTTCTTTCCTTTTTGCTCAAGCTCTCCTTCATTTTATTATTTGTAGTCTTCTCCTTTAATTCTATCTCTATTTAGGATTGCTTTGTGTAGTTTAATTCTTCGTTTATCCTTTGTCTAGTATTCTCTCTCCCCTAGGCCCTCGAGCTCTTGTTTGGATGCCTCTCAAACTTTTCCTCCTCTATTGTCTCTCATCCTTCATTGCTATCTCTTGGAGAGAGGTTTCTCATGTTGTAACAACCCCGGGGTAAAGTTTCATGTAATAAATGATAATAAAGGAAAAATAAGACCAAGTTCACGAGACACGTATTCCAAGCTAAATGTTGGGAAAACACTTTAGTGGGAATCCTTGAGGTTTATTTATGGCTATGGAAATTAGAAAAGACATTGGAAAATGAAAAGAGACAATAATTGACATTTAATCATGAAAACTAAGGAAAATAGAAGAAAAAGAAGGCAAAGAGACACAAATATGCATGTAAGGGAAATTAGAGAAAAATGAAGGAAAATGAAGAAAAAATAGACATCAATGATAAAAATCCATTGGAAAAACAATTCACAATGTTTGTGAGTTTAACTTTTGGCTCTTTTACACTCTTGCACACTTAGATCATTCTTGGAGCACTTTAGCATTCACTTGGATTTGGAAAAAGGAAAGCAAGCAAGCAAATGAAGCAAATGGCAAGAAAATGAAAGCAAGTGAGCACAAGGAGAAGGTTGGATCAACAACTTCAGTAGGAATATTTTGCAGATAACAAGTTGCATGTGTGATTTCCTTGCTGGGATGTGAATGCATGGTACATGAATTTGTGTATTTGGTTCATTTGCTATCATTGGCATCGATCTTTCCTGGTTTGACAGTGGTTTCAACCTTGCCTTGCCATTTCCTAGATAGCCATGGTGTGACGGGATTCATTCTTGGTTGAGCTTTAGATTTCTATAAGGTTTTGGAACCAGGTGAGGTGGTCTCAAGAAAATCCCAAGGGTTGGTAGTGGAGATGGTTTTCTACGGGAAGCCCTCAACTGGTGGGTGGAGACAAGAAAATTCCTCAAGGTATGGTGAAGAAATTATGTGGCATCCAAGCTTGGTTTTGATTTTGTGATCTCGAGACCAGTTTAAGTGAGATCATGGTAGCTTTAGGGTGAAGGTGGTTTAACCTCTGGTGTCCCTAGCTGATTATGCCTTGGTTTATCCCATGAGATCCAACATTCATGCTTGGAATATTGCACGAGGGTAATTGGATGAAAGAAAGATTTGGTTCAACACAATCTATGGCCAGGTGGTATGTGGAAGTCCCTGATTTGGTTGGATTTTGAATAAGTTAATATGAGCTATTATTGTAATATAATTAATAAGCACATGTACATGTTACTATGTGGATTTTATGGCTGATTTGTCATGGTTTCTATTTTAGTTATATGATGGTTATAAACATGGTTAGATGATGTGCTCTAACTATGACTCTTGTTCATGATTTGATAGTTTATTGAGTAGTTGATGAATGCATGGGTTAACAAGTGTTGTTGCAGCTAGCTTGATAGGGCATTGAGCCTTCTTAGTGATTCTTATATGAATTTCAAAAGTTTATGATCATATACATGCATCCATGACTAGTAGCTTTCATGCTTACCATATGTTTGACAAAATGTCTATCATGTACTAGGCATGTTCTGGTCAAGATCTTGTTCAAGTTTTGAATGGTTAGCCTTGTTATCACCTTATTTATGTTTATGTAAACTTATAGGTAGTTCTGGGTAGTGGTATGGAGGCTTTTCTGAAAAAGTGTCATAGATCTCGCAACTGCATGCACAAAACAAGGGATTTTTGGTCACAACTGCTGACAGACAAGCTTGTGCGTGTGGTTGGAGCCTCATAACTGCATGCATAGTGTGTCAAGGGTGTGATTGGGGTGTTAGGTCAATGGAAAAGAGTCTTAGCTCAAGGATTTACCACCTTGGGTAGCTATCAGGCTCCTGAGTGGTCTGAAGTTTTTAAGGGACGTAAGTTTGTGTTCGGATAGTCGGCTCCACTTCCATAACTGGAATTTGGAGGTTGGGTCATATCATAGTGACACTTAATGCATGTTTACCGTGGAGAGTTTGTAAAAGTTGGGTAAATATAGGAGGAGGCATCACACCTATCGTCTGCTAGCCCTTCTAATATGATCCTTTTCACTTATTTCCCTCTTTCATCCAGATTTCCTCTCCCTGTCCTTATGCCGATAGGTGGTCCTTCTTCATGCAATACCCATTGAGGTAGGAGATATCAACCTAAATCAAGAGCATCCTAGGGGCCAAGAGGTTAGTAGTAATTTATTAGGAAAATACTCAACAACCAATTCATCAAGAAATAGACACAACCAAATAGGAAGCACAAGGATAAGGTCACTTTATCTCTAATACTAAAGTGGCTCACAAGGTGGGACATTGGGTCCTTGACATAGGGAATCCATGTACTAGGCATACTTGATACCTCCAAACCATCAACTAATACTAGCATATCAATAACATAATGGGAAAGGTTCTAATGGAGAGGTCTAAAGCATAACAAGAGATCCTTCTCTGTAATGATGAACTGAAACTTTAGCTCAAGAAATTGATTGATTTGGAGTTCTCCACTTCAAAGGAGGTCATAGCTGATCCTGAGCCCATACAATTAGAATCCTCTACTACATGAATGTTTAGCATTTTAGTCACTATTTTCTTTTTAATAAATAATTATATAGCCATCGAGGATAGCTTTAGTGACATGGTTGTACAATAATAATGTTGATACTATTCTTTTTTTTTAATAATAATGTTACAAATTTCACGGGTCAAACTTTCTTTGTTCTCTATTTTGAGTAATACAAAATCTTGTCGAACTTATTTTAACAAAAAAATAAAGTTAATTAATTTTGTAATTACATAATATCATTTTTTCCTTTTCATTAAGGTATATATATATATATATATATATATATATATATATATATATGGTTTTTAATTATTTATTTTGCAAAAGACTCGTTAAAGACTTTTTCTCATAGTTTTTCTAATCATTTTGTAATTAATATATTCTAGGTGATTTCTAAACTTATTTGATTGCTTAGATCCATCATATCTTTGATTAGATATGGTCACAATTAAAATTAGATAGATTCTTAAAGTTAAATCAATGCATCTAATGTAAGCAATTAGTATAATCCAGCCTAGATCCATCTCAATTTAGTATAATCCTCTCTTTTTACTATTCTTATTATAGATCCTTCTATTCTTATTGTGGATCTTTTATAGAAAAAATTAAACTCCAAATTTCTTATTGTGAATATACCCTTCTACTATTCTTATTGTGGATCTATATAATTAATAAAATTAATATAAAACTAATTATAATTATAACTAAATTATATATATATATATATAATATTTTTCCTTATGAAAAAATAACATGTTAGGTATACCCTATACACTAATTTGATGGAATATAACCTTTTATATATATATATATTTCATATTCTTATTCTATGCACTAATTTAATAATTTGATATTCAAATTGAGTATAACCTTTTATATATATATATATATTTCATACGAATAGGAAGTGACGTGATTTTTAATATAAAGTCATGAAGTAGGATTTAATATTAAATTAAGTTTTGATTATTTTTTAATTTTGGAAAGCCATGCATCATTGTCATCACATCGGAGGTTTGAACCCAAGCATCTCTGCATAAATGTATAAGTAAACCTGAAGAAGTGAAATCCTTGCTGGCATGCAGTAATCAAAGGTAGAAAGTGATTGGACAAATATTTCAATCTAGAAGATATTTTTTCAAGCTCTTGAGGTAAGACAGCAAAAGCAGCAGCACTCTCAACGAATTGTTACCTACTTACAGAGCTTCTAAATTGCACAGGTTTCCAATCCAGCTGGGTAATTCTTTTAAGTTCGCTCCACAGAAGCGTAAGCTTTAAAGGACTGTTGATGTGTGGCCTGGTGGACAATTCTTTCACATTCCTACGGTGGATATCTAAGATAACTAGGGTTGTAATATTTCCAAGCGTGGCGCAGGAGATGACCAATTTTAGGGAAAAACTCAAATTTATACGGTTGAGTCGAGTTAAATTACCAAAAGAATTTGGAGGAATTTGTAAGCTTGAAGCAACATACAATTCAATGTCCAAGAAGTTTGTTCACCTTTCAAAGAATCAAGTTTTGATAGGGTGTTGTTTATTGAAGTGGTAAATTTGGATTATATTTTTGATATTGGAATTAGATTTAGCATTATCAAAAACTGATCTTAATCTTGAAATTTAATAGTTATAATTTAAATTTCCCAAAATGTATTCATGCAGCTTTTGATTGGTGGGGAAGACAAGAGGAATCTAAGCGTCCAATCCTTCCCATTGTGTTATGGTGTGTCTGGAAATGGAGAAATCTAAAGATTTTTGAAGACACAAATCTCCCTTTCAAGTCTGTTTTGTTAAGCATCTACACTCTCTATGAATCGATCCAAAGATAGGACTAAGAGCCAAGCAAGTTCTTGGTTTGGAGCGGTGCGGAGTGCCTTCGACCTGGGGTCCAGGTGATCTACCGGCCTCCTTCACCTGGGGAATTCTGCTGCCCTGTTTTCTGCATTGTCAAGTTTCCTCCGGCGGATGTGCGAATGGCAGCCGATTAAGTTCTGAGCGATATTTCGGGCTCAGCTCTTTTCGCTGTTTTTGGCTATGTTTGTCTTATTAGTCCATCTATCTGCGTGTTTCGGCGTTCATATGTTTTTTTGTTCTCCGCTCATCTCATTATGCTCCTATATGGATGCCCAAGGTTTTAAATGTGACTTTCATTTTCCATGTAAAATTTGTACAAATCTGTCTTTCTTGAGTCTGGTCACCATTTTTATGGGAACCACAAGCTACTCTGTACTCTACAGGTTATGTTGCATATATTGCCTCAATATATTTATATCGCTTTTTCTTCTGAAAAAAAAACTTAAATTTCCCAAAATTCTTCTAAATTTTATCAAAATCATCTTACTGCATTTTTATTATTTTCCAAACAAATTTGAAACCTCTTTAACTACACATTTTGATTTTTTTTTTTAAACCAATACAAAATTTCCACTAATAAAAAAAATTTAAATTAAAAACATTCTTATAAAAAAAATTTAAATTAAAAACATTCTTATAAAAAAGAATTGACAGTGCAAAACTCTAACCAATATCAAAATAGCGTCAGAGGTTTCAAAAAGCATAAATAATCCAATATTATTTCATTGCAGTTACATAAATCTTAAAGAATTTCATTTCGTTACGGTTGCATAAGTCTGAGTATTTCAAGGAGTGTAGTTCACAGAATTCTTCAATGAAACTTTTGAGTGTGGCTCCGGGCCAAGAAACCACTGATATAATAATCTTTCCAAGGTATTTCGACTGTCCTATGGACTTGGGGAAACTTGAAAAAGAGGAACCCCAGATATGTAGCTATAGGAACAACAGAGGAGCCATAGGGTTTTAGTTTGTTGTGACAGCCAATTGGATTTAATCTTGAATCTGTTCAGAATAACGCTCACTAATGACAGATTGTTCTTCAAAAAAAAACCAAAAACAAAAACTTGAATAATTACCTTTTCATACCAAATGAAATGAAAGTCAGAAAAGAAAAATAAACATTGCTCTCAACCACTTCTAATACTTTGAAGTGCCGTCACAATTTCAACCAGTATGTATCATTTGTATCTGTCACAGATTTCATGTATGTTCGACATCTAATATTGAAAATAAATTTTCCAAAAAGAGTAAAGTAAGAAAAATAATCAAACGCATGATAACTTGAGTTCAATTTTTGTACATCTAATTTCATGAATTATGCACCTGATGGAAAGTAGCTGGTCCCGTAGCTCAGTTGGTTAGAGCATTGGTCTTATGGCCCAGGTGAGTTCAAGCCGAAGGTCGCGGGTTCGAGCCCCGCCGGGACCATTTTAGTTATGTTGTCAATTTTGTCGAAACTGATTCCATTTTGCCGTTCGCACTCTGCGAAATCATGTCGAAGGTCGCGGGTTCGAACCCCGCCGGGCCCATTTCAGTTATGTTGTAATTTTTGCCCAAACTCATTCCATTTTAGCCGTTCGCACTCTGCGAAATCATGTCGAAGGTCGCGGGTTCGAGCCCCTCCGGGACCATTTCAGTTATGTTGTCATTTTTGTCCAAACTGATTCCATTTTGCCGTTCGCACTCCGCGAAATCATGTCGCCCCGATGGTGTTGGAAAGAACTGCGAAGGGGATGAAAAAGTGTGCTATTCTGGTAGTGCAGAGTAATAAGCGCTAATGATCCTTATACTATTTTTAGTCTCATACACATTAAAATCTCATTAATCCATTCATATAATTTTGACAAAACGAAAAAAAATAAAATATCCAAGGCTTATTTAACCTTAGCTTTGAATTAGGCTTACTTAAAATCCCAAATGTCCTTTAATGCAATTGTTATTTATAACCAATCATCACCAATGCTATATAGTGTTCATACAAGGTAGGGTTTTCACTATGCTATGTAGTGTACATACAAGGTAGTGTTTTCAAAAAGTGAAAATGTTGTAATTTAAATTGTGTTCGGGAGTGGAAAAATGTGAAATGGAGAATTTAATAAATTATTTCCTTTAATGCAATTCTCAATTATAACCAATCATCACCAATGCTATGTAGTGTACGGTTTTCAAAAAGTAAAGAGGTGAGAATGTTGTAATTTTTAAAAAGTGAAGAGGTAAAAGTGTTGTAATTTAAATGGTGTTAGGAGTGGGAAATTGTGAAATGGAGAATTTAATAAATTAATAATAATTATATAAATTGTTGGAATGATGTTTATTTAATTATTGTTATTAATTAAGTCAATAGGTTTTTTATGGTGAGGTTTTTTTTCACGATATTATAGCAGATTCGTCGGTTTAGCAAGAATATACCATTTCGATGGTGCTTATTGACTCAATTTTTATTGACGATGTTTTACAGTGTGAATAATCATTTCGCCTTTTCAGACGTGTCAGATATTGAGGATGAGATGGTGATTTGATGGTTCAAGGTAGCTACCGACTCATCCATATGATCTAAAGAACATTTGCCCTCTGTGTCGACATTACCTCTGCCATAAATGGGAGTGATGTCCATATCCTTAACCTCTCCTTTACAAATGAGGCATTCTCTGAGATCAGAATGGAGATAGATCCATTGATGAAGACATGACTAACAGAAAGTGCTCGCAAGCTATAACGACAAGATTGTTGGCCCCTTGCGCTTTTAGCCCCTTCCTGCATATTTTCGCCATATGACCGATGGCTGTGACCATTGGCTTAGCTTTAAGGTGCTAAGGCTTTTTGTTCGTTGATGGGGGCTATTTTCCTTTGATAAATTCTTTAAGCTTGAGGTTTTGTTGATTGAGACAAAAACAATTTCCTTGAAATCCCTCAAAAAATAGAATGATTACAATATGAATGTGACAGTGGGAAAGATGCGATGGAAGTAGGTCCAACGAATTGGCCAAATCAGTCTCCTGATGAGAATAATCTTGTTGGCTCCAGTTTGTTTGAAATCGAAATAGTCATGGAACGAATTTGACCCTTGCTGGATGAATCGTATTGGTGGTAGACTGAATTAGTTTAAACGTTGGCCTTGATCCAAAGCTCTCTATTACAAAAGACAAAACCAATAAGAGATTTTCCATTTAGAAATGGCGGAAACTATAACAACCAACAGACTTTTATTAAAACAAAAGCAATGGAAAAAGAATCGTATTAACAATTATATACACATTGCCCCCTAGAATGGACAGGTGTTAGGAGCTGAGTGGTATCAGAGAAATCAAAATCAGAGCTTTTAACATTGGACGCAAAAGAAAAACGCCAATATGCGATATGGAGCGGATGTGATACTACATTTTCCTCTTTTTAATAACTGAATCACATCCATTTTATTGACGATTTCAAATGGTCACACATCACAAAAGTTGTGATACGGACGGATGTGAAATTATGATTAGACGAAAATTAATACATATCAGGCCCAGATTAAATTGACAATCAACGAAGTAACACGACAACATATCGCAATATTGGCAGGATGGCATATCAGAGGTGAATGAAATATCACAATCGGAGATCGGAGGTTGAAAGGATATCACAATTGGAGATCAGAGCTTTTGGAGTGGAATACCTTCAAAAAGTTTCGATCCATCTGGATGCGATAATTTATAGAATGCAGTTGATTATTATATCAGATTCGGGACTAGAGTCACTATATCGCAAAAGTTTCGATGGGGCACTTTGGAGGTGAAACATGACAAAAAAGTAGGGCATATCGAAACTTTGGGCCTGAGACCATATCGTAAGTTTTTATAAGAGCCAACCATGAAAAAAATAGATATCCATATTTCCTCGATATATAAAATAGGTGCATTATAAAACATTAGCTTTGTGATATGAACTTTGGGTTATAATAAGGTCAGGACTTTGAGATATATTAACATATGAATATGCGGCAAGGACTTTGGTTTATATATTATATGCTTAGACTTTGGATTATCTTATATATGACAAGAGTGAGTAGTAACTAACATTTAGAGCGAATAACTTAGCAAATAATTGACCACGCAATAATCCAAGACTTTTATGAGCGAAATCTCAAGAAATCGTTAGTAATAATGAAAGCGTTTATTCTATAAAAAACCATTAATTCTCCACATTTGGCCATTTATTGATAAAGTGTGAATTCACATGGGTCACATTATTTGTCAGCATATCGGAAAACTTTATCAGCGGAAATTCATTGTCGCATCATGATTTGGATCTTGGGGGGAGGCCCTCAAGATCTAAAAGATTGAAATGGATCTTGGGGGGGAGGCCCCCAAGATCTGAAAAATTGAAATTGCCAGAAGAAAAATAGGAGAATGCCCAATAAACAAAACCACAAAGAAACTTTTTATTAAAACAGATAATAATTGTAAGGACTACATTGTGGTGGACAATCTGTCCTTTTACAAAATGTGACTTGTTACTTATAATATTTTTCAATTACAATACCACGGGTCAATTCCATGGGTGAATGAATACCATGGGTGGATGTCACAATACCACGGGTCAATTCCATGGGTGAATGAATACCATGGGTGGATATCACTTACAATATCATGGGTGGATAAATACCATGGGTGGATGCCACTTACAATACCATGGGTTGATGCCATTTTCCATTCGGATCATTCCTCCCTCCTTAAGAAGCAATGGTCCCCATTGCGTGAAGTTCCCTCCTACGAAGCCTTTGTTGAATATGAAGACCGACTGAAGAGAAGGGTTTTATGTGGTTAACCCATAACCATGATGAACGAAGATCTGAGGATAGAGATACCCTGTAATGCTTGTTACCAACTGTGATATTGATAGTGTATGGCCTAGCAAATGGACTTCGATGAAGTGTGGGTTTGTGGATGACCAATAACCATAACAAACGAAGATCCGAGGATAGAGATACCCTGTAATGCTTGTGACCAACTGTGATACTAACAGTGTGCAGCCTAGTAAATGGACTTCGATGACATAGCGCATAGAAGTTTAGAATTATAGGCCGAAAGAATTATCGAAGGTTTCACATCCACGTTTTCATATTGGCAATTTGAAAGGATAACTACCGATTAAAAAAATTCTGATATAATAATTGCGATATAGAGGTGGGTAGTATATCGGAGATCGGGGGTTGGAGGTGTTAGAAATAATACTTGGGGTGGGGGGGGGGGGTGGTGAATCAGTATTAGCAAATCAGTAAATTTTCATTTCCATATTCAAATTCATATACGCTACTTCAGTTAAGGGAACCCGCGTGTATACGCAACTGTGTTTAAGGAAACTAGCGTATATCCAGTTAACTTATGATTTAGTTAATCCATTATATGTTGACCTTTAATCAGTGCATAAGAACTTCATTAACCATATAAACAGTAAACAGGTGTAGTAAAACAGAACATATCATCACACATAAGAAGCACACATGAACACCATGATATAAGGTGGAAACCCAATGTGGGACAAAAACCACCTGATGCCGTCTTCCTTTAATATTAGAAAAACCTATTTACAATCTTGTACTGGCACAAACTGATACCAGTATGCAGGCACCCCCCTGCAGAAGGCTATAACCTTCTCTCGTTCTCCAACTACTACTGGAAGGGAGCTACAACCCCCTAGCTCTTGTAGTAGTCGATTCGTTTACTAGTACGTAGGTGCTGAACTATTGAAGGCTCCAACCTTCACTCGTTTTCCAGCTGCTACTGGAAGGGAGCTCTAACCCCTGGCTCTTGTACTGGCTGATATGTTTACCAGTACATAGGCGCCGACCTACAAAAGGCTACGACCTTCTCACTTCCTCCGGGGACCACGTTTCATAAATTTTCATACTGGATACTCCTGAAGCACAACATCATAATCTGAAGGCCATGTTTTATCCAATTTTCATACTGGACCCATCAACAACATTGAAGCACAAAATTAATCACCACTGCAATACAACCATCAACTATTTTTGCATCATCAATCTTTGAATCACCCAACACTGAATCACTAAAACCCTGTCAACAAAATACAGTCACCAGAACACAGAACAGACCACAAAATTCTGCAACAACAACCGGATCCACCTGCAACTTCAAATATCATACTTCATACTGTATACGCAACTCTGATGAGCCGAATCAGTGTGTATACACGCTTTTACCAAATCTAACCCACGTACAGGTTTACAAATATTAACTTAGATCTTTGCAGTTATACCAGACATCAATCATACCCAGATCATAACATTTAAACAATAAAACATGCATCAATAATTCAGATCTAGTCTATCCATGATCAAACCACATAATGATGATACATTCCAAGCCTTATGATCCTGATCCATCATCCATCATCAACCGCATCAGTGCATCCTTGGTTCAAATCAAGCAAAGCATCATAAACCCATAACCAACATACTAGATCTCACACTTCATTAGATATTCAATGCTTGAGTGCATTTGCCTAATGATCTTCTCCTCCTTTTATATTCCCAGGCATTACTCAATACCATGGACCAAAACCACTTAGAACTAATACCTTGGACCAAATACCTAGGGTTAACACTTCGGACCAAATACCATGGATCAATACCAAAATACCATGAATCAATACCACGGACCAAATCTTAGTTTTCCAACATGTACGCGCCTTTCCTTCCATGAAAGTGCGTGTGTACGTATACGCTCCTTTTGTTCAATGAACCTGCGTGTATACGCTGGTTGGTCAAGGTGAACCTGCGTATACCTTTCTTTCTTCATTCTATGTGACCTGAACTGTGATCTGTCATCTAAGTGAGTTGCCATCAAGTACACCACCTGTATCACCTGAATCATAATGCCAACCATCTCCCCCTTTGGACTTGATGGCAACAACCACACCAAGTCACTCTCCCCCTTTGACATCAAGGGCAAAGGGCGGATCAAGATATTATGCATTTTGCTGTCCATACTCCCCTTGAGTACATGCTGAAACCTCTGATTGAGCTCCCCCTTTGTGCATGATAAGATGTATCAATCCGTCCATGCTCCCCCTGAGCATATGCAAGGTCTGCAAAAGAATAACATGACTCTATACATACATCACCAATGACCTTCCTATAACCAAAGATTCACACATACATCAATCTCCCAACCAAGTAGGGATACACCATTTTTGACTCATTACATCATCCATCCCATGCATAGTGGGGTTACAAATCATGACCTTTTCAATCTAATCAAGACCATGATAGTCATCAGCATCTATCATACACCATATATGATCTGCACAATAAGCATCCAGCCCTGTAACCTGCAATATCATTCTTTTGACCAACCAACAATAAGTAGCAAGATGTATCATTTAGCCACATAAGCATCATCACCAAAGACTTCTAACTAAAATGTCAATAATGCATTGTTTGAAGTATATGCTCCCCCTGAACCTGTGCCATGCCATGATCAATCAGTGACTGAACCATATCAGACTTCTGTACTGCTGCTTTTCTTCAGAACATCATATACGCGACTATGCAGCGTCTAACTCGCGTATACATGCGACTTCTATTCAGGAAACCTGCGTATGAGATTTAGAACACTGAAGTTTCACAATTTCAGCTCCCTCTAAGTCTGTCATGTCTGTATATTCTGTTGTGCCACATCTTTCTGATTGTACTTCCTTCTTCTTCCATATCTTCCACTGTCATGATGTTTTCTCCTTTTGGTATGGTGCCCAAAATTTCTCCTACATTCCTTTGCTATATGTCCAAGATTGTTACATGCATAACATCTCATATGTTTCATATTCCTTCTATAGTAGTCAATGGCTTTGTGACCAAACATATTGCAAGCAAAACAATATCCCTTAAAGTACCTGGAACGTGATGATGTTTCTGTGTGACGGCCTTGAACCATTCCACTTCTGCATCTGGCTGCAACATGTCCAAGATTCTGACATACATAACGTTCAACATTATTCATCTGAAGAAATAATCGTCTATCACTTCCATAGTTAGGAGCAAAATATTTTCTTTCCTTGGTTGTTGATGGGGTTGACCTCTCATCTCTTTGTTGAGCATTTCTGATTTTGCATTAGAGTTCCTTGCCTCATCTTGTGAGCTAGATTCATCTTCAACAAATTCATAAAAACCAAGACCGGTTTTGATAGAAGGCGACCTTTGACTACTAAGAATATCATCCAAAATCTTAGTACTGTCTTGAAATCATAATAATTTATCTTTTTCTTCTAATTTACCTTTCAAGATATTTACCTCAACCTGATGTTGTTCTTCCTGTTGAGTCTTGAAAATGTCATTCATTTCCATTACACTTTCACTATTATGTCCATTATATCACCTCCATTTCACTACTATGTCACCACATTCATCCCACTTTCATTATCATTGGGCCACCTTTATGTTTTTCCAATCTTTATTATTTCTAAGCCTTTTAAGTGAATTTGTGGTTAAACATTAGAAAATAATGTGCATATGCTTATACCTAACAAATGGGTTGAGGATGTTGACATGTGTAGGTTGAAAGGAGACTTCTAGAAGACCCTTATGTGGCACTCTAAGGCCAAATTCGAATTTGGTTGGAAAGAATCATGGGATCATGAGGATATGTGTCACATCTCCTAATTGTATTGTAACTCTAAGAAGACATGTGTCTTATCAGTTCCTATTTTGATTAGGACTCTAGAGGTAGAGGGAGAGATTCATGGATTCTCATTAATGAGATGGCTCTCATCTTTTTGTATAAATAGGAGATCTCTCTCCTTCATTTGTTAGTCTTTCCTTTAGTCTTCCCTTTTAGTCTTTTTCTTAGTCCTTTTAGCTTGTTAGTCCCATGGCTTTTGAAAGCTTTGGAGAGCTTTGTTGTACTTTGCACTTTTGAAGAAATTGAATAAAGCTTTGATGTTCTCAACATGGAAGGAGATGTGAAGTAGATGTCATGGAGCATATTAGGATGTAAGTAGAGTAGATTTCATTTTGTAAATATTGTTTTGTAGAATGTAAGGTAGATTAGATTTTTCATTCATGCAAGTGTGTTTAATTTTGCTTTGATTTCATGACTAATGGCATATGTGATCATCTTGTCTATGTTGCTGACCTTTATTTTTCTAGTTTGATTTTCATTAGTATCATTTCTTTAACTTGCACTTTACTTTCTGCTCTTAGATATCAAGTTGTTCATCTATTGATGGTTCTTTTTCCATAATCAAATAACTTTATTGGAGCCAAAATATCACTTAGTACAGCTTGGTTTAGTTTGCTTTAAGACTCACATTGCTGACTTGTTCATAACTGTTATCACATGATAAATCTAGCTGAAAGGCAAAAAGGTTAAGAAAAGATTAAAGTAGTGTGATTTGTTTCCTTTATGTAGTGTCACTTAGATTTCACATTTCATTTTCATTTTAAATCAGCAGCATAGATACTGGGCCGATGTCATTAGTTCTTTATTTGATGTCTTTATTTTCCTTTAAGCATTTGATTTCATAGGTAGTAGGGGGCCCCTGCCTTGTATAGTTGTCACTTTAATTTCTTGCATTTCTTTTTCTGATTTTCATGTATATTAATGTACAGTTTGAATTACTGCATTTTATTTTCTTTTTAACATGTATATTATTGTACATAAATTGCTTTCAAGTTGATTGTAGATTAGTGATGCACATAGCCTTTTAATGAACTAATGACGTGATAGAATCATCTTGTCCTTTTGCTGAAGCAGCAAGGATACTGGGTCTCATAGTCATTCTCTCATTATTTGATTATTGCATTTTATTTTGATTGAACTAGTTGTATCTCTACACTTTTGTTTAAATACTAACTCCATCAATAACATGTTTTAAGTTCTTTTGAAGTACTAAGTTTTGGAAGTTACCATTAAGGACATAGGCCTTGTCTTGAAATCTTTATCCATACTTGTCCTTTAAAAGTATTCTTAAGCCCTTAGAAAACCAACAAGAACAAAACCCCAAAAACAACATAAACTATAAAACAACGAAGTAAGAGAAAGGTTAACTAAGCACATATAGTGCACCACACTTCATCAGTTTACGATCCCCGGATTGATAATTTATGTAGAGCAATTTAAGACATTAAATTGACTAGACATTTTGGCGTCGTTGCCGGGGAAGTGTAATTAGGAGACCTTATTTCTTACATCTGAAAAAAATTATTAACAATTCTTGAGTATGCTCTCCTCCTGCACTTTGTGTGATCTAGAGGATCAGAAAAAGGATTGTTAAGTAAAAAAAAAAAAAGGGTTAATAATTCTTGAGTATGCTCTCCTCCTGCACTTTGTGTGATCTGGAGGATCAGAAAAAGAATTGTTAAGAAAAAATAGGAGACAAAATAAACTTCAACATTTCAATTGATTCAATAAAAAAAAAAATGATGAAAAAATGAAACTCAACTGCTTTGATAGGTTCAAATTGTCCAAAATTGTCTGGTTATGCTTTGTAGTGGTCTTCAAAACACTGTATCTTGTTCTAATAAGGTTTTGCAACTTAGCTGCGGAAACTGCCCTGATTCCGCAGCTAGCTGTGAATTCCGCAGCTGTTTCAAGTTTTAGCAGGTTACAGGCATCTAATGAAAAAACCGACCACATGGGCATCTCCAGAATTGTCCCGACATGGATCCTATCCTAGTCACCCAACTCAGATCGATGAAAAACCAGCCTAGGACCTCAGTTAAAGTCTTGTTTTTAGCATATTTTTCTTGAAGTATTTGCTCCCTGAAATTGAAAATTATTAATCCTTTTTGTAAAATTTTACAATTTCAGAGAAGAAAAAAAAGAGAAAAGCAATCTATGGCTATCTCCATTCCTAGTTTTCATTGTGGCTTCAATAAAAAAATCTGCCTCCTTGATCAAGCTTTGGCCTTAAAATGAACCTGCAAAAGCATTACGTCTCCTTTAGTTGTTTTCATGTCTCTTGCAAACAGCAGCATCAAATCAATTCTTTCATCTCTGTGTAGGCTCTAAAATTAGAGAGAAAGCAGCGGTATGCAACAACATTGCATACTGTTTATCCCTATACATGTGTTTTTTTTGGTTTGTTTGTTGTGTAGACAAAAATTAGCAGAAATCTAATGATCATAACAAGGGAGACCACCCAATGCCTGAATCCATGACTTCTGTGGGCTTTCTCCGGGAATAAGCTCCTCATAGTTGTTCATTATGAAAACCCTTCTCACATAAAGCTTAATATTGTTGAGCTTCTTCTTTGTATCAAAGAGATCGAATGGAGCCCTCTTCGGAACAAAGAGAACAACCTTGAACTCCAATTGACCCTCTACAGAGAAATGCTTCACGGCCAAGTGATCCTCCCAATCATTGGTGAGACTCTTATAGAACGATGCATACTCTTCCTTTGTAATCTCCTCTGGCTTTCTCATCCAGATGGGCTTTTGCTTGTTGACGAGACTCCATTCATGCGACACTTCCTTTACCTTCTTTTTCTTCTTATCTTTCTCCTTTTCCTCCTCCACTTCCTGGATATCCCCTTCATCTTCCTTCTTCTCCTCTGTCTCCTCTTCGTCGTCACTGACCTCCTTCTCGGTGGTCTTCTCAGTCCACAAATAAATGGGGTAGCTAATGAACTCGGAATGCTTCTTGATCAGATCCTTCAGCCGCCTCTCCTCCAAGTATTCCATATAAAAAAATTTCGAAATCAATTTCACAGTCGAAAAGCAGCAACTCAGGAAAAACGTAAAACATAGAAAAAACGTCAAACTTCAAACGTTCGATTTGCCCAAATGGAGACGAATTTAAAAAAACTAAAACATGGGTTTTTTTGCTAGGTGGGTTAATTAGATAACCCTGAAACTGTTTGAGGAAATTCGTGGCGGTCTGGGAGAAATCTTCGGTTCTTTGGAGCCTCTTTTTTGCCACCGCGTGAAGAAAAACGTGAGTTAACTGATAGTTTGATGTGTTCGGCGTACCTGAAGAAGGGGAATTCAAATTCGGTTCTATGCTGCCACCTCTACCCCATTGCAATTCATTAAGACCCGTTAAACAGTAGTTTCAATCCAACACGGCTCTACATATGATCATTTCCACAGCCAAGTGTACGCAGCCACCCGACGTTCAGGGATTTGGCCGTTGTATCCTCTACTCATAACTCCACTTCTCGCATGCATAACCTCATCTTCGTATTGTTATCTACTCCCTCACTCCACCGTTTTCACTCTCGTTTCCATACACCACTCTCGTTTTACCGTAAACCTCTCTGTTTTATTTTCCTCACCGCTCCACTCAAAACCCCGATCACCAGTCCTGCACCTTACAGTTCATTGCATCACGGCCACTCTGTTATAGCCGTAATTCCCACTGTTGAGCATTGTTTTCCCGTGAAGCTTTCTCCTCCAGCGTTCAAACACCACTGTCAGAGCTGCAAGTGAACTGATAACCGAAATGAGAAAATTGTTAAGAGCAGAACCGGAGGGTTTGAAATTTTTAGAGGGTTAACCACAGACAAAGGAATGGTTGAAGTTCATCCAAAAATTTAAAGGGTACAATAAAGAGGTGACAAAGGCATTTGCCCGGTCATTTAATGGAAATACCGTGGAGGTAGGAGACCAGCAGTTCACCATAACAGAGAGCACCTTGGCCACAGCAACCGGTTTGCCTCAAAAAGGGTGGTTCCTTTGCTATTTCCATGGAAAAGGCTATATGGAAGATCAATTTGTTACAGCCTTCACTCCTCCACATTTTTTTTTCTCTTCCACGCACACAGCCACTCCATTTCACAGCACTTTCTACACTCTGCACTTTCCGCAGCCAATACAGCGTTTCCGCAGCCAATACAGCGTTTCCGCAGCCAATCCCAGATTTCGCAGCTGTTTTGTTAAACTCTAGGTTGCAGGTGTCGTCAAGCAAAACAAGTCACATGGGTAGCTGGGGAAATGTTGGTACATGGATGGTGTCCTATTCATTCGATCAAATTTCATGAAAAAGGCCCCGGTCAAAGGGAAGTCAAATTGTGTGTTATCACAAAGTCGCCACACTAAGTCGCTGCATGTCAAGAAAAAATAATAATTTTGAATCAATGAAATGAACAAGTTATTTTCTCACTTTTCTGAAGGTATTGATTAATTTTGGACTGATAATGAAAGATGAATGGCTAACTTTTTATTCAAGATTTTTAGCTACAGAGCTGTTCCCCAATTCCGCAGCCAGAAAAACCTCATTGTTCAAATCAGCCTATCTTTCTCATACAAAATCAGATTTTGATGATTTAAATACCATTGGAAAGATCTCAACAAGATCTATACAATGAGAAATATATCATTAGAGTTTGAAATGGCAAATAATGAAATAAATTGCTGAAAAGAAGCAACATCAACTTGAGGCACTAATTCCAAAGCAGGTATAAATTCTTTTGATTTTTCCTTTGAGAACTTGTTTCA
The DNA here is from genome assembly GCA_031772625.1 of Pinus tabuliformis. NCBI lineage: Eukaryota > Viridiplantae > Streptophyta > Pinopsida > Pinales > Pinaceae > Pinus > Pinus tabuliformis. Next base: position 929,833,957 of record CM062806.1, read on the forward strand.
TTAATACAAATTCTTAGTTTTGTGTGTAAATATCATAACTAGAGAGATTGATCACCTCTATCCTTTGATAATCTTACATTCCATTGCAGAAGAAGTATTAATTTTTTTTGCAGGTTTCAGGAGGAAGGACAAATGACTACAAGAGAATGGTGTCTCTCTAAGAGACCAATTTGTTTCGTAAGAGGATGATCAACAACAAAGAGGAAATATGTTGATGTAAAATCAGATCCAAACACTTGAAAAACTTTCAGATACTATTGTCTCCATCATATCCATCCATCACATCCATACCTCATAATAAACCATTCACCTCATTCCACTCCATATTTTCCATTTACATTCACATACACTTTCCATCTCCTTTTGTCCATTCATAACCCACAAATAAAAGCAAGAGGCTCATTCACATGCTTATTGCCATTGCCATTTCTGTTCTCCATTGCCATTTTCCATTTTCATTTTCCATTCCTTGTCATTTTCATTCCGCAAATAAGCCCTGCTTCAATGCAAATTATTAAGTCCATAGTCCTTTGAGTCTAAGTTCTTTGTAAAAACACCTTGAGGCTTGCATGCCTTAATGGCAAGTCCTCATGCTGACAAACAATGGGAATACATTAATGTCCCTTGTTCGTTAGATCTTCTAGGTGACTCGACATCAGCAAATTCATTCGTACCTAGCAAGATGTGTTTGGGCATCTTGACTCTCATTGTCATCAATAGTGAGAGTTCTCGTGTTGACTAGTGGCATCCATTAATGGCCACTAAGCCAACAATTTCCTACTATGTTCGACATCAGAACATCTTTTCACATAGTAGGAATTGTGCCAATGAGTTTTGAAGACATGAAGACTATTATTTTTAGCATTTTGGAGCAGATTCAGCAAGTTTTAGTAGAAGCAATAAAAAGTCATCTTATCTCTCTATCCATGACTCCTCTTGATCAGCCACTTGAAGAAGAAAATGATCAGAAGTTTTCAGCCACCACACATACAACTCATCCATTCCAAAGGGTAAGTGAAGGTATAGAATTTTCTAACTTTTAACCATAGAATTCCATAAAAAGCTAGAATGATAATTGTTGGAAAAACATTTCTCTTCTTCATTTCATAAAATTGCCAATACCATCAGTTGGGGGGGGGGAATACATTCATATTCATATCTTTCCATTTCCATATCATATTCAGGAGCTCACATACTTTCAACATATATTAATTATTACATTGCTATTATGAGCATACAATGGCTTTTGAAAAAGTGCTTAAAGGATAAATTGGATACAAACAAAATCATGGTTGTCACACAAGAACCAACCATCATGCAATCCAATAAAGATATACTTTGCAACAATAATCAAAATATCATTATGCAAAGTTCAAAGATCAAAATAGAAGGCAACAAAAGAAAAAAAAAAAAAAATGGTTGTAACACAAAAACCAACCATGTTGCAATTCAAGTGAAACACTTTGCAGAAATATGAAGTTATCAAATGATATCATGCAAAGTTAAGCCAAAGCTCAAGGATCAAAAGAGTTAATGTAATATATGTTGCATGAGGACATGCAATAGCTTCAGTTGGGGGGTATGTTGAGTCTTGAAAATGTCATTCATTTCCATTACACTTTCACTATTATGTCCATTATATCACCTCCATTTCACTACTATGTCACCACATTCATCCCACTTTCATTATCATTGGGCCACCTTTATGTTTTTCCAATCTTTATTATTTCTAAGCCTTTTAAGTGAATTTGTGGTTAAACATTAGAAAATAATGTGCATATGCTTATACCTAACAAATGGGTTGAGGATGTTGACATGTGTAGGTTGAAAGGAGACTTCTAGAAGACCCTTATGTGGCACTCTAAGGCCAAATTCGAATTTGGTTGGAAAGAATCATGGGATCATGAGGATATGTGTCACATCTCCTAATTGTATTGTAACTCTAAGAAGACATGTGTCTTATCAGTTCCTATTTTGATTATGACTCTAGAGGTAGAGGGAGAGATTCATGGATTCTCATTAATGAGATGGCTCTCATCTTTTTGTATAAATAGGAGATCTCTCTCCTTCATTTGTTAGTCTTTCCTTTAGTCTTCCCTTTTAGTCTTTTTCTTAGTCCTTTTAGCTTGTTAGTCCCATGGCTTTTGAAAGCTTTGGAGAGCTTTATTGTACTTTTCACTTTTGAAGAAATTGAAGAAAGCTTTGATGTTCTCAACATGGAAGGAGATGTGAAGTAGATGTCATGGAGCATATTAGGATGTAAGTAGAGTAAATTTCATTTTGTAAATATTGTTTTGTAGAATGTAAGGTAGATTAGATTTTTCATTCATGCAATTTTAATTCATGCAAGTGTGTTTAATTTTGCTTTGATTTCATGACTAATGGCATATGTGATCATCTTGTTTATGTTGCTGACCTTTATTTTTCTAGTTTGATTTTCATTAGTATCATTTCTTTAACTTGCACTTTACTTTCTGCTCTTAGATATCAAGTTGTTCATCTATTGATGGTTCTTTTTCCATAATCAAATAACTTTATTGGAGCCAAAATATCACTTAGTACAGCTTGGTTTAGTTTGCTTTAAGACTCACATTGCTGATTTGTTCATAACTGTTATCACATGATAAATCTAGCTGAAAGGCAAAAAGGTTAAGAAAAGGTTAAAGTAGTGTGATTTGTCCCCTTTATGTAGTGTCACTTAGATTTCACATTTCATTTTCATTTTAAATCAGCAGCATAGATACTGGGCCGATGTCATTAGTTCTTTATTTGATGTCTTTATTTTCCTTTAAGCATTTGATTTCATAGGTAGTAGGGGGCCCCTGCCTTGTATAGTTGTCACTTTAATTTCTTGCATTTCTTTTTTTGATTTTCATGTATATTAATGTACAGTTTGAATTACTGCATTTTATTTTCTTTTTAACATGTATATTATTGTACATAAATTGCTTTCAAGTTGATTGTAGATTAGTGATGCACATAGCCTTTTAATGAACTAATGACGTGATAGAATCATCTTGTCCTTTTGCTGAAGCAGCAAGGATACTGGGTCTCATAGTCATTCTCTCATTATTTGATTATTGCATTTTATTTTGATTGAACTAGTTGTATCTTTACACTTTTGTTTAAATACTAACTCCATCAATAACATGTTTTAAGTTCTTTTGAAGTACTAAGTTTTGGAAGTTACCATTAAGGACATAGGCCTTGTCTTGAAATCTTTATCCATACTTGTCCTTTAAAAATATTCTTAAGACCTTAGAAAACCAACAAGAACAAAACCCCAAAAACAACATAAACTATAAAACAACGAAGTAAGAGAAAGGTTAACTAAGCACATATAGTGCACCACACTTCATCAGTTTACGATCCCCGGATTGATAATTTATGTAGAGCAATTTAAGACATTAAATTGACTAGACACTTCCTTTTCCAGATATTGCTTCTTCAAGATGTCTTCAGACTTTCTTCCTTCTTCCACTTGTTGGCTTAGTTTGAGAATCTCATTTTCTTGTTCTTCATTCTGCTCCTGCAACATTTGACGTACTCTGAAGGCACACTCCAGCTGAGCTTTTAAGCTGATAACTTCTTTTTTGAGGGCACACTCTGATGCTTCATTTGCTTGTTCATCTTCAATATGAGGTGATTCAGAATCTGAATACTTACTTCCACCTGACGACAAGATGTCGTCGTTCTTTTGAGCCGTCTTCTTCTTGTGATGTGCTTTCTTTCCCATTGTTATACGGATCTCCTTCAAGTGATCAAGCTTCTATCAAAGGACCTGCTCTGATACCAATTGTTGGAAATAATACTGAGAGGGGGGGGGGGTGAATCAGTATTAGCAAATCAGTAACTTTTCATTTCCATATTCAAATTCATATACACTACTTTAGTTAAGGGAACCCGTATGTATACGCAACTGTGTTTAAGGAAACTAGCGTATATCTAGTTAACTTATGATTAAGTTAATCCATTATATGTTGACCTTTAATCAGTGCATCAGAACTTCATTAACCATATAAATATAAACAGGTGCATTAAAATAGAACATATCATCACACATAAGAAGCACACATGAACACCATGATATAAGGTGGAAACCCAATGCGGGACAAAAACCACCTGCTGTCGTCTTCCTTTAATATTAGAAAAACTTGTTTACAATCTTGTACTGGTGCAGACTCATACCAGTACGCAGGTACCCACCTGCAGAAGGCTACAACCTTCTCTCATTCTCCAGCTACTACTGGAAGGGAGCTACAACCCCCTAGCTCTTGTACTAGCTGATCCATTTACTAGTACGTAGGCATCGGCCTACTGAAGGCTCCAACCTTCACTCATTTTCCAGCTACTACTGGAAGGGAGCTCCAACCTCCTGGCTCTTGTACTGGCCGATATGTTTACCAGTACGTAGGCGCTGACCTACAGAAGGCTACGACCTTCTCACTTCCTCCAGGGACCACGTTTCATAAATTTTCATACTGGATACTCCTGAAGCACAACACCATAATCTGAAGGCCACGTTTCATCCAATTTTCATACTGGACCCATCAAAAACATTGAAGCACAAAATTAATCACCACTGCAATACAACCATCAACTATTTTTGCATCATCAATCTCTGAATCACCCAACACTGAATCACTGAAACCCTCTCAACAAAACATAGTCACCAGAACACAGAACAGACCACAGAATTCTGCAACAACAACTAGATCCACCTGCAACTTCAAATATCATACTTCATACTGTATACGCGACTCTGATGAGCTGAACCAATGTGTATATGCTCTTTTACCAAAGCTAACCCGCGTACAGGTCCGCAAATATTAACTCAGGACTTTGCAGCTATACCAGACATCAGTCATACCCAAATCATAACATTTATACAATAAAACACACATCAATAATTCAGATCTGGTCTATCCATGATCAAACCACATAATGATGATACATTCCAAGCCTTATGATTCTGATCCATCATCCATCATCAACCACATAGGTGCATCCTTGGTTCAGATCAAGCAAAGCATCATAAACCCATAGCCAGCATACCAGATCTCACACTTCATCAGATAGTCAATGCTTGAGTGCATTTGCCTAATGATCTTCTCCTCCTCTTATAGTCCTAGGCCTTACTCAATACCATGGACCAAAACCACTTAGAACCAATACCTTGGACCAAATACCTGGGGTCAACACTTCAGACCAAATACCATGGATCAATACCGAAGTACCATGAATCAATACCACGGACCAAATCTTAGTTTTCCAACATGTATGCGCCTTTCCTTCAGTGAAAGTGCATGTGTACATATACGCTCCTTTTGTTCAATGAACCTACGTGTATACGCTGGTTGGTCAAGGTGAACCTACGTATACCTTTATTTCTTCATTCTATGTGACCTAAACTGTGATCTGTCATCTGAGTGAGTTGCCATCAAGTACAACACCTGTATCACCTGAATCATAATGGAAACAGGATGTGAGACAAATATTGGAGGATCGAAGGATTGGCGGGGTCACATATCGGAGAATATAGTGAGGAGGTATATCGGAGATCAGAGGATCAAAGGATTTGACATGGTGATCAATATAAAAACGCTGATATGGAAACCCTGATATGCTACGTGGTAGTCTTGCGGGATCATACCTTTATTTCTATACATAAAACGAAGTGCTTTATTATTTTAAGGCTTTAGGACTTAGGAAACCTGATCGATACATATTTTAATTAGAGTTTTTTGTTAACGGGACATGTTGGAAAGCTCCAATATTATACTTTCGATGAGAGTTTTTTACAGTAAAAGCCAATGTTTAAAGCTTAAGCTCTGATATTTTTGTTCTGATAAGGGGAATCTCTTGATTTAATTAAGCTTTTGAAACAATAAAGCTAAGATTACCTTGTTTTATTGGATTTTTTGGGTTTTATCCTAATTTTTTTTAAAAGGGTCCCCATTATTTATTAGTTCTACCATTAACTATAATGGGGGTTGTTAAGTAGTACAACAATTGGCAACACACTGGGCGAAACAATTATCTCTGTTAAAAAATAAATGAAGGTTTAATCAATTAAACAAGAAGACTTAGAAACATAAAAATTCTTGAAGTTTTAGTTTGATAACATTCACTTGGATAAAAGAACTCATCATTTTGTAAATTATCTCATGACCTGCTATTGTAACGGCTACAATCACCCTCCAAAATTTTTCCTTAGCTATGTTTTGGAGCCTCCCTACCAGCTTTTCGTAGCAGCTTGTGTTGCTTCATCAAGTTCACAAGCTTCAGTGTTTTGCTTGCACAAAGGTAGCCTGTTGATCAAAGCTCATTGCATTCCCCTCACAGGCTGATCACCCAGAATTGGTCCAACTGTAGGTTGAGCAACTCCCCCAAGAAATTGTGCAATTCTAGAGTGTAACCAACCTTCCCTTCAAAAATTGCGCAATCCTGATTGGCAGCCTGCTAGGCTCTAGAATTGCGCAATTCTGGCAGTCAACACTCACAGTGAAAATTGGGTAATTTTCCCCACCAGGGCTGCTCAACCCATAATTTGCACAAATATGGGCAAAAGTCAGCTGCTCTACCAGAAATTGCACAAATATCTTGGGCAGCCAGCCTAGCTCCCAGCCAAAAATGCACATTTTCTCTCAACAGTCGAACAACCTCTTGCATGTGCAACTGAGTTGATCGGTTCCCTCCGGGACCGAGAAAAACAAACTTGCATGCATGGGCTGCTTCTCCCAGGGCAACATGCAAAGGCATCCCTTGTTTCAGGGATCTATTTTTGGGCAGTTGGAGGTTACATACAAGGATCACTTCAGAAACCTCCCACAAAGTGTCGCCTTCCCTAGATTTGTGGCATGCGTGTCACAACCTTAATTTTATCAAAACTCATCAACCAAACGTTGTAGAGCTCATTCCTCACATCAAACTTGCAGCTCTGACATCCCACATCACATCTAGGAGCTGTTGGCACACTCAGCTTAGCTGTTTTGGGGTAAGACCGCTTTCCTAGACTTGTTTTGCATTTTTGGCGCTTTTGTGTTTCACTTCATACGAACGATGTCTGCTTGATTTCAGTGAGCGCTTGCTGTTGTTTTGATACATATTAGATTGTACTAACACTATTTCAATTTTCATTGCTATCACACTGCTATTGCATGCATGAAACTATTTTTCACGAACAGTTGCCAATTCAACGACTTGCCTCACCCACATGCATGTTGTTCCGTTTTCTAAATCTGTCGTTCACAATTTGCATGCATGATCATTGACTTATGCTTACATTCAGTATCACCATGCATTCGCACTCAAATTCACGTTCAGTTGCCCGTTGGTGAGTCTGGGCAACCTCGGCCTGGACTCTGCCTTCACTGAGACAACATTGCACAATGTAGGGAAGGAAGGCTATGTCTTCCTCTCTAGAAATGCACATTTCTTCCCAGGCACTATCCTCCAGGACTGCTTTGCGCATTTATGAGGGATAGTGACTACTGGCCTAGAAAATTACACATTGTGCAGTTCCAGCAGTAAGCAGTCAGGCTGGACTGTGCATTGCATAGTTCTAGTAGTCATTTAGCCTCTCAGCAACCCAGACTGTGTCATGCATAGTCTTGGCAGTCAATCTTTCGACCTCCCGGCCGAAATTGTGCAACCTTCATGATCATTCACCCAGGTACGTTGCAAGTCAGTTCTCAAGTTCATTTTGGTTTTCGACTTACAGATTTCTTGGCATGAGTGTTTCCATGTCTCTAGATATTGCAGGTGTTCATCTGCCTCTTAGCAGTACAAGTACAATGGTTTCCAGGAGAGCAGCGACGAAGACACCATTTAGAGCACACTTGGGGATGCAATCGATCAAGTGTTTATGGATTTGCCTACACATGAAGACATCAAGTTGTTCATAGACAAGGACATCAAGATACGATAGCAGCAACATCACTGTTATCACCCCAAGAAACTCACCTAGGTTGCATATCGGTGATGCTCGGGAACATTACAAATTCAACCAAATATAGTTGTATAAATGGTGGATGAATGGAACAAATGCTGCATATTCAAGCCAAATAACCACTTCTACTATGATTGACCCCAGACATGGGTGAACACCCCCAGACTACAAGGCTTTTAACCACCTATTACTCACAGTTTGAGGATAAGGTGACAATGGAGAAGACTGACCACACCAGCAGATGCAGAGGATCCTGTGATGGCCGGCTGCAACCAGTTAAGAGGTATGTAAATCTAGTTTCTAATGCACAGACAGGATGACAGCTCTCTATGCATTAAACAACAGAAACCTGCACACATGTTCTATGATACATGCTAAATCCTAACACAGAGGTGGGATGACAACCCCTCTGATGCTAAACATTCACAGCAATAGAACAAATGCAAACAGGCACAACCTGGAACAAGAAAGAGAAGTGGAAAGTGAGCAATAAACAACAAAAGAAGCTTGTATTAGCTGGAAATGAAGACCAGACGCTGCAGGTTACAAAGTAGTTACAGTCTCCAGAAGTTGAACCTTACAACAGGGTTCTCTTCATCTAACACTCATCAATCTATTACATCTCTGTTCTGGGTATATATACAATTTGTTTACAAAATTGCTCTGCTAAGCTATGCGTGGAGGAGTCAATAAATGATCACCAACCACATTTACAATTAGATATGGGCCACTGATACAAATCTGGCCGTGTTGTAAATGGATTTGACCCCTCTGTTGCTCTGCAGTCCTCCTTTGAGCAGGTGGCGTGAAATAGAAAAGGAACCATAACCATTGAATGCTCTGATCTGTTCGGCGGTGTCCTGCTCCCTCCTCGGCCATACTGTTAATTAATTGCAGTCGTTGAACATTAACACGGCTGAACATGACTGTTTTGGTTATAACAGTGAAAGCGCTGCCAAACTGCTCATTCTCGCCCATCAATGCTTCATTATAGACTTTTAAAGGCTCAGGCATGGTTTTATTCACTATCGGGTCCGTCATTTGGGCATTTTGCTTTGGAAACCCATCGAGTCCGAACTTCATCGCAATAGGCACCCGCCAAGGCTCCCTTTGTATTTTCTTTATTCAAAGAAAATACACAAAAAACATTAAAAACGCGAAGGGCGCGGATTTGAAATATAATGCAATGGAGTGTTGTATGGTTGTCGGGTCCAGCCCATCGGATCGGAACATAACTCATGGTAAAGCCCGCCCCTTTGTAATCGCCGATAGCGAAAAGCCGATGCACCGTGAGTCGTTGATCCGTGCACGCGATCAACGGTCCTCGCTTAATCGCTGATCTCCATTGCCACTGCCGATACCGCCGACCCGCCGATATTGCCCCGGACCCGATAATCTATCAAAAGGAGTTAATAACGCCGTCGGGTCAGGCTCATCGGGTCGGAGCATATCATATGTGAAGGCCCTGTCCTCTTTGAAAGCGCCGATGCGATATGCCGACTTGATCTTGACCGTTGATCGGCCAGATCCAACGGCTGAGATGAAAGCGGATCCTTAAGCCTGCGATTTTGATTTTTACATAGTTTTTGGGGTATTTCCGCCTCCCAATAGTGTATTTTCGCCCTCCAAAGGGTTTTCCTCTTGCGATAGTTTTGATTGGTGAAGGCCTTAAGAGGATTTTGAAGGCTTTTGGGGCACTTTGTATCCATTTTTGGGCATCCTTTTATGCGCAAACAACCTGATTGGGACTACATTTGATCCTCAAATGTTGGATTATGTAGCAGAGCTAACACTGGCTCCTTCTGGGGATGAGATCCTCCCTGCGAGGTCTCAAGAACTGCAGACCAATGCCTTCCTACAAAACAAGCTTTAAAAACATTTGCCTAGTGTCCATTGGGCATGGAGTCAACTAAGCATACAACATAAAACTGTAAAAGAACTTAATTACAAACATAAAAGCCTGAAAATGCAAACTTCAAAATTTGCCCATTTGCTGGGCCACCAAAATTGTTTCTCCTGCTCTCAGCCCGGTTCATCATATATCAGCAGGACAGGATTGATTTGATCATCCACCTCAAACAGTTTAGGACACTTGAGCTTAATAGGTAGAGATGATCGATTCTTCATTCCCTTTCTGTGTGTTTTCCTCCTTGGACGTTTTTTAGAGGAGCCTTTGTACACTTGCTGGATAATCATGGCTGCAGTGTACGAGTCTGTGTCTTTTGCGGCCTGCTCCACTAATATAAAAAAGGAACCATTGAATTTTTGTGCAGGGGATACAGAAACAGCCTCCGCTCCTGAAACTTTGTTTGAACAATCCTCATCCAAGGAGGACTCCCATGACTGCGCATCCTCTCCCTCTGTTATCTGGACGGCTGCCCTTTCGATTTGTGTGGAGACCTCCTGAGCAGGCATCAGAATATTAAGACTGAGGTGATCAATCTCAGCCTTGGGCATTGAGTTATAGCCTGCTTCAGGGCTTAGTGGGCAACCATGAGGGCTTGTCATCTGAGCATACAAAGAAACAAAAGATGATGATGGAGAGCTTTCCTCTCCCTTTTTAATCGCTGGATTGGGGACAAAAGCGGGCTGGCAAATTGGCAGATCTGCATAGCCATGTAAAGATGAGCTGGCTTCAGGCACAAATTCTTCGAGGGGGAAGGGATCTGCTGCTGGCTGCCACTGCTGGTCAACTTGTTCTTCTGCAGTTACGACAAATTGTTGAACAGTGACTTTGGATATTGCTTCCTCATAAGCAGCCCTTGTTAAGAAAGGAGCACCTTCCAAAACATGGACCTCCTCCTCTTCGGGATGCTCTTCTTCCATGACTATATTTTGACAAAGGGTTTTCACCCTTTGATCTTCGTTTACCTCTCTGCTTCTCTGCAAAATCTGCGCATGCTCATGTGTTTGTCTACATGGATCTGGAGTTGGAAAAGAAATAGAACAATGAGCTCCTGCTTCTTCAAAACGCTGCTCAGCTCTCAACTTGGAAACTTCAGAGGTCAAAAGCTCGATCATCCTAGCTAATTTATCAATTTCAGGCTCTGAGGATGATGAGGATTCACCTCCCTGACTTCTGCATTCATCATCACCTTCAAGTCTTTCTGTAGCCATAATATTGGCTTCTACTTCAAAGGTTGCAGCTTGCATATCAGCCAAAGAAGCACATCTCCTTTCTCTTAACAGCAGGCAGAACTGAGAATCGAAGGCATTAGCATATGTGAGCATGGCAGAAGAAGGGGTAGGTTTTATTTCTGCTGGCATTCTGCTGTACAAATGATTAAATCTGATATTAAAATCAGACAACAGCTCACCATCTTCTCTCTGCAAGTTCCCAAATTCATCATGATAGAAGAGCAGATCTTTAATATTTCCCCAGTGCTTTAAAAATACATCATCTAAAGCATCAATGTCTGCAATGGACCTAGGGGGTAAATCTCTAAACCATTTTCTAGCCTCCCCATCTAGGCTTTGAACAAAAACCCTCATCCAAACATCCTCTTCATTGATATGAAGATTATCAGCGTAACAATAAAAAGATTCGAGGTGCTCTTCAGCTGATACTCCTTCTTCACCAGTAAACTTAGGCATATATTCCATATAATCTCCTACAGGCATGGCATTCAAAGGGGTAGGCAAGACCAAAGGTGCATACCTAGCAGCAACTATTTGTTCTATCTTTGAAAGGGCTTGCTGGCCTGCCATGACTGAGGTAAGGTAAAAAGATACTGGTAAACTGAGTGATAGGAATCAATAAAGAGGATAGGAGAGACAGAGGAAAACGATAGACAGCATGGATGCTTCTTTCAACTAAGGTCCGCAAGGGAAATGAATGGGGGAAGGAGCTGAATGAATCTCTGAAGGAAATACTTCAACAACAGAGATACATAAACTTCTTTAAGGCTTACCTGACCCTGATGCTCCTTCTGCAATATTTTCTTCGATTAACGATCTTCTCAGGATCAGGCACTGGCCAGCTAGTGATTTCTGAAGATTTCTCCGAGCAAGCTTCACGAACTGCGCCAGAACTTCAATGTGGAGTCGCCAAAGGATGGCCTTCCTCCAGTGGAGTCGCCAGACAGATGATTACAACCAAAATCTGTGTTCAAGCCTTGTCTGTCATCAAAGCTTGAAGCTGTGTCGTCTCCCAGGGAAGCTGAGCTTCGATTCTCCTCTCCCCGGCAACGGCGCCATTTAATGTTATCACCCCAAGAAACTCACCTAGGTTGCATATCGGTGATGCTCGGGAACATTACAAATTCAACCAAATATAGTTGGATAAATGGTGGATGAATGGAACAAATGCTGCATATTCAAGCCAGATAACCACTTCTACTATGATTGACCCCAGACATGGGTGAACACCCCAGACTACAAGGATTTTAACCACCTATTACTCACAGTTTGAGGATAAGGTGACAATGGAGAAGACTGACCACACCAGCAAATGCACAGGACCCTGTGATAGCCGGCTGCAACCAGTTAAGAGGTCTGTAAATCTAGTTTCTAAAGCACAGACAGGATGACAGCTCTCTATGCATTAAACAATAGAAACCTGCACACATGTTCTATGATACATGCTAAATCCTAACACAGAGGTGGGATGACAGCCCCTATGATGCTAAACATTCACAACAATAGAACAAATGCAAACAGGCACAGCCTGGAACAAGAAAGAGAAGTGGAAAGTGAGCAATAAACAACAAAAGAAGCTTGTATTAGCTGGAAATGAAGACCCGACGCTGCAGGTTACAAAGTAGTTATAGTCTCCAGAAGTTGAACCTTACAACAGGGTTCTCTTCATCTAACACTCATCAATCTATTACATCTCTGTTCTGGGTATATATACAATTTGATTACAAAATTGCTCTGCTAAGCTATGCGTGGAGGAGTCAATAAATGATCACCAACCACATTTGCAATTAGATATGGGTCACTAATACAAATCTGGCCGTGTTGTAAATGGATTTGACCCCTCTGTTGCTCTGCAGTCCTCCTTTGAGCAGGTGGTGTGAAATAGAAAAGGAACCATAACCATTGAATGCTCTGATCTGTTCGACGGTGTCCTGATCCCTCCTCGGCCGTACTGTTAATTAATTGCAGTCGTTGAACATTAACACGACTGAACATGACTGTTTTGGTTATAACAGTGAAAGCGCTGCCAAACTGCTCATTCTCGCCCATCAATGCTTCATTATAGACTTTTAAAGGCTTAGGCATCGTTTTATTCACTATCGGGTCCGTCATTTGGGCATTTTGCTTTGGAAACCCATCAGGTCCAGACTTCATCGCAATAGGCACCCGCCAAGGCTCCCTTTGTATTTTCTTTATTCAAAGAAAATACACAAAAAACATTAAAAATGCGAAGGGCGCGGATTTGAAATATAATGCAATGGAGTGCTGTATGGCTGTCGGTTCTAGCCCATCGGATCGGAACATAACTCATGGTAAAGCCCGCCCCTTTGTAATCGCCGATAGCGAAAAGCCGACGCAGCGTGAGCCGTTGATCCGTGCACGCGATCAATGGTCCTCGCTTAATCGCTGATCTCCATTGCCACTACCGATACCGCCGACCCGCCGATATTGCCTCGGACCCGATAATCTATCAAAGGAGTTAATAATGTCGTCGGGTCCGGCTCATCGGGTCGGAGCATATCATATGTGAAGGCCCTGTCCTCTTTGAAAGCGCCGATGCGATATGCCAACTTGATCTTGACTGTTGATTGGCCAGATCCAATGGCTGAGATGAAAGTGGATCCTTAAGCCTGCAATTTTGATTTTTACATAGTTTTTGGGGTATTTCCGCCTCCCAATAGTGTATTTCCGCCCTCCAAAGGGCTTTCCTCTTGCGATAGTTTTGATCGATGAAGGCCTTAAGAGGATTTTGAAGGCTTTTGGGGCACTTTGTATCCATTTTTGGACATCCTTCTGTGCGCAAACAACCCGATTGGGACTGCATTTGATCCTCAAATGTTGGATTATGTAGCAGAGCTAACAATCACAACGAGTAGCATCATGAACAATAGTTGAAGGCAGCATACCGAATGCAACGAATGCAATGAATGCAACGAATACATCGAATGCAACAAATAAAACGAAAGCAACAAATGCAAGAGGAAGGTTGTTGACAACACAGAGGTAGAACAAAGTTGCAAGCTCAAGCAGATCCACTGATGATGAAAGAAACTTTGGAGACTCATGCTATGAGGTGATAGCGCAAAATGAAGATCGCGCAAAGACAAATAATGGAACAAAGGAGTTGCATGTGCTGAAGCAACAACTCAAGGAATAACATGACACTGCATAGACATACGAACGAGTTGCAGTAGGAACATGAACAATAGTGGGCGCAACATGCACTCATGAATGAAATTGCGCCCATACAAGTTATAGATCTATCCCAGTAGCTGGCAGGGAGCAAAAATGTTGAGCAATGTTGTTGATCACATGCAAGGGATTCAATAGCATGCATGTGATCCAACCCATGCGCACGCATGTGATCCAACCCATTCAGCACACTCACTAAGGTGAAGATAAGAAGCAAGTCCAACTGGAGCTTAACATGTACTTCGACAAGTTGATTCGCATGACCACTAGCACACACTTGAAGATCAACACGGACACTATGCATCAGTGTGTTGCCAGTTCAGCTGCACCCAAGAAGACCATGCGGATGTTAACAGACAAGTTCAATGAAGGAGCCAAACCAATGCATCGGTTGCAATAGAGGCAAGAGTTCGCTTCAGCAAGATGTAACCATGGGGTGGAAGCACACCATCACGAACGACCAAGCTTGGCATCAACTTACCACATTTTCCATCACAAGCATGTCAAAGAATTGGTCTCATCACAACGGACCGAGTGCTAGTGATGTCTTTCATAGCTTTCTCAAGCCATGTTGTCGCACGCGAGTACATATGCATTGTATTGTTGAGTCTTGTCAAGTCTAAGTCAAGTGTCAATAGTTGGATGTAACAGTCATAGAGTAGGTGAAGAGTCATGAGGGTAGTTGAACTGTCACAAAGGGGAATGTCAAGGGTCACCCCACCCTTTGTTATAAATAGTCCCTCATAACTCATTGTAGAGGCTTTTGGTCAACCAAGCTTCTGATAAGACTATCTTGGAGAGAGCTTGGACAGTATTGTAACGTGCCTTGGCTTCTCCACTGCACGGAGCTAGTACATCTCTTTGGAGGAGCAGGCAGATGTGGCTGTAACGTTCCACTGTTGGGGCTAGCAGGTGTACATGGATGTATTGTATGACTGGAACTTACACTTCTTTATATAATAAGAGCCAACATGTTTCATGCATATGTTGTATTGTATTCCAGTTGTCTTGTTTACTCTAAATGGCATATGTATTTGCTTTCTTATGCATGCATGTATGGACTGTTCTGTATGAGCATGTATGAATCTTTCTGAAATGTGTTGATTAGTTTAACCATCACTTTGGATTGCCAGCTGACTTGCTTTCCAGCTTGTGATGCATCTTCGCTCGTGTGTTCCCTTCCCATTCGAGTACTGTTACAGGTTTCCAAGGAGTGCACTCATCTCAACCTCGCATGTGTTAGAACCTCTCATGCACCTTCCTTGAATCACTGTAACGGTCACACCCTTGCTACCAACAGAATTATCTTACTTGCCTCTGTGCGAAATCACGGTCAAGGCATTGCTATACAATTCACTGCTAGGACTCCTACACTGAACGGTTTGAGGTCTAATTGGGACTTCTTACCGAGGAGATCCCCTTACATGTTGGTGGGTCCAACACCGTCAACATTTTGGTGCTATAAGGAGGGCCAAATGACAAGATGAGTCCTCACATATGTTTTAAATCTCTACACATCTATCATGAATAACTATCGAGTTGCTCTTCCAGAATGTATGTCTTATGGAAATGATTTCATCATCTTGGAAAATCTCTCGGATAACTTGTCTCATAAAACATTTAATGGTGGAGGCTACAAAGTCTTGGTTAGGCACATGGTTTTCATTGTAGGCTCATGCGAAAGGCATGGCTTCTTTGAATAATACATGTGCGCGCTGTTCATTTACACGCTTCGAGGGAACCCCATGCACTGGTGTGCCACGCTGCCTGAAAAATCTATTCATTCTCTTTCTCATCTAGTCTCAGAGATAGACCGTGCTTTCAATCACTTTAATTGGAAAGCGCTTGATCAAGAAATTCTGAAATTACGGAAAGAGCCCGATGAATCCGTTGATCACTTTTACACATGCTTTTGTAATTTTGCATACTGATTCCTTGAAGATGAAATTGATTTGGAATTTATTTATGGAATATTTGAGTATCTTCTTCACATTTCTTAACCCCGCTCAACACACTTCGGTGATGGAGCTACGCAATCACGAGCAGGCATAGTCACTGTCACAAGTGACTGTACGTCTTCACCTCATCAAACAGCTCCACCACCGTGGAGTGATGTGGGAGATCATGCTCACACCTCTGTTGAACTGTCACATCCTCCCACCCCACGTGCTCTTGATATTTGTGTAGATTTGGCTTGCAAGCCCATTGGTTGTCACATGGACTTGTTACCTTGACCTTCATCCTTGCGTTCTATTGAACCTCCGGATTGTACTGTCTTGTGTTCTTCCATTCCGGACTCCTCACCTGTTGTGAACAAGGATCAAGCTATCAATGGACTTTGTGTTATGTAGCCAACCTACGCCATCATTCATGATGAGTGTGTGTGGGAATCTAAAGAAGAGCACGCAGTGAAGAATGACTCCCTTCTAGACGTGCCTCATCCGCCTCATCCTGACATCCCTTGTGATTTTTCCACTGCTAATTTCCCCTATGAAAACTCATTTCTAAATGTTTCTACTTCTGATCATTCATAGGACACCTCGGATGTTAGTTTGTCATTACAGTGCAAAGAGGACACATCTTCCTCAGAAAATCCATTCAATCTGTCATTTATCTTTCTTGAAAACACAGAGGGTGAACATCTTTGCTTCTCATCTACCCCTCTTCCCGATTCATCAAATCATGAGGATGCTGACAAACATCCTGAATTTTTTGATCTTGGTTGTCATGATCTATTCACTTCCTCATCTGATCACGATGTTGATTCAACTGTTGTTAATCTATCTAAGACATTGGTCTACGATGATCTATCTGTCAATGAAGTCAAAACCCCCCAGACTGTCGAGGCACTTCAGCCCGAGCTGATGGTTATGTTAGGCCCTCGTTGTCCTGAGGTTGGTTTCACTTCTGGTCAGGAAATTTTTGAAACAATCAAGGCTCCTCATCACTCTCTACTTTGCATTGAATATCAACCAAGCACCCAGATTTTGCTTCCTCCACTCGAACTACACGATCCCATCGCTCATGCATTGGAGGAATCTTACATAGCAAGCACACATGCACAACACAAGTGGTCTACCTTTCTCACATTTTCTTTCATGTCACATTCAAGATAATGCATACACTCAACATCTGCACAGAGTGTAGCATGGTACCATGGAAGCTCCACATAATGCATGTCATGTGCTCTCACTCATCTTTGTTCTGTGGTTGCTTGTAAGCTCGAAGTGTGTTTGTCTTCACTGTTACATCTTTCTTGTTTGCTGGTTCACACAACTTTCTTATCTGCGAACCATGCCTTCACCAACATGGGTCAACCAATGCACTGATGGCTACATTGGAAGTATCACTTCACGTGAGATAACCCATGCACCGTTAGTTTAGGAGTAGGAATAGTGTTTTGTTTTGAGTTGTTTGCTTGCATGCTTGTTTGCTTACTTGCTTTGTTTGTTTGTTTGTCTGCTTGCTTGTTTGCTTACATAATTTGATTTCTCTTTTGCTTTTGCTCTTGATTTTCTTTGTTGTTTGTTAGTTCACTTGTTTCATTTCCTAGGATAGTTTTGCATGAAACCATGTATGACTCTTGAAGCAAGCTGGGTAAAGTACAAGAGGCCTTATGTTGCTATCACTACTTGGTTACCTGTCATCCTGCCTCTGTATGAAGAACGTGTTACTTTTAGTCCATGATACATAGAAGGAAAATACGTATTGTTCGAAGTAAACCTTGGTGAAAACACAACGCTTGCACGCTAACTAGTGTCACCTACTCTAGTTGGTTGTTTTTTGGGTTAACCCTTGTCAACTTAGTCAAGTAGAGTAAGGGGAGGGGGAAAACCTTAACATGCATGTTAGAGGTATAATAAACTACTTCTTTGCTGGGACAAACTCTTCTTCTCTCAATAAGTCGGGATCCATCTTCTGCCTCTGAAATGAATAAGTGCTATGCGTAGTTACGAAGATGAAAATGAAAAAAATGAAAAAGTGATTTTTTTTTGAAAGAAATGAAAATGAATAAGGAAAAAGAAGAGAAAGGCTTCCTACACAGAGAGGTGAGGCAAGTAACTCTGCCAGGGTACTGACCAGGCTCATTGGTAGCAGAGCCATGCTTGTCTTCCTATGTGACTCCACCGGGGTACTGTCTAGGCCTGCTGGCAGCGGAGCAACACCAGAGATGAAACTAAGACTCTAACGGCTATACTTCTTGTGCTCCAATATACCCCTCAACCCTAATCGAAAACAACTGTGTTGCCTTGGCTTGGAATGTGGGCCAATCGACCAAGATCTTGACATATGCTACATCTTACAATCAAGCTAGTGTGAAACCAAGAGGAGTTGAGAACTGAACAATACTTTTGGAGGTGTTAGACTTTCTTTTCACAACCAAGGTCCATTCAGAGAGTTAGAGTTCTACCAGTGTGTCGCCAAGTGTCGTAGCAGCTACAACCATCCTCCAAAATTTTTCCTTAGCTTCGTTTTGGAGCCTCCCTACCAACTTTTCACAGTAGCTTGTCTTGCTTCGTCAAGTTCACAAGCTTCAGTGTTTTGCTTGCATAAAGGCAACTTGTCGATCACAACTCAATGCATTCCCCTCACAGGCTGATCTCTTGGACTTGGTCCAGCTACAGGCTGAGAAGCTCCCCCAAGAAATTGCGCAATTCTGGAGTGCAACCAGCCTTCCCTCCAAAAATTGCATAATCCTGACTGGCAGCCTGTTGGGTTCCAGAATTGCGCAATTCTAGCAGTCAACACTCAGTGAAAATTGCTCAATTTTCCCTAGCAGGGTTGCTCAGCCCAGAAGTTTCATAAATCTGGGTAGCAGTCAACTGCTTTGCCCAGAAATTGCGCAAATCTCTTGGGCAGCCAACCCAGCTCCCAACCAGAAATGCACATTTTCACTCAACAGTTGAACAACTTCTTGGATGTGCAGTTGAGTTGATCAGTTCCCTTCAGGACCGAGAAAAACAAGCTTGCATGTATGGGATGGTTCTCCCAAGGTAGCATGCAAATGCATCCCATGTTTTAGGGATCTATTTTTGGGCAGTTGGATGTTACATGCAAGGATCACTTCAGAAAACCTCCCACCAAGTGTCACTTTCCCTAGATTTGTGGCATGCACATCACAACCTCAATTTGATCAAAACTCATCAACCAGATGCTAAAGAGCTCATTCCTCACATCAACCTTCTAGCTCTGACATCCCACATCACATCTAGGAGTTGTCGGCACACTCAGCTCAACTATTTTAGGGTAAGCCCGCTTTCCATGACTTGTTTTGCATTTCTGGCACTTTTTGTGTTTTGCTTCGTACGAATGTTGTCTGCTTGATTTCAGTGAGCGCTTTCTGTCATTTTGATACATACTATATCGTACTAACACCATTTCATTTTTCATTTCTATCTCACATCTATCGCATGCATGAAACTATTTTTCACGAACGGTCGCTGATTTGGCGACTCGCCTCACCCACATGCATGTTGTTCTATTTTCTGGATATGTCATTCACCGTTTGCATGCATGATCATTCACTTATTATTACACTCAATATCACCATGCATTCATACTCACAATCACATTCAGTTTCCCGTCGGCAAGTTTGGGCAACCTCAGCCCAGACTCTTCCTTCACTAAGACAACATTGTGTAATTTGGGGAAGGAAGGCTCTGTCTTCTTCTCCAGAAATGTGCATTTCTCTCCAGGCACTGTCCTCCAGGACTGCTTTGTGCATTTCTTCCTAGGCACTGTCCTCTAGGACTGCTTTGCACATTTCTGCCTAGGCACTATCCTCCAAGACAGCTTTACGCATTTCTGAGGGACAGTGACTGCTGGCCTAGAAAATTGCGCAATGCAGTCACTGAGCCTGCAACCATTACCAGCTAAAATTGTGCATTGCGCAATTCCAACAATTAGCAGTCAGGTTGGACTGTGCGTTGTGCAGTTCCAGTAGTCAGTTAGCCTCTTGGTAGCCCAGATTGTTCCATGCACAAGCTTGGCAGTCAGTCTCCTAACCTCCTGGTCGAAATTGCGCAACCTTCATGATCATTCACCCAGGTATGTTGCAAGTCAGTTCTCAAGTTCATTTTGGTTTTCGACTGATAGATTTATTGCCATGAGCGTTACCATGTCTCCGGGTATCATAGGTGTTTATCTGCCTCTCAGCAATACAAGTACAATGGTTTCCAGGAGAGCATAGACGAAGACTCCATTCAGAGCACACTTGGGGATGTAGTCGATCAAGTGTCTATGGATTTTCCTACCCACGAAGACATCAAGTTGTTCGTAGACAAGGACATCAAGATATTATAGCAGCAACATCACAACGAGCAACATCATGAACAACAGCTGAAGGCAACATACTGAATGCAACGAATGTCACAAATACACCGAATGCAATGAATGCAACGAATGAAAGAGGAAGGTTGTTGACAACACAGAGGCAGAACAAAGTTGTAAGATCAGGCAGATCCACTATTGATGAAAGCAACTTTGGAGACTCAGGCTATGAGGTGACGACGCAACATGAAGATCGTGCAAAGATAGAGAATGGAACAAAGAAGGAGTTGCATGTGTTGAAGCAACAACTCAAGGAAGAACACGAAGCTGCACAGACATATGAACGAGTTGTAGCAAGAGCATGAACAACAATGGGCGCTACATGCACTCACGAATGAAACTGCGCCCGCACAAGTTATAGATCTATCCCAGCAGCTGGCACAGAGCAAACGTGGTCAGCAGTGTTGTTGATCACATGCAAGGGATTCAACAACATGGATGTCAATGTGTGCACACATGCGATCCAACCCATTCAACATACTCACCAAGGCGAAGACAATAAGTAAGTCCAACTAGAGCTGAACATGTACTTCGGCAAGTTGATGTGCATGACCACTAGCACACACTTGAAGATCAGTACGAACACTATGCATCAATGTGTTTCCAGTTCAGCCGCACCCAAGAAGACCATGCGCATGTTAGCAGACGAGTTGGATGAGGGAGCCGAACTAATGCACCGGTTGCAACGACGGCAAGAGTTCACTTCAACAAGATGTCACCATGGGGTGCATGCACACCATCATGGACGACCAAGCTTGGCATCAAACCACCACCTTCGCCATCACAAGCATGTCAAAGAGTTCGTCTCATCACAACAAACCAAGTGTCAGTGACGTCTTTCATAGCTTTCTCAAGCCATGTTGTCTCACATGAGTACATGTGCATTGTAATGTTGGGTCATGTCAAGTGTAAGTCAAGTGTCAATAGTTGGATGTAATAGTCATAGAGTAGGTGAAGAGTCATGAGGGTAGTTGAATTGTCACAAAGGGGAATGTTAAGGGTCACCCCGCCCTTTGCTATAAATAGTCCCTCATAACTCATTCTAGAGGCTTTTGTTCAGCCAAGCTTCCAATAAGACAATCTTGGAGAGAGCTTGGACAATATTATAACGCGCCTTGGCTTCTCCACTACACGAAGCTAGTACATCTCTTTGGAGGAGTAGGCAGATGTGGCGGTAAAGTTCCACTGTTGGGGCTAGGAGGTGTACATGGATGTATTGCATGACTGGAACTTACACTTCTTTATATAATAAGATCCAACACGTTTCATGCATATGTTGTATTGTATTCCAACTGTCTTGTTCACTCTAAATGGCATATGTATTTTCTTTCTTACACACATGTATGGAATGTTATGTATGAGGATGTATGAATCTTTGGTGAAATGTGTTTATTGGTTTAACCATCACTTTGGATTGCCAACTGACTTGCTTTCCAGCTTGTGATGCATCTTCTCTCATGTTTTCCCTTCCTATCCTAGTACTGTTACAAATTTCCAAGGGGCACACTCATCTCAACCCCCACATGTTAGAACCTCTTATGCACCTTCCTTGACTCACTGCAGCCGTCACACCCTTGCTACCAACAAAGTTATCTTACTTTCCTCTGTGCGAAATCACGGTCAAGGCATTGCTATATGACCCACTACTAGGACTCCTACACCAAATGGTATGATGTCTAATTGGGACTTCTTACCAGGGACATCCCCTTACATGTTGGTGGGTCCAGCACCGTCAACACCTAATTATTGATGAAAACCTTTTTTATCCTTGTTTTTCATTTAATCAGTTATAAAGATAAAGTAAAAAAACAGTTATAGAAATTTAGCTTTTTAACATAGATCTATTTGTCACTGGTAGAGCCACTGCTGCTAGTTGGCATCCATAGCCTTGACATGGTTAACATTTAACCATAGATGCGTCAGTATCCCATCCACTTATAGTAATTTTTTTTAGGTGTCTTTAATCTTCTTCTTTTACAATTTTGCTTTAAATTTTGCTTGAAAGCCATTGCCCTGGTTTGGTGACCAGATTTTGACAATGCCATTCATGGGTTATAATGACCCTGAACAAGTCGGCTCGTGATGAGACCTGTTGTCTTAAGGTTATATAACTATAAGACATTATCCTAGTTTGGTGGCTAGTTTGATAATGTCAGTATCATTGGTTTCCCATGATCATGGTAATTATGCTAATGACGAGACCTCTTATCTTTCAAGTTTATATATTTTGAATTACACTCTAATTTTTTTTTTAAATTAGTGGATGGGGAGTCATATTGTCTCCTTAAGAGTAATTGATGACAATTGAAGTCAAAAGATGCTAAAACTTCATAATAGCCTTTACTTTTTTTTAAGGAAAAAATTTTGCATGATTAGTCAACGGATAACTAGATTTTATGAAGTTTTCAAGCTATGGAACAATGACAATTTAATGGATATAAATATTTCAGAGTTTTGTTATAATTTGCAAAACTAAACCTCAATGTTATGGTTTTCTTTCTAAAAATCTCTCGCTTAATCAGTCAAATCTCATTTTAGTGATGAGAGACCCTAATATGAGGAAAACAATGTATTACTTAACAATGCTAGGGCTAAGACACCGGTATATACATATGGTTATTTACATATTTACAAAAGGATAGGTATCCTTAATAAAAATATTTCTTTAAAACTAGCCCATTAACAGGAAGAGCATCCCTCTTTCCTTGTAGATCTTGTAGAATAAAAGTTGATGGGCCTAGTTTTTGAACAATTTGAAATGGGCCTAGCCATAGTCTTTGGAACTTTGAATGTTTGCCTTTCTCCTCATGGGCTTTGTCCCATTTCAGAACTAGATCGCCAATTTCAAAATTTTTATTTTGAACCGAACTTGCATCAAATGCAGACTTAACCAATTGTTGGTGATGGGAATGAACCTGTCTAGCTTTATCTCTTTCTTCCTCTAGTTTAACGATTTAAGACAGTCTTACTTGAAGAGTAGAGGAAGGATTTTCTTCAATGGACTGCGCTAGGGCTAGTGATGGTATAGCTAGATTAGGTCATAAAATAACTTCTTTACCATATACTAATTGAAAAGGAGAAGTGCATATAGAGGTCTTCTGGGTAATTCTGTCAGCCCATAATGCAAAGACTAGAGCTTTATGCCAATTTTTCTGATTTTGGTCAATGGTCCGTTTGATTATTCTAATAAGTCTTTTGTTAGTAGATTCTGCTAATCCATTTCCTTGTGGATACTAATTTTCAGAATACTTCAATTTAAAACCTTTTCTAAGGGAAAATACAGTAATGGTGTTACCTGAAAAATATGATGCATTATAAAAAATTAAAGCATGAGGAAGACTAAACCTTGTAATAATAAATTGACCAATGAATTCAATAATGTTCTTAGATTTGTCCAACTTCAAGGGAATAGCTTCCACCCACTTGGTGAAGTAATCAATAGTAGTCAAGACGTATTTATGCTGCTTGGAAGAGTTAGGAACAATCTCACATATTATGTCTAGTTCCCATTGTTCAAAGGGTTGTTCAATGTTCACTGGTTATAAAGGTAAGGCTGGTTTCTTTTGTCTTCCAGCAGCAGTTTGGTAGACTTTACACTTTCTAACATAAGTATGAGTGTCCCTAAATAAATTCGGCCAATAATAACCAGCATGTAGGATTTTGTGAGTAGTGGTGTCTCCACCATAGTGTCCTCCAGCTAGTCCATCATGTAGCTCCTCCAAGACCTTTTTAGCTTCAGACTTTTCTTGATATCTTGAAATAAAGAATGAAATTGGAGCCTCAATTTGTTGTTCATTAGGTTGAGTTAAGATCATTGCGTAATATTGTTGGGAAGAAAAAGTATAAAGAATAAAATGTTCAGTAAAATTAGGGGTTGATGACAAACAAGCATCAATGATTTCTTGTTTTATTGCCTCAAATGCTTTTCTTTCAATGAGTCCTCATTTAGAGATTGACTTCTTCTTGATCATAACTTTTAAGGGAAGTACAATTTGAGAGATGTCTGGGACAAATCTTTTGAAAAAATTAATTTTCCCAAGGAAGTATTGCATGGACTTTTTGTTATGAGGCAAACAAATTTTAGATGTTGCCTTGATTCTATTAGGGTATATACATATCCCTTCTTTGGAAACAATAAAACCTAAAAGTTTTCCTTCATCAAGAGCAAAAAATGACTTTTTGGGATTCAAGGAGATTCCAAACTTCCTACATCTTTCAAAGATTTGCTTCTAATCATGCAAATGATTCTTCCTTTGTTTGGAATAAATTGTAATGTCACCAAGATACACTACAAGTGATTTGTTAATCAAACCTCTGAAAGCAATATCCATAGCTCTTTGGAAAGTATCTTCAGCATTAATTAATTCGAAAATCATTTTTTGATAGGAATATGTCCCCCACTTGGTCCTGAATGTGGTATTCAGTCTATCATATGGATGTACAAGTATTTGATTATATCCTGAAAAAACATATAAGAAGGACATTAGTTCAGAACCGACAACAAATTGTAAAATTTTCTCCATTGAGGGTAAGGGAAAATTGTCCTTTTCACAAGCTTTATTTAAATTCGTAAAGTCAATACAAATGCGAATGTATCCATTCTTATTTTTGACATGCATAAGATTTGAAACCCACTTGGACTCTCTGACTCGAAAAATGATTTTAGATTTAAGAAGCTTGTTAAGTTTAGTCTTAATTTGAGCTTCCAAGTTAGGGTGGACCTTCCTTAGATTCTGTTGAATAGGCTTGACATATGGAAGCATAAGAATAGTGTGCTGAATGGTCGATGTAATATAGCTTTTCAGATCATCATAATCCCATGAAAAAACATCCTTGTACTTTTTCAACAAATGAATAAAAGCAAATCTTTCATCTGCTGAGAGTGAAAGGCCCAAGTTAATGTTCTGAGGTTTTTGTTCAGATCCTATGTTTACTAACTCATATCTTAAGGTAGAACTCTGAGTTTTGCAACTAGTGGTTCTTTTGAATCTATCCTTTAAGTCATATAAGTCTTCCAATTTAACTATAGGTTTGGGTAAATTATTTTCGTCGAAGGACCTATTTTGCATCTTGTCATGCTCATCTTCATCAATTACTTCATCGGAGTAAGAACCTTTTATTGTTAATAAACTCATAATATCATCATCATCATTAAACACACACCAATTCATTACATTATCTAGAATGGAGGGGTGAAAAATCAATTCAATTGAAAATCTGTCAGGGCTAAAATCCTTGGGTGGAATGAGTTTAGAAGCAACATTTGCTAGGAGGTCAACACTAGAATTCTATATCCTTGGGATGGGAGCTATGTCAAATGCAGTAAAATGAGTAGTGAGGTCTTGAATCAAATACTGATAATGCCTAAGATGACTAGAAACACAATGGATGGTGTTTCTAACTTGTTTACTAACAATCTCTAAATCACCAAACACTTTAAGGTATTTGATGTCAAGACTAATGACCTTTTGTAAACACTGCACTAATGCTTCATACTTGACAACGTTATTGGTACAATCAAACTCTAATCTGCATGCAAGCATAGTTTTCTCACCTTTGGGACTTACCAAGATGCAACCAGCTCCTGCACCTTTGTTGGATTTTGAACCATCAAAATAAAGAATCCAAAATAAATTATTAGGCTTATTTACAATGTTGTCTACAATATTAATACATTTAGATGAATCTATTTGTGAATAATTTTCTATTTGAGATGATACAAAATCCACTAAAAATGGAGAATTTTGTGCTAGAAAATTTCTGAAGAAAAATTCAAAAGAATAGTTTCCAAGGATGTTATTTGAAAATACTACTGGTTCGTTTTCTTCATCAAAATCAGTGACTTAATGTTTCATATGCTTCTCTCTATCGACACAAATTTGATTTGGTTTGCCATTGTAGGGAAGCCACATGTGTGACCAATCAGTTGCAAAATAACCATGTAGTTTTTCAGACGAGTCTTTGCTCAAAATAAGACCATAAAACTCAGGAATGTTAACTACTAATATATCAATTATCTGACAAACTTTAGAGTTTGAAGATAGTCTAATCAAGACAAAATTCATTTCCCCTAAAACTCTGACCTTTGAGCGATCTAATTGAACAATTTGTACAACAGATTTCTAGGGTGATATATTCAGCTTAAGGCAAATTGCATAAGGCATGATATTAGATGATGCACTCGAATCTACCAAACAATTATGAACATTTTTGTTAAAAATTTCAAAAGTCAAGAGAAAGGGGGGAGTATGAGAGTTTGATCTGTCTCCGATTAGAATAGCATCTAAAGGGTCAACTTTATCTGAAGAGACATTAGGAGGCTTACCTTTTCCTTTTGAATCTCTTGAAGTAACAACAGTAGGTAATGGAGATGCAGGAATTGCATTTAACTCCTTAAGTAAGAATTTTTGTTGTTGTTTCAACTTGCTAACTTCATATAGGGAGATGTTGGCTTTAACCTTCTTCATGTCCTCCACAATGTTATACTCAATGGTATCAGAGACTACAAGGGTTTTAGATGAAGAAGGAGGCTTAGAAGTAGTAGGATCAGAACTTGAGGGAGGAGTAGAGAAATCACCTAAGTCTAATGCGCTATATTTCTCAACATGGTATCAAAGCTAAGGTGTCAAAGTCAAGGAAGGGCATATTATAAGGGAAACTCAAGGATCGAATCTTGAGAAAGGTATCAAAGTGAAAATTGAAGGATATCAAAGCAAGTTGAACAATCTACATTGTAGAATCAAACCCTATATCAAAGAAATAAGTCTACCTAAGAAGTCTTGGGATAATCAAATAATTGAGGCCAAAGCCTTATTTATACTCAAGGCGAATAGGTCTACACCAACAAAAGTGTTGGATCCTATAGTCTTTAGCAAAAGACCACAAAGACCCTCATCAACATGAAGAGATCTACAAAGAAAGGTAGCCCAAAGTATAGAGAAGCATTTCTAGGACTAAGATCACATCATCTTGGATATGCTAGAAGCATTTATGATCTTCACTCATTCACCACCGAGAAGGAGATGTATCTTGAAGACAAAGAACACTAGAAGGCATTATCATCATCTTCAAAAGTTATAAGATAAGTTCCCTCTCATTGAAGCAAGGATCCCCTCCTTATCCTTGAAGAAGATCATCCAAGGAAGCATCAAAACATTCTCATCAATCATCATCAACAAAGGAAGTTAGATCTAAAGGCGTTGACATCATAAAAGGAGAAATCTCCTTTATTGAAGAAGCAATTTTTTTTCATTTGCAAGAAGATCATCCAAAAGGAGCACTAATACATCTTCTTCAACTACCATCAAAGTCAAGTAAGTATTTTTCATTCTAGAATCAAATTTGGTAAAATGACTTCGTTTTGCAAGGAGATCTATAAGCCGGTTGGGTCATCAGAATTCCTTGCATGGAAAAGGAGGATAAACATAGTCCTCGAAGAAAGTGAATTCATTGAACATATCAATGAAAAGGTATCCTTTGAATACATGGAAAGGGATTCTTATGAAAGGTCCCCTCATATAGCAGTATTGGAGACATCAAAGAGATATATATGATAAAATGGTAGAACTATTCTCTGAAGGTGCAATAAAGAAGGTCACATCACTTAGATCTGATCTACACAAATTGAAGGTATCAAAGGATGAAACAATATCTTCATATCTCAACTGCAAAATCTGGGAGAGATGCTTTCGGATAAGGAAATGATCTCCTCTATTCTAAATACACTAATGATGAGGCATAATCTCTGATTGCGATATACTTTGCATGCCCGACTTGTTTTAATGACGATTTAATTACTAAATCGCATCTGCCCTTTACCAGAGCTTTTGGAATGAGAGCTACCATAAGATCCTCTGATGAGTCCTAATCTTCGATTGCGATATGCTCTACAAAGCCGACTACTATTATTATAATGTTTTAAAATCTAATATCGCGTTCGTGCATCAGAGCTTTCCTATCACAAGTTTTGCAGGCATGTCATCTTAAAACCTACAATAAGATCCTCCAATAAGACCAAAGCTTCGATTGTGTTATGTTGCGGAGCTAATTGGTTTATCAAAATGGTTTTATTGAAATATCAAATCTACTGCATTAGAGGTCAGACCAAGTAATAACGACATGTGATATCGCAATATCACCATTTTTGACATATCGAAACTTTGGCTTGTGCACAACTTCAAAAATCTCTGATATCCATGTCGTTGCGATGTGCGGGAGTGCTGTGATGATGTGGGACCTCCCGAAATCCATTGTAATATGGTTTCACATTGCTTAAAAACTATAGCCCCTCCTATGTTGCTATTATAATATAGTTTCCATAAACAATGAAACTATGCTATATTTGGTTGATTATTAACAAAGATCCCTAAGTTTCCATTAGACAGGCAGACACAATATTTCGATTAATCACGTTAATACGGAACTCAGGTCTGGATATCCTATCGAGGTTGCTTTGCGCCTCTCGATGCAAATGTTAATATTATTTATAATTTAAATGAATCTATTAATTCAGATTATGTTTTTTTAATGATGTTGTAAATTCAAATTTATATTAAAAAATTCAAAGTTACAATAAAAAATATATATTTTTTCATATACTTATATTAAAAGTAAAAATAATTATATATTATTTTTCTATTTATCAATAATTAATTAAAATTAATTACTAAATTTTAATTTAGTTGATACTAAAATAAATTTATTTTAGTTCTAAATACATTAAAGATATTTTAGTTCTAAATACATTAAAGAGAGAAGATAAGAAAGAAAACAAAGTTGTAAATCTTTTAATCTTTAAATGATTTAAATTTAAGATAGATATAATTTTTTTGTGAATATGTCTATTTATTATTTGGTTTTAAGAGTTAGTTTGGTTGGTAAACGTTTTTAAGAAAATTTAAGATAGATTTATATTTTTGTATGTTTATATACATATTATTTAGTTTTAAAAGTTAATTGGTGCGTAAACACATTATGAATTCATGTTAAGGAAAAATTCTAGTAATCGATTTGCTTTTAACTATCTATCTATTAGTTGAACTTTGACCAATATATTATCTAATTTTTAAATATATATATATATAAACCAAATTATAATCAACCATATTTTGATAATCTTATTTCTATCTTCATGACACATGCATTAAAACATACTAAAATAATTGTTCTTTTAACCAAAATTGGTTAAAATTTATGCCACCACCGAGATTTGTGTAACTTCCATCAGTTTTATTACTCCTAGTCATTATTTCTTCCTAGTTCTGGGCCAATGTCATATGGATATATATCATGTGCTCCACGATCACCAACCTTAATCTCGACATCCATTTAAATGAAGGCGGTTGCTGGCGACAATTGTAATCACACTGGACAATCCTCAACATTTGGTCTGTCATGTTAATGACTTGAGATTGAGATTGAGCATCAGATCAAGCCTCTTCCGGTCGATGAGGCGCTAGATTTGGGCCAACCTTCATTTTGTGCTCTCTGGGATAAACATGGCCTCCCTCTCATCGCATTGAAAATCAATTCCGCCATGAAAGCTGCAACAAGATGTAGCTCGGACGCCAAAATACTCCTCTTATTTGGATACCTTCTCACGCGTCCCCAGCCGCTAGAACTGAAAACAATAACCAAGTTAATAATGTGGTCATTTATGAGCTGGATCATTTTCAATCGAGGTTAATTGGACGTAAGTACAACTTATGCTGAATGCCATGGCAGGTTTAGTTTAATTATAGCGGAGCATTCCAAACCAATAAAGTATATTGTTAAAGTCCCTTATTTGATATGTTTATGGTATGTCTTACTAAATAAGCTTTTGGAGGTGATATTCAAATAGTGAAACATCAAATTTTTTTTAGAGGTCTAGTAGGTTTTTATGAGAATTCTCTAGGTGATTGGACAATGAAAATTTATGAATAATCTGGCTACTTCGAGAAGTAGAGACTTTTGCATTTTACTAAATTTTAGAGATTTTATTTGTTACGTTAGATGTGTCACACCGTTGCATTAGCAACTTCACCCTAAAATGATTTCCATTCGTGCGCATTACACATGAGAATTAGAACAAAACTAATTATTTATATCATTGTAAATCTTTATTCTGCAAAATTGCACTGGTGTCTAATATGATACATACAGAAGATAGTTACAGTGTCTCATCATCTAAAATCTCTAAACATATCTCACATCCACTTTTACCATAAATTATTGAACGAATACTGAGGTGATTCTGGTTACAACAATGACGTAAACCACAACCTAATCGTGTGTGCATGGACCCATAGAAGATGGAATGGAATGGACTCAATTTTCCTTGCATGTTTGCAGGAAGCAAAGGGTAACCTCTGTTTTCCCTTAATAGGGAAAATTACATGGTATATATAGGTCAAATACTTATCAACATCTACTGATACCATTATTGAAATATTAATGAATCCAGGACCATCGTGGTACATGATTACAAGCAATTATTGTGTTATACCGGGCAAGTTTTGATAGATTGGATAAATTATGGACCTAAAGCTCTCAACTCTCACTTCCACTTTATTTGCAGTCATCGCAATATCTTTTTTATTATTAATTTATAACATGAACTATTACACGTTTTATTTATACAGAGTTCTAGATTGTACCTAATTTTTCTCCCATATAATTATATAATTACAATTTAAGACGATCATATCACTTTGAAAAGCCAACGTTTGCATCCATTTCGATTCAGACCCTGTTAAAACAAGCTGAATGTTAATACAACCTGAATCATTGTGCAATACGTTTCGTGGTTTTCTTGTCGCTATCAAGCTACAAAAATGATTTTTTTTTCATGAAGTGTCTCTGTTGAGTAATGTGCAACAATAAGGCCACTCCAAACTCATTTTCTACAATATTGTGGAAGTTAGACTAGTAGCATACCAGTCAACTGACCATCGCCAGATCGACAAAGACGATCGATCTACTGCCCCTACCTCTTCCAAACATTTTGTACATAACTTTGATATATCAACTTTGTATGCACATATATGAATGATATATCTGCAAATTCTATTTATTTATCATTAATATTTTTTACCGTCTATTTTGAAAGAAGAGGAGTCATTTAGGTGGATGGTAGGAATTTAATTTTCATAAAACATTTTAAAATATTTTTAACACATCTAAATTTATAAATTTTTAACATTATAATAGTACATTCAACATTTATCCACTTTATTAGTCTAATCTAACAATTTAAATAGTAAGTTTTATCTTTAACTTTTATTTATATTACAGTGTATTATTAGTATTATTTTTTTTATACTGCTAGTATACAAGGAGTTAGCATTATGATTTAGGTAACTTATTGCTTCAAATATGAAAGTTATGTAGAAGAATATTGAAGATTGGGTTGCGAGACAATTGAAAAAGCATAGCTAAATACATTTTGATGTTCTCACTAGTATCATATCTGACAATTTTTGTTTCATTTTTTTTTTACTTATATATGTATATAGTTAATAGGCAGGGACTGGTGCATCTGGCAACGCTTATTTAATTTTAAGAGTTAGTTGGTGGGTAAATGCTCTTATAAGAAATTTCAATGAGGTTTTGAGATAAAATCCCATTAAGCCTTATCATGTAGTATTAATAAAGTAAACCAAATTAGTAAAATAAAACAAATTATGTTTCTTTGTTTTTCATAGGTACAACAATGCTATATATTCCATATGAGGAATATACTTATACTATCAATACTGCCAACATTCAACATTTATCATGTCACTTGCAGGAATTGAACCTGGGTAGGGATGATTCCATTCCTTCCTCCCAACCACCCAGAATAACCCCAATTGAAAATTATGTTTCTTTGTTGTTTTTGTTAATAGAGACATTTTCCACCACCTAATAGACGTATTATCATTTTTCTTGGAATTTGCATCATATTACAATTAATAGTAGTGCCTTGTACATTATTAAGAACACTTAGTTCCTTGCAGGTTTATATCAATAGCAAACACATTTAATGCTCAATTCTTATTAAGAACACTTAATTCCTTGCAGGTTTATATCAATAGCAAACACATTTAATGCTCAATTCTTGATTGTTGGATGAACATTCCACCTTTTACTATTGGCTACCCAAATTCAAATAAAGAGACTAATGAGTTTTTTTGAAGTCAAAAAATGCACTAGAGGAACATCAAATGCCATAAGACTTAAGGAAGAGAACATTGGTAGGCATCGACTATAAAATTTCTTAATTCACTATGATTGTAACATTTTTCATCCAAGTTTTATAATGGCATCAATAAGCCTATTATAAATTTTCAAGCATCTGTAGGATTAATGCTTTGGTATTCAACATTTAGCTCATTCATATCAACCCTAGTAGACAAAGGTAATGGTATCCTTCTTCATATGTATGATGTTGGACTTGATAATGCACTGCCTTTAATCCTCTCAACCGATTTTCTCTCTTACATTAAAATCCAATTTCAAAGTGATGAAGCATAATGACTAGCTAATCTAGCAAAACAAAATGATATAATCATTTAGAATAACACGAAAATTATTATAGAATGATTGTTCATGATTCTTACCATGTAAAGAGAAGCTCATGTAATATTGCATAAGAGTATCTAGGTAAACACAATCACTTGCTTGAGTGCTTAGAAATTGAAAGACATCCCAAAATAATTTGCATCTCTCAAATGTTTTTTTTTTGTACGGGGGATTTGAACCAGTGACCTATCACAAGGAGTGCCTTAACAGTGCACCCATTCACCGTCAATCCAAAACCCCGTGGGCTTGCATCTCTCAAATGTTAGTGTAGTACCCCTAGTGAAATTAATTTTTATTTAGACTTTCGTTATCTTAAAAGTTTGAAAATCATTGAGATGCTGAAAAGTAAAGCGGACATTTTTATGAGATTGTAAATATTTATTCACCATTAATAAAGTAATGTTGTTGTTTTTCTTATTTCTATTTCTAGAAATACAAGAGGAGCCACTATGTGAGTAGTTAGACTCCCAACTGTTAGGAAATAATTAGAATCAATTATAATCCAAGAAGCGACAAACACACAGAAAAATAAAATCCTCCAATTTCGAAAGGGATGATTCCTTTTTTTTGCTATGACCACCAAAGTTATCATGATTGGAGATAAATGTAATGGGTGGAAGATGATTTAAAAATAAGATTGTGGAAGATAAAGACAATCTGAATTAAAATACAAGGTACCAGTTCGAGATAAAGATTGGACATGTGTAGAGAAAGAGTTTAGCTACGATTAGCAAGATGTTGCTGGGCTTGAGGAGGTGAAACTGTGAAAGATTACAGACTTGTTTCTTGATAGGAAAGGAGTCTAGAGCTCGAGGGGAACTACAGAGACAATAGTTTAATGGTTGGGAGGAGTGTGGAAACTCCTATTGTGTTTTCAGAAATTTCAGATACGTATCTGGGTTATTTGTGATTTTGTGCTAAGTATATGAGTTTCAAGGTCCATTTATGGTTGAAGTAGGAATACAAACAAGAATGTTCAGAGAAATATTATGTATATAAATGTCAGGATGAGTCTTATTAGATCTGTTTTATATGAATGAATTATGGTCAGATTGATTTATGATTAATAATCTCTATGGAAATATATGTGTGTGTGTGTGTGTTTAAATAGGGTTGGGAAGGATGGAGAAGTGTTACAAAGGGAATCTTAAGGCTATCTTCCTGAACCCTTGTGAACCATAAGTGTTTCTCTGTTGAGGAAAAACTGATGAGGAAACCCATGACCATGAGCTCAACACCAATTCCTCTTAGTACAGAGGGAGTGAGTTATTTCTCTTAATATAAAAGAAAAAAAAGAACTTAGTTGTATTGGAATGAAATATATAATATATATACATGTGTACATGGGAAAACATATATTATCATTCACAATAGTGTATGTTAAGATTCATAAAAATTGCAGGAAATAATCTATAAATAAAGTATGTATCAGAGTTCTTGACAAGGATAACATGCATACAGACTGACAACAAGATTTTTTTTTCACGCTTACACATGAATGCATATAGTACTTGCGTATTTTAGTAGTGGCTCTGCGGGAACCAGATGCATAAACCCAGTTACAGGAGTCTACAAGGTTGCCTTGGCCTATATATACAACTATAATTATATAAAAATTTAGTGTCCATATATGTATAGAACACATAGTTAGGAGACCAAAAATCAAATGATATTGAGAAGCGAGATTGTAGAACCATTATTCATTTAATGAACATCTCATAAAACACATTTTCATATAAAAGTAAACAAAAGGAACATAATTTCCAAGTTGTCATAATGATAAAACTCTTCATTGTATTCATACATATCAAAAGAATCCAATCTAATTATAACATAAAAACAATGTTGGATTTTTCAAAGTTCATACGAAGAGCTCAAACTAAGTTGTCTTAGAGTTGTATCCAAAACTAAAAGAGACATTGTGACTTGAAGTAAGAAGGAAACCCTTAATAAATAACTCTTTTCATCTATTTTAGCTACAACAATTTAATCCCGTGCATGTATAAAATATAAGAAAATACACAGCAATGGGTAGTAACAACCCACCTAAATAATTCCACCTAAATTCAACAAGAATTGACAAGGGATCAAATTGATAAGGCTTTAAGATAGCCAGTCAATGTAAACCTTTGAGAATAAACTTACGACAAAGGCATTGTGCTAGAAGGTAAATACCTGGAAAGTGTTGGTAGACAAAATATGAAATCCATGATAAAATTCCTTTTCCTTGAGTTTTTCATACGCCAAAATGGAATCAACTTGAGATGTCACTACTGTTAGCAATAAGAAGGAAGTTAACTCAAATACAAATTACAGAGTAATTTTTCTAAGGTTTGATATGATGATTTTTTTTTTTTTTTTAACATAGTCGGTTACTTTTTATATATTGCAAAAAAAAAAAAAAAAAAAAGAAGGGAAAGGAAGCTAGTTCCTTGTACATTCAGAGGAGGGCTGGTTCAAAAGTAGTGCGCAAAATGGGAGCGCAATCCCCACAACTACTTTTATAGCCCTGTTTCTATAAACTTCAAAAACTATAGTGCTGGTGTCGTGGTTCTGAGCTATGGGATAACTTTCCAAATTTTGACTTGATCTCCTTAAGCCTCGCGTGGTAACCAAACCTGCACTTAACTTTGGATAAAGCAGACTTAACCATAAACCTTTATCCTCGTATAGTGGGAATATACACAAACACACGGGAAATAACATTTTCTACTTTTCCATAGCCTTGGCGTGATTTTCAATGCTTACCTTTATTAGGCTCAATCTCCACCGTAGATTTTCCTCCATCAGATCTGATGGACACCTCCGATCACCGATCAATCAACTTGCACGTCACTCCACCACCGTCGATCCACTCGCGATAGATCCAACGGCTATCAGGGATTTCGGGTGGGCAAATCGCGCGGAGAATACCCACCCGATAAAGCAGTATTCTCACTCCACCCTCTTGCTACGTGTCCATCAGTGAGTGGAATCGGGTGGTTCCCTCCTGAAACTGCTTACCGCTTATTCTCATCCCGAAATACCATTCCTGCTTATATTCCCGCCTTTTCTCTTTGACTAACTCTCGAGCATGTTAGCGCCTAATGGCTGTAGATCTGCCACCATCGACGACTGCGACGACTTCTCCGAGTTCCTCTTCCACTACTACTGAAGTCAATCCTTGTCTGTTGATCTTCGAGATCCAATGGTTCCTGTGCAATGATTCTTCATCTGTCTCCTCACTCTTACTTTGCGACATTTCTTCAGTGTTTTGTGGTTTCTGTTCCTAATTTATTGGTCTCTGTTGAGGAGAGACCTACTGCTATTGATTGCCATACTGTCTCGGGTTACCTGGGAGCTTGCGCAAGTGTACGTGGAGACCTGACTGTTACTTGAAATACCATTACGGTCCAGGCATTCGTGATTGACATGACTAATGCCATCTTCGCCCAGGAGAGGAGGACAATTGAAATCTTGATTCATCATATAGTGTAGCTTTTTTGGGATTGTGAGAATCGTGTGCTCTGAGCAAGGTTGATTATAGTTGAGAACCTCTGCTAACATATATTCTCTGTTTTCCTCATGCAATGTCCTTCTTGAATTCATGTTTTGATTCTTCTTTTTTATTCCCTCCCTGTAATATTTCTTGTGATATTCTTCAGATCTATATCTACTTTCTTGATCCTCACACTCGGTGAGGGGGTCATGGTATACTTTCTTCATAAACTTAATTATTCTCTTTGGCAATCCCAACTGGTCTGTCAATTGCTTTGTTGGCATGGCTATCAACATCCTTATTTTGGTTTCTCAAGACATGATTTATGGTTATTTTTCTCAAACTTTCAAAACTTGTTCTGATCCTTTGATAGATTTTGTTGATGGCTATGCTTTTGAAGTCCCTTTTGGCATCCAATGCGGCTATTATGATAGTCGAGTCCCCTATTATTATAGGGTCCTTGATTGCATTTTTGTTTAAAAGCCTTGTGCCTAGGAGAAGGTTGTATGCTTCAGCCCTGTTGTTTGTCATTTCTCCAAGGCTCCATTCATAGGTTATTATTTTTTTTCCATTTGGATCTAGTATAACTCTGCCTGCCCCTGCTTTACCTGGGTTATTTTTTGCAGCTCTGTAAAAAAAAAGAATGTGTCTCTTCTGTTCTTTTATCCATTTTGCAAATTCTTTATCCTCCAATCTTAATTTCCATTTCTTGTTTGTGTGAAATTCTTTATTTTTTGCTATAGCTTCTGCTTTTGCTTTGTTTTCTAACATTTCTTTGTTGTACTAGTATTTCTCTTCTTGTTGTAAATTGTTCTGGTCCATTTTTGAGATTCCATTTGTACTTATTATCTCTACAACTTGGCTCCAAGTTTTTGATAGGATCTTGCCTAGATTTGGCTTTTGTTCTTTGAAAATGCATTTGTTTCAGGCTAACCAAATTTGCCAACACAGGATTGAAGGGAGACATTTCCATATCCTATTTATTTTTGCCTTCTTTTTTTCTTTGTATATGGGTAGCTTTTATCCTAGTTTTTATGAAGAGTTGTCAACTGAATTGTTGGATTTATGTTTATTTCCAAAGGACTTATTGCCTGTTTCCAACACTCTCTCGCCACCATACAATTTATGAAGAGGTGTTGGATTGTTTCTTCCTCCTTTTGACACATGACACATTTTGAGGGCCCTTGTATTCCTTTTTTTTTTAAATTTTCAGAGGTAAGAATTTTACCTTTGAGAAGGGTCCAAGTGAAGACTTTAATTTTGGGCAGACTCTCTGATTTCCAAGCTGCCTTCCAAAGACTCCAATCATTTTGATTGTGAAGTTTTTGGAGGAGGTTGTACCTTGATTTCACTGTGTAATCCCCTCCATTTGGGTCCCAAACAAAGTCATCCTGCTCTTCTTTGTTGATGGGCATGGCCCCTGCCAGATGAACTTTTAAAATTTCCCACTTACTTTTTAGTCTTGGTGGTGTAGCCAACTTTTTCCATCTTACCCAGTTATTCTGATCCCAATCCGAAATAGAATAAAGAGTGTTAAAACTTTGCTCTTCCATCCATCTCTGAAGTCCTCTTAAATTTTGTTGCTGATTTAAGGGGTTTTTCCCCATTATTCTATCCTCCCAGATAGAAATTGTTTTTCCATTCCCTGGATTTTTGGATATTTGATCTCTAATAAGAGGAATTATCCTTTTAACCAATTTCCAGATTTGGGTGCATGGCCTGTCTGGAATAGTATCAGTGAGCAGCTTTGTTCTATGACAATTTAAGTATTTCATTGTTAGAACTTTTTCCCACCAGTGACCGTTCCCATTTATCATTCTCCAGATAATTTTTGTCCCTAGAGCAATGTTCATTAGTCCTGGTAGGCATATTGCTATACCTCCTTTTTCATAGGGAAGAGTAACTTGCTCCCATCTAACAAGGCTGAATTTTTTATTATCTTGTTTTCCTCCTTCCCAGAGGAAGCTTCTAATTAGCAGTTCGATTTTCTTGTGGGCACTTGCCAGAGCCATGATGATTGCATACTGATATATAGGCAAGGTTGAGAGAAGTGCTTTAATCAGTGTCACTCTTCCTGCCAAGTTGAGCCACATCACTCCCCAGTTCTGAATTTTTTCCCTCATTCTCTCCACTTGCTTGTTCCAAACTTCTGAATTTACCACTTCCTTTGCTAAGGGTAGCCCAAGATAAGTGAAGTGGCTCCAATTTATTTGTAAAGGTATTTCTAGTATTTGTGAGAAATATTGCATTGTTTTTGTTGGGGTATTCCAACAATAAATTTTGCATTTGGAGTTGTTTAAAATTCCTCCTGAAGCTAGGAGAAATTCATCCAAGACTTTTTTGAATCATCTTGCTATAATGCAGGATGCCCCACCTATGAGAAGGGTATCATCTGCAAAAAGAGAGTGGTTTATATCTTTGACTCCTCTCGATATTTGGATCCCTGTTATTTTTTTCTCTTTTCTCTGATTTTCTAGCATAGCACTCAGCGATTCAGCCATGATGATGTACAAGAATGGAGAAAGCGGACAACCTTGCCTCAACCCTCGTGTGCTTTGGAAAAATTTACTAGGCCATCCATTGATTAATGGAGCTATCCATGGATTTGATATACATGCTTGGATAATCTCTATGAAATTTATTGAAAAGCCAAACTTTTTGAGAGTTGCTGCAAGAAAGCTATGGTTAACACTATCAAAAGCATTAGCCATAACTAACTTAACAATAATTCCTCTCTCCTTTCTTTGTATACTATTGTGAATAGCCTCCTGAACAATTATCACATTGTCTGTGATTTGCCTCTTGGGGACAAATCCTCCTTGGTTTTCTGAAATTATTTCCGAAAGTAATTTTTTCATTTTGTTTGCTAGAATTTTGGTGAGTATCTTATAAGATGAGTTGCAAAGGGAGATTGGCCTATATCTATTAAAAGTTGTAGGATTGGGTTCTTTGGGAATGAGGGCTAGGAAGGAGGATTTTTCATTTCCTCCAATCTTTTTTTTTTGAAAGCATTTTTGAGCATTCTCATTAGATCTTTTTTGATAATTTCCCAATGTTGTCTGTAAAATGCCATTGTAAACCCATCTAGACTTGGTGCCTTATCAGGGTGGAGATTCCACACAGCTTCTCTAACTTCTTCCTCAGTAATTTCTTTGTCTAATTCCCTGTTTTGCTGGTCGCTTATTTTTTTTTATATGCTGCAAAATTTCTTCATTAGTTGCCTGCTGGTCACTTGTTGAGAGGAGTTCTTTAAAGTGTTTATGGGTTGCATTTTTTATTGCTTCAACTCCTTTTATTTCTTGACCATTTACTTGAATCTATTCAATCTGGTTTTTTGACCTCCTTATTTTCATTGTATTATGAAAGAAGGCTATATTTTTGTCATTGGATTTTAGCCAGAGGCATCTTGATTTCAGTCTGCTTTCCTCTTCTTCTTGCCTATTTTGCTTATATATTTCCAGATATATTTCCTTTTCTTATATATGATCTTTCTTACTTTCTTCCTTGTTCTTTTTTTCCTTGAAAATATTATCCATTTTTTTTTGCAATTCGA
Source organism: Pinus tabuliformis (assembly GCA_031772625.1). Classification (NCBI taxonomy): domain Eukaryota; kingdom Viridiplantae; phylum Streptophyta; class Pinopsida; order Pinales; family Pinaceae; genus Pinus; species Pinus tabuliformis. The sequence goes on from CM062806.1 coordinate 929,874,142, forward strand.
TTTTCCTAGATTTGTCCTAGAGATCATTTTCTCTTGCCCAATTTTTTAAGTGCATCCTTAGGTTCTTTAGCTTAGTTTCCCAAACATACTGGGGAGATCCTGTGACACTTTTTTTCCAGTTGTCCTTTATTTGTTTTCCAAAATCTTCCTTGCTGTCCCAAATTGAATTATATCTGAAGGGAAGGGGTCCTTGATTTTCCAGCTTTCCCAAGGTTAGCACCACTGGCTTGTGATCTGAAGCTGAGTTGTGAACAATTTTACTTTTCACAAGAGTATAAGCAACTGTTATGCTTTCATGAATAAGAATTCTGTCCAACCTTTCTTTTATGTTGTTTTTTCCTATTCTTTTGTTGTTCCAAGTGTATTTTCCATTGCTTGGCGGAATGTCTATTAATTTGTGTTCTTCTATTATTCCTTCAAGAGCTTCTCTTGACGGATCGTTGTGGAAGATTCCGCCAAATTTTTCTTCTGTATTCCTTATTAGATTTAAGTCTCCTCCCAGGATTAATTTCCCACTTTGTCTCTCTGCTATTTCTTCTTTAACTGATTTCTAGCATTGTTCTTTCTCTCTACGGTGATTTGGGGAGTACACATTTATAATTCTATATTGTTCTTTTGTATTGAGATTTCTCAACTCTGTTCAAATCCAGTGTGTGATGATTTTTTGGGTCATTAATTCCCATTTTCTTTTATCCCAAATGGCGCTGATTCCTCCTGATGCTCCTATGGTTTCTAACGCTACTCCATACTTTTTTAGTTTTTGAATCATTTTTTGATTTTCTTGCTTGTTTAGTTTGGTCTCTTGGATCATATATATGTCTGGTTGTTCCTTGGCTAAAATACCTCGAGATGCATTGACTTTAAAGGAGGTGCGAAGGCTGAGAAAATTCCAAGAGACCACTATCATTATTTACTTTTGTGTTGGTGTGGTCCTCCCTTTCCTCTTTGCTGAGTTTTTTCATGACTTCCTGTTTGTTTCCCAAGGAATGAATCCATTGGCTGTTGCGTTCCTAGGGCCATTTCTTTAGCTGCTGCCTCATCTTTGATTTCTTTATTGGATTTCCTTCCCACTTTTTTTTGTTGATCCCAGGCTTGGGGGATTTCTTTGGCTTTGTTTCTAGTTAGAATGCAATCCACTGAGGGAGGAGGTGGAGAGGATATAGGGTTGGGGGAGGATATGAGAGCTAAAGAGATGGGGCTTGAAGGTGGGTATTTGGGAGAGGATGGATCAAAGGAGTCTTCTAATGGCTCAAAAGGATTTGGAGTTGTGTGATCAGGAGGAGTAACCTTCACTGGAGGCTGAGAGGTTGTTTCGTTTGCTTCTTGGGACTGATAGATATTTGATGTGGTCTATTTATTGGTATGATTTTTCCTTTTCACTTGTTCCCATGTAGGTTCCTGCTCTTCTACATTTTCATGATCTATTTTTTTAAGACATCTATTTGCAAAATGACCATACTCGTGACATACCTTACATTTAAATGGTATTTGCTCATAGTCCAGTTGCTGAATGTGTGTCCATTGGTCGACCTTGATCTTTATTGCCTCTGGGAGGCCTTTTCCGAGATCTACTTCCACACATATTCTTGCGCACGCATGCATGTTGTCTTTTGGCTCACATCTATCAATATATTTTCCCACTGTGTTTCCTATAGCCTTTATAGATTCATCTCCCCAACAGTGAAGAGGAAGATGCGGGAGCTTGACCCACACAAGCACTACATTTGGGGCATCCATCTCTGGATCAAAGTCTGGCATCCACCTATTCAGGTATAAACCTCCAGAGTCCATGAAGTAAGGTCCATTTCTGCATATCAGATCTCTGTCCTCCTTTGTTTCAAAGAGAAAGGTGTAGTATCCCTTCCAAAGAATCGTATTGCTATCTTCCCCTGTGTGGTTGCATTCTAGTTTCTTTCCACCGATTTTTGCACTGATTTGGGTGAAGGCCATAGCCCTGTGAACTGTCCAACAAGTCCACGTTCTACTAGAGAGATGACTGCTCTTCTTGGAAGTGTTGGAGGGAGAGAAATATCTGGGATACTTTCAAGTTTCTTTACAAATTTATTGACTGATGGCCTGTTCCTTGGAGCTCCATTCTCTGTGATCAGAGATGCGAAGGCTTCTGCGTTTTCTTCATTCCAAGGCTGCATGGAAGAGTGAGGATCGCCCTCCTTAGAGGGTTGCATGGTCTGGTTTGCCTAAGCAGCAGGAGGCTGTCGAGAGAGGGATCTGCAGTGGCAGCAGCGGCTAGGTCAGTGCAGGCTCGGGCTAGGCTATTGCGCGCACAATTCTTGGTTTGATATGATGATTACCTAGAAATGATAAGGTGGAATTCCTTGCTCTTGTTATAGCACGACAAGGGTTTTTTTTTAGTAACCTTGTCAAGAAAGGAAGGAAATTTCACTGAAAATGAAGAGAAATGCCAAGGATAAGGGTTTGGAGAATAAGGATAAATCTTGATCATAACTGAACAACCTGAGATGGTAGTGAAATTTAGACCATGGGGTTGATAGACGAGTGTTATGACAGAGAAAGGGAGTAGAGGGTCCTTGAGAAACCAAAAAGGCATAAGTTAACTTAATCGAATCAGGAAATGTAAAACTTAGAAGCAAGAAAATATAGTCACGGGAGGAGAACTCCCGTTACTAAAACTGATGAGGCAAAAAAAAATAAAAATAGAAAAAGGACTGCAATCCTAATTATTACCTGGAACACAAAGAATTGGTCATTGTATGTAATATTTGACATGGTATTTAGAGAATAAAAATTCCTTCTGATGAAAATTTTTCCGTAGTAGCTTGCTCAGGCATAAGAGAAAAATTGGTATCTTGAATTTTCTTAGAGTTGTAGAGATTTGCTCACAAAAACCGTGTGTACAAATGACAAAGGATATGGAGTAGGGTAGTTACCATAACTACTAGTTATCACATTTCCATTGTCAGATTCATTGAGATAATCTTCACCATCCATGTTCTTTCTTCACGGGATAGGGGATGAGATATCTTGAAGCTCTCAGGCCATGTGGCCTTCATCACACAAATGGGGACACAACTGGAAACCCTCGTAAATATGTAATTTTACCATGGGGAAAATCCACAACATAACATACATAAGCGCTCATATATACCAAGTCCAAAGTTATATTGGATGAATTAATGAAATATGACCTTGGTACTAACCATGTTATATATAAAATAAAATTAACAACCTCTTATTATAACAACCTCTTACCAATTAATAAATGACATGAACACTTATTTTAATACATAAAACATTTGGAAAGGAAAAAGAATGGTCCAAGCTCCATGGCTAACCCAAGAAGTTTGTAGCATGGTAATCCTTTATAAGGGATAGTCAACATTGTCCCGTAATATGAAGAATGAACTTGAGTTTATAAATGCAAATGGTCCATATTATGTTAATAGAGGAATGGTTAAAGAATAATGGTAAAATAGGATGATACACACACACACAATTGTCATTGGGGACAAATTTTGAGTGTTACTTTAACTTGAATTGTTAAAATTTTGAGACGTTACATATGGTATCATAGTGACAGGTTGCTACAATGTGACCTATGAGCTCAATCATGATTTTATTTAACAAAATAAATGCTCTATTTTACACAAAGAGAGTAAATAAGAGAAGAAGTAATGGCAGATCCACTAGAAGGGACACACATAAGCGAAGATCGAATCTGGGTGCACTTGGGATATCAAACACCATTGCTTATAATGAAATTGATGAACAAAGTAAGACATTTGAGAATTGAGTTAGTAAGTCTCCGTGAAAACAATGAAAAATTAGTAAAGAATAACGCTAAATAGAAAAAACTCATTAAAAATAAAATAGATAGATCAAATCCTAAAATTGTGGGACCATTAATGGAAGAGGAAGACAAAGGAGAGACTTCTAAATGGAAGAATCCCGATGATGTAGCTGAGAGTAAGGAAGATAAATATGATAATGAGCCAGAAGAGCACAACTCAATTAAATTACCTCTAAATAAAGGAAATAAACCAAAAATAGAGCTGCAAGGGGAGTTCAAGAAAATTAGACCCCCAACCTATGATGGAGAATCAAAAGAAATAACAAAGGCATTGTTGCTTAATATTAATCGATATTTTCAAGTTTTTGATTACCTTAGTAATTTGAAGACTAAATTAGCTACATATCGGTTACAAGGAAAATCTTCCTTGTGGTGGGAAGAGGTCAGAACTATACATAATTTAGAAGATAAGCATATTAAATGGGAAGAATTTCAAAGATTCTTTAAGGAAAAATACTTAACTGAATGATATCATGACGATCAATAAAAATAATTTCATGATTTGAAATCGTCAAAATGACCATGGATGAGTTGGTAATGAAATTTACTCATATTTTCAAATGTGTGTCTTATATACGAGAAGATAAAGGTAAGGTCCAATGTTTCATTAACTTCCTTCCTCTTTGTTTTAAATAGAGAATTGAATATGATAACCCTAAAATAGTGGATGAGGCCATTTGAAAGGCGAGAATTTGCTGCCAACAGGCTAAACAAAGAAATGAAAATGTGTAATTTTGGCCTAATAAAAAGAAAGTAAAATCTACGGAGGGAGGAAAAGTAAAATATAGTTCTTTTAAGATTTTGGTAAGGGAAACCAAAGTCAGAATTTTAGCAGAAACACTAATCAAACACAAAAGACTCAGACTCAAACTGGATCTAGACATATAGATTTGAATAATAAATATTTCAATGGGAAGGAAAGGGAACCATTAAAGTGTTGGGGTTGTGGGGAGCCTCACCTTCTGTGGAATTGCCCTTATAACACAAACTTTGTTCAAAATCTACAAACTATTTAAGAGGCTTCCACATTAAACGATGTAGGCAGGAGCATTCCTCGAATTAACACAACAATACTAGAGGAATGTCAAGATGATCATCAATACACCATGGTGGATATAGAAGGTAAATTTTTGAACCAACCTATTTATGTTTTGATAGATCTTGGTGACAATTTGAGTTATATTAATCGCCAAATAGTAGAAACATGTAAATTAAACTAAGAAAAATATAAAAACTCTTGGTTGGTTCAGTTGGTTACCGACACAAAGAGGAGAGTTACTAATTGGGTGAAGACCTGTCCGATTGATTTAAGTGGAAGAAAAATCATTATGAAACTAAATATCCTTCCTTTAGGTCCTTATGATACACTGGTGTGGATGGATTGGCTGGGAGGACATAAAGATATTGCTAATTGTTTATTTAAAATTGTTACTTGTATAACGGATAATGGAGAAATAAAAATTGTAAAAGTTATACCCAAACCATCTCTATTAGGTAGATATCCACCTTATAGTTAAAAATGTGTGATAGAAAAGGGTGTGAGTTGTTTGCTATTCAATTAGAGGATCATTCACAAGAAACATAAAATATAACCCTAGATGATCTAGAGGTGATTTAGGAATACAAAGTTGTGTTTCCAGATGAGATTCTTGGACTGCCACATAAGAGAGATATTGACTTTTCTATCGAGTTGTTATCGAGAGCTTCACTAGTGTCTAAAGCACCTTATAGGATGAGTGTGTTAGAATTAATGGAGTTAAAAATGCAGCTTCAAGAATTATTAAATAAAGGGTATATTAGACTGAGTGTTTCACCATGGGGAGCACCAATTTTATTTGTTAAAAAGAAGGATGGTATATTTAGATTATGCATTGATTACAAACAATTGAATAAATTAATAATTAAGAATAAATATCCACTACCTAGAATCAATGATTTATTTGACCAAGTGAGGGGAGCAACTATTTTTTCTAAAATAGACTTAAGGTCTAGATACCATCAATTAAGGATTAAAGAGGAAGATATTCCTAAAACAACTTTTAGAACTAGATATGGACACTATGAATTTATGGTACTTTCGTTTGGACTTACAAATGCACCAACTACCTTTATGTGTTTGATGAATAATGTCTTTAGTAAGTATGTAGATTAATTTATGATAATATTTATTGATGATATTCTGATATATTCTAAGACACTGGAGGAGCTTAAACAACAATTAAAAATAGTGTTACAAACCCTTTGCGAACATCAATTGTACCCTAAGTTTAGTAAGTGTGAATTTTACCAAGATAAAATACAGTACATGGGGCATGTAGTTTATAAGGATGGGATAGTTGTCGATCCTCATAAAGTAAAGTCCATTCTTAATTGGCCAATTCCTAAGGATGTGGAAGATGTTATATCTTTAATGAGTATCATGAGATATTATTGCAGATTCATAGAGGGGTTCTCTAAATTGGCTTACCCCATAAGCTCCTTGCAGAAGAATGGGGTTAAATTTGAATGGACACAAAAATGTCAAGAGAGTTTTGAGTAGTTGAAGCATCTGCTCACTGTAGCATCTATTCTTAAAATAACAGATCCTGACAAAGATGTTAAAATATTTTTTTTTGCTTGTTTGGAAGGCTTAGGGGGAGTGATAATGTAAGAAGAATATGTGGTAGCTTATGAATCTAGAATATTAAAGGACCATGAATTGAATTATGCAGTCTATGACTTGGAATTAGTTGTAGTTATCCACACACTTAAGATGTGGTAGAATTACTTGGTAAGGAGTTTACCTTAATCATTGATCATCTTAGTTTAAAATATTTTTCTAGTCAACCTAACATGAATGCTAGACAAGCTAGGTGGATGGATTTCTTGAGTGAATATGACTTTGAATTAAGCATATAAAAGGGGAGGAAAATAAAGTGGCTGACATGTTAAGTTGAAGTTTGAAGCATATCTTTGAGGTAACAATAAATAGTACCGAAACACATTTTATAGAACAAATCAAGATAGCAACTCTGGAAAATAAAATTTATAATCATTTTTGGGAAAAGCTAAAAGATAAAATTGATCATGTAGAAAATATATAATAAAAAATCAATGAAAATATTTTTGTAACATATAAGAACATAATTTATGTCCCTGGTATGCCTAGACTCAAACAATTAATACATGATGAGCACCATAAAAGACCCTTCTCATGTCGCCCTTGTTATCTGAAAATCATTTCAACACTCAGAAAATAATTCTTTTGGGCCGATATGAAAAAACAAGTGACAAGTTTATTGAACCCTCTGCCTATACTAGAATGGAAGTGGGAGGTAATTTCACTATATTTTATCACTAGTTTACCTAGAATTAGAAGATAACATGACTCGATTATGGTTGTAGTAGATAAATTCTAGAGGTTTCTCATTTTATACCTGTTCAATCTACTTACAAAACTATTCAGGTGGCATAAATTTTCATGAGGAAATTTTTAGAACATGGAATACCAAGAGTTGTCATATCTGACAGGGATGCAAAATTTACTTCCAACTTTTAGAAAGCATTGTTTGTAATAATGGACACACAACACAATTTCAACACTGCATATCATCCACAAATAGAAGGGAAAACTGGAAGGACTAGTCAAAGCCTTAAAGACATGCTACACATGTACGTAATGAATCAACCCACTAAATTATGGTTGTAATAGATAAATTGTCAAAAGCTTCTCATTTTATACATGTTCAATATGGTTATAAAGCTATTTAGGTGACATATATTTTCATGAAGGAAATTTTCAGATTACATGGAATACAAAAAATTGTCATTTCTGACTGGGATGCGAAATTTACTTCTAACTTTTGGAAAGCATTGTTTGAAGGAATGCACACATAAATGAACTTCAACACTATGTATCACCCACAAAGAGATGAGAAAACCAAAAGGCCCAATAAAATCCTTAAAGACATGCTACACATGTACATAATGAATCAACCTACTAAATGGGAGGATTATTTGCATTTAGTTGAGTTTGCCTGTAACAATAATTATCAAGCATCCCTCAAAATGATTCCTTTTAAAGTCCTGTATGGGAGAAAGTGCCATACTCCCTTGGGTTGGAGTCAACCTGAAGATAGGCTGTGTTAGGACTAGTTCTTTTGCAGGAAATGGAACAAATTAAGAGAATAAAACAAAACCTAAAAGCAGCTCAAGATAAGTAGAAGAGTTACATAGATCTTAAGAGGACACACAAAGAATTCCAATTAGGGGAACATGTATATATTAAAGTCCAACTGAAAAAATTACCCTAAAATTGGAAAAAATGTGCTAAGTTATCTCTTCAGTTCTATGGGCCATTTGAAATACTAGCCATGGTAGGGACAATGGCCTACCAACTACCATTGCCAACCCACATTAAGGTTCATAATGTATTTCATGTGTCTCTTTTGAAAAAGTATATTCATGATCATGCTCATGTTATTGAAAGGAATGTTCTACATGCCGAACTAGAAGGTGAGTTCTAGGTCGAGCCTCTACAAATATTGGACCAGAGCGAGACTATACTCCAGAATCGAGCCATTTCCCAAGGGTGAAAGCATGGAGTTGGGTTACACTTTTGGCGAGAGAGGGTGCATTTGGGTGGAAAAGAATGATGGCTCGGTTGAGCCTTTTTTAAGCGCTCGATTGAGCTCCTTGGGCGCTAAAAAAGTAGCTCTATTGAGGGTTTAAAACAAACCCTCGATCGAGCTATAATGATCAATCGAGCCATTTTTTTATTAAATATCGCTCCCACGGTCTGCACATGCCATTTGCACATACCGAAGGTAATTTCAGAGCTCGACCGAGAGTACGATGGTAGCTCGACCGAGAGTACGATGGTAGCTCGACCGAGAGTATTGGAGCTCAATCAAGCTATTAAAACATGGAGCATTCAAATCAATCTCACCAATGACCCCACAAACACCCCAAAGGCTCAAACGAAGGTAGGTATTCTATCCTTTTGTCTTTCTTATTTATTTATTTTTTCAAAATTAAATAAATTAATTTAAAAAAACAACTATGTAAAAAAACTATGAAAACTAATTAATTAAAAAACATGTACAAAAACCATGAAAAAGAAAAAAAAACCCTTCAAAAGAACTTAGAAAATCAGAAAACTAGCCAAGAAAACCACAAAAAACCATTAAAAAAACCCTTCAAAACAACTTCGAAAACCACAAAACCAACCTAGAAAACCATTAAAAAAAAAAACACCCTTCAAAACAACCTAGAAAACACTTCGAAACCACCAAAAAAACTATAATTTAGGTTTTAATTTTTTTTCTTACTTGCAATGTTTTGTTTATTAAATGCATATTTTCTGATTTTGAAAGGTAAAAACGTTTTTTTCTAATTATTTTAGGTTTTAAAGTTTTTATTTAGGAATTTTGTGAAATAAAATTTCAATTTTTTGTTATTTAAAATGCATTTTAAATTTCTAACAAATTTGACTGAAAATATATTCCAAAAAACTCCAAAATAGAAAACAATGAAACTACAACCAATAAATAAGTAAATTAAGAGCTTGAATATAAGACGATTCTAGTTTTAAAAATAAAATATTAATCTTTAAAGTTAAAAATAATATATATATAACTAAATTATAACTTAATTAAGCCAATAGGCTTTTTACGGTGAGGTTCCTCCTCACAACATTGTAGTAGATTTGTCAGTCTTCAAAGAATATACCATTTCGACGGTGTGATTGACCGTGGACTTCCGATCTACGATTTTCTCCACATGAGGTTCTTTGACTCTTAATAACCACGTGCCAACCACATGGCAGAGTGTGACATCATGACTGTGGAAAGGACATTATGTCATAAAGCCAGTGAGTGGTGCCTTTCGGGGCTAAGCCCTTTAGCTTGGGACAGGGGGCCAATTCTTTAGAATATTGTGCTACAAATTATTTCGATGTGTAACGCATGGGATACATCACATGTGCCTGCGCCTTTACGATATCGTGGAATCGCAATCACCGATTTCACAATGTAGCATTTGGTTGCAGTCCCAAAACTTGCGATCTCTGATGAGTGACGTGGCTTGATCTACGTGGAGAGGAAATGAGTGAAGCCCCAAATTGGAGCCCTCTCTATCGACGATTTCCAATCGGAGGTGTAACCTTGGTGCACAAAATGTTAATTCCTCGATTTCTGATCACTGATCACCTTCTACATTTGGGCCTTGGTCATGTAGCTCTTTGCATGACCGTAGTCTAGACCCCATATCAGAGCCCTTCAATCAGAGGTTATCAATTGGAGATTTCACTTCGATGCATAATACGCCTCAACCTGCGATTTTTGATCTCCCATATGTAGCGTCATCATTGCCGCGTATCTTCCACGTGTCGCTTTTTGAATATTACCACATGCCGCCCTTGTTTCCTTTGAACTCTTTGTGACCGTGGTGCTAGCCTCGAAATCACAGCCCTCTCTATCAATGATTTCCAATTAGAGGTGTAACCTTGGTGCAGGCCATGTCAATTCGTCGATTTCTGATCGTCGATCACCTTCTATGTTTGGGCCTTGGTCCTATGGCTCTTCACGTGACTGCAGTCTAGACCTCATATCAGAGGCCTTCAATCGGAGGTTTCACTTTGATTGACAGATTGCCTCAACCTTTGATCGCTAATCTCCCATACGCGACGCCATCACTCTCGCGTATATGCCACGTGTCACCTTTTGAATAATGCCACGTGCCACCCTTTTTTGGCTTGTTGCGAGCCTTGAAACTGTCGAATCCGCCTACCACTTGTCAACCCTGTTGGCACATCGTGATGAAGCCATCCTTCCCGTGTCACTTGTTGCAACCAATTTCTGCCTGCAATGCATCGCTTAATGCATCCAGTCGCTATTTTCTGCGTGTCTCTTATCAGATAGAATTTTTTTTCTGCCACGCATCCCTTTGGGAGGGGAGAGAAAATGCTCGGGCTTCTTTAGTTTTGTAGAAAATTCTTTGTTAATTTGTTATCGCCCATCCCGACACTTTAACACTAGTGGCCCATTGTCGATGGTTTCCTCGCATATCGCAACTCGCGTATTGCAACTCGCAATATTGACACTTTTAAGATGTGGCCAATTTTCAGAAAGTTCCTCTTGAGAGCGGATGCGATGTTCTATTGAATTATTTTTCATACCTCTGGAGGGTCCAGATATCGGAAGGAATAGCAATCTCTGAAGTCGAAAGTCGAAACTCAAAAAAACATTGCATTTGTAGGCCGATAATGATCATTAGATATCTGAAACAGATAAGGCACTGACACCTCGGACCTGTGGGACATTCCTGTTGGTCTATTGGTCGGACGAACCTCTTTATAATAGAGTTATATCAGACTAATAACATTGTGGAAATTATTTTCAAAATTTCCAATACATGTAGCATTGGTCCTATATAATAATAAACAAATATCTAAATTCCGAATCTCCAAACTATGCTATGGACCTCCAACCACTAATATGCAACCCCGATTGTTTTATCATACCAAAATTAAATGTGAAATCACATTTGCCCCTTATCATAGCTTTTGGAATATGACCTCCGATAAGATCCACTCTCTATGCACGTATCTTGCTCTTGCTGTCTATTTTATTCATTAATTACCGCTGGTTAGCTGACTATGTGTATTTATTGTCGTTTTATTCTCCCTCGTATGAAGATCGCATGTTTTACGACCTTGTGCTGAGGAAAATTTATATGATGGACCTTCTTTTTCTATATATTTCCAAAATATTTCTTCTGGTGTCAAGGTTTCAATGCCCAAAAACTCTGATATATATTTAATCAATATGCCACATTTTTTTAATGATTGCAACTTAAAACCTCTACATGCATCTTGGTCTCGGTGGCTACTCTATTCATTAATATAATTAATGGACCGACCATGTGCGTTTACTTTCGCTTTATTCTCACTCACACAAAATTGATATGTTTTATACCCTCAACACTTTATTATATGTGTTTATTCAAACGAGCCACATTGATATTTTGGAGCGGGCTTTCAACTTGCAAGATTTAGAAAAGGATTCTTCTCATGTCAAAGTTTCAAAATAAAAAAGAATCCCATGTATATCTAATCAATATGTCACATTTTCCTTTGATTAAGGTTTGAAACTTATCCACACATCCTGACGTCGAGGACTGTTCTATTCAATAATCTAATTAATGTCTTGCCTATGTGCATTTATTCTCACTTTACTCTCACTTGGATGAGAATCTTGTCATTGTCTCTATCATTGGTAACCCCGCGACCTCTGCCACGTGTCCTGACTTTGATTTATTGCTCCCTCTGCTTAGCTGGTAGATGGGCGTGTGCTCTATTTAGCCTCTTCATGTCACACTATTCTGCTGATTTTTCGAGTTGCATTTTCTGTTGTTGTTGTTGTGCTATTGCTAATCTCTTGTTGTTGCTCTTTCTGTTTCTATTGCATGTCATGCTGCTACCTTCAACCAGATAATTGCCTCTGAATTTCAATAACAAATAGGTGAGAATCGAGAACCGACTAACCATATCATCTTTTACACTGAAATGGAAAGTATCAATGTTTTCATACTACATATATATCTTATAATACTATGTGCATTGGCACGACGTGCAACACACTTACCTGTAGAGTTTCTAAAACTCCATATATAGACAACCAAATTTATATGCTTAAAAAATTCATTTTTTCTTTCCCCTTACCTTTTAATATGGGCAACAATCTAAATTGTAAATCATTCTTCTTTCATTTGGCTCCAAGTATGCCAATCCTGTGAATGACTGTGCTCGTTGCTTTATTTCCACTTCTCTTCCAATGTTGACAGCATTTTATGGGCTTTCACCTTTCAGGACAACTCCTTTCCTCATCATCATGGAAGTTGCCTTGACAATGAATGCCATCACTTTGTTGCTCGCTAGCTCTACAATGATCCAACCATCACTCAAAATCGTTGAACCTGACCTTCTTGCCTCCACAAAGACATCGTCCCAATGCTACTGCATTTCCCTCTCTGATGGTACCTCTCAACACAGAACTTTGCTTCTGTCTGCTTACAATAGCCATGTCGTCTCTAGTGCCCTCCAGTTGGGCTTGATTATCATTCTCAAAGAAGTTAGTTGCACTTTTTTTAAAAACTATGCGTATGTTCACTCTTCACCATATTCTTGATGTTTTCCTGTTCCTTCCCTCTCTCCACCACTGTCACTCTAACTAATTCCGTGTTGCTTTTCTCTTTCTTTCCTTCTTTTCAAGACTCTGGAAATTATTGAACTGGAAATTCTTGAACGTCATGAAACTTTGGTTGGGGACCCAAACCTTCTTCAAATTGTACAAACATCGACATAACAACCGACCTCTTCAACGTCACACACCCCCGCCTCATTTACTGCTACTTAGACATAGGATTCTGTGTCATCATCAAAATCAGTTGTCCTCTGCTCTACCTGTTTCCATTCCATTCATGGCGCTAAACCCCTATCGTAAACAATGGCCGAACTAGGGTAGGGTGCTTGGAAAAACATCCATTTTCTCCTTAAAAAATGCTTGAGGGTCTTAAAAGGTCTTTGGATTTAACCTCGTTGATGATAACAATGATACAATCCATCTCTCTAGCTTCAGTGATCTCATAGATTCCTTGCATGACCTTGTCCAAATTGGGAAGCTTTACATGGTTTCAAATGGCACTGTGAAACCAACAAACACAAATTACAACCATTTGGATAGAAAATGGGAAGTCTCCCTCTCTGCAACTTCCACTGTTGAACCTTCCTTAGATGATGTTCTGACAATTCCTTTCCACCATTTTCATTTTAAATCTATAGATGAAATCAAATCTGCAAACCTTGGCTCAATTGTCGACATCATTGGCATTGTCAAGTCCACTTCTCCAACTTCCACCATTCGTTGAAGAGATGGCTCTAAAACACCTAGGAAAACTCTCATCTTGGAAGACATGTTTGGTTATAGTATCGACATCACCCTATGGGGGGAGCATTGCCACACCTTGGGCAAGAAACTCGTTGAACTCGCCTCTTCTGGTGCTTCAATTGTGCTTCCAATCAAATGGGGTCGCATAGACAAATTTAATGGAAGAACTGTTGGGTGTATCTCGGCCACCAACCTCGTGCTAGATCCCACCATTCTAGAGACTGAACAACTCCAATCATGGTTTCATCAAAGAGACTGCTTGGCCTCTTCACCATCGTTAAGTAGAAAATTCTTGGGGCCTTCCAAGTGGGGCCACCCACAACGTACAATTGTCGACCTCATAGACTCACATCCCGCCGGAAAACCAACATGGTTCTCTGTTCATGGAACCATCACCTCTATTGACATGCAAGATTTCTACTTCCTTGCATGCCCTCTCTCATATGATGGCATGCAATGCATGAAAAAAGTTTCCAACCAGTTAAATGGAATGTGGAACTACACAAAATGTGGTGGGGACTTCCCGGAATGTGACTATCGTTATGTGTTGAAATTTGAAATGCATGATCACACAAACGTACTAGAAAATGTCATCACATTTGATAATGCTGCAACTAAACTCCTGGGTGTCCAAGAAAAACACTTGTTCATACTCTCCAATGATCCTGGTACTATCCACGAGCTTCGTGCAAGGGTTTCATGTCGTCCTTTCCTCTTCACATTGTATGTGAAAACATATATTTTCAATGGTGTGGATCGTTTGAATTTTATACTAATCAATTGAGAGAAAATCACCTATAGCTCTGCATATTCCATTCTCCTGCAGGAAATCGAAAAAATGTCTACTACTCCAGTTGTTCAGCGTCTTTGAAAGTCGATTTCTTTTCCCCATGCCACCGTGAAGTGTAAACAATAACTTCTATATGATTTTCCGTTCATTTTCATTTCATCCCTTGCCACCCCCCTTCTTTTTTTTCACTTCATCATTGTACTTCTCTTCTTTATGTATATACACCTATGATACATGTTGCAGCTTCCACCTTTGCATAATTCTCCATCTTTTACTTTTACATATAGTATATATGTTTTTTTCTTCTTCCTTCTAAACAAAATAGAATATTTACATCCTTTTATATTGTTCTTTGTGCACCTAAATACAAACACTAGCTTCTTACAAAGGGTTGTCGTTTGGTTGCCTTAAATCTACTTGGTAAATGAATGATAGATAGTTATTGATCACCACAAAAATACTTCGCTGAAATAAGATTGATTCTAATCTCGTTCTACGCTGCAAAGATAGCTTTGACAAAGTTCCAACAACAAAATTTGAATTGCACGACATTAGTACATAATATCAAAGAAACATAAACTCTATTATAAAAATGTTTCTCTGACCACTAAACTTCAACTACTTTGTCAAAAGACACATCTACTTTATAAGCTAGAAGGCACTATTTCGAAAATATACCCACTAATGAAGTTCTTTCTTTTGGGGGCTATGTACTCTATCTTTGCACTTAAGACAACTCTTTCTCATCTCCTATATTCACTTGAACTTGTGTCCCCATGTTTGTATTAGGATGGACATGCCAACGTCTTCTGCAAACCCCTCAAGAAATGCTCAGAAGAGACTCCTTTATGCATAGAATAAAGATGCCTTCAACAAACAAAGATGACTCAAATATAAATCTGATTTAAACACCCAAACCTTTCCAACTATACCCCCATCTAATGATTCTCTTCCCCAACATCCCGAAGCTTCACTTTCAAACCCATCTCCTTCAACATTCCCCACTCTGACAGTACCTACCCTTCAACATCCTCCATTCACATCCACTTCTTTCCCATATACATCACACACCCCACCATTGAATCATCCTCCTTCACCCTCCTATCCCCATATTTTGGTCAACCCTGCCCTTGTTGGCATTATGTTTTCTGGTATGACTGTATGTTACAGATGTTGTACTTGATGGCAACTCCAGTGGCAAGGCTCTCAGTTTGTTGAAAATTAAGAAGGACGCAGGAAACCAGTTCAGGAGGTGCGTACCCACAGGTACACCATGCAGGGTCCGCGTCCAGCGACGCTGGCCAGCCGTTCAGGGGGTGCGTCCACCCAGTGCACACTTTTCAAGGCAGAGAAAAAGCATGTGGGGGTTTCTTGTGTGGTATCTAGCCGACGGTTTTGTGTTTCTATGGTGTCGGCTCGTGGTATTGTTCCATGTTTTGAGGAGGAGCTTGCCTATATAAAGCAAAGGAGTGCATTTGGATTGATATAGTCTTTGGTTGAATATCTTATTTGGTGAGATCTAGTCCAGATCTAAGAGGGCGAATCTTCTAATGGACTGTGATCTCTATGGCGCATGATCAGATCTGTAGATCTGACTGTTTGGGTTAGTCTTGAAGTCTTCATATCATTTATATCTGAAGGGACGCAGGTTCAGTGGAAGAAAAGTGCGCCGGGACGCAGGTACTGTAAAGGGCAAGTGCGCCAAGACGCAGCACAGTAGAGAGAGACTTGCGTGGGGACGCAGGGCGATCGAGGTTCAGGTGCGTCTCTGAAGCAGAAGGATGCGGCGCGATAGTGTTTTTAGGTGCGTCTCTGTAGCGGAAGACGCGGCGCGATAGTATCTTGGGGTGCGTCCCTGAAGCAACAGAACGCAGAGCAGTCAAAGGAACAGTGCGTGGGCACGCAGCGGAGCAGAAGGATATCTGCGTGTGGACACAGTGTAGCAGAAGGTTAACTGCGTCTGGTCGCAGGCCACAGAAAGAAAAACTGCGTCTCTGTTTTGAGATGTTCTGTTGATTGAATTTCTCTATTGATAAGGTGTTCTGGGTTAGTTCTATTGTTGCTGATCTGATATCTGTAGTGATCTATATCTGTTATGTACTTGTTGATTATCTGATGCTTTATGAAGAGAAGTAGGGGGTTGTAGCTCCCTTCCAGGAGTAGACTGGAAAACGAGAGAGAGAGAGAGAGTTGTAGCTCTCTGCAGGTTGCAGCCTGCGTACTGGTAAAGGACTGCACCAGTACAAAATCATTGTAAAAGAAGTTTCTAAATTAAAAGAAGATAGAGACATATTGCAGCAGGTGGTTTTCACCCACATTGGGTTTCCACCTTACATCTTGTGTTCTTTGGTGTGACTATCTGGTTTTCATGCTCATTATTTTATGGTACTGACATGCTAAAATAATTCAAAGATCAAATAAGGAAGATTTATTTAATTGCTAGATAATACTGATTCACCCCCCCCTCTCAGTATTATTTCCAACAATTGGTATCAGAGCAGGTCCTTCAGAGAAGCTTGATCGCTTGAAGGTAGATCGTTCATCATGAGCAACTACGAGAGAGAAGCATCAATCAGGCCACCGATTTTTGATGGGACAAACTTCAATTATTGGAAGGTAAGAGTTACTGCATATCTTCAATCTCTTGGTACAGAAGTTTGGGACATTGTAGAAACAGGCTATGCTTTTCCTTCAGCTACTCCTACAGATCCAGCTGAGAACAAGAAGTATGAAACAAATGCAAAAGCAGTCAGTACTCTATTAGGAAGTATATCCCAAACAGAATTCATGAAGGTAATGCACTTCAAATCAGCAAAAGAGATATGGGACAAAATGGTCACGAGCTATGAAGGAGATGAACAGGTAAAACAAGCTAAACTTCAAACTCTCAGGATTCAATATGAGACTCTCAAGATGTATAATGATGAAAGTGTTGCTAATTATTTTCTTTGGGTAGATGAGATTGTTAATTGTATGAAAAATTTGGGTGAAGAAATAAAAGAGGCTATAGTAGTTCAAAAGATTCTAAGATCATTATCCCCCAAGTTTGAATCTAAAGTATCTGCAATAGAAGAAAAGGAAAATCTCCGTGTTCTCACTATGTCTCAGCTACATGGAATTCTAACTGCTTATGAAATGAGAAAGGGAGGTCCATCAGACAGAAGGGAAGCTACTTTTAAGGCATCAGGCAAAGAAGATTACTATGAAGCAAGCCATGTTCCAGAAGAAGAGGAAGAAGAATCAAATTTTGTCAGAAATCTTCAAAGGGGTTCTGGAAGGTTCAGAGGTAAGCTACCTTTCAAATGCTTTGCTTGTGGAAGAGTAGGTCATTATGCTGCAAAATGTCCTTATAAGGATAAAGGAAAGGAACCTGCTAGATGGAACAAGAAACAAAGTGCAAATAAGAAAAGCTACTACACCCATGAAGATAGTGATGGTTTATCAAACAGTGATGAAGATGAACAAGGTAATAAATATAAGTTGTTAATGGCATTTGAAGATGATGATTATGAGGATGCTGTAGATGTGAATAACCTCTATGATGAAATTACTAGACTCAAGAGATGTATAGAAGAAAAGAATGTGATCATTGATACTCTACAATCTCAAATTAATGAAAAAGAAAAACATCTTGAAAAACTAGAAGGTGAAATTGTTGGTCTCAGAAAAGAAATTGAGAAAACAAAAGCTATTAATCTTAAGTTTGTCAAAGGATCTAAAACTTTGGATGAGATTATCAATGTGCAGCGGTCTCCTCTAAACAAGACAGGTTTGGGTTACAATGGAGAAACCTCTCAAGCATCTACATCAAAAAGTTATCTTGATGCGGCAAGAAGAAATGAGCAGAAGAACAATGAAGATAATCAGGTAAAGCAGGGACAAAATACAAACAGAAACTATCAGGGGCAATCCATCTTAAGGGTGAACAAAAGCTACAACCAGCCACAGGTAAAATCTTCTCAGTTTGGTTCAAGAATAGATGAAAATAGAAATTACAATCAGTTGGCAGGTAGATTCAATAACCGCAGAAGCTTCTTCAATGGACAATGCTTTTCTTGCCATAATTTTGGTCACAAAGCAGCTCAATGTGTTGCATATAAAACAATCATGACTAGGGAAGCTCAAAAACAAAGAAGTATGACAGGGATAACAAAAAGGACCTATAACAACTTTTCGGTTCTTGAAAATGAAGTCGAATGTTCTATTTGCAATAACTTTGGTCATGAAGAATCTGAATGCAGGAGCAGGTTTCAGCAGAAAAAGGAGTAAGCCTCAAGCACCAAAACATGGAGAATTAAGGAACCTCAAACAGAAAGATGTGGGATAGCATTTTATGCAGAAGGACAGGAAAATCTATGGTACATTGACAGTGGATGTTCGAAACATATGACAGGTGATAAAGAAAAACTTGAATCTTATTCTACTTTAGAAAAGGGAAAGAAAGTTTCTTTTGGAAATGATACTCCTGCAACTATAAAAGGAAAAGGGATTGCTCCTTTAAAAGAAACGGTCAAGGCTGGAAATGTTTTGTATGTTGATGGATTGAAGCATAATCTTCTAAGTGTCAGCCAGATATGTGATCAAAGGACCGAGGTTATTTTCAGATCGAATGGATGTCTTGTTCGTGATCTTGATACAGGTAAAACAGTACTCAAAGGCAAAAGAACTCCAAATAATCTGTACATATTTGAAGAAGGACAACAACAATGCTATCTGAGCAAGGATGAAGAGCACTGGTTATGGCATCAAAGGTTGGGACATCTAAGCTTCTCACAAATAAGGAAAGCATGCAAATATCAGGCAGTTCGCGATCTTCCAGATATCAAAATTCCTGACAACACCATATGCAGATCATGTCAGTTTGGAAAACAAACCAGGACTAACTTTCCAGAGAAGGAAGGATCAGCTAGCATGCCTCTTGAGCTAGTACATACAGATACATGTGGTCCATTCAGGAAAAGAACACCTAGAGGAGAGGAATACTTGATATTATTTATTGACGATTTCTCCAGGTTTGTCTGGTTAGGACTTATGAAGCACAAAGATGAAGCTTTCGAAAAATTCAAATCCTTCAAAGCCTTGGTTGAAAATGAATCAGGTCACAAAATTAAGTGCCTCAGATCCGAAAGAGGTGGGGAATTTACTTCAAATGAATTTTTCGATTTCTGTGATGAACATGGCATAAGGAGAGAATTCTCTACAGCTAGAACTCCTCAGCAAAATGGAGTTGTTGAAAGAATGAACAGAACAATCCAACAAATGGCTCGTGCTATGCTTGATGAATCAGGAACTCCCGCAACTTTCTGGGGTGAAGCTGCACATGCTGCGGTTATTATTCTCAACAAGACAAATGTCCGGGTAAATAGCACTCAAACTCCTCATGAGCTCTGGAGTGGTAAAACTCCTTCGGTAAAGCATTTCAAAATCTTTGGGAGCAAATGCTATATCAAGAATACTGATGAGCAGCTTGGCAAACTTGAACCTAGAGCAGATGAAGGCATTCTTCTTGGTTACTCTCCACATAGCAAAGCATACAAGTGCTACAATAAAAGACTTGGCAGAATTGTTGACAGCATTGATGTGGTGGTTGATGAGAAGGGATACATTCCTAGGCAAGTACATCGGGAAGATATCGAAGAAGATGAAGGCTACCCTCAAAGACAGAATGATGAAGAAGAAGAACCTCAAGAAGAACCAGAGGAGCAGACAAGAATAGAAGAGAAAACTCCATCCAGATATGTTCAGAAGAATCATCCAGAATCTCAGATTGTGGGGCAGAAAGAAGCAGGTGTACAAACAAGAAGAACAGTTGCAGAAGCCTCAAGCTATTTGGCATTACTATCCTCTACTGAACCACAAAATGTGAAAGAAGCATGCAAAGATGAATGTTGGGTAAAAGCAATGGATGAAGAACTTGAGCAAATCGAAAAGAACAACACTTGGGAGCTGGTTCCTAGACCAAAGGATAAGAATGTTATCGGAACAAAATGGGTCTTCAAAAATAAATTGAATGAAAATGGAGAAGTAATTAGAAACAAAGCCAGACTTGTTTGTAAAGGGTATGTGCAGCAAGAAGGAATAGACTTTGAAGAAACTTTTGCTCGTGTTGCAAGACTTGAGGCCATCCGAATGTTCCTTGCTCTCTCAAGTTTTCAAAACTTCAAAGTATTTCAAATGGACGTGAAATCAGCCTTTCTGAATGGAGACTTGGAAGAAGAAGTGTACGTTGAACAGCCAGATGGGTTCATTCTTGGAAATTATCCAAATCTTGTATGCCGATTGAAAAAGGCTCTCTATGGTCTCAAACAAGCTCCAAGGGCTTGGTACTACCGGTTGGACAAATATCTTCATCAACAAGGTTTTTCAAAAGGTTCAGCAGATAGCAACCTGTATATAAAAGTTGAAAATGACAAATTGCTAATACTTGTTGTGTATGTAGATGACATTATTTTTGGCAGCAATGAAGAAGCTATGAGTCAAAGTTTTGCCTCGGTCATGCAGAAAGAATTTGAAATGTCCTTGCTAGGAGAACTGACATATTTCCTTGGTTTGCAAGTCCAACAAAAGGAAGGAGGAATCTTTTTATCTCAAACCAAGTATCTCAAACAGATTTTGAAGAAATATGGCATGGAAGATGCAAAACCAGTATGTACACCCATGGTCACAGGATGTAGTCTCAGTACAAATGATGAATCTGCAGCAGTACATCAACCAACCTACAGATCTATGATTGGAAGTTTACTATATTTGACAGGTACCCGACCGGACATCATGCATGCAGTTGGAATAGTTGGAAGATTTCAGGCAAATCCAAAGGAGACTCATCTTCAGGCAGTAAAGAGAATCTTCAAATATCTTCAAGGAACTCAAAATTATGGTTTATGGTATCCTAGAGATACAGATCTTTCTCTTCATGCTTATACAGATGCAGATTGGGCCGGAAGCGTGGAAGACAGGAAAAGCACAAGTGGTGGTGCGTTCTTTATGGGTTCCAGACTGGTATCTTGGTTCAGCAAGAAACAGAGTTCGATCGCCTTGTCTACAGCTGAAGCGAAATATGTTGCTGCTGCATCTTGTTGCACCCAACTTCTCTGGATGATGCAGACTTTGCAGGATTTTCAAATCACTTGTACACCACCAATCCCCATCTTATGTGATAATACAAGTGCAATCAGCATCTCAAAGAACCCTGTTATGCATTCAAAAACCAAGCACATACCAATCAAGTACCATTTTCTCCGGGAACAAGTGCTTGAACAGAAAGTCAAGTTGGAGTATGTTCCTTCCAAGGAACAAGTTGTTGATATTCTCACCAAACCATTGTCCAGGGACACGTTTGAATACCTCAGGCAAAAGCTGGGGGTTGTTGATGCATCATCTTATTGTTGAACATCTTCTTATTGGTGGTACAGGCTCAGGGGGAGCACATAATGCATTGTTGGCATTATGGAAAAGGAGATCTTGGAAATAGCTGCAATATGTCTCTATCTCTTTCATGGTGGATCTCTGATTATTTGTTGCAGATCTGGAGGAGCATGAGCTTAGGGGGAGCATACCCTTTGCCCTTGATGTCAAAGGGGGAGAATGAAGCTGAAATTTGTAAGGTTGCCATCAAGTCCAAAGGGGGAGATTGTTGGCATTATGTTTTCTGGTATGACTGTATGTTACAGATGTTGTACTTGATGGCAACTCCAGTGGCAAGGCTCTCAGTTTGTTGAAAATTAAGGACGCAGGAAACCAGTTCAGGAGGTGCGTACCCGCAGGTACACCATGCAGGGTCCGCGTCCAGCGACGCTGGCCAGCCGTTCAGGGGGTGCGTCCACCCAGTGCACACTTTTCAAGGCAGAGAAAAAGCATGTGGGGGTTT
The DNA here is from genome assembly GCA_031772625.1 of Pinus tabuliformis. Classification (NCBI taxonomy): domain Eukaryota; kingdom Viridiplantae; phylum Streptophyta; class Pinopsida; order Pinales; family Pinaceae; genus Pinus; species Pinus tabuliformis. The sequence continues at coordinate 929,896,554 of CM062806.1, forward strand.
CTTGTGTGGTATCTAGCCGACGGTTTTGTGTTTCTATGGTGTCGGCTCGTGGTATTGTTCCATGTTTTGAGGAGGAGCTTGCCTATATAAAGCAAAGGAGTTCATTTGGATTGATATAGTCTTTGGTTGAATATCTTATTTGGTGAGATCTAGTCCAGATCTAAGAGGGCGAATCTTCTAATGGACTGTGATCTCTATGGCGCATGATCAGATCTGTAGATCTGACTGTTTGGGTTAGTCTTGAAGTCTTCATATCATTTATATCTGAAGGGACGTAGGTTCAGTGGAAGAAAAGTGCGCCGGGACGCAGGTACTGTAAAGGGCAAGTGCGCCAAGACGCAGCACAGTAGAGAGAGACCTGCGTGGGGACGCAGGGCGATCGAGGTTCAGGTGCGTCTCTGAAGCAGAAGGACGCGGCGCGATAGTGTTTTCAGGTGCGTCTCTGTAGCGGAAGACGCGGCGCGATAGTATCTTGGGGTGCGTCCTTGAAGCAACAGAACGCAGAGCAGTCAAAGGAACAGTGCGTGGGCACGCAGCGGAGCAGAAGGATATCTGCGTGTGGACGCAGTGTAGCAGAAGGTTAACTGCGTCTGGTCGCAGGCCACAGAAAGAAAAACTGCGTCTCTGTTTTAAGATGTTCTGTTGATTGAATTTCTCTATTGATAAGGTGTTCTGGGTTAGTTCTGTTGTTGCTGATCTGATATCTGTAGTGATCTATATCTGTTATGTACTTGTTGATTATCTGATGCTTTATGAAGAGAAGTAGGGGGTTGTAGCTCCCTTCCAGGAGTAGACTGGAAAACGAGAGAGAGAGAGAGAGTTGTAGCTCTCTGCAGGTTACAGCCTGCGTACTGGTAAAGGACTGCACCAGTACAAAATCATTGTAAAAGAAGTTTCTAAATTAAAAGAAGATAGAGACATATTGCAGCAGGTGGTTTTCACCCACATTGGGTTTCCACCTTACATCTTGTGTTCTTTGGTGTGACTATCTGGTTTTCATGCTCATTATTTTATGGTACTGACATGCTAAAATAATTCAAAGATCAAATAAGGAAGATTTATTTAATTGCTAGATAATACTGATTCACCCCCCCCCTCTCAGTGTTATTTCCAACAGCCCTTAACCATGCACACCACCAATTTTGTGAAAGGATAGATGACCTTTCTCCTTTGCATATCTACTCCATATGCAAAGAATCATACCCAAATATGAAAACAAATTTCTTGCATGGTAGCCTCTATTGCTCCTGGTGTGCAACTACAAATCCACCTACCGCTTCTCCCTTGCGAACAACATGGACCCTGACGACCAACCATTTGTACTTGCTGTTATAACACAAATAGAAGAAATGCTCATATCACTTGTCAGCCCAATTTTGCAAGTCACCCATGCACAAGGTGGACAATACAAATACATTAGTCATACTATTTGTTTCTCGCAATACATCATTGTCATCATCAACATTTTACCATGCTTGGTTTCCGAATTGGACATTGTCGTTGTTACTAGGCATGGCTCTAACCACAAAACATATTATTTCATTGTTAGCGGGACACACGTTCTCGCATCTTTACAATACAAACTAGCCCATGATCCCTACTACAAGGATGTCCAACTAGACCAAGCTGCAATATCTTCCTTGCCGACTCACCCTACCGATATGTCTTCTGTCGCCCATTGTATCTCCCCCTCCTCTTATGAACCATGAAGTGAATTCCCTACTTTCGATGATAACACTTCTACACACCCCACTCCAACAAACCTCCAACCATCCTCTTTTGTATCAACACTCCCTAATTCCCATACTAAGCTTGAAGAAATACGCAACTACCTATAGTCTCCCCATCCTAATTCCACTACTTCACTTTCCTGGCCCTCTATTTCCCCTCCACTATCAATGAATACACCATAGAAGGCCTCTTTGCTATGGCGTTCCCCACACTCTTCCCCACAGGGGCTACCATGATTGGTCAACCACATCTTAGAAAGGTTGAAATGCAAGAATTTGCTATTCACCTCATATGCTACTATGATAACCATTTTGCCCATCATCCAAGATTTTGGTATTACTTGTACAATCTTATGGTGTGGCATCATAGTCAAGCAATTGCTGCTTTTTTCATGGAGAGAAATCTTGAAGAGGGCTTTCCAATAACTTTTGCAAACCTTTGTGCACGCCTCCATGTCATGTATGATTCCATGCTTCCTGACCAGATTATGCGCTTCAGATAGGCCTTAGAGGGACATGCTCATTCTGGAACAAACACAGAGGTTAACTCACTAATATGATCATACAAATAGGTAGCCCTACTTTCTTCTTCACCCTAAGTGCCAAATGGCATGACATGCACATGGTCATGCTTGGCAACCCCCCCAGGATTCATCCAAGCTGTCTCGATGGAAATTCAAGAATATAATCAACAATCCACATCTTACAGCGTAGTACATTCATTGTCGATTCACAATCTTCCTCGAAGAGGTCTTGCAAAAAGGTTTACATGCAAAGGACTTATGGTGCAAGTTTTTCCCTGACCATCCTTCTCCTTTTTATTTCTTTTCCTGGATGTACAGTTGCCTCACAAAATTTCCTTTTTCATCTTTGCAGGTATGAGTGGAAACATAGGGGCTCCGCACACATACATGGTTTCCTTTGGCTCGAAAACGCACCTGATATGGACAACCTCGATTGGGATGACCAAGTCGTGATGGATAGAGCCAGGTCCTTTTTCGATGAACACATTTTTGCTTGGAATCCTCGCCCTCCTGAAAAACGTGGAACTTATGTACACATCTCTACAGAGAATGACCCATGCATCCTCCCATTGCCATTGATATTTGCATCCTCTCGCCTTCAGGACTACGAGAATCTTCTTAATTGTGTTCAACGACATACAAAATTCCACCCCTCTTCATGTCTTCACAAAAAAGGTCCTACTCTTGTTTGCCGCTATGGAGTTCCATGGGATTTGAATCCCACCTCCTCTTTGATCATTTATGACAGTGGACGAAAGAAATATGTCCTCGCTTGTAATGATGATAGGTTAAATGTACACAACTCTGACATGTTATACATATGGAGAGAAAACATCGATTTCCAACCGGTTTCGTCTCGACATGCTATTCTGCGCTACATCACAAAATATGCGTTGAAACTAGAAACAAAATCAAAAAGTTATCGGAAAATGTTGTCATGTGTCTACTAGCGAGTAGGAGTAATGTACTTAATAGATTTCGATTTAAACACATCAATGGTCATACTGATCTAATCGCATGCAATAACATATATGACAAACTTGAATTAAAACAAACTTCAATTGAAATAGTACTTCAGCCCAAAAAAATAGCATCAACGTAAAGATAATAGTATATGATAGTCATTCACTCTACTCATAACTAAAATCGGTGTGGTTCTTCTTTCTATTAAGACTTGTTTACAACTATAATAGTAAAAACCAAAATACTTCTTGCAAAATTTGAGAACCCCCTTTCTTCATAACAATGAAGGGGATTTAAAGTTTAAAATAAAAACTCAAATATAGAAAATTCCATAAAATGTTACGTCGATCCAAACAAACCACACTAAAAATAAAAATACAAACTAACAATACATTCCTGTTACAACAAGTTGATCAAGACTCGGACGAATACTTTTGTGCCAATCACTGTTTAACTTCGCATATATCTGTCATTGACTTCAATTCAAGTGGATTTCTAGGCCTAATACGCATCCGTGTAGTGAATAACGCATCGCTAAGTGCTGTAATCACCCGACTGGTTGTATTTAGAAGACACCTTGACATCAACCATTGCCCATGTGGTTTGACTAGGAAATTCCAGTGGCATTCCAAGTCAATCTTTGATAGAAATTTTATTGTTCAACCTTCTTCTTTGATGATTCTTGCCAAGATTTTGTCAATATTTTAACATCAGGCAACGTATCTTCTGGACACTCCAAGATTAAATTTTCCTACAACAGGTTATCATTGATTGATTTAATCATGTTGCTAGATATGTCCCTGGCACTATAGATTGCCATCTCCACATTTTTAAGCCTTATCTCCCATTCTTGGAAGACAATCTCTTTATGAGATTCTTCTATTTTGGGTAGATTTGCTAATTGGCCCTTAGAGTTGTTCTTCCAGTCAATGAAATCAGATATTTTCTCTTCAACTTCCTTGCTATATGTCCTCAGATCAGACAATTGATTCACAAGTGCATCAACTGATTGGCACATCTCTTTGATAATGCCCAACTTTTGGAAAAATAGAACCTGCTGATGAGCAAGAAGGTTATTTAGCTCCCCTACTTCTTTCATGAATTCTATCATCTCAAGATTATCCTTTAGTTTCTCAATCTCGCGCTCTAGATCTTGTATATGGGCATCCCATCTCTTCATGTCAGATTCATATTGAATCTTCATCCCATCGAAACTAGTTTGCAATTATGTAAATTGAGATTTCCATTGCTAGATGATTCCTTTCTTTTCATTTTCTAAATTTTTTTCAAGGTGCCTTATTCTATCATCTTTTTCCCTTAGGATTTGTTGCACTTCTGTGGCTTTGTCAATTGTTGCACTAGCATAGGCTCCTGCATATTGTGATAGTCTCCCAAGATCTTCAGCAGGGGTCACTTGGGCATCTTTCCACAGTACTTGAAAGGAGGTATTTGCAGGGACCAAAGCCTGCCTTTGTTCAGTCCTTCTCCTCTTTCTCTGCCTGTTGACTACTGCTATGTGTTTCAGACTGTAAATACATCCAGAGGAGGAATCTCATCAATATTGAGAACGACCTTAGAACTCAAAAAAACTGGGATGATTTCCAGATCATCAATGTCCATAGTTTCATTAGAAGGCTCAACAGTGAACGAGGTCTTCTAAGCGATTACAAAAGTCTAAGCAATATGTGTCTGTGATGAAGTTTGTTGTTTTTTAGGGCTAGTCTCTTTAAGAAACTGATCCCAATTCACATCCAAACTTTCTTCTATCATTACCTTCTCTGCCTTTGATTCACTAGCTGCTGATGTTTCAAGTACATGAATTGCATCTTAACTTTGAGATGTGCTCACTTCTGTGTCTTGTTCATGTTTTGGTGATTTAGATTTAGATTTTTATTGGCAAAATGGGAAATCTTTTTAACCCTATATTGATGAAACTGCACTAATTCCTCAGGGTTGAGCCGTGTTGTTTCTTATTTTTCAACCTCTACATAATTTGACATCGATTGAAATAAATCATCAAATTTATCAGGCTCACTTGTAAATTGCACGATCTTTGCCTATGTTGTAATATTTTTGAAAGTATCAATTAGAGCATACTGCCGATTTGGAATGGTTGGAAAGTTCATCAAGTAGATTTCCTCCATCTCATTAGTAACATGTTTGAAATTCTCTAAAGAATAGAATCCACAATGAAATGGAAAAATAGGCCACATTGTCCTTTTGCTTTCTTTCATGACCTTAGACAACCCATTTCCCACAGTCTGGTTGGCTATTTCACGGGCTATGAGCTTATCGAGGACATCAAAATCTTGAACATATGTAAATGATTCCTCCACAAAACATCTTCCAACTGATATGTTACCTTCAACGGATATTCTAGGGCACTTCTCATTGAAAACAAACTGGCAAACTGGAAGGACGACACCATGGCTAATCTTGTAAAAATGGGGTCAGTATTTTTACTCCCATAGAATATTATGGTAAATGTGAATAGGTAAAGGGCCTTCCATAGTCCATTTCCATCCCATGGATGGAAAATCTGAAGTGAAACAAATACAATCCATAATGTAGGCACTCATGTAGAATGGGAGAACAATGGTCTCAGAAAAATACGCTTTTTCCTATATTCTAGGATTTTGTTGCTTAAGTTGTTGGACATAATAGTTACCTAGTCCATTACATAATTATCAGAGGCAACTTCAATTAGGGGTACCCATTGGTCTGAAAACTTCTAGGTATTCTCATAGCCAAACAATACACAAGTCATTGTAGCAACAAAACAATAGGGTGCATTAATAGAGCCTATAACATACATACCCTTGTCCTCCCGCTTATGCTTGCTTGGTATCTTCTCCATTCTCAAATGACCTCAAATTGGTGTTCATTTTCCTGCATGAACTTCTCAACGAATTCTTTATCATGTTTCTTCTAATGTAGGAGGTTCTACATTGCAGACAAGTCTTTTCCAGTGAAAGAGATGATGACCGTCTATCTCTTGGTCATGAAGTTCCTATTTGTGATGTTCATATGATCAATGACCCATCTGATCATATCCATACAAGGCAATATGCTTGGCTGAGTGATAATTCTATGGAGAAATGAATTGGCCACATCACTGTATGTAATTTCTGAAACAAGAACTCTATCCTATGTTGTGACTATTCTTCTTGTGACTTTTGGTCCTTCATCTTCAAAAATCTTATACATGGCTACCCAGCTAGAGACCCCAGTATCAGGGGTGCACGTCGTTTCGGAAAATATCACATGCATTTTGTGACCTCAGGAGCAAGAGCAACTGGCTGTTGTTCAACGAGAATTTTCCTTTTGAGTTTAGCTGGTTGAGACATTTCTCGTGAATTCTGTTTATCAAGACTAGCCTGCGAGGAAAAAACACAAGAATGACCAATGCCTACACTTAGAGAAAATGACCAATTATGCATGAATCCAATACTTTTATGAGCGAAATCTTTGAGAATTGTTAGTATTAATGAAAGCATTTAGAATATTGAAAGCCATAAATTCATCGCATTTCACCATTAATTTACAGATCATGCATCCACATGGCCTTCCACACACATCAGATTTAGCGAACATTTTTATCAGAGAAATCAGATGGTTGTCCTACCAAAACTTGCGATCTCCTCTATCTCCAGACCCGATTAATTTTATCAGAACATCTTTAATATAAAATCGCATCCACCCTTCATTGCAACTTTTGGAATGAAACCTTCGCTTAGATTCACCGATCTCCAATTGCGATATGTCTTATGCCCCCAATTACCTTTATTATAACGAATTCAATGTAATATTGTACACGTTAGCTTTACCAGAGATTTTTATCGGACAAATCAGATGGTTGTCCTAGAAAAACTTATGATCTCGTCTATCTCGAACCCGATTAATTTTATCATAACATCTTGAATACAAAATCGCATTCGCCCTTCATCACATCTTTTGGAATAAGAACTTCGCTTGCATCTGCCGATATCCTATTGCGATATGACAATAACCCTTGATTCCTTTGAACTTTTTATGACTGTGGTGCTAGCCCCCAAATCAAAGCCCTCTCTATCGACCATTTCCAATCGGAGGTCTAACCTTGGTACATGACTTGTCAATTTGTCGATTGTCGATCGCTGATCACCTTTGGCATTTGGCCCTTGGTCCTTTATTTCTTCACGTGACCACAATCTAGCCCCCGTATCAGAGCCCTTCAATTGGAGGTTATCGATTATAGGTTTTACTTTGATGCACAATACACCTCAACCCTCGATCCCTGATCTCCCATATGTAACGCCATCGCTGCCATGTATCTGCCACTTGTCACCTTGTTAGTAATGCCATGTTTTTCCCTTTTTTGGCCTATTTTGAGCCTTGAAACTTCTGAATCCGCCTGCCATGTATCAATTGTGTTGGCGCTCTTTGATGATGTCAGCCTCTACGTGTCACTTCTCATAACTAATTACTAGCTGCAACACGTCCCTTAACACATCCAATCATTGTTTGCCACGTGTCTCTTATCGGATCCAGTCTTTTTCTACCACACGTCCCTTTGGGAGGAGAGAGAAAAGGCTTCAGCTTCTTTGGTTTTGTAGACAAATCCTTTCTTAATTTTTTATTGCCCATCCTAACACGTTAACACTAGCGGTCCATTCCTAGTGATTTCATTGCATATCACAAATCGCATATTGACGTTTTTGAAATGTGGTCATTCTGCCTCAATTCAAAAGATAAAGTACATAACTTGGACCCCCAACTACCGAATGTCAATATCATAGGACCCCCGACTGCCGATATCGACTTTCATATAGTGTCACCTCTAATAATCACCAATCGCCGATATCATATGCGGATGCGATTCATTTTTTTATAATGTTTTCGTGTGATTTCGCCTTCATTGTGTCACAACTTTCCAATATCACATATTTTTTACGCCTGTCATGTTAAAACCTTTGATACCTAATGAGCTCTCTTTTTGGCTCAAACAGGGATGAACTCAGGGTCCGCATGTCCTATCAGCCTTGCTTTGCGCCTCTTAGTGCAAATTCTAGTTATAACATCACACACACACACATATAACATAGTTCTATAACTATTTAGTTCATAACATAGAACTCTATAATTATTTAACATGTACAACATAAATTTATTTAACATAACACATATATATAACGTAGTATTTAATATAACTATATAATTATTTAATTATAACTATACATATTTAACTATTATAAAGTTATGACATATCACATAACTAGACATATTATAGTTCTATATATATTGTTTATAACATAACATAATTATATAACTATTTAACATAACGTAACTTGTTATTTAACATTTAACATAACACAAAATTATCTAACATAACATAGTTCTATAACTATTTAACACACACACACCCACACACAACAGCCCCCTGCGCCCACCCACACACACACACACACACACACACACATATATATAACATAGCATGTAACATAACTATAACAATCATTCATAACTATATAACTATATATATTTAACTATTATAAAGTTATAACATCACATAGTTATATACTAGTCTAGATCCATCGCTCTCGACGCTTGATAGATCCAGGGTTATGATTGTTAGAAAAGTATATATTATGGAGCAATGGAACACATAAAATATTGCAGAAATATAAACAAAGAAAACACATAAAACAAGAGAGACACAGATATACGTGGTTCACCCAGTTTGGGCTACATCCACCTCGAACAGCGAGTCCTTCCTTTCTATTATCCAACAAAATGAAGAGACACAACCTACAGTAGATCTGCTGTAATATCCTTTGTTTTCTCTCACAGTCTCACCTCTCTGCTTCTCGCTTGAAGAATACACATATATTACACAGACTCAATACAATGCCCTCATACAAAGAGAGGGGTTGCCTTCTAGGGAAAAAAACCCTAAACTAAACATAAGTTCTACCGTCAGATCATCCACCTAATGAACGACCCAGATTGACTAGAAATTACTATACTTTTACAAGGCAATTTTACATCTGTTTTTAGCTTCGAGGGCGCTGCCCCCGAAACCCCCCGCCAGGGGGGGGCTCCCCAAAGGTCGCAGCCGCCCCCCCTTGGACCCCCCCTACAGTGAATATTTTACGGGCGACGTTTCCGCCCCATTTCGAACTGGGGTCCAATGTGGCGATACCTTTGAATACAGAAGATAATCAGGCTCCACACCCAACAAAGATGGATCTAGGTTGGTTATATAATACTATATAATATCTATATTTGTATCTATGTGTCTCTTTCTTATTCCCTCTCTCCATCTCACCCCCCCAAACATACATGCTCTCTCTCTCACTCTCGCTTACTCTCCCTCTCTTTCTCTATATTCCCCTTCTCTCTCTCTCTCTCTCTCTCTCTATCTATCTATTTCCATTCTCTCCCTCTCACTCTCCTCTCCTTCTTCCCCCCCACTCTCCTCTTTCCCTCACTCTCTCTCCATCTCTCTCTTATCACTCCCACCCTCTCTCTACCTTTTTCCCCCTTTTTCTTTCTACTTCCCTCCCTCTCTCTCCCCTGCCAACTCCATCTCTCTCTTTCCTTCTCTCTTTTGAGTCATCTCTCTCTTCCTTCCTCTCTCTGTCATTCTCTCCCACCTCCCTTTATCTCTCTCCCCCCATCACGCTCTCTCTCTCTTCCCTCTAACTCTATCACTATCTCGCTCCCTCTCTCTCTCTTCCCCTTCTCTCCCTATCTCTCTCCTCTCCTCTTCTCTCTCTCCCCTCCTCTCTCTGTCACTCTCTCTCTCACTCTCTCCCCATCTATCCCTTGTCACTCCCTCTCTTTCTCCACCTCTATCTCTCTATGTCTTTGTTCTTTCCTCCCTCTCTCTCCCTCTCCCCTTCTCTCTCTCCCCTCCTCTTTGTCTTCCTTCCTCTCTCTCCCTATCTTTCCCACCTCCATCTCTCTCTCCCCCATCACTCTCTCTCTATTTCTCTCTCTCTCTTTTCCCTCCCGCTTTCTCACTATCTCCTTCCCTCTCTCTCTCTCTCTCAAATTTGATTCCATGATATTGTGTTTAAGAAAGTATCTAGATAAAAAAAAACTCAATTGGTTGTAAAATATTAAACCTATGTTTTGGATCAACCATGTAAAATAAAATAAAATAATGAACAACTTGAAACAATCATGCACTATGTTGAAGCCCAAATTATCTCTTTTTGACAACCTTCTTACAATCCATCCTCCTTTTTGACTCTAATAACTCTAATTGAGCATCAATTTACAAGGTTCATGGAAATAACAGGTACTTAATCATATTTATTTCATAAGGTTCATTGTTCTTTATTATTTAACTCAATATTTGCATAAGCTACTGAATTGCACCAATTCTGCAACTAATGACTGATTCTGCAGCATAGTTGAAGGTTCGATGGGTTCTGAAACTCCAACCGAGGAACAAGACATATGGGTAGGTGGCTAATAGCTGGCATAACGATATTTACCTATCTTCATGACTTGGATCAATGATAAGAACACAACATAAGCCCAATCAATGTGGAATTCAATCGGTGAAGAAGGAACCAAAGGTGAACCAGGCGAGTGAGAAAATTAATGGAAGAAGATATTTAGCCTCATGATTTGCTTCTCAGATAGAAAGTCATGAGATATTATCTTCTTATGTTATTTCTAGTCTCTGTCGTGTAGGATAGACTCTTAAATCTCTAAAAAAATTATTGATAAAGGTTATAAATCTACCTCTCGACATGATAAAAGACAGACTTGAAGACCTGAATATTATTTTTGAAACTTTGTTTGAATTTATAAAGGCGAGTTTGATCATTCAACTGAGAAATTATCTTGATGCGTATTTAGTTTTTGAGTAATCATGCATACCTACAACTCACAGGAGGACCCCCCTAGAGCTGTAAGGTCTTACTTATTTTTAGACATCATTCAGTTTTTCATTTTATATCGCTTTGAATTATTTTATCTATCCTTTCAGTTTCGATTGTTAATGAATGCTTTTAACAATGATAACAAAGTTCATAATAAAGTATGTTGTGTTTAATCGGTTTGTTGTAGCTTGAATAAGTGTGAAGCCGATATCTCTTATGCACATGAAAAGTAGTATGAGAGAGTATGGATTGATTTAGGGTTTGTAATATAGTTTGAGTTACATATGAGTTAAATTACATTTGAGTGAAGAATATTTCAATTTCCGATTAGTGTGATTTTAGATTTTTTTTTTTTTTTGTTGTTGTTGTTGTTGTTGCAGTCAGAGTGATTTAGATTTAATTTCATTATTTAGTTAAGAAAGTGTGATATTTATTTCAAGCAAACTGTGATATTTATTTTAAGCAAGTGTGATATTTCTTTCAAGCAAAGTGTGATATTCTTTAAGCAAGTGCAATAATTTTGATTTTATTTCTGTTGCGAGTGACATATTTACTTTCATGTAAGAGTGATAGTTGTTAGAGAAAACATGTGCATCTCAGTATCTAGGAATTATTTGAATAATAAGTACTCCTAGCACAAATAATGCACATACATTTCATCAATATACTAGCCCTAGTTGATAATTTATGTAATAATTTAAAATCAATTAAATTAGCAAACATTTTGGCGCCATTTTTGGCATCCATGCCTTGGAAACCTTGGCCTCAACCTTGGGCACAAGGATGGAAAAATGCTTATGGAAAGTATCCTCAATATCCTCAATTTCAACAACCTTACCCTATTTTTCCACCACAATATTTTCCTCAGCCTGCTCAACCCTCTCAACCTCAAAATCCAAACCCAAAACTTTCATTACCATTTCCACAAAATCAAAATCAACTGCCTACTTAGTCAATTCCAAATCCAAATAATAAAAACTCACAACTTGTTTACAACATAGAAGGACATAATTTTCAAACTTACATGACAACTCCAATAGATCTAAGCAATGTCCAACTTAGATCTGGTAGAGCATTGGAAAACAAGTCACCATCTATTGTTATCCAGGAATTTGAGAAGGATGACCTCTCTTAGAAAGAGACATCTCTTCATCAAGAGGAAGATTATGAAAACCAAACCACCCCTGTACATTCTGATGATACTCCAATAAACTCAACTCCCATTATATAACAACCTTCAATTTTTGTTCAAAATCCACCTTTTCCTGAAAGATTGAAAATTGACAAAGGGGTAGAAAAACAAATTGTGTTCCCTGATTACTATATGATAGATTAACTGAAGAATTTTTGTATAAAAATTCCTTTGTTACAAACTATCAAAGAAATATCAATATTTTCAAAGACAATAAGTGAGTTAAGTATTAAAAAACAGGAAGAAAAAGAAAAGAAGTTGAAAGAATCCAGTTAGTTGGGACAATTGTAGATATCATGATGGGAAAAACAACCATTTATAAATATTTATATCCAGGAAGTCCCATTGTGAAAACACACATTAATGGTATTAAGATTCCAAATACATTGACTTATTTAGGAGAAGCTATAAATATCATGAGTAAACAAACTATGAATCAATTGAAACTTCCTAATCTTCAATATACACCTACACTATTGCAATTAACAGATAGATCTGTTATCAAACCTGACGATGTGTTAGAAGATGTATTTGTATCATTAGATTCTTGGGAATATCCTGTTGACTTCATGATATTGACACCCAAGAATAATCTAGGAGGACACCCATTGATTCTAAGTAGACCATGGTTAGCTACAACTGATGCTTTTATAAGTTGTAGATATGGTGATATGTTTATCTCTGATGGAAGTTCAACAAAGAAATTCACATTATATCCTCCTGAAAAAACAACAATAGAAGTAGAAAGTGAAGTATGGATAGATGATGATAATGAAAACTTTGATATACGACCAATTTTTGCTACTTCACAAATAGATGAAGAAGATCAAATTTTAAATTTAATGGAAAATAATGAATCTTCCTCATATTGTAAATGAAATCAAAGTTTTCAAGAATAATGTAATATTGAATATCTATCATCTCGTAAAATGGATTTACATTCTATGGAGAAATTTGACAATTCTTTAATAGAAATTTTTCTAGGGAAAACTTTGAATATTAATGATAATCTGGAAGAATCTCAAAAGAAAGAATTAGTGAAGATGTTACAAGAAAATTCCTCTGCTTATGCATGAGAATACATTAATATGGAATTAATTGATCCCAAAACTTGTATGCATCATATTTATATTGAATAAAATTCCAGAACAATCCGATAACCGCAGAGGAGGATGAAACCAAACCTAAGGGAAATTGTTAAAGAAGAACTAAAAAAATGTTAAATGTGAATTTGATTTATCCAATATCAGATAGCCAGCGAGTATCACAATTGGCAATTATTCCGAAAAAGAATGGAAAATGGAGAGTATGCATCGATTATAGGGTGTCACGCGGAAAGAGTCGTTAGTGCGGACACAACCGACCTTCCTAGAAGCCTAATACTTTCTAATGACAAACAAGACAAATAAGAGCAATCCTTCCCTAAATATGCTTTTATAATATGAGAAATCAAGTGTTTAGATCCTACCTGTAATCCAACGCTGTTGTAGTAGTCCAGCTTCGTTGATCCGGATGAGCTCCTCCTTCCCTTCGAAACCTGCATTCACTAACAATCAAACGATTAAATAGCACCTGAATATCACATAAAATAAAACATATTTAACATATAGACCAAGGAGTATATGAAACAACTCATAAATAACAAATTGTTGAGAAGAATGGACTAATTTGTATTAAAAGGTAACAAAAGGAACCATTACAACCTGAGCCTTGGTGTTGTGCAAGCTCCTCCCAGGGTCCACAAGAGTTCTCCCTTACTCTGATCAGCTCACCCACCTCCTAATGGAAACAAGTAAAGATGGTAATCTCTCCTCACAAGCTTCTACAAGGAAGTCCTAATTCCAGCAGCATCTACCCTTAGGAATGTTCAGCTTTCAACCTCCCCTCCCTTTGGCCCAATGCCTGTATTTATAGTGCTCTAGAGGAAGTTATTCAGGTCCACCATCAATGGGATAAGCCCCTCTTTGGATGGGATAGCTCCCCTCTTGATCGGATAAGTTCCTCTTAGGTAGGGATACATGAACCATCTGGAGGCGCTTCATACACGTCAAACAAGCTTCTAGAAGACTCTAGAAATGACCACAAGTAACTTTTTTGGAGTGAAACTTGCGCCTTTTGACCTTTACAGGAGTACGCACCCACCCGCAGGTATTGTGAACTTGGGTTGCGTACACGCAGGTAAGGCTAAGAGAAACTGCGTACCAGAGATAATTGACTTTAAATGACTTTTCTCTCTTCCTTGAAGTTTGACATGAAGAGCAGAGGCATGAGACTTGCCAAGGCGGATAGTATGACAGTGGATGGAGCCATACTAACTGCAAATAGTCATGGTGACATTTTTTAGTGTAACAGATTGCCCCCTAAAGTGCGAAGCCTGTAGTAGATTAGGGTTTTTATGATCTAGGAAGGGTGAAGTACTTTATCATTTCAAGGAGTATCTTGCGGAGGACCCAGTCAGAACCTGCAAATATTCAACACAAAATACATATATAAGATGATATTATCGCTGAGGTAGGCATTCCCATACTCAGATTGAAAACTTTAACTAACAATCTAACTACTGCTCTGATACAAGAATGATTTTTCAATACATCACAATCATAGACTTTTGTAGACACAGTATGGACGCAGCCATCTGTTTATGATTAGTCTACTATATAATGAATACAAAACTCCTCGCAGCCTGGATGGTGGAAACTAGATCCAGGGTCTTCATTTCTACTTCCCGAATTGGTACGATTCTATCCATGCGAATAAATGAGTTGATGTCAAGCATGGTAGAAACCACTTGATTACCAGTCAATGATGTAAACCGTTAAAAAGTGTGAGAGAGACCACCAGTGATGTCAATGGTTCTCAAAGTACCCAGTACAATCCATGAAATGTGAATGAATGGGTTGATGTCGAACACGTCACGGAATCCTTTGATCGAAAGTCAATGATGTAAACTGTCGTCAAAGGCGAGAAACCTGTCATTGATGCATGCAGACTTCAAGGTATTGACAATTTCTAAGTCATCTTTCTAGATAATGTGCTGATGTCGATAGAAAGTGACCCGTTGCAGGCAAGCCCACAACACGAAATCATTGTTCAAGTTGAAGAAATGTTGCTGTAAGGACTGACTCAGGGATGGTCAAATGGATGACAAGTATTTTGCATATGAATGGTTTATTTGCAGAGACCTCTTGAACACATAACGAAACGACAGATGGCTTGGTGACGATTGACCCAAAGTTAATACCCGGAAACGGTTGAAGACTTTCAAAGTGGTTTGATCAACTTTAAGGCAAAGGATTTCCCAACCCAGGTGAATGAAAAGTGTCGTGTTCAAGAGCGGTGATAAGGTTCTTCTATAACAAAGGATGACAAATAGGTTCATTCTTCTCTCTTTTCCCCCACCATTTCTGGCAAGTACCTCTTTATTTTTTACAAGCTTGAGGAGGATAACATATGCTTGATTATAAGCTCATCCTTCGGATGAGTCCAACTTAGTTTAGATTCGGACCCTAAGAAGGAGTGGTCCGTTCCTGTTTGTAATCGAACAGGTCCTTTACTATGAAATTTTAACAAGTCCAGTATAGGAGAAACTCGGCGTTTTTCATTTTTAGAGAGTCTGAAAAAACTAAAGAAGACTCCAAGGTGAACTTTTTCGTAAATTTGTGTCTCCCAAGCCTGAAAAAGTATAAAATAATACCTGAGAGAACCGCTTGATCTTGTGACCAAGGAGTACTTTCATGATTAATGCCTTTGACCTGAAAAGTAAAAAGCGATCAGAGGCATGTCGTTTTATTTCCAGTATCGAATTTGAAATGACAAAAATCCGGCAATCTTTTCGTGTTTTTTTACGGTCAGAAAAGGGCTGTAAGAGGACCGTCTTTTAATTCCGTTTTAACGAGTGTAAAAGAAACGCTCGGCAATCTTTTCATGTTTTAGGAGTCAGAAAAGGGCTTAAAAGATGACTCTGATTTCTTGGTTCGTGAAAAATGATGATTTTACCCCAAAGCCCCTTTGTCCTGCACAAAAATAACACATTACTCATACTTGTTTAAGATGGGCAAAAATACATTGAAAAATATCCTTTCATGGTGAAAAATAAACAAACTTAGCATTCATTCATCCAAAAAACCTATAAAAAGACTTTTTACCATGTCATTTTTACCATTTTACTGTTGAGGTTGAGAAAAGGGCTTTTGACAAGAAACTTCCCGTGGACTTTGCGGAGAATCCGACTGTCAGAATCGAGCGCCGTCTCTTTCAGGTATTTCACAACATCCTCCTCTTCAATTTCATCCATTTAGAATTTCATTTCAAGTCTTAGTTTGATTTTTTAGAGGGTTTTGGGTTTTAGGGTCCACTTCTCGGGGGACGCAGGTGCCCCATGGGCGACCTGCGTACCCCGACTTTTTCGTATATGGGAAAAAGGTCGGAGTACGCAACCCACCTTCAGAACAGCTGCGTCCCGCCGCTCTGTTTTCTGAACGCGGGGTGCGTACTCCGCGTAAAGCGGATTTTCAAACCCTAAACACAAAAATCAACCATCAAATTTTAATTTTATGAATTCTAATCAATGTTTTTTGGTGTGTAGACTGCCCACCATGCTAGATTGGCGTGAAAGAGAACACGAAGATGTCGATTTGGCCGCAATAGGTCATCAACCTTCCATTGATGCTTTAAAGGCATGCGGTCTCTATAAGTACTGGGCCATACCTGGCATGAGGGCCCAGGTGCCATTCTTAGAGTGGCTGGTTGAAAGGTGGAATATTCAGGATCAATGTTTTTACATCGGAGAACACCAGCTCGAGATAGAGTCCTCCGACATATATTTTCTCACTGGCTTGCCTAACAGGGGCGAGCAACTCTCTCTATTCGGGACTAGGCCGGGTGGCCAATCCCTTGCTATTCTCCGGCTAGAGTGGTGCAACAATCAAAACTAGGAGAAGGGGATAGAAATCAAATACATATCCCGACCTGAACTTATGGTAATTGCCTTTACAGTTACCAGACTTTGCGGTGCTGCCGCTTTGCACATAGCCACTGGTTCCTAAATGCGGATGGCTATAGATTGCTTCCGAGGCACCATTTTCAACTGGTGCGATGCTGTGTTGGCCAATATGAAGGGCCAACTAACCAGGGCAAAGAACGGACAACTGAAGACCTTTGGATATGGGCCTTTAGTTGTGAGCTTTGCCCTAGAGAGAGTTCCAATGTTGATCCCCCAGCATCTTACAGTTCCAGTTGGGCCTCCTCATGAGCCTAAGTTGACGAGATGGGTTGCGGTAATGGCCCGACATCCTGATGAGGGAGCAGCAGTTGTTCGATTTCCTGATGGTTACTTTCACTTGCTGGAGGGCCAGGTCTTTGCGATCCAGGATTTTCCTTATGCCGGAATGGATTTTCGCAATGATCCGGACATGGTTCTTCCATAGGAAGAACAATGGGACGACAGAGGTATTTCATTTTTCACAAGTTTTTTAAATTATCTATTTTTTTTGTTTTTTATATATCGTCTCAAAACTGACAGCACAAATTTTCAAAATGCAGATGTAGGTCCACGGCGTCCGGCCAATCTCCGGGCTTTTGAGAGAAGAGTACCAGCTGTACCAGCACCGGCCCCACAGGATGCGACCACAGAGACTTTAGCCGAGCTGGAACAGGATCTAGAGCGTCTAACGGCGGGTATACCAGAGACCACTATAGATGACATTCCTATCCGACTTCAGCGCTACGTGGTCGCAGTCCCAGGACCTTTCAGGAGGTTCCTGTGTAGGGTAGCGCGGGCAGTGGTCTCGTATAGAGAGCACCACCAGTGATTGGCTAGTCACTTTTGTAGACACATGTGACATTTTTGGTTTTTTGTACTTATCATTTTTGCCGATCATAAGGTGTTTTTCAACCTATGATCGAAGACGATGTATATTTTTGACACACTCCTATCTATATATATCATTATTACCGGCTTATTTTGTTAAACATGTGTGATGAAATGTTTATAAATTTACATTTATGATTGTTACAAATGTCTATTTAACATTCGAGACACCATTGCATCTGCTAATGTATTTAAAGACCTTGGAATATGCTGATATTCAATGTAATCAAATTCATGTTCCAAGAGACGCACCCTCAAAAACAATCTTAATAACATCGGATTTCTAATGGCATAGACTCTATTAAGCTGTAATACAACGAGTTCAGAATCTAACCTCACTATCAAACTCCAAATCCCAAATGAAATAGATTCAGATAATAGTTCAATCACTGCACTGTATTTTGCAATATTGTTTGTTGTTTGACCGAGGCTCACCCCATGCATAGAAACTAACTTGTCAGAGGGCGAATAGATAACGCAAGCTGCGGAAGAGATATTTCGTGTACTACGACAAGCACCATCAGCAAATCCAATGTACGTTTGGAGAGGCGTCGACATCTGCAATATCAAGAGTAAAACTAAGATAAGCCAGAATAACGATGAAAAAACACACTCTCTAAACTAAGCACACAGTCTAAACTAAGCACACATACCAGCTAGAAAGAAAAAGTAACCTAACTAAAACTAAATGAATCTCCATACCCACCATTTAAGCATAATACCTCTTTAGGTAAAGTCCATTTCTGGGCTTACCCAACGAGTCCCCATCAAAATCTACCAGCTCATAGGCCCCTTTTGCTAGCTTTCGCTTGACAATGTAGGGCCCATGCCACATGGGAACGAATTTTCCAGCACCTAATTTATCAGGGAAGCGCTAGAGATTGAAAAGAGACCTAGCAATCTCAATAGAGATGATGGTTGGAAAGTCAGTAGGTGTTGGGTCCCAACCCTCTCCTCATAGTCAAGTTCTCCGTCCTCTTTGGTTTTTGTATGGTTCATTTATGTTATCGTCATTATTTTTATCGCCTCTCCTATTTTTTTATTTAAGGGCCTCGGTGTAACTTATTTCCTTTCTTCTTATATTGCTTTTCTTTATTACTATTTAACACGCTATGTTTATTTTATTTAGTTGTATACATTACTCTATACACCTAATTTTTTCCCTTCTATTTTCTTATTTTATTTATTATTATTATTAATTTTTATTAATTAATTTATTTTAATTTATTTTAATTTATTCTATTTATTCATTTGTTTATTTATTTATACTATTATTTTTATTTTTATTCATTCAGTTTTGTTTTATTCCCATTTTGTTATTCAATTTTATTTTTATTATTATAGTTATTATTTTAATTCACTTATTATTATTATTATTAATTTTTAATTTTTAATTAATTAATTAATTATTATTATTACTGTTATTATTATTATTATTATTAATTATTATTAATTTATTTATTTAGTTTAATTTTTATTTATATTATTTATTTCATTCATTTATTTATTTTTACTATTATTTTTATTTTTAGTCATTCAGTTATGTTTTATTCCCATATATTTATTATTTAATTATTTTATTTCATTTTCTTTTTTATTATTTTTAGTACTTGATTATTATTTTATCTTTATTTAGTTATTATTCTTTTTTAACTATTATTATTATTATTACTAAGTTTTAATTTTTATTAATTAATTAATTAATTAATTAATTTTATTATTTTTATTTTTATTTTTACTATTATTAATCTTTTTATTTTATTTATTTATTTCTATTTTTATTTATGTTTATTCACGTTTTAACTCTTATTTATTTCTAGTTATTTATTTTTATTATTTTAATTATTATTATCTGATCTCATTTGTTTTTTATTTTTATTTTATTTGTTTGTGTATTTATTTTATTTTTCTTATTTTTATTTCGGGGTTTTTTTATATCTATTTATTTATTTATTTAATTTGTTATTTATTATTATTATTTTTATTCAGTTAGTTATTTCATTCTCCTTAATTTATTCTTAGAATCGGTCCGTTGCAACTAATTTTCTTTTAATAATAATTGACCTTTATTTTTTGATTATTTACTGATAAACTATTATTTTGATCCTGGTCCTTTGGTCAATATTAGCGGTTGGTCAAACTAGCTGTTGGAGGCTCTGCTCGGTCTATATAACATGCTAAGCTAGATCTGTTTCTTCAACTTGTCCTGACGATGAACCACACTGGTTGGTTCGAAACGCGTCGACAAATGACATTCCATGTGATTTTCGCCGAAATCTTTCTCTAACCTAATTTATCATTAGCTTGATCATATAATAGCACTAGGTCTCCTTCCGAAAAATTACGAGGGGTCACGTTACGATCATACTGACCTTTCATCCTTTTTGCGTGAGTCTCGATTGTTAAAGCAGCGTCACGTCGAGTCTCATCTAATTTAGCTAAGTATAACAGACGCTTCTCCTCTTCGGAAGTAGCTAGGAGTAATTCGATAGCCATTTGAAGTGATGGGATTTCGCATTCAATGGGCAACATTGCTTCCAAACCATAAACTAGTTGGAAAGGAGTGAACCCTGTTGATGTTTTTACTGAGGTTCGGTATGCCCAAAGCGCTGAAAATAACATGTTATGCCAATTCGACCGATGAATACCAATGATTCGTCGGATCATGATAACTAGAACTTTGTTGATGGATTCAACCAAACCATTTGCTTGAGGATAATAAGGAATAGAACTATCATGACATAAACCAAGATGGCTTGTAAGTTCGGTCATCATAATGTTTCGAAAATGGCGTCCATGGTCAGTGATTATCGCTTGTGGGACACCAAACCTAGCAATAATATGATTGAATATGAAAATCGCTGCTGTCTTGCCGCTTGCCTCGAATGTAGGCATCGCCTCGGCCCATTTAGTAAAATAATCAACCGCAAGGATGATATACGCATGCCCCCCGGCCGAGTGAGGGTTACATGTAATAAAATCGATACCCCATTTAGCAAAAGGACCAACGGCAATTATAGGGTGGAGAGGAGCAGGTGGTGCGCGCATCTTGCAATCAAACACTTGACAGTTGTGGCATTTTCGGACCGCAATGATACAATCTTTGAACATAGACGGCCAGAAATAGCCAGCACGCAACACCTTCTGAGCTGTGGCATACCCAGACATATGACCACCACATGCTTCAGAATGACAGTCATTCAGAACCCTTTCTGCCTCTTCATGAGTTAAGCAACGACGAAAAACCAAGTCCGCCCCACGACGATAAAGAGTATCTCCAATAATTCTGTATTGTTGGGACTGGAATCGAATTTTCTGGCTTTCCGACTTTGAAGCTTCGGGCCGAAAGGATTGGGTTTGGAGATAGACGATTATATCCCCATACCACGGATCTAAAGTGCTGATAAGAAACAGAGATTCGTCCACAATGGGTTCCTCTGCCACAGTTTCCGTGTCAGCACGCGGGAAGTCACACATCAATTCCGCAAAAACTAAGGATTTCTTAGACTTGGACTTCTCGAACTCCAAATCGAACTCTTGCAGGATAACAATCCATTTGGAGTACTTGCCCCCTAGCAATGGTTTAGTCAAAATATAGATCATAGGGTTGCAATCCAAAATCACTGTAGTTTTACGGAGAAGTATGTAATGACGAAAACGCTGGACAGCCTGAACAGCTGCCAGGGCCAATTTCTCCACATGAGAATATTTTAGCTCGGTGGGATTTAACGTCCTACTAAGATAATATATCACATGTTCTGTTCCGAATTCGTCTTCCTGAACTAAGACCATTCCAATGGTGGAGTGGGAAGCGGCGAGATACAAAAAGTAGTCCTGGTTGTAGTTGGGAGGATGCAGCAACGGTGCATGGGTCAACGTGTGCTTAAGTGCATCAAAAGATTTCTGAGCTATCTCATCCCAAGAAAATTGAGCGTTTTGTTTCAACAACTGGGTGAAACCCTTTGTAACCTCGGCGTAGTTAGGAATGAATCGACGTAAAAAGTTTTCTTTCCCCTGCAAACTTTGGAGTTGGCGCAAACTCAAAGGAGGAGGCAATTTGATGATAGCTTCAACCTTCGAGGGATCGACGTGGATACCGGCTTTTGAAACGACAAATCCTAGCAATCGTCCCACTTCTATGCAGAAGACACATTTGTGTGGGTTCAACCGAATTCGATAATGCCGACACCTCATAAAAATAGCGCGTAAGTGGACAAGGTGATTAGCTCAATGTAAAGAATGAGCAGGCAAATCACCGAGATACGGTTGCACAATGTGCTTGATGTCGTGAAATGCGTAAGACATTGCTCGTTGGAAAGTGGCTCCGGCATTCTTAAGTCCAAAAGGTAATTTGCAGTAAGCAAATGTCCCCCAAGGACAAATGAAAGCCGTTTTTGGTTGATCGGCAGGTAGAATATTGATTTGGTTGTAACCGGAAAAACCGTCCATAAAGGAAAATATTTCACTGCCGGCACAATCATCAATTATTTGATCGATATAGGGCATGGGATAGTTGTCTTTTGGACAAGCATGATTTATATCCCTATAGTCGATACATATTCTTATTGTTCCTTGTTTCTTGTTAACCGGAACAATATTCGATACCCAATCCGTTAACAGGATCGGATAAATGAAACCTGCTTTCAACAGCTTCTCGACTTCTGCTTTAATCGCAGCGGCTTTCCTAGGGTGTATCTGACGTAGACGTTGCCGAACGGGTTTAGCATTCGGGTAGGTCTTGATTTCATGAACAACAATGGAGGGATCAATTCCTGGCATTTCCTCATAGGACCAGGCAAACACATCGCGAAATTCTTGAAATAGGACCTTGTATGTTTGAATTTCGTTATTTGTACACGAGGCACCTATATGAATGTTTTCAATAACTCCGGTTTTGATTGAAATGTCAATGGCAATAGTTTGGGAAATGTTTCCCAAATTCAACTCTGAATCAGGATGTTTCATGGGATTCTGAGCGTCCTTGACATATTCAGCTGTAAAAATTGATGAAAAATCATTTTCAAAGTCATCACCCTCAGGTAAAAACGAAGATCTATGATGAAGATCTTCCCATGGTAGATCGTCTACACTTAGGATTTCGCGAAGTTGTTCGTCAGATGACACGACTTCAGGAAACGTTATCCGTTCTGAGGTTGATGTGAAAAGTGATTCCTCACGGACCACATTCATTTGGTTGAATTGGGTTGAACTGGAGTCGGAAAAAGACTGCACGGCCTCATAAGCAATTTCATATGGACTCAAAGGCATTGCATTACCGAATGAGTCTATCTCAGATTCAGATGGGACAATCCAAGGATCATCGTAAATAATAGTGTCTGAAGTAATCATATGAATGGATGCGAATGAAGGGTCTGCATTGATCGAAGGAAAAGGAAAAGTTCCCAGTAAACCGGAATCTTTAACTAATCCTACACCAACATCCTTGTAAGGGATAGTCGTTTTACCGACATGCTGGATACTCTCTGAAGAGGCTGGGTCGGATGAAAAGTAAGCCAGCTGGTCTATCGTCACGATCTTACCATTATGTGGAAACTTTATAATTCTGAAGACCGATGACACGACCGCTGTCATAGCGTAAGACCAACTGCGACCCAAAAGAAGGTTGTAGTCTAGAGGGGCATCAACCACCTGCACATCCAGACTAACGGTTTTTCCTTCAACCCCTATAGGCAAATCCTGTAGAATGCCAAATGGATGGAACCCACGGCCATCAAAGGCCTTAAGAATCGTCGGGGATTGGTTCAGTGAAGGAGAACCAAGCGATCTCCAACACTGAATCGACATAATACACGTAGAAGCTCCTTCATCAATTACAGTCCGATGAATAGGCCTGTTTTTTACTATCACTGGAATCTGGAAAGCCATCTGATGAGGGAGACGCGGTGTACTATTTTCTAGATCAAAGATTATCAGGTTCGGGTCCTGAATATCAACAGCTCCTATAGCCGACAAGAGTAATTTTCGTTGTGCTGGGCATGATTGCAACACTTCCAAAGCCGACATTGCTGAGGGTGATACAGCTAAATCCTCAACAATGTTATAATTCTGAGCTGCTCTCGCATGTGGATTGAAAGCAGACTTTCGAAGTATACCCTTGGCGGGCGGTTTGATTACCAAGTCTGGGTTAGGTTTTTCGATCTGTAGTGGATTGGAACCGGGAGCTGAGGTTGATGGATTAGAATGAGAAGATTCTGCTTCTTTGCCATCAACAGGATTCTTACTACCATAATCTTGCGATCGAGTCGTAATCCGTACATGAGACATCATCAATATGGGTTCTTCACTGGCACTCGAGGAAGAACCTATCATTTTACTCTCCTGCTTCGGAAATGGATCTTTCAAAACAACAGGAGTTGGGGAACCTTTAACGATTTTCACAACCTCTGCCCGATGAGGGTAATCCCTTGTGAAATGATCTTCTTCACAAATTAAACAAGGATAGCGAGGTTTGCGCTTTTCGTCGTTAGATTCCAACTTCTCTTTTTTCTCCTTTGGAGCCTTGTCTGCTTTATCCTTCTTCTTGCCTTTCTTCTTACCACCGTTTTTTGATTTAGCCGTAGATGACTCTACAACGTGAATATCGGCGGTAATTTCAGTAGAAGATTCTCCTGTCGGGGAGTCCGGTAAGGTTATTATTGGAGAAGAATTCTTTGAGGATTTCTTCTTACTTTTAGTATTCACCGTACCAATCATGCCATCAGCAGCATGGCACCCCGAAGGAGCAGCAGCGATTTGATTCGACTT
The DNA here is from genome assembly GCA_031772625.1 of Pinus tabuliformis. Lineage (NCBI taxonomy): Eukaryota > Viridiplantae > Streptophyta > Pinopsida > Pinales > Pinaceae > Pinus > Pinus tabuliformis. Next base: position 929,921,474 of record CM062806.1, read on the forward strand.
AGGAAGATCTGGGATCTTCTCGTGCAACGTACCCGACTGAGTGTAAACTAAGTCAAGGTACTGGGCTTGAGCAATGACTTGCTCCTCAGTAACTACTCCGGCCTTAGCTACATCTTCAGTAATCTTCGGTAATAATGATTTTACAAACCATTCAGCTAAGATTTGGTCCGGGATAAAAACTTTCACTAAACGTCTTCGACGTCTCCATTCATGAATATGATCGGAAATATAAGTGGAGGTCGACTGTTTTAATGAAGTTAATAGCTCCGTGCCGTTATCGTATCTGACCGGCAACTGAAAATGAGTTAGGAACAAGGTAGCTAACTGGCTAAAATTGTAAAAAGAGGCCCGTGGTAACTCAATGTACCACTTGGCCGCGAGACCAATGAGCGTACGCTGGAAAAGACGTAAGCGGATCGAATCATCCAAGCTAGAATTTGAAGCACACCAGAGGTGGTAAGTCATCACTTGGTTGGACGGATCCTCTCCAGACTTACCTTCGAACTTGGGTATATCACTGGGCAACTTATTTGGCATTGGCGGCCAGAACGGAAGATATTGAATTGGATCGTTCGTTAGGCGCGTCAAGTCGGGTAAATCCAAAGTTGCGATAAACGGTAATTGCCGGTTAGGATCTCTAAAACTCTGGGTCACAATACCAGTTCCAGGAGGAGGATATCCAGGATAACTAGGAACAGGAATCACATTCGGGATATTATATCCTCCTGGAAAACCAGGATTAACCGGACCGTACTGGGGTTGCTGAGGTTGTTGATAAGTGTACCCAAGATACGGTTGATACTGGTAAACCGGTTGTTGGACAGCAGGACCGAATTGGTACTGTCCCTGGTACTGTTGATAGGTAAATTGAGGTTGACTTGTTACAACAGTACTTAAACCAGGCTGCCCTACAGGCATCTGGACCGTGGTTTGAATCGTAGATCCGGACAACGGTAAAGATGTCTGAGGAGTGGTTGCAGAGACAGTAGAAATCGGAACTGTCTATACTCCAGTAGATGTTGCGGTAGTTGCAGCAGTCGTTTGAGATGGAGTACTAGGTGCAATTGACGGTTGAGTAACTACCGAAGTTACAGAAGTTTGAACATTTGACTGGACAGGTTGCGTTTGCTGGGGTGAACCAGAAACTACGGGTTGTCCAGTTTGAGGTAACAACTGTATACTTGGCTGCAACACCTGTTGACCTTGTGATGGATCCCACACTATCATTCCGGGGTATTGACCCGTAACAGGTTGAGGATACTGAGATCCATAACCGGATTGAGGATAGGATTGATAACTGAAAGGCACAGTTCCCATACCTTGAACATATGACTGACCTTGAGGTGGTTGATAACCTTGACTCGAGTATTGACCTTGAGGTTGATAACCTTGGGGTAAATACTGATACTGGGGTTGACCTTGACCTTGAGGTTGATACCCTTGGGGTTGATACCCTTGAGGTAAATATTGATACTGAGGTTGACCCTGGGGTACATATTGAGGCTGGGGTTGACCTTGAGGCATGTATTGTACTATGGGTACATACTGGCCTTGAGGTTGCCCCCCAGACACAATTTGCGTACCTTGAGGTTGCCCCCCAGGCGTTAATTGAGGCTGCCCCCCAGGCGGTAATTGACCACCTTGAGGTTGAGAAACGGGAACTGAACCTGACATCATGTAAATGTCCCCTACACCCAACGGTTTATTACCATTGTTTCCAGCTAATAACCCATGATCAATGGGTTGAGGAGATGCCCCCGCAAAGGTACCAGAAAGTGACTGATACCCGGTGGGAACAGAAGGACCGCCGTGTAAGAAAGATTCAGGAGATTGAGTGAACACGGATGACTGGCCAGACATATTTACAGGAGTATAAATACCTCCAGGTGGAAAAGGAGTACGAGGTGGAGAAAAACCTACCCCTGAGTTGTCTAAATAATTAGTTAACGAAAGGTACCAAGTAGTACTTCTAGGAGGACTGTAAAAGATAGATTCACGCTCCCTTAGATCAATAGTAGGTTGATCTTCAAGGATAGATACACCTAATTCTTCCTCTGGAGCAAGTTCTTCAATAGCTATCAAACCAGTAGGAAGATTTTCGGTGATGACTCTTTCTACCCTAGGTGAATCTGGTACACTAGAAGTTGGAGTAACAGGTTCAAATATTTCAGGTTCTTCGCCTATATCACTAGTAGATGAAAAACTACCAGCAAGCTCGGAAACTGCAACTGCTTCAGGATTATAACCTATCTCTAGACTTTGGTAATCTTGATGGACTACCAACGAAGACTCTCCTTCTTCAGGTGAACCTACTCTACTGCCACTAGGAGGAGTTACAAGGACCTTTAAACCTTCGTAATGACTCGGGATGTCTTGAGGAGGTTCACCCCGAAGTCTACGGGATTTCCTCAACAATTCGGCCACAGAAACAACCTCAGGAGACTTGCCCCGAAGTCTACGGGACTGTCTCGGTAATTTCGCCACAGTTAAAAACTTTTAACTACTGCACACGCAAACAAAGTAAAATCTCAAAGAAAACCACCTAAAGTCTCTAAAGAACCAAACAAATTTGAATCACACGCCTAAAGAATCTAGGGCGTCAAACCAAGCACAAACAGTAACCTTCCAGACCGAAAACGCTAGTTGGAGATGAAACCCAACATCGCCGGATTCAGTACAGAAGTGGCGGGTGGAACAGTTACCCCGGCAACCTGCTTAATGAATAGACCAGCACAAGTTCCTCCACTTTAACCGTCTCGAGTGAAGTGAACCCCCCGGAAAATCCAAGTGAGTCTAGCCGACGTCTGCTCCAGGTACAGTGGGATCTTCCCTCCACCGTCACCTCGGTAGAATCCTAAAGATAATGGTCACTAAGGTTACCAACAGCAACAAATGCACCTGGGGGAACAGTCTACACTCCGACAGCACGCAAGGGCAGAGTAATTTTGTCACGTGGAAAGAGTCGTTAGTGCGGACACAACCGACCTTCCTAGAAGCCTAAGACTTTCTAATGACAAACAAGACAAATAAGATCAATCCTTCCCTAAATATGCTTTTACAATATGAGAAATCAAGTGTTTAGATCCTACCTGTAATCCAACGCTGTTGTAGTAGTCCAGCTTCGTTGATCCGGATGAGCTCCTCCTTCCCTTCGAAACCTGCATTCACTAACAATCAAACGATTAAATAGCACCTGAATATCACATAAAATAAAACATATTTAACATATAGACCAAGGAGTATATGAAACAACTCATAAATAACAAATTGTTGAGAAGAATGGACTAATTTGTATTAAAAGGTAACAAAAGGAACCATTACAACCTGAGCCTTGGTGTTGTGCAAGCTCCTCCCAGGGTCCACAAGAGTTCTCCCTTACTCTGATCAGCTCACCCATCTCCTAATGGAAACAAGTAAAGATGGTAATCTCTCCTCACAAGCTTCTACAAGAAAGTCCTAATTCCAGCAGCATCTACCCTTAGGAATGTTCAACTTTCAACCTCCCCTCCCTTTGGCCCAATGCCTGTATTTATAGTGCTCTAGAGGAAGTTATTCAGGTCCACCATCAATGGGATAAGCCCCTCTTTGGATGGGATAGCTCCCCTCTTGATGGGATAAGTTCCTCTTAGGTAGGGATACATGAACCATCTGGAGGCGCTTCATACACGTCAAACAAGCTTCTAGAAGACTCTAGAAATGACCACAAGTAACTTTTTTGGAGTGAAACTTGCGCCTTTTGACCTTTACAGGAGTACGCACCCACCCCTTTACATACAGAGCGTACAAGTACGCAGGTATTGTGAAATTGGGTTGCGTACACGCAGGTAAGGCTAAGAGAAACTGCGTACCAGAGATAATTGACTTTAAATGACTTTTCTCTCTTCCTTGAAGTTTGACATGAAGAGCAGAGGCATGAGACTTGCCAAGGAGGATAGTATGACAGTGGATGGAGCCATACTAACTGCAAATAGTCATGGTGACATTTTTTAGTGTAACATAGGGAATTGAACAAAGCTACTTTAAAATATCATTTTCCACTTCCTTTTATAGATCAAGTCCTTGATACATTGGTAGGGAAAACATATTTTTCATTCCTGGATGGTTTTAGTGGATATAACCAAATCAAAGTAGCTCCATAAGATCAAGATAAAACAACCTTTACCTGTCCATGGGCAACTTATGCTTATCGAGTAATTCCTTTTGGGTTATGTAATGCACCTGCAACATTCCAAAGGGAAGTTTTAGGCATTTTTTCTGATCTAATTCATGATTGTGTGGAAGTTTACATCGATGATTTTACTGTTTATGGAAAATATTTTTAAGAAGCTCTTAAAAATTTGGAAAAAGATCTCATTATATGTAAAGAAGCAAATCTCTCATTAAGCCATGATAAATGTTTTATGATGTTCACTAAGGGAATTTTTTATGCTACCATATTTTAGGAAATGTAATCAAAGTGGATGCATCTAAGGTATAAGTCATTTCTAAATTATTAATTCCTACTTTTCAAAGGGATTTTAGAAGTTTTCTTGGTTTTACTAGATATTATAGAAGATTTATATAAACTTTACAAAAATAGCCTCTCCACTTTTCAAATTGCTTACAAAAGATTGTGAATTCATCTGGAATTCTGACTGCCAGAAAGCCTTTGAAACATTGAAAGAAAATATTTCAGAAGCACCCATTTTAAGAGGATCAAATTGGAAACTACCTTTTCACATTTCAAATGATGCCTCAGATACAACTTTAGGAGCTATATTAGGGTAGAAAGATTTAACTCGTTATGCCATTTACTATATAAGATAAAATTGACCCCTGCAGAGTTGAATTACACTGTAATAGAAAAGGAGTTTTTAGCAGTTGTACATGCCATAAAAAAATTCAGACATTATATCACTAGTTATGAAACCTTCATTCACACAGATCATTGTTCAATTAGATATTTAATGAATAAATCAATTACTAATGGCGGAATTACAAGATGGTTATTGGTATTACAAGAATTCAATATTACTATTTTGGATAGACCTGGAAAGGAAAACATAGTTGTTGATTTTCTATCTAGAATCCAAAATTATAATAAAGATATTCCTATAGAAGATAATTTTCCTGATGAATATCTTTTTGCAGTATCTATTAAATCTCTTTGGTTTGTAGATATTGCTAACTATTTGGCCACATGGAAGTTACCTTCATATTTGTCTCTTCGAGAAAAACGGAAGGTTATTCAAACTAGTGCATCTTATTCATGGATAAATGAAGAATTGTATAAAACATGACTTGACGTAATCATTCAAAGATGTGTTAGAGAGGATGAAATACCAGAGATATTAAAAGCTTGTCATGATGAACCATGTGGAGGACATTTCGCTGATAAAAGAACTTCCTATAAAGTCCTTCTCTTAGGATACTATTGGCATTCTATTTTTAAATATGCCAAAGAATATGTTAAGAGATGTGACAGTTGTTAAAGAATGGGAAAACATGTTTATTCAGATGAAAAACCTCTACAACCCCTGGTACTTATTGAACCTTTTGAGAAATGGGCTTTGGATTTTGTTGGTCCAATCAATCCACCATCAAGACAAAAAAATTACATTCTTGTTTGTATAGATTATGTCACAAAATTGGTAGAAGCTAAAGCACTTCCTTTTGCTACTAAAAACATTGTAGTTTCATTCTTTTTGAGGATATTTTCACTCATTTTGGTGTCCCAAGGGAAATTGTGACAAATCAAGGTACTCAATTTACATCCAAGTTGGTACAAAATATAATGGAGGAATACAAAATCAAACATCGTAAGTCTACTCCATATCATCCACAAGAAAATGGACTAGTTGAATCTACCAATAAAGTAATTGAAACAATTCTTACCAAGACTATGCATCTGCATAGAAGGGATTGGGCAGAAAAGCTTCCAAAAGCTTTATGGTCATCTCGTACCACATGGAGAAACACAACAAGACATACTCCTTATGAACTTATTTATGGAAAGCAAGTCCCGTTTCCTATTGAGTTCTAGATAAAAACTTTTAAAACAACAACCAAATTAGGTCTTGATCTATTAGAAACCCAAAGACAAATAATGGAACAATTGAATGAACTTGATGAGATATGACAAGATGTTATTCATAGAACCAATATATCCCAACAACAAAGATCCAGGTGGCATGATAAGTTTATCAAAGAAAGAAAATTCCATCCTGGTGATTGGGCATCACTTTTTGATTCAAAGTTTAATTATTTTGAAGGGGAATTTAAAACCCATTGGCTTGGTCCTTGTGAGAATGAAACTGCCTTTGATAATGAAGCAGTCAGAATCAGAACCATTAATGAAGAAAAAGTAACTTTCCTTGTGAATGGTCATAGGTTATGAATGTATCATAAACCATTAACAAATGAAGATTTCATAAGAAACCTACAAGATAATATTTATTTGAAATTGGTCAAAAAAGATTCGTCTTCCTCTTCATCTTAGCCTTCTACTTTATTTTTCAAAGAAAAAATAAAAATTCAAAATTGTGTAAACATGAAAACCAACATTATTGACATGTTTATACAAAAAATCTAAGTTGAAAACCAAGAATTCTTGGCAACATAGATTTTATTTTTAATTCCCTATTCTTGTCCATTTCTCTTTATTCCTTTTTTGAAAAATAAGACAACTACAAAATTGTCAATAATGTGCAGCTCTCATGGAATTCCGCAGCTGACTTGATAGATTGCAACTAAGGAAAATTAAGATCATGGAAAAAGCAAATTGAATGAAGATCATAACTAAATCAACCTGAGTACAACCTACAAAAGGACAAATCCAAAAATCAGTAAGGCAAGATAGCATGTATGCAATATTAGTTAGATAATAAAGGGAAAAACATTGAATTATGAAATTAAATAGATGAATGATCATTGCTACCACCATTTTGTATAATGATTACCCTCATTACGTCATAACTTCGGTTCTAACAAAAATATCTATATCTTGTCAAAATGATATGAATCCAATATTAAATCTTGTTATCGTTCAAACTTACTCCCTTCCTTTCATATATCATCCCACTTCCTTCGCATATCCTTACAGTTCCTTGCATCATATCCATTCTACTCGGGCCTATTCCATTGGCGAAAATGCCTCACTTATTACCCAAATCCCGTCTCTTTGACCTACTCCATAGCCAAACTCCTTCCATAACCCTGTCAAAAAGAACAATTAGGGACTAATCTTTCTTCATCATAGGAGTCATTGTACGCTCAAAACCAAATGGGGCTAAATTTCTTAAAGGATACCCATAGGTGAAACAACAGTTGCAGCAAGCACAATGGTTAGGATTTGTTGAAAAATGTGATGGGCATGAGAAAGAAGTTACGAAATCATTTGCTAGGACATATGATGGTATATAAGCGGAGATTCGAGACATTAATTGGTTATGACAGAGTCATTTGTAGAAGAATCTATTGGATTACCAAGAATCAAGGAAAGATGGTTCAAGAACCAGAAGATTAAGGAGAAAGAATGGGAAGTCTTCTTTAAAAACCCAAGTATGGATATATCTGTCTTTAAGAAGGGAATCCTAGTCACAAGCTTAAAGACTAAATGAAGAAATTTGCTATTAATTATTCAAAAATTCATAACATGTGAAGGTAGGTTTGGAAACATGTTTTTTACCATGTTTGCTTGATGATGAATTTTCTTGATGATAATGAAATCAACCTACCATACTTCTTGCTTTGTAGTTTGAGAAAAATGGCTGGAATTCAGAGAAAAATATAGTCCATAGATAATGCCTTGTAACATCATGGGTTAGTGAAAATTTTAATTGAATCCCATCTGAAAAGCAAAGGGGATAACGGGGAAGATTTTTTGATTTAAAGAAGCTGCATAAGAAGAACCTGGTAATGAAACAAGAAAGAGTAGAAGAAAGTTTCCCTCAAATCCTAAGGAAAACTCAGCTGCACAAGAAACAAAAAAAGATCAATATTTTGATGTTGAAACCCCTCGTGTAAGTGTGTTGGAAACTCTTAAGTAGAAAAATGTTAGAAGAAAGATAGCCAGCAATAAAGGGAAAGTACATCAAAAGGAGAAACAAAACAAGGAAAGGTTAAAAATCATCCCCGCACTACTGAAAAATCACCATCAACTATAAGAAGAAGTGAAAGGCTTAAAAAACCAATACATGCACAATCTCAACAATCTCCAGAATTCATCAATTTAGAAGAAGAAGAGGAACCGAGAGTTCCATCACCAGTTGCAAGTCTAGCTAGGAGAACTTCGGAAATTGATCCTGTCCAACAAGAAATATATGACTACATAGAATCTCTGGAACAAAGAGCTACAAGAAAAATTGTTGAATCATCCTCAAACCGAGAAGAAATTTTAAGTGAAGGAATTCATTTTGATCCTCCAAAAGAACCCCAAATTGTAAACACTCTTAAGCAGGAAATCTATGAATTGGAGGTATTAAATAGACATTTGAAGCAAGAACATGAAACACTAAAGGTACAAAATGAAATCTAGAGAACTCAAAATGATAACATCTTGTTACATCTTGGTTTATGGTATGAGAAAAATAAGAAATTGAAAGATAAAAATAAATTTCTTAAGAAAAAGGTCACAAGTTTGTAGAACAAGATCTTGATGAAGAAACCAATGATGGCAATAGTAAATATCAGGAAAGCAAGATGGACTAACTTAGATGTTCTTGATCAGGCCTAAAGAAGCTCAGTAACACAGAAGGATTACAAAATTTTGAAATTTTTGTACATGAGAACATGCAATGTCTTCTGTGTGGGGGAATGTTGAAGCCCAAAATTGTCTCTTTTTGACAACCTTCTTACACTCCATCCTCCTTTTTTTGACTCTAATAACTCTAATTGAGCATCAATTTACAAGGTTCATGGAAATAGCATGTACTTAAACATATTTTATTTCATAAGTTTCATTGTTCTTTATTATTTAACTCAATATTTTCATAAGCTATTGAATTGCACCAATTCTGCAGCTAATGACTGATTCTGCAACATAGTTGAAGGTTCGATGGGTTCCAAAACTCCAGCCGAGGAACGAGACATATGGGTAGGTGGCTAATATATGGCATAACGATATTTACCTATCTTCATGACCTGGATCGATGATAAGAACATTGAATAAGCCTAGTCAACGTGGAAGTCAACCAACGAAGAAGGAACCGAAGGCAAACCAGGCAAGTGAGAAAATTAATGGAAGCAGATATTTGGCCTCATGATTTTCTTCTCTGATATAAAATCATGAGGAAATCATGAGATATTATCTTCTTATATTATTTTTAGTCTTTGTCGAGTAGGATAGGCTCATAAATATGTAAAACAATTATTCATAGAGGTTATGAATCTACCTCTCGGCATGATAAAAGACGGACCTGAAGACCTGAATATTATTTTTGAAACTCTGTTTGCATTTATAAAGGCAAGTTTGATTATTCTATTGAGAAATTGTCTTGATGCATATTTAGTTTTTGAGTAATCGTGCGTACCTCCTGTGAAAATTTCTAAATCTAACACATCAGAAACTCGTACTGCAATATCTGGTTTACTATCTCCTACTTGTTCTTTACATTAATAAGTTATTTAATAACATAAACATCGAAGTAAACACAATTGCAACCTTCACAAATATACAGATCAACAACTGAAATAAATTGAGACAACATAAGGGACACCGTTATTTTTGGACAATCGTCCCCGGAAAAACCCAATTCAGGAAAACCGGTGCAACATATACGAGGGTTTTATTATTAAGTAGATTTCTGAATACAAGTAGGGTGCCATAAATGGCTCACCCTTAAGAGAATATCCTTGGCAGTAGTACCTCTCTCCGGAGACATATATTCATGTAAATCAGCAACCGAATGATCAACCCCACATTGACTCTTGCTATTACTTGTGATGGATAGCAAAAGTTGCTCCAAGCACTCCTCTGGAACTACATCACCCTCTCTGGAACTGCGTCACCCTCTCTTGGCTTATTTTCTCTCAGTCTACCCCATAGAACCTCCTCAGCACAACCTCTTTAGCCCAACGTTAGCCTCTATAGCCCTCTGCATCTACCTCTTCATCTTCTGCGTCCTCTGCGTTGGCCTCCTTAGCCTCTGCATCAACCCTCCAAGGCTCTGCGCTGCCTCTTCCAGCACTTTGTTGCCTCTCTAATATGTATTCTTCAACCTTGGATCGAAATCCCTTGCTAAACTTCCCCTCACTGCAACTGATCTCTAACTCGATTTCCTCAACAAACCCAGCCCCAAAAAATCGAATTCTTGATCTCTCTTAGTGTGTCTCCAACTAACCCTCAAGCCTCCTCTTATAATTTTCCTGTTGACGATTCAATGGCCAAGATTAAGTCCCTAATCAATGGCTAATATTAGATCTAGCTTGGTCCTCGTCACTTAGAAATTTCTCACCCATATTATATTAATACACATTAATATTTTTATTTTCCTAAGTTTAGACTTAGGAATTCATTAAAAATATTAATTATTTGAATATCTCTTCATCTGGGTGGAATTTCTCCAAACGATTTCTGGATCTTGGAGATCTCATGTGCCTTAACCTCTCACCAAATTTCATGGCTAGAGCACATTCGATGCTACCCAAAAGCAACACTCCCTCTTAGCGAGGAATGTGCTCTAGCAATGCTTCACCATAGAAGCAACACATTGATCCTCCACATCAGTCCTCTGTGCTGATGCTTGAACTTTTGCACCACATCCACTGTATTGTTTCTTCCTGTACTACTACCCATGACATTGCCACTACTACTGCTACATATGTACTGTGGCTCTAAAAATGATGCCTCATGCTGCCCATAGCACTGCCACTGCTAACTGTTGCACTGCAACTCAGTTAGCGAGAAGTAAGTAACTGATTTCACCCAATCATTGACAACTTGGTCAGTCTAGAAGCCTCGTGATGCTAAATCTACCTCTGCTGCTATCCTGTTCTCCCTCTGCTACCACTGTGCTGCTGCAACCTCTTCTGTGCCTCTCACACTTCTGCAATCTCCAATGCATTGATACAAAGTTCTCCACTCTAGCACTGCCTTGTCACTCCATCACACCTTGCTCCACCCGACACCTGTCATCATGCTACTATCGTTAAGGCCTCCCATAGCTGTATGTGATATAAGAGTTTGGGCGCCTCAAGGATCTTGCCCCTCCGTGTAGTCCTCCTGACTACAACTCGATGTTACCCCACCTCTTCTCTAGAGGTGCATGAGCACTCATGGCACAATTGTCATCAGTCTCAACATCCTTCTCCGCCTTTGCTAGAGCTACCTTAGAGTCGAAAGCTTCTCCCTTGCCTTTCTTCCTGGGGCACTGAGAGGCATAATGTCCCAACTCCCCATAGTTGAAGCACTTGACCTTGGAGATGTCTTTCTTCTTCCTCTTTTGAACCCTATATTGTCCTGCAGATGCTAAAGCCGCATCCTCCTCCTCCTCTTTCTAGACTCGAAATCCTTTACCGCTACTCCCCCCTTAGTCAACCTCCTGATATCTTTCTGTTGAAGAGATGCCCACATCTCCTCCCAACTAGGGAGAGTCGCTCTGCCCAAAATGCTTTGGAAAAACGTCTCCCAGTCCTTAGAGACTGCATTCAGAGCAGTCTTGACCATAAAATCTAGATACGGTGTAGACCCCACGGAAGTACGCTGGTCACGAATTCCTTTCAACATGACAAGGAAGTGATCTATCTCCTCTCCTTTCTGCATCTGATATGACCTCATCTGATTCTCCAATAATATCTTTTGCTGCATGGAAGAGCCCTCGTATAAGGTGGTCAGGGTCTCCCACATCTCCCTTGTTGTTGACTTCTCAACAATCTGTGGTATTACATGATCCTTGATCTCACCTTCACCTAAGCCTCCTCATACTTCTCATTAACATCAGGGTCAACTTGGATAGCTACAATTTTCAAGGCATAGTCCTTGATGCGATGTTTATCCAGGATTTCTAGGATCCTGGCCTTCCAGATGACAAAATTGGAAGCCCCATCCAATTTGTCCTTATCTCTCAATCCATTCACTACCATCTCTGCTCTTCTTTGCTAGACTCCCTCTAAGTCTAGAAATCCTCCTACCAATTGTCAAATCACTCCTCTCCAATCCCCCTTTGCTTCTGCAACTCAGATTTAGATTTCTTGGCTAGAAATCCATCGAGGTAGTGCTTCCCTCTACCTTGGTTACGTCTCCTTAGACATTGTTCTGTACTGACAAAACCAACGTCCCACCAACTACTCAAATCACAATTTTCACAACTCCTTTAGCTCTGACAACTGAAGAACCTGAGCCCTTTAGGCTCTACGCAATCACAGTGTAGGCTGAATCTGCTCCTCCTAGCCAACTGCGCTAATCCTTCCTGGTTGAGAAGGATGACGTGGCTCTACATGAGCCTGTTCTACCCCTCTCTGCCTCTACACTGGCCCTTCTCCTGGCTCAGAATGCTAACGCAAGCTTTGTGTGAGCCTCTGCATCACCCTCTCTACACTACGTCACTCCGCCTCTTGCCTCTTCAGCTCTCAAACAACATTGTCTCTCGGGAAAACTGCTTCTCTGCTGCAAATTATCAGATTTCTTCGCTAGTGTATTCAGTCCTCTTTGATCTGTAATCCCTCTGATACCATGTGAAAATTTCTGAATCTAATACATCAGAAACCCCTACTGCAATATCTGGTTTACTATCTCCTACTTGTTCTTTACATTAACAAGTTATTTAATAACATAAACATCAAAGTAAACACAATTGTAACATTCACAAATATACTGATCAACAATTGAAATAAATTGAGACAACATAAGGGACACTGTTATTTTTGGATAATCGTCCCTGGAAAAACCCAATTCGGGAAAACCGACGCAGCATAATGAGGGTTTATTATTAATAATATTTCTAAATACAACTAGGGTGCCATAAATGGCTCACCCTTCAAAGAATATCCTTGGTAGTAGTACTTCTCTCCGGAGACAGATATTTCAAAAAATCAACAACCAGATGATCAACCCGACAGTGACTTTGACTGTTCCTTGTGCTAGACAATGAAAGCTGCTCCAAGCACTCCTCTGGAACTGCGTCACCCTCTCTGGAACTGCATCACCCTTTCCTACCTGATCTGCTCTCAATCTGCCCCACAGAACCTCCTCATCGCAGCCTCTTCAGCCCAACGTCAACCTCTACAACCCTCTGCGTTTGCCTCTTCGGCCTCTACAACCCTCTGCGTTTACCTCTTCGGATTTTTCATCCTCTGCGCTAGCCTCCTTAGCCTCTGCGTTAGCCCCCTAGGCCCTGCACTGCCTCTTCCGGCACTTTGCTACCTCTCTAATATGTATTCTTCAGCCTTGGATCGAAATCCCTTGCTGAAATGAACCTTACTGCAACTGATCTCTAACTCGATTTCCTCAGTAAACCCAACCAATAGAATCAAATTCTTGATATCTCTTGGTGTGTCTCCAACTGACCCTCAAGCCTCCTCTTATAATTTTCCTGTTGACGATTCAATGGCCGAGATTAAGTCCCTAATCAATGGCTAAGACTAGATCTTGCTTGATCCTCATCACTTAGAAATTTATCACCCATATTATATTAATACACATTAATATTTTTATTTTCTTAAGTTTAGACTTAGGAACTCATTAAAAATATTAATTATTTTAATATCTCTTCATCCGGGTGGAATTTATCCAAATGATTTCTGGGACTTGGAGATCTCATGTGCCTTAGCCTCTCCACCAAATTTTGTGGCTAGATCACATCCGATGCTACCCAAAATCAACACCTACAACTCACAGGAGGGCCCCCTCGAGTTGTAAGGTCTTACTTATTTTTAGACAACATTCAATTTTTCATTTTATATCTCTTTGAATGATTTTATCTAACCTTTCAATTTTGATTGTTAATGAATTCTTTTGATAGTGATAACAGATTTCATAACATAGTATATTGTGTTTAATCAGTTTGTTGTAGGGTGAATGAGTGTGAAGCCGAGATCCCTTATGCACATGAAATGTAGTATGACAAAGTGTGGATTGATTTAGGATTTGTAGTATAGTTTCAGTTACGTCTAAGTTAAATTACATTTGAGTGAAGAAGATTTCAATTTCCAATTAGTGTGATTATAGAGTTAATTTCTCTTTTTCTATCAGAGTGATTTAGATTTAATTTCATTATTTAGCTACGGAAGTGTGATATTTATTTCAAGCAAGTGTGATATTTCTTTCAAGTAAAGTGTGATATTTAAGAGTGACATATTTAATTTCATGTAAGAGTGATAGCTGTTAGAGAAAACATGTGCATCTCCATATCTCAATTTAATCTAGGAATTGTTCGAATAATAAGGACTCCTAGCATAGACAATGCACATACATTTCATTGGTGGACTAGCCCTGGTCAATAATTTATGTAGTAATTTAACATCAATTAAATTACCAAACACGCTATCTTTCCTCTATTATTGTTAGTCAATTTGGACTCCTAGCATAAACAATGCACATAAATTTCATTAGACTAGCTCTGGTCAATAATTTATGTAGTAATTTAACATCAATTAAATTACCAAACACACTATCTTTCCTCTATTATTGTTAGTCAATTTGTATTCTCATTTCTAATTTGTTGAAACCTTGATTTAATTTCTTTGGGAATCTTTTTAGTAGTCGTGAGGATAGAGAGTTTAGATATATCTCAAAAGTAATGATAAATTTTTTCCTTTTAGATTTAATTAAAAAAAAGATAAATTGAGGGTGAATATCCATGGTAAAGTGAGGGTGAATTTCCGTGGTTAAGAATCATGTCATATTGTTATAAAATATTTTGATTGTGAAATAAGTTATGGTTTTTAGGCATGTGGTATTGATAAGCCATGGTATTGGCCCATGGTATGGTAACAAAGCCTATTCACAAGTTAATAACAAAATCAAAATATAACAAATTGACTTTAACTTTAACTTTTATTATTAATTTAGCCAACATTTAAATGTTTACAGGGCTTATATTACTTTTAACATTTTATTTATTAATTTTAACAATTTTAATTACTTTTAATGTTTTATTTTTTACTTTTTAATTTAGTGGACATATAAATGTTAAAGGCTTATGCTAACTTATAGACTACACCAATGTTATTTTTTTTATTTTTTATTTTTTTAAATGTTAAACATTTAGGCTTACACATATATACCAACGGATATTGACATTAGATTAAATTTTTTAAATATTAAATGTTAAATATTACATGTTAAACATTTACGCTTGAGTTCTACCCCCATACTAGGTTGTAGAGCACCTCAGAATGCTACAATTATAGTTCTATATATAGTTTATAACATAACAAAACTATAACTAAATATTTCATAACATAATTATATAACTATATATATAATTTAACTATTATAACTATAACAACATATATATATAGATATCTATCATAACATAAAGTTATTTAACATAACATATGTAACTATATATATAAAACATAGCGTAACATAACATAACATAGTGTAACATTTATTGTGCATAACTATAACATAATATAACTATAATTATAACATTTAACATAGCATAATTACATATATATATATATATATATATATATATATATAACTATTTTTTTCCCAAGGAAAAATCATTTATTCATATTGAACAAAATTACGTAAGACCGGATCTCGACTACTCAAGATCTATAATAACTCATGAAAAAACTAGTGTATTCTTTTCTACCTTTCTTTTTTTCCACTTTTCCCCAACCACCAGTGTTGGGTGTGGAAGTTACAATAGTCATTTGATTATCATTTATAGTTGTTGGGAGTTCTTTGTCAGAATTTGAGCCTTTTGACGTATGAGTTCATTTGTTGCCACTTGCCTCTTTTCCTGGTGTATGTTGCTCACTCCGTTGTTGTGGAACGGTTGACATCGGAACTAAAGCAGAGCTATGTTCGACCTCTTCTTTTCGTGTGTTGATTTGGGTGTTCTCCTCATTGTTATATGTGGAGAGCGGTTAGCCCGACCCCCTACCATATTAAAGCCACATGACCAGGACTGAGGAGCAAGGGAGGGCAGTCAACCCAACCGTTGTCCAAATATGGTGATGTGACCGCCCTATGGGGCTAAAAATTCAGTGCTAAGGCCTTATGGGCGTTGTTAAGGAGGTGCAAAATTGCTCAATTTGTGGAAAGAATCATGTCCTTCTTAGATGAAATTATCGCTCAATGGTTTGCGTAAAGGCGGAAACTTGAAAGTGTTGATCTGTTAGCCAATTTTGCTAATTTGCAGAGCAGATAGCAGGGAAACAGAGAAAGATTCCTAACTTGAGCCCAAGAATATCCTAGACAAGGGTTTTCGAGTGTTCTGGACTAAATGACAGTGTTATTTTATGAATTTAGCAATGTATGTTGCACATTTTGCAGAGCCAAGTCCTTTACTGTTACAAAAAAAGACTATTTTGAGGTCATTTGGATACCCTTTTTAGCATGGAAAGAGGTTAGATAGGGGTTTTCCAGTTGTTTGAAAGCATTTGCAACAATTTTTACCTAAGAGCAGCGATTTTCAGTCTATTCTCAGTTTTTTTGTGAGAAAATACCATTTCAACACTTCATGATGAAGTAGTTGGTTTTATGCTTGTTGATCTTAGATTGAGTATAAGGACCTATTGTGAGAGAGTCCTTTTTCCTTTGACATCATCATTGTTTGTTGAAGGGAGTCATCTTGTGAGTGAGAGTTCTCTGAAGGAGAATGTTTCTTTGTAGGAGAAACAAGTGCCACTCTAGCAGGAGGTTTACACCATGATTCAAAAACTTTTGATGTACTCTTTTTGTTGTTGAGATCAATAAAGTGGCCTAGCCATTGGAGCAAGGCTCAAAGACGTAGCCCAGAAGGGTGAACTCCGCTATCACATGGTTGTTCATTTTTACCATGTTATATTGCATGTGATTTTATCCCATCTTTAAGTTGAATGAAAGCTAAATATTCACTTTTGAATAAGTTTCAATCTAAGTGAATGTTTAAAGACCCATATTTATCTAACTTTCAAAGTGTCAGAGGACGATCAAAGTTTCATTTTCAGATCACATTGTATCAAAGTAGGTTCTAACAAGATTGCAAGCATGGGTGAAAGTTTGCATCATGCAAGAATCTTAGGACTAGAAGAGATGAATTCTTCTCTCCAAGTGGAGAACATGGAACTAAGAAGATTTCTCGAGGCAACAAAGGATGAGAAGAAGAAATTGCACCTGATGTTGCAGAATGTCATTGAAGAGAAAACTGGGGAATGTTCAGCTACTGAAGCTTCCCCCAAGGCTCAACAAGTTTGTGGTCATGGAATGACTGATGATTACACCCTTTGTCAAATGAAAAACATTTCTTACATATTAAATCACAACAGTAGTTTTCTTGAATCTGCACCTACCACTTTGTCTACAAAAGAGAAGGAGGAGGAGATGGCTATGCTTCAAGAAGAGGACCAGGAGTCACAAGCAGAAAAGGAGGTAAAATATTCTTCATGTTCAATTTATTATTTTGATAATGATAATGCTTCTTTTGCATCATTTGAGAAACATACCAAGGGTATTGGTATGAAATTGTTGACCAAAATGGGGTACAATGGTAAGGGTCTTGGAATCCATAGACATGGAATAGTTAATCCTATTGAGGTAAGAGCACAACCTCGGCATGAAGGATTAGGCTATGTTTAAGATGAAGTTGGAGAATGCTCCAAAGATGCAAAGTCAAATAATTCTTCAAGTGTGAAATTTATGAAGAAATAACTCTTGCAAGCTAATGGAGGATCATGTCATGATGATGATGATGGAAAAACATCTCCAAATAGATATGAGTGCTTCAAAGGAAGGACTAAGTCAAGTTCTCCTTGTTATTCAAGTTCTCCTCGCCAAGATCATAATCAAAAGGACCATCATAAAAGGTATAAATGTATTGATTATTCAAAGGATTTTTATGACTATGAATAACATTATTATTTGAATAGAATGTTGTGGAATGTGTTTCCTTGCACTTTTTGTCGAGCACCTAACCATTGTGTAGTTAAGTGCCAAAAAAGGAAATCATTAGTCAAGAAGATGAGTACACGATTGGAAGTGAATGAGGAAGGAAAATATACTTCCAAGTTCAAAGACATTTTTGCCAAGAAATGCTCACAAAAAATTTTGTACTCATTGCAGTATGAGTGGGCATTGGATTGAGAAATGTCGGAACCTGCATCCACAATTTCGTCCAAAGAAGGAAAAATAGGTCTTGAAATCACCTGAGGTAGAAAATTCATATGAAAGGTGATAGGCACAATGTACCCATCTCTGAAGAAGTTCTAGAAGAAAGCGAAATGTAGAAACAAAATTTCATAGCATGGTGGGGTAATAAATGGTTGGACTATTTGTCTAGTTAATACTACACTTATGTATATTATCTTCTGGATACATCGAATTAGGTTTCTTTTTTATTGACGTTTTGAACCAGCAACGGTGGTTCATATTCCACATGCTGCATGTCCCCGTAGTTGGCTAATTTGTAAAAGTGATCTCATGAATAAATCACTTATGTGCAACACTGTTTTCTTTGGCATTCTTATGCTATTTTGGTTTGATGATGAGTCAATCTGTATGGGAATTTGAAGAGTCAAATTTATTGCATATTGTAAAATGCATCCCATTCGTGGAAATTGTAGTAATCATTGTAAACTTTGGGATGAGAAGTTGCATTACATCCAACATGTTAAAATTGCTCCAAACACTCATCTATGCAAATATTTCCATGTGAAGCTTGTTTGAGTTATTTTCCAAAGCCTTTTTGAATTTTATCTTTGGTAAATATTTTGCAAAAGATGGACATAGTGATGTGCATCTAGGACTACAAGTGAAACTTGAGGACAACAAAGCAAAGTACAAAGAAAGGCATGAGAAGCATCGAGCTGATCATGATTTCCAACTGGAAGATCAAGTTTGCTTGTATATCAGCAAGGAAAGACTTCAAGATGAAGATTGTATTAATCGCCAAGGAAATATGGTTATGAAGAGAATGTTTAGATTCCATCCATTGTAGATTTTCGTTCTAAACATTTAGAAGAATTGCATCAAGTCACAATTCTTGACAGGAGGATAAGGACTTCATGTAGAGGTAATGCGGAAGTACCTTCGAATGGGCTCAAAGGCACCAATCCAAGCAAAGCAAGGTGAATTGAGATTGTAAAAGTGAAGGAATTGTATCCTCACTCATTTGATGAGATCCAAAATAGACTTTTGGAGGTCCAAAATAGGCTCAAAAAACAAAGTTCTCGGAATCTCCTAAAACTAGCACCAAATTGTAGCGTTCATCACCCTGATTCCAACACCACTTGAATCGATTCAATCCAACATCATATGAGAAAGTTATGATGTTTTGAAATTTTTTCCAAACAACCAAAAAAGTCAACTTGCAAGGTTGAATGGGTTGCTAATTGGGCAGTCCATACAACTGACGTCAGCATGTTGAATGGGACATACGTCGGACAAGTGAACCAATCCGGGCTCGAGAATTGGTATGACCATACGAGGCTAGGTGGTGGATTCTTATTGGTTGAAGGGTTCTGAAGTGAACCAATGATGAGGCGCCACGTGGCCCTTAGTTTTTGTGCCAAAAATTGTATGGGTCGACTAGTCGACCCCACCGGATTTGACCCATGACCTATTAGTTACAAACAGAATGTCGAACTATTAGGCTGCATTGTTCTTGCACGATGTTTCTTATTATAATGGGCCAACGATTTTTATTTAAAGACATGTTGTTTGGGCGACAACAAGAAGGGTGAGCCACTTGGCCCTAGCCCTTTTTTTCTCGGCGGCAAACGACTAGAGGTTACGACAGAGGGGGTAGCATGGAAAATTTTAGGGGCTAATGTTCGCCCAGTGGGCTAATTTTCGTTGATTTTTCCAAAAAAAGATTCGCCAATTACCAATTTTTATAAAATATGATTCGCCCAAATTTTAGAATATAAAATTATTTTACCTTAAAAATCGCCAACATTATATAGAGACTATATATAAAATCACTATAGATTTTAATAATTTCACAAATATATCAATACACATTTTATAGTTTGCATATTATGGATTAGTGAGATTCGCCAATGTTTTTAAACTTCAAGAAAATTTTCCATCCTTAAAATTTTCCTTGGGGGGTAGGGTCATTAAGCCCTGATCCCTAATCCCATTAATGTCCATATGACCATGGAGGAGGCAGAGTGGGGCGGGGTGGGCACGTGGCCCTAGCCCCAAGCCACATGACCATCTCATATGACTGGTGGCACCGATGGAGGGAGCAGAGCTAGTGGGGGTGTGTGGTTAGCCCTAGACCCCTGACCATATGTGGCAATTTGATTTCCCTCTAGGGCTAAAAATTCAGCATTAAGGCCTTATGGGAGCTGTTAAGGAGGTGAAAATTACTCAATTTGGGAAAGAATCCCATCGGTCCCAGTGAAAATTATTGCTCAACGGTCTGTGTAAAGGAATAAAGTGTTGCTCAGTTAGCCAATTTTGCTAATTTGCAGAGCATATAGCAGGGAAATGGATAAATATGCCTAACTTGGTAATTCTTTAGCCTTTTTGATCCCAAGAAGAGCCTAGACAGGGTTTTTTGGGTGTTTAGAACTCAATAACGGTGTTAGTTTTGTGAATTGAGCACTATATGTTGGAATTTTTGTAGATCCAAGTCCTTTAGTGTTGCAAATAAATACTGTTTTGAAGTCAGTTGGAGACCTTTTTTATCCAAGGGATCAGTAAAATGCTCAAAATTCGAAGTGTTCAAAAGTGGTTGAAACCTATACCAAATCGTAGATATTGATGACCTGAATCCAAAGCAACTTGAATCGCTCAAAACCAATATTGTATACTCCCGATATCATGTTCTGATTATTTTCCCAAACAGGTAAAAAATTTGTAGGTTGGATGCAAGACTGTTGACTGGGCAGTCTGTATGATGACTGTGCAAGGTGACTGTACAATTTGGAGAAATGGCTGGTTGTCAAGTGGCCTCATGTAATTGGTTCATTTTTGACACATTTTATTGGTGGCTGAGGTTTTATTTTGGCCAATGGTGGGATGCCATGTGGCACCCTAGGGTCAAAAAATTTTTGTTATGGCCGAATGGGCCTCCATGTGAATCAAACACAAGACCTATGGAGTGGCAGCACATCGCTCTATCGCAGCACCGTAGGTGTTCCTTGTTAAACCATAGTCACAAAAACATATTTAAAGTTTGGTTAGATATTAGTTGGGGGACGGGGCCAGGGTTAAGCCTTGGCTCCCGATCACCTTACCACCATGAGACTGCAGGCATCAGGAGCTGAGGGCTTGGCCTTAGCCCTGGACCAAGGTTCTGGAACTTACTGGGTATAACCATTGGACCGCAACGAAACCCCAGAGCGCTAACTGTTGAGGTGGGGAATAACTATGGGCAACAACCCACGGTCTCGACATCCACCATATGACCAGTGGCAGACATCGCAGAGTATTTAATAGTCGGGCACAGAGAATGGGGAATGAACCTAGTTTTACAGCACTCCACGGAACCACTTGCCGACGAGCTTGGGGGCTATGCTGACGGGGGCAGGAGGTTAGCCCAGCCCCCGAGCGCATGGACCCATGTGGCCCAATTTTTCCGCCTACAAGACTTATTCGACATTTAAGCAAGGCAACAAAATGCACCCAATTTGGCGTGAATCTCATTGGCGCTGGGTGAAATTGTTGCTTGGCGGTTCTGGAAAAGGCAGATAGAACCTTTAGCAATACATTCCAGTTTGTAGGTCAGTTAGGAGGGAAAACTTCTAGAGAGCTTAGCTTCTTCAGTTTTTGGCCAAATTGAGCCCAACATTAGCCCAACTGGGGTTTTTTATTATTCTGGAGCCATTGGAGACATAATGTTTACATTCTGAGCACTATAAATCCATGTAAACACAAATTTGAGCACTTAATGAAAGAGGCCCAACATTGGAAGCTAGACCAGGAGATGTAGCCCAGGAGAGGGGTGAAATACTTTATCATTTTTGTTGTCATGTGTTTTTGATATGGTATTTTTGTCTCTATTTTAGGTTGTTCACTAAGTTTTAAAACCATAATTTTAAGTTCTTTTGCAAAGTGATCCATTTCCTAAAAGACTTAAAAAATTTCTTGTAATCTTTACTATCACCTTTAATTTTTCATTACAAATCAGTTTGGTAGTACAGATCAAGGTTATTTTGAAGGTTTTATTTTGCTTGCAAGTGTTTTTTGATGCTTACAAGGTTGAAACTTAAAAAAGGAGAAGTAGAACTTGTGGAGCCAAGGTCTCAATTTGTTTCAAGGAGAACACTCATACCTCAAGCTTCACTAGTCATGGCACATGAAGAAGGTCATGAAGGGATGTTTGAAGATGAAATAACTTTTAGAAAAATATTTCTTTGAAATGTATGAAATGATGACGGTTCTTTATGAGGAGAGGAATTCAAGGTTGCAAGGAGAGAGCTCAAAACCTCCAAAAGGAGATGGAGGAAAAGGAGACAAACCTCCAAAAAGGAATGGAGGGGATGGTGATAAGCCACCACCTTCACCTCCATCCTCATCCTCATCTTCTTCTACTTCTTCCACCCTTTCACAAACACCTCCAAATTCTCCAAAGGGACATGGTAAAACTTATTTATTAAAGCTTGACATAAAGTTTGAATTTCCTATGTATGATGGAGAGGTAAATGTTGAGAAATTAGATAATTGGGTTTGTCAGATTGAAGTGTATTGCAGGATACAAAGAATCAAGGATGATGAGACCAAAATTCAGCTTGCTTCTCTTAGATTGGAAAGTGCAACACTCATTTGGTGGGAAGCCAAAACTCAAGAGGAAATGAAGAAAAGTGGTAAGTTTTTATCCTCTTGGAATGATTTTGTTGTTGCAATAAGAAGACAATTTTATCCATTAGCATACATGCAAAAAGCTATAATGGATTGGCAAAAATTTAGGCAAGCTAAGGGTCAAAATGTACAAAGCTATACTCAAGAATTTAGGAAAATAGATTTGATTTTGGGTATAGATTTATCCTCTCAAGACACTCTACTCAAATACATTTGAGGATTACAAAGTTACTTGAGACACACAATTCTCATGTTTAACCCTACAAAACTAGATGAAGTTTGTGTACAGGAAACTCATTTAGAGGCGAGAGGGAAGAATGTTCCTGAAGAAGCTAGTGAGAAGTCATTTAAGTCTGGAGAAAAAGGTAAAGGGAATTTCAAAGGCAAGGATAAAAAAATGCTTCAATCAAGAAGGAAGGAGAAAAACTCACATGTAAAAATTGTTCCAAAGAAGGCCATGATGAAGACCACTATTGGAAACTTCATCCTGAGATGAGACCCAAAAAGTTAAATAACAAGGAGAAAGAAAATGTTGTTGCAACTACATAACAAGATCTCGGATCTGATTCTAGAGATGAAACAAAAATCATAGCCATGGGATTTAAAGGTAAGGATTCTATTGCAAGTACTAGTTCTTCTAACAAACCCATTGAAACTCAAAATGAAAGAGAAAGAATAGAGCTTTTCCATATTAGAGTCATCACAAAACATAACAAAGTAGATATCTTGTTTGATAATGGATCACAAGCAAACCTTATTTCAGAAGATATTTTCAAGAAGCTAAATTTGGAAACCATTCCTCATCCTAAACCTTATCCTTTGGGATGGGTACATGATAATGCCAAATTGCAAGCGCCAATAAAATGTATACTTAAATTTGCCATCACTAAAAATTTTATTGATGAGGTAGAACTTGATGTGGTACCACTTGACATACGTAGTATTGTTTTGGGAAGCCCATACTTATATGATAGGAAAGCCATCTTTCATCACCATGAGAACAAGTGTCATTTGTTTAAAAATGGGATTGAGTATATTGTTAGAGCACATAGCAAGAAGTTGAATTTGTCTCTTGTGAACGTTGGACAAATGAGGAGGTTTGTAAATGATACTCATAATTTTTCATTGTTGATGATTAAACATAAAGATGTTGATGAATTTGAAGCCTTCCAAGAATGTAATGCAACATTAAAATCTGATTTAGTTGAATTTGTTAACACATGTGATAAGATGTTTCAGGAATTTGACATGTTGCCTCCTAAAAGAGGAAAAAAACATGAAGTTCATTTGCAGCAGGATGAATCGCTTTTGAACATTGGTATGAACAAGATGCTAGTGTTAGAGAATGAAGGGATCAAGAAGCAAATGCAAGAGCTACTTGAAAAAGGGAACATTATTTCTAATACATCTTCTTGTGGGTCTTCTAATTTTTTCGATTTGAAGAAGGATGGTGCATGGCGATAACGATCACATTTGGTGAAGATTCAAGCCAAATACAAGGCTAGACATGATAAGCATTGTGTTGACCACAATTTTCAGGTTGGAGATGAAGTAAGGCTTTGCATCAACAAATAAAATCTTCAAGGTGAAAAGAAATTGAAATTGGGTAAGACTCCTTTGATTAAAGACCCAAAAGAGAATGCTCAAATTCTTTCAATAGAAGTTTTATCTCTTGAAAAACTTGAAGAATTGCAGCAAGATCATGTCCTTAATAGAAAAACAAGAACTTCAAGGAGAGGGAACGTGAAGCACCTTCGTATGAGGCTCAAAGGTAAAAATCCATGCAAATCCAAATAGATTGAGATTAAAAGGGTGAGGGAACTATACCCTCATCTGTTTGTTGACTGAAAATAGTCTTTTGGAGGTCCAAAAGCTTCCAATGGAGAGAAGTGATCCAAGGGATCAGTAAAGTGCTCAAAATTCAAAGTCTTCAAAAGTGTTTAAAACTTGTACCAAAGCATAGATATCGATGACTTGAACCCAATACAGCTTGAATCGCTCAAAACAGATATCATATGCTCCCGATATTGCATTCTAATCATTTTCCCAAATATGTAAAAACATTGTAGGTTGGATGCAGGACTGTTGACTAGGCAATCTGTACAATGAATGGGCAAGGTGACTATACAATTTGCGCCAATGGCAAGCTACCAAGTGATCTCATGCGATTGGTTTGTTTTGGGTGCATTTGATTGGTGGTTGAGTTTTCATTTGGGCCAATGGTAGGATGCCACGTGGCCCAGTCATGGGCTGCCATGTGGCACCCCATGGGTTAACAAAATTTTGTTATGGCCAAATGGGCCCCCAGGTGAATCGAATGCGAGACCTATGGAGTGTCAATACAATGCTCTACCGCAACACTGTAGGTTTTTGTTGTTAAACCATAGTCGCAAAAACATATTTAAAGTTTGGTCATAGATTAGTTGGGGGATGGGGTCGAGGCTAAGCCCTGGCCCCAGGTCACCTTACCACCATGGGACCGAAAACAATAGGAGCCAAGGGCTTGGGCTTAGCCCCAGCCCAAGGTTCCCTCACCCATAGGGTATAACCACTGAACTATTGCCAAACCCCAGAGCGCTAAAAGTTGAGGCAGGGCAGAAATATGGGGACCAACCACGATCTTGGCATCTACCATATGACCAGTGGCAGATGGTGCGAAGTGTTTAACAGTCAGGTGTGAAGAATGGGGAAAGACCTAGGTTTTATGGCGCTCCACAAAACCACTTGTCGACAAGCCTGGGGCTATGTCGACGGGGGCGGGCAGTTAGCCCTAGCCCTCGGACGCATGGCCCCATGTGGCCCAATGTTTCTGCATACAAGCCTTATTGGGGATTTAAACGAGGCAACCAAATGCACCCAATTCAACGTGAATCTCATCGGCGCCGGGCGAAATTTTCTCTTGGCGGTTCCAGAAAAGGTGGATTTGTAGAACCATTAGCAGTACAATCCAATTTGTAGATCATTTAGGAGGGAAAACTTATAGAGAGCATAACTTCTTCAGTTTTTTTGCCAAATTGAGCCCAACAAGAGCCTATATGGGGGTTTTTTTATTGTTCTGGAGCCATTGGAGACATGATTTTTACAGTTTGAGCACTGAAAATATATGTAAACAAAAATTTGAGCACTTAATGAAAGAGGCCCAACATTGGAAGCTGGACCAGGAGATGTAGCCCACGAGAGAAGTGAACTACTTTATCATTTTTTTGTCATGTGTTTCTGATATAGTATTTTTGTCTCTGTTTTATGTTGTTAACTAAGTTTTAAAATCATAATTTTAAGTGATTTTGCAGATTGATCCATTGCCCAAAAGACTTAAAATTTTACTTGCAAATTTTCCTATCACCTTCAAGTTTTCATTACATATCACTTTTTGAGAATGGAAAGAGCTTAGACAATTACAGATCCAGTCTTCTGAAAGAATCTACAACAATTTTTACCTCATTAGAGTAGCCATTTTCAGTTTATTCTTAGTTTGTTTGTGAGAAAAGATCATTTCAACATTTCATGATGAATGTTGGGTTGTGTTATATTCTTTCCACTACTAGCCCACGTAGTTAACTGGGGGGTTAGAAGGGGGGCGGAGACCCCCCCTTTGTTGCGCCGATTGCATAGCGGGGGGGAGTCACGGGGGGTTTGAGGGGTGCAGGTAACCCCACTCTATGGGGTCTGGGGCAACGCCCGAAAATTTTGGTTTTGGAACCTATGTTAGGTTGGGCGGACCTACCTATGGTTTTGTGCATGACTTTTCGCACATGGTTTTGGACGCAATGGTTTTTGGTCCATGGTTTTGGATGTGATGGTTTTCGGTCTGTCGTATTGGATGCTTTGGTATGTATAAATATGTATTGTAACATTGAAAGGAAAATAATGAAAAATCAAGCTGGTAGTCCCAGTTTTGGGATCCAGGGGAAAATCTCTGTGTATATGTGTTTTATGTTATGCTTTCACATTGTTTATTTTCTGTGTTTTAGAATTCATATGCAGGTAATTTCTGTACGGGGTTAAAACCTACATTTGGTATCAAAGTTGTTTTGGCTTCAAGGGGACGCCTTTGTTGCTGAGGGGTTTCGCTCGGGCCTGTGGTAGACCCTGTTCAGTGGGAGATCTGCGAGATCGATTCTGGTGGTGAAAGAAGATGGCGAGCAACGAAAAGATAGAGATCGATAAATTTAATGGTCAGAGTTTTGAGTTGTGAAACTCAAGAAGGAGGATTTGTTGGTGGATAAAGATCAGTGGATCGTGGTAAATCCAGGTACTAAACCAACGAGAGTGTCTGATGAAGAATGGAAGAAGTTGGATCGGAAGGCAAAGAGCACAATACGATTGTGTGTCTCAGATTCAGTATTGCTAAATGTATCAGGGGAAGCTACGGTGAAGGCTTTATGGGACAAGTTAGGGACTTTGTACCAATCTAAGTCTCTGGTGAATAAAATGTTCCTATGGAAAAAGCTGTATAACCTGAGGATGAAAGATGGAGACTCGGTGACAAAGCATCTGAATGCATTTAACACTGTGGTAAGTCAGTTATCATCTATTGATATTAAAATTTTAGATGAAGATAAGTCCATTAGTTTGTTGTGTTCTTACCAGATTCGTGGGATAGTTTGGTTATTGCAATAGGTAGCAATACAACTGCCTTGCAGTTTGATGAAATATTCTCATCCTTGCTGATAGAGGAGATGAGACGGAAAAATATGGAGAGCCAGAATGGTGATGCCTTGTCTGTACGAGGATGGTCCCAGAACAGAAACAAAAATAAGTCATCGAGTGGGAGATGTAAATCTAGATGGAGATCTAAATCTCCAGGAAAACCTGTAAAGGTGATGTGCTGGAAATGCGGAAAGGAAGGACACTACAAAAGGGACTATAAATCTAAAGCTCTTGATAAAGGAAAGGGATCTGATGATGCTCCTTCTGCAGAGGTGAAAACCACCTCAGATGAAGGTGGGGATGTGTACTTGGCTTATTCAAGTGCACATGTAGATCATGAGGCATGGTTGATTGACTCAGGTGCATCCTTTCACTTCACTCCCCATAGAGAGTGGTTCTGCGAGTATGAGAAATATGATGGTGGTGATGTCTTCTTGGGGGATGACAGGAAGGCTAGAATCATTGGTCGGAGAAAAGTAAAGTTGAATTTGCAAGGTGGAAGGGTTAGAACACTTCCGAGTGTTCTGCATATTCCTACATTAGCCAGAAATCTAATTTTTATAAGCAAGTTGGATGATGTAGGTGTAAAAATAGTGTTCGAGAAGCATACCTGCAAGATGGTTTGAGGGCTACTGATATTGATGTGGGGAGTTTGGATTGGAACTCTGTACAAGCTACATGTAGCACTGTTGTTGATGGGTGCAACAGTTCTGTGGTTCCTAAAAGTCGAGTATAAAATATAGTGGTCTTTGGAGAGAAGACCATGCTGTGGCATCAAAGGCTTGGACATATTGGAGAGAAGGGCCTTCGAATACTTCATGGTAAAGGTATGGTAGAAGGTATGAGTAATAGCTCTCTGGATTTTGATTTCTGTGAAGATTGTGTATATGGGAAGCATAATCGGGTGAGTTTCCCCTCTGGTGGTAAGAGGGCGAAACAGATATTAGAGCTTGTGCACAGTGATGTGTTTGGACCTGTGAAGGTTCCATCACTGGGTAAGTCTATGTACTATGTATCATTTATAGATGACTTCTCAAGGAATACATGGATATATTTCCTTAAGAAGAAATCTGAATTCTTTGAAAGGGTTAAAGAATTTAAGGCTCTGGTGGAAAACCAGATAGAGAAGAAGATAAAGGTGCTGAGGACAGATAATGGTGGAGAGTTTTGCAGTAAGGAATTTGAATAATTCTGTAAGAAGTGTGGTATAGCACGGAAAAAGACTACTCCATATACACCTCAGCAAAATGGAGTTGTAGAAAGAATGAACAAGATGTTGATGGAAAAGGCAAGAAGCATGCTCAGTGGTGCCGAGTTAGGACAAGAATTCTGGGCAGAGGCGGTGGAGACAGCATGTTACCTGGTAAATAGATCACCTTCATCAGTGTTGGAGGATAAGATTCCACAAGAGGTGTGGACTGGTAAGAAACCCTCTCTTACACATCTGAGGGTATTTGGATGTGATGCATATGTACATATTCCAAAGGAGAAATGAACCAAGTTGGATAGTAAATCTGAAAAGTACATCTTTATTGGGTATAAGGATGGCTTAAAGGATTATAAGCTTTGGAACCTAGTAACAAGGAAGGTTGTGTACAACCGAGATGTGATGTTTAGAGAGGTGAAAGATGTTATTAAACATGAAGTCCAACCAAAGGAACCTAATAAGATAGAGTTTAAGCTAAAGGAGGAAGAATCAGACTCTACAGCATAGGAGGAATGAGAAGACAAAGAGCCACAAACTTTGGGTGTGAGAAGATCAGTTCGAGAAAGAAGGCAGCCAGAAAGGTATAGTCCATCTTCTTTCTGTTCAAATTTTGATTTATCTATTACTAATGATGATCCCAGAACTGTGAAGGAAGCAGTAGATTCATAGTATGGAAAACTCTAGAGAGAGGCCATGGTTGATGAAATGGCATCTTTGCACAAAAATGAGGCTTGGCATCTGGTGGAGTTGCCGACTAGAAGGAAACCCATTGGCAGCAAATGGATGTTCAAGAAGAAGACAAATGTAGAAGGAAAGGTGGAGAAATACAAAGCTCGGTTGGTAGCAAAAGGTTATTCCCAGGTGATGGGAATTTATTTTGGTGATATTTTTTCTCCTGTTGCCAAGGTAACTTCTATTAGATTACTTTTATCTGTTGCTACTGCTTTTGATTTTGAGGTAGAACAGATGGATGTGAAGACAACATTTCTTCACGGGGATCTGGAAGAGGAGATCTACATGAAGCAACCTTAAGGCTTTGTAGTGAAGGGTAAGAAAGAACTGGTATGCAGGTTAAAGAAGTCCCTGTATGGGTTAAAACAATCACCAAGGATGTGGTATCAGAAATTTGATACATTTATACGGGGACTTGGCTTCACCAGAAGCAAAGCAGATCACTGTGTGTATTTTAAATTAATTGGTGACCGTGTTATTTATCTGGTCTTGTATGTGGATGATATGTTGCTGGTTGGAAATGGCAAAGAAATTATCCAGGATTTGAAGACCCGTTTGTCCTCCAAATTTGACATGAAAGATATTGGTGCTACAAACTATATTTTGGGCATGTAAATTAAAAGAGATGAGACAAAGAGAAAGCTCCGATTGAACCAGAGGAAGCATGTTGAGACAATATTGCAGAGGTTTAATATGCAAGATAGTAAACCGGTGAAGGTTCTTATTCCTATAGGTGTAAAGTTATCTGTTGAACAGTGTCCCAAGACATAAGAAGAGGAAGAGGACATGTCCCATGTTCCATATGCAAGTGCAGTCGGTAGCCTGATGTATGTGATGGTCTGTACTAGACCAAACATTGCACATGCATTGAGAGTATTGAGAAGGTTTATGTCAAAACCAGGGAAGGAGCACTGGACAATAGTGAAGCGGGTTTTCAGGTATTTGTGTGGC
This sequence comes from Pinus tabuliformis, assembly GCA_031772625.1. Taxonomy (NCBI): domain Eukaryota; kingdom Viridiplantae; phylum Streptophyta; class Pinopsida; order Pinales; family Pinaceae; genus Pinus; species Pinus tabuliformis. The sequence goes on from CM062806.1 coordinate 929,951,896, forward strand.
ACTAGTGATTATGGTTTGTGCTACCAAGGAAGATCAAGATTGGACAGAGTGTTGGATATTCATGGCTTTGTTGATGCAGACTGGGTTGGAGATCTGGATTAGAGAAGATCTCAAGTGGGTAAGTGTTTAACCTATTTGGAGGTGCAGTCAGTTGGATGAGTAAGAAACAATCTGTAGTGGTACTATCAACTACAGAGGCAGAATACATGGCAGCCACTCATGCAAGCAAGGAAGCAGTTTGGTTGCAAAGATTGTGTTCAAGTATGGGGTTAGTATAGGGAGCTATAAGGATAGAATGTGACAGCCAAAGTGAAATTTTCTTGGCAAAGAACCCTGCATATCATTCAAAGACAAAGCACATTGATGTTCGGTATCACTTTGTGAGGGATATGATAGAAGACAAAAAGGTGTTGCTGGTAAAGGTGGACACTTTGAAGAATACTGCAGATGCATTGACAAAATTTGTGAGCTCTGAGAAGTTCTCTTGGTGTAGAGAAACAATGGGCTTTGCAGGGCTGGATAAATTACTAAGCTCTCTTGTGGCCCCCCGTGGAAAGAAAACAACAAGTGGGAGAATGTTGGGTTGTGTTATATTCTTTCCACAACTAGCCCACGTAGTTAACCGGGGGGTTAGAAGGGGGGTAGAGCCCCCCCTTCATTGCGCCAATTGCGTAGCGGGGGGGAGTCACAGGGGGTTTGAGGGATGCAGGTAACCCCACTCTATGGGGTCTGTGGTAGCGCCCCGGAAAATTTTGGTTTTGAACCCTATGTTAGGTTGGGTGGGCCTACCTATGGTTTTGTGCATGGTTTTTCGCACATGGTTTTGGACGCGATGGTTTTCGGTCCATGGTATTGGATGCTTCGGCATGTATAAATATGTATTGTAACATTGAAAGGAAAATAATGAAAAATCAAGTTGGTAGTCCCGGTTTTGGGATTCAGGGGAAATCTCTATGTATATGTGTTTTATGTGTTATGCTCTCGCATTGTTTATTTTCTGTGTTTTAGAATTCGTATGTAGGTAATTTCTATACGGGGTTAAAAACTACAATGAAGTCATTGGTTTTATGCTTGTTGATCTCAGGTTGAGTAGAAGGACTTATTGTGAGATAGTACTTTTCGTTTGACATCATCATTGTTTGCTGAAGGGAGTCATATTGTGAGTGAGGGTTTTGTAAAGGAGAGTGTTTCTTTGTAGGAGAAATAAGTGCCACTCTAGTAGGAGGTTTACACTATGAGTCAAAATTTTTTGTTGTACTCCTTCTGTTGTTGAGATCAATTAAGTGGTTTAGCCATTAGAGCGGGGCCCAGAGATGTATCCCAAAACAGGTGAACTCTGTTATCACATGGTTATTCATTTTTACCATGTTATATTGCATGTGATTTTATCCAATCTTTAATTTTATTGAAAGCTAACTATTAACCTTTGAATAAGTTTCAATCTAAGTGAATGTTTAAAGACCCATATTTATCTAAATTGAAAAGTGTCAGAGGACGATCAAAGTTTCATTTTTAGATCACTTGGAGTATTTGTTTCGAATGAAATTTTATTAGTTTTGGAAATAGGATTATTTTAATTTTTTACTTATATATGTACATATTTATGCACTATAAATAAAATGCATTATTTAGAAACGAGAAAAAGTGTGAAGGTAGATTTGATCACTTCTTTCGATTGTGTTTACATGGAACTCAATACTTTGGTTGATAAATTATCAAAAAATGGACTCTAAAGTTTAGGACTTCAGGCTAGATTATTCTACTTGAGTTTAGAAATGGTTTTTTTGTCAACATTATTTCTAAGTCAACATTTTTTTCTTGGATTAGTTTATATGTATTATATGTATATGTTGAGGCATCCCATATATGGGCCGCAACTTCAAGCCATTTCAGTGAGAGGGGTTATGTTATACGTCGTCAGGTTCATGATAGATCACATAACCCACCGAGAGTTCATGTTCCACTCATAGATCTTACTTCTGATCGCAGTCGGATTGTCAGATGCAGTGTTTATGTATTTATTGATGATCATGCTACCTCTATTGGACCTTCTTTGCCTATTTTAGGTACACCTCCTACATTTTTAAATCCTCTTTAAACTTTATGTGTTTATGTCTTGAAATTGTCTTTAATTTTTAAATTGTCTTCAACTGATGTGTTTGAATTTAATGTATATGTTATTATATTTCTAGTCTGTTAATTACATATGTTAAATTATGTTTATGATTTGTGGGCCCTTAGCAGGCTGAAGCTAAGGATTAGAGTGCGACATCGATCCCTCCGTTGGATTAGGCTATAGCTCATATCACATTAGAGAATGTTACGACCCGTCATACGCGGATCACATAAGAGATACTTAACATCCCTGCCAATTCACTGACTCGTCTTGCATTGTCTTTGATGTTGGATAACATCAATAGGTTGATCGAGACACACTAGAGGTTGGGCCCACATAGCCACCTCCTACAGTCCATACAAATAATTAGGATGCGTGGGGTTAGAGGCCCAAATACTTGGGAGGTGGTGTAAGAGGCCACCAAGGACATTGATGTTTATGAGTTGTTTGACATCCCTCCAGATCGCCCTGCTAGACATAAAGGTACAATTCAACGGAAATTTTTTAGGAATGTTGATGCAACACCTTTTGTGTATGATAGATTCATTGGAGCTGGGGCCACTTCCCCCACCATGACCAGATCACCATTTATTTTTCCAATCATTTATATGCAGATTTTGTTACATATGAGGCCGGATTACACTGATACCGGATCTCGTTATTATGGACCCGACTTTGGACGTACCTAGGAGCACAATGGGGCTTGTAGAGACCCTGGGCATGTACCACCACCTATGAGATTCTTGTTACTACTATCTCAGAGCTTGGTATTACCCACATAGCTAGAGGAGCTATTGCAACTCAGTGATGAGACTATAGAGACTATTGCAGAGAACATGTGAACGTCATTGGAAAATGTGCATGTTGCGTTGGATGGAGAGATTAGGAGACCATCGCCATTTCCTCATGACTCGCTAGTTCCCTTATATGATGATGTGTTTCTCGCGAGTTTACACTTTGACCAGCTTTTTACATATACATGTATGTATCGTGATGTCATTTGTGAGACTTGGAGGGTGCATGACCTACGTGACACAAACCAGGTACATATATATACAAAACTTTTGACTCTTATTGTCAAATTATTCATAATTATTTATATTAATTTCTAGTTTGTATTAGATTTCATTTATATTAGTAAGTTCATGATAACATGTAGACACAACCCAACTACATGGATGAGCTTATGAGGTCATCCGAGGGGGAAGTTGATTAGCTAGGCCATCCTCGACCAAAGCATGTTTCCATGGATTCTCCTCCACCTCCACCTCCACCTCATATGTTCACTAATGTGGAGGAGAGTCACTATGTACAACCACATGGACCAACAGTTGAGGTAAACTTTTTTATTCCTAAGATTTCAACATTTTTTTTAAGTTACACATATATGCTAATTAATTTGTAGACTAATTATAATTTGTCCTTGCCATTGTGTACACAGGCCCATATGCAGAGTGTCGTTGATGTCGTTGTTATGTGGAGACATGAGTGGGATGCTGGGTTTAGAGGCATTGATGATGCAATTCCATCGATGCAGGCCCCAATCATTGAGCCATAGGCAGGGGAGCACCAAACCCATATTCATCAAACCCCCATCCTATCTGACTTGCATTTGGACTCGAATGAGGTTAGTATATTCATGTATATGTAATTAAAAATGTGGTTCAAAATCATTTATTTCCATATTTTTTATTTTGTACAAATAATGATTTAATTAGTTTGAATTTGAATGTGTTATATTACAGTACCAACTTATGGACACTTACTTTGCACATTGAAACTCACATATGAGTTATGGTGGTACTTAGAGTGTCATAGTTTGTATATTTTCAAGCTCATTTCATAGGGAACATTCACATGTGATACAAACTTTGTATATTTTCATACATGGACAATTTATGGATGTACATCATGGACATTATTTTGTTAGAAAATTATATATTACATAGCAATGGAACACATAAAATATATTGCAAAAATATAAACACAGAATACACATAAAACAAGAGAGAGGCAGATATATGTGGTTCAACCAATTTGGGCTACGTCCACGGAGAAACAACTAGTCCTTCCTTTTACAGTATCCAGCAAAATGAAGAGATACAACCTACAGTAGATCCGTTGTAATTCCCTCTTCTCTCTCACACAATCTCCTCTCTCTTTCTCACTCAGAATACAGATCTACATAGACGCAATAAAATTCCCTCATATATAGCAAGGGTTTGCCTTCCGGGGCAAAAAACCCTAAATTAAACATAAATTATACCGTCAGATCTCCGCCTAATGAACGGCCCAGATTGACTACAAAATTACAACATTTTACAAGGCAATTTTACATCTATTTTTAGCTTCAGGGGCGCTACCCCCGATCCCTCGCCAAGAGGAAGGGGGGGGGGGGGGGGCTCCCAAAGATCACAGTCATCCCCCGCTGGACCCCCCTTGCAGTGCAAATATTACGGGTGACATTGCCGCCACATTACGAACTGGGGTCCAATGTGGTGATACCTCTGAATAAAGAAGATAATCAGGCTCCACACCCGACATATTTTAGTTTATGGATGTTTATTATTTCAGTTTATGGATGTTCACGTGATATTTATAATTTGTATATATTTTCATATGGATATTTTATTGATACCTGTATTTACTATTTCAATTTATGGATTTGTATTCATCTTATTTACGGATGCTCATTATTTTTTGAAGGTTACGGATCTGTTAAAATTATTTTGCTAATTAATTTTTTTTTATATACTATAACTTTCATTAGTAAAATATATGTTAAATTTTGATTTCTTATTTCACAGACTAAGAAAATAAGTACAATATTATGTTATGATGTAAGTAACTTTGATACTTAAAATGAACTAAAATATATCATGTATCAATTTAATTTTGAACATGGAAATAATTCCAATCATGTTTCATATTGGCTCGTAGAAAGTGTATTATAGTGCAATCAACATGTATGCTATTACAATTCAATTTTAGAAAAAAAATTATTTGAATTATAAAGTCATCCATATTATAATAAAATATATATCAATATGAATTTTTTTGTGACCCACCCATATACCATTGTATGGACAACTTTTTTAAATATTTCAATCAATTTCTTATCTCAAGGTTCAATTCAAAAACAAAAATAAGATTGAAACCAATTTTATTCAATTTTAAAAGATGTCATGTAAACATCAAATATGTTTTATTCGGCATTATTTATTTTGAGATGATCTACAAGAGCTTAGTCATAACATGATATAAGTCAATCATATTGAAATTTAATATATATATATATATATATATATATATATATATATATATATATATATATATATATATATATATATATATATACAAACATTTCTATAATTTTATATATTGTTATCAACTTTCCTAAATTAAGTAGTTATCCAAGTATTTCAATCAATTCCTTATGATGGAAATAAGTTTTATTCAATTTTTAAAAACTCATATATGATTGAAATAAGTTATATTAAATTTTAAAAGATGTGGAGATGTAAAAGTTACAAATATAAGTTTTATTTGATTTGATTTGATTTGCGGTTATCTACAAAATCTTAGTCATAATGCACATCGTCAATATTTTTTTTGTGCTTACGCTGAAATCAATGCACAATGTTAAACTACTTACCTTGAAATAATGTACACCAAATATCTAGTTACATCAAATCAGAAATCAACATCTTCACTGAAATCAATGCATCTAATGTTGCAAGCAATTAAATAGGATTAAAATTCAACATCTACACTAAAATCAATGCATCTAGTTCCAGCGATCAAATAGGGTTAAGAATCAACATATACACTGAAATCAATGTATATAATGCAAGCCCAACCAAAAAAGATTAGAAATTAACATATCTTGTCTCTTCCAAAGACAACCTCGAATTGCTTACAAGACCAGTGCCTGGAACATCTAGATTTTGTGTGTCTCATATGATTCTCAGGAAGATGGAGACATCACATATATTTTTGTACACACACACACACATATATATATATATATCAACGTGTGGTTGGTTCATTCATCTAAAGGCATAAGCCATGTATTCTAGTACTTCTTCACATATACAACTCACAGAAATATATGTATAAACTAGTGGAGTTTGAGTAGTTCGAGGACCTACAGTTTAATAAGCTTTGGCAAAGCAATGAGAGAATATAAGGAAATATAATAACTCATCACATAGAGCTTGAAGCATCAAGAATTCTACACTTATCTGAGTTACAGGTAGACATAATGGATGAAAGAGGATTGGATGTGATGATTCATGGAGAGTAATTTTAAAGATATAATCTCAAAGATCCATACAGGCACATGCATTAAAAAGTCAATACAAATCTGTAAAACATATGTAACATTTCTAACAGCTACGATTACCTAAAATCATAGAGGAAATGTGAACATAATGGAATTTAAATAGGGGGGTAACATACTGTAGTACTCAAAGGAGGAATCACCACCATTTCCTTAATATTCTGAAAGACACATATCATAAAGTCATACAGTCTTGAAAATAACATGTATTTTTTTTATTTAGGATTTTGAACCTTTGTGAAGTGTTGCTTCCCACTATTTATCTGGAGAGGGGATTGAACAGTAATTACAACAAAATATCTCAGCCAAACCTCAGCTGTCGAATCGACTAGCTGTCTCAGCCTTGTATGGCTCGGTGGCCCAAAAATGACTACAAGATATCAATTCCTTTATTAAATGGCGATACATTACAAGATAACAAAACAATTCAACAATCAAATGAAAATTCCAACAAAATATCTCAAGCCCATCCATGGGATCGCCTATGCTTTGGATTGTTGCTCGCCCAAGGTCTGGCCTCCTGTGCCACTCAGCCGATTCCCGTCGCTTCTACCTTTACTGCTCGAATCATTCATTCTTCAAAGCTGGGAGCGGTCAACTATCAGTTTCCTACCATAGTACAGAAGCAGAGGTCGCATGGGCGGTACTTCATCTTCCCCCTACATGGAGCACCATGCTCCTAAGCTTCCATGCCTTCATTTACTCTGTAAGTGTCGACCCGAATTTCATGTCACAATGGGCCTTATAGGGTCATCCCATGCCGATTTTTGAATGCTCCATCTCCTTTCTTAAATGCCTCAAGTGCCGACCCACCACACCTTTAAATTTCTACATTACCTCATCGTGGAGCTATCACATCGGAATTTCCCATTAAAATTCCTTAAGGGACAGGGCATTCTGATCCACTTTAGCCCCTTTTGCTTCATGTGACTGGGGGTTATGACCAGGCACTTAGTCCTTGGGCGTTAGGGCCTTTGGACTCCCCTCTAGGGGTCTTTTTCCTTTGTTACATGGAATCCTGCATATCGGTGATTTCTGATGTTCACCTTTGGTGCCTCCTCCCCAACATTGCAATCTCCGATGCATGATGCGGTCTAGCCCACTTGAAAAAGGATAAGGGAGGTTCTATGCCCTCTATAGCTTGCAACCTTTGAATGCCGATTGGGCCCACCCAGGATATCGCAATCAATGATTTCATAACATCGCCTTTGTTTGCACCCTTTGATACTTGCGATCATCGATATGTGGGATCATTTGTTCTGCTTATCTCTTGGTTCTTCGCTTTCCCATTGACCATTAGCTACCCGCTTGTCGTAGGTCCTTTCTCGAAGGATCGCAATTGGGTTTTTAACCCTTATGTAATAACATGTCTCAACCTGCAAATGTCGATTTGTGATCTTTGATGTGACTTCATCCTCTACCACGTGGCACTTCCTGAGTGGTGACACGTGTCACCCAGATATGCCCTCTTTGGACCCTTGAAAATGCTAGATCTGCATGCCACGTGTCCTCCGTACTGCCACGTCATGCTGATGTCAGCGCCACCATGTCTTTACCGGATCCAATAATATTTTGCCACGTGGCCTCCTGGAGGAAAGAGAAAAGGGCCCGCCTACCCCTGGTTTTGTGTTGATTTCCTTTGTTAGATGTTTTCAGCCCTTTCCCGGTGATTTGTACTATCGGCTTAAATCCTGACACTTTTAATTGCAATTGAAACTTTGGAAGGGTGTCATTTGTTTTATCACTGATTGTGATGCGCTGATCTTGCACTGTTGCGATCGCGACATGCCATGTCGTTGGAACCTCAGATATTTGCGATCGTTGATATGTGGGATCGCTGGAACCTCTGATTAGCCACGCTGTTTGACCCACCAATTCACCCCGCCGATACAAGATCTCCGATATATCAGAGATCTGACCTGCGATGCGTCGATATGACATGTAACATGGACCCCAGATCGCCCCGCTGATACAGGATCTCCGATATATCGGACATATGACATGCAATGCGCCAATATGACATGTTCCATGGACCCCCGATCGCCGATATGCTGATATGCGCTATCAGAGCTCGGCTACATGGAGCGTTGATTACCTCATCGCCTAATCCGCTGATTTGTGATATGCTCTCAGACCTCTGATCTGCGATAAGCCGATATCGTCGATCGCTAATTTCTAACTGCCAACACTCTCCCTTGCTATTGCTTTATAAAACCCTGATTTGCGGGATCCGAGATTAAACTTAAACATTTTCCTTTGCTTTTTGGTTTTCAAGTGTAACTTTCAACCTACTCTAACTTTTGATTTTGGAGTCCATTTTGGGAGTTCCATATACTGTTGGAAAGCTAGTTCCAAGAATTATCCATTGGATGGTGTCCACTTTAGCTTTGAGTTCTTTTATGGCTTGGAGGCTAGATCCAAACATCTCTGTTCTTTTTCCCTCTTTGTGCAACTGGAACTCTCTTTTCAGAAGGTGACAACAAAATCTTTAATGAAATTAATGCATCTAATGCAAGCAAGGAAATAGAATTAGAAATCAACATATACACATAAATCAATGCATCTAATGCAAGAAATCTGAATAGGATTAGAAATCAACATTTGTACACTGAAATCAATGCACCTAGTGCAAGCAATTTTCTTCCCCTCCATCTATATCGACATCTCCCTCCATTTCCCCTTCTTTGTCTATCTATCTCACCCCCAAGACACACACTATCTCTCTCTTCATATCTATCTATATCTCCCTCTCTCCCTCCATCTCTCTCCTTTTCCCTCTCTCCCTCTTCCATGTATATCTCTATTTCCCTTTGTCTCTCCTTCTTCATCTCTCTATATCACCCCACAAACATACACATTGTTTCTCTATATCTATCTTTATTTACCTCCATCTCCCTCTCCCTCTCTCTCTCTCTTCCCCTTCTCTCCCTTTGTCTCCCCTTCTATCTCTATTCCCTCCTACTCTCATCTCTCCCTCTCTCTCCATCTCCCTCGTCACTCCCTCTCTCTCTCCATATCCCTTGCCACTCCCTCTCTCTCTTTCTCAACCTTTCTCTCTCTATATGTCTTTCTTCTTACCTCCCTCTCTCCCCCTCCAACTCCATCTCTCTCCCTCCCTCCCTCTCAAGTCCTCTCTCTCTTCCTTTCTCTCCTAACTCCCTCTGTCTCTCCCCCTCATCATTCACTCACTCTCTCTCTCTAGCTTTGTCCATAAACTATGTTGACTATCTCCCTTCCTCTCTCATTCTATATCCCCCTTCTCTCCATATCTCCTTCTTTGTCTTTCTATATCACCCCCAAACATACACACTCTCTCTCCATCTCTCCCTTATCACTCTCTCTCTCTCTCTCTCCACCTTTCTCTCTCTATATGTCTTGAACTTCTTCCTTCCCTATATTTTCCTCCAACTCCATCTCTCGAGCTCCCTCTATTTATCAGAGACTCTCTCCTCATCCTCCCTCTCTCCATATTTGTGTCCTTCTCTCTCTCTCTTACCCTTCTCTCCCACTCTCTCTCCTCTATATTTCAAAATTTTTAAAATACTTTGACAATTAAAATATTATGTTTAAATATTTTTTTATTTTATTTTGATGTCGTACAACAATTTATTTTTTTATATAATACATATTTAAAATGCAAGATTTCAAATGTGTGTTGTACATTCACCTGGAGGGAAAATGATAATTTTCCATGGAAATATTATCTAAAATTTTCCAAAATATTAATGTTCCAACTACCTCCATCAAAGATACATAGAGCGCTTCATGTCTTCCAATTGATACTATTTAAGTTTTATTTTGTAACAACCTTGGTAAAAATTCCATGTAATAAAAGTTAATAAAGGCAAAATAATAACCATAGATGATGGGACAATTATTCCAAATTAAATGTTGGGCAAAATCCTAGTGATGGGGATCACTTGTTGTTGGTTATGGCTAAGGAAATTGGCAAAGGAAATGGCTAAGGCTTTGGAAAGGAAAAATGGCATTTTTGGCACATTTATTTATGAAAATAAGGGAAATTAGGAGAAAAGGGAGGTGAAAGGTCACATGTTGCATGTGAGGAGGAAATTCAAGGAAAATGAATAAAATAGAGGCCTAATTCATAAATAGGCTTCTGAGGATTAGTTGGTAACCTTTTGTCAATTCTAGTTTGGAGCTCTCTCATTATTCTCTCTCTCTCTCTCATACTCTTAGAGACTTAGAGTTTTGTTGGAGCACTCTTGGAGGGTGTGGCATACTTGGATTCTTGGAGCAAGAAGGAAAAGGAAGGGTAGGAAAGTGCAAGAGGGCATCGGAATCAAAAATGACATTGGATTTTCTTGTAGGTATCAAGTTGCATGTATGTTTCCTTCACTAGTTTTGACACGCATGGCATATGCATGTGGATTCTAGGTCATGATCTTTCATTGGCATGGAGGATTGCTTGGATTAACAGTGGATTGCCTAGCCTTTCCATTTCCTGGATAGCCATGGTGATTGTGGGTTTACTTTCATTGTTTTCTTTTAGTTGGTTCTCATGTTTCCTTAGCTTGGGTTGAGTTATTAGTTCCTGGAAGCCCTGGTTAGACAAATGTTCTGGAAGCCCTGTAATAGCTTGGGTTGAGTTACTAGTCCTGGAACCCTTGGTTGGACAAACGATCTGGAAGCCCTTGGTGGGTTGAGTTACTAGTCCTCGAAGCCTTGGTTGGACAAACGATCTGGAAGCCTTATATAAGTCGTGGGTTGAGTTACTAGTCCTGGAAGCCTTGGTTGGAAAAAGCACTCAGGAAGCCTTGGGAGGTTAGGATGGAGACCAATCTGATGATGGTATTGTGATGTCCGACCGTGAGGTGGAATAACTATTTGATGGGTTGAGGTGGATGACATCTAGAAGACCTGGATGAGTTTTGATTGATTTTTTCTATGAGATCCCACATTCATGCTTGGAATATGGCACGAGGGTGAATGACGGAAGAGATATTTGGCTCAACCTTTTTATGGTCGGGTGGAATGTGGATGTCCCATCTCGAGTTTGGATTTTGCACCATTAATGAAAGGCTATTTCTCCTTGTATTTCTATGAGTAGTTTGATGGATTATATGTGGTCTATATGGTTGTACTTTCATGAGTATTTCTGATGCTATTATGTTAGTTATGTATGTGTTTTATGACAACAACCATGTATGGCTTTCATCATGTTTTTACTTGCAATTGAATGATCAATGTATCTATGACCTAATGGATGGAATGGCAATTGATGTGTTGAGGCATCAATGGTTCTTAGCGATTCTTAGCTAAGTATGAGACCCCTATGCTAAAATTTGTTATTTACACCTGTATTTTACATATTCGTGATATGTTTGACGAAATGCCTGTTTAAAAAAGTATTTGCTTTAGTACTGTAATTTCCATGTTATTTTATTGTTCTGAAGAGATGGTTTAATTTTGGGTAGTGACCTAGGCTCTCGGCCTGAAAAAGTGGCTCAAATCCTAGGGATGCTGGCATAGCACTGACTAAATGAGTCCCTAGACATTGGTAGGCAAGCCTATGAGAGTGACTCTGGGGTTTTGGACGTTGTCATGCCTATAGCATGAGAGCGATTAGGGCTTAAGTTTTCCACAAGTTCAGAGGGACCCAAGGGCAAGCTGTTTAAAGTGTTGGATTGGTTCCTGAGGGTCCTGAAGCTAATGTTGAATGTGTATATGGTGTGTTTCCATCAATTCCACTTCCTTAACATGACTTAGGAGGTCAAATCATATCATAGTGGCCTCTTGTCTCATATTTACCCTGACTGGCCAGTTGCTTGGGTAGATGTGGTAGGAGGGTGTTACAGAGTGGTATCAAAGCATGGTTCACCCCTCGAATTGGATGGGATATGTGTTGGTCATGCATGCTTGCCAGTGGCATGTGTGTCTCTCACACTTGCATTTCATGTGCTTGTTTCATTTGCATGATGTTGTTCATGGTTGTAGTGACGTCGTCATGTGAAATTTGAGGTTGTTATTATGGAATGTAGCGTCATGAGTGTATGACTGGTTACATGTCGACTTATGTCGCTTACATGTATTGTTGTAGTATGTTTGGTTACAATCTTGCATGTTTGGTTACATTCTTGTATGCTTGGTTGCATGTATTATTCTTGCAAGTTTGATTTCAAGTATCATTCATTCATGCTTGATCATACGTGTTTAGGCATTGTGTAGTTGATTACATATTTCTTATGAATGTTGATGTTTGCATGTGGTCAAGTGTACAGTGATGTAGTGGTTGTTGTCATGCATGTGATCATGGTGTGTGTTGTTGTTAAGGTCATGCATTGATGACTGGACCCTAGCTAGAATGATGGTTGCATGGTCATATGCTTATGTATTAAGTTTCTATATGCTGTCATGATTATGTTATACATGTATCACACTGATTTGTTGATCTTGCACACAAGGTATCCTCCTTGAGCTATACTAAGGTACGTTGGTTTATTTTGATTTGGTTTAGCTGACATGATATGCTTGCGAGCAAAAATATCAAATGGATAGCAAGATGGTTGACTACAAAGACTGTCCCTATGAATCAGAAGAGCAGTATGGTGTTGGGAACTCTTCGAATTTGGAAGTTACACTAAGAAGCTTAAAAGGCGAAATAAGGAGTTGTAAGGCAGATAATGACATAATCATACAGGCACAGGAAAACCTAGCAGAGGTAAATTCAATGATACTTCTTAGCTTGTGAGATTTGCAGTGACAAGGACCACATCATATCAACTATGAACAAGAGGATATAACTAACGAGGCATATGGTAGTAGGTCGCATGGTGGTCATAGGTGAGATAGAGACGACACAGTCAGAGATGGAAAATTGTTGGACACTCCATATAGGAGAGGGGATAGACACATGTATGATTCTAGTTCTGATTCAGATAGGCACTATGATCGTCATCAGTATCATCCTTACAGGAGGATTGATAAGGGGTATTTTCCAGATGAGTTTAAGAAAGAAAAGCCACCTAATTTTGATGGAGAGGTAAAGAAATCACAGGATGCAAAGGCATGGTTTCTTGGCATGTGGAAATTCTTCAGGTTGCATGACTATTTAGAGAACATGAAAGCTAGAGTGGCTACATTCAGCCTCAAAGGAAAATCAGAGATTTGGTGGGAAGACATGAAGAATGTCAAAAGTATAAATGAGGAAGATTTGACTTGGAGTGAGTTTGAGCGACTATTAAAGAAGAAGTATTTGTCGGAAAGATACTTTGATGACAGGGTGAAATAATTCTATGAGCTAAAGATGGGATCTATGACAAACGATGAGTACACTAGCAGGTTCTTGGAACTATTGAGGTATGTGCCTTACCTCAAGGAGGAGAAGGCTAAGATTCAGAGTTACGTTAGTGGATTACCGGGTGCATTCAAATATAGGATTGAGTTCAACAAGCCTAGATCATTGGAGGAGGCCTTCCGGAAACTGAAGCATTGCTATGAACAATTGAAGAGCAAAACTGAGACGAAACTAGATTGGAAAGGTAATGAAAAGAACAAAGGAAAATGGGACAAAAAGCGAGTAAGACCACATGATACAGAGAACAAGGAGAATGTTACACCATCTAAGAATTTTAATGCATCAGATAGAGGATAGGGATTCCGATCAGGAGAACAGAACAAGGAGAAAAGTTGGAAGCCTATAGAGTGTTGGACTTGTGGCAAAGATCATTGCAGGAGAGATTGTTCACATAATCAGGGTGGTAGGCCTCAAATATATAGTACACAAGAGGCACAAACTGTTGGTGATATTGGTCAGAGTATTCCACGTAATAATGCCGCATTGGATAACAAACAGACAGAGCATCAGGCATCTATCATAGAGATGGATGGTAAGCTTTGTGATCAAGTTATTTCTATTTTAATTGACCTTGGATCTAATTATAAATATGTTAGTTCTAACTTGGTGGATAAGTGTGGTTTGAGTAAGGAATTGCATCCACAATCTTGTTTAGTGCAGTTGGCTATGGGTACGAAGAAGCGAGTTCCTCATTGGGTAAGAGCTTGTGCATTTGATTTGAATGGTATGCCTACCAGAGCACATTTGAATGTATTACCATTGGGATCATACAATATGTTGTTGGGAATGGATTGTTTGTATCTTCATAGAACCAAGGTAGATTTTTATAATAAAGCCATTAAGTGTGTTGATGACAATGGGGAACCAAGAGTCTTATAGGTTAAGAAGAAAGCTATATCAGTTAGGATGGTGACAACTATGCAAGAAAAGTGCAGTCGCAGGAAATGATGTAAGTTATTTGTAGTGCACATTTCTAGTGATAATAGTAAGGAAGTTGAGGATGCATATGCATTGAGCAGGTACCCAATTTTACAGTAGTTTAAGGATGTATTTCCTGAGGATATTACAAGGTTGCCACCTCATAGGGAGGTATAATTTTCTATTGAGTTAGTGCCAGGGGTAGCTCCAGCATCAAAAGCTTATCCATGTGGATATTGGTGGCCACCCGCCTATTCCACCTAGACCCCCCAGTGAGTTTCATCTGTTTCCTTGTTCATTTCAGCATTTACTGTTTTTAGCAATTTTTTAGGTCCTGAACTTCCAGAGCAGTTTTGATCCCCTAAATGATGTTTTTTTTGGGGTCTACAACAATCCCATAGCCATAGGAATGGGCTTGTGGTGAAACCTATAGTACTCAGCGAGAAATTTCCAACAAGGTATCGTATGTGCCAAACAGATATAATATGAGAAAGTTACGACCCCAGGAAGTTGGCTACCCAACTAACCCCAACGAGGCCCACAAACTCTTGGTGTTACATCTTCTGGTGTTAGGGTTTTGGTTGTTTAGGGTTTTCTCATGTTTTCCAATAATAAATAGGCCCTTGAGCCTCATTGTAACACAATTCATAGGCATGTAGCCACCACATCTCTTCTCAGAGATAAGCTACCATCGCCCGAGCTATTTTATTTCCATTATGTTTATAAGCATAGTTCAATATCTTTCTATTAATGAAACAAAGTCTTTTTTTGATGCATCTCTACATTTATGATTATATATGTAAGTTGTTGCATTCCTATTTAAGTTCAGATCAAAATCACCTTATAGGATGAGCACACCTGAGTTGGTTGAGTTAAATTTGCAGCTGAAGGAAATGTTGGACAAGGGATACGTTAGGCCAATTGTATCACCATGGGGTGCACCAGTACTGCTTGTGAAGAAGAAAGATGGTACACTCAGATTATGTATTGACTACAGACAGTTGAATAAAGTAACCATCAAGAATAGATATCCATTACTGAGGATTGATGACTTGTTCGATCAACTGGAGGAAGCAAAAATGTTCTCGAAGATTGATCTGAGATCGGGATATCGTCAGGTACGCATCAAAGAAGAGGACATTTACAAGAGAACTTTCCGGACCAGGTATGGGCATTATGGGTTTGTTGTTGTTCCATTTGGTTTAACTAATGCTCTAACTACATCTATGTGCTTGATGAATAATGTGTTGCATCCGTACTTGGAAAAGTTTGTTATTATGTTCATTGATGATATATTGGTATATTCTAAAAATGAGGAAGAGCATGTTGAACATTTAATTTGTCTTGAGGTTGTTGAGAGAGCATCAGTTGTATGATAAGCTCAGCAAGTGCAGTTTCTTTCAGAATGAGGTACATTATTTGGGGCATGTTGTCTCCAAGGAGGGCATTGCAGTAGATCTTGAAATGATAAGAGTCATCATGGAATGGGTAGCTCCTAAGAATGTGGATGAGGTGAGATCTTTCACGGGTTTGGTAGGATATTACAGCATGTTCATCAAGAACTTCTCACGGAGTGCTTATCCTATCACATCATTGCAAAGGAAAGGTAAGAAGTTTGAATGGACAAATGAGTGTGAGGCTAGTTTTGAGCAGCTCAAGCAGTTGTTGACATGTCATGCACCTGTGCTAAAGATTGCAGATTCAGACAAAGAGTTTGTGCTATGCATATATGCTTGCAAGAGAGGACTTGGTGGAGTCATTATGCAGGATGGACAAGTGGTATGCTATGAGTCGCGGAAACTAAATGAGAATGAGCAGAACTACCTCACACATGATTTTGAGTTAGCAGCGATTATACATGCATTGAAAATGTGGAGACATTATCCTCTTAGTAGGAGGTTTAGATTGATGAGTGATCACAGTGGTTTGCGATATCTATTTGATCAACCGAATTTGAATGGTAGGTAGACTCGATGGTTGGCTACGATCAATGAGTTTGATTTTGAGATTAGGTATATCAAAGGTAAAGAGAACAAAGTGGCAGATGCTCTTAGCAGGCGGATATAGGTAAATCACTTAGCAGCTATGAGCTCCTATGGGACAGACTTACATGATAAGATCTTGCAGACAGGTCAACATGATGACAAATATATGGATATTTTGCACAAATTGCAGTAGAGCACAGGTACAGGTGATGGTATAGGTACATGTACAAGTACAAGTGATGGTATAGGTACAAGTTGTGGTACAGGTACAAGTGCAGGTGCACATCATGTGGATTATTGTCTTGCAACATATGTATTGGTTAGGTTCTGAGACATGATATATGTGCCAGATAATAGTGAGCTCTAGAAGGTGATCTTGCGAGAGTTTCATGCGAAACCATATTCAGGTCACCCAGGTTATCAGAAAACATTGATTGTAGTGAAGAGATTTTATTTTTGGCCGAATTTGAAGAGGAATGTAGCAAAGTTTGTGGCTAGGTGTTTTAACTGTAAGTGAGTGAAAGAAGAATGTAAACACCCAGGTGGACTACTACAACCAATCATGATTCCAGAGTGGAAATGGGAAGTCATTTCCATGGACTTCATCACAGAGTTTCTGAAGACAGTGAGACAACATGATTCCATCATGGTTATTGTGGACATGTTGACAAAGGTTTCACATTTCATTCTGGTGAAGTCTACATTCTCAGCTAGCGATGTAGCATAAGTATTCATCAGAGATGTGGTCAGACTGCATGGTGTTCTGAAGAAGATTGTGTCAGACAGGGATGCGAAGTTCACATCCAAGTTTTGAAGGAGTTATTTGCAGATTTGGGCATAGAGTTGGCCTTCAATACAACTTGTCATCTGCAGACATATGGACAGACAGAGAGGGTCAATAGGATATTGGAGGACATGTTGAGGATGTACATGATGTATCAGCAGCGGAAGTGGGAAGAGTATCTTCCACTGGTAGAGTTTGCATACAACAACGGGTATAAGGAATTCTTGAGGGTGAGTCTGTTTGAGGCATTGTATGGAAGGAGTTGTAACACTTCCATTATTTGGCGTGATCCTGTTAATAGGGTTTTGATTGGAGCAGACATGTTAGAAGACATGGAACAGGAAATGCATGTTATAAAGAAGAATATAAAGGCAACACAGTATAGGCAAAAGCGATATGCAGATAGGAACAGGTTGTTCAAGGAGTTCCAAGTTGGGTAATAGGTGAATTTGTGCAACAAGCCAAAGAAGATATCCTTGCGGATTGGATCATGTGTCAAGATGGCACCACGGTTTTGTGGACCCTTTAGTATCATCGAAAGGATTGGGCCAGTAGCCTATCGACTTGCATTGCGTCTGATAGTGAAAGTCCATGATGTTTTCCATATGTCATTGCTTAAGAAGTATGTTAAAGGCATTGACCATGTGATTGAATGGTCCGTATTGAGGGTGGAACCAGATGGATAATTCCAACTGGAGCCTCAGTGTATATTGCAGAAAAAGGTGTTCATGCTCTAAAACCGAGCAATCGAGCAAGTTAAGGTGCAGTGGAAACACTTTGGTCCCAATGAAACTACATGGGAGATGACGGATTAGATGCGTGCTATGTGTCCTTCCTTGTTTACCGGTTGAGGCAAAGCAATTTTGGCTTGGAGTTTTAGTGTGGTTTTGGTATTTGATGTGCTATATGTTTTGATGATGTTGGTTTATGTACATATGTATATGGATGTAAATACCGCCATGAGCTATGTTATAAAGCTCCAATAAGCGGTATGGGTTTCATGTCATTATGATGTTATGTTGTTATGTTTTCATGTTGGTTTCTTCTCAGCAGGTTGATCATTGTAAATACTGCATCGAGCTAAGTTATAAAGCTCCATCGACAATATGTTTTTCTTACAACAATTTTGTGGTTATAGGTGTTGTTGAACACCGAGGACGGTGTTCCCCCAAGGGGGAGGGTTCTGTAATAGCCCTGGTGAAAATTCCATGTAATAAAAGTTAATAAAGGCAAAATAATAACCACAGATGATGGGACACTTATTCCAAGCTGAATGTTGGGAAAAATCCTAGTGATGGGGATCACTTGTGATTGGTTATGGCTAAGGAAATTGGCAAAGGAAATGGCTAAGGCTTTGGAAAGGAAAAATGACATTTTTGGCACATTTATTTATGAAAATAATGGAAATTAGGAGAAAAGAGAGGTGAAAGGTCACAGGTTGCATGTGAAGAGGAAATTGAAGGAAAATAATGGAAAATGAAGAAAATAGAAGTCTCATTCATAAAAAGGCTTCTGAGGATCAGTTGATAACCTTTTGTTAGTTCTGTTTTGAAGCTCTCTCATTATTCTCTCTCTCTCTCATACTCTTGGAGACTTAGAGTTTTCATGGAGCACTCTTGGAGGGTGCGGCATACTTGGATTCTTGGAGAAAGAAGGCAAAGGAAGGACAAGAAAGCGCAAGAGGGCATCGTGATCAACAACTACACTAGATTTTCTTGCAAGTATCAAGTTGCATGTATATTTCCTTCACTAGTTTTGGCATGCATGGCATATGCATGTGGATTCTTGGTCATGATCTATCATTGGCATGGAGAATTCCCTGGATTGACAGTGGATTGTCTAGCCTTGCCATTTCTAGGATAGCCATGGTGATTATGGGTTTACTTTCATTGTTTGTTTTTGGTTGGTTCTCATGTTTCCTTAACTTGGGTTGAGTTATTAGTTCTTGGAAGCCCTGGTTGGACAAATGCTCTGGAAGCCTTGTAACAGCTTGGGTTGAGTTACTAGTCCTGGAAGCCCTTGGTGAGTTGAGTTACTAGTTTTGGAAGCCCTTGTTGGATAAATGCTATGGAAGCCCTGTATAAGTTGTGGGTTGAGTTACTAGTCTTGGAAGCCTTGGTTGGAACAAACACTTTGGAAGCCTTGGAAGGCTAGGATGGAGACCAATCTGATGATGGTTTTGTAATGTCTGATCATGAGGTGGAACCACTGTTTAATGGGTTGAGGTGGATGGCCTCTGGAAGCCCTGGATGAGTTTTGATTGATGTGTTCTATGAGATCCCACATTCATTCTTTTAATATGGCACGGGGGTGAATGGATGAAGAGAGATTTGGCTTAGATCCTATGGTTGGGTGGAATGTGGAAGTCCCATCCCAACTTTGGATTTTGCATCATTAATGAAAGGTTATTTCTCCTTGTATTTCTATGAGTATTTTGATGGATTATATGTGGTCTATATGGTTATACTTTCATGAGTATTTCTTCTACTATTATGCTAGTTATGTATGTGTTTTATGACAACACCCATGTATGGATTTCATCATGTTTTTACTTGTAATTGAATGATCAATGTATTTATGACATAATGGAAGGAATGGCAGTTGATGTGTTGAAGCATCAATGGTTCTTAGCAATTCTCAACTAAGTATGAGACCTCTATGCTCAGATCTATTGTTTACACCTGTAGTTAACATATTCGTGATATGTTTGACGAAATGGATGTCATGGCTAGTAGGGGTCCAATTAAGATATTAAACAAGTATTTTCTTTAGTACTATCATTTCCATGTTATTTTTCTGTTTTGAATAGATGGTTCGATTTTGGGAAATGACATGGGCTCTAGGCTTGAAAAAGTGGCTCAAATCTCAGGGACGTTGGCATAGCACTGACTAAATGAGTCTTTGGATGCTAGCAGGCAAGCCTGTGAGAGCGACTATGGGTTTCTAGATGCCTTTATGCATATAGCATGAGAACCACTAGGACTTAAGTTGTCCAAAAGTTCAGTGGGACAAAAGGGCAAGTTGTCTAAAGTGTTCGATTGGTTCTTGAGAGTCCTGATGCTAATGTTGAATGTATGTATGACGTGTTTCCATCGTTTCCACTTCCTTAACGTGACTTAAGAGGTCAGATCATATCATAGTGGTCTATTGTCGCATGTTTACCCCGACTGGTTGGTTGCTTGGCTAGATGTGGGAGGAGGGTGTTACATATTTCTTTGAAGGTAGCTTTAGGTTATGATTATTTCAAGATTTTAAAAGTATTATGTATTTTATTATGTTTGTTTTATAAAAAAAAAATAGGTTAAATAAAATTAACATATTCAGTCAACATGTATGACTCTTTTTGTGTTAATGACTCTTTTGTTGACGCCTACGACATATATTAACCACATTTATTAATTTGGTTGTGCTAGTATATATATATTAAAATTAATAATATTATACTAATCCAAAATTAATAAATGTAATATTAACATTAAAATATATTAATATTATTTTTTATATTAATATCAAATTTCATAATTTTATTTAATAAGGTTTCTACATGACATGATAACAAAAATTATAACAAAATTTCGAATTTTAAAATGTGGTAAAAATAAATAAATTTTAGATCATTCAATCTTTTTTTACAAAGGCGATTGAGCCTATGAAGTCATAAAATCCACAATTTTAGCACCCCTTCTGCAAAATTTCCTGCAACACCATTTTGTATCCTAATGGACTTAGGGAAAAATTTGTCCTTAAATGACAGAGTTGATCATGTTGGATTCATGAAGGAATCCTCTATCCAATGGCGTATGGGTTTGACATTTTTGAATTATTATGATATTTTTCGTCTAATTTCTTTTAAACATAATGCTTGAATTTTTTTTGAATAATTTTAAAGACGTTGAATAAAAAATCAATATCATAAAATATACATAACAAATTTTCTTCAAAAAGCACCACTATTTTCGTTTACAAGTTCTCTTCAAAAGGGCACTCTTGGTTTTCAATTTATTTAAATAGTTGAAAAAAGCCTTACAGAACACGTGTCTACAAAATGCAATTGTAATATTACTTCACCAACTTCGAAAAATAATAAAAAAATATAATTTTGCGTAAAAAAATAAATTTTTAATATGAAAAACTTAACTCTGTGTGTGTAGATCATGCTCATACACACACGCACACACACAATTATATATATATATATATATATATATATATATATATATTTAAAAATTACACATTTTAGACTAAGTTATGCTACATGAACACACACATACCTCTTAAGATGTGCGAAAATTTGCAAGAAAAACATTTCATTTAATGGAAAATTGACATATTATATGACACTAAATTTTTTTGCAAAAAATATCATTAGGACAACAACATAATTCTCCACAATTTGTCTTTTCACTCTTAATGAAAAATCATAGTGCTTATATAAATTTTGGGGGCTTCAATTCGATAAAAGAGGAAAAACCTGAAATTTCATCGCCACATTTGGCCCAAAAGTGCAACCCATATTCATGCATTCACCCGCAGGTTAAATTGCAATGGAAGCACTTTCAACCTGAGGAAGCCACCAGTGAGATAAATGAAGGAATGAAAAATGATTTTCCTATGCTGCTCCAGAGGAAATGAATGTAGAGAAAACACGGAGGACGATGTTCCCTTTTAAGGGGAGGGAAAATGTAGTACCCCTAATGAAATTAATTTTTATTTAGACTTGTGATTTTAAAAGTTTGAAAATTTCTAAAAGACTAAAAAGTGAAGTGAACATTTTTATGAGATTGTAAATATTTATTTACCATTAATAAAATAATGTTATTGTTTTTCTTATTGCTATTTCTGAAAATACAATAGGAGACACCACATGAGTAGTTAGACTCCCAACTATCAGGAAACAATTAGAATTAGTTATGGCCCAAGAAAGGAAAGAAACACATAAAAAGAAAATCCTCCATTTTGGAAAAGGATGATTTCTTTTTTTCTCTAACCACTAGAGTTATCATGACTAGAGATAGATGCCATGGATGGAAGATGATTTGCAAAGAAGATTACGAGAGATAAAGGAAATATGAATTAAAATACAAGGTTCAAGTGGGAGATAAAGATTGTACCTGTGTAGAAAAAGAGTTTAGCTAGAATTAGTAGGACACTGCTAGGCTTGAGGAGGTGAAATTGTGAAAGATTTCTGACTTGTTTCTTGATAGGAAAGGAGTCTAGATCTTGGGGGGAACTATAGAGAAAATTGTTCAATGGTTGGGAGGACCATGGTAGCTCCTATTGTGTTTTCATAAATTTCAGACAAGTATCTAGGTTATTTGTGATTTTGTGCTAAGTATATGAGTTTCAAGGACAGTTTATGGTTGAATTAGTAATAAAAACGAGAATGTTTAGAGAAATATTCTGTATATAAATGTCAGGATTGGTATTATTAGATATGTTGTATATGAATGAATTATGGTCAAATTAATTTATGATTAATAGTCTTTGTGGATATATATATATATATATATATATATATATATATATATATATATATATATATATATAGATATAGATATATATATATATATATATATACGCACACACACACACACTGTGGGTGTGTGTTTAAACAGGGTTGGACGGATGGAGAAGTGTTACAAAGGGAACCTTAAGGCTATCTTCCTAAACCCTTGTAGACCCTAAGTGTTTCTCTGTTGAGGAAAAAATTAATGAGGAAACCCAGACCTAGGAGCCCAACATCAATTCCTCTTAGTACAAAGAGAGTGAGTTATTTCTCTTAACATAAAAGCAAAAAGAAAATTTCTTAGTTGCATTGGAATAAAATCTAGAATATATATATATATATATATATATATATATATATATATATGTATGGGAAAACATATCTTATAGTCACAACAATGTATGCTAAGCTTCATAAAAATACGGGAAATAATCTGTAAATAAAGTATGTATCAGAGTCAGACAAGGTTAGCATGGATACAAGATGGAAGCAAGAAAAAGAGCTTTCACATTGACCCGTGAATGCATGCAATCCTTTCCTATTTTGATGTTGGCTTTACGGGAATCAAATGTAAAAACCCAATTACAAGAGTCTACAAGGTTACCCTGGCCTATAAATACACCTATAGCTATATATAAATTTAGTGTTTGTATATGTATAGGACACATAGTTAAGAGACCAAAAATTAAATGATACTGAGAAGCAAGATTGTAGAACCATTATACATATAATGAACATCTCATAAAATACATTTGCATATAAAAGTAAACAAAAAGAACATAATTTCCAATTCATCATGACGATAGAACTTTTCATTGTATTTAGGCATATTAGAAGAAGCCAATTATAACTTAAAAAAAACTTTGTATTTTTCAAATTTCATACATAGAGCTCAAACTAAGTTGCCTTACGACCGTAGCCAAAACTAAAAGAGACACTGCTACTTTAAGTATGAAGGAAACCCTTAATAAATAATTCTTTTCATCTATTCTAGCTACTGGTATTTAATTCTATGGCTATATAAAATACAAGAAAATACATAAAAATGGGTAGTAACCCTTTAGGCTATTTGAAAGAATTCCACCTAAATTCAACTAGAATCAACTAGGGATCAACTTGATAGGGATTTAAGATAGCTAATCGATGTAAACCTCAGAGAATAAACTTGTGACAAAGGCATTGTGCCAGAAGAAAAATAATTGGAAAGTGTCAGTAGGAAAAATATGAAACCCATGATAAAATTCGTTTTCCTTGAGTTTTTCAAATGCCAGAATGGTACCAACCTACGATGTCACTGTAGTTAGCAACAAGAAGGAATATAACCCAAATAAAAATTAAATAGGAAAAGTTCTATGGATTGATTTGATGATTACCTATAAATGGCATGGTGGAATTTCTTGCTCCTGTCATAGCACGACAAGGTTTTTTTTCTTAGTAACCTTGTCATGAAAGGAAGGAAATTTCACCAAAATTGAAGAGAAATACCAAGGCTAAGGGTTTGGAGAATAAGGACAAATCTTGATCATACTTGAACAACCTGAGATGGTAGTGAAATTCAAGCCATGGAGCCGGTATATGATTTCCGTGACAGAGAAAGGGAGTTGATGGTCATTGCAAAACCAAGAAGGAGGAAGTTAACTTAATCAAATCAGGAAATGTAAAACCTAGAAGTAAGGAAAAACACGTAGCGAAGGAGAACTCCATTATTAAATATAACGAGGATTTTTTTTATAGAAAGGACAACAATCCTAATTGCCTTCATGAAAGAAAGTTGTCTTCACATCTAATTGTTCACATTCCAAGTCTAAAGCAACAGCAAGACCAACTCTTATGGATGACATTTTAACAACAGGTGAAAAAATTTTTGTAAAGTCAACACCTTCTTTTTTTGCAAATCCCTTCACCACCAACCTTTCTTTGTATCTTTCCTTCTTCTCCTCACCCTCATGTTTAATCTTGTATACCCATTTGTTTTGTAGGGCATTTCTTCCTTTTGGAAGCTTCACTAACTCCCAAGTTTTATTTTTCAACAAAGAATCCATTTCTTCCTCCATTGCTTTCTTCCACTTTTTGCTAGTTTCCACTTCACAAGCTTCCTGAAAACAATTAGGTTCACCTTCATCAGTTAGCAAAATATAATTTGAGGGTGGATACCTCTATGAGGGATTTTGAGGCCTAGTAGACTTGCGAACCAACTGTGGTGGTGTGTTTTCCACTTGAATCTCTTGTAATGGTTGCGACAAGTTTTCTTCTTCTCATTGTCCATCTTGTTCTTGAGTTTGTTGCTCGGATTCTTCCAATGGTGGGATATTTTCTTACTATTCTATAAACCTGTCAACAATTTTCTTGACCTTCGTTTCACCTGCATGTCTTTTATACATCTCAAATTCATTAAATATTACATCCCTGCTTCTAACAATTTTGTGATTAACTGGATCCCATAGACGATAACCAAACTCACCATCTGCATATCCCCTAAAAAACACATTTCCTTGATTTATCATCTAATTTGCTTCTATGCTCTTTGGGAATATGCATAAATTCTTCACATCTAAAAAATTTTAGGTGAGAATAATTTACCATTTTAGCGATACAAACTTCTTCAGGAATACCACTGTCTAGTACTATAAAAGGTGAGCAATTGATGAGGTAACAAGTTGTCCTCACCGCTTTTCCCCAAAAATTCTTTTCTAATCTGAAATTTGACAACATACTCCTCACCTTCTTCATAATAGTGTGATTCATCCTTTTTACATTACCATTTTGTCACGGAGTACCAGGAACAATCTTCTCATGTTCAATTCCAAATTTATTACAATAATTCTTAAATGCATTGGAGCAACACTCCCCACCATTATTTTTCCTCAAACACTTGAGAAATTTATTAGTCTCCCTTTCAACAACAACATGGAGTTTCTGAAATATCTCAAATAAATCACCTTTACTTTTCATAGGGTAAGACCAAACCTTCCTGGATGCATCATCTATGAATGTAACATATGAGGCTCCTCCCAAAGACTTAACATCCATCGACCCAAACACATCAGAGTATGAATTCTAACAAATTTATTTTCCTTTTATGACTAGCTCTCATGAAAGAAACCCTTCTTTGCCTACCACAAATACAATGTTCACAAAGATCAAGTTCATAGGATTTCAAACCTGGAAGTAAATTTTTACCAACAAGAACTTCTAGGCCCTTTTCACTTATGTGGCCCAAGTGCTTATGCAATAACTCCACTAAGTTTTCTTCTTTTGCAACAACAATTGTATTTGATATCTCAGTTTTTTCCCTCATTGTATACAAGGTTCATGTCTTGGATCCTTGAGCCAATACCAATGGCCCTTTAGTAATTTTCCAGCCACCTTTCTCCAAAGTTGTGGAGCATCCTTCATCATCTAGTCATCCCATGGAGATCAAACTCATACACATCTCTGGGACATGCCTGACCTATTTCAGCAAGATACCCTATCCATTCTTTGTCTTGATTCGTATGTCTCCCACTCCAACAATATTACAAAATTGATTATTTCCTAAATGTACTCTACCATAATCAACTTCTTCATATGTAACAAGATTATTTTTACATGGGGTCACATGGTGAGATGCTCCAGAGTCAAGTACCTAATCAATGCTACTGCTATAAATATATAAACAAACTTCTTCTACTGAAACAATAAATAAAACATCACTTTTAGAAGCTACAACAATGGTCTCACCTTCATTTATGTTGCTTGATTTTTGAATTTTGTTCCATCTGCTCCTTTTGTTCCTTCTTCGAAAACCAACGATCTTTTTTCTTGTGTCTTGTTCTTCCATAGTGAAAACAAGTGAGTCTTCCAATTCTTGATTTTGAATGCCACTGTCTACCACGATCAATTTCCCTGCCACGTTCATGTAAGACTAGAGCTTCTCCTCCTTCTTTTTCTGCATTTAATTTACGAAGCAACTCCTCGTTCATTACACTGCTACTGATATCAACAAACTTTAGGGTCCTTACAAGTGTTGAAGTGCTAATAGCTACTATCAAATTATCCTAGCTATCTGATATAGAGCACAATAATAAGATGGCTCTAATCTTGTCATCCAAATATATTTTGACAAAGGCAAGCTGACTTGTGATTATATTAAACTCGTTCGAATGCTCCGCCACGAATGCACCTTCCTTCATCTTGAGATTGTACAACTTCTTCATCAAGAAGACTTTATTCGATACCATGTTCTTCTCATATAGGTCATGCAACATAGCCCTTCTGTTGTCTTCTCTCCAGCGATGTTAATATATACGTTCTTTGCCAAATATTGAGGAATTGTGGTGATGGCTTTTTTATCTAGCTTATTCCATTCTTCATCCATCATCGATGAAGGCTTCTTCGCTACTCCCTCAATTGACAAACACTGATCCTTAAAAATAAGTATGCCCTTCGTCTGCACCTTTCCTAGGAAAAAATAGCCTCGTTTAATTTCTTCATGTCATTTAGCGTCGCTATCTGCATGCTCATCACTCTCAAAAAATTAAAAGGAAAAACCTCACTCATATACTAGTTGTTAATAAAAGACAACATAGGAAATTAGACTGAAAAAAACAAAATTTTCACGAGTGGAAACAAGATTTAACATAAAAAATTTACTGAGACAAAAAACACAAGATTTATTTGGAAAATCCCATTTGGAGAAAAACCACGGGGAAAGGGTTTAATAGATTTTTATTGTCACAATGAAAATCTTCTTACATTTCACTGGCTTCATTCTTTCTCACCATGATTTCTCTTTACTCACACCCCTATATATAAAATATTTCGCACCCCTATATATCATAGTTACCAAATTCGATTCAATACAAAAAAAATTCGAATACCTAAAATTCAATGTTAAAAAATTTCGGAAGTATATATCTTCCAATTTTTTTATTTTTATTTTTACTTTTATATCTTACTTTCTATCTTCCTAAACTAATTATTTATAAATTACAACAATTAAATATAGTATACATGTATCTAATATTATATAATTTTACAAAATAAAACACCATAAAACAATAAATTTTTAACAAAGAGGTAAATTTTAATATAACGCTTAAAAATGAAAAATAACAACATTATCAATTAATAAGTAAAACAACCTAAATCTCTCCTTATAGATTTAGCCTTTCTAGTGGATCCCATTGAAAACACACTTTCAAGGCGTTGTTTATAGTGTAGATTATGTTGCTGCACATTCTATTTAACTCAAAAGATACAGAAGGGCAGAAGCACACCCAAACTTTAGTTCGTAGTGTAGATTATGTTCATCTAGTTGAAGGCTGCACATTCTATTTAATTCAAAAAAGACAAGGGGGGAGTAGCACACCCAAACTTTAGTTCGTAGTGTAGATTATGTTCGTCCAATTGAAGGCTGCACATTCTATTTAATTCAAAAAAGACACAAGGGGAGAAGCACACCCAAACTTTAGTTCTTCGTTTCTATTTCGTTACCCGTGAGGAAGAGTCATACTTATAAAATTTGAAAAAAAATACCACAATATAAAATTTAAATAGAAAAAAATGGAGATTATATATTTTATAAATATTTATAAATAAGAATTTATTATTCTATTTTTAACAAAAACAAACTTACTATATTTTAATATAAAATTTATTGTTTTTTACAATGGCAAATTTTTTAATTGCAATTTATTTACTATATTTTTTAATACAAAAATTTCCTTTTTAAATTTTTTTATTAACAAAAATCTTTACCAAATTAAATTGTAATTATAAATTAATTGTAAATTTTTTAATATAGATTTTTTTTTTACTGTTTTAAATAATATAAAAATTTCTATTTTAAAATTTTTAAATATTAAATTTTATATTAACAAAAGTACTTTACTAAATTCGATTGGAATTGAAATATTTAATAAAAAAATTAATTTAACTTTCCATAGACAAGAGAACCGAACAGCACAGAACAGCGTATTTTCAAATTTTCCTGGCCAATACGCAGAACTTGCTAACTATGCTATACATAAAAATATTTCATTACAATACTCTGGTCTGCCAATACCATGGTCACTAACAATTTGACTTGATCGGGTCGCCCACCGAACACAGAGAAATCTAGAAAGAATTGAAGACTGTATTAATTGCCTAACAAATTCGATAAATCGATATACACTTCCTTGGTCCTCGTAAATAGGAGAAATGCACTTTCTCGTTTTGCTAAGAGTGTGTACTGTGAAGAGCCTGTTCAATTTGAACGTGCCACAGAGTGAACTAGTTTCCTCAGATTGATGCTCTTCGATGGAAGAAACGCGATAGGGATGCTCTTCGATGGAAGAAACCCGATAGGTCAGATCATTGCATGTGAATGTTTTTACCTTTATCCCATCTTTAGATGACTACTATGGTTTTCCCATTGTAAGATAGTTATTACAGTGAGCCTATAAATACAAGGACCAAGAAAGACATGTCAATGAACAGAAGCTTCAGTCCAAAGGGTAGTCCCAAGTCCTTCAAGGAATAGGTTGGACAGAGCATTATAGCTCAAGCTCTCTCCAATGCATCTACCGAAAGTAAAATTGCGCCCTTCTATCTTTTTCATGGACCCAGAGGTAAGGGAAAACATCTGCTGCAAAAATATTTGGTTCAATTTCCCATTGCATAGCTGACTGCAATACAAAGCCCTGTGAGAATTGCCAGGGGAGCTCAAAAACCTCAAATATTACAGAGATGGATGCAACGAGAAGCTGTGTTGGTACTGAGAGCATGAGTGTTTTCCAAAGTTTTGCATATTCTGACTCAGTGTCTCCCTAGAGGATATTCATAATAGATGAATGTCACATATTGACACCAGAGGCCTGGGCTGTATTTCTAAGTGGTTTTGAGGAGGGGTTATGATAACAGTAGATTTCGACAAAGCTGCCAAGGATTGCTCTATACCCAGACTCAAAAAGTAATATTTCCCCAAGCTCAGAGACGCAAATATCTGTATGAAGCTTGAGAAGAATGTAGCTGCAGAGAATACTGAAATTGACGAGGGTGCCCTGCACTTAATCACAACAAAGGCAGATAGCTCCTTAATGGAAGCTGAGACCAACGTGGACCAATTTAAGTCTTGTTGGAACAGAAGTTACTATAATAGTGGTTCGTCAACTTATTAGTATTCCATCTATGTAACTTTTTCAATATAGGAATTGATTAGAAGACAACCCTACCTATGTTTCAACACAGGATGTTTAGATTCGAAGATTCCAGTCGTTATTCAGTTAAGTAATAACCATCTTTATTTTTCAGAAAATGGAAAATTTGTAACTTGAAGGCTTTGCTATCTCTTTCAAGTAACAAGTGGGTCCGATGTCAGCTCAAAAATTGGTAAATTTTCTTTCCTTGACTTTATCAGCCAACACTATGAGAACAGTGAGATCCAGTAGAGATATAATCAAATCCGAAGTAGAGCGACCGGTCCTCATCACAAAATTGGCTTCTCTGGTTACTGAGACTGCATACAGTTTGCATGGTTAGACAAAGATACAAGATTGTTTGGGGAGAATTACTGCAAGTACATTAGTTGCCCGATGAATTATTCTCATCATGTTACCTTAACACTCTTTTAACACTTTGAAATGGGAAGCTGAGAACCATCTGGAAGTTCTAAAAACTATTTTAACTTGGATAATTTCTTTGTTCATACATCACATTATCTTAATATTATGGCACTTCTTCCCTTATACATATCCATGACTATCTTGTTGAGTCTTATTCACGTTCTTGTTCAAAAGTGACTATATGTGTAACTTTCACATTCGTTTCGTGCAAAGCTTAATGTGGAGTACCCCGTAACAGAACTCAGTCACTTATTTGTATTTTAAATAATAGGTGTAGATTTGTAAGTGTGCAGCTTTAAAAAAATTGAACCAAGAAAGCCTTTTATAGTGACAAAAATTGTCATTAAATCTGTGACTATAAGCAAATAGACATCGATAACTAATTAGAGAAATATATTAATGTTAGTGACATCTGTATGTTGTTGAAAGCATCAACAAGCTTAGTAATCGCTCAGTTAGCAGTGTGTGCTGCCTGTGCAGTATCTAAGGATGAAGCAGAGTGGTTATGCCGTGCTTTAAAAATCCTTTCTAAAACAAAAAAGCCAATAAAATCTTCAAATGAATACTACTTGGCTCACAACTACTCTTTTGCAGTTGGCTCCTAATTTTTATCCATATTCTCCTCCAACTTTGCATACATAACACAAGCTCCAGTTTCCTTGCTTGACACACAATTGATAGAAAAGCAACTCGATTGAAACCCTGGACTGGTAATGACCCTGGGAAAAGGACCAGCTTCAAGCCCAATGAATACACCCCACAAACATAGAAATGGCCACAGATACAAATGTGATACTGATACAGGTTCTTTTGTGTTTCATACGGTCTTTAACTTTCCAGAGAGCATAAAACATCATTTCGAGCATCAAGATTACATACATCACAGGACATATTCTTCTAGTGATTATTAGAAGCTTGACATAATTTTGGAAGATTCGGTAAAATTACAGACAATTCTAATCTTCTTGCATATGCCACGGACTAAGCAGGGGATCTCAGTGAGAGGGTAGAAGGAACTCAAAATACTTAGTCTGTGAAATAGAGGAGATGGAAAAATTTATTAGAAGGAATTCAACCTGCTACTCTGAAGGAATTACTCCAAGGTTGATGAAAGCTAGAATCAGTCGTCTTGTACAGAGGTACATAACTTCTATATTAGTTTTGATCATTCATATATCATACTGCGTCTTATATTGTATCTTAAGAAATATTGTCCAACTACAATTGTCAGACATGCACAAGCTCTACATGGAAGAACATTTATTTATCAGTTTTCACTACATATATTTTCCACCTGGATAATGGCTACGATTTGAAACCTCTTAGGATTTTTTGCTTTTTAAGATACTAGAAAAATGTAAGTTCAAATAATTGGTGGCGTTGCTCAGTCCAGAACGTATAATATATTACTCATTACATCATATGTGTTACTCCAGGTTATGTCCTCCCACCTGCAGGTTATGTCCTCCCACTGCTTTGCGTGATTCTTTCCATCACTAGAACACTGAAATGTTTTCTGCTACATCTCTGCATTATTCCAACTACAACTGTGCACCTCTTCTCTGCCTCTGCTCTGATTATATTCATGCTAAAGTTTTGCATGATTCCCACTATAGTTCTGCAAGGTGTATAACACATCCTTCCCGACATAATCATTCAATGAATCGAGATTTAACTCCAAAATCACCTTAGTGTTGCACACCCACCATGACCAGCATGAGGAGCCCTCCAAATGCAGGTTTGGAGCAATCAACCTCCACTTTCTGCTGTTATCACCCAGATAAATCCTTAAAGTCCCAGTTTATACCTTAAAATTCCTCAAATGGTTAGTCCATAGGGATAATAGCTTGTATCATCATTTGTACCCCCACATTTACCTTTCGAAATTTTTTTGCAGCATACTCAATTTTCTTCATGAACATCCTAACCTCCAAGTGAGTCATACCCATTTGAGGTCGGGACTTTGACGATCTTTTCTCTCTTGGGGAAAACCTCGTCAAACTTGCTCTACACAGTGAACACTCCACCCTCTTTGTTATACACAGTGAATAATCCAACCTCTCAAAGAGATGGATCTACCTGGGGTTGGAGGAGGTTTGGAGTTTGGAGAATTTTTATGGCGTAGTCTAATGAAGTGATTTTTGGGGTTTTTTAGCTGGAATTCCGTGACACGATTTTGCTTAGATCATAATTTTAACATTTGAATTGTATTTTCGAATACAAAATAGATTCTTCACACTTGGACTTAACAATTTAAACTTACAATTTTCCCTATTTCTAACTAAATTTTGTTAACAAAATTTACCCCTCATTAAACTGCCGCGATATTTATATCTTTTGTAAGAGTAAAACTCCACATATTGGCTCTGAATGCTCCGACCTCTCAACGAAGTTGGAAATGCTTACGGTTCAAAGTTCAACTAAACACCCATTTTGTTCCAAAGCTTTGAATACCCTCATCTGTAAAGAAGGTAAAACCCACTTGGGGTTCAAAGTTTAGAGAACTTCGAATTTTCAAAGGGGAGAAATTTCTTGAATCAAGGATAAATGCTTTGACCTCTGAACAAGGTGGCCTTCTTCTTTTCAGAGCAGAACAGCTCCTTAATTTACCGCAAACACTTTAAACTCTAAATGAGCTGTGAGTGAAGTGTGACACAGTCAGGGTTCAGAGCTCAAATAGTTTTTTCTTTATGGATGAGAAAGCTTCCTCAATTATGCTCCCCTCTGAGGTGCGAGCCACTCAAGGGTCGGATTCGGAGAATTTTTCATCGATTTAGCTCCAAACGCTCTGAGCTTCCAATGAGCTGGGAATCTCGAACCCACGGAGTTGAAATAACCTTTTTGAACTCTTAAAATTTGAAAATAGCGTTGGCCTTCACCCTTCGTAAGCAAAAGGAGCCCATTGAAACCAAAAAAAGGCTTAGCATATTATTGTTCTCTATTATTGTTCTCCTCCATACTTTTGACATTGCTTCCCACGAACCGAATGTGGATGAAAGGAGCCCATTGAAACAAAAAAAAAGAGCTTAGCATATTATTCTTTTCTTTCCTACTTTTGATATTGCTTCCCAAAGCACTAAATGTGTATGTAGATAAGATAAGATAATTTAATTATATTTATGTTCAACTAATGATCACAAAGTAAGTCAAAAGCACTATTGAGTACAATGATGTCCATAAAATGCGGCAGAACTAAATAGTCTCTTATAAAAATACAATGCATGAATATAAAAGGTACAATGCAGGGACATAAAAGATACAATGTATGGAATGGCCTGACGAAGAGGATCAGACCCATCTCTCCTAACATTTGGCACTCATTGAAGAGCACTGAAAAAAATTCCACAAAGTTTGTTGCGCTGATTAAGGGTCAGTGGGAGGTGCGCTCTGTCCACTAACTCATTCTCTGGGGGAGTTTGTGCACTGTTGAGGTCTGGAGGACCTAGTTCGTCTCCTAGGGATGGATCTGAGATAGTTTTGCTGCTGAGGTCTCGTGTGGCGGGGTGAGGTCCAACGAATCCTCACTGGTCTAGAGCCTGGATATGAAACGGTATCAATCGTTCTCTTTGTGCCCCTGTTTGAAGGTAGTACACTGAAAAATGTTGTGATCCTCTGTGTGGGGTCCGGTCTGATGGGACGCTGAAGAATATGCGCTCGAAACCTGAGAGTCTCCTGCATATATAGGGTCAAACATCTCTAATCGGGGTACCTGAAAAAGTCGATGAGGGTCTGAGAGTCTCTGAACAAACAATGGAACCTTCCTCTAATCTCGTAGTAGATAGGGCATCCAAAAATGAAGTGCACCTCGGTCTCTACTTCTTGTAAATGACATACCTAACAGATTTTGTCAGGTCTATCAATTTGGTGGTCTGTCTCTACCCGAAGTTTGTAAGAACCTACTCTGAACTGACCTAGAGGAATGCAAAGAGCATGCATCCAGTGGTGAAACGTAAACTGGGGTCGAATAATGAGCCTGTCTCTCAACTCCAAGAAGTGCTCAGCATAGAAGGTCATCTTTGGGTACAATCCTCCCAAAGAAAAAATTTAGATAGCATTCCCTATTTTAATTGGGAAAACCTGGTATCACCGCGTTCAATGTTTTTGTTTAGAGTATAATTCATTTTTTTCATTTTTGTGTTCTTCCAATTTTATGCTTCCCTTTGAGTGGTTCCCTAAATTCACAATTTGTAGAGAGAATAACAAATATAGGCAGAAATATTGTCTCATTCTAATATGCAAGACGAGCCTGGTGATGCTCTCCCACAGGGGACACGTCACTGCACATTTGTCAATATTCCCACGCTCTTCATGATTAACAAATTTTGGGGGATTTGTTTGTAACAATTTATTTACAGGAAGCATTTGTGATCCAGGCACAACAACCACAGAATCGCAAAGGCTTGCCAGCCCAATGAAATGTGGATACTTCTTTTGCAATATAGATGGAGTTTGAGAATGATGAGGAATAAGTTACAAATCTACAGGGACATTGAAGGGAACTTGTTAGAACCAATGGTGGGTAGTATACGATTGACAGCAAGAATGTTGTGGAGGTCAATAAAAAATGTGGACAGTTGTTTCACCACTTTCATCATGCTTGATGCATATGAACTTTTGTATGGTATTGCATTAATAATGTTAGAAGGGAAACCCACTTGAAAAGTTGGACGCTGTCAAAGAAGTCTAGCCAGAAAAAGAAGCCCAATAATTATGGATCTGCACGCATGTTTCATCAGCCTGATGGACTAGAGGAGGTCACCCACCATTGGAAAAGTGCCAAAAACCAAAAGATGCATGCTAACTGTTCGATAAAACGTTTGAGAGAATTGTTGTAAAGTTCGTTGTAAGAAGGGTTGCACATGTACATATGGAAATTGCAGCAAAATAGTCAATGAATTCAAATAGTGTGTCAGGCAACAACAAGCTCAAGTTGAGACTGTTCCAAAGGCCAGAGGATGCCAACGAAATGTCCAACAGAATGTTTGTAAGGTGAGACCTGCAAGTATTTGTGAAACCCCTTTTAGCAAAAATTATTACCATAGAGTTGGAGGTCTTGGATACCATTCACAATGTCAAGGCTAAGATCCTGGAAAAGGAGGGTATCCCTGACGATTAGCAAATGCAGATCCGCTATGGAAAATGGATGCACTCTATCTGATTATAACATACAAAAGGAATCAACCCTGCACCAGTAGAAAAATGTATGCACTCTAGCTGATTATACCCTACAAAAGGAATCAACCCTGCACCAGTAGAAAAATGGATGCACTCTAGCTGATTATAACATACAAAAGGAATCAACCCTGCACCTGATGCTCTTTCTACATGAAAGCTCGAAAAGCAAAGGAATGACATCCTCCTCTGAGGCACCGAATATTTTTCTTTTAAGAAATCAACGATTTTTTTGGATAGCCTTGTTAGATCTAAAAATCCCTCAAGTAGTAGTAAGTGCGGTGTGCGTTCAACTCCAAATCCCCCTGCCCATGAAGACCCCCACTCCATCCTTCATTGTGGGCAGGTCAATTATGGTTCAACCCTAAGCTTGAGAATGCATGAGTCAAGGTGAGAAAGGAAAACTTACTTTAGCATGGGATGATTTGCAAATTTAATGACCTGCGGCCATCGATGAAAAATCTTCGGACATCGATAATAGATTCTTGGAATTCCTTTATATAGGATATGGCAGTGATCCATTTATCTGCGCTGGGTTTTGTTATGGTCTTTCAACCCAAGATGGATTAGGAAAGGTTGTTAGTGAGGCCCTTGGTTCATGGTCAAAGCAAGTTTTAGTGTTTTTTTTTCTTCTTCTTCGGTGAACAAAGCAATTTTTTCTTTGCGGCCACCGGTATCAAATTTTGACCAATTTTGGAATTATGATAATAATCCAAATTTGTTAAGATTACTGGACTTCCCACTGCTTAAATACATTGAAACTTTAAATCTTGTTAATAGTTATTTAGGTTGAGTAAGTTTAATAATTCTAAATTTATAAAAATAAAATATTATATATATTTTATGTTTTATTTTATATATTAGAATAATTTAAATTCGGGTAAGATTGCTAAACTTTCTATTCTAAATTTTCATCCTTTGCTTTGCATAAGTTTATTACACACAACTCACACACAATCTAGGTTTGGATTTACATTTTTGTATGCACCTTTTTGCATATTTAAATAAAGAGTTTTGTGATATAACTATGTTAGATAGTAGGAATCTTTTGTTTTGGGTAAGTTTATTACACACAATCTATGTTTGGATATACATTTTTGTATACACATTTTTGCATATTTAAATAAAGATTTTGTGATTTAATTATGTTAGATAGTGTCCTCTTGGGGTAGCTCAAGTGGCGATGGCCGTGGAATGAAGTCTCACCGAACCAGAGATCTTGGGTTCGTTCGAATCTTGTGCTACCCTCCCCCCGTAGCTGGGTGAATAATAGACATGTAAACCCGAAAATCGGAAAGTCCTACCAAGCTTACAAAAAAAAATCACTTTAGATAGTAGGAACCATTGTTAAACATTAGATTATAAATGTATTGTTATATTTTGCAAAGACTCTTTAGTACAAAGAATGTAGTTGTTTCATGAAGGTTTAGGATTATTGAAACAAAGAATACAAGAAAGACAATCTTTTTGATGAAAATACCCAATATTGAACTATGAGTAAGTGACATCAAAACAATTTATAGATATAAATAAGCATGAAGCTTCAACCAATGATCCCACCCAAACCCTCTAAGAAGGATGACACACACACACAAAAAAATAGAACTCAAGAGTTGACTCTTCAATAGTGAATTTCTTTATTTGACTACATAATCTGGAGAGGGAAGGGGAAGAGGAAGAGGAAGCATGAATTAGATAACTTAGATTAGGAAAGGGACTTGATTCCTTTGACCTAAACAAATAATGGCAACCTATAACTAGTGATAGAATCTCCTTCAATGCCATGTAGCCCACTAGTTGAATTGATATAAGGAAAATAGAAAACTAAGAAAGGAAACACAACAATCTCTAGCAAGGGGATTCAAAAGTTGGATGCCCCTCTATAAACATTGTAAAGCAGCAATAATAGCATATATAAGGAAAATAGAAAACTAAGAAAAGAAACACAACAACATGTAGGATCTCTAGCAAGGTGATTCAAAAGTTGGATGCCCCTCTATAAACATTGTAAAGCAGCAACGATAGCATGTGATTTATGGCGCATAAACTTTGCAATTAGTTAGCCAAATACTAAAGGATCAAACGATGTATATCAGCCCTAAATTATGTACTTTAAATTTTAGCAGTCAAATATAGAATATCAAACCTTGTAAAGGTGTTAGGCATTGAGAGGGATTTTAGAAAAAAATGTAAACTTCACCTTTCAAAATGTTCTAGGTTATGTTGGATCTATGTTAGTTTTTGTTACCTTACTTAATTTAAAAGAATAAAAAGTAATTTTTATTCTTAAAAATTAAAAACTATATATATCACTGATGGTCTTAACCTTCATTTTATTTTATTATCATTGCACACACAAGTGACATGAAAAACACATAGAGATATCTCTCACCTTGAGCTATAAAAGCACCTCAATTCTCTTATGCAATTAAAATGAATTTCATTTTATCTGACTTTTCCATTCACATATACAATCCCTCTAATAATGAGCAATCTTGTATCTCCAAAGTCTTTGATGTTAAACGTTGTTCCTTCATTCTAACTTCTACCGGCAAATAATCCCACACTAATTAATATTTAATATGATTAATTTCTCCATGAGTAACTTGACATTTTCTCAATTCCTTATCCCTAACTTAGATCCATCTTAATTCCATATCTATTAAGCACCCGAGAGATTAAATCCCTCAAGGTGAAAACCACTTTTTTGAATCCAAAACTTGAGGAAAGGTTTGCACCTCTAGAGATTTGATCCCTCTCTCTGCTTGATAGATATAGAGTTAAGATGGATATATATATATATATATATATATATATATATATATATATATACGCAAAACTTGAGGAAAGGTTTGCACCTCTAGAGATTTGATCCCTCTTTGTGCTTGATATATATAACTTATATTACTTTTGGTTAATTTCAACCAAAATCCTGCAAATATTTTAAAAAGCTTGAGTTTAAGTTGTTTAATCCGTAGAATTGGAATGGCCCAAAAAGATTTTCAAAGAGTTGAATCCATTTATGCATTCAAAAATGCATGTTAAACAACAAAAAATTATATTCTTTTTGAAATTAACTTTCTGGTGAAAATAAAGCCATATGGAGCTGGCCGACAGACAGGCCAAAAAAAAGGACAAATGCTGTTGAGATCAGTACCAATACATCCAGATGAGCAAACATAGATTAGCATGGGACCAATACATTCTATCATAAAGGAGATGACCATAAAAGATCCAACATAGAGCACAAAAAGGCGATAGAAAAACAGCAGGATCAATCTGGGGGGAGCATAGCATAAATATGGATCAGAGTGGAGGAGATAGGAGCCTTGGACTCCTGGAAGATGCAAGCATTCCTCCATTTCCACAGGTTCCAGCACGTGATAATGAACAAGGATCTCCATGCAGGCTGCTGATCTGACCACCATCTGTAACCATCCTGAACAGAAGAGAAAACTTGGTAAGGAAAACCATAGGATGAGGAAAGATCATACCAGATTTGGGACGAAGCTGGGCATTGAAAAAACATGTGAACGTTTGTCTCGAGCGCCTGACAGCACATGGAGCATCTTCCGGGGCCTATCCATCCTTTCCTTTGAAGAACCTCCCATGTGAGGTTCCTGTTATAGTAAACCAGCCACGAGAATAAAATTGCCTTGAGCTGAGCTGTAGACTTCCAGAGTTTGAAAGGAAAGGAGGGGCCAGGAAGCGGCGGAAGAGAGGAAGAGGCAGATGCATATATGTCTTTGACGCGTACATGCTGTTTGGAAGACCCCATCGACCAAACTAATTCGTCCTTGAACCCTGTTTGAGAAATGCCTTTCCCTTCGAAACAATTAACAACAGTGGACCATGTGGGCCGCAGAGCAAGGGGCAGTCCCAGGTCATCCCCATCCCTCCAGATTGGCGAAGAAGCCAACCAGGAGTGGATCAATTTATTCCAAGTAAAGATCCCCTTAGAGTGAAGAAAAGATATGAGATCGGGGGTGAGCGTGGACTCCAGTCCATAAATAGTTGGGTCAATGCCAATCAGGATGCCAGAGCCGGAAAAAAAGGACCATTTTAAGAAAGACATAAAGAGC
Source organism: Pinus tabuliformis (assembly GCA_031772625.1). Taxonomy (NCBI): domain Eukaryota; kingdom Viridiplantae; phylum Streptophyta; class Pinopsida; order Pinales; family Pinaceae; genus Pinus; species Pinus tabuliformis. The sequence goes on from CM062806.1 coordinate 929,991,702, forward strand.
GCCTGAACCTTTCTGAGGCTGAGCCATATGGCAGACCCCCTCTTTAAGCCAAGGGAATGCCTTCTGAACCAATGAGCGATCGGCCTACCTTTCAGGTATTTTTGCTTGATGATAGAGCTCCAAATGCCTTCTCCGAAGATGCCTCTGTGCAGAGATTTACATAGGAGGGCCATGCCAAATGACCTGATGTGTAATAGGCCCCAACCGCCATCCCTCTTCGGTCTTGTGATGGAAACCATTCTTACCAAATGGATCTTTGATTGGTGGGATCTTCCGCCCCAAAGGAAATTAGCAGACAGAGAGACAATTTTTCTAATTATGGATGCCGGGAGGAAATATAGATGAGCCCAATAGACTATATGTTTCAAAATTTTATTTTATTTCTATCTTTATTTTTATGTAATTTGACCGGAGCCAAATATTTAGATAACATAACATAACAATAACGTAACATGACATTACAACATCTCTTCTATACTGGGCTTGAGAGTACCTCTCGGCATAATAATTACCCCAACTTTTTAAATACTTGCATGGCATAACCTCTATTATGAAGCTCTCTAGATAACATTGAAATAAGTCTAATTAACTCTACTAGATATTCAATAAATTGAGTCTACTTAGTTTTATAATAAGTTTAAAAAAATATTTTATAATTTATTAAAATATGATTGATATTATTAATAAATTTTACTCAAAATTCCACAAATTTATCAATTTAACAAAAAAAATCATTCCATATTAATATAGTTGATAATATTTACATATTTTAAAAAATTAAACCATCCATATAATATCAATAATTTATATTTATTGACATTTTAAAATAATAAAAACAAATACAATCTATTAAATTTCTTTAATTTTATTTCTTTTACACATCATTACTTATATATTGTACTAATACAAATACAAATATTATTTCTTTTACTAAATATAGTTGAACACATTTTTAATCTTACTCATTTACCATTACAATAACCTTCCTATGATTATAGAATTCCTTTGAGAGAAATCTTACTATCTCTATGCATCCTAGGCACTTTGAATGCAGATTTGGTATCTTTTCAGTGATGGGCATATCAATTCAACCATGGATGTATTCAAAGGCATTAATGATAAAGGTTAAAAATCTCTATTACAAACCAAAGGGAAAATGGATAGGTAATATTGCTGGCCTGTGAAGTAAAAAGGTAATATTGCTGGCCTGTGAAGTAAAAAGGTTTTCTAGAAAACTGGCAATGCGTGATATACTTTGAACTATCTTTTGTAGAGAGAAAAACATCATAGACTATATTAAGGAAATATAATATTTTGAATACATTACAAAGAGACCATCCAAATCCTGAAACAGAGTTCAGGAAAGTCAAGCGACAGATAAACAGAAACCCCATAGAGAAAACTTTGTCAGTCCAAATTACGAAATTACTTACAGATTTTTAATTTTGGAAACCAAAAAAACATATTCCATAATGCATATACTCTGAACTATCCTTACCACAGTCGCTTTTCCAAATTTATCCGGTAAACCAAGCCGTGACCAAAGTAAACTTTTAAACAATTTAATCCCGACCACATCCAAATAATCCATCCTTCGCCAAATAATCCATCCTTGCCAAAGAAAGTGATCTCCACAAAATAGCACAATTCTTGGGTATCCAGTCTTTGATGTCTCCTGGTGTTGGCCATTCAGGGAATGTGATCTTCACAAGGTTACTCGGAGCCCAATTATTGTGGATCCATTCCTTGATCTTGTTGGTGTTAGCCACGCTCCATGGAAAAGGTCAGCTTTTGCCTCTCCAAGGGCATGCATATTGATGGTAACGGTATTAGAAGTGGAGAAATAATAATGCTACCTGCAGTAGGTTGAGTTGTGATTCATTAGGCTGTAGATCAGTGGGATTTTACCACTGTTGCTTCAAATTCTTCTCAGCACATTGGATATGAATCTACCTAAAGCTGCCTGAAGCGAGAATATCGACCCCTCTTCAACACATTGGGTATGGATTTACATAAAAGCTACCTGAAGCAAGAAGATCAACCCCAATCCTGCTCAAAAAAGCAGTTTCTATAAAAGATTAAGAAAACAATGAGGAACTGTTAATGGTGCACTCAGTTTCTATAAGAGATTAAAAAAACAATGAGGAACGGTTAAGGGTGCAATCATTCCAGAGGTGTATAACTACATTGTGGGTTTTGTAGAGAACTAGTTTTGTGGGCTTGGTATGCCTAAAGTTTATAGTGGTAACAATAAGAATGAACCCTGTAGCATGTGAATACTAACCCAATCTAACTTCCAACTATATATATCAATATGTTTGATTCTCATGGCATTCCTCGATGAGCTTTAACTGCAAAGTCATCAAAGCTACAGGTCCAAAGCGTTTCAATTCGTTTTCAGTAATAATTTGTTTGTATAACAATTAAACAACAGCAGACAAGAAAAGAAAGTTAGTCAAAGAAGGGTTTGCTCTTACACTGAATCATTACAACGGTAATTAGCAATATTCTTCTTGCCCCACTGAATCGTTCCGCTGAAGTCCACATTCGGTTCAATGTAAGAAGAAATTTCTTCTTCAAATAAAACGCTGCAAGTGAAGTCCAATCTCAATTTCTAAGCAATTTAATCCCCATTCCTGCAATGGCGTTATGCGAACAACTTTCTCTGGGTAGGGTTTGGTGATTAAATCTGCTGAGGAGATGAACCCACAGATTGTAACAAATAACCATGAATCAATTAGAAATCCACAATGAATGCACATTTAGGCAGAAATAATAAAACCCTGTAAATTTTTGACCCTTAAGCTCTCCAGCTTGCAGCAAATTAATTTAATGTCAACCCTATTGGAGCCTGGTAGGGGTTGAAATAACACCTCATTTGGCCGTGACAGCGGATCCTATGATAAGAAGCAGCAGTCAAGCCAGGGAGAGGTGCTACTTCAACCCGTACCAGAGTCCAGTTTGTAGTGGTTGTGAGCGATGGATCGATCAGATCAAGAAGCTATAACAGAAGCAATGCAAATGATATTTAAGCGCATAAATATACAGAGAGCAGCAGGAAACAATGGACCAAAAACAGGGCAATCGTCGGGGACGGTGGGTATTGTAAGGGTACTTCTACCATACGGAACAGAGTCAGGACAAAATAGTGTACACAATTATTGTATCATGAAAGATTTTAAATTAAATAAATATCAAGGTTTCTAAAATTGGTTAAAAGCTTCTGTTGTACATTTTGCCATTTTGCCCTTTGAGAAGGTTTTGTTGTTTGTACACAACATCTGCCATGCTGCAATATCTCTTAAATCAGTATGCAAGAGACTTAAAAATAAATAAAAATAAAGCTAAATTAATAGCAAAGTTGGTGGGATTTAATAAGAAAAATATAAAATTATGAGATTAGTTTGTTATTTGAGTGGTTGAGTATGTGATAAGGAGTGAGTGGTTGAGTATATGAATTATATAAGGGAGTGGTTATGATGTCAAGTTTAGAGAGTGGTTATAAAGTTAAATTATGAATTTCATTCAAGATCCCTGCTTTTTTTTATAATGTGTATTTCATCATATTTAAAAGTAATTAAATAGATAAATCTTATTTAATATTGAAAAAACTTATCAATAAAATAAAATAAAATTGGTTGAATGTTTTTATCTTCTTTTACAATATTGAGAAAGCTAACAAAATTAGTTGGGTATGGGGTGGTTAGAAATTTCAATTCAATTTTCTTAAATTAAATTGGTTTATTTTCACTTTTTAATATTAATTTTAATTAATATTTAAAAAATACAATAATAAAAAAAATTAAATATTTTATTTATGAGAAATAATCATATATCTTAATTCTATTTTATGAAGAAAAAAATATCTAAAATCTAAATTTATTTTAAAAATAATTAAAATTTAAATTATTAAAAAATTAACATATAATATATTTTATATTTTTTAATGAGATAGCGAGACAAGATGCACCTAAACATTAAATATATTAGGTAGAAAGGTATGCATTAAATAAGATGCACCTAAACATTAAATATATTAGGCAGAAAGGTATGCATCAACTTTCTTCGAAATAGAGTAAAGTTTAAAATAAAAAGCTTTAAAAGTGTGTTTAAAATAAAGCAATTTTTTCATGAAACATTAAATACATCAAGGAAAATATATTTCTCAACTTTGTTTGAAATTGAGTAAAGATTGTAATGAAAAGCTTTAAAATTGGGTTTAAAATTCATTTTTTCCCGAAACATGTAATATATTTTAGTTTTGCATAATGAAAATAAAATTTTCACTATTTTAAAATAGATAATAAAGAATTAATGATGAAATATTTAATTTGGTTAGCTTTTTTTTGTGGAGACTCATAGTAGTTCATGTTTTCCCCTTCACTTGCAAAAGAAAGACAAAGGTTCCTTCTAACCTACCCATGACCAAGGTTCTACTCTTTTTCACCTTTGGCTCTTACATAATTCTGATTTCACAGGGGAAGAACCCTCTCATGCATAGGTATCCATTTGGCATTGCCATGGATAGCTAAGCTTCTGTGTGTGTTTGTTGGGGAGCAATGAAAGGTGTTTTCTTTCCCTCTATTTAGCTCTCAAAGCATGTGTCATGCAAGCATAATAAGACTAATATTTCTTTTAAGTCTTTACTCAACTCTTTCCAATTTGATGTTGCCTCTCCCCACCCTTTCTCACACACTTTTGGGTAGAAAAGAAAATGGTAATCGCATGCATTACTCTAAAGGCCAATTGGGTTAATATATGTGATCAAGCATTCTGAGGCCATGGTGCAATCTATAGGTTTAATGTTATGCGGCCTTTGTCAAAGTAGTTGTATGCATGGATTGAAGCATCATGGAGACCCTTTTTCATGAAATACTAGTCATTCATCTAGCTACAAAATGATTCTTCTCACTTGAGTTTAATTTTATGATGACAAGTTGGAAGTGGTATTGTGTGGCATGTGGTTCATGGGAGGTGTAGACTTTTCCATGCAACAATGGAACTCGAACTTCAATTGTAATTAAAAAACCCCAATTGTAGCTCCACTTTAGGTTAGACTGCTAACTTTTCCTCTTGAATTGTGGAACCCTAGATTTGTGGAAGTAATTGTTAAGGGTTTGGAGAATATTTTTATCTTAGTGAAGCCACCAATGCTAAGTCTTCCATTACCATTTCCTGTCCATGAATATATGTTGATTTAGGTAAATGATTTATAATCAATTCGTTTTGAAAATGGAGAGCACAACTAAACCCAAATATGAATTGTGAGCACATTGAGTTCCATTACATTCTTTTTTTTGCATGGGAACTTAGCACTTTCCTATCCAAGTGTCCAAACTGATCCAAAGAAATCTATCAAACACCTTTTTAGTGAAATAACTCGAAGCATGCACCCAATAGGGTGGTGCCTTCAAAGCCCCCATTAGATTCTTTTGTGCTACTTCTCCTCCTACTATTAAGCCTCCTATTGATGCTCTTCTTAGTGTTATGTAGTTCCGTGTCTCCCCTTTAGAGGAACATGGCAAGCTAACTTTGTAGAAATTTGATAGAAATTGCAACTGCTCAAGATTTCAAACTGAAAAACAAGAGACACGATTCTACTCTACTGATCTGCGGAATGGAAACTTAGAACAAGATGCAATAAGAAAAACCACAAATACACGGTGAATTATAAGGGAATCCAATTGGGAAAAACCCTTCAAGCCTCTTTGCATTAATCAGTTGAATATAGAAACTATTACAATTTCTAGCTCTAGCTCTGAGCTCAACCTGCAAAAGAATAAATGTTCTCTTTGCCTAATGAAAAACTTTAGCCAACACTTAGCCAATTATTTACTCACCAAGCCTCTTAATTCCCTACACAAATCTCGAAGAAATTAGCCCCTAAAATAGGAATTTCCTCCAAATTGATTGTGCAATTCCCAAGGATTGATCTTTTGACTCATGCAACACCTGTACACTCAAAACTGATGTTACTCTACCTTGTCATCTCCACTTTAGCTGAGGAACTTGAATTCCTTGCATGCACTAGCTATTTTGGGTTGATTGATCAATTAACTAACAAATATCTGAGTTAGATTGTTGTCCCACTGCACAACTAACCTTCAACTGACTCTATCAATAGTTAGAGGTCAGTTAACTGAATACAACTAAAAATAATTGAACTAGATTACTAAAATTTAGCAATCACACATGCATAACTGAACTCCAAGCCCTCTAACTCGAATTTATTGAGCTAACTGAGTGACAAGATCCATGTCACACTAGTTAACTGCCTCCAAGTTGTCTTGCTGATGTGGAAATTTGATTTACTCAATTTGACTAAGGCTAAAGTCAAATTGAGCCTTTCTTGCTACATTTTTTCAACATTCCCTCTTAGCAAGAAATGGATTTTTCACCACCCCTATCCTGCACCTGTGGAATTCGAATTTACCTATTGACAATGCCTTTTTCAAGATGTCAACATCTTGCTCCTTAGTTGGAATGTACTATAGCAACATAATTCTCCTCTGCACATAGTCCCACAAATGATGATACTGAATATCAATGTGCTTGGACCTGTCATGAAATATCAAATTCTCAAAGAGCTTAATGTAACTCTGATTATCACAATATATCACTGCCAGATCCATCTTCTGATTGAAAATTCCCACACGTATTTTCCTCATCCATATGGCCTCACATGCTACTTGACTTGTAACCATGTATTCAGCCTTTGCTGAGCTTAGCGCCACAAACCTCTACTTCCCGTTGTACCAAGAAATAGCTATAGACCCAACAATGAAGATAACACCTAAAGTAATTTTCCTGTCTAATGGACTCCCTGCCCAATCTGCATCAGTGAAGCCTTGAAGTTTCACTCCCTATGTCCTCCTATACCATAATCCATACTCAGTAGTTCCTTTGAGGTACCATAACACATTCTTTGCTACCTTCCAATACAACTTGGTAGCCCTCCCCATATCTGTTATGCTCTTAACTTGTAAAATGATACCCAAATACAGAATATGCGAAGAAAAGATACCCAGAACACAGAATAGCAATGATTTTATTATTCAGAGAGTAATGTTCACTTGCCTCTTCGAGGGAGCAACCTCCAATAGAGCAGAGCTCGACTACAAGATAAGACACAATGCTCCTCGCAGGGAGTCTCTATCCTTTATATATGACTCATACCTGTAATACCACTGGCCAATACCGTGGGTTTTATTAATACCATCTATCTAATACTACGGCCCATTTACAACTAACTGTGGTCCCGTCATTAATTGCAGGTTAACCACTTACAAATATTAATATGGGCTTTATTGACTTTTGACTATGACGTGATCCCATGACATAAATAAGGGGGTTAGGGTGGGACCCTAACATGCCCTCCCCCTTAAGACTAGCCTTGTCCTCAAGGCTGAAGCTGCGGAAACTGCTGAAGAATAGTGGCTGGTTCCCAAGTTGCATCTTCCGGAGAGGTGTCTTTCCATTTGACGAGGACTTCCTTAATCATGCGGCCGCGCAGGTGCTTGTCTCGTGTGTCTAGAACCTGTTCGGGTTGAAGCCAGATTGACCCTTCTTCGTCCAATTCAGGTAGACTGGTTTGAACTCGGCAATTGTTCCCAATCACTTTCTTGAGGCACGATACATGGAAAACTGGATGGATTTTTGCCGTAGGTGGCAAAGCCAACTTGTAAGCCACTTCTCCAATGCGCTGAAGTACTTGGTATGGTCCGTAGAATTTTGGAGAGAGCTTTTGACAACCCTTGTCTTTGAGTGATGTTTGCTTATATGGTTGCAGCCTCAAAAAGACCTGATCCCCTTCTTGAAATTGGCGCTCTGAGTGATGCTGGTCTACCTGTTGCTTCATGCGGTTCTGAGCTTGATGAAGATTCTCTCTAAGATGGGCGAGCGTGGTTGCGCGGTGTTGTAGGAGTTGATCCACTGCTTGTACTTTGGATCACCCCTTGAGATAAGAAGTAGGGGAAGGCGGAAGTTGACCGTATACTGCTTCATAGGGAGTCATTTTGGTGGTGGCATGATAGTTGGTGTTATACCACCATTCAGCCAGAGGTAACCACTGTACCCAAAGGTGTTGCTTTTCTGAAGTGAAACACCTAAGGTAGGTTTCTAGACATTTGTTGATTGCTTCGGTTTGACCATCTGTTTGCGGATGATATGAAGTACTAAGTTTGAGTTGAGTGCCTTGTATTCTGAAGAGTTCCTGCCAAAAATTACTGGTGAAGATCGGGTCGCGGTCGGACACAATAGAAGTGGGCATGCCATGCAATTTGAAGATCTGATCCATGAAAGATTGAGCAACCAAAGTTGGTGTAAACAGGTGGTGTAGGGCGCAGAAATGAGCATACTTCGACAGTCGGTCCACCACCACCATGATGACTGACTTGTTCCCTGACTTTGGAAGAATTGTAATGAAATCCATAGAAACCTCCGTCCAAATTGATGCCAGAATGGGCAATGGTTGTAATGTGCCTGGTGTGTTGACGGTTTCCCATTTGTGGCGTTGACAGACATCACATTCTGCTACAAAGGTGAGGATGTCCTTTTTCATGCCTATCCAAAAAAATGATCTTCTGGTGCGAGCATACGTCTTCTGAAAGCCCGAATGTCCTGCAATGGGAGATGAGTGCAATTCTGCCAAAATGCGACTTTTGAGGGTGGATGTTGGTGAGATTACGACTCTATCCTTGTAGCGAAGAATATCATTCTGCCACGAGTAGCCCTTGGTGGAATTAGGATCTACCTGCAATTGAGAAATGAGTTGGGAGAGCCCAGATTGTGAAAACCATTCCTTGCGAGCCTCTTCAATCCAGTCTGGAATGGGGAGGGAAATTGCGAGCAGAGTACTTTCCTCCTCAAATTGACAAGATAATGCATCTGCTACACTATTGTCTTTCCCTTTCTTGTAAATGATCTCATAATCATATCCCAGCATTTTGGCTAACCATTTATTTTGTTGTGGGGAGGATAGGCGTTGCTCCAAAAAATATTTAAGATTGTGATGATTTGTGCAGATTTGGAAATGTCGCCCCAATAAGTAAGGTCGCCAGGTCTCGACTGCATGTAAGATGGCCATCATTTCCTTCTCGTAGGTAGATTGGCCCAGATTCCTCCCACTGAGTTGTTGGCTTGTGAAGGCCAACGGTCGCCCTTCCTGCATTAAGACCGCCCCAATACCTGTACTCGAAGCATCACATTCAATGACAAAGGATTTGGTGAAGTCAGGTAGTGCTAAGACTGGAGTGGAACACATGGCGTTTTTTAGAGCGGTAAATGCCTGTTGTGCTTCCTCGTTCCAGAAGAAGGAATTTTTCTTTAGGAGTTGAGTGAGGGGTTTCGCGATGCGGCCATAGTTGCGGACAAATTTACGATAATAGCCTGTGAGACCCAAAAATCCTCTCAAGCTCTTCAAGGTCTTAGGTTGAGGCCATTCTTGCATTGCCTGGATCTTTTTGGGGTCCACCTTGACACCTTCATGCCCCACAATGTGGCCCAGATACTCAACTTCTTCCATGCCAAACGCACACTTGGACATCTTGACAAATAATTGATGCTTGTGGAGCAGTTGCAAGAGTAGATCTACATGTTGAAGATGTGCAGCCCAAGTGCCACTATAAATGAGGATGTCATCGAAGAAGACAAGGAGAAATTTTCTGAGATATGGTTTGAGAATGTGATTCATAAGGCTCTGAAAAGTAGAGGGGGCATTACAAAGACCAAATGGCATGACCAGGAACTCCTATGGCCTTCATGAGTTCTAAAAGCCGCCTTGGGAATGTCGACTTCCTTCATGCGAATTTGGTGGTAGCCTGAGCGAAGATCCAACTTAGTGAAGAATTGAGCCCCATTGAGTTCGTCCAGCAAATCATCAACCACCGGGATGGGAAATTTATCTTTGACTGTCAACTTATTGAGGGCCCTGAAGTCGGGACACATCCGCCACTCCCCATCTTTTTTGAGCACCATGACCACTGGGGATGAATAAGGACTAATGCTGGGACGAATGACACCTGCTTCCAACAGTTCCTTGATGATTTTTCTATTTCATTCTTTTGGGTGAACGGATATCTGTATGGCCGCACATTTGGGGGTTGGGCCCCTGGAACGAAGGTGATGCTCTGATCATGTTCCCCTCGTGAGGGTGGAAGCTTGTTAGGCTTGTCAAAGACCGTCCGATGGTTATTTAAAATCTGTTGCATCTCATGATGAATTGGCAGAGACATGGTTTCTACTACCTGGATGGCATTAAATTGAGCTACTACTCCATGATGGCCCTTTTTTAACAATTTTTCCATCCTATGCGAGCTGATGATAGAGGGGGATCCCGCCTGGAGTCCACGGAGGGTATGTGTGGAGTTGTTCTGCTTAAAACTCATATATAACTCTTGGAAATCCATTGTGATTGGCCCAAGAGTGCGGAGCCATTCAGCGCCGAGGACAATGTCGCAACCCCCCATGTGTATGGCAAACATGTGGGTTTTCAACTGATAATCCCCCATTTGAAGTTTGACATTTTCACAGCGGCCTTCACATTTCATTGTGCCCCCATCCGCAATTTGGACTTGGAAGTTAGAAACTGCTCGTACAAAACAATGCGCTGCTTCTGCGATTTTTTGATGGATGAAATTATGGGTACTTCCACTATCAATCAAGACTACGACTGGGCGATGTTTAAGAAAACCCCGGATTTTGAGAGTTTGAGGGAAAGAAATCCCTGCCAACGCATGCAGCGAAATAACTGGTTCGTTAGAGACATTCTCCTTTGGGTTGTCTTCTTCTAGCGCCTCATGTTCCTCAAGTGATGGATCTTCCTCTGTTGAGCTATAGTCAGTGGCATCTATTTGAAAAAATTTGGGCTCCTTGCATTTATGACCGGGGGAGTATTTTTCATCATAGTAGTAACATAGTCCTTGCTTCCTTCTTTCGGCCATTTCCGCAAGGGAGACCTTTTGGACCTTAAGTGTTTGAGTCGTGTGGTGAGCTTGTGGGGGACGCCCTTTAGCGGGGAAATTTGGGCGACCGTATTGGGCTGCTAATGCACGTTCCACCTTACGAGCTACCTGGCAAGCCTCCGTCCACGTGGGAGGGTGGTGAAGTAGAACTTGAGCTTTGATGGCTTCTTTAAGACCGCTGATAAAACATTCCGTGTAGAACTCATCTGTGAGACCCCTAGTGCAGAAAGCTAAGGCTTCAAAAGCGGTAATATATTCATCCACTGTACCAGTCTGTCGGAGCTTAGTGAGATGACCCAAAAAAGAGTCTTCCTGTTCAAAGCGATCTCGAAGAGCTTTGGTAAATTGGGTCCAGGTCTTAAAAGGTCCATTGCAACGCTGATGCCATTCCCACCATTGCCACCGTTCATTGTCTAAGTACATGCTCCCCAACATAAGCTTATTCGCATCATCTGGGATATGATTCAATTTGAAATACTGCTCCATTTGTGCTAGCCATGCGGACGGGTGAGAACCGTCAAATTTATGCACATCCAACTTGGGAGGTCGCTGACTGGGTGGTGGATGGGTGTGCCAGACGTGAGGAGAGTGGCTAGACTCACCCTCATTGTATTCATGGCCAATATACGCCTCCTCGTGGGCTGGTTCCTTGCCCTTCGGGAGGAATTGCTGTATCTGGAGACTTAGTCCGCGAATCTCATTTTGGATGGAGTTCATCGCAGTTTGGATGGAGGTCACATTGTCTTCAAGTTTGTCCATCCTTTCATTGGCCATCGCTTGAGCTCTAGTTTCTACCATACACCAACCTGATGAAAAATTGGGACCGCCTAAAATTTTTTTACTAATAAATTGAATGGTACCACCTTGCTCAGCTCGTCGTCCTGATTCTGATGGGCTAGATCACCAATAAGCACCCCGGAAGATCTCAGACTTCTTTTTTTTTTTTTTTTGGAAAACTCCTAACGGAGTTTTACTCCTTCTTGATCAATACTGCAGTCGCCAAATCCTCAAAATGTCAATGCTGCCAAAAGTCCTGCGAAAAGTATACCCCGGTATAGGAACCCTTCCAACAACTCCGATCTGGTGGGTCTGAGAGATCTGAATGGCGGAACAACTGCTGCGGCGGATCTGATGGATCTGCGGGACTGATGTCTACTGCTGCTGCACCTCTTTGCACACGCGGATCGGGAATAGATGATGTGTGATCCCCCGATAGAAAAGGAAACTATGGTCGTGAGGAGTGTCAGGTGCTACAGATCGCAATATACATAAGGGTCTAGCAGTAGTACTCGGCCCAATGTTTCAGGGCTCTAACTAAGGAGGATCGACCGTACCCTTAGCCGTACCACCCGACTTCCCTATCGTACGGGCGAGTAATCTCTCCGAGTGCTGTTCTCGGTGTACTGTAGCCACAAGACGGCCGACGATTTATCTATGGCAAGGTTTCAAGGGAGCCTAGGGGGCTTCCGATATACCCAGAGGGTACGTGGAAGACAGTCCGTGTGCGGTTCTGTCTAATGCGCTACTACTCGAAGGGGTACCCACAAGGGTTACAAGGGAGTCCAACAGACGTGACCACCTCTTGTATTTCCTGCGTGCATGCCTCCCCAAATCCGCAGGTTTATGTGCTTAACGACAGATCCCGTGGTTTAAAGATGCCAGAACACGTCTCTAGCCGAAAAAAATAAATAAAAAAAATAAATAAATAAATAAAAAATAGAAATAAAAATAAAAAAAATTTGATAAGAATTGGAGATCCCACCGGCCCTGGAAAGCGCTCTGATACCACTTGTTATGCTCTTAACCTGCAAAATGATACCCAAATACAGAATATGCGAAGAAAAGATACCCAGAACACAGAATAGCAATGCTTTTATTATTCAGAGAGTAATGTTCACTTGCCTCTTCGAGGGGGCAACCTCCAATAGAGCAGAGCTCGACTACAAAATAAGACACAATGCTCCTCGCAGGGAGTCTCTATCCTTTATATATGACTCATACCTGTAATACCACGGGCCAATACCGTGGGTTTTATTAATACCATCTATCTAATACTACGGCCCATTTGCAACTAACTGTGGTCCCGTCATTAATTGCGGGTTAACCACTTACAAATATTAATATGGGCTTTATTGACTTTTGACTATGACGTGATCCCATGACATAGATAAGGGGGTTAGGGTGGGACCCTAACAATATCTTGACTAAGTTAGTTTACTGCATAACACATGTCGGGTCTTGTGTTCACAAGATACATCAAAGACCCCACAAGTTTCCTGTAAATGGTAGCATCAACCTCTTCACCTAAAGTGGCATTCTCCTTCCTCTAGTTTGTAGCTAGAGGTGTGTCCATGGGCTTACAATTCTCCATGTGAAATATTTGAAGTATTTCAAAGGCATACTTCCCCTGAGACACAAAAAATTCACCATCACCTTGCCATACTTCTAGCCCGAGGAAGTAATGCATTAGGCCCATGTCTTTCATCTCAAATTCCCTTGCAAGATCCTCTTTACAAGAGCAGATCAATTGCTCATCACTTGTCAATATTAAATCATCAACATACAAAACAAGAATAAAAAACTTACCATCTACCACAATGTGATAGAGGTTTGCATCTGCTTCACTTTTGGTGAAGCCCAATCCACTGAGATAACTGTCGATCCGAGTGTACCATGCTTGGGGTGCCTATTTGAGACCATACAATTCTCTCCTGAGTCTGCACACATGTGACTCTCGATCATATGTCTCAAATCCTTCTAGTTTCTTTATGTAAATTTCCTCCTCAACAACACCATTGAGAAAGGCGATCTTCACATCCATCTAGTGGATTTTCCACCCCATCTATGCAACCAATGCTAGAATGAATATGATTGAAGAATATCATTCTGGTGCAAAATTTTCCTCATAGTCCACTCCCTCTATCTGAGAGAATCCTTTGGCCACAAATCTGGCCTTGTACTTCTCGATGCTCCTATCAACTGCATGCTTCACTTTGTAGATCCATCTTAAACCAACCACTAATTTCCCTTATGGTCTCGGCACCACTTCCCATACATTTTTCTTCATGATGGATTCATATTCTTCCACCATGGAATCAACCCAAACAGGTTGAGAAACTGCTTCCTCAAATGAGGAAGGCTCTGTTTCAATGAGCTCTGTCATGAGAGACATGTACCCAGTGTACCTATTAGGTGACCTCCTCTGCCTACGTTATGATGTGGCGGCTCTCACATTCTCTCTCTCATCATGTAATAATCTATAAACTTCTTTGGTTCTCTTTCTCCCCTCTCTGGAAGATTCTGGTTGAGTGGGTACCTCCACTCTACCTCCTGTCTGTTAGACTACATGTGGCTGCTCCACAACTTCCTGAAGCTCATCCCGAGGCTCCTCCTTTGGAGCTAAAATCTCTTTCTCTGGTGGGATTCTCAACTCTCATTCTAGAGAGCATCTCATAGCCTTCTCCTCATCAAACTTGACATTTCCCCTCACTACTATCATACTTAGTGAAGGAAAATACACCCAGTAACTGTGTGGAGTTTCAGTGTATCCTACAAAAACTCCCAACTCTTTTGTAGGCTCAAGTTTCTTCCTTGAATCCTTGGAGACTTGAAAATAAATTGAAGCTTCAAAAATTCTGAAATGAGCCACATTAGGATTTCTCCCTGAGAAATCTTCCTTTGGTGTGATCATGCCAAGTATTCTATGACTTGGGTTCTGCAAGTAGAATACGATGTTGCATGCTTCTTCCCACATATGTAACAGTAGCTCCTGATCATGCAAAATGGTCTTTGTTGCTCCCACTATGCTCTTGTTCTTCCTCTCATCTACCTCATTTTGTTGTGGGTTATGGGGTGCTATCAGTTCCCTTCGAATACCTTCTTTCACACAAAAATCCTTGAAGTCATGTGAAACAAATTCACCTCGATTGTCGCTCCTGAGAGCCTTCACTTTCATCTTAGTCTCCTTCTCAACCAATGCCTTGAATTCAACAAATTTTAAGAAAGCTACATCCTTCTTCCACATGAAGCAGATCCAACATTTTCTAGAGAAATCATCAATAGAAATAACATAATACTTATGTTTTGCAGTGGACGTTATAGAAAATTATCCACAAACATCAGAGTGGAGTCGCTCCAAGATTGCATCTACTCTGCTATCTCGACCATTGAAAGTGGATTTGACATATTTCCCAATGTGCAACCCTTGCAGACATCTTGTTGGTCAAGGGAGCCTTTAGGGAGACCGGTGGTAATTTGTTGCATGATTTTTAAGGCACCATGGTGTACATGACCCAATCTCTTGTTCTTAAGTTCTTCAACATCTCGACTCTACACCTTTTCAACCTTAGTGCTCAATGCAGTGAAATATCCCACCTCAAGTTTGTATAGGTTCTTCACACGAACCCTGATATGCTTCACTTTCCCGATAGCTATGTGTCTCAGAAAGGCTTTCCCTTTATTGAAAATAACATCATAGCCATGATCCTCCAATATTGCTATAGAGATCAGGTTCTTCTTTAGCCCAAGTACAAACATAACATCTTTGAGGCGAAGAGGAGAGGCTTTCTCCCTCTCAAAGGTGATAGTACCAATTCTTGTAGCATTGTACCTCCCATCATCCCCCATTTCGATATGCATATGGAGATCCTTCTCCTCCAGGCTACTGAAAAACTCCTTGCACCTTGTCATATGGAACGAGGCACCAAAATCAAGGTACCACACACTCCCCATAACAGTGTTTGCCATGCATGCTATTAGGGTGAATTCTATTTCGAATTATGAAGCTAGTGCTTCACCTCCTTCTCCTCCTGAAGGCTTCTTGGTAGACTTCTTGTGCATACATTTTGTTGCATAGTGCCCAAATTTGTGGTAGTGGAAGCATTTTATCTTACTCAAGTCTTTCTTCTTGCCATTATTTTGGTTGGATTCAAGTTTTCTCTAGGTCTTCTTCCCTTTTCCCTTCTTCCCCTTTCCAACCAAGGAAAAATTCTCTTCATCCTCAACTTTGGATGATGTCCCATCTCTGTTATTTATCCTGAACTCTTCTTGAACCAAATCAGACCACAACCTTTCCCAATTCAGTAATTTTTCCCTTCCATTCACAGAGTCTTGGTAGTTGTGCTAGGATTTTGGAAGGCCTAGAAGAGCTAGGCTCACCAAGTCATCTTTTGCAACATTCACCCCAACCCCTCCAAGCTCATCACAAACTTGAGTAAACCTGGAGAGATATTGTGGAATAGTATCATTCTTTTGCATTCTTATGTTTCAAAGTTTGTCTTTCAGGGCCAATTTTCTATGGTCACTACTATTTTCAAATAACTCAGTCAGTGTCTTCCACATAGAAAATGATGTCTCTTTTCCATGGAGATTTGACGCCACATGATCTCTCACATCTTTCAGAAGAATTCTCCTGGCCTTTGCAACATCCTTATTCCATTGGGCTAATTGTTGTGCATCAGACTGTTGGGCTTTTGCAATGTCAATTTTAACATATTCTAACACACCATTGTCATCGAGCATTGCTTCCATCTAATCCTTCCCGGGTTATGAAATTTGAGCTACCCTCTAGGGCATACTCCAATCTCAGTCTGTTGAAAGCCATTCTCCTGATCCTAAAGGAAAATTGTTGCACTGAAGCTGCCAAATCGAAATTATTGAGAGACAAGTTCGAAATATTGGTTCTAATGTGATTTTAGGGCTCTGATACCATGTAGGAGTTTGATTGAAATTACGACTGCTCAAGATTTCAAACTGAAAAGCAAGAGACACAATTCTACTCTATTGATTTGCGTAATGGAAACCACAATTTATAAGAACATGCATAAACTTGCAATAAGAAAAACTAAAAATACGTAGTGATTTCTAGGGGAACCCAACTGGGAAAAACCCTTCAAGACTCTTTACATTAATCAATTGAATAGAAAAAAATATTACAATTGTTAGCTCGAGCTCTGAGCTCAACCTACAAAAGGATAATTGTTCTCTATGCTTAATGAGAAACTATAGCCAATACTTAACCAATTATTTACTCACTAAGCCTCCTATTTCCTTGCACAAATCCTGAGGAAATCAGCCCCTAAAAAATAGGATTTTCCTCCAAATTGATTGCACAATTCCCAAGGATTAATCTTCTGACTCATACAACACATGGACACTTAAAACTAGTCTACAACTGATGTTACATTGCATTGTCATCTCCACTTCAACTAAGGAACTTGAATTCCTTGCATGCACTAGCTATTTTGGGTTGATTGATTAGTTAAAACTGATAGATCTCTGAGTTAGACTGTTGTCCCTTTGCACAACTAATCTTCAATTGACTCTATCAATAGTTAGAGGTCAGTTAACTGAATACAACTAAAAATAAATGAACTAGATTACTAAAATTTAGCAATCACGCATGTTGTTGAAGTATGGAATTATTTCTTTTTTACTATCCTTTTTTCCCTCTTATTTCATCTGCTTTCACCTTATTATCACCATTTTGTAGAAAACACAACATGTTTAAGGTCATGTTCAACTCTCAAAAAGGTATTCATCATCCATAATTAGAATCTATGCTTCTTAATGAATTATGATGAAAATATTCTTACAATTACGAAATTACAAACATTTTGCAATTGATATTTCTTTCCGCAACAGAATCCTTTATTAGACAGGTTGCAACACTCAAGTAAAAGGAAAACGACTACCAAAAGGTGACAAATGGCTTCCATATGGATAATAACATACTAGCATCATTAGGCAAGCTACACAGGTTAAAGAAATCTTGAAGTCAAAGGCAAAGTCAAACCTGGGAACTGTGTGTAGAAATCAAACATTGGGAGTGGAGAAATAACAAACATCAAGCAATTTGCTCTTCAAATGTGGTCGACTAGACTTCTATATATAGCCTTCTAGTCCCTTCAAAATAGGTCGACATCTCCCAGCTTCTAGGCCGACTTGACATGTTAGGAGGACTGACTTGTTGCATGTATTTTTGTCTTGATCTTGGAGGGTTTATTGACTCTATTTGACTCAAATAAATTTCTTACAATATGTAACATGCTCGAATGGGTCTTCAATACATGACAATGACTCAATTGAATTTATGAATCAATGACCAATCGTAAGAGCTCACAATGGGAGCTTGACCTAAAAATAAATTTTTCCTTGAGCACAAAACCCATGCCTCAAGATCAATAGTAATAAATTTATTTTTCTCATTACATTAAATTCATAAAATCATTATTTCACGTCATTATGAAGATTGAACCTAGTTACATATTTCAACACTCCCTATTGACTAGGGAGGTATTCATAATCCATACAAGGTACTTGGACATTCTCAATCTGAAGAATTCTCATAAGAAGAGTCGTGTTGGTAACCCATATGTATAGCATCATATCATCCTGTATTGTCACATAGCAAGGCCTTGACTAACAACTTTATCTCTCCACAAGATCAAAGCACAATGTTGGTGAGACCAATGATTTATGGACACCCTCATCATTGCCTCTCTCGGAGCATACCCCACTCAGGTTCTCTTAGAGTATGTTCCATCAGGACTATTCTTATCTTGGATTCCCAATGCTCAAAAAATATCAGTCCTCTACGACTCTTCTTATCTTGGATGCCCTACCAAATCCTCAAAGAGTATCAGATGCCAGATGCGTACCCAATCCTCCATTCTTTCTTCCAATGTGAAGACAAGAATGATGTGTCCATCTCTCCTCATGGCCTTCACTAAGACTTGCATATGTTAGTCATGGTCTAGTGCACAACACACAAAGTAGAGAACCATATCTGTCACTCCCTCTTAACTAGGGATGACCAACCCATTCCATAAAATGAATTTACCCAAGCTCTCTCTTAATCAGGGACTTTTCCAAGTTACCTCTTAACTAGGGACTTGCTTCCATCAACTCTTTTAGGTGGAGATCATGGGACAATCAACTGCTTGAAGATATCCTATTTCCGATGTCATGAACTTATTTCTCATCATTATGGATTCTTAATCTCTTGGGACTTCTTCCAAGGGCATCGACAATCCATCACTTTCATTCATGAATTATGTTAATCATGTCATCCTTCATTTCATCGGAAAGTGATCCATTAGTCCATATTTGGCCTTCCTTCATGCCTTTCTACCTTCTTCATATCATTTTACCTTCAAGATCTTCCATCCTATCACATGAGTATCAATTGTAGATGACATCTACAAGTCTTCCTTTGGTATCCCTGCATTAGCCCATCCAGATATTGTTAAAAAATTAAGAATTAACATTAAATCAAACTTACCTTTGTGATGGTCTTTTCATCATGAGATATGCTTATTGTCATATCAACATCTTGCATACATATTGACACATCTCCAAAAGGATATTATATGTCAAGGGTCATCTTCCTTTCCAGACTTTATCAGAGTCTTCATACCTTTTCCTTGGAGATGTCATAGTCAATCCTTCTAGTCATCAGATGTTGAATTCCTTTTCTATGTGACCATAGTTGAATTTTTCATGATCCCACCTTACTTTCTTTACATATTTCATCCCAGGAACTTCCATCCATACTTATTTTATTTTTTTCAACCACCTCATATGGAATATGAGGACTTATTATGTTGATTTCATCTTTAGTCAATATCTGAACCATGCCTTCATGTATCATTTCAAAGGAGGAGATCCCTTTCTCTTTATCATGCTCATGAGGTAGAGTATTTATCCATGATATCTGCAACTATATGACATGACTCGATTTTATCAAACAAAAGCATACATACCTCACTTTCTTCCTTTAGGTCATCTAGACTTCCTTCAATGACTTCCTTGATTGAAAGAACTTCAATCACCTTGACTTGCTTCACTTATTTTGACATCATACCATCATTCCATGAAGCCCATACAAGGTGAAATTCTCAATGAGACACTTGCTTCTTCTAGTAGGTGACCTTTCCAACAAAGATTTCAATGGAGGATATTAATCATCTTCATCCAACAAATGCTCCTCTTGAATGATGTATGATGAGATCTATACTAGATGAATTTCTTCTATCCATAAGTACTACTTACACTTCTAATGAGGTTATCAAGAGCTGCTTTTCACTATAGGTGATTTCCATATAATTCTACTTCAGCTCTTTTGCAGTCTTCTTATGATGTCCCAAGCTCTTGCTTCATATTGTATGCCATCTCCTAACATGATGCATCCTATGGTGCCTCTAATGATTCCTACCATGATAGATATACATGAAATGAAGAACAAATACTTGAAAAGAACTAGATGATGAAGATCACCTCAATAATAGTAGAGATCTCTTACTTATTCCTTTTTGGACTTCTTCTTTTCAGCTTCTTCCACTTCTTCAGTGATGTGGGCTTCTTCCATTCCTGTTTTTTTATCGTCCTTATTGAATTTTGGACAATCTCTTTTATATTTCCCATACTCATGACAACCATAACATTGAACCTTGGCCATATTCTTCTTCTTTTTATGAATACCAACCTTCCCAAAATTCCCTTTTCTTTTAGTCATCATAGAAAATGCTTGTGCTTGTTCACTTGATCCTACATCAAGTTTTTCCTTCAACCTTGTTTCCTCAATTTTGCATAATGACCATAGTTCCTTGAACATAATAGAGTCCTTATTTCCATAGATGCTTGATGTGAAGTTTCCCCATTCCTATGGTAGTGCATTAAGCACTATGGTAGTCATTTCCCTGTCAAACATTATTTCTACCAAATCTTGGAGTTGGTTTCTTATTTCTGACATCCTCATAAAATATGAGGCTATTCCTTCTTCCTTGTATATATTAATTTTGTACATATTGTCTTAATGATATTACTTCTCCAGCGATACTAAAAAATAATAGTTCCACCATCTTTTCATATATCTCTTTAGTTGTTTCGAACTTTGATAAATAAGGTATGAGGGGATACTTGATGGATTCAATGAGAATCTTTTGAGCCCTTACTTCCCCTTTCATGTACTTTTCAAGTGCTTGAGCTTCTTCCTTTGTAGGTTTAATTATTGAGCCCTTAACATGTTCTACAACTTCATTTTCTATGAGGATCAAATCAATCCTCTTCTTCCATGCTATAAAGTTAACTGACCCAACCAACGTGTTGCTCTCCTTGAAAAATAACATTTTGACTGATTCAGATGTAGACATAAAATTACCTAATTTAGAAGATACTCCTTGATGAAAATATCTTCAATTTTCTACCTTCTTGATCTTTGATGATGAGGTTATAGAATATTTCTTCTTAAATAAGATGTCTTCCTTCAAAATGATCCTTGACCCAAAGAGAGGGAGATCACCTTGAATCTTTGATGATGATAACAACTCCTTTATTCTAGCTTCCCGTGAATGAGTAGACTTCAAGATGCTTCGCTTGTAGGTCTTCTTGAATTTTTGTAGAGGAAGGATCTATTGAGGTCATATTTCTTGATATGAAGATTTGAGCGAGGTTCCAAAAATGCTTCAATTGTAGACTCTTTGTTTGATCAAGCAAGGGTATTCATACTTCCTTCAAAATTCATTGGAGATGAAAGGATTCTTCTTGATGCTTTGATGCCCTTGATTCTCTTCTAGAAATTTGATTATTGAGTGCTTGAGTGTCCTTTATTGAGATGCCCTTCCTTGACTTGTCACCTTAGCTCTGATACCATGTTGAGAAATCTAGGGCAAAGAGATGAGATGATTTCTCTAGCAAAGATAATTGCTTGTGAAGACTTTTTACTTTCTTAATTAGGTTCTTCTTTGACTTGATTATTATTATGTGTTCTTCTTCATCAAACAACTACCAAACATTAAATAACAATGAGACAAAGGACACAAGATGTAGGCTATCAACTAGGGCCAAAACCTCTCCAAGCATGAGAGGAAAACCCATTGAATTCTTCTTCTTATAGAATCTTCAATTGATGAATTCCAAGACCTAGACCCTTGACCAAACTCCTCCAAGATAAAGTCATTTTTTTCCCATTTTCAATAAGTCAACAAAGTCAACTTCTCCTTCTTCCTTGACCTCGTCCCTACAATAGAAGACTACTTCTCTATCT
This sequence comes from Pinus tabuliformis, assembly GCA_031772625.1. Taxonomy (NCBI): domain Eukaryota; kingdom Viridiplantae; phylum Streptophyta; class Pinopsida; order Pinales; family Pinaceae; genus Pinus; species Pinus tabuliformis. The sequence continues at coordinate 930,013,707 of CM062806.1, forward strand.
AAAGTTCTCGGCCTCCTGAAACTTCTTGTAGTCTTCGCACGTGTGAAGTGAAACAAGGTAATTTTATCCCTTTTCCTCCTTCGCTTGACAACCTCTTTTCTCTTCAAGACTTTGGTCTTCACTTTGGACTATATGGATACCACAATTCTTCTTTTAGACTTGACTATAATCTGATGTATCTTTTGTGGTGGATTCCCTAGCTTCAGCCCACACGTGTGAGAGTATTTACCCAAAAACAATCCTGAAATGATGCTTCTTCTTCTTCACTTTATGCTCTCCTTTCTTTGCTATCTTTTGTATTCTTGGAAGAGTTTCTTATGTGTGTTCTTCTCTTCAAATGTGGTCGACTATACTTCTATATATAGCCTTCTAGTCCCTTCAAAATAGGCCAACATCTCCCAGCTTCTAGGCCGACTTGACATGTTAGGAGGATCGACTTATTGCATGTATTTTTTACTTGATCTTGGAGGGTTTCTTGACTCTATTTGACTCAAATAAATTTCTTACAATATGTAACATGCCCAAATGGGTCTTCAATACATGACAATGACTCAATTGACTTTATGACTCAATGACCAATCCTAAGAGCTCACAATGGGAGCTTGACCTAAAATAAAAATTTTCCTTGAGCATGAAATCCATGCCTCAAGATCAATAATAATAAATTTATTTTTCTCATTACATTAAATTCATTAAATCATGATTACACATGTCATTATGAAGACCCTTGTTACATATTTCAACACTACATTGTAGTTGATGAAATCCCAAAAACACAGCTTAAAAATCTAAATCCTCATATACAAATTCAAAACCTAATCCATAGACCCTAAAAACACAACTTAAAAGCATAAACCCTCATAAACATGTTCAAAAATGTGAACCACAATAATGAACTTAGCTCTAGAAAATTCCATGGTAGGGATTCTACTATGCATGTTGTGCTTTTTTCCACCTAATCTCATGAGTTGAAAACATTCATGTAGTTATTTTAATACTGTTGTGCTCTTTTCCTCAAGTGAAATTAAGGCACATATGCCTCAAAATATGGCAATCCAATTTGATGAGCTCACAGTCTAAAATTGTTTTCGTATGCTTCTAGTGTGCAAGCCTAGCCTAATGAAAATGAGTGTTTTTAATTTGTTGCTTGGGCATAAAGAAATCAGTCATAGGATTTAATCCTGTGCTATGATTGTAAGATTTGGTATTGAGAATTATTTTTTCAAACCTTCATTAGATTATGCCTCGAAATCTATTTTTGAAAAAAAATATTTTCGTTTACCGTTTAATTCCATTTGTCTGTTTGTTTTTTTACTTTAGGGTGAAATGAAATACACACAACATGAATGCATATATATTTTAATCATTTTTATCAGGTCTTTGGCATTGAAATATGAATACATGAAACTTATTATTTTTTTGTTACTGGTCATGGAAAGGATAGTCCTTGCAACCTTTAACTGTGTGTCTTAATCTCATGGTTATGTTATAGCATTTTTTTGTCTCTCGGTCTTGATTAGGTTAAAATAACATTGCTTTTGCATTTTCTACCAATAAAATAAGTTTAAAGTTTCATCAGTTATGCCTTTTAGAGTCAATCAAATTGAAGTGTGTAGCTAATAGTAATGTGCAAAATTAAAAAACCTTTATATAAGGTTGAGATTTTCAATCTCATCTCTTTGTTGTTTATCTTGGCCAATCCTTAAAATTCAAAAGGGCTTGGATTCAATTTTTATCTGGTGCATTGATGGCAATTTGATTGAATCCCTTAAGAGCACTAAATTTTATTGTGTTCATGCTCTTATTGTTTTAGTCAAAGAGTCGTTGTGAAATTCTCTTAGACCTTTGAATCATGGCACTGTAAGAAAGGAAATTATTGTTGTTTACATGATTCAACTGGTGTATAAGTTTACATTTATTGTTGAATTGAATAGTTTCTACAATACCAAGATTAGAATGAAATGCAACAACTTCTGGTTAGCTTAGGTGAACTACTTTACAAGTTTCCGATCAATGTCATGGGACCATGCATAAGTTCGTAAGTCATCTTCTCACTTTTGTCATTTCCTGAATTGGACAAATAACACATTAGTTGTTTAGTAGTGGTTGAAATCATAATAAGGTGAATTGTCAATACTAAGTTTAGTATGGCCTCTTAAGCTCTCACAATCAACATGCACGTACCACCATGAGAGACTATGGTTAGCATGTAATCAGCATGATTGACACTTCAATTTTTTCGCCCGTGTCTCTGTTCTTGGCTTCTTGAGATTTCGACGTTCCTTTGCACCTCTTGATGCAATTGCTAAAATTACTTTAATGTGCCTTTCAATGAATCCTAAAGAAGATCTCAACAATGGTAATCATTAGTGACTTTAATTTATTAATGTGAATAGATCTCTCCAAACGGTCTACATATTTGTGTACAATTTTATCATCGTTCTTTCCACTCCAAAGTCCAATTAGATTGCAACAAAATTCTATAAGTTGCACAAAATGAAAGGTTCAATTTCCATTAATAATATTAAGTAATTTATATCATCATTGTTACTAATTATGTTAAACACAATGACTTTATACATAATTTGAATGTATTTCTTTATTTTCAATTTTTCAGTGACCTGCTATTAATTTCCCTTTGACTAATTTTTTTTTTTAAGTTTAACATTATGAAATGAAATTTGTTATTTTAAAATAAAATTTAAATTCATTTATCTTAAATATTATTGGTTGAAATATTTCGACTCTTATTATATAATAATAGCAAAAATTAACTTTAATGTACTACATCATTAATTAATATCATACTATCTACATTATTTTTATTATTTATTATTCTTTATACATCATTTTTGAGATCATATTCTTACATTTGTCATATGAAAAAATATAAACAAAGAACAAAACTATTTATTCCATAAAGGAAATAAAAAGACTTGACCTACAAATTTATATAAATGAAAACCACCATCAATATACCTACCTTTGAAAGAATAATTACAACTTTGGTGTGTGAACTTATGTAAATGGAAGTGGTGGGCCTTGCTTGGCCGAGGAATCAATATCTTACCACGTACAACCAACCGTTTAATATACCTTATAATCCCCACCCGATTTATTGATTGATTATAAAAGTACAACCAACCATTTAATATACCTTATAATCCCCACACGAATTATTGATTGATTATAAAAGGTCATGAAAATGACGAGAAAAAGGTTGTGCCGCTAAATCGAATGACAATTGTTTATTTATCTTTTATATTTATTTTTACTAAAATCAAATTTTACATATTTAATTTTGTATTTTAAAATTAAATAAAAATTATATTTATTATTATTTTAAATATAAATATATTAAATTTAGTAAATAATAATAAAATTATTATTTTTATTATTTAATTTTAAAATTATTATATTTTTTTATTTTAATTTAGTTATATTTAAATTAGGTAACAAATACTCGCTACCATGTAGCTTGTTAATGATATTACTCGCTACTATGTAGCTTGTTAATGAGATGTAATATTAAGTAAAGTATTTTTTTAAAAATCATATAAGAGAAATTGTTGGCCAACGCGTTTCGAACGAATTAAATTGTATATAGCTGTAATAGTTAATTGTAAAATTTAAAATGTAAGGTTATTTTTTATTTCAATTCCATCCATGTAATTTGTTTTTTTAATTCTATTTGTTGTTTTAGTTGAAATTGGTAAATATAGGCCCATCATTGTCATATGAGGCTATTTTGGCTATTAGTCTTCAACTTTTCTCAGTGCTTTGTGTTGTTGCAACCATGATTTGAGGTCTGTGAGGTTTTTGTGTTGTTGCAACCATCATTTGAGGTCTGTGAGGTTTATGGTTTGAGCTTATGTAATTAAGTATTTTTCTTTGACTTCTGTTTGGGTTATGCTTCTAACACTAAAGTTACAACTGTGTTATCAGTTTTCCGTCATTGGCTTTACTCTATTGTGCATTATTGTTTATGTTGAATAAATTCGTGTACATTTGGTGCTTGTTGTTTCACTCATCATTTGTCAAACATAGAAAGTATCAACGTTTTAGATTTTTTGTTTTTTTGTTTTGCCTATATTTTTAATTACTTTTTTCATTGATAATTTTTATTCAAACCAACATTCCTCATGGACATGAGGTTAAATTGTAATTGGGTCCTAGTTTCTTGAAGTCATGTATGGTTCCAATACTAGGTGTACCATGGATAGCACATGACCCCTTTGTAGGTAGCTTGAATGATGACTAACATGGGATAATACCTCAACCATGTCTTAAATGAGATACTAGTGATCAACTAAAGTTATTTTTCTAGTTTTAGGGTATGACCTAAAACTACTTTTAATTGACAAATAAGTAATCTTCCTTGAGTACTACCCAAGACCCATATGCATCTAGCGTGTGAGGTAGTCGTTGAAAATAACAACAAGAAATGATAAAAATAGAATCCAGAAATTCCAATTTAAATTTTCCTTGAATTAAACTGAGATTTAAAATCAAATTTTATTCTTGTAGCAACTTGTAATAGTTAACTAGAGTGAACTGACTTAGTTAACTTAGGAATTTTGAGTTGGAAGTCTTTCTGAAGTCATGTATATGTTATCCCTATATTATAGGGGTCCAAGATGAGTTAAGTATGAGTGGTAATTAGTTAACTCAATTTATTGAGTTAAGTCTAGTTAAATTAGTTCCAAACTGTTTGAGGAACTAATAGTGAGTTAACAGTCAGTTGATGCATTAGTGCACTCAACTAGTGCTACTCCAGTTAACTGAATATTCCCTCATCAGAAACTCATGCATGTCGATTATGAGAAAGACCCAGTTGAGACTAGAATACAGGGATAGTGTACTATTTGTTTTAGATTTTTCTGAGTTGCATTGATAGTGCATGCAATCAAGAATCGATCCTTGAAGGGACTGCGCTGAGGAATTTCCCTTTAAATATAGGCTAATTCTCTCAGGAATTGTGCAAAGAATTAGAAGCTTAGAGGCTTGGAAATTTGGCTAAGTATTGGTCAAAGGAAGACATCACACGGAGGATAGGAAATACTTGTGCAGGTTAAGTTCAAGGTTGAGCAGAGTATATTGTATTTATCAAAATTCTTTGACCAAGGACGCAAGGAAATAGGAGGCTTGGAGAGCAGAGAAAAGGCCTATATTTGACTTGAGCTTGCTTGTGAGTTGGAGATTGATTTTACTGAGTGCTGAGATTATTCTTGTGAGAACAAGCATTGCATTATCATCTTGGATTTATGATCAATGCAATACAGATAGTGGGGTTTTGAGTTGTGGCTTTCCCCAGAAACTTACTGTGTTATGTGCCATTGATGTTCTTCCTCTTGTCGATTATTGTTTTGCTCGATCTTTATGTGCTTCCATTGTAAAGAGTAGAAGTATATTCTTGTCTCTTTTTTTAGTAGATTACATGAGCTTGTGAATCTACAAGATTTTCTACATGGTATTAGAGTCGAGAGTAGTATACTAGAGGAGATTTCAAAGTTTTGAGTTTTGGGCCGTGAGTTTGCAGAGAATATCTGAAAAATTTTGTACAAAATTTTCAGAAACAAATAACAGATTTGGATTCTTTGCAAAAAAATACCCAAATTCAAAAAAAAAATCAACTAAATCAGATTTCAAATGAGGGAGATATCATTGATTTAAAATCAACGTTTTTTCCAGAAAATTTCGTGACGGCAGGACAATTGAAACAGATTGGTGTGCTAGCTAAGAACCTGTATACACTTGAGGTACAAGATGGATGCAAAGCCTTGAGGAGAAAGGCAAAGGTTAGATACTTGGTGGTTGAGAGGGACAGTAAATAACCTCTCAACATGTAGCCCTAGAAGAAGCCTCTAAATCAGCTTCAGGAAGTTGTGGAGAAGCCACATCTAGAGAAGCTGAGAGGAGACCAAGTGGAGAGATCCACTCAAGAAAAGAAGAAGCGGTCTCAGAAAATTGTGGAGAAGCCACAATTGGAGAAACAGAGAGAAGACTGAGTGGAGGCATCCAATCATGCAGAGACCTCCAGTAGGGGGGAATTTCAAGCCAAGTGGGCAGAGGGATCACATGCAACCATACCTCCAGGTGTGAGGTGGGGCGATTTGAAGTGATAGTCCCAAGAGGGATGAAATTAGGTAGGGTCCATTGAGTGGTTTTATCTCATGGATTGTACCTTGCTACGAGAGCCCAAATTACATAGTAGCGGGAGGAATAAGTGGGATTGATGTAGTCAAAGATCAAAGTGACAGAGGCTAGAGAAGTCAGGTACTGAAGAGCGTAGAGAGGGTTGACAACAGTGAAAAAGGCAGAGTCAAAAGAAGCGCAGAGTTTTCAGTCGACAAAGGCAATAGTAGTCAGAGACTTTGATGACAAAGACCTCATTTTGATTTAGGTTGGATGTTTTTTTGTTTCTGGAGTTGCTGTAGCAACAACACTAGAGAGAAGTGTTGCATCCAGAACATTCCAAAGGTTCAAGATCGGGATCGAGTTGAATTCATTTCTTATTGAGAGGGAGTGTTAAAAATAGCAACAAGAAATGATAAAAATAGAATCCAAAATATCTAGTTGAATTTGTCCTTGAATTAAATTGAGAATTAAAATTGAATTTTATTCTCATAGCAACTTGTAATAGTTACCTAGAGTGAGTTGACTTAGTTAATTTAGGAATTTCGAGTTGGAAGTCCTTCTGAAGTCATGTATATGTTATCCCTATATTATAGGGGTCCAGGATGAGTTAACTATGAGTGGTAATTAGTTAACTCAGTTTATTGAGTTAAGTCTAGTTAAATTAGTTCCAAACTGTTTGAGGAACTAATAGTGAGTTAACAATTAGTTGATGTATTAGTGCACTCAACTAGTGCAACTACAGTTAACTGAATATTCCCTCATCAAAAACTCATGCATGTCGATTATGAGAAAGACCCAGTTAAGACTAGAGTGCAAGGATGATGTACTATTTATTTTAGATTTTTCCGAGTTGCACTGATAATGCATGAAATCAGGAACTGATCCTTGAAGGGATTGCATAGTTATGGACGAGGAATTTCCCTTTATATATGGGCTAATTCTCTCGGGAATTGTTCAAAGAATTACAAGCTTGGAGGCTTGGAAATTTGGCTAAGTATTGACCAAAGGAATTCATCAGGCAGAGGATAGGAAATACTTGTGCAAGTTAAGCTCAAGGTTGAGCATAGCATATTGTATTTATCCAAATTCTTTGACCAAGGGTGCAAGGAAATAGGAGGCTTGGAGAGCAGAGAAGAGGCATGGATTTGGCTTGAGCTTGCTTGTGAGTTGGAGATTGATTTTACTGAGTGTTGGGATTGTTCTTATGAGAAAAAGCATTGTATTATCATCTTGGATTTCTGATTAATGCAATACAAATAGTGGGGTTTTGAATTGTGGCTTTCCCCGGATACTTATTGGGTTGTGTGCCATTGATGTTCTTTTTCTTGTTGATTACTGTTTTCATCGATCTATTGGCTTTCACTGGTTGAAAGTAGAAGTAGATTCTTGTCTTTTTCTTTAGTACATTGTATGAGCTTGTGAATCTAGAAGATTTTCTACAGTAGTTTTCCCTCTTAGAGACCACTAGTGGGTTAAACAATGTAGCCTATCAAACGGGAAACCCCAAAAAAACATGAAAAACAGTCTAGAAATGAAACTATTGATGATGGAATAATGAATTATTTATTTATTTTTATTTTATTTTATTTATTTTGTTTTTTTTTCAGGCTAAATTTTCAATATTTTTAATGACAGTAAAATCCATTTTTTTTGTGCAAGAATCACCCTGAAAATGAAAAGTGTTGATACTAGAATAATTTATTTATTTATTTTTTTGTGCGGTAAATTTTCAACATTTTTTAAAAATGACAGTAAAAGCCAATAAAAAAACATTTTTTTGGTGCAGAAAACACCCTAAAAATGAAAACTTTTGATGCTGGAATAATGTCTTTTTTCTTTTCGGGGTTAATTTTCAAGTTTTTTTAGCAATAGCGTTAAGGATAAAATATCGTAACTCCGAAAAACCTTAAAACTCCAACAATTTCCAGGCATGACATTAAAGATAAAATATCACGTCTCTGAAAAGCGTTAAAATTCCAACAATTTTTAGCCATGGTGTTAAAGATAAAATACTTATCACTGTTTTCAACCATAGGATTAAAGATAAAGTATCATGACTCAGAAAGACCTTAAAATTTTGACAAATTTTCAACCATGGAATCGAAGATCATGACTACAAAAAACCTTAAGTTTTCAAGATATTTCAACCATGGCATGATGGGAAAATTATATGACTAAAAAACTTTAAAAAAGAACCCTTGAATGAAAGAGTCATTATACCAAGTGTAATTTCCTTTTTAAATGCTAAAAATATAACTATTTTAAAATCTTAGTCTAAGACAACTTGACACATTGCAACAAAAATTTAAAAATAAACCATCAAACTGACATGTAGTGTAGGCAAACTCGAACCATCACAATGAAAACTTGAAAGTCAACCATAAAATTGACACATTGTGGAGGCAAACTTAATCTATTATAATGAAAACTTTAAAATCAATTATCAAATTGACACATAATGGAGTCGGGTTGCTAGCCGATGATTGACATGGACCTTGTAGAGAAAAATAAAACAAAACAAAACAAAAAATAAATAAATAAATAAATAAATAAAAATAAAAAATAAAAAACAACATAAAAATTAAAACATTCAAAAATTTTAAAACTAGGAAAAATATTATAACAAGCAAATAAAAATTATATTAAAACATTAAAAAAATATACCCGAAAAGAAAGAAAAAACAAACAAACAAAATTAACTCATAAAAACAAAAATAAGAAATAAAAAAAGTGAAAAAAAATATTTAAAAATATATAATTTAAGAAAAAAAAAATTAACACAAAAAATTAAAACAATAAAAAAACAAATAAATAAAAACAAATTGGATAGTTAAAAACAAAACATTATTATTTTTTAAACATAAAAGTTAAAAAATTAAAATTATATATATATATATGAACAATAAAATAAAATAAAATCATTAAAATAATTTTTATTAAATAGCAAAAAAAATCAAACTAATTAAAAAATTTAAAATAGAAAATAGTAAAATAAATAAATAACATTAAAAAATAAAAAATAAAAAATACACATTAAAAAGAATTAAAAGAAAAAGTATATATGCCCTGGCGTGCAGCCTCTCGGGCCCCTTGGGTGGGCTTGGCTGATTCCCAAAATTGTCCAGGCTCGCCGACGGTGTTCGAGGGGCTGTTGGCTAAGGCAGGGCCCTGGCTAGTGGCCCCTTGAGCCCCCTGGGTGGGCCTGAGTGATTCTGGGAATCGGCGAGACCCACCTAGGGGGCCTGCATTCTAGATGTCTTAAAAAGAGAAAGGTTGTATTTGAAGATGTCTAAGTGTCAATTTGGGAAAACCTCTTTGGTATATTTGGGTCATATTGTAGGAGGGGGTGAATTGAAGATTGATCCCTCAAAGGTTAGAGTCATTGTGAATTGGCTTAAGCCAAATAATGTAATAGATGTTAGGAGCTTTTTGGGAGCAACCCAATATTAGAGAAAGTTTATTGCTAGCTTCTAATTTATTGCAGCTCCATTACATGCTTTGAAAAGTGTGAAACAGGTCTTTTAGTGGGGAGGCAAGAAACAAAAAGCCTTTGATACATTGAAAGAGAAAATCAATACAACACTAGTTCTTGCACTTCCAGATCTTAAGCAGCCATTTGAGATTCAAACTGATGCAAGTGATTATGCCATGGGAGTAGTTTTGATGCAACATGGTAAGCCTATTTGTTATCATTTTGAAACCTTTACCAATGCAGTAATTAACTATCCAACTTATGATAAAGAGTTGTATGTTTTGGTACAAAGCGTGAAGAAATGGAAGCATTATTTGATGGGTAAAGAAATGATTATTCATACTGACCATCAACCTTTGCAATATTTACAATCACAAACCAAGCTACAACAAGCAAGACATTTCAGATGGATGGGATTTCTATAGCAATTCCATTTGGTAATCAGGTACAAGAAAGGTATATACAACAAAGTTGTTGATATGTTGTCAAGGCCTATTGTTAATGCATTTGTCTTTCTTAAGCATAACTTAATCATGCATGAAAGTTATATTGAACAATATGCTCAAGATGACGATTTTAAAGATGTTTATGCAACTTCGATTCAAGGAAATCATGTTGGAGAGTTAGATTATCATGTTCATGATAATTTGTTGTGTTGTCTTGGCAAGTTGTGTGCTCCACAGGGTGAAAGAGTCAATGTCATAAGATAAGCCCACGTTTATCTTATTGTTGGTCACTTTGGTGTAGGCAAAATAATTGCACAATTACAAATGTATTGTTATTGGCCTCATATGAATGAAAATGTTTCAAGATATGTAAGAGGATGTTCCATGTGTGCTACCAACAAGCCTACCAATAGAAAGTTGGATTTGTATACTCTACTTCCTATTCCTTGTTGTCCTTGGGAAAGTATTTCCATGGATTTTGTTGGAGGACTACCTATGTCTAAAAAAGGTCATGATTATTTATATGTTGTTGTGGATCATTTCAGCAAAATGTGTGTTTTTATGCCTTGTAAGAAGTAGGTTACAGCGAAACAAACCACAAAGCTGTTCTTCTAAAATGTATGGGTACACTTTGGGTTTCCCACTTCTATTATTTCTGATCGAGTTTCTCGATTTTTCAGGATATTTTGGTCAAGTTTATGGAAAGTCATGGACACCAAGTTGAAGAAGAGCACATCATTTCATCCAAAAAATGATGGCCAAACAGAAGTGGTAAACATAACAGTAGTACATATCCTTCATGGATACTGCAGCAAGCATCCTAATCTTTGGGATGAACTCTTACATTACATCCAGCATGCCTACAATAGAGCCCGTCATTCTTTGACTCACACATCTCCATTCAAAGCATGTTTAGGATATTTACCAAAATATCTCTTATATTTTATCTTTGGTAAAGATGTTGTGGTGGATAGACATAATGATATAGACAAATCCAAGCACCTTATCGAATAAATTTAGTTGGTGCATCAGATGGTACATGAATAGTTGGAGAAGAGTCAAGCCAAGTACAAGGAGAGACATGACAAGCATCGTGTTGACCACAACTTCCAAGTGGGAGATCAGGTTTGGCTATATATCAACAAGGAAAGACTCAAGGTAAAAATCTCAAGCCAATCATGAATGGTCCTTTTAAAATCTTGGAGAAGATTGGTAATAATGCATTCTAGTTAAATTTACCACCATATATGCAAATTTACTTTGTTGTCAATGTGGAAAATTTGATATTATATGAGCATCCTATGATTGAAGATCAAGGAGAGAATGTCTAGATTACAACCATAGAATATTATCTCCTGAATACTGATAATAATTGCAACAAGATACTATCATGTTGACAGTGTTGGACCCACCAACATGTCAAGGGGATCTCCTTGGTAAGAGGTCCCAATTAGGCCTCACACCATTTAGTGTAGGAGTCCCAAGAGTGGGTTGTAAGGTAACGCCTTGACCGCAATGTCGCATAGAGGCAAGTAAGATAACTCTGTTAGTAGCAAGGGTGTGACTGATGCAGAGAGTCAAGGAATGTGTATGAGAGGTTCCAACACTTCGAAGGGAGAGGAAAGTGAAGGTGAGTTCCAGGTTGAAAGGGAACAATCCCAACTCGGCTAGGAACACACCACACAAAGGACATGCACAGCTTTCAGCGGAGCAGTCCACTTGAATGCGAAAGTCACAACATACAAGGTAAGATAACATGAAAAACACTCATGGATCTGTCCGAGACGAGTGTGATGGTTGATATAGTCAGGTTCATGAGAAAGGTATGTCTGATGTTTGGTAGAGTAGTCGAAAAGGACGGTGACAACATTGACAACATATGCAACACATTAGCAACAAGATTCATATAATTTCATACAAATCAGTTCATTTACAAGTACGTAAGTTAAACAACATATATCATTAAGGTAATCGAAACAATCCAACTACCATAACAACATATGCATGAAAATGTGTTGGCTCTTATTATTAAAGAAGTGTAAGTCACAATCATACAATACACCATGTAAACCTGCTAGCCCCAAGAGTGGAACGATACGGCCACATCTGCCTGCTCCCCCAAAGAGATGCACTAGCTCCGTGCAGTGGAGAGCCAAGGAGTGTTACAATACTATCAAGTCTTCTTCAAGATAGTCTTAGTAGAAGCTTGGCTGACCAATAAGCCCTTACAATGAGTTATGAGGGATTATTTATAGCAAAGGTTGGGGTGACCCTTGACATTCCCCTTTGTGAGAGTTCAACTACCCTCATGATTCTCCACCTACTCTATGACTGTTACATCCAACCATTGACACTTGACTTACACTTGACATGACTCAACATTACAATGCACATGTACTCATGTCAGACAACATGGCTTGAGCAAGCCTTGCAAGACATCACTGACACTCGTTCCATTGTGATAAGACCAACTCTTTGACATGCTTGTGATAGTGAAGGCGGTGAGCTGATGCCAAACTTGGTCATCTGTGATGGTGTGCATGCACCTCATGGTGACATCTTGCTAAAGCGAACTCTTGTCTTCGTTGCAACCAGTGCATTGGTTCGGCCCCTTCATCCAACTCATCTGCTAACATCTGCATGGTCTTCTTGGGTATGGTTGAACTGACAACACGCTGATGCATAGTGTCCTTTCTGATCTTCAAGTGTGTGCTGGTGGTCATGTGCATCAATTTGCTGGAGTGCATGTTCAGCCCCAATTTGACTTGCTTCTTGTCTTCGCCTAGGTGAGTGTGTTGAATGGGTTGGATTGCATGTGTGTGCTGAACAACATGCATGTTGTTGGATCCTTTGCATGAGATTAACAACACTGCTCACCATGTTTGATTTGTGTCAGCTACTAGGATGGATCCTTAACTTGTACTGGCACAGTTTCATCCGTGAGTGCATGTTACACCCACTATTGTTCCTGTTCCTGCTGCAACTCATTGGACATCTGTGCAGCTTCATGTTCTTCCTAAGTTACTGCTTCAGCACATGGAACTCCTTCTTTGTTCCATCTTTCGCCTTTGCGCGATCTTCATGTCACACTATCACTTCATAACCTAAGTCTCCAAAGTTGCTTTCATTATCAGTGGGTTTTCTTGATCTTGCAACTTTGCTCTGCCTCTATGTTGTCAACAACCTTCCTCTTGCATTTGCTGCGTTTGATTCATTCGCTGCATTTGGTATGTTGCCTTCAATTGTTGTTCATGATGCTACTCGCTATGATGCTGGTACTTGATGCCCTTTTCCATGAACAACTTGATGTCTTCATGAGTAAGCAAGCTCATGGACACTTGATCGACTACATCCCCAAGCGTGCTTTGAATGATGTCTTCATCCCTGCTCTCCTCGAAACCATTGTACCTATACTGTTGAGAGGAAAATGAACACCTGCGATACTTGGAGACATGGCAACACTCATAACAAGCAATCTGTCAGTCGAAAACTAGAATGAACATGCGAACTGACTTGCAACATACTTGGGTGAATGATCATGAAGGTTGCACAATTTCAGCCGAGAGGTCGGGAGACCGACTTCCAAGACTGCACTAGGCACAGTTTGAGCTGCTGAGAGACTGACTGACTATTGGAGCTGTGCAATGCACAGTCCAGTTTAGCTGTTCACTACTGGGATTGTGCATTAAGCAATTCCATCTAGGAAAAATTGCTAGCCCAGGGACAAATTTGTGCAATTTCTTGAGCCAAGTAGCCACTGCCCTCTAGAAATGAGAAAAATAGTCCAAGAGGCTAGTGTTGGGCAAGAATGCGTAAATTTGGAGAGGAAGGTGAGCATTCCTTCCCCAGACTATGGAATGTAGCCTTGGTGAAGGCAGAGTCCGGGCCAAGGTTGGCCCGACTTGCCGACGAGCAACTGAAAGCAACTAAGATAGTAAACACATGGTGACACTAAGTGATAGCAAAAGTGATTGACAGTGCATGCAAAACATGAATGAAATATTCAACAAATAGATCAACATGCATGTGGGTGAGGCAGTTCGCCGGTTGGGTGAACATCTGTGCAAAACAATTTCATGCATGCGACAACAGTGAGATATCAATGAAAATTGAAATAGAGCTAGGACAAGCTAAAATACATGTAAACGACAGAAGGTGTTCAAAGAAATCAAGAAAAAAACATTCACACAAGAGAATACACAAAAAGCGACAGAAATGTAGCACAAGGCATGGGAAGCAAGCTTACCCCAAAACAACTGAGTTGAATGTGCCGATTGCTCCTAGATGTGATGTGGGATGTCAGAGCTACAAGGTTGATGTGAGGAATGAGCTCTGCAACATTCGGTTGATGAGTTTTTATAACATCAAGGTTGTGATGCACATGCCACAAATCTAGGGGAAGCGACACTTGGAGGGAGGCTTCTGAATTGTTCCTTGCATGTAACCTCCAATTGCTAAACATAGATCCCTAAAAAAAGTGATGCCTTTGCATGCTACCTTGCAAGAAACAACCCATGCATGCAAGTATATTTTGTTCAGTCCCAGAGGGAACCGTTCAACTCAGCTGCACATGCAAGAGACTGCTTGATTGCTGGAGAAAAATGTGCATTTCTGGCTGGGAGCTAGGTTGGCTGCCCAGGAGATTTCCACAATTTTTGGGTTGAGCAGCTGACTATTGCCTAGATTTGTACAAATCCTAGTCTGAACAACCCGCTTCTAGGAAAAATTGCGCAAATCCTGCTAGGAGGGTTGGCTTGCGCAATCCTGGAGCCCAACAGGTTGTCAAAGAGGATTGCACAATTTCTAGAGGGAAGGCTGGTTTCCCTCTAGAAATGCACAATTTCCAAGGGGAAGCTTCTTAGCCTACAACTGGACCAAGTCCGAGTGAGCAGCCTGTGAACGGAAAAGATCAAACTGTGATTTCCAGGTTACCTTTGAGCAAGAAATACACTGAAGCTTGAGGAATTGACGAAGCAAGGCAAGCTGCTATGAAGGTTGGTAGGGAGGCTCCAAAACAGGCTAAGGAAAATTTTTGGAGGGTGGTTGTAGCCACTACAACACTTGGTAACACACTGGTAGAACTCCAGCTCTCTGAATGGACCTTGTTCGTGAAAAGCAAGTCTAACACCTTCGGAAGTATTGTTCATCTCTCAGCTCGTCTTGGCTTCACACTAGCTTGATTGTAAGATGTAGCATCTGCCAGACTCTTGGTCGATTGACACACATTCCAAGCCAAGGCAACACAGTTGTTTCGATTGGGGTTGAGGGGTATATAAGTGCACAAGCAGTATAGTCGTCAGAGTCTAAGTTTCATCTCTGGTGTTGCTCCACTACTAGTAGGGCTGGACATTACCTCGGTGGAGTCACATACGAACACAAGCATGGCTCCACTACCAGCGAGCTTGGTCAATACCCCGGCATAGTTACTTGCATCACCTCCCTGCACATGAAGCCTTTCTCTTCTTTCACCTTATTCATTTTTCATTTTGAATTTTTTGACTTTTCATTTTTTTTCACTGTGCATAACAGTTATTCATTTCAGAGGTGGAAGAGGATCTCGACTTATTGAGAGTAGAGGAGGTTGTTCCAATAGAGAAGTAGTTTATTGTATCTCTGACATGATTGTTAAGGTTTTCCCCCTCACCTTACTCTACTTCACTGAGTTGACAAGGGTTAACCCAAAAACAACCGACTAGAGCAGGTGACACTAGTTAGCACGCAACCGTTGTGTTTTCACCAAGGTTCACTTTGAACAGTATGTATTTTCCTTAGACGTATCATGGAATAAAAGTAACAAGCTCATCATATAGAGGCAAGATGACAGATAACCAAGTAGTGGTAGCTGTAAAAGCCCTCTTGTACTTAACCCAGCTTGTTTCAAGAGTCATATTCATGCCAACTAACCTACGAACAAAACGAGGGAAAGAACTAATCAATCAACAAAGCAAAGCAAGCGCGGAAGTAAAAACGAAAGCGAAGCAAGAAAACAAACAAGCAAGAAAACAAACAATCAAACAAAGCATGTAAGAAAACAAGCATGCAAGAAAACAACTGAAAGCAAACACTACTCCTACTCCTACACTAACAGTGCATGGGCATAATCACGTGAAGTGATATTTCCAATGAAGCCACTGGCGCATTGGTAGACCCATGTTGGTGAAGGCTTGGTCTGTGAGTAACCCAGTTGTGCGGACTAGCAAACAAGAAATATATAAACCTAAAGACAACCACACTTCATGTTTCAAAGTGCCAACGAAACATAAGTGAGTGCATGTGCATGATGGACAACCTGTTGACTTATCATGGTGCTGTGTGACAATACATGCAACTTTGAAGCAAAAGCACACTATTGACTGAGACATGCAAGCAAACGAAAGAAAAAAAGATAACTTGCATCGTGAACGAGTGCTTTCAATGTAAGACTCCTCCAATTCATGAGCAATGGGATCATGCAGTTCGAGTTGAGGAAGTGTGATCAATGAGTTAGATTGATCTTGAGTGCATACAGATGAGTGATGAGGAGCCTTGAGTGTTTGAACAATTTCCTAATCGGAAGTGAAACCAACCTCAGGACAACGAGGGCCTGACATAACCATCAGCTCAGGCTGAAGTGCCTCGACGGTCTGTGGGGTTTCGACTTCATTGACAGATGGATCTTCATAGACCAGTGGCTTAGATAGATTAACAATGAGTGAATCAACATTGTGATCGGATGATGAGGTGAAGAGATCACGACAACCAAGATCAAAAAATTCAGGATGTTGGTCGGCATCCTCATGATTTGACGAATCACACAGAGGGGTAGATGAGAAGGAAGGATGTTCACCCTCTGCGTTTCTGGAAAGAGTAGATGAAAGATCAAGTGGATTTTCAATGAATGATTGGTCCTCTTTGTTGTTGGATGATGGGCTAACATACGGTGTGTCCTGTGAAAGATCAACAATGGGTGCATCCATGGATGAAGACACACATGCAAAATCATGGATGGCAAGTTCACCAACGATGTTAGGAAAGAACGGAGGGGGCTCGGACGGAAGGGAGTCATCCTTCGCTGAGTGTTGATGCTCAAGCTCCCACTCATACTCTTCATGAATGACAACGCATGTTGGTTGTGCAACACCAACTCCGTTAGTGGGTTGTTCCTTAGTCATAACAAGTGGAGAGTTCATAATGGACGAACACAAGACAACATCATTCGGTGGAACACCTAAGTGCGAAGATGGAGGTCGAAAAAATAATGCATATGAGAATTCGAAGTACTCACAACCAAATCTGTGTGAAAATGGAGTGGAGTGATGTTGGGATAGTGTGAAGGATAAACATGTTTGCAAACATGATCCTCAACATCACTAGGCGATGGTGGAACTGTTGAATGAGAGGGAGGCGGATAGTCCATTGAGACAGTGCTTGCTCCCACATGGGATTGCGCAGTTCCATCAACGAAGAAGGTTGAGTGAGGCTTGACATCAAGATTTCTCTTGGGATGGGTAGATTTCTTAAGACAGTACTTGAACTGGTCCTAGAGATAAGCGAACTTCATCTAGCTCCTCGGAGCTTGAAACTGCAAGTCACGGAAGCACTGCCAAAAATCAATAACGGATTCATGCGGAGCCCTCCATTGTTGTAACAGTTTTCGGTCAAGATGGTCTGGATCAAAATGATAGAACATGTCTTCAATAAGATCACAAAAGTGCTCACATGAGTGCATGGTGTCAGTCGGTAGGCTGAGCACCCAACGAAATGGAGATTCACGAAGTGTGTATGCAAGAAGCAAACCGGCCTGTTCATCAGTAAACTCATCTTTCTCATAAATCATGGAAAGAAAGTTATGTAAGTTATCAGTCCAGGCCACTTCACCTTCACCATCATACGTGTGAGTGGAAAATAGATCAAATAGCTTCTCCGAGATGGATACATCTTCACGATTCGAAAAACACCTCAGGGGAAGAAGAATGTAAGACTCCATGGAAGATATGCAATGGTTCAAAACTAGATGAGAGGACACTACTTGTCATCAGGCCCTCCTTCTAGCGCCAGAAATGTTGATGGCGCTGGACCCGCCAACATGTCAAGGGGATTTCCCCAGTAAGAGGTCCCAATTAGACCTCAGATCATTTGGTGTAGGAGTCCGAGCAATGGGTCGTAAGGTAATGCGTTGACCGCAATGTCGCACAGAGGCAAGTAAGATAACTATGACAATAGCAAGGTTCTGACTGATGCAGAGAGTCAAGGAATGTGTACGAGCGGTTCCAACACTTCGAAGGGAGAGGAAGGTGAAAGTGAGTTCCAAGTTGAAAGGGATTAGTCCCAACTCAGCTAGGAACACACCACACAAAGGACATGCACAGCTTTCAGCGGAGTAGTCCACTCGGATGCGACAATCACAACATTATAGGTAAGATAACACAAACAAAAATCACGGATCAGTTCGAGACGAGTGTGACAGTTGATATAGATAGGTTCATGAGAAAGGTATGTCTAATGTCTAGCGGAGTAGTCGACATGAACGGTGAGAACATTGACAACATATGTAACACATTAACAACAAGATTCATATAATTACATACAAATCAATTCATATACAAGTACGTAAGTTAAGCAACATATATCATTAAGGGAACAAGAACAATC
This sequence comes from Pinus tabuliformis, assembly GCA_031772625.1. Lineage (NCBI taxonomy): Eukaryota > Viridiplantae > Streptophyta > Pinopsida > Pinales > Pinaceae > Pinus > Pinus tabuliformis. The sequence goes on from CM062806.1 coordinate 930,032,394, forward strand.
CAACTACAATAACAACATATGCATGAAAATGTGCTGGCTCTTATTATTAAAGAAGTGTAAGTCACAATCATACAATACACCATGTAAACCTGCTAGCCCCAACAGTGGAATGTTACAGCCACATCTGCCTACTCCTCCAAATAGATGTACTAGCTCTATGCAGTGGAGAAGCCAAGGTGCGTTAAAATACTGTCCAAGTCTTCTTCAAGATAGTCTTAGTAGAAGCTTGGCTGACCAAAAATCCCTTACAATGAGTTATGAGGGACTATTTATAGAAAAGGGTGGGGTGACCCTTGACATTCCCCTTTGTGATATTTCAGATACCCTCATGACTCTCCACCTACTCTATGACTGTTACATCCAACCATTGACACTTGACTTACACTTGACATGACTCAACATTACAATGCACATGTACTCATGTGAAACAACATGGCTTGAGCAAGACTTGCAAGACATCACTAACACTTGGTCTGTTGTGATGAGACCAACTCTTTGACATGCTTGTGATAGTGAAGGTGGTGAGCTGATGCAAAACTTGGTCGTCTATGATGGTGTGCATGCACCTCATGGTGACATCTTGCTGAAGCAAACTCTTGCCTCCATTGCAACCAGTGCATTGGTTCGACCTCTTCATCGAACTCATCTGCTAACATGCGCATGGTCTTCTTGAGTACGACTAAACTGATAACACACTGATGCATAGTGTCTGTGATGATCTTCAAGTGTGTGATGGTGGTCATGCACATCAACTTGCTGAAGTGCATGTTCAACCCTAGTTGGACTTGCTTCTTGTTTTCGCTGGGTGAGTGTGTTGAATGGGTTGGATTGCATGCGTGCGCTCAACGACATGCATGTTGTTGGATCCTTTACATGAAATCAACAACACTACTCACCATGTTTGATCTGTGTCGGCTGCTGGGATGGATCCTTAACTTGTACTAGCATAGTTTCATCCGTGAGTGCATGTTGCGCGCACTACTGTTCTTGTTCCTGTTGCAACTCATTGGATTGTTTGTGCAGCTTCATGTTCTTCTTGAGTTGTTGCTTCAACACATGCACCTCCTTCTTTGTTCCATATTCTGCCTTCGTGCGATCTTCATGTCACGCCATCACTTCATAGCTAGAACCTCCAAAGTTGCTTTCATTATCAGTGAATCTTCTTGATCTTGCAACTTTGCTCTGCCTCTATGTTGTCAACAACCTTCCTCTTGCATTCGTTGCGTTCACTACATTCGGTATGCTTCCTTCAGCTGTTGTTCATGATGCTACTCGTTGTGATGCTGCTACTTGATGTCCTTGTCCATGAACAACTTGATGTCTTCGTGAGTAGGCAAGCTCATGGACACTTGATTGACTGCATCCCCAAGCATGCTTTGAATGGTGTCTTCATCTTTGCTCTCCTGGAAACCATTGTACTTGTACTGCTGAGAGGAAGATGAACACCTGCGATACCTGGAGACATGGCAACACTCATAGCAAGCAATCTGTCAGTCGAAAACCAAAATGAACATGAGAACTGACTTGCAACATACATGGGTGAATGATCATGATGGTTGTGCAATTTTGGCCGGGAGGTTGGGAGACCAACTGCCAAGACTGCACTAGACATAGTTTGGGCTGCTGAGACACTGACTAACTACTGTAACTATGTAATACACAGTCTAGTCTGGCTGCTGACTGCTGAGATTGGGCATTGAGAAATTCCAGCTGGGAAGGAATGTTGGCCCAGGGACAAATTTGCGCAATTTCTTGAACCAAGTAGCCACTGCCCTCTAGAAATGCGCAACACAGTCCTGGAGGCTAGTGTTAGGAAGGAATGCACAAATCTAGAGAGGAAGGTGAGCCTTCCTTCCCCAGATTATGCAATGTAGCCTTGGTGAAGGCAGAGTCCGGGCCAAGGTTGGCCCGACTTGCCGATAGGCAACTGAAAGCAGCTAACACAGTAAATGCATGGAGATACTAAGTGATAGCAAAATTGATTGAAAGTGCATGCAAAAAATGAATGAAATATTCAACAAACAGATCAACATGCACGTGGGTGAGGCAGTTTTCTAGTTGGGCGAACGTTCGTGCAAAACAGTTTCATGCATGCGACAGCAGTGAGATATCAACGAAAATTGAAACAAAGCTAGGAAAAGATAGAATACATGTAAACGACAATAGGCATTCAAAGAAATAAAGAAAACAACATTCACACAAGTGAATACACAGAAAGCGACAAAAGTGCAACACAAGGCATGGGAAGCGAGCTTACCCCAAAATAGTTGAGCTGAATGTGCCGACTGATCCTAGATGTGATGTGGGATGTCAGAGCTACAAGGTTGATGTGAGGAATGAGCTTTGTGATGTCCGGTTTATGAGTTTTGATAACATCAAGGTTGTGATGTGCATGCCACAAATCTAGGGGCAGCAACACTTGGAGGGAGGCTTCTTAATTGTTCCTTGCATGTAACCTCCAACTGCTAAACATAGATCCCTGAAACAAGGGATGCCTTTTCATGCTGCCTTGGGAGAAACAACCCATGCATGCAAGTCTATTTTTCTTAGTCCCCGAGGGAACTAGTCAACTTAGCTGCAAATGTAAGAGACTGCTTGACTACTGGAGAAAAATGCACATTTCTGGTTGGGGTTGGACTGGCTGCCCAAGAGATTTGTGCAATTTCTAGGCTGAGTAGCTAACTGCTACCCAGATTTGCGCAAACCCTAGGCTGAATAGCCTGCTGCTGGGAAAATTTGCACAAATCCTGCTGGGAGAGTTGGCTGGCAGGATTGTGCAATCTTGGAGCCCAGCAGGTTGTTAGAGAGGATTACAAAATTTCTGGATGGAAGGCTGGTTGGCCTCTAGAAATGCACAATTTCCAAGGGGAAGCTGCTCAGCCTGCAGCTGGACCAAGTTCGGGTGAGCAACTTGTGAAGGGAAAAGATCAAACTGTGATGACCAGGCTACCTTTGGGCAAGAAAGACACAGAAGCTTGAGGACTTGACGAAGCAAGGAAATCTGCTGTGAAGGTTGGTAGGGAGGTTCCAAAACAAGCTAAGACAAAATTTTGGAGGGTGGTTGTAGCGGCTACAACATATCCTTGACAAGAGGATAAGGAATTCAAGTAGAGGCAATGTGGAGTACCTTCGTGTGGGGCTCAAGGGAACTAATCCAAGTAAGGCCAAGTGGATTGAGATTGAAAGGGTGAGGGATTTGTACCCTCACCAATTTCTTGACTAAAAATATCCTTTTGGTGGTCCAAAAGCTTCTAGCACGGAGGAATGATCCAGGGGATCAAGAAAATTCTCAAAATGAAAGTTCTTGAAATTTCTCGAAACCAATTTCAGATCGTAGTGCTCATCATCCTAAATCTAATGCCACTTGAATCGCCTCAAACCGATATTGTATGCTCATGTTATCACGTTATAAAGTTTTGGCCAAACAACTAAAACATCAAACACTAGGGTTGACTGGGCTATTGACGGGACATGCCATACGCTGATGTCAACATCTGACTGGGCAGGCATAGTGGAATGTACAGGTCAATCTCGTGCTTCCATGTGGCATTTTTGTACTGGGTTAGGTGGCACAAATTTATTGGTTGGAAGGATTATGAAGTGGGCCAATGATGAGGTGCCATGTGGCCCAATGAGAGGGTGCCACGTGACCCTCGGTGATTGGTCAAAATTTTTGTATAAGGGCCAAAGGGCCTCAAAAAGGTTTGACCCCTAGACCTCTGGTGGACCAACCTCCAACCTCACCACCATGCCACACAATAGTTCTTAGTATATATGCAACCTCCATTTGATTTAATGAGGAGTTGTTGGCGCAATGGGGGAAGGCGGTAGGGCACTTGGCCCTAGCCCCAATTCATATGCAATCATGTGACCAAAACAGAGGATCCACAATGGAGGGTGCGGGCAGATAGGCCTTGCCCCTGGTTCTTGACAACAGATGTGACCATCACCTAAGGTTTACGATGGATGGACTAACGCATGGTGCCCAACCCAGAAAATATGGAAATCACATGACTAGTACCAATTAGAGCGGAGGGCTAAGCTGACCATATGGAATTCAATGTGACCCTGATCTGGTGCTTTTAACTAGGCGACAATTTGTGCCTTTTTCGACATGAATCCAGCTGATGCCATGTGAGAGTTTCTCTTGGTGATTGGCAGAAAGGCTAAATTCATAGAATGGATAGCCAAAATTGCAGATTTGCAGGACAAATAGTAGAGCTTGGTTCCAAGAATCATATCTTTCTTATTTTTTTAACCCTTTTGAGCTCAAGAAGCACCTAGATAGGGGTTTTTGAGCATTTTGAATCCATTAGTAGCACTATTTTTGCAATTTGAGCACTATAAAATAATTTAATTTAAGATTTGAGCATATAACTGAAGAGGCCCGACATTGGAAGTTGGACCTAGAGACGTAGCCAAGGAGGGGTGAATTCCATTATCAAATTGATGTGTTGTGTTACTATTTATGATTCATTTTTCTCTATTTTATTTATGAAAACTAAGCAAAAAGCACTAAGTTTATGTAATTTTGCAACTTGATCTATTAGCCACAAGACATAAACTTGCTTGCAATTTTGTTATGAAACCTTCAAGTTTTTAATTTCAGAACACCAACGAGCCATTGGCTAGGGTGGGCAGGGCTCTTGTAGTCCCGCCCCGCCCAAGGGGCCCAATGTGCTGCTGACCAAGGTGGGCAAGGCTCGTGCAACCTCGCTCGCCTTGGCCAACATGCCTTTTCGATTCCGAAAATCAGAAAGGCTTGCCCATGGGGCCCGATGGGCTGATAGCTATGGCAGGCGAGGCTGCACGCCCTGGCCAACGACCCATCAGGACCTTGGGCAATCTTAGTTGATTCTGGGAATCGACCAAGCCTGCCCTGACCAATGACCCCTTCAGACCCCTGGGCAAGCCTCGTTGATTCCAGGAATTAGCTTGGCCAACCTAGGGGGCCTAAGGGTCCACAGGCCAGTGCTTGTGTATTTTTTTAAATTTTCTTTTTAATTTTAATTTATTTTAAATGTTGTTGTTGTTGTTTTTTTTAAATGTATTTTCATTTTAATTTTTTTAATGTATTTTCTTTTTAAATTTTTATTTTTATTTTTTTCTTTTATTTTTTAATGATTTTTTCTTTTCTTTTAATTTTTTTTTTAATTGTTATTATTATTATTAAATTTTTTTTAAATCCAATTTTTTTTTTTTTTAATTTTTTAATGATTTTTTCTTTTCTTTTAATTGTTATTATTATTATTTTTAATCCAATTTGTTTTTTTTTTGTTTATATATATATATATATATATTCCAATTTTATTTTTATGAGTTAATTTTGTTTTGTTTTGTTTTTTTGTTTTTTACATTTTTTGTATGTTTGATTTTTTTTGGGTTTTTTTTTAAAATATATTTTTGTATTTACTTGTTATTATTATTTTTCTTAATTTTTTTTGGTATTTTTTAGTTTTAATTTTTGTTTTGTTTTGTATTTTTCATTTTTATTTATTTTGCATTTTGTTTTTTATTTTATTTTGTTTTTGTTTATATATATATATATATATATATATATATATATTTAATATTAATATATAAAAAAAAATCCCAACTTCAAAATATTAATGTTATTATTTTTTTTAAACTTTGCAAAAAAAATTTGCAAATTTCATTATAAAAAAAAATATTGGAAAGAAAAACAAAAAACACAAGTTTGGAAAAACCTTAAAAAACAAACATCTCAAGACTGAAAACAAGAAGATGAATAAGACAACTTGAAAAATGATTAAATAATCAACATTTAAAAAATAATTGTGCATACTTATGACATAAGAAAATTTAATGTGTCAAAAATACGTCTTAAAAAAACAAATGTTGATGCTTTTCAAAATCCCCATGAAAATCACTGACATTTAAAAAAAAAATCCACTTGATACATTAAAAAGTTTAAAGTGTCAAAAATAAGCCTTGTAAGTCCTTTTCAAAATCAACATGAAAATCACAAACATTTAAAAAAAAAATTTATACTTGAGATAAGAGAAAATTTATAGTGTAAAAAATATGCCATAAAAAAATGTTTATGTTTTCAAAATTAGAATGAAAATCATTAATGTTTTAAAAAAAATGTTCATATTTGATAAATAAGAAATTTAAAGTGTAAAAAATAAACTCTAAAAAAAGGGGTTGATGCTGCATCAATGCTTTTCAAAATCCACATAAAAATCACAAACATTTAAAAAAAAATGTTCATACTTGATACATAATAAAATTAAAAGTGTAAAAAATACGCTAAAAGAAAGTGTATAATGAATCAACATTTTTCAAAATCGAATGATTTTTTGCTACCTCAAAACAATAAGTAGTCAGTAAAGTTCTTGTTTGATAGTTTACATTGTTATTATTTTTGGTAGCCATGTTTTGTCTACATATAATGATGTCACTACACATTGGTGTCTCAAGAATAAATTAAAACAGGTTATGTTGATAGCGTTGAGGATTGTTACCATTTTCTTGCTTAAAAAACAGAAAAAACAACAACAAAACTAAATTATCATATCATAACCCATTTTTTTTAATTGAAACAAAAACATGTATTCATTCAAAAAATATCCACACCAAGGCTAACAATGAATTACATCCTTTTGACTCATCAAATTTCCACGGAGTACACACAAATTAGAATATACATCTATTATTTTGAGGGTATTAAGAGAACAAGAGTTCCAAGTTAGACTAGAGGTGGCCAATCTTACAAATCTATAAAAAAATATATATATATAACTCAATAATACGTACTAGGGATGACATTTATAAATAATTCTTTATACCTTTGACTCCTCGACAAATTGAGGTAATTTGGCACCTTAAATTTCCAAAGATCACGAAACTAGTGGACTCATTCTTCTTTCTTTCAAACTACTTGAACTATATTTGTTGTTGTCTGATTATTAGAAGTTGTTGAAATATTTTCAACTTGCTAAGAAAGAAGCGAACTATAGAGTCTATTGCGTTCCATTTCTAGAGAATCAATTCTCTACTTCTAACGCAGAAGGATACCCATGACATTAGCATTATAGACATATCAAGTCTACTCTAATTAAAAAAAGAATTTTAAAAATGATCAACAATGCATTATTATTAGCATAACAAGTCTCTTCATGATGACAAATAATTTGTTGAAATTATCTATGAGCTTCATTGTCCATAGTGAAAAAAAACATAAACCTAGTATAATCACAAACTCGTGAGTAGTTCTAGAACAAACAAGAAAAATAAAGGTTAAGATCCATAGGCCCGAGCTCAAAGGAGACCAAAGCTAGGTTAGGAAATCTCAAATCAACTAGAATTAACACATTCACAAAGCACCCAAATTTTTCAATTTTAAAGTTTATTCCATTCTTGAATACCAAGTAACATGAACCTAAAAATCACCTATAGAATTTTTAGAATGAAAAGGTCAAGATTTCAAAACTTTTTTTTTGTTTTTTGCTAAGGCAAGAGTGGATCCTTCTATTCAAATAAAAAGAGAAATATTGTACAAAGGTGACTGCGGCTGTGAGGCCCGCCAATACGACAGGCCAACCCCAGAACAAGGTCACAAAACGACAAAGCATATCCAAGGACATGGGCCCGCCAAAACAAACCTACAGTCCAAAACTGACCGTTGGATCTAGAACTGATGATCCAGCGGATAAGAAAGATATTGGGTGGCCAACAAGCGCACCTTTTAACAAAAGAATCGGACCCGATAAACCCAATAGACCATAATCTATAATCTTATCGGGTCCGTTTTTGGCTTAACCTTCGATCACTTTAACCCTCCGAAATCCACCATATGCGCGCGATCCCAGAGAGGTCTTGTGAACTGCTCGAAACATAACCCCTGATGTGGACCCACCAACTTGCACACAAAATCCTGGCCGTAGATTATCCTCGCTTGATCCAACGGTTACAGATCATATCGCGCGGGCTAAGAGTACCGATAGTTAGCGCGTGATGAAGGTGGTAATTCCACCCCACTCCTAGCCACGTGTCGCGTGGTGAGTGGAATCGCTCCCAAATGAGAAAAACCGCTTCCTGCTTGATGAGCTTGCGAAATACCAGAAACCACCGCAAGGGCAGTAAAGCTGTTCACCGGAATAAAAGTTGGGGTTTTGCGGTTGCCGAGAAAATCCGGGTTCCGGCTCATGGGCCACAGGGAGATGAAGATCCCTGAGACGTCTGGATTGCCATTACCCGCGTTAATGAGGCCGCCATAGACCTACCACCTAAAAGGGATCACACTTGTGTCAAAACACTTCATGATGAAACCAGAATAATTGCACCCCATTACTGTGGCTCTGTGTCAGCAAAAACAATCTCTTGATTTTCCTAATGCTGCTGTCGGTCGCTAAGGGCTCTAGATGAACATCCCTCCTTCAACCTGTCATCTGTTATCTCCTCCCACCAGTAGTAGAGATCAATATGCTTATTTCGTACCCCCTCATTGGCAAGCCAGTCCGCCACTTTGTTGGCTTCCCTACGAACATGCACCAACCCAAGGGTTCTCAACATTCTTAGGTGCGCTTGGATTCTTTGGTAGACTTGCAGAAGCCGCCAATGTTCTGAGATTTTCTCAGGAGTAGCTCCAACATTTATCCTTTTTACTGAGTTAATGACAAGTTCTGAATCAGCCTCAATGATGACATTTTGAATGTTGTACTTGAGCAGTATTTCCAGGCATGATTCCATCGCCATGAGCTCAGCCATATTGTTAGTAGCTTTGCCAAGATAACTGTGGAAGATGACCTGTATGTTTCCTTCCTCATCCCTCAGAACCCCTCCATAACCTGCTTCTCCCAAATTCCCTTTTGAAGCCCCGTCTATGTTGAATTTTAAAAAACCATGAGAAGGGGGTTGCCAAGAAGACTTTTCTGTGGTTTTCTTGATAATCTGCATAGAACCCTGAGGGGGATTAACCTTGAGCTCTAATTTCTTCAATATTCTTGCCTCTCTTTGTTCAATAGGTTTACCTGTAGCTTCTCCTCCCAGGATATGTACAGTTTCTTTGAGTTGTTTAAGGACCAGTTTGAGGATGTTACTCACCAGACTCACTTTCTCCTTGAAAATCCTATTGTTACACTCCTTCCAGACATTCCAGATTAAGAATCTTGGGGTCAGCATCCAGGCAAAGTTTATGATCTCATTATCCGAGAAATTTTTCCTCCAGTTCTTCAAAGTGGTGATGATGTCATTAGCATCTCTGTCTGTTTTCTCAAAGACTTCTCCGACCCAATTCCAAAGGGTTGTGGTAAAAGTGCATCTATTCAGGAGATGATTTGTAGTTTCTTATTGTTGTCTGCATAAGTGACATCTTGAGGGGCCAACAAAACCTCTTTTTCTTAGGTTATCCCATGTCAAAATATTGCACTGTTGAACCAACCACTTGAATAGTTTTACTTTCATCCAATGAGGATTTTCCCAGATTTCTTTCCATGTCTTATCAGAGTTGGGATGATTTAGCCTTGCCTCTATTCTTTTAGCTTCCTTAAGGTTGAAGAGACCTGTTGATGAGCCCCAAAAATGGGTAACTTATTGGGCTCATTTTGCCTATTGTTCTCCATTAATCCGCCATTCTTCATAGTTTATGCATGCTTTTGAGTATATTTATGTTGATTGAATGAATGAGGATAGTCACTTGACCATGAAGACTAATACGTGTTTATTGAAGATTTTTGGACAGCTTTTGGACCAAGGTCAAGCATTTATGAGCCATTTGACAACCGAATGCAAGGGGACAAGGCTGAGGATTCATAGGGAGGGTGCCTCCTGCACTAAATGGCCTCTTCCTCGAGTTCTCCACCATCAGCTCGGAGTTCAGCAGCCCACCAACGTTGATTCCCAAGGGCAGCCAAGCAACTTTTATGAAGTGATTGAGTACTAGCAGTTTGGGCAGCCAAGCCCCTCGAATCAAGGAGGACTGTTGGAGGTCCTCGTGGTGCATAAATAGGAAGGCTTCCAGCCTTTGTAGGTTACTTTTTGAACAATTGTATTCTGCACTATAGTGCTGCTAGTTTCTCAGCTCATTTTGTAGCTTTTGTTGTACAACTTCTTTTGTGACATGGTTATTTTTGAGTAATGGAAAGTAGTTTCATTTGGCACCAGTTCTGAGCTTCTTCTTAGGAGCCTGCAGCTCTTGGGGTTGGGCCCAACCCAAGTGCCAAGGCTTCCTTTGTGTACTGTTATGTGTTGTTGATGTCTTTATCAAATAATTTTTGTTAAGTAGATTAAAGTCTTGCTTGGTTACCTAGGTCATTGTTGATGATTAAAAAGGATTTTCATGTTCAGATTGGTTTGATAGGTTGATAACAGAGAAGATCTTCAGAAAAAGGCTATCAAGCACCCCTGATCTCACCTCTCCCTCCGTGGGACCATGAGCTGGGACCAAGGCGTCCTTGCCGCCACCAAAAACACTATCTTTGCTTCATCATGCAATTGTTAGTGTTAGATTCTCATTTGTGGAAGTTGATATCAGTTGTGGTTACATGCTCAGGTTCACGATTTCTTAGTTTTCATAGCTATTTCACATGATTTTGTTTCCAATAAACTTATTTTCATTTTCTTTGCTGATATTTATGTCAGATTAGGTTAAAGTAGCTAGGTCTTTGGTTTTCCAAGTCTTTGTTTGAATAGTTTGGAAAATAACTTGCAGAGCACCTATGATACCTCTTTGCCTACCCCTACTCCATCAATACCGCCTGCTTCGTCCTCTAACTCTGATTCTTGTTTCACATTTGCTATGTCCCCTCACCTTGACCTAATTTCCATATTTTTGTGCAACATTGCTCTACCCTTCCTTGAACAAATCCAACCATCCTTATCACTCACCCACTTCGTTCGCCAGGTCCTGGATCCCTCCACATCATCATCCAACCTCCGTACCCACTTCTTCACCTTTTTTCCACCATCAGCCCTTCAAAATTCCCTTTTGGAACATCCTGTAGAAGCCACAGAACATCCTCTAGAACCCCTGTAGACTTCCTGTAGAAGCTCACGAAAGTGGTTTCTTGAGATCCGAACACTATGAACTCTCTGGAAGGGTTCTAGGGACCCCTTAGACCCTCTTCTAACCTTCCCAACCTCCTGCAAGCACCTACTCCATTTCCTTTCGCCAATCAACCTCTGCACAGTAAAAAACAGTTAAAGCACATGCAAAATAATTCTGACAAATTACTCAAAAATGCAAAAATATGTTTTCTTCATATTTCTCTTCAGAAGTAGCTTAGTCACATGCATTTTAACTTTCTAGAAGTCAATGGCATCCATTTATATAGCTTTCATCCTTTTACTTGCACCAGTAGGGTTAGTTGGTAAAACTAGGGTTTGTTAGGGTTTGCGTTCCTTTCTAGCTTTCAACTTCTTTCTGCAAGTAGATTAGCCTCTGGTTGAGTTAGTTTTCATCCATCACAATTAAAAGCTTCTTCTAAGAGCTCATGGAAGTTGGCTTAAGCTCCTAATGGACTTGTGCCAGCTGATGAAGTGACAGCCTGCGGCAAGAGCTAGTACTTGTGCTTATAGCACCATCGCTTCCAAGTTTGTTATGAACTACCGGGTTGATAAAAGTAAAGAAGGGAGTCCCAGGAGTTGTAGAATTATTGCTACAATATTGGAGCCCACCATTCTTTTTTGCGCCGTTGCCAGGGAAGCGCCAGAGTATTTGTGATTGTTGCTTTTTTTCTATTTTCTACAACCTTCTGCTAAGTAGTTTATTTCATTTCCATTATGCAATTTCATTTCTGCAAAAGTAGATTAGACCTTTCCTGCTTTCATAGATTAGAATTTCAATTCTGCAAGCGTAGATTAGCATTTCATTCCTGCAATTTCATTTCAACAAAATAGATTAGTCCTTTCCTGCTTTCATTTCAATTCCGCATTTTCATTTCAGCAAGATAGATTTTAGTTAGTTGCAATTCAATCTATTTCAGTTTTGCAGGTACAAGCAGAAAAAAAAATGCCAAAACTCCACCAAAAATATTCCATTTCATGCCTCATAGGAACAGAGACAATACAGGGAAATTCTTACCCAACACCCCCACCACATCGCTGAGTCACCCTTCTCTCTTCTTCGGTGGCAATGATCCAGAAGAACCTATAGGTGAACCTCCAGAGATATACGAAGATCCTATAATAGAAGAAGAGCAAGAAAACATTCCTTTTGAGACCATGGCTGAAAACAGAAATGGTAGAGAAGATGAGGAGAGAATAGAAGGTGCCTTTCCCATCCGAGAGACCAACAGGGACATGAAGATGAAAAACATAAGTCCCTCAGCCTTACCTCATTTCCATGGATTGACCATTGAAGACCCTGATACCTTCCTGTTTGAGTTTGCTGTCCTTTGTTGAACTTATGACTATGCAGAAGACGAGCAAAAGTTGAAACTATTTCCCTCTATCCTCAATGATGTAGCACTACGCTGGTTCATGGGGTTAGCTGGAAACAGTATCACAACTTGGGCTCAGATGCAGCAAGCCTTTAACAACAAATACCGGGACTACTATAGGTCAAAGGAAACAAAGGGAGAAATCTTTCGGATGACCATGGGAAGTGATGAGTCTTTAGAAGACTACGAGGAAAGGTTCCAACTTAGCTATAAACAAGTCAGGTGCACGCTTGACCCTGAATCTCTGAAGTTGGTTTTGCTCCAAGGAGTCCTCGAAGACCTTCTAGATACCCTCCATCTGCTAGCTAGAGGAGACATCTACCAACTACCTTATGAGGACATAAAGACTGTGTTTAGAAACCACTCTAGGGCAGCCCGGAAACGAGGTAGGGGGAATCCACTCTCAGCTAGTACCACCTTCTCCAAGCATGAGTTTGCTAATCAGATGGAAGACCTCAAAAGTGAGATGAGACAAACCATTGCCATGCAACTGGATACTTTCTGAATCCAACAGAAGAAAGAGGAAGCTGAGAGGGCTTTGGCCATTTTTTGTCCCAGATGTACAAGGAAGCATCCTAAGAACGAGTGTCCATTGCACTCAGTGGAGGTATGTTTCGTTTGTGAGGAAGACCACCCCACGAACCAGTGCCCAACCTTACCTAGACTTAAAGCCATGTACCAAGGGGCTGAAGGGGCCACTGAGCCACTCTACTTCCTTAACCAAAGGAGGCCTCATGGGTCTAGACCTTACCAGCAGGGGATGCAAGGAACATCCCAAACGTATTACAACCCTAACCAATCTGCTCACATGCCTTCTTGGGGGCCCCCTGCTCATCCTTCCTGGTGCACATCTCCTCCTTGGTCTTACCCATCTCAATACCATACTCAACCTGCTGCTGATTCGTTTCACTCTTATGTCCAGCCACAACCTCAGTGGAATGCACCTCATTCGGGGTGGAGGTCCCAATACAACTCTCCTCCCGCTATTTTGCCTCCACCTCCTACTCAACCACAACCATTACCTCCTGCTCCTCCAAGACAACCACAAATGCTTGCTCAACCGAACCCGAACCCCAACAATGGACAGGCCCAGCAGGTATACATGGGAGAGATAACATGCCCTACCTATGCTGTGGAGATTTAGGAGATCAACCTATGATCTGGAAAGGTCCTTCCAGATCGCCAACCTCCCCCCCTGGGGGAAGAGGAAGAGAAATAGGAAAGTGGACCCAAAGCCATTCCACCCTTTCCTGAGCGACTACCAGTATCCACGCAACCAAACCTAGAGGAGACTGAAATTCTGGGAGAACTTAAACAGTTGTGTGTGAAAATCCCACTTCTCTAGGCCATAAAAGATGTACCAATCTACAACAAATTGATCAAGGAGAAGTGTTTCAGGCACCCAGGCAGGCGCAAGAGAGATGCCCCGACTATCAATGTCATAGGACAACTGTCCGATCTGATGTTGGGACAAGTAATCTGTCCAAAATATTTGGACCTTGGGAGTCCTGTAGTTGATGTCCACATCAATGGCACAATAATCCCTCACACCTTGATTGATCTAGGGGCTACCATTAATGTGATGACCAAGAACACTATGCTTAAACTTAACCTTCAGAGTTCCTTAAGAAAGACCTCGACAGTACTGCAGTTGGCAGACTGCTCCACCGTGACTCCCGAAGGATTGTGGAGGATGTACTGGTCTCTGTTGATTCTTGCGAGTACCCTGTGGACTTCTTGGTCCTTCAACCAAAGGCAAAACTCACTGGATACCCCCTCATTTTGGGAAGGCCTTGGTTAGCTACTGTGGATGCTTACATCAGTTGTCGAGTTGGAATCATGACCATCAAGAATGGGCCTATGTCCAAACAGCTAGTCCTATAACCTCCTGCCCAACCTCTGTTAGAACATGACTTACCACTCTGGTTGGAGGAGGGAGATGAGGGTGAAGTCTACTCTGCACCATTGTGCATAGTAGAAGCCGCCAGGGGAGGTCCTCTGACCGAGGATGACTTGATCGAGAATTTGATTCAAAATCCACCTCCCAGTGCACTATCGTTAGAGGAGTTAGTGGAAGGTACCCAAGCCAGTGCTTTAGTGGACCTCTGTGTGGCCGATCCGACCTCACCCAGAGTTAAAAATGTGGAATTTGGCCCTGAAAGAACCTTAAAGATCAGCTCATCCCTATCTTCCTCTCAGGAGAAGGAGCTATGTAGCCTATTGAACTGCCATTTGGAGGCTTTTGCCTGGAGCTATAAGGAAATGAAAGGAGTCCATCCGTCGGTCTGTACCCATCACATTTACATTAAAGAGGATTGTAAACCAGTCAGGCAGCCTCAAAGGAGAATGAATCCAGCTCTTAAGGACATCATTAAAGAAGAATTGCAAAAGTTGTTGGATGCAGGATTCATCTACCCCATCTTGGATAGCGAATGGGTTTCTCCTCTGGTGCTTGTACCCAAGAAAAATGGGAAGTGAAGAATCTGTGTAGATTATCAAGAACTTAACAAAGCCACCAAGAAGGACCATTTCCCTTTGCCGTTCATAGATCAAGTGCTAGATGGGCTGGCAGGGAAGAAGTTCTTTTATTTCCTAGATGGGTTCAGTGGGTATAATCAAGTCCAAATCAGCCCGGAATACCAAGATAAGACCACCTTCACTTGTCTTTGGGGAACCTTTGCCTACCAGGTCCTTCCCTTTGGGCTATGCAACGTTCTTGCCACTTTCCAGAGAGAAATATTGAGCATATTTGCTGAGCTGGTTCACGATTCGGTGGAAATCTATATGAATGACTTTACTCCTTATGGGTCTCACTTCCAAGAAGCATTGTCTAACTTGGGAAAAGTTTTAACCAAGTGTATTGAGATGAACCTATCCCTCAGTCCTGAAAAATGTGAATTCCTGATGACTGAAGGGACCGTGTTAGGTCATAACATTTCTCAGCAAGGATTACAGGTGGATCCTAACAAAATTGCAATCATCCAAAAGGTTCCACCTCCTCAAAAGGTAAGAGATTTTCGGAGTTTTCTAGGCTTAGTAGGATATTATAGAAGATTCATTAAAGATTTCAGTAAGCTAGCCTCGCCATTGTTTGGCCTCTTAGGGAAAGATGTTGAGTTTAAATGGACTAATGACTGTCAAGGGGCTCTGGATGAGTTGAAAGATAAGCTGGTGTTCGCCCCGATCTTAAGAGGTCCAAACTGGGCCCTGTTAGCGCTTGAAATTTCACCTCAGGCTGAGAAAGGTAAACCTCAAGGCAACATCAAACCACTTCGCCTCGTAGCTAGCCCTACGGGGCGGGAGAGGGCTCTCTCCGGTCTATCTCGGTGAGATCTTCAATGGATGAGATGACCAATAGGGTAACACTGATTTTAGGCTAGTAAACTGATCAAAAGGGTTGATTTGGGGTTTTTAGGGTTTTTGGTGGCAAATTGAGGGGATGGCAATTTTGGGTGCGGGGATTGGACACAGTTTCTGCAGGGGGTTCTTTGGGGCGAGGTAGGAGACAGTATTGATGCCTTTGATTGAGGTGAATGGATGAGAAAGACAGGTGAGGAGCTAAGGAGAGCAAACAATAACTTTGAATTCTCCTTAAACAGTAGAAAACATTGAAATTAAACAAACTTAAAAGCAGAGCATGACAGCCATGAATTCTTACTTTAACACTTCATTTGTTTAATGTGCAGAAGGAAAAGAAAGGAAATGATTCACATAACACACTTACAAGTACATAGAGAAATACACCATCAATACATGTAACCACAAGAATCCCAAAAAGGACTGCAAAACCCTGGTCTTCCTTAGCCAAAAATTGCAGAGATACAGTGAATAATACAATGATAGCTTCTCCCTCAAGAGTCCAACCATGAAAATGAGCAAGAAAGTACATAATATAGATCATCTAACCTCTTTCCTTGCCTCCATGGGTCGAGCTCACTATCCTAGGAGCTGTTTCAACCACTTCTAAACTAAGAACTACAATCTAGGCAGTCAAAACAACTTGCCTCTATAAACTAGGAAACCAATTCATTCATTTAATTTTCACCTTTTACATGAATGAATCTTCTAGAAGAGATACATAAGAGTAAAAGTGTCATAAAAGTACATTAATTACATCAAATAGGATAATAATCCACCCCAAAAAGTCAAACAGGGTCAAACTACGTTTTTCTGAGCTGTACACTGAAATCTGGAGAAGTTTGTTTGACGGGTCGCGCGCCTTTGGGACCACATTTGGGGCACTTCTAGGTGTCCAAATTGAGCAAGAGTAGGCTTGTTGGAAAGGTCTGTGAGTATAATTTCCAACCCAACTAGAATATCTGAATTTGGTGGTCATTTGCCCCTCCAAAATTGCAATCTCCCAAGACTGCTTTCTGTGTCTCAAAAATGTGGCAGAAAGTCATTTTTTGCTTGTTTTTTTACTTTCTGGAGGCCCAAAACTTCATAAAATCTCAAGTCCATTGATGAGCATATGTAACTTCTCATGAAAAATCTGGAAATGCTAAGTTTTTACAAAATGGAGTTGCCATGATGAAGGGTCGCGCGGGGGGTGAGACCTGTTAATGGACAAAACCTGTAAATTGCCTGAAAAATCAAAATTGACCCAAAATGTTCAAAATTTCTTGGGATTTGTGCTGTGGCTAGGCTATTTAGTGCCTTGGTCCTTCAGTGAAGCCTCAGCCAAGATATGGAGGGGATCGGGCCTCTTTCTCCTTTTTTGTGCCTTGGCCAACCGCCTTTGGAACATCTTCATCTTTGCCTTGCACACATGCATTCTCGCCCAATAATGGTTCTTCATGTTCCTCAGCAATTTCTTCTCTTGGTTGGCCTTAGCCAACAGCCTCTCTAAGTGTGCATTGACCCGGATGAGCATGGACTCTCGCTCAGAGGGCAATAGATCACCGGGTCTTCTCCGGTTCAAATTGCGGTCACTACGAATCCTCCACAACTCATCAAGAGCTTGTTCATCCTCCAACTGCTTGTTGCGCTGCTCCAGGTATGAGATTGTCCATTGTGCCCCCTCTAATCTCCTCTGCAAGGCATCATTTTCAGCTCTAAGGTGCTGAATGATCTCCTTTGACTCTCGGCTAGGAGAACTGACATCAAGATCAATAAGCTCTATATCCGGAACACTTGATGGTCCCTCATCAATTTTGGGCTGTTTGCCCCTCCCTGGTACCTGTGTTGCTAAAGAAAGCGAGGCCCCTTCCACCTGATGTGGAGATAATACTCGCTGAGCCGATGAAGAAGGCGAGACCCCTTCCACATGCGTTGGAGAAAGTACTCTCCGAGCTGCTGCAAATAAGGCCCTCTGGCCTCTCTGATAAGTAACCACAGGTGAGGAGCTGACATGTTTAGCGACGGGGATGTCATGCTGCTGTGATGGTCCTCCCTCCTCATGAATAGCCTCAGGATGTGGCAGAGGTGGTGCTGTGAAAAGCTCATGAGAGATGAACTCCTCCCATGAGATGCCCTGCTGAGCCAACTGATGTAATACCACTAGCTGAATCAAACCATAATGGTAAAGGCTCCTGTACTGTTGTGCCGGGCTCTTCCTTTGCATCATGGACACCATCCTCTCAATGTTCTGATGGAAGAAAACAGGGATGTTCATCATCCTTACCCGGGTGAAGTGCATCAAGAGGCGAATATGGTATGAATATACCTGTGAAAATCTGCCCTCACAAGTAAAATAGAGCATGATGAGCCTCATCATGGGAGCATACTCACTCCTGAGAAATCTGAAGGGAAACACTCCTGTCAAGTGTCTCATGAGTGCTGGTCTAACGAAAGGCTCAAAATGAACACTGTCCAGCACCTTGCGCTTATTCCATACCTCTCCAACATTAGGTATCCCTGTGGCCTGTGAAATCACCTCGGGTGTCAATGTAAAGTCTACCCCGGCAAGGTTGACATGTCCATCATGCAAGTGTAAAACAAACAGGCGAGCCAACTCTCTGTGGTGCTGAATCCGAGAGATCCTCTCACAAAACTCATAGCAAGACATGTACTGGAAACATGAGACTGCCATAGGACAAGCTTGTAAATCTGTCAAAGAGGTGGGCTCCTCTCGCCTATGATGACCACCCTTTCCACCCTTATGAGGCCTCCTCTGTATCTCAATCTCTGAAGCTGATGCCTGGTCATCACTCTGCTCATAGGTTTTGGTTTCTAACATTGTTTAAGGAGCAGAGTGGCCAAAATGTACTGTTGTTTCTGCTTTGTAAAATGCTGATTTGTATGGTGTTTCAAAAGGGACAAGGAGCATGAAGGGACTGTTAGGGGAGGGACATTTTTAAAGGGAAAATGGGAATAAATATATAAAATAGGGATTTAAGGGAAAAATATTGCAAAAATCATTGCATATGCATCATTATATACATTGTTTACATGGGTAATGAGAGATAAGGTTTGGGCTTAATTTTTCATTTTGTAGGGAAGAGGGGTAGGGTTTGGACTTTTCTTTACAAATTTAAAAGGGAAATTTATATAGAAAGATAAGGAAAATGACATGGGAAATGGGGAAAATGATTACAAGGGGAATACCTTTCAAACAGCATAAAACCCTAGGCATATTTTACAAATTTAAAAGGCAGCAACATGGAGCATTTCTCTTGCACATGGAGATCCTTTAAAAAATGCAATTAAGATTCCCATTGACCATAACAAGCAACCATCCTTAAGTTGGAGAGCCTACCTTAGGCAATTTGGCGATTTCGGAGGGCCTTGGATAAATTTGCAGTCGGTTTGGTAAGCAGGGCGCTGACGGGTCACGCGCCTCACCCAACGGGTCGCGCGCCACTGACGGGTCGCGCCCGTTGAAAAATTACACTGCTGGAACACTGCTGACGGGTCGTGCGCCTCTGATGGGTCGTGCACCTGGTCTGAAGGGTCGCGCGCCTATCCAGCTCCCAAATTCGCTCAAACTTTCACTCAATCACTCTTGCAAGTAACTTGGATGCACAATGAGAGTCGATGGAGGGAGATTTGGCCTTTATAGCTTTGATTTGAAATAATTTCATGCCCAAACCCACTTTCTAATGTTTTTCTTTGACACTTTATAAAATTGACTTTTTGGTTTCCTTTGTCCTGAAATTGACTGATTTAATGCTTTTCTTTGATACTTTTTGCAGGGATAGCATCTGAGGGATTTTGGCAAGGGAGCCAGGGTTACATGCTGTCCTTGGAAGCTTTTTGAAATTTCATCACTTTTTACAAAAATTTGAAAAATGACCTTGGCTTTAAAAACAGAGTTTTTAAATCCAAGGTGAAAATTTACTGTACAAGATAGAAATTTGCGAAGAAACACCTTTGAAATCATCCCTCTGGCTTGCTGGGCACTTATTGACCTTCAGAGACATGACCTTGTAAACAAACTTGACCAAAACCCTAGACCTAGGAATTTGACCTCAAGCCAAGACAAGACAAGCTTGAAAGTGACTAAGGACTGAAATGACTTGATCCAGCAATGCCAAGAGGGGGACAAAGACACCAGCTCCTCCATCAGGGTTATGGCATGCCTAATGGGATGCAAAAATTGACACTGATGAGACACCTACTTATGCAAATGCAAAGAGCTTTGATCGCTGATGGAGGGCTACAAGACCGACTCTAACAGGCCCTACCTTTCCACATCCACACTGATGCCTCGAACAAAGCCATGGGGGCAGCCTTAGGACAAATTGAGGAGAAACTACCATATGCCATATACTTTGTTAGCAAAAACCTGTCCAAGGCAGAGATGAACTATACTGTAACCGAAAAAGAGTTCCTGGCTGTAGTCCACTCCCTAAACAAGTTCAGACACTACATCACTGGTTATCAAACATTCGTACACACTGATCATGCCGCGATTAGATATTTAATGAATCAGCCTAATGTAAATGCTCGTATCATTAGATGGTTACTCTTGTTGTAGCAATTTGATTTGACCATTGTGGACAAGCCAGGTAAGGAAAATGTTGTTGCTGACTTTCTGTCTAGATTGGATTTGCCTGCAGGTGAAGAAGGGACAGTGGATGACCAGATGCCAGATGAACACCTGTTTGCTATTTCAGTACTCTCTCCATGGTTTGCTGATATAGCAAATTACTTGGTCTCAGCACAGTTCCCTCCACACCTATCCTCAAGAGAGAAGAGAAAAATTGTGAGGAAAAGTGCCCCATTCACTTGGATCGGGGGCAACCTGTTTAAACTTGGCCCAGATCAGATCTTGAGGCATTGTGTTAGGGAGGAGGAAGTTTTCGACATCCTCCTGACCTGTCATGATGGGCCCTGTGGAGGTCACTTTGCAGTGAAAAGGACTGCCTTCAAAATTCTACAGGCAGGCTACTATTGGCCCACTCTTCATCAAGATGTCAGAAGATACATCAGCCAATGTGACTGATGTCAAAGGATGTGGAACAAGACTCCAAGGGATGAAATGCCCCTCCAACCTCAAGTGACCTTCGAGCCATTTGAGAAGTGGGGCATGGATTTTTTGGGTCCTATCAACCCTCCTTCAAAGCAAAGGTCTTACATCATTGTGTGCATAGACTACCTGACAAAGTGGGCAGAAACCAAGGCAATCAAGGCAACGATAGAAGGAAAAGTGGCTGAGTTTTTAAGGGAAAATATCTTCTACAAATTTGGCTACCCAAGAGAGCTAGTCACCGATCAAGGAAGTCAGTTCACCTCTAACCTGATTGAAGACCTACTCGCTCATCACAAGATCAAGCACAGAACTTCCACCCCTTATCATCCACAAGCTAATGGGCAGGTGGAAGTTACTAATAGATCGTTGGAAGAGATTTTGACTAAAGTGGTGAGTAGCAGCAGGAAGGATTGGGCAGATCGCTTGGTTGAGGCCACCTGGGCCTACAACACCACTTGGAAAACTACAACAGGTTTCACACCTTATGAGTTGGTCTACGGGAAGAAGGCTTTGCTGTCCATAGAATTCGAGTACAACACATTGAGGGTGGTAGCTCAGCTGGACCTAGATCTCAGCCATGCACAACGGGAAAGATTACTGTAGCTGAATGGATTAGATGAATAGAGAATGCAGGCCCTCCTCCACTCAGAAGTAGTTCAACTCCAGAGGAAGATATGGCATGACCGGCACCTTAATGAAAAGCAATTCCAGCCAGGAGATTGGGTGCTGCTGTATGACTCAAGATACAAGGATTTCAAAGGGAAACTGAGGACAAGGTGGTTAGGACCATATACAGTGGAGAAATGCAACGACAATGGTTCAGTCCTTATCAGGACCATTGATGAAGAAGCCATCCCCATGCTCGTCAATGGGCATCGATTGAAAATCTACAGGAAACCCCTTTCGAGGCAGGAGTTCATTGAAACTTTGGACAAATCAGTGCTGGTAGTGGAGTAGGGCCCTGTCTCTACTCCACCCACACCTTGAGCATCAAAAAAAAAAGGAAAAAACAGAGAAATGAAATAAAAATATCCCTGGGTGAAAACTTCTTAGAGGCACCCGGGGCAGACAGGGAGGGTGAAAACCTCATGGAGTTGCCTCAGCTGTCTCTCTCTCTCAAAAAAAAAAGAAAAAGAAAAAAAAAAAGAAAAAAGAAAAACATGCCTAATCTCTATGGAATAATTGCAGGTTGCAAGGAATATATTGCAGGTTAGGAAGGTCGCGCAAAACAAGGACAGGGGTCTGCACTAGGCTACAGGACACCCTCACAGACACTTCCTCCATGACCACTCACCTCTCCTAGGATTTGATCATATTCGGGGGCAGATTTCACCTTCTACAGGAAGTTCTACCTATTCTACAGGCAGTCTATGTCTTCTACAGGAAACATCCTGTAGAACCTTCGGGCAAGCCAAAATCAATCTTGGAGGGGAATCTGAAGGTTGGAATCTGTTTTTTAGGCCTGCAACCACCCCTGTTTCCACCCATCACCATATGGCACCCTATTCCATCTCTTTACACCTCCGTCACCCACCTGGTTATGTGTTCCTGCACAGTCATACAAGAAACCCTGTTTTCCTCAGATTGCCAGCAAGAATTTTTCAACGACAAATTAAGCAATGATGTCTAGCTCACCCTACATGTCAATCTCCATTTGGAGTCTTCATCAACTAAATCCCTCGTCAGAAATATAACCCTGCTCGTTTAGCTTGCATTCCAGGAGGATAAGCAGCTACAGGACATCCTACAGGAATCCTATAGCAACTGATCCCTCTAGGAGACATATTCTGGAAGTAGGAACAACTAAAACCAACAAAGGGAACATGCAAAAAGCTCCTCTTGGACATGAAAACATCCTCGGCAGCCGAAACCAAACAAAGCCTGTACATGCAGCATTAACAACCGAAGGATCGAGTTCTAAAACCCGTGCATATAGCATCAAAGAATGAAGGAATGGGTTCTAACACCCGTGCACGAGGCAACAGTAAGAGAAGGAATGGTCCCGAGACTCGAAGTCTGCATAATGCGTCCATGGCCATGCAGGTAAGTGTCTAAACCCATTCGTCAATTTCATAAACTATATTTCGAAAGCTACATGCCTATGAAAATGGTTTGGATTGAATGGGATCAGTGGCCAGTGAACTGGCCACCCTCAGCCAGTTACATAGCTTCGTGGGATCCGAACAAGCTCAGTTACATTCAAATTTGCCGACGAGATGTGCAGCTGACATGTGTGGAGTGTCCAATCGGGGAAAATCGTCAGGACTGGCAGTGGTGGCGGCGGTTAATGGCAGAAGGGGAGGTGATGGCGGTCAGAGACACACAGAGAAATGATGGCCGTGATGTTGGATCAACGGTTCGGTCTGGCCACCTCATCCCCTCGCCACGAATTGCGCCGCAGTTAAAAGATACTCGGCTGAAGACTCTCACCACCCTCTGTTCATTCGCACTTGCAACGTCCTCAGCCGAAGTACGCGTCCTCTGCTTCCAAAATCTGTTAACCCGTCATCCTCCACCGAGTTTTTCGGCCTGTTTCAAAAAAATCTCCCGCGTACCGGGCTCGTTCAGAGGCGCAGTGACATCCTACAGAAGCCGGCAAGAGTTCTATAGGAAGAAGCTCTATAGGAAGTACGACACAACTTTCTGGAGCAGGGAAGCCTAGACTTTTCTTCGTCAAATTTGGAGTTCTGAGAGAGGTAGGCTCGAAAACACTTTTCCATGCATGGCATGTTTCAAAAAGGTGGTGAATTGAATTGTCTCAAATTGGGGAGTTCGAGAAAATTTTTCCTGTGAGTTGGAAATAGCAGTTTGCCTATGTGTTGCACGATATTTCTCAGTCGTTTTTGCGTCAAAATTCTCCTCCACAGTTCCTGTTAAAAAAAAAGAAAATTCTCCTATAGGAAAGATACGCAACTGTGAGGGCTAGCCTGTGTATGAAGAATTTGAATTTGCATGTTTGTATGTATGCTAGGAATAAACATTGAGCTCTGTACTCTGCCTGTGGAAACCCAATTTCTTCCTTCATAAACGGACAACCGAGTTTTGGGCAGCAATAACCTTAAAGCCAGGGGATTGGTGCTAATTGATAGTTGAAATCCCTTCTCAAAGTTCAGGGAATAAATCCATAAGCAACATTCCCTTTTCTGATTAGAGCATAAAACAGGGCACTCTCACCATGCTAGGGGGGTTTATCAGGAAAGAACCTTCGGATCCCAGCAAGCTGCATGAGCATCCGGAGGTGGTGGACCTCTTCACCTGTGCCAATTGGATGTCCTTTTG
Source organism: Pinus tabuliformis (assembly GCA_031772625.1). Taxonomy (NCBI): domain Eukaryota; kingdom Viridiplantae; phylum Streptophyta; class Pinopsida; order Pinales; family Pinaceae; genus Pinus; species Pinus tabuliformis. The sequence goes on from CM062806.1 coordinate 930,056,490, forward strand.
TGACAAAATTCAGGGTCATGACGATGAGATAACAGAGGAATTCTTAATGTCCCTAAAACCTGAATCAAAGACACAGGCCACAGTGAATTTTAGGGGTTTGACCCTAGAAGTTACCCCTGAGCTCATCAGTCATGTTACTGGTCTCCCATTAGGGCTCCCTTGGAGCAAAGAAGAAAGGTCATTGGGCCAGGCAGCCAAGAAAGCATTCTTCCTGCCTGAGGAACATCTTGTAGAAGACAAGAACGGGGTCCGGAGAACCAGCTTACCTCCTCTCTGGAGCGAAGTCAGTTTCCAAATCATGAAATACATTACTTGTGAAGGGAGATTCAACATTGTCTACGACTATCATTTCGGGTTGCTGAGTGAACTAAGACATGGAATGGATTTACCTCTAGAACAGAAGTTGAGCATCACCTATTTTCTTCTGTAGTCACTAAGTGAATGTGGCACAAAATTGAATGAAGGGACACCGGATCAGTTAGCCCATCATGGGCTCATCAAACTTTTAGTGGAATATTCCCTCCACACCTACACTGTCCCCCTCTCTTGGGTAGTTTTCCTAAACATGTCCAAAGATGACGATGTTAGAATTCTAGCCGAGGAGCTCACCTCATCCAGCAGTGAAGAAGGGGAACACACTGAAGCAGGAGAGAAAACCAGTGGTAAAGAAACACAGGACAAACAAGCACAAGCAGGACAAAAAGAGAAAGAGGGAAAGGGCCAAGTTGCTAAGCCTAAAATAGAGCAAGGAACAACTACACAAACACCAAGGGAAAAGAGACTGCAGAGGAGAGCAGAGAAGGCAGAAACATCCCAAGTAAAGGCTGGCACAACCACAACAGTCACACCAAAACAAAAGGTAAAGACAGATCCTGAAATGGCCGCAATACAGGCAGAAACAGTTGACACAGAGACTTCTACAGGAAGCATGGAAACAGAACAACAAAGGGGGAAATCACCAGAAATATTGGCAAGAGAGGCAGCAGTTGTGCTTGCCGCCTTAAAAACACCTCCAAAACAAAAAGGGAAGTGAAAGAGGCAAACCTCCATGTACTTTAAAGCAAGAAGGAGCACATGGATCAAAGTAGGTAGACCCCAGCCGCAGTCAAAGGAGCCAATTATCATTGAGGACACAACCCCTAAACCAAAGGAAGGGTCTCCTTCAAAGATATCCGTCACCTATGAATGAGGAAGCCCAAAAACTTCCACCTGGAGGGAAAGACTGAAGACAATGGACTCAAAGATAGTTCTACAGGAAGCTGAGAAATCTCTACAGGAAACTTGGCTAAGCTAAAAGAGACCGAGAAATTGGAGGAAAAGGCGGCCAAACAACCACAAGAAGAAGAAAGGACAGAGGAAATATTGGAGCCAAGCCCTCAGCCCAGTTTGGGCTCATACTATAACTTGTTAGAAGCTGGGAAAATAATTCCCCAGAAATTTGCGGTGCCACTATTCTTTGCACTGGAGGAAGAAAGAATTAGGACTCATACTTGGATGAGGATTGCCAAGTCCAAGGATGTGGCAGACATAGGCCCCCTAGAAGAACAAATCAGGGAGTCAAGGAAAGAATCGGCCATGGTGAAGCATGTGGAAAGCAGTCAGAGGGCCAAACTACAGGAAGAGAATGAGCTGTTGAAACAACAGCTATAGCTACAGGGAATCCATAAGGAAGATAGGCCCTCCATTCTAGGAGAATAACAGCAACAGGAAAAGCCTCCAACAGACAAAGAAACCTTGGATGAACAGTAAAGAAAGGATGGGCTACAGGCTGAGATCAAGGCACTAACAAAACAGCTATAGGAGAAGGAGTTGCAGGCAGCAGAGGAGATATAGTCTCTAAGGCAACAGGTACATGAGAAGGAAGCCCAACTGGCCTGCATGGCCAGCTGGGCAATAGAGGCCATATAGTGTAGGCAGCCTGCCAAGTCATACGCTTTGTACCTTAAAGATCAATGGTTGCAGTTCCAGATTAACACCTTGGCCCAAAGGGGCACTACTCCATTTCAAAACTACCATCAATTCATGGCTTTATGTGACAGTAGCTCATCAGAGGACAAGGCTAAATTATCAGAGTTTTATTTACACAACTTGGCCCTTCCAAACATGAATTCGTGGGATCCCAACGCTGTGGTAGGAGATGTGCAACTTATGGCCATGGCCTCTTGGTTGAATCATGAGGAAAAAGGGTAGCAGAGGTCTGAGATATTATGAACAGGGAACTCAGTGAACCACTAATGATCAGAGCAGAGCCGAAGGATCCCTCAGCATTGATAAGCGCCCACCAGCACTTGGCCAACAACCCTCAGGATTTACCAGATTACATTGAACGACAAGCTCAAGCTATTGCCCACTTTGAGGACATGGAGAGACTATTGGGGGATGACTGCCTTCACGCTTGCACAAGGAGGTGGAACACACTACGCCACAGTTTGAAGATAAGAGAATACCACTCTCCAACCAGGATGAGGGAGGCCTTGGCAAGGGTACCCCTCTATAAACAGTCAATGCAAAATCTGCAGGCCAATTGGATCAGCCTAAAGTTCAATCCTCCCTTGCTTTTGGGATTGTTGGAAGGAGTTAAGGAAGAAGAGGAAAATAGGTAGTGGGAGGAAGTGGAAAGAAAAGTAGGATTTCATGACCAGGAGGAAGACATCACCTCGGAGACCTGGGACGTGAGAGAGGCAGTCAAAGCTATCAAGGATGATGAGCTAGATTAGTTGCTCAGAGGATGAGCAACCCATTTAGCAGGGGGTGATGATGAGCCCCAAAATGGGTAACTTATTGGGCTCATTTTGCCTATTGTTCTCCCTTAATCCACCATTCTTCACAGTTTATGCATGCTTTTGAGTATATTTATGTTGATTGAACGAATGAGGATAGTCACTTGATCATGAAGACTAATACGTGTTTATTGCAGATTTTTGGACAGCTTTTGGACCAAGGTCAAACATTTATGAGCCATTTGACAGCCGAATGCAAGGGGACAAGGCTGAGGATTCGTAGGGAGGGCACCTTCTACACTAAATGGCCTCTTCCTCGAGTTCTCCACCATCAGCTCGGAGTTTAGCAGCCCACCAACGTTGATTCCCAAGAGCAGTCGAGTAGCGTTTATGAAGTGATTGAGTACTAGCAGTTTGGGCAGCCAAGCCCCTCGAATCAAGGAGGATTGTTGGAGGTCCTTGTGGTGCATAAATAGGAAGGCTTCCAGCCTTTGTAGGTTACTTTTTGAATAGTTGTATTCTACACTATAGTGCTACTAGTTTCTCAGCTCATTTTGTAGCTTTTGCTGTAAAACTTCTTTTGTGACATGGTTATTTTTGAGTAATGGAAAGCAGTTTCATTTGGCACTAGTTCTGAGCTTCTTCTTAGGAGCCTGTAACTCTTGGGGTTGGGCCCAACCCAAGTGCCAAGGCTTCCTTTGTGTACTGTTATGTGTTGTTGATGTCTTAATCATATAATTTCTGTTAAGTAGATTAAAGTCTTGCTTGGTTACCTAGGTCATTGTTGATGATTAGAAAGGCTTTTCATGGTCAGATTGGTTTGATAGGTTGATAACAGAGAAGATCTTCAGAAAAAGGCTATCAAGCACCCTTGATCTCACCTCTCCCTCCGTGGGACCATGAGCTGGGACCAAGGCGTCCTTGCCGCCACCAAAAACACTGTCTTTGCTTCGTCATGCAATTGTTAGTGTTAGATTCTCATTTGTGGAAGTTGATACCAGTTGTGGTTACATGCTCAGGTCCATGATTGCTTAGTTTGCATAGCTATTTCACATGATTTTGTTTCCAATAAACTTCTGTTCATTTTCTTTGCTGATATTTAGGTCAGATTAGGTTAAAGTAGCTAGGTCTTTGGTTTTCCGAGTCTTTGTTTGAATAGTTTGGAAAATAACTTGCAGAGCACCTGTGATACCTCTTTGCCTACCCCTACTCCATCAATACTTCCTGCTCCATCCTCTAACTCTGATTCTTGCCTCACATTTGCTACGTTCCCTCACTTTGACCTAATTTCCATATTTTTGTACAACATTGCTCTACCCCCCTTGAACAAATCCAACCATCCTTATCACTCACCCGCTTCGTTCGCAAGGTCTTGGATCCCTCCACATCATCATCCAACCTCCATACCCACTTCTTCACCTTTTTTCCACCATCAGCCCTTCAAAATTCCCTTTCGGAACATCCTGTAGAAGCCACAGAACATCTTGTAGAACCCCTGTAGACTTCTTGTAGAAGCTCACGAAAGGGGTTTCTTGAGATCCAAACACTGTGAAACTCTCTGGAAGGGTGCTAGGGACCCCTTAGACCCTCTTCTAACCTTCCCAACCTCCTACAAGCTCCTACTCCATTTCCTTTCGCCAATCAACCTCTGCACAGTAAAAAACAGTTAAAGCACATTCAAAATAATTTTGACAAATTACTCAAAAATGAAAAAATATGTTTTCTTCATATTTCTCTTCAGAAGTAGCTTAGTCACATGCATTTTACCTTTCTAGAAGTCAATGGCATCCATTTCTGTAGCTTTCATCCTTTTACTTGCACCAGTAGGGTTAGTCAGTAAAACTAGGGTTTGTTAGGGTTTGCGTTCCTTTCTAGCTTTCAACTTCTTTCTGCAAGTAGATTAGCCTATGGTTGAGTTAGTTTTCATCCATCACAGTTAAAAGCTTCTTCTAAGAGCTCATAGAAATTGGCTTAAGCTCCTAGTGGACTTGTGCCAGCTGATCAAGTGACAGCCTACGGCAAGAGCTAGTACTTGTGCATATAACACCGTCGCTTCCAAGTTTGTTACGAACTACCGGGTTGATAAAAGTAAAGAAGGGAATCCCAGGAGTTGCAGCATTATTGCTGCAATACTGGAGCCCACCACCTATCTTGTTATTTCCCCATCTTAGTTGATCATTCAAGTTTGAGTTCAAGATTTGTCTCTTGTCTAAAAGACCTTGAAGGGTTGTGGCTTGAGTATGCAACATGCCCATTCCACTATAATCTGGAAGTTTCCAAGTTCTCCATTTCTTATCATTCCTTGCTTGGTCCCAATAGTCACTTACCCACTTTAGTCCTTTGCTGATGGTATCAGTGTGAATGTCTGCTAATTCTTCACTTCGGAGATTGTCCTCTTGCTGCCAATTGTCCTCCTAGAACCAAGCTAGGTTCCCATTTCTGATCTCCCAAAAACTATGGTTTTGGACTAGGGCTCTGTTCTCCCATGCCCTATTCCAAATTGCAGAACCTTTTACCTGTCCTGTCATTCTGATTAGATTTTCCTCCTGCCATTCGCTAGCATATTTGTGCTTCCAGAGTTTTTCCCAAGGGGCTTGAATTTCTTTCAGCCATCTCCACCAAATTTTGGCACCAAGAACTCTATTTAGAATTCCTGGGTCATGAAGACCCAAGCCACCATGGGACTTAGGTTTGCATACTCTGTCCCATGCCACAAGGGCCCATTTCTTCTTTTCTTCACCTTTCCCCCATAGAAAGTCTCTCTGAATGTTTCTTATATTGGTCATTACACTGGCTGGTGTTGGAATGGCAAATGGCATATAGCTAGAGATACTTTGTAGGACAACCTTAGTGAGAACTAGTCTCCCTGCTATATTTAGTGCTCTGTTTGTCCATTTGCTTATCTTATCTTTTAGCTTATTAAGAACTGCCTCCCAGATGTCCTTGTGTAGCGGTTTGTCAGTGAGAGGAACTCCCAAGTACTTCACAGGCAGTGTCTCCCTTTGAAAGCCCAAAATTCTGGAAAGATTTTTTTGAATTAAAATTCTGTATTGAAAAAGAAGATTTTTGATTTAGTGAGACTTACCTCAGTGCCTGCTGCCCTAGCAAACTCACTCAGAATCTGTTTGAATGCTTTGTGTTCCTTAACAGTGGGTGTGCCTTGAAGCATAGTGTCATCCACAAATTGTTGATGTGTCACCGTGTCCCCACCATTAGTGAGTCTCAGACCTTGAATTCTCCCTTCCTCCTTAGCAGCTCTGATAGCTTTTCCTAACCCTTCCATCATTAGAATGAAGAGGAAAGGAGAAAGAGGATCTCCTTGCCTTAGACCTCTAGAAGGCTTGAAGGTTTTGGAAGGAGTGCCATTGAGAAGAATTGAACAGCTGGCTGTGGTAACTAGCGCCATAACCCATTTTATCCAATCATGATCAAAGCCATAGGCTTTTAAAATTTCTCTTATATATGACCAGCTAAGTTTGTCATAGGCCTTTGCTATGTCCAGCTGCATTATCATTCCAGCCTGCTTGTTGGTAATGAGTGAATGAACCGTTTCATGTGCTTGTATTATATTATCTAGAATTTGTCTTCCTTCCACATAGCCTGTTTGTTCCTCTGACACTAGGGTTGGGAGGAGAGGTTTAAGACGATTGGCAATGACTTTGGATATTATTTTGTAGATCACATTGCATAATGCTATAGGTTGAAATCTGTCTGGAGAGGTGGCCTTCTCCTGTTTGGGGATTAAGGCTATGAAAGATTCATTGAGCGCCTTTAAGACTTTCTTAAATCTTCGAGAGTCTTCCACTACCTCCAGGATGTCTTGTTTCACTATCTTCCAACAAGCTTTGAAAAAGTCCACATTGAAGCCATCCGGGCCTGGTGCTTTCCCATTTTGCATCTCTTTCACTGCTTCCTCAATTTCTTCCAATGTTACTGGTCTATTGAGATTGAAATTATCTTCTTTGGTGACCAATTTAGGGATGTACTGAGTGAATTTTTCTGTAAACTGGTATCTATCTTCCGAGGTTTCCTCAGCAATTTTCTGAAAATGCTGGAGTAGAACTTTCTCCATCTCTTCATGAGTGTTTCTCTCTACACCATGCTGATCTGTAAGTTTCACAATTCTATTGTTGTTTCGGTGAGCTATGGTGGATCTGTGAAAGAATTTGGTGTTCCTCTCCCCTTCTTTGATCCATTGTACTCTGGATTTCTGTCTCCAGAGTATTTCCTCTTGAAGGCATCTATTGTCCCACTCCTGCTGGAGTGACTCTGCCATCTCTTTCCTTTCATCTGTGTATCCTTCTGTGATAAGAATCTAGTTTATTTCCTTTAGTCTCTTTTCCACCTCTCCTTTAGCTTTGAAGATGTTACCAAATTCCTTTTTGTTCCACTCTTTGAGTCTGCCTTTAATATGTTTGAGTCTGCAGTGAAGCAGGAACATCTTTGTACCTTGAAGGTGAAGATCTTCCTTCCACCATTGTTCAATATTTGTGAGGAACTCTAAATGTGTGAGCCAAGCATTCTCAAACCTGAAGGGGGTGTTCCTTGGTTTGCCAAAAAGGGAGGCTTCTAATTGGATAGGCCAGTGATCTGAACCCCCAAAAGGTAAAATGAGTGCAGTAATGCTGCTTCCCCTGAGAAGAAGTTCCTCTGAAACCATAAATCTGTCCAATTTTGAGGCCACTTGGGTAGGGCCTCCTCTTTTGTTGTTCCAAGTGAAGATTCCATTGCTTGTTTCCATATCAACCAATTTCATATTGGTGATGAAGTTTTGGAAGGAAATTGAATCTCTCCCAAGTATTCTAGTTCCTCCTTTCTTCTCCATGAGTGATTTTGTTATGTTAAAATCACCTCCAAGAATCCATGGTAGAGCTGGGTATCTCTTCTTCATATCCTCCAGTGTTGTGAGGAGTTGAAGTTTGTCCTCCATTGGTTGTGGACCATAGACATTGGTGATCATGTAACATTGCCTGTCTCCCACCAGTTGGAAAATCAGAGAAAGGTGATGTCTAGATGCCTCCGCATCAATCACACCAAATTTCTGTGGATCCCAGAGAGTGAGAATACCACCAGCAGATTTGTTTGCCTTAACTTCAAGATATTCATATCTATTTACCCATTTTCTATGTTTTTCACGGATCTTCTCCACTGAGCATTTTGTTTCCTCTATGAATACTATGTCAGGTTTTTCCTCTCTGATCCTCTTACCAAGATTCCTCTGTTTTCTTCTGCTCCCTAGTCCTCTAATGTTCCAGGTTGTGATTTCCATTGAGGTGGGGTTATAAAGAAGTAACTAGAAAGGTCTTTCATCCTTCCTGAATCAATCATGAGCTTGCCACACTCCAGTGGTAATTCCTTCTGTCTCTTTCTACCCCTCCTTTTGCCTTGATTCTTTGTTAATTTTCCGGTTATTAATCCTATTGAGGAGGTTCCTTTGTTTTCCTGGTTTTCATGTCCTCTTTTGACTCCTGCAGCTATTTGATGTGTCTTGTTAAGGAATATCTGTTGGACTTTATCCACGTCATCCTGAGGGATGGAGTTTATTCCTAGGTTTTCACCCTATTCTAGAAACTTTTCCAGCTCTAGGTTCTCCCTTTCCAAGATCTCCTGCAAATCTTGATCCTCTGTACCACTTTCACTTTGAGTCATTTCCTGGTATTTTTCTACAACCATGGTATTCAAAGAGTCCATCGTGTGTTCATTCTGTTCTTGAATGTACTCCACACTGGTCTCTTTTTCTTTCCCCCTTGCTATCTGATTCTCTGCACTCTCTTTATCCCCTTCCTCAACTTCTTTTTCTCCTAAGATCTCAAAGCTATTGTAACTTTTTGTTTTATCATTCACACTAGGGCTCTTTTGTGTCTTCCTTCCTCCCCCTTTTCCTTTCCCTCCCACTTTGGTGAAACCTATTTGGTCTTTTCCTTTGTTGGGATTTAGGTTTTCCTCCCTTCAATTGAGTGGACAGTCTCTTGATAGATGCCCATGCTCATGAAATTTGTGACATCTGAATGGGATATGTTTATAGTCAACTGCTTGAACCCGTTCCTCATCATAGACTTCTAGAATGACTTCATATGGAAGGGCTCCTGGTAGGTCCATCTCCACACAAATGCGGGCATAGGATGTATATTTTCCCCTTAGAGTTGCCTCTGAAATCTTTAAGAAATGACCTAATTTATTGCCTATAGCTTTTAAAGACTCTGGCATCCAGTAATCTAAAGGTAAGGAGTATAGTCAAATCCATACCGGTACTGAAGTGAAGGTTTCTCGTTCAGGCACAAAGTTCATTGTCCATGGCCTCATGTAGAGCCCAGCAGCTGCAAAGAAGTATGGCCCTCCTTCAAAGATTCTGTCTCTGTCTTCCATGTTCATAAACACCACAGTGAAAAAACCTTTGGATCCAAGATGAATATTTAACTCCCCCTTTGGTTTCCAGTTGTATTTTATCCAAGTGTACAACGCTTTCTCTGATGGCCAGATTCCCATAAATTTACATATGATGGCATAGTTAGCCATGTGGTCTCTGTGTGCTTGCAGAGCTGGATCGTTCAGAATAACCTGAGGTTTAGTTGTGGTCTTGGGTTTACAGGGCCCCATCTGACCCTTGACCTCTGTCCTCTGACCCTTGACCTCTGTCTTCCGCTTTTTCCTCCCGACAGTCTTCTTCGTGGGCCCCTTGATCTGCATTGGTTTTGCTACCTTCCGCCTTCTGAGTTTCTGTGTCTTTTGTCTTGACCTCCCAAGGCTTTGGAGGTTTGTTCTTTTTCCCTCCTCTTCCTCTGTCTGCTACCATATAACTGTAGGAGGGAGTGGAGCTCCCTCCTCCCTGTGCCTCCATGGATGCTTGGTACTCTCTGCCACTAGTTTCGTTAAACCCTAGAACCAGAGCTTCCTCCTCCCACTCGTCCAATCTCCAAGATTTCAAAACTTTCCTTAATGACTCCCCAAGTTTAAAATAGTGGGACATTCCCACCATTGGAAAGGAGAAGCTTCCTTGTGCTATGATCAACCACATTAGAAATACGTTGACTCCTTTGCTTTAGAAATGGCACATCCTCCCTCTATCTAAGGCTTAATGACATTATATAACCAATGCTTCCCATAACTTAGGCATAAAGACCCCCATGGAGACCACATCCACGATCAAAGAGAAACATAAGGCTTACACTAAAACCACCAACACGACCATCACTAGAACCTAACAAGGGGCTAACACAAAGGTCATCACTAGAACCACTATTGAACCTAACAAGGGGCTAACACAAAGGTCGTCATTGGAACCACAACTAAAACCACCATCAAAACTTAAAAAACCAAGAGCCACAATGCCTACTAAATATTTAAGTGGAAATCCTCAAATATTCATAATCCCATGTTGAATCCCAAACTTTAAAGGGCATCGAATTCCCATAAATATAACCTACAAATGCAATTGAATTAGGGGAATGGTCTCATCATGGGACGATAGAGTAGTTGTCACAATGAGGTGTCAACCCTTCCACCCAGTTTCAAATCCCAACACGACAATCACTAGAACCTAACAAGGGGATAACACAAAGGTCATCACTAGAACCACTACTGGACCTAACAAGGGGCTAACACAAAGGTCGTCATTGGAACCATTATAGAAACCACGATCAAAACTTAACAAACTAAGAGCCACAATGCCTACTAAATATTTGTGTGGAAATCCTCAAATATTCATAATCCCATGTTGAATCCCAAAATTTAAAGGGCATCAAATTCCCATAAATATAACCTACAAATGCAATTGAATTAGGGGAATGGTCTCATCATGGGACAAAAGAGTATTTGGCACAATGGGGTGTCAACCCCTCCACCTAGTTTCAAATCCCATAAGGGTCATCTTTGGTTTGTTGTGATAAGGCTCAAGGAGTCCGCTCCCCCACCCTCATGGGGTCTGACCTACAAGTTGTTGGATATACTCTTAGTGTTATAGTGACAACCACTAGGTTTGATCTTAGGCCTCGCCCATATTACTCCAACAAGTTACCAATTCACCATGGTGGAAACATAAAGATGCAGAAGAAAGAATTAGGCGAATGCATCTCCACCTTTCATCCTTCCCAAGGAATGAACTACTCATATTCATTCATTGATTCATAATGAGGATATATTCCATTAGTAGCCACTTGTTGATTAATTTAGGGGATTGAACTAAATGTTAGTTCTCCATTTTTTTCAATATTCTTGGGCTCAAATCATTGACAAACTTGGCTCAAATATCTTGTTTGATATGCAACAAAGAGACGTTCCCAAATGAAAAGAGTTCACATTTGATTATAAAGGGTAATATTTTAAGTTTATTCCCCATTAGATTTGAATCAACTATCGTCACTTTGATACATTCAATCTATCGTCACTTAGATACATTCAATCTTTAAAAGTCAAATATCATTATGGATATAATATTTTCCACTTCAATAATTACGCCGTAAGGCGTTCCCTCTGAAATCAACTCCCCCAACTGCCTTTCTGTCATCACTTTGCACCGTTCGATCCTTTGTTAGACGATTAGATTATCCTCACTCGTTGATTTGAATTAGTCGGTGACAGTTGGGACTGGCTTGGTAGTTCCTGCTTTCCCGGACTCACTCGGCAGTTCCTACTTTCCCTTCATGTAACTGCAACACCATGGGACTCGCTCGACAGTTTTCCCGGACTCTCGACAGTTCCTGCACCAAGAGACACTCTGATAACATCACTATTTCGAACTGTATATAGTGCAAGCCCTTTCTAGCGGCCGCAGCGGCACAACCAGACTAGATCACAGAGAAGCAAGATCAAGGGTTTATTGGTGGGTGACCCCTTCCATATAGCATCCCAATGGGTGGTGTAAATACTCCCCTGACTCCTCTTCTAGAAACCATTCTATTTAATTTCTAAACGAGGGTTTTATTCAGCTGGCCGAGATCACGATGTAATGAGGCTAGCCTGCTCCTCTTGTAGACCTTCTATTTAATTTGTAAATGAGGGTTTCATTCAGCTAGGCGAATTCAAGGTGTAACGAGACCAGCCCGCAAGGAGGTAAGGGTTTAATTTAATTTTATTACTGTGAATGTGGTGTATAGATTCCATATTGATCCATACCATGGGGATTATACACGTGAACAAATTGCTGACTTTTTTGAGAGGTGCCAAACTTGAAAGACGAGAGACAAGCTGTTATCTCGAGATGTTTTACAGATTAAAGTAAAGAAATCTGGTCAGTGGTGTTGATATACTTGATTTGTGGATATGTCGGTATTATGATCATTCTTACCTCTTCTGGTTTGGGAAAGCTGGGAAAATCTAATGTGCCTTTGTTTGTTTTTGTGGGCAGGTTAAAACTATGCCCTTAGCTGTTGAAGAAAGTGTTAATGGGATTGAAGATAAAAGGCTTGGATGTATAGACATTCTATTACATTTATACTCTCCATCTTCCCCATCTAAGGGAAATGTGACAGAAAAGCTACAGAGGTTTGCAGCACTATAAGTAATCTAAAACTAAGTTTTTCTTACTGCTATTTTCCTATATGGAAAAAAGTCTGCTTGCAATGCTTAATGTCTTACACCAAACAATTGAATCTTAATATTATACAATATATTGAAGGACTGCTATTTAATAATGTTTCTTTCCTAAAAATTTTGAAGTTTCAGCTGTGAGAAGGTACCAACTGGTATCAGAGACTGCTATAAGGGCTTTTAGGGTTCTGCAGTTCTAATTTGATTGCAATCTTTCCTTTCAAGAATTCTCCTTAAAATCCCATCTCTGGTTTAGCATTCTTTCCTTTCAAGCATTCACTGCATGTTATCTTCCTTAACCGCTTAATCCATTGAATTCAGTCCAAAACATAAATACCAAGATGCCTACTGCTACTGCTACGTTAGAAATCTGCCATTAATGGCTTTGCAGTTGCTGACTGATTAAGTTTAAAATTAGGTTTACTCATTTTCTCGGTGTCAATTGTTTATTTGTACTGCTTTAGCCTTTTTTCCCAATATTTGTTTAGCACTGCCCACAATCCTACACACCGACATGTAGATGGCCATTTCCATCATTGTTAGGTTGCTCATCTCCACAACCCATCCCCTTCTGCTGGGGAGTGTATATGTTGAAAACATTTGCCTTTTGGATGCCTTGTCTTACAAAATTCAACAAACTGATTATATGAGAACTTTGTTTTCAAAGGATCTAATGCCAAAATATAACAAAATTCAACAAACTGATTATATGAGAACTTTGTTTTCACTACGCTGCTGCTTGCATTTAATGAATTAATTTTAGTTATGCAGATTCATCACAATTGGCATACACAGGGACCATAAATGGAGCTGAATGTTTAAGCCTATTAGAGAGCCTTAGGTTCTACTGCCTTGATTTTATATTGAATGATTTGTGTATATGTTTCTTCTAAAATCTGGTTAAAGACAATGACTTGCAAATGTAGAAACAGGACTGACTTGAACTTGATAAATCTTTAGATTTATCTTTACATCCAAACTAACGAAACCAAATAGTTAAAATAGTTCTGATTACTATAGCAGCACTCGATTGAAATGATAATTGTTTGCAACTTTTGCTGCCAACTTACAAGATCATAAAGTCATGACTCATGTGAGTACTTTGTTCTTGACAAGAGGAATTGTACTTCTGGGTGAGTTTTCAAGGCACCTTGATCATCTTCTGTTAGTTTCTATTAGTGGTAAGTTAATCCTGTAGAGTAGTCGTGAATAATAAATCAACCCTAATTAGAAAGCTCCACATTCAACTAAGGTTCAAAGAATTCAGACTGTTGGTTGAGACCACATTCATGACCCAGACAAGTTCATCTTTTAATGCCGCAATAAAACCTCCATAAAGAGTGTTCATATCCATCCATTTGGTTGTATCCTTTTTAAATGCACGTGCAGTACCTTGTGTGAACTTGTTATGGGGGCATGTGATAGATTGTCTTAATCTTTCAAAGTAGGTCATCTATTAATGCCGTAGCAAAACCTGCATAAAGAGTGTTCATATCCATCCATTTGGCTGTATCCTTTTTAAATGCATGTGCAGTACCCTGTGTGAACTTGTTCTAGGGGCATGTGATAGATTGTCTTAATCTTTCAAAGTATTTAATAGCTACTCTTTTCTGGAGAAAATGACAAATCTTATTGGGAAGACCATCTAGATAGATTTAAATTTTGTTACGAGAAGATAGAGATATGACCATAAAAATATGGAATGGAACAAGGAGGAAAGGACTTTTGGGATCTCAGCATTGAGAACATAGTTTCTCATGGAGGTGGACAGAGAAAATAAGTTAAGAATTCATGATCACTTTTGTGATTTAAGAAGAGATGTTGCTAGTGAAGAGAAGCCTTCAGGCTTTTGAGAAAATAGGTTTAGAAAGCATGATCACCTTCGATATTTGAGAATAGATATTGCCAATCAAAAGAAGTCTTTAGGATTATCAAGAAAATCCTTTAGGCTTGTCACGGTAGTCTTTGGCATCCATTCATGGTTTGTTGTAGGTGTCATATGTAAGCATTTAAATCATTCATCAATATAGTTTATTTAGGAGAAACTTGTGTACTATGTTTTAATTCTTCATTCTTTGATTTTCCCTAGCAGTATCATGTAAGCTTCTATGTCATTAATGTTGAACAACTGCACACGATCAACCGTCATGATACAGACATTGACATTGCAAATGAATTGTAAATAAAAGCTGTAGCAAAGTGTATTGTTAAAAATGCTTGTAAGGCAAGGGCCAGGTAAGGATACATTGGTATCCTTTTTGCATACGCATCATTGATGCATGTGTTGTTTTTTTTTTTTTCTTTCGAGTCTGGCTATATTCTTGGTGTCAATTGTTTATTTGTACTGCTTTAGCCTTTTTTCCCAATATTTGTTTAGCACTGCCCATAATCCTACACACCGACATCTAGATGGCCATTTCCATCATTGTTAGGTTGCTCATCTCCACAACCCATCCCCTTCTGCTGGGGAGTGTATATGTTGAAAACATTTTCCTTTTGGATGCCTTGTCTTACAAAATTCAACAAACTGATTATATGAGAACTTTGTTTTCACTACGATGCTGCTTGCATTTAATGAATTAATTTTATTTATGCAAATTCGTCACAATTGGAATACACAGGGACCATAAATGGAACTGAATGTTTAAGCCTATTAGAGAGCCTTAGCCTTAGGTTCTACTGCCTTGATTTTATATTGAATGATTTGTGTACATGTTTCTTCTAAAATCTAGTTAAAGACAATGAATTGAAAATGTAGAAACAAGACTGACTTGAACTTGATAAATCTTTAGATTTATCTTTACATCCAAACTAACGGAACCAAATAGTTAAAATAGTTCTGATTACTATAGCAGCACTCGATTGAAATGATAATTGTTTGCAACTTTTGCTGCCAACTTACAAGATCATAAAGTCATGACTCATGTGAGTACTTTGTTCTTGACAAGAGGAATTGTACTTCTGGGTGAGTTTTCAAGGCACCTTGATCATCTTCTGTTAGTTGCTATTAGTGGTAAGTTAATCCTGTAGAGTAGTCGTGAATAATAAATCAACCCTAATTAGAAAGCTCCACATTCAACTAAGGTTCAAAGAATTTAGACTGTTGGTTGAGACCACATTCATGACCCAAACAAGTTCATCTATTAATGCCACAACAAAACCTCCATAAAGAGTGTTCATATCCATCCATTTGGCTGTATCCTTTTTAAATGCATGTGCAGTACCCTGTGTGAACTCGTTCTGGGGGCATGTGATAGATTGTCTTAATCTTTCAAAGTAGTTCATCTATTAATGCCGCAGCAAAACCTCCATAAAGAGTGTTCATATCCATCCATTTGGCTGTATCCTTTTTAAATGCATGTGCAGTACCCTGTGTGAACTCGTTCTGGGGGCATGTGATAGATTGTCTTAATCTTTCAAAGTATTTAATAGCTACTCTTTTCTGGAGAAAATGACAAATCTTATTGGGAAGACCATCTAGATAGATTTAAATTTTGTTATGAGAAGACAGAGATATGACCATAAAAATATGGAATGGAACAAGGAGGAAAGGACTTTTGGGATCTCAAAATTGAGAAAACAGTTTCTCATGGAGGTGGACAGAGAAAATAAGTTAAGAATTCATGATCACTTGTGACTTAAGAAGAGATGTTTCCAGTGAAGAAAATTCTCCAGGCTTTTGAGCAAATACGTTTAGAAAGCATGATCACCTTGGATATTTGAGAAGAGATATTTCCAATCAAAAGAAGTCTTCAGGATTATCAAGAAAAGCCTTCAGGCTTGTCAGGGTATTCTTTGGCATCCATTCATGGTTTGTTGCAGGCGTCATATGTAAGCACTTAAATCATTCATCAATATAGTTTATTTAGGAGAAACCTGTGTACTATGTTTTAATTCTTCATTGTTTGATTTTCCTTAACAATATCATGTAAGCTTCTATGTCATTAATGTTGAACAACTGCACACGATCAACCGTCATGATACAGACATTGACATTGCAAATGAATTGTAAATAAAAGTTGTAGCAAAGTGTACTCTTAAAAATGCTTGTAAGGCAGGGGCCAGGTAAGGATACATTAGTATCCTTTTTGCATACCCATCATTGATGCATGTGTTGTTTTTTTTTCTTTTGAGTCTGGGTATATTCTCGGTGTCAATTGTTTATTTGTACTACTTTAGCCTTTTTTCCCAATATTTGTTTAGCACTGCCCACAATCCTACACACCGACATGTAGATGGCCATTTCCATCATTGTTAGGTTGCTCATCTCCACAACCCATCCCCTTCTGCTGTGGAGTGTATATGCTGAAAAAATTTGCCTTTTGGATGCCTTGTCTTACGAAATTCAACAAACTGATTATATGAGAACTTTGTTTTCAAAGGATCTAATGCCAAAATATAACAAAATTCAACAAACTGATTATATGAGAACTTTGTTTTCACTACGCTGCTGCTTGCATTTAATGAATTAATTTTAGTTATGTAGATTCATCACAATTGGCATACACAGGGACCATAAATGGAGCTCAATGTTTAAGCCTATTAGAGAGCCTTAGGTTCTACTACCTTGATTTTATATTGAATGATTTGTGTATATGTTTCTTCTAAAATCTGGTTAAAGACAATGACTTGCAAATGTAGAAACAAGACTGACTTGAACTTGATAAATCTTTAGATTTATCTTTACATCCAAACTAATGGAACCAAATAGCTAAAATAGTTCTGATTACTATAGCAGCGCTTGATTGAAATGATAATTGTTTGCAACTTTTGCTGCCAACTTACAAGATCAGAAAGTCATGACTCATGTGAGTACTTTGTTCTTGACAAGAGGAATTGTACTTCTGGGTGAGTTTTCAAGGCACCTTGATCATCTTCTGTTAGTTGCTATTAGTGGTAAGTTAATCCTGTAGAGTAGTCATGAATAATAAATCGACCCTAATTAGAAAGCTCCACATTCAACTAAGGTTCAAAGAATTCAGACTGTTGGTTGAGACCACATTCATGACCCAGACAAGTTCATCTATTAATGCCGCAGCAAAACCTCCATAAAGAGTGTTCATATCCATCCATTTGGCTGTATCCTTTTTAAATGCATGTACAATACCCTATGTGAACTCGTTTTGGGGGCATGTGATAGATTGTCTTAATCTTTCAAAGTATTTAATAGCTACTCTTTTCTGGAGAAAATGACAAATCTTATTGGGAAGACCATCTAGATAGATTTAAATTTTGTTACGAGAAGACAGAGATATGACCATAAAAATATGGAATGGAACAAGGAGGAAAGGACTTTTGGGATCTCAGAATTGAGAAAACAGTTTCTCATGGAGGTGGACAGAGAAAATAAGTTAAGAATTCATGATCACTTTTGTGATTTAAGAAGAGATGTTGCCAGTCAAGAAAAGTCTCCAGGCTTTTGAGAAAATAGGTTCAGAAAGCATGATCACCTTCGATATTTGAGAAGAGATATTGCCAATCAAAAGAAGTCTTCAGGATTATCAAGAAAAGCCTTCAGGCTTGTCATGGTAGTCTTTGGCATCCATTCATGGTTTGTTGCAGGCGTCATATGTAAGCACTTAAATCATTCATCAATATAGTTTATTTAGGAGAAACCTGTGTACTATGTTTTAATTCTTCATTGTTTGATTTTCCCTAACAGTATCATGTAAGCTTCTATGTCATTAATGTTGAACAACTACACACAATGAACCGTCATGATACAGACATTGACATTGCAAATGAATTGTAAATAAAAGTTGTAGCAAAGTGTATTCTTAAAAATGCTTGTAAGGCAGGGGCCAGGTAAGGATACATTGGTATCCTTTTTGCATACCCATCATTGATGCATGTGTTGTTTTTTTTTTCTTTCGAGTCTGGGTATACTTTTTTATTCTATTGGGATTGCATATCTTAGATTTCATCTGGGTTTATAGACCTGTTCATTGAATAATATCAAAGACCTGTTTACATTCACTTCCATACTTATAGCTTTGCTATATAGTATAAAGTACCAACACTTTCCTTATTGTTTATACTCCAAATAAAGTTAGTTATGTCATGTACAAAGGATATTAAAAAATTCCTCATTGATACCTTTTAGGCAAAGCTGCTATAATCCTTTAGCTACCAACATGAATGAAAAGGGGGATAGTTGATGCCCTCTTTTACCCCTTAATCATCTGGAAGCAGAACCATTAATCATGACTTAAAAAGACACTGTCTATTTCCATTTTTCAATTTCAATTCCTTCAACCAATGTTCTATTGAGAGTGGACAATGCATAAAAACATGAGTTAGTCCATCGAATGATATAAAGGATTCAAGATATTCATTTCTATACCTTGTGGTGAGCGACCTGATTGTTTCCTCTTCCTCTTCTCTCGCGACTGCAAATGGTTTGAGAGCACAATGAATGACTTGCAGATCAGATGGGCTTATCTCCAGAATGCTGATACAGATTTGAGTTTCTTTCATTACAAATTCAGTGATGCAGAAATTAAATCATTATGGATGAAAGCATGGGATCCTCAGATCTGTTGTCCAAATCATTTGCTCATTTGTCTGACTCTTTTCCTCAGATTTGAAGCCCTGCAACACCAATGGAGTTTGCTCTTTACACTGTAGTGAGTCACCAAATTTAAAGAGGGGAAATATTTTCTACTACATCTTTTCCCAGTTGCAGTTGAAAAGCTCTGAAATACAAAGTTTGTTGATTAGAGATTTTGAGTTGAAATATATGGCACTTGATTCCCCTTGGCATATCTCTTTGAGGAATTTGCAAATTTGGCAATGTTCAAATATAATATCTCAATGTTAATGTTGTTTATCAGACCTCCTCCCTGTCTTGCTTTTAGAAAGCTCTGCTCTGCTAACATATTTATTGCAAATGTAAACATGCCATACAGTTTGTCGATGTGATACCAAGTTCAACTTTTATAAGGTTAATTTATGGGACCAGATTTCATTTTTCATATAATTTTTTTCATTTTTCATATGGTTCCATAGATCGCACATGGCCTCATGAGCATGTAAATGAAAATATTCAATTAAATTCAACTATATACATCCATCCATACAAGTTGATATTGGGAATGGGTCTTTGTAGGTATACATGGCAAATTTATGCTGACAGATTAATGACACTGTCTGGGGTTTATGGATTTTGGAAGTATGCATCAAAACTTGAAAGACGAGAGACAAGCCATTATCTGGAGATGTTTTATAGCGTAAAGTATAGAAATCTGGTTAGTGGTGTTGATATACTCGATTTGCACAGCTGTCCCTCTTCAGTCCAGTTTACAAATATAATTGAAAATGAACGTCTTTTCTCAGAACGTTTTCATTTTCTTACCGACTGGCAGGTGTGTTACTCAGTAAATCATCATTAGAATATAGATTTTTTTTCAAATAATATTACAAGTGTTTTCTTGCTTTGGTTTTTAGTTTTTTCATTGCATTCAAAGTTTCAGCTGTGAGAAGGTACCAACTGGTATCAGAGACTGCTATAAGGGCTTTTAGGGTTCTGCAGTTCTAATTTGATTGCAATCCTTCCTTTCAAGAATTCTCCTTAAAATCCCATCTCTGGTTTTTGTGGTATTACTTCAAAATTCCCATCGAGAGTTTCTTTAGAAAATTCACAAACCATTCCAGTGATTCACAGGCATTTGCCTTATGTAGTTGGTGATCAATTGTGTATAATCAAAGATATCAATTGTTTATAATCAAATAAGGAAGACCACTTGCTGAGTAATATTTCCCTTGCTATTTTGTATATTGCAAATCAAACCCTACATTTTACCCAGTTTACTGGTGTGCAGAAATTGAACATTTATACTCTCCATCTTCCCCATCTAAGGGAAATGTGACAGAAAAGCTACAGAGGTTTGCAGCACTATAAGTAATCTAAAACTAAGTTTTGCTTACTGCTATTTTCCTATATGGAAAAAAGTCTGCTTGCAATGCTTAATGTCTTATGCTTGCAATGCTTAATGTCTTACACCAAACAATTGAATCTTAATATTATACAATATATTGAAGGACTGCTATTTAATAATGTTTCTTTCCTCAAAATTTTGGTGTCAATGTTTCGGCATACTTCTGAAGCCCATTTGTGTTCGTTACTCTCCTGCCTTCTCTGTCATTCGTTGTTGACAATTACCCCCCATGACCACCAATGGATCCCTATTTTATAGATCCCCTCTTGGAAAGGTGTGGCTCTCTCTAAGGCACCTCCAACAAACAGGGTATTTGATTAATCTTCATAGCCCAAGTCAAAAGTGTGTATAGTTCCACAAATGGAAAGTGGATAATGTAATAAATCCTTAGCGTTTCTTCTACTTCCCCAGTGTTAGTTCTCTTGTCATCCAAGCTTGAGTCTTCTTCTCATCCTAGATTTCCTTGCACAAATTAGTTTTATATTTATTTTGAAAAATGATAAGCAAACAATAATCACCAGCAACACAGCATTCATGGGAATATTGTCCATATATACACAGTTGGATGTATATGCACAAAGATCCAACTGTGGTTATGTTTTATATTTATTTTGAAAAATGATAAGCAAACAATAATCACCAGCAACAAAGAATTCCTAGGAATATTGTCCATATATACACAGTTGGATGTATATGCACAAAGATCCAACTTTGGATATACTGCCATTAATCTTTGCTATTTGTGCTTATTGTTTGCTTAAACAATAAGCACTGAGCAGTGCAACATTAATTATAATTTTTTCTGGATACACACCATGAGATATGAGCCTTTCGTATCCAAAGCTGTATGTCTCAAGATAAATTACTATTAATGTTTCACTGCCAGGTGATTATTGTTTGCGCAAGTTATACATGACACTTGTACTAATCTTGTACAGACCGATTTCTGTTAATAGATTGTGCAATGTGCTATTGGTTTCTGGGTTTATCACGGTGTAAGCATGGAAGTGAACTCTTCACTCATCATGAGGGCAAATGGAATAACAACAACAATGTGTGAAGACTCATTTTCCCTACCGATGATTGAAGAGTTCACTAAAACCGAAATGCATTAGTGAAATTTTTTTACTGTCTAATAAACCACAAATTAATAACATCATCTTTCTTTGCCAAAGCCTCCATTCTAATAGAGTGTACATTTTACAAGTGTTTTCTTGCTTTGGTTTTTAGTTTTTTCATTGCATTCAAAGTTTCGGCTGTGAGAAGGTACCAACTAGTATCAGAGACTGCTATAAGGGCTTTTAGGGTTCTGCAGTTCTAATTTGATTGCAATCCTTCCTTTCAAGAATTCTCCTTAAAATCCCATCTCTGGTTTTTGTGGTATTACTTCAAAATTCCCATCGAGAGTTTCTTTAGAAAATTCACAAACCATTCCAGTGATTCACAACATGTCGATGCCCTTTTGAATCCAACTTCATAGACAATGTCTCAATTTGTTTCTCAAAGTTTTTCTTCCACAGCTTATGAAATTTACACAGTTGTCCCTCTTCAGTCTAGTTTACAAATATAATTGAAAATGAACGTCTTTTCTCAGAACGTTTTCATTTTCTTACCGACCAGCAGGTGTGTTACTCAGTAAATCATCATTAGAATATAGATTTTTTTTCAAATAATAGCGAGTAAAGTGGGTTTTACTTTTGTTAACTATTTTATGACTTATATGCAATAATGTAAATAACGGTTTTAGTTTTTCATCACACTACAATTTAGAGTTGATTATTTTACTAGATTAGTTGTACGAAAGACCCCTCATTCCTGTAAGCATGCTTATTGACAATGGATTTTTTTTTTTTGGATCTTTCTGTTGCTTACGCTGATGGGATTGATGCCCCTGCTTCTGCGGCTGATGGTTCTTAAAATGGAAGGAATGCAGGCTTGGATGTAGGGACTTAAACTGGTAGCGCCTCTCAATCTGGCTCAGGTGCTTCCTTTGCAGCGAAATCTGATTTCGGGTTTTTATCCCCTTTGGAATTGAGGGGAAATAAGTTGTTGAGGCAATGACATGTGGCCTTCCCACATTTGCAACATGTAATGGAGGTCCTGCTGAAATTATTGTGAATGGGGTGTCTGGATTCCATATTGATCCATACCATGGGGATTCTACAAGTGAACAGATTGCTGACTTTTTTGAGAGGTGCCAGACAGATCCCACTTACTCAAACAAGATCTCTGATGCTGGTTTACAACGTATCTATGAAAAGTAAGTTTAGGGCCAAATTTCATTTTTCATATAATTTTTTTCATTTTTCATATGGTTCCATAGATCGCACATGGCCTCATGAGCATGTAAATGAAAATATTCAATTAAATTCAACTATATACATCCATCCATACAAGTTGATATTGGGAATGGGTCTTTGTAGGTATACATGGAAAATTTATGCTGACAGATTAATGACGTTGTCTGGGGTTTATGGATTTTGGAAGTATGCATCAAAACTTGAAAGACGAGAGACAAGCCATTATCTGGAGATGTTTTATAGCGTAAAGTATAGAAATCTGGTTAGTGGTGTTGATATACTCGATTTGCGGATATGTCAGTATTATGGTCATTCTTACCTGCTCTGGTTTCTTGATAGGGGACACACTAAGTATGACCCCTTACCTTGAGTTGTCCTTCTGGCTACTCAAAGGTTCTGGAATACTGATGGGGATAAAACATTGCTTAATAGTGAGAAATTCCACTCTTAATCCCAGAAAAAGATAGGATGATAGAATGAAGTCCCATATCAATGGATCCCAACATGTGTTGGGTCATCCACACTTAGCATTAATAATTTGATTTGTTGATATTTGTTTAAACATGGACCAAAAGGATTTCAAAAAGGATCATAAAATTTTGACTCAAATTCTCAAAAATAAATAATTTGTTTGAAAAATGGGAAGTTTTTTTCTTCAGAAAACCTGCTACATTCAACAATTATAATCAAACAACATAACTTTATCATTATTATTTAAAATTAAATGTATATTTCATATGCCATGAATCTCCTTGTATATTTAAGTTTTTTTCTTATATTTAATATTGTAGTTCACTTTTATGTAATTAATCCTTACATTTACTTTAATATTTATTTTAATAGACTTATCATACATATGGATGTTATATAGATATTGCACCAAATCGAAGCATTCAATTATTCTTATACCACTTTCAAACAACATAACTTTACCACTATTATTTAAAATTAAATATATGTGTCATGACTCTCCTTGTATATGTCAATTTTTTTCTTATATTTATGTCTTACGGCGTTTCTTTTGCAGCATGTGGTGCAAATACTAGTATATATACCACACCATAAAGAGTAAGTCTTTGCCAAATTAAAACATGTCGTTGTCTCCAAATGTAATGAATAATCTTATTCCTATAAGATCATGAAAACCTACACCTACACCTACACTTTACACTTTGAAAATAACATTTTAAAAATTATAAAAAATATTAAACTAATTTTCAAATATTATATTTAATATAAAATTTCACATCAACCTCTTAGAATATTATTAAAAAAATGTTAACAAATACAAAGATATACTCCCTACGTTTGCATGGATGAATAATTATAGAAAACATCTTACATACAAAATTTATATTATGGGTAAAAATAAAAATTTATAGATAAATAATCATAGAAAAAATCTTAAAAACAAAATTTATATTATGGGTAAAAATAATATTTTATATTGGTGAAATTTATTTAACTCACTTAAAATATATTAAAAGAATTTTACAAATAAAATTAATCTTACAAGTATTAGTAATAATAACGGTAGAAACGCACTCGAAATTTATTTAGTAGGTAAATAATTCTTTAAACTCATTAATTTTAAAATAAAATTTATTCAATAGGAATAATAATAATTTAATTTTGAAATTATATTTTAATTATAATGGAATGATGGTGTTTTGTTAAGATATTTTGTGGTAAAAATGTTATTGGTTCGAAATTTCATGGGCAAAAATCTAGCCATGCTAAAGGCTAGTAATGCTCAAGTGAGTGCGATCCCCGAGTGATTTTGATGGGTTAAATATCCCTGGGTCGCGACTACTCAACCCACACGCTGTCTGGGCCACACAAACCCTTAACATGGTTGGATTTTTGCCCATAGAGTTTTGAACCGGTGACCTTCAAACCATGAAGTGCCTTAACAATACACCTCATGACAATCTAAGACATATTTTAGTTATAAATTAAATTGTCATATGGATTTTTTCTTGGTATAATATATCCCATATATATAACCATTTTAATTACTTAGTTGTGCATATATTTTTTTTAAATTGAAATTTATAAATTTAAACAAGAAAACATATTTTTTAATTATTCAAACTTGGATTTTTGTTTGTTTGTTTGTTTGTGTAATCTTGGTAGATTCTTTTTCTATTAATATTTTCTGAACATAAGTATGTCTTTAACAAAATTTACAGGTGGCCTCAACCTTAGGAAATGAACTCTGTTGGCCACCTGTCTGCATTGAATGCTGTCCAAAATTTAAATAAAGCTTTCATGACCATCCAGGCTACATTTGAAGTTTTATCCACCCGCTCTTGGCTTGGAGAATTGTGGTTTCCCTCTTTATCCCCCGAATTCCCCCCTTCCTTCTCAGAGACGAACAGGCTTCTGCCCTTCACTTTGGGCCAGTGATTCTCTGTATTTTGTATATCCCAGTTTCCCAATTCCCGTGGGGTCTCTCTGTTTCCCCTTCCTACTTCAGTTTCCTCCCCTCCCTGCTTATCCCCACCCCAACAGACAGGATAATGCGTTGCAGAATTAGCAGTTCTGCATGTGTCCCGATTCTGAGTCTCGTTATAGGTATTCTGGGTCATGTTTGAGGGTCCAGACCAGGATTTTCTCCTCACTGTTTCCCTCTCCCAGTTGCTACCCTTGATTTTTCCTTGTGACCCGCAACCTTCAGCCAGGTTTGGGCTCGGTTCGAGCCAGACAAACCTCAGCCTTGCTGCATGGTCCATGACGGTTACAAGCTCCCCTCCCATGACAATAACTTCTTCCCTCGCATGCCACAGGCTCCACCTTACCGGAGCGGCAAGTTTCCTACTCTCGCCATTGTAGAAGCCCCATTGGGCATCCCAGTGGGCCACATTCCCTCGGTCCCTATCTACCCAGGGATGCATTACAGTTTTCTTGAGCCCCCTCACCCCGACGACATTCCAGGCGATTGGGCTAGTTTCCTAGGAATAACAGGTCTCGACTCGTTCTGAGTCTTGACTTCCCTCAGCCATCAACCCATATTCCTCTATAAAATTCATTTTTACTATGCAATTGAGAATGGGGACCGAGCTAACATACCAATTCTTGCCGATGAAACCCGTTTTCCGCTCGACGTCCTCCAGCCTGCTTCCACCACCTTCCGCAGCACGTTCTTCCTCCTTCTCCCTCTGCATGCAAATGCCTTCTCTCCTGGCTGCCTTAGCTTCTTGTTTCTCTGTCCAACTGCCCCACCTAGCGTCCAAATGGTCCTCCATGTGCCCTCGTCCTCTTTCCGCCACCCATTCCCTCATTCAATTTACTCGGGATGAGGTTTCCTTGACCCTTCCATTATTGCCTTCCATCACTCCACTCGTGCCGCCAGTTGCTCCTGCTGTGGGTTTCCTTCTTTTTCCTTGCCACTTGCCATCGCTTGTCTGCTCGCCCTCATGCTTGACCCCAGAGCTCCATCTCTCTCCTCCACCCTCAACCACAACTACATTAACCCTGTACTGTCCGTTGCCTTGTCTTGTCTTGCATGCTGCCCCACCTGCATTCGTGTCCTCATGCCTTCCAATACCCCCTCTGTCCTTTGGGACAGCTGGGTGGCTTCTATCACCTCGGCCCCCCATACCCTCTGGCCCACCTCGGCTTCCATCACCACTTTGCACCTACCACACCCCGATCGGGGGTTTTCTCCCTTCTCCTTGTCGTTTTCTAGGATCTCCTCTAGACTTCTCATCCCTTCCATTTGGCTTAGCTCCTCTCCCCTTATATCCAAGTTTCTGCCTGCCTGCCCGCACCCCTAGTTGGCAAGATTGTCTGCTGCCACGTTACCCGATCTATGGACATGCATCGGGACAATGTAGTCAATCCTTCGAATTAGATTTCCAACTTCTTGGACAAGCCATGTCGTCCTCCAACTTTGGCTAATCTTCTCCCATGAGGTTCCTTGCTGAAGTTTTTTCACCATTTCTATTGCCAGTTTCGAGTCTCCCTCCACCTCAAGTCTCTGGAAACTTTCCCTTTCTGTGATTTCCAACCCCTGCTTCAATGCTTGGAGCTCTGCTTCATTGTTTCTCGCAGTGCCACAATCCATGGCAAACAGACAGATAGTATTGCCTTTGTCATCTCTAAACACTCCTCTAGACCCCGCCGCCCCTAGATTCCCCTTTGCAACTCCGTCGAAGTTGAGTTTAATGAAATATTTCTGAGACCGCGTGAAAATGATCGCAGACTCACAGTGAGGGGGATGCTGTTTCCACGAGTTAGGGCTCAACATGCTTGGCTTTAAGCTTAGTCCTACCATTATTCGTTCTTCCTAGGGATTTGTTTCCCAGTCCTATGTATACCAATTCTCATCATTTCTCTTATGTTCTGGACTATCATTTTCCATCGTTCTACTTCTGTTCTCTTTTCCCCTTTGAATATTATTTTGTTTCTTTCCTTCTAGACTGCCCATAGTAATAATCCTAATGATATTCTCCAAGCATGATTCAGGATGGGGTTCTGGTAAGGCTTTCTTCTCCAATTGTCCATTCTTGCTTTCATGCTTATTTGATTCCTGTCATTAACTCCAAAGAGTTGTTCATGGTTTTGCCAGAGGTTTTCACTGTACCTACAGGCGTTGGTAAAATTTTCATTGTTTCTGCGTTTTTTGCATAGATAATACATATCGAAGGTACCTGCAAACCTTTTATTTGAATTTGGTCCCAAGTAAGTGCTCTCCCATGTCAGATTATCCACATGAAGAAAACAATTTTCAACCATGATTTTTCTTGCCAGATTATGTCCCATATCTGTGGCCCCATTATTTAATCGTAAACATCCCTTTTATTTTATACCCCCACCTTATTATATCCAACCCTTCTGCTATTGCAATTTTCCGAGTTTCCATCTCTTTCCCATAAACCTCCCATTGGGTGGATTCGGGAGCACCTGACCAATCTTGTTTCTGTTTCCATTTTCTCCAGTGTTCTCCTGGGTCTGGGCTCCAAAAGTTTTTCACTGTATGATTTGCAGGGTTATTGGTGAATTGACATACTACTCCTAGATCAGGTCTGTTGTGAAGTTTTTCTCTCTGCTGCCACACCTCATCCCAGAATTTTGCTTTGTCTCCTCCCCTTATTTCCCAGAAGCTATGAGTTCTTATCAATTCTCTATTTTTTGATGCTAAGTTCCATATGGCCGATCCCTTGATGTTTTCCTAGACTCTTAGCCTTCCTTCAATCGAACTTGGCATTCCATATTTCCTCCCCCATATTTCCTTCCATAGATCTGCTCCTCCCTGAATCCATCTCCACCAAAGCTTTTCCCCCATGACCTGATTGAGAATGTACAGGTCTCTGAGACCTAACCTGCCTTCTTTTAAAGGTTTGCTGAGCCAATTCCATGATAGCAGGGCCCATTTTTTTTGTTTTTGTTTTTGTTTTTTTGTTTTGGGCCCTTGCCACAAAAACTTTTTGAAAATGTCAATCATCCCTTGGCATACTGTTTTGGGCGTTGCTTGACTAGATAATTGGTAAATCGGAATCGACTGGAGCACTACTCTCAGCAGTATAACATGGCTTGGCATATTCAGTGATATGAATGTCCAATTTTTCATTCTCCCTTGGATTTTTGCCAGCAAAGTCTTCCAGTTTGCCACTCTAGTTTGTTGGTCACTTAGCTGTATTCCTAAGTATTTCGAGGGAGATTACCAATGTGAAATCCCATTATTCTTGCTAGGAAAGCTTGCGATGGGGCTGTCATATTAAAGAAAAAGATATCTGACTTTTCCTTATTTATCTCCGTCCCAGAAGTGCTCGTAAAGTCATTTAGGATCTCCATCAGGCCTTTGGCTTCCTTGAGGGTTGCTTGCCCGAACATCATTATGTCATCGATGAACTGTTGATGAGTTAACAGTAAATCATTACCCCACATTCTGAGACCTGTATATTGATCCCTTTGCACTTTCTCTTTTACATACCTTCCTAGTCCTTCCGCAGCCAGTATAAACAGAAACGGGGACATCAGGTTGCCTTGCCTAAGCCCTCAGGTTGCATTGAACGCCTCTATGGGCGTCCATTGAGGAGGATTGAAAATACCGGGGTCGATATCATCGACATTATCTAGCTTATCCATCTTGAATCGAAGCCAAATGCCTTTAATATGCCCTGTAGGTACTTCCAACTCAGGCAGTCATAGGCTTTTGATAAGTCTAATTTTACCAGCATCCCTTTGGTTTTTTTGGTCTTCAGTGAGTGTATTGCCTCTTGAGCCATCACAATTCCATCTACTATTTGTCTCCCTTTAACAAAGCCTGTCTGTTCTTGAGAGATTAATCCAAGTAGGATAGGTTTGAGGTGATTCACCATGATTGTGGCCATGATTTTGTAAATTACGTTGCAGAGCACTATTGGTCTGAAACCTTGCAGTTCTTTCGAGTGGTCAGTTTTGGGAATGAGGGCAAGAAAGGTGGAATTCAGGGCCGGATGCATTCTTTTATTGCGTCGGGACTCCTCCATGAGTTCCATAATATCATCTCCCATGAACGACCACGTAGCCTAAAAGAATTCAGTTGTAAACCCATCTGGGCCTAGTGCTTTGTTTTTCGCAAGGCCTTTGATGACTTCTTCTACCTCTGACTTGGAGATTTCCCTTAGAAGGGCCAGGTTCTGGTCCCTGCTCACTAGTTGGGGAATATGCCGAGTTAGTCTGTTTATATTTCTAGATTGGGTTCCATCAGTAAGCTTTGAAAATGTTGAACTAGAGGTTCTCCATATCTTCCTTTTGAGTAAGGTGATTTCCTTGCTGATCGACTAAGGAGAAGATCCTATTTTGCTGCTTGTGTTGAATCATGGCTTTGTGAAAAAACCTAGAATTCCTTTCCCCTTCCTTTAACCATTGGATTCTTGATTTCTGCTTCCACAGGATCTCTTCTTGTTGCCTCCTTTCCTCTAATTTATTTATCAGTTGTCCTTCTTCCTCCACTAGAGAATCATATCTACCCTCATTTATTATCTGTTGTTGCACTTTCCTCATCTTAGCTTGAATCAATTCCTTCTCCTGCTGTATGTTACCGAACTCTTCCTTGTTCCATCTTTTTTATTTTACCTTTAAGATCTTTGAGTCGGAGCTGGAAGGTATGCATTAGATTTCTGCCTTCTTTCTCGCTCTCGTTCCACCATTCCTTCATTTTCCCAGTGAAGGTCGGTTCTCTTAACCAAAAGGCTTCAAACCTGAAGGGTCTCTTTGATTGCCCTTGTTTCATGTCCACTTCTAGTCTAATTGGCCAATGATCCAAACCCAAGCAAGGTAGGATGGATGCCTCATAGTAGACATCTTTTCTTATGAGATT
The DNA here is from genome assembly GCA_031772625.1 of Pinus tabuliformis. NCBI lineage: Eukaryota > Viridiplantae > Streptophyta > Pinopsida > Pinales > Pinaceae > Pinus > Pinus tabuliformis. The sequence goes on from CM062806.1 coordinate 930,086,281, forward strand.
TTATGTTGCCAAAAATCTGTCGAGGCGAGACACTATTTGCCTGTTTCCTCCCCGTCTATTGTTCCACATATATTTACCATTAATTGTTGGGATATCCACCAGGTGAAGCTCTTCTTGGATATCCCTGAATTTCTCCATTTCTGGCTCCTCCCTTCAAATTCCTCCTTTTTTCTCCTCTAATGATGTTATTAGGTTGAAGTCACCTGCTATCAGCCATATATTTTCCTCATGCATTTGGTTTAGAGTCTTTATCCTTTGGAGGAAGTTTTCCTTTTCTATTGGGATGTGCGGGCCATAAACTACAGAGAGCAAGAACTAGTCTTTAGTTCCTATGAGGCGGAACCGCCCTGTGAGGATGCGTTGCATGCCTATCCAATAGTCTATAGTTACCTCTGCTGGATTCCACAAAATTGCTATCCCTCCTGCACTTCCTCTTGCATCTATTGCCATACCCTCATACCTTGGTTTCATCTTACTCAGGATTTCTTCTAGTTTCCCTCTTGTGATCTTAGTTTCTTGAAGAAGCATGAATTGTGGTTTCTCTTTTCTCAGTCGCTCTACTAAGTATCTCTATTTTCCTCGGATGTTTAGGCCTCTTATGTTCCAGGATATTACTATCATTGGGAAACTTTATTTAGTTGTTGGTATACCGCTAATAGCAGTACCACCCTGCCTGTGTTCACCAACATTTCTCCCATTATCTGTATTGATTCCTGTAGGTTTCTCCGACCCCTTTTCTTCCCCCCTTTTTCTTTGTTTTGATACTCATGGGGGTTTTCTTGGTGCATCCCCAGTTTTTCTGCGATCTCGACCTATCCCTGTCCTTGCTTGGCTTGATATTGTTGAAAAGTCTCTTTGTACAGTCTCTTTTGGTCTTCCAGAATGAATCTTTCATCTAGGTGTCTCCATTCATTCAACAATTTCTTCAGGACTTCTTCTTCCATACTAAGCTCCTCCCCCTTGCTTGGGTTGATTTCCATTGTGGTGGTTTCCATCCCTACCTGTTCTTCTTTGTCTTCTTTGTCTGTGAGTTCTCTTTGGGCTTTCCGCTTGGGTGTTGGTTTTTCTTGACTAGAGCTGCTCTCTTTTCCTTTTTCCTGATAATCCATGGGTTGGGTCTTTACCATTCATCCATGAACCCCCTCATCACTATATTTGAAACATTCTACCATTATACTTGGAGAATTACGGAGAAGTCTTCAAATATGTTTTTACTACTCGATTGGGCTTGGTGTTCTTTTCCTGGATTATGGGGTTCCTTTAGTTGCCTCCTCTTGGTTTTAACTTCTTGGAACCCTTCCTTGTCATCCTGTGGGTTCTTCTGTTGCTTGTCCTTGTTCTCCATCTCCTCCAGGTTCAGTGGGAATTCCTTGAATAAATGGCCATATTCATGGCACCTTCGACATCTGAACGGGATATGTTCATAGTCTAGGGTCTGCTGCCAAACCTCCTCATGGTATTCTAGCTCCACAGATTCAGGTATGGGTTCTGCTATGTTCATATATACATAGATTCTCGCATAGGATGTATATCTACCTCTTTTTGTCATTTCTGCTATTTTGACAAATTTTCCTATCGTATTCCCAATGCCCTCTAATATTTCTGGGTCCCAAAAGTCCATTGGGAGGCCAAACAATCTTACCCATACTGGGGCTGCCAGGAATTTCTCCTTGTCAGGGTCATAACATTCCTCCCAATATCGCATGAACAGACCAACATTATAATGGAAATAGGGGCCATTTTCAAATACCCTTTCTTTATCTTGTAGGTTTGAGAAGATTACTGTAAAGAAGCCTCTGGCTCCCAGCTTGAGTTCGATATGGCCCTTGGGTTGCCATTTCTGTTGTATCCACTTGGTGAGGTCTTTCTCCGTCGGCCACACTCCTATGAACTTGCAGATCAATGCGTGGTCCTTCATGAAGCTTTTGTATATTTCCAATTTTTTTCATCAAGATGACAAATCTTAGTTTCTCTGCTGCACATGGCAGGCATTTTCCCCTGCTACGAGCCTGCCACCACGCCCCAAGGATAGGGCCATTTGTCTGGTTCGTTTCTTGGGCTTGTGGCTGGGTGCTTGGTTTATGGCATGAATCACCTGCCGCGACATCCCAGTAGGAGGGGATCTCTCCCCCCTGACTTCCTCTATCATTCCAGCCCATCGAGCGTCCCCCTAGTTTGCAGTGCTGCTGATGTCATCCGAAAATCAGGTTCATGACTGAGTTTAGGTCATGGTAGAGTCACGGGTCTGCTAGGGCTGCAGAGCTACCTCGAGATTTAAGTATTACCAGAAAACCTAGTTACACATTCAAACTTGGATTTTAATACATAATCCCTTTTTATTATTAATTTTCCTTTCTTTTCTTTTATTTTATACAAATATATATTTATATTCTAAAATGAAAATAAATATACATATGCTATGTCATCAACTTATGAGAAAGAAAAACACATACTTTAGCTTATGCAAAATCTAGTAATTATTTACCTTCATTTTCATCAGAAGTTATATTAGAAATTAACTGTTTTACAAAATCATCAACAGAAAATTAAAATCAAAATCCATTCTAGTTTACTTCTCTTCTTTTGAAGATCTGTAGCATTAATTTACTTGGGATTTTATTATAAATAAGCCTTTACATTGAACTTCCTGTATAAACAAGATGGAAATAATGCAAGGTAAATTGAACTCAAGCCTCTTTATTTCTATACATTATAGGCAGAAGTATGAAACTTTCCATCTTTTGGTTTCTAGTTGGCGTGTTGAAATTTTCCATCTTGTGGTTTCCAATTTCCCATTCTAAAATTAGTTTGTAATTTTTAATATTTACAATTTTGGAATCTCCTCCTTCCATACTATATGAACTCTATCAATTGTTCATCTGCTCTCCATCCATATGAACCATCTTGATTGTTCATTTGGACTCCATCATCCATTAGATAAGCACTAGTTTTGGAAATCTATCAATATACCATTCCTTTATTTATGATTCTGAAGAATATCTTACATACACTTTTACCAGGGAATTCCACTTTAAGTTGAAAAAGAGTTAGCTTAAAATGAGAGCAATCTAGAAATCTACCATTCCTTTATTTCTGATTCTAAAGCATATCTTACAGATACTTTTTCCAGGGAATTCCACTTTAACTTGAAAGAGAGTTAGCTTAAAATGAGAGAAAGTGAAAATTAAGTGATGGAACTTGGCTTTGGAACTTTGAACATCTTTGAGGGGAGGTGTAGGAGATAATATGACGTGTAAATGAAAGTAAATTTCATGGTCTTAAAAACCTTCATAACTAGCATTTCTTTTCATCCTAAACTTATTAAAAATCTTTCAAATATTAAAATATTTAGGATTAAAATAAACCTATACTTTTTTTAATCATATAAATTAATTAAAATAAGTAAAACTTCATTTTTTTTTGTTTACATTATCTAGGGTTTGTGGGTGTGGGTGGTAGTACAATTGGAAAAAAACATGTTGGCAAGCCCTTGTGTATCCAAGTAATCAAAAGTTCACCAGTTGAACAAAAGAAAATCAAATTAAAATGAAAATATATAAGAAATACAGATCAAGAATTCCTCACTTCATCGACCTAGATGCGATTAAAACAAGTTGTCTTTTATAGATTTCATTTATATTTACAACCTCTTCAACCATGAAGAATCTTGTACTTTACATTCGTATTAACAATCTCTTCATCAATATGAACTATCCTGTATCTCCAAAGCCTTTGAATGTTGGGCTTTGGATGTATACAAGAAACATTTACAATATCTTCAACAATGAATAATCTTGTACTTCTCATTCATATTAACAATCTATTCATCAATGAACCTTTTTATATCTCCAAAGCCTTTGAATGTTGGGCCGTGGATGTATATGAGAAACATTATTTGTAGTTTGACAACAATAAAGGTAGCAAATCTCTATTACAAACTAAGGTTGCAAATCTCAAATATACAAGTTGAGGAAAATATAGATAGATGATTATTTCCCGCCTATGAAGTAAAAAGGGTTTGCCCAAAAACTAGCGATTGGAGACAAAGTTTCCCTTCAGAACCTATTTGATAAATAACTCCCACCCATTATTTTTGGAGATGAGATGGGTTGTGACCCGATGGATTCAAAATTCCAAACAATATGAGAAGTATTTTCCCATGGGAATAAAATCTCGTGTGTAAACTTCTAAGAAATTTCATCACTAGCCCTGCATAATGCCAAAATGTTATCACCGCCATGTATAGGTCAGGGATTACATCTTCCTAGGGGATGACATTGTTGGTTTTGGTTGGGAGGGATTGATCATGTCTATTGCCTCTCCAAGGGCATGATTTTGTAGATCTGAATAATGATAATAAATCCTCAGCTATAGAGGGAAATCCATAGGGCTACTTAAAGCTCACTTCTTTGGATCTAGTCCATGATCTCTCTAGAAATTGGCCATTCAGATAAAGTGATCTCCACAAGGTTACTCAAAGCCTAATTCTTGGAAATCCATCCCTTGATGTCTCTTGGCATTGGCATGCTCCATGGAAAGGGCACATCAAAGATTTATCTTTTAGGTAGCAGATTTATTTATATCTCCACATTTGGGATCTGGATGGAGGGTGTTCCCTTTTACCTAATCACCAACTGGTCTGAACCCTAGGCTTGGAAATCCCTCATGGTCCAAGGCTTGGGCTTGAAAATCCCCACTGGTCTTTCATATTCCATATACCAGTATAACTTTGAACCACAAGAATGAATTTTAAATCCACATTCAATGCACGCTTAAGCAAGAATAAAAGCATGTGAGCCAGCTAGATCTCCAGCTTGCAGGAAATTTAATCTAATATCAATATTAGGAATGTGGTAGGGGTTCAAAGGAAGCAACAACAACCAAGCCAGCAAGAGATGCCACTTCATCCTATTACCAGATTCCAGCTTTGTATCCCTTAGTACAGGACATATTTTGCCACTAAGAGCATGCGTGCATGTTGAAAGTAGTGGTATTGGGGGTGGAGAAATAATAATACTACTTGTAATTAGGCTGCTTGTAATTAGGTTGTAGGTCAGTGGGAGTTTACCACTATGGTTGAAGCTCCATTTTCAGCACACTAGATATGGCTCTAATTAAAGAAAGAAGATCAACCCCATTCCAAACCCTAGAAAATAATTCCTAGAAGGGGGGAAAAAGAAAAGCTGTCACCTGTAGCACATATAGAACATAGAATAGGAGGAAACCCTAGGAAACCACTTGCATTCTTAGGGACTATCATCCTAAGCTAAAGGGCACAATTAATATAACTATTATATATTTATGTTTTATTTTCATGGCATTCTTGTATGGGCTTTATCTCAGAATATTCACAGCTATAGACCCTAAGAGTTTCAATTCGGCTCTAGCAAATAACTTATTTGACATAATAAGTGGAAAAAAGGAGAGAAAAAGAAAGTGAATACAAGAAGGGTTTGTTCTTATGCTGAATGGTAATTTAGTAATACATTTCTCACCACACAGCCATTCCGTAAGAGTCCACATTTGGTCAAACATAAACAAAAATATCCTAGATCAGGCATTCAATGTTTAGCTCAAAAATCAAAGTTCTCAGAATGGCTTGAAACCTAAACGACTGCGCCTGTCTTAGAAAAACGATCCTTACACAACTTATTTCACTGAAAACCGAGTTCATATGAGGAAGTTATTGAGTTATGTTCGCTTTGGCAAATAGGTGAAATTTGCAAAAAAAATGGCCAGTCATTACACAGTCAACAACCAGTACTGCTGATGTGGCAAGTGACTAGGCAGGGTTAATTTGGTCAACATTCAATTATAGTTTGACAAGTGGCATATTTTCATTGGGTTTCAGGTGGTGATGTGGCATAGTTCTATTGGTTAACATTTGGGACAATGAGAGAATGCCATGTGGCAAGCCCAAAGGCCGCCACATGGCACCTCCCAACAACCTAAGTAGACTCAATGGTGGAGCAAATTTTTATTGGAGGCACCAGGGTTCGACCTCGCGACCTCCCCTCCACAATCCAAGCCTTCTACCATCTCCACCATCGTGTTTCTTAACCTCTATGGAGCACAATGCATATTTAAACTTTAACGGATTCAAGTTTGGCGGTTAGGGGAGGGCCAACCCTCCCCATGTGAATGCAAACACTTAACCACAAACAATCAAGAATTACACTCTATCCAATGGTGGCTCCACAAAACCATAAGGCCAACGGTTAGGCAGATGCCATGTGAATAGGATACAATAACGGTGGAGGTCAAATAACTCGGTGGATAATACGATGGTAACCACGACATGTGATCTCACCTAAACCACCAACAGTTTCGGGTTACAGTTAGCCTAATCCACGTGATTAGCGCTAATCCTCCCATTAAACTCGACTTAATATTTAATTAAAATCTGAGTTAAACTCATGGACTTTTAACCTACTCCGACAATTTTGGTGCCATCCCCAAATTTAGTGGCCATAACTGGAGTTTTCTAGATTTGGAGGAGCTTTTCAAGGGAAAAACTGTCAAAGGCATAACTGGAGCAATTTTTGACCAAATTGAGCTCAGGAAAATGTGTTCATGGCTAATTTCAACATTTTGAACACATTGGTGTAGGTATCATGAGTAGTAGAGCTTTGTAAAACACATTTTTTTTTCCATATCGAGCTAATACAGAGGTCCAAGCCATGGAAGCTAGACCAAGGAGATGTAGCCCAAGAGGGGTGAACTCCTTCATCAAAACAATGTGTTAAAGTGTCTCTTTGATGGTTTTTTTTACTTTGAATGTCTGTTGTTCGGTACTTGCTTTTGAATCTATTTTATTCGTGTTTGTCATATAAAACTTGATGAAATTTACCTGTTTCAATCACCAAACAACCTAAGGAAATCTATGCATAGGAAGCAATGAACAAGCATATGTTTATAAATATGTAATTGAAATTAGCACAACAAAAATAATATTCAATAAAATATCAAGTTGGTATGAAATCAAAGGTAAATTTTCTTGATTGCTTGAGTTGTGTGCAATTATGGCTTTAATGGTTGCAAAATTGTGATGCTTACAAGGTTAGAGTTGCAGAAAGGATAAGGGAAATTGTTGGTTGCAACTCCCGAGGTAATTCCAAGAAGAAGGAGAGCTACAAGGCCACAATCTCCACCACGCAAAGTTCCAATTCTAGCTACACTTAAAACTCCTCAATTTTTGCCTTCAAATGAGATTGAAGAGGTACAAGCAGTACCAGTTTCTGAGCATGAATCCACAACCATTATCTATGGAGAAAGAGAGCCTGAAGGTCCTTCTTCAGAAGAAGAAGAATTCAAGAAATCTTTCTACACTTTAATTGAGACGATTAAAGTCCTCTATGAAGAGAGGAACACTAGAATGGTTGGAGAGAGTTCTAAACCTCCACATGGAGAAGGAAGCTCAGGAGAAAAAAAAGATGATAAGAAGGATTCCGAGGGTATTGGAGGGAAGCCACCTCCATATGCACCATATTCATCATCTCCATCATCACATGCAACATCATCTTCCACTACCACCACTGCAATTGCTCATGCCCATTCCCAAAGCCCAAAAGGAAAAACTCCCTTACTCAAATTGGACATTAAGTTTGAACTTCCCATGTACAATGGTGAAGTGAATGCAGAAAAGTTAGACAATTGGATTCAATAATTGGATGTATACTGCAGAATTCAGAACCTTCAAGAAGATGACATAAAGATCTAGTTGGGTTCATTGGGGCTAGAAGGAGCAACATTAGTTTGGTGGGAAGCAAAGACTCAAGAGGAAATGTGAATTCATGGTAAGATATCCATTACTTGGGTTGAATTTGTTTCTGCAATTAAAATACATTTTTACCCTTTAGCCTATATGCAAAAAGCCATTATGAGTTGGCAGAATTTTAGGCATCTCAAAGGCCAAACAATCTAAGATTATACACAGGATTTTAGAAAGAGGGCTTTGTTGTTAGGAGTAAATTTGAATTCCCAAGATACACTGTTGAAATATATTGGGGGTTTACATTCCTATTTGAAACATACTATCCTTATGTTCAATCCAAGCAATTTGGATGAGGTATGTGTGCAAGCCATGCACCTTGAAGCAAGGGGAAAGAACATTCAGGAAGAGGGTAGTAAGAAGAAGCCTTTCAAGGGTAAGGAGAAAGAGAAGGGTGGAAAAGGGAAAGGGAAGAAGAATGCAAGTGTGAAGAAAGAAGGGGAGAAAACCATATGCCAACATTGTTCCAAAGTTGGGCATGATGAAGCCCATTGTTGGAAATTACATCATGAACTAAGGCCCAAGAAACAAAACAATAAGGGAAAACAAAAGACGACCGCTACCACACAACATGACCTTGGTTCAGATTCTAGTGATGAGACCAAGATTTCAGCCATGGTCACAAAAGGAAAATAAGCTGTTGCAAAAACTAGTTCCTCACATAATCAAAACAACACTCCAAATGAATAATCAAGAATAAAGTTGTTTCATGTGAGGGTAATTTCAAATCATACAAAGATTGATGCATTATTCGATAGTGGTTCACAATCAAACTTAATTTCGGAAGACTTGGTAAAAAACTAAACCTTGAAACTGTACCTCATCATAAGCCATATCCATTGGGTTGGATAGTTAACGATGCAAACTTACAGGTTACAAGGAAGTTTTTGTTCAAGTTTGCAATTACTGAAAAGTTCATTGAGGAAGTTGAGTTAGATGTAGTTCCACTTGACATCTCAGGAATAATTTTGGGTAGTCCTTATTTGTATGATAGGAAAACAATATTTTATCTCCATGGAAACAAATACTTATTGTGAAGAATGGGGTGGAGTACAATGTGAGAGCCCATCGCAAAAAGCTAAACATTTCTTTGGTTAATGTAGGGCAGATGAAGAGACTAGTAAATGCAAGTAAGAATTTTGTGCTTCCCATGATCAAGAAAAAGAATGATATTGATTATGAATCTTTTGAAGTTTGTGATGACAAATTGAAATATTAATTGTTTGATGTGGTAAGAAATCATGGTGACATGTTTCAAGAACCAAAGGGTTTACCTCCCAAGAGGGGAATTCAATATGAGATATAGCTCCAGCAGGATGTTCCACTTCCTAACATTGGCGTGTATCGCATGTCGATTATGGAGAGCATGGAAATCAAAAAGAAAATTCAAGAACTGTTGAACAAAGGTATCATACGCCCATCTACTTCGCCATGTGGTTCGCCCATTGTTTTGGTGCCAAAGAAGGATGGAACTTAGCGCATGTGTGTGGATTTCCGTGCATTGAACAAAATCACGGTAAATAATCATTATCCACTCCCAAGGATTGATGATTTGCTTGATTAGTTGAGGTATGCAAAGTATTTCACTAAGTTAGAATTATGAAGTGGTTATCATTAAGTTAGAATAGCTAAAGAGGACATTTGGAAACCGCATTTAAAACTAAACAAGGATTGTTTGAGTGGCTTGTTATGCCTTTTGGTCTTACAAATGCTCTAGCTACATTCTTGAGAGTAATGATGATGTATTGAGACCATTTCTAGATGACTTTTTCATTTTGTACTTAGATGATATACTCATATTCAACAAATCTAGAGATGAACATGTCATGCATGTAAACAAAGTACTTGATGTCTTGAGAAAAGAACAGTTGTTTTTAAAGATGTCAAAGTGTGAATTTGGCAAGACTTCTTTAGTGTATTTGAAACACATTGTTGGAGGAGGTGAGCTGAAGATAGACCCCTCTAAAGTTGAGGTCATTCTGAATTGGCCCAAGCCCAATACAGTTACAGAGGTAAGAAGCTTTTTAGGGGCAACACAATATTGGAGAAAGTTTATTGCTAATTTCTCTTCAATTGCAGCTCCATTACATGCATTGACAAGTGTCAAGAAAGTCTTCCATTGGGGAGATGTACAACATAAATCATTTGATGCTTTGAAGCAAAAGATTAGTTCAACACTTGTATTGGCTCTTCCAAATCTTAGACAACCATTTGAGATCCAAACATATGCTAGTGATTACGCCATGGGAGAAGTTCTTATGTAGCATGGTAAGCCCATTTCATTTCATTCTGAAATTTTTAATGGAGCTGTAACTAACTATCCCACTTATGACAAAGAACTTTACGCATTGGTACAAAGTGTTAAGAAATGGAAACACTACTTGATGGGAAAAGAGACCATTATCCATACCGACCATCAACCATTGCAGTATTTACAGTCACAGTCAAAGTTGCAGCAGTCACGACATTTCAGATGGATGGGTTTTCTACAACAATTTCATTTGGTTATCAGGTATAAAACGAGAATCTACAATAAGGTAGCTATATGATTTCAAGGCCTAATGTAAATTCATATGTTCTACTCAAGCATAATTCTGTTTTGCATGAAAGTTACATTGAACAATATTCATATGATAATGATCCAGGGATCTTTTGCTTATAGATGTATGAAAGGAATTACATGTAGAAATCACAGCTTAACACATAAATCTAATGTGCACACAAGAAAAGAATAAGGAACACATAAAGGCATGACAAGAAGACAACACGACTTGATAACGGAGTTTGTCCAACTCAGACTACATCTCTGGGCCCTGCTCGATCAATGGGGAGGCCTTCATTCATTAATGGCATGAAAAGAAGAGAGTTACAATCATCAATTTACATAAAAGGTGGTTTATACCTCCATTATGGAAAATGGCTGGGAAATGGAGAACTCAGATGGAGAAATGGATAGCACCATTGCGTCCGTGGCGTCGAGAGGGGCAGAAACCATATAAAATTTGCCCAATTCAGACAAAATGATCAATCGACACTCCTACAAGTTGCTGCCTCGAACTGTGTGCCAAAAAATCCTTTCCCCCATACTTTTTCTAATCATTGGGATTTTATAATCATTGATTCGTTGCAATGCCGCTGAAATCAGGGTCTGTCGGACTATTATAGAATACTGTTGAATGGAAGGATTAGTCGAGCGCGATGAATCTGTCCTTCCTTCACAAAAACCCCGAAATTGGTCTTTGTTTGTTTAAACAAACAATACACGAAAACATTGGAAAAACCCAACCGAAAGCCTTTTACTCGGATTTCAAATTATACGAAATCGGGCTTTATAACATAATCAGGTCCACGCTGATCGCGAATCACAATTCACTTGTTCCATAGTCCTGTTAGTGGGGCAGGAATTGCCGACCGCTGATCGCCAATCGCCGATATTGGTGTATCACATTGGCATATCGCATCACTACAGCCCATGGGTCCTGGTCCGATCCTTTGGGTTTCGCCGACCCGATCCGCCGATCCGATCATCCCGATATCACCGATTGCTTTCCATCGACTCTGATTAATCAGATTGCTGATCGGGGGTTCCTCTGTGCCTCCTTAAGTCTGCCCCTTTGGACCCTCCAATTGTGATTTTCCCTTTTAAGGCTAAAAACCCATTTTTTAGGGCAAAAGCCTCATTTTCCAAAGGAACAAGGCAACCTTATTTTTGCCACAACTTCATCATCCAGAGTCAGATTGGAGTGCCGTTTGCACCATTGGAATCGGGATGAAGAGCACTTCGATCTAATGTCAGGATAATTTCTTTTCTGCCACTTTGAATTTTGAGATTTTCCATGCCATTGTGTCTGAAGATCCACCTAGATCAATCCTTGCCATTGAGGAGCTTTTGGACCGCCAAAAGCTTTCATTAGTTAATTGGAAAGTGAGGGAATTGTTCCCTCACCCTTTCCTTCTCCAGCCATTTTGCCTTGCTGGGGTGCATTCCCTTGAAACCAACTCGAAGGTATTCCACATCTCCTCGCCATGAAGTCCTGGTCCTTCTGTCAAGGATGATGTCTTCAAGTAACTCATCAAGATATTCTGGTGCAAAATCATCAACTGTAGGAATTGTGCCCACCTCATCGATGTCCATGATCAATGGTGGTTCATACAGCTTTAAGTTCTCTACATTCACTACTGAGTACATCTGCATATATATTGGCAAATCAAGACGAAAGGCATTGTTTCCAATCTTCTCCAATATGGTGAATGGACCATACCGGATTGGTCGCAAATTCTTCCCTTCTCCCTTCATCATGTCCTCGCTGATATGGAACCACACTTTGTCACCCACTTGGAATTGATGGTTGACTCGCTATTTGTCATGTCGAACCTTATAACGGGTTTGACTTTTCTCCAACTGCTCTTGTACTGCTTGGTGAATCAACTGGATTCGCTGAATGAACTGCTGAGATTTGTCCCTATAATTATGTCCACTGGAGCCATCTTCCCTTCCAAAGACCATATCAAAAGGGTCCTTTGGCAGGTAACCAAAACATGTCTCAAATGGTGAATGCTGTGTAGATGAATGTATTGCTCGGTTGTAGGAATGCTGCACATATGGGAGATGCTCATCCCACAACTTGGGATGTTTACCGCAATAGCCTCGTAATAAGTGTACCACGGTGCAGTTGACAACCTCTGTCTGTCCATCAGTCTGTGGATGAAATTCCGTGCTTCTTTTCAATTTGGTGTCCATCATCTTCGACAAGCTGGTCCAAAACTCTTCGAGAAAGTGAGAGTCCCAATCTAACACAATTGATGTGGGTAACCAAAATGGACCCAAACATGCTGAAAGAAAAGAGAAGCAGTCTGCTCTACAGTGATCTGATTTTTACAAGGCATAAGAATACACATCTTGCTAAAACGGTCAACGATGACATACAAATAGTCGTGACTCTTTTTAGACAAAGGAAAACCTCCTACAAAGTCCATTGACACTTTCCCATGGGTGACTCGGAACAAGGAGTGGTGTGTAGAGCTTGAGTTTTCTATTAGAGGGCTTTGAAACAGAACACATCACACAACCCTTTACATAGCGAGTCACAATGTATTTCATATGAGGCCAAAAACAAAACCTTTGTACATGACATAAAGTCTTTTCGACACCAAAGTGTCTAGACACAGGAGAGGTGTGGGCCTCTCGAATTACATGTACTCTTTCCCCTGTGGGAATACATAATTTGCCAAGGTGATACAACAGTTTCCCCTGCAAGTGATAGTTGTCCACCTGTGAACCATGGGTTAGTTTTGCATAAATCTCCTTAAAGTCATCATCGTTAGCATATTGTTCAGCATAAATCTCAAAAGACAATGAAGCATTATGCAAAATAACAGAAGCAGAAATAGGAGGGTGAGATAGCATATCGGCCACTTTATTGCTAGTGCCCTTCTTATACTTTATTACTAGATGAAACTGTTGAAGAAAACCCATCCACCTGAAATGATGAGATTGCTGCAACTTGGTTTGTGACTGAAGGTACTACAAGGGCTGATGATCCATATGGATGATGGTCTCTTTGCCGATCAGGTAGTGTTTCCACTTTTTCACACTCTGTAGCAAGGCATAAAGCTCCTCGTCATAAGTGGGATAGTTTATCACAGCTTGAGAAAACTTCTCAGAATGGTAACAAATCAAATTTTTTTGCTGCATCAGTACAACTCCCATGGCATAACTGCTGGCATCGGTTTCAATCTAGAATGGCTGTTGAAGATCTGGTAAGGCTAAGACTAGCGCGGTGCTGATCTTTTCCTTCAATGTTTTGAAGGACTTCTACTATCTTCCTCCCCATTGGAAGACATGTTTCACACTTGTCAACGTGTGCAGAGGTGCTGCAATAGCGAAGAAATTACCAATAAATCTCCTCCAATACTGGACTGCACCTAAAAAGCTACGAACCTCGGTTACACTAGTAGGCTTAGGCCAATTTACAATTGCTTCAACTTTAGAAGGGTTAATCTTTAACTGATCATGATCAACAATATGACCTAGGTAACCCAAAGAGGTTTTCCCGAACTCACACTTTGACAACTTTACATAGAGTTTTTCTTTTTTCATTACATCAAACACTTTCTTTACATGACACACATGTTCAACCCAACTTTTACTAAAGACAAGTATATCATCTAAATATACAAGAACAAATTCATCAATGAAATGCTGAAAGAGATCATTCATGATTCTCATAAAAGTGGCTGGAGCATTGCAAAGTCCGAATGGCATCACCATCCATTTGAACAACCCCTATTTGGTTTTGAAAGCAGTTTTCCACACATCCTACTCTGTAATTCGGACCTGGTGATAACCACTGTGCAAATCCAATTTGGTGAAATAAACAACATTCTTTAACTGATCTAATAAGTCATCAATGCGTGGAAGAGGGTAGCGATTTTTCACCGTGATCTTGTTTAGTGCATGGTAATCCACACACATCCTCCATGTGTTGTCTTTCTTTGGGACTAAGATAATCGATGAACTACACAAAGAAGTGCTTAGCCTGATGACCCCTTGGTCCAGCAATTCCTGCACCTGTTTCTTGATTTCCTCCATCTCAATGGTCGACATCCTATACATGCCAATATTTGGTAAAGGAGCGTCATGCTGCAAATGGATCTCATGTTGGATTTCCCTCTTTAGAGGTAATCCCTTTGGTTCCTGAAACAACTCATCATAATTAGAAATTAATTCAGATAATTCCTGTTTATGTTCCTGATCACAACCCTGGAAAGTGTCAGCTAATTCTGCCTCTTTTTCCCTTACAACCATAAGCATGCAACCCTTACTGGAATTCACCAGCCTTTTCATTTGTCCAGCACTTACAAGGTTGGCATTGATTTTATTTTGATGAGCCCTTACTATATATTCTACCCCATCTTTTGTGATTTGGTATTTGTTTTCATGACGGAAAAAGACTGCCTTTCTATCATATAGATACGGACTCCCCAACACCATGCCACAGATATCCAATGGGATTACATCCAGTTCTACTTCGTCCACTAGCTTAGAAGCGATCACAAATTTTACTTTACATTGCTTGGTTACATTCAGTTTTGCTTTATCATGTATCCATCCAAGCGGGTAAGGTTTCGGGTGTGGTTTTGTTTCTAAGCCGAGTTTCTTTACCAAGGATTCTACGATTAAGTTTTCTTGGGATCCAGTATCAAACAGAGTTTCTACTTTAGTATGATTTATGACAACTCTGATATGAAATAGTTCAATTCTCTTTCGATCATTAGGAAGGGACTCATTTACAGAACTAGTGCCTTCATGCGATTCAGAATTAACATGAGGTGTAAGAGTACCTTTTGTTCCCGCAGCTGTGATTAATGCTTCATCTCCTGAATTCGATCTAAGGTCTTGCTGCATAGTTGCCACTATCTGTTGGAAATAATATTGAGAGGGGGGGTGAATCAGTATTATCAAGTTCTTTTAATAAATCTTCCTTATTTATTCTTTGAATTATTTTTGCATGTCAGTACCATAAAATAATGAGCATGAACAAAGAAAACATATAGTCACACCAAAGAACACAAGATGTAAGGTGGAAACCCAATGTGGGTGAAAACCACCTGCTGCAATATGTCTCTATCTTCTTTCAAATTAGAAACTCCTTTTACAATGGTTTTGTACTGGTGCAGTCCTTTACCAGTACGTAGGCTGCAACCTGCAGAGAGCTACAACTCTCTCTCGTTTTCCAGTCTCTCCTGGAAGGGAGCTACAACCCCCTACTTCTTTTCTTTCAAGGACCACTTTTCATAAATTTTCAAACTGGATCCAAGAACATCAAAAACCCATCAACTACACTTGCATCATCAATCTCTGATTTCACCAAAGCCAACCTGCATACAGATCTGCAAATATTTCCTTATAACTTTGCAGTTGTTACATCAGACATACCCAGATCATAACATGTGTAAAATAAAACATGCATCAATAATTCAGACCCAGATTATTAGATTTATAGATCAAGCATATGCCACATACCACAGATCAAAATCATATAGAGATACCACTATTCCAGCCTTAAGATTTTGACCCATCAATAGAACTTATCCTTCTCCTTACGCTCAGGTTCCTTCTTCATTCAGATCCAGATCTGCACCAAAACCCAATCACAACATTCTAGATCTAGCACTTTATCAGATATTCGATAATTCAGAAGATGCTTTGCCAAATGATCTCCTTCCTCTTTTATAGTCTTAGGCCTTTCACAATACCACGGGCCAAAACCATAGGATCAAAAAACTGTTGGACTAATACCATGAACCAACCATGAAAGTATGTGAGATCGACACTTTTGGATGCAATACCACGGGCCAAAACCATAGGATCAAAAACTGTCGGACTAATACCATGAACCAACCATGAAATTGCGTGAGATCAACACTTTTGACGATGTACCATGGTCCAAAACCATAGGTTCAAATACCAAGGACTAACTACCATGGACCAAAGGTAAGTTCTCCAACATATACGCGCTTTTCCTTGCATGAAAGTGCGTACCAAGGTCCAAAACCATAGGTTCAAATACCAAGGACTAACTACCATGGACCAAAGGTAAGTTCTCCAACACTTTTCCTCATAGGTTCAAATACCAAGGACTAACTACCATGGACCAAAGGTAAGTTCTCCAACATATACGCGCTTTTCCTCATAGGTTCAAATACCAAGGACTAACTACCATGGACCAAAGGTAAGTTCTCCAACATATACGCGCTTTTCCTCATAGGTTCAAATACCAAGGACTAACTACCATGGACTAAAGGTAAGTTCTCCAACATATACGCGCTTTTCCTTGCATTAAAGTGCGTGAACTTTTTCTCTACATGAAATAAACTTTTCTCTGCATAAAAGTGCGTGAACTTTTCTCTACATGAAATAAACTTTTCTCTGCATAAAAGTGCGTGAACTTTTTTCTACATGAAATAAACTTTTCTCTGCATATAAGTGCGTGAACTTTTCTCTACACTATAATTTATTATCTGAGATGAGTGGGTTGCCATCAAGTACAACATATGTATCATAATGCCAACAATCTCCCCCTTTGGACTTGATGGCAACAACAACCAATCACTCTCCCCCTTTGACATCAAGGGCAAAGGGTTATGCTCCCCCTGACTATAAACGAGATCTCCAAAGAAGAACCATAATCCATGACCATGAAAGAGATAGAGACGTATTGCAGCAATATTCAGACCAGCATCCATGATCTCCTTCTGTACTTCCTCCGTAATGCCAACAATGCATGATATGCTCCCCCTGAACCTGTGCCATTCAATCTTTGACCAATCCGCAACCCAACACATGTACGCATATACTTCAGATGAACCTTGCGTACAACCAACAATCAGAAGAGATTCAACAACAAGATGATGCATCAACAACCCCCAGCTTTTGCCTGAGGTATTCAAAGGTCTCCCTAGGCAATGGTTTGGTGAGTATATCAGCAACCTGTTCCTTAGAAGGAACATACTCCAACTTGACCTTTTGTTCAAGCACTTGTTCCCGGAGAAAGTGATACTTGATTGGTATGTGCTTGGTTTTTGAATGCATGACTGGGTTCTTTGAAATGCTGATTGCACTTGTATTATCACATAAGATGGAGATGGGTGGTGTACAAGTGATTTGAAAATCCTGCAAGGTCTGCATCATCCAAAGGAGTTGAGTGCAGCAAGATGCAACAGCAACATATTCTGCTTCAGCTGTAGACAAGGCAATCGAACTCTGTTTCTTGCTGAACCAAGATACTAATCTGGAACCCATAAAGAATGCACCACCACTTGTGCTTTTCCTATCATCCACGCTTCCGGCCCAATCTGCATCTGTATAAGCATGAAGTGTGAGATCTGTATCTCTAGGATACCATAAGCCATAGTTTTGAGTCCCTTGAAGATATTTGAAGATTCTCTTTACTGCCTGAAGATGAGTTTCCTTTGGATTTGCCTAAAATCTTCCAACTATTCCCACTGCATGCATGATGTCTGGTCGGGTACCTGTCAAATAAAGTAGACTTCCAATCATAGATCTGTAAGTTGGTTGATGCACTGCTGCTGATTCATCATTTGCACTGAGGTTACATCCTGTGACCATGGGTGTACATACTGGTTTTGATTCTTCCATACCATATTTCTTCAAAATCTGCTTGAGATACTTGGTTTGAGACAAGAAGATCCCTCCTTCATTTTGTTGGATTTGCAAACCAAGAAAATATGTCAGTTCTCCCAGCAAGGACATTTCGAATTCTTTCTGCATCACCAAGGCAAAGCTTTGACTCATAGCTTCTTCATTGCTGCCAAAGATAATGTCATCTACATACACAACAAGTATCAGCAATTTGTCATTTTCAACTTTTATATAAAGATTGATGTCTGCTGATCCTTTTGAAAAACCTTGTTGATGAAGATATTTGTCCAAACGATAGTACCAAGCCCTTGGAGCTTGTTTGAGGCCATAGAGAGCCTTTTTCAATCTGCATACAAGATTTGGATCATTTCCAAGAATGAAACCATCTGGCTGCTCAATGTATACTTCTTCTTCCAAGTCTCCATTCAGAAAGGCTGATTTCACGTCCATTTGAAATACTTTGAAGTTTTGAAAGCTTGAGAGAGCAAGGAACATTCGGATGGCCTCAAGTCTTGCAACAGGAGCAAAAGTTTCTTCAAAATCTATTCCTTCTTGCTGCGCATACCCTTTACAAACAAGTCTGGCCTTGTTTCTAATTACTTCTCCATTTTCATTCAATTTATTTTTGAAGACCCATTTTGTTCCTATAACATTCTTATCCTTTGGTCTAGGAACCAACGCCCAAGTGTTGTTCTTTTCGATCTGCTCAAGTTCTTCATCCATTGCTTTGACCCAACATTCATCTTTGCATGCCTCTTTCACATTTTGTGGTTCAGTGGAAGAGAGTAATGCCAAATAGCTTGAAGCTTCTGCAATTGTTTTTCTTGTTTGTACACCTACTTCTTTCTGTCCCAAAATCTGAGATTCTGGATGATTCTTCTGAACATATCTGGATGGAGTCTTCTCTTCTATCCTTATCTGCTCCTCTGGTTCTTCTTGAGGTTCTTCTTCTTCATCATTCTGTCTTTGAGGATGGCCTTCATCTTCTTCGATATCTTCATGATTTACTTGCCTAGGAATGTATCCCTTCTCATCAACCACTACATCAATGCTGTCAACAATTCTTCCAAGTCTTTTATTATAGCACTTGTATGCTTTGCTGTGTGGAGAATAGCCAAGAAGGATGCCTTCATCTGCTCTAGGTTCAAGTTTGCCAAGTTGCTCATCAGTATTTTTAATATAGAATTTGCTCCCAAAGATTTTGAAGTGCTTTACCGAAGGAGTCTCACCATACCAGAGCTCATGAGGGGTTTGAGTGCTGTTCACTCGGACATTTGTTTTGTTGAGAATAATAACCGCAGCATGTGCTGCTTCACCCCAGAAAGTTGTGGGAGTTCCAGATTCATCAAGCATAGCAAGAGCCATTTGTTGGACAGTTCTATTCATTCTTTCCACCACTCCATTTTGCTGAGGAGTTCTAGCTATAGAGGATTCTCTTCTTATCCCATGTTCTTCACAGAAATCGAAAAATTCATTTGAGGTAAACTCCCCACCTCTATCGGATCTAAGACACTTAATTTTGTATCCTGATTCATTTTCAACCAAGGCTTTAAAGGATTTGAATTTTTCGAATGCTTCATCTTTGTGCTTCATAAGTCCTAACCAGACAAACCTGGAGAAATCGTCAATGAATAATATCAAGTATTCTTCTCCTCGAGGTGTCCTTTTCCTGAATGGACCACATGTATCTGTATGTACTAGCTCAAGAGGCATGCTAGCTGATCCTTCCTTTTCCGGAAAGGTAGTTCTGGTTTGCTTTCCAAACTGACATGATTTGCATATGGTGTTGTCTGGAACTTTGATATCTGGAAGACCACGAACTGCCTGATATTTGCATGCTTTCCTTATTTGTGAAAAGCTTAGATGCCCCAACCTCCGGTGCCATAACCAGTGCTCATCATCCTTGATCAGATAGCATTGTTGTTGTCCTTCTTCAAATATGTATAGATTATTTGGAGTTCTTTTACCTTTGATCACTGTTTTACCTGTATCAAGATCACGAACAAGACATCCATTTGATCTGAATATCACCTCGGTTCTTTGATCACACATCTGGCTGACACTTAGAAGATTATGTTTCAATCCATCAACATACAAAACATTTCCAGCTTTTACCTTTTCTTTTAACTGAGTAGTGCCTTTTCCTTTTATAGTTGCAGGAGTATCATTTCCAAAAGAAACTTTCTTTCCTTTTTCTAGAGCCGAATATGATTCAAGTTTTTCTTTATCACCTGTCATATGCTTCGAACATCCACTGTCAATGTACCATAGATTTTCCTGTCCCTCTGCATAAAATGCTATCCCACATCTTTCTGTTTGTGGTTCCTTTATTCTCCATGTTTTGGTGCTTGAGGCTTGTTCCTTTGTCTGCTGAAACCTGCTCCTGCATTCAGAATCTTCATGACCAAAGTTATTGCAAATAGAACATTCAACTTCATTTTCAAGAACCGAAAAGTTGTTATAGGTCCTTTTTGTAATCCCGGTCATACTTCTTTGTTTTTGAGCTTCTCTAGTCATGATCGTTTTATATGCAACACATTGAGCTGCTTTGTGACCAAAGTTATGGCAAGAAAAGCATTGTCCATTGAAGAAATTTCTGCGGTTATCAAATCTTCCGGCCAAACGATTGTAATTTCTATTGTCATTCATTCTTGAAGCAAATTTAGAGGATTTTACCAGTGGCTGGTTGTAACTTTTGTTCATCCTTAAGACAGATTGCCCCTGATTTGCCTGATAGTCTTTGTTTGTAATTGGTCCCTGCTTTACTTGGTGATCTCCATTGTGCTTTTGCTCATTCCTTCTTGCTGCATCAAGATAACTCTTTGAGGTGGATGCTTGAGAAGTTTCTCCATTATAGCCCAGACCTGTCTTGTTTAGAGGAGAGCGTTGTACATTGATGATCTCATCTAGAGTTTCAGATCCTTTGACAAACTTAAGATTAATAGCCTTTGTTTTCTCAATCTCTTTTCTAAGACCAACAATTTCGCCTTCTAACTTTTCAAGATATTTTTCTTTTTCATCAATTTGAAGTTGTAGAGTATCAATGATCCTATTCTTTTCTTCTATACATGTCTTGAGTCTAGAAATTTCTTCACAAAAGCTATCCACATCTATAGCATCCATGTAATCATCATCTTCAAATGCCATTAAGAGTTTATAGTCATTACCTCGTTCATCTTCGTCACTATTTGATAGACCATCACTATCTTCATGAGTGTAGTAGCTTTTCTTATTTGCAATCTGTTTCTTGTTCCATCTAGCAGGTTCCTTTCCTTTATCCTTATGAGGACATTTTGTAGCATAATGACCTACTCTTCCACAAGCAAAGCATTTAAAAGGTAACTTGCCTCTGAACCTTCCAGTTCCCCTTTGAACATTTCTGACAAAATTTGATTCTTCTTCTTCTTCTTCTGGCACGTGACTTGCTTCATAATAGTCTCCTTTTCCTGAAGCCTTGAAAGCAGCTTCTCTTCTGTCTGATGGACCTCCCTTTCTCATTTCATAAGCAGTTAGAATTCCGTGTAGCTGAGACATAGTAAGAATTCGTAGATTTTCCTTTTCTTCTATTGCAGACACTTTAGATTCAAACTTGGGGGACAATGATCTTAGAACTTTTTCAACCACAATAGCCTCTTTTATTTCTTCACCCAAGTTTTTCATGCAATTAACAATCTCATCTACCCGAAGGAAATAGTTAGCCACACTTTCATCATTATACATTCTGAGATTCTCATACTGAATCCTAAGGGTTTGAAGTTTAGCACGCTTTACCTGTTCATCTCCTTCGTAGCTCAAGACAATCTTGTCCCATATTTCTTTTGCGGATTTATATTGCATAACCTTCACGAATTCTGTTTGAGATAAGCATCCCAGCAGAGTATTGACTGCTTTAGCATTTGTTTCATATTTCTTCTTTTCGGCCATATCTGTAGGAGTAGCTGAAGGAAAAGTGTAGCCTGTATCTATGATATCCCAAACTTCTGTACCAAGAGATTGAAGATAGGCAGTAACTCTTACCTTCCAATAATTGAAGTTTGTCCCATCAAAAATTGGTGGCCTGATTGATGCTTCCCTCTCGTAGTTGCTCATGATGAATGATCTTCCTTCAAGCGATCAAGCTTCTCTGAAGGACCTGCTCTGATACCAATTGTTGGAAATAATACTGAGAGAGGGGGTGAATCAGTGTTATCAAGTTCTTTTAATAAATCTTCCTTATTTATTCTTTGAATTATTTTTGCATGTCAGTACCATAAAATAATGAGCATGAACAAAGAAAACAGATAGTCACACCAAAGAACACAAGATGTAAGGTGGAAACCCAATGTGGGTGAAAACCACCTGCTGCAATATGTCTCTATCTTCTTTCAAATTAGAAACTCCTTTTACAATGGTTTTGTACTGGTGCAGTCCTTTACCAGTACGCAGGCTGCAACCTGCAGAGAGCTACAACTCTCTCTCGTTTTCCAGTCTCTCCTGGAAGGGAGCTACAACCCCCTACTTCTTTTATTTCAAGGACCACTTTTCATAAATTTTCAAACTGGATCCAAGAACATCAAAAACCCATCAACTACACTTGCATCATCAATCTCTGATTTCACCAAAGCCAACCTGTATACAGATCTGCAAATATTTCCTTATAACTTTGCAGTTGTTACATCAGACATACCCAGATCATAACATGTGTAAAATAAAACATGCATCAATAATTCAGACCCAAATTATTAGATTTATAGATCAAGCATATGCCACATATCACAGATCAAAATCATATAGAGATACCACTATTCCAGCCTTAAGATTTTGACCCATCAATAGAACTTATCCTTATCCTTACGCTCAGTTTCCTTCTTCATTCAGATCCAGATCTGCACCAAAACCCAATCACAATATTCCAGATCTAGAACTTTATCAGATATTCGATAATTCAGGAGATGCTTTGCCAAATGATCTCCTTCCTCTTTTATAGTCTTAGGCCTTTCACAATACCATGGGCCAAAACCATAGGATCAAAAAACTGTTGGACTAATACCATGAACCAACCATGAAAGTACGTGAGATCAACACTTTTGGATGCAATACCACGGGCCAAAACCATAGGATCAAAAACTGTCGGACTAATACCATGAACCAACCATGAAATTGCGTGAGATCAACACTTTTGACGAGGTACCATGGTCCAAAACCATAGGTTCAAATACCAAGGACTAACTACCATGGACCAAAGGTAAGTTCTCCAACATATACGCGCTTTTCCTTGCATGAAAGTGCGTACCAAGGTCCAAAACCATAGGTTCAAATACCAAGGACTAACTACCATGGACCAAAGGTAAGCTCTCCAACGCTTTTCCTCATAGGTTCAAATACCAAGGACTAACTACCATGGACCAAAGGTAAGTTCTCCAACATATACGCGCTTTTCCTCATAGGTTCAAATACCAAGGACTAACTACCATGGACCAAAGGTAAGTTCTCCAACATATACGCGCTTTTCCTTGCATGAAAGTGCGTGAACTTTTTCTCTACATGAAATAAAATTTTCTCTGCATAAAAGTGCGTGAACTTTTCTCTACATGAAATAAACTTTTCTCTGCATAAAAGTGCGTGAACTTTTTTCTACATGAAATAAACTTTTCTCTGCATATAAGTGCGTGAAATTTTCTCTACACTATAATTTATTATCTGAGATGAGTGGGTTGCCATCAAGTACAACATATGTATCATAATGCCAACACTATCTTCTGCTTCCCTTTTCCCCCATACTTCTTTGGATGCTTTTCTGGGTGCTGTTTCCAACAATGATCGTCATCGTGGCCTTCCTTTTTGCAGTGATTGCAATACGACCTTTCTCCTTCTTTGGTTGCTGTCATCTTCTTCTCCTTTCCTTTCCATTTCACTTTAGATTTGCCATTGGGAGGTTTGAATGATGGTTTTCTGGAATGATCATCTCTTTCATTTTTGCCCTTGTTCTCAATATGAATTGCCTTTATGCTGGCTGCATCAATAGTGGTTGGTACAAAAAACAACAATGAATGCCTAATGTAGTTATGCAATGAGCCAATGTACTTAGTTACTACTTCAGGTGTATCAAGTGAAATACCCAAATTCAGTGCTTGCTTTCTAAAATCCTCTGTAAAACTCTGAACATCCTGACCTTTGCCTTGCCTTAAATATTGCCAATTCATCAAAGCTTTTTGCTTGTATCCCAAGGGATAAAACTATTCCTTTAACGCAGAAATAAAATCAGGCCATGAGGAAAAGAGGTTACCCACATTCTTACTGCTCTGCAATTTTCTCTCCCACCAAATGAGAGCGGTGCTGCTCAGCCGTAGAGAGGCCAGCTGAATCTTTGCCTCATCCTCCATGATTTGCTGAATCCTACAATAGACCTCAATCTGCCTAATCCAATTATTAAGCTTTTCTGCATTGCTTTCACCATTAAACATGGGAAGATCAAATTTAACATCTAATTTAAAGAAAGGTTTCTTAGATGCATCCTTTGAATTTCTACGATTATGGTGGTGAGAGGAAGGAGAACCTTCACTCGTGGAAGGAGAAGGAGGGGGTTCTTCTCCACCATTTCCATGTGCTGAACCTTGTTCTTCTGGGTTTCTCTCTTCTACTTTCTCCAGCCTTAAAACCAACTGACTGATATTCTCTGCCATTGAATAGAAGGTCTTGTGGAAATTGCGCTCCTCTTCAAGATGAGCTTCATCTTCTGCCATGTTTCTCCTTCGATGTGCACACCCTGCTTCGGGATCGAAAGGCTCTAATTCCCCTTCGCCTCTTCAGAGTCTATCTCTTGTTAGCATACAAACATGCAATTCACATCTAAAAAGACCTGCTCTGATACCACTTGATCCAGGGATCTTTTGCTTATAGATGTATGAAAAGAATTACATATAGAAATTGCAGCTTAACACAGAAATCTAATGTGCACACAAGAAAAGAAGAAGGAACACATAAAGGCACGACAAGAAGACAACAAGACTTGATAATGGAGTTCGTCCAACTCGGACTATGTCTCCGGGCCTTGCTCGATCAATGGGGAGGCCTTCATTCATTAATGGCATGAAAAGAAGAGAGTTACAATCATTAGTTTACATAAAAGGTGGCTTATACCTCCATTTTGGAAAATGGCTGTGAAATGGAGAACTCATATGGAGAAATGGACAACACCACTGCGTCCGTGGCGTTGAGAGGGGCATAAACCATTTAAAATTTGCCCAATTCAGACAAAATGATCAATCAACCCTCCTACAAGTTGCTGCCTCGAACTGTGTGCCAGAAAATCCTCTCCCCTGTACTTTTTCCAATCATTGGGCTTTTATAATCATTGATTTGTTGCAATGCCTCTGAAATCGGGGTCTATCGGACTATTATAGAATGTTGTTGAATGGAAGGATCAGTCGGGCACGATGAATCCGCCCTTCCTTTACAAAAACCTCAAAATTAGTCTTTGTTTGTTTAAAAAAACAATACACGGAAACATTGGAAAAACCTGACTGAAAGCCTTTTACCTGGATTTCAAATTATATGAAATCGGGCTTTATAACATAATCGGGTCTGTGTTGATCACAAATCACAAGTCGCTTGTTCCATAGCCCTGTTAGCGGGGGGAATTTTCGACCACCGATCGCTGATCGCTGATATTACTGATATCGATGATCGTTGACATCAGCCCTATCGCATCGGCATATTGCATCGCTACGGCCCAGGGGTCCTGGTCCGATCCTTTGGGTTTTGCCGACCCGATCTGCCAATCTGATCATCCCGATATCGCCAATTGCTTGCCCCTGACTCTGATTAATATGAGATCACTGATCAGGTGTTCTACTGCGCCTCCTTAAGTTTGCCCCTTTGGACCTTACGATTGCGGTTTTCCCTTTTAAGGCTAAAAACCCATTTTTTAGGGAAAACGCCTCATTTTCCAAAGGAACAAGGCAACCTTCTTTCTGCCACAACTTCATCATCCGGACTCGGATTGGAGTGTCGTTCGCACCGTTGGAATTAGGGCGATGAGCATTTCGATCCGATGTCAGGATACTTTATTTTCTGCCACTTTGAATTTTGAGATTTCCATTCCACTGTGTCTGAAGATCCACCTGGATCAGATAATGCCTTTCAAGGTGTATGCAAGCTTGAGTCAAGGAAACCAAATTCAAGAGTTGGATTATTATGTACATAAAAATTTGTTGTATCATTTGGGAAAGTTGTGTATCCTACAGGGAGAAAGAAACAATATCATAATGGAGGTGCACACTTCATTTATTGCGGGACACTTTGGTGTAGGAAATACTATAGCGAATCTCCAAAGGTATTGTTATTGGTCAAGCATGTTTGATAATGTTTCTTGTTTCATAAGAGGATGTTCTTTGTGTGCAAAAAGTAAGCCTAGAAATAGGAAACTTGCTCCACTTCCAGTACCTTCACGTCCATGGGAGAGTATCTCAATGGATTTTGTAGGAGGTATTCCATTGTCAAGGAAAGGTCATGATTACTTATATGTAGTTGTAGATAGGTTCAACAAAATGTGTATATTAACACCATGTAAAAAGCAAATTACAACTAAACAAATAGCTCATCTTTTCTTCCAAAAAATTTGGGTTCATTTTGGTCTTCCTACTTCTATTGTAAGTGATCAAGATTCTCGATTTGTTGGGAATTTTTGGTCAAATTTGCGGGACATGATGGACACAAAGTTGAAGAAGAGTACAACCTTTCACCCGCAAATAGATGGACAAACTAAGGTGGTCAACAGAACAGTCATTCATTTTTTTAGAGGATATTTCAGCGAATATCCCAAGTTGTGGGATGAATAGTTGCATTACATACATCATGCATACAACAGGGCAAAGCATTCTTCCACAAACACATTGCCATTTGAGGCATGTTATGGGTTCTTTCCAAGATTTCCATTGGACTTCATCTTTGAGAAAGATGTCGCTATCTATGGTCACAATGACATTGATAAGGAAAGGAAGTTCATAGAGAAAATTAAGTTGATACATCATACAGTGCAGGAACAACTTGAGAAAAGTCAAAGCAACTACAAGGCAAGGCATGACAAACACCAGGTTGATCACAAATTTCAAGTTGGAGACGAAGTTTGGTTATATATTAGAAAAGAGAGACTTCAAGGGGAAGGTAAAAAACTTAAACCAATCCATTATGGTCCTTCTAAAATTATGGAAAGGATTGGTTACAATGCATTTAAGCTTGATTTGCCTCCTTATATGCAAATATACTCTGTTGTTAATGTTGATAATTTAAGATTGTTTGAGCCTCCTTTGATTGATGATCAAGGAGAGCATGTTCAGCTGCCATCAATAGATGATTTCTTGCTAGAATATCTTGATAAACTTCAGCAGGATCTCATACTTGATAGAAGAAGTAGGACTTCGAAAAGAGGGGATGTCGAATACCTTAGAGTGGGACTCAAGGGACAAAAGCCTTCTAAAGCCAAATGGTTGCAGATTGAGAGGGTGAGGGAGTTGTACCCTCACTTTCTGAACAATTGTTAGTATCTTTTGGGGTCTAAAAGGCTTCTACTAGGGAGGAATGATTAGGCACTTAGTGTTTAGCTCAAAAATCAAAGTTCTAAGAATGGCTCAAAACTTGAACTACCACATCCGCCTCGAAAAATGATCCTAACGCAACTTGTTTCATTGAAAAATGAGTTCGTATGAGGAAGTTATTGAGTTCTATTTGCTTTGCTAAACATGCGAAATTTGCAAAAAAAATGCCCAGTCACTGCACAGTCAACAGTCCGTACTACTGACGTGGCAAGTGACTAGGTAGGGTCAATTTGGTCAACATTCAATCACAGTTTGACAAGTGGCATATTTTCATTGGATTTTAGGTGGTGATGTGGCACAATTCTATTAGTTAACATTTGTGCCAATGAGAGAATGCCACGTGGCAATCCTGGAGGCCACCATGTGGCATCTCCCAATAGCCTTGACAAACTCAACGATGGAGAAAAAAATTATTGGAGGCGTCTGGGTTCGACCCCACGACCTCCCCTCTGCAATCTAGGCTTTCTACCATCTTCGCCATTGTGTTGCTTAACCTCTATGGAGAATAATGCATATTTAAACTTTAACGAATTTAATTTTGGCGGTTAGGGGAGGGCCAACCCGCAGGCTAGCCCTCCCCATGTGAACGCAAATACATAACCACAAACAGTTAAGAGTTATGGTCTATCCAACGGCAGCTCCACAAACCCATAACCCTGATGGTTAGGCAGATGCCATGTGAATAGGCTACGATAACGGTGGAGGTCAGATAACCCGACGGATAATACGATGGTAACCACAACATGTGATCCCGCCTAAACCGCCAACAATTTCGGGTTACAGTTAGCCTAATCCGCGTGATTAGCACTAATCCTCCCGTTAAACTCGACTTAATATTTAATTAAACTCTGAGTTAAACTGGCAGACTTTTAGCGGACTTTGACAATTTTGGCGCCATCCCCAAATTTAGCGGCCCTAACTGGAGTTTTCCAGATTTGGAGGAGCTTTTCAAGGGAAAAAATGTCAGAGGCATAACTAGAGCAATTTTCGACCAAATTGAGCTCAAGAAAAGGTGTTCCTAGCTAATTTCGACATTATGAACACATTGATGCAGGTATTGGGAGTAGTAGAGATTTGTAAACAACATTTTTTTTCCCTATTGATCTAATACAGAGGCCTAAGCCATGGAAGCTGGACCAAGCAGATGTAGCCCAGGAGGGGTGAAATCCTTCATCAAAACATTGTGTTAAAGTGTCTCTTTGATGGTTTGCTATACTTTGAATGTCTGCTATTCATTACTTGTTTTTGAAGCTATTTTGTTCATATACGTCATATAAAACTTGATGAAATTTCCCTGTTTCAATCACCAAACAACCTAAGGAAATATATGCATAGGAAGCAATGAACAAACACATGTTTATAAATCTGTAATTGAAATTAGCACATAAAAACTAATATTCAATAACAGATAACCCCTCCTAAAATAAACCACTACAAAGCAAGTCGAATTTCAATTTCTGAGCAATTTAAATGCCGTCCCTGCAAATGCCCTGATGGGACAATTTTCTACATATCAGGGTTGGGGGTTTAATCTGGTGACGAAATCAAGTTAGAGTTGGTAACAAAATGATTGTAAATCAAAACCAGGAATTTGAAACCCACATTGAATGCACAATTAAGCAAGAGAAATAAAACCCTGTAAGATATCCATCCTTCAACTCTCCAGCTTATGGTAAATTAATTTAATCTCAACCCTATCGGAGTTTGGGAGGGGTTGACAAAACACCTCATTTGGCAATTTTAATGGATCCTATAATAAGAAGTAGCAACCAAGCCAGATAGAGGTGCTTCTTCTACCTGTCCCAGATTCTTGTTTGTAGTTGTTGGGAGCAATAGATCGATCAAATCAAGAAGCAACAATAATGATACCCATAGAAGATAGATATACAGTAACTTAGGTAGAGGAAACAATGAACCGAAAACAAGGCAAGGGCTAGAGATGGTGGGTGTTATAAAGGTAGAGGTAAATCCATGGCAGAGTCGCATAGGCTCCATCGGGAGTTCTAAAAGGAACACTTGCAATTGTTACGAAAATATTAAAAGTAAAATAAAATAAGAGTGCAATCTAACTATTTCACATTTCGGTTTTTGGGTGGGAATACAAGAATATAATTTTGGATAAGTTTAATCTACATTTCACTTTTTTTTTTTTTTTTTTTTTTTTTTTTTCCGAAGGTGGTAAAACCTATCAACTCAGGTGTCAAACCAACAGTGAGGACAGCCATCTCTGGCTGCTATCCGCGAATGCTGGGATGACTCATCACTGTTAAATAGGAAAACCACGCCACCTGACATAACCCTGCTGGTGGTCCATAATCGGGAGCAGGCTCTCACTCCTGCCAGATGCCTCTGGGTCTTGGGCCGTTAACCTGTTTCCTTACGTCCGAGGAAGACGAGCTCTTAGTTATCATATTTATTTTTAATTTAAATATATTAAAAAAAATACAAACTACTTTACTAACACGAGTTGCAAATGCAAGACACGTGTTTTTCTTCTCTTTCTTCTCTAAAATACCTAGATGGTATAAAGTCCCTACGAAATTCTCTAGTATGGCTGCCACCTGACCTAGATGGGAGAATCTCGGCTCTGACCATGGTTTGATCTATGGTACTCTTTAAGTTACATATAATAATTTTATAAAAGGAGATTTAGAACTTTACATTAGCCAGACAGCGAATGCATTAACTTGGATGGGATCTATGAAAGTATTTTTACACTAAACATATGACTTAAAATGAGAGGTTGTCCTAAAGTTTCAGGATGAAAGGTGGATTTTCTAAATAAGTGGAACTATGGAAACCTTTGTTTGTGCTTACTCTTACGTTATTATGTAAGTGTTTAATCTTGGAAACTTTTGTTCCTATATAAAATGGATTTATTTTGAATTCGAAATTTTAGAAGTTTTGGGTAAAAAATAAATAATTGTTTGTTTATTAAATATTCATGTGTTTGTTTATGATATGTGAGATTATTCCTGATTCAAGAGTGTTGGATAACCATGATCAAGAGTGTTGCGTAACATTTATTTTTACTGGGTTCTATTGTTGCAAGCATCCTTTAACTCTATAGATTTCAATTTGTCTTTTTATAATCCAATGTATGAACGTAATTCTATGAAGTTTGTTTTAAATATTTGTGTGCTAATAGCTCGTTGTTGTATGAACTCTGTGGGTGACTTAGGATTATAATGGGAAACAATATGCAAAGAAATTAGGATGGTTACGACAGGTAGTTTGGTGTCTTAACGATCTCTTAGGAAACCTATTTCAAATTGTCCTATTAGTTTATGAGGCTCGATTCGTCAAGTCATTACTCGAGGATTTCTTGTCCTTCATTTGATCAGGTTACTACATTGCTAGCTGGTACTTGCAAAAGTGGTCATTGTTTCGATTTAGAAAATTCACTTCAAAAGGACATGTACAATGTTAAAATTCCTCCATTTTCTGAGAAATCATTTACAGAAGAAATTCTTTTTTGTCCTTAGAGTGTCACTTCTCATTTGAAATATATTTCAAGAAGGCTACCCTTGTGCATCCTCCCCTATTTGAAGGGGGTTTGCAACAACTTGAGCAACAACCAATCCTGCAAACATTTATGCAGCTCTTGCTCTATGATTGGAATATTTTGGTTCCACAGGTACTTCTGTAAGAGACATTGCCAATATATACAATCCTTTAGACCTGAACACCTAGACACTAATATATGGCACTATTCTAATAAGGCGGAAGGGAATATTGCATTGTTCAACCGACCGACCACTTTAATAATCTTCAAGCCCTGCTGCTCAAGTAAGGAACTTGTTGCCCTACAGACCCCTTGTTTAAAGGTAAAATTGAAAAAAAAAGCAAAAAAAAAACAAAAATTCTTTCAGTTAACTTAAATCTTAATAAATATTAAAATGAGTGAATGTTAAGTTAAATTAAGATTTAATAAATATTAAGATGGGTGAATGTTTAAAATTGGTTATTGATCATTATTTTATAATTAAAATTAATTTTAATTTTAATTATATTTTAAGAACTTTATTATTTATACCACAACATTTATTAAAACTAAATAGTTTATTGATACACAAATAGTATAATCACATTAGAGAATGTGGTTGATATATGTCGATCAACGTCACTTTTATATGTCAACTGGCATATAAAAGGTGCAAAATACCATTGATTGACATATATCAACCACATTTACTAATGTGGCTATGCTAGTTGACAATCGACAAATATATTCAAGATATGATTGATCAGGGTCTATTATGTTCAAAATATAGTTGACTATAGATGACCATGCTTATTCACATCAAACTATACTTGACTAAGATAGATTATGATTAACCATGGATGACCATAGTTGTCCATGTTTGATCATGGTTGATGATGGTTGACCATGACTGACTCTAGTTGGGCATGATGCTCATGGTTTGACCATGTTGACCATGGGTGAACATGGTTTGACAAATTTGAAGATGGTTGAACATAGTTTCCTATGATAGATTATAGTTTCCCATGTTGACAATGGATGGCCATGGTTGAACATGTTCAATCATGGAGACCTTAGGTGACTATTCTAACCATGGTTTAACATGGTTGGCCATGAGGAGTGGGAAGAGCGTGTGTTGTTCAAGGCTAATTATGGTTGACGAGAGAAGACCATGGTTGACTATGGCTAGATGTAGTTTCTATGGTAGAACATGGGTGACAATGAGATATAATGTTTGACAATGTTTAACCACATATGATCATGCTTCAATTTTTTTTACCATGTTTTACCACAATTTGGCTTGGTTAAACATGGTTGACTATGTTCAACATGTGGTTGACTAAGGGTGTACATGGTTGATTAAGGTTGTAAATGTTTACCTATAGATGACTATGGTTGACCATGGCTGACCATGATGCCCATGTTGAAAGTGGTTGACCATGTTCAATCATGTTGCACATGGTTGAAGACTATTAGCCATATTAATCACGTAGACAGTTATTAGAAATGGTTTTATCATGTTTGACCTTATTTACTTGACCATGGTTGCATAAGTTCTTTATGGTGTACCATGGTTGACTATTACTAAGTAAGGATGACAATGGCTAACTCTAGTCAACACATGGTTGACTGTGGTTATTTATGGTTAATTAAGGTTAACTTTGGTTCACATATGGTTGACTAAGGTTGACCATTATTGACTATAATTGACCATGGTTGATGATGCTTGAAGAGGGTCAAGCATGGTTGACAATGGTTGATGATGGCTAATGATGGTTGACAATGTTAATGAGGATTACCATGGTTGACCAAGGGTTAATAAGGATTGACCATAGGTGACCGTGGGAGGCCATTGGTGCCAAGTATTGATGACGATCAATTATTGTTAAATATGGTTGACCATTGTTGAATTGCTTTGGGCATGGCTGAATATGATTGAAATTCTTATCAATGTTTGATTATGGTGAGCATGTTCAACCATGGATGCAATTATAAGAGCATGGTTGATGATGGTTAAGCATGGTTAACTACGGGGGAACATGGTTGACCATGGTTAGCAACGTTTAGCAAGAGATGATATGGCTCAGCATGTTGACTATACTTAACAAAGTGGTTAACCATGGATGACCATGGATGATCATTATGGCCATGGTTGACTATGGTGACCCTAGTTAACCATTACTGAGTTGTTTCAAGCATGGTTGAATATGGTTGACTAACTTTGACCGAATTGGCTATTGCTAATTATTGTTGATCATGTTTTCTATGTTGGATATGTTTACTATGTTGACTATGTTGAATGTGATGACTATGGTTAACTATGTTGACTATGGTCATGTAGGTTTTAACCTTGTACAAAAATTACCAGCAAACGTATTTTTAAAAACAAAAAATATACAATGGCAAGAAACACAAAACAAATACATAGATATCTTCCCTTGGATCCCAAAACTGGGACTACCAGATTCATTTTCTATTATGTTCCTTTCAATGTTACAATACATACATATATATATATATATACATGTCTAAGAATTCATAAACCCCAATCCATTAACCCTTGATTAGAACATAACCGTAGTTCCCTTAACCCGATCCAAAAAATACCATGGGCAGAAAACCATCATGCCCAAAACCATATGCAAAACCAACGCACAAAACCACAGGTGGGTCCGCCCACCTAATATAGGGTCCAAAAAAAATTTCTCGGGGCGCTTCCTCAGACCCTGTACAGGGGGGGCTACCGCCCCCCTGAAACCCCTCGATAGGGATGCTATGCCTGACACAATGAACATGGGGGACTATTGTCCCCTCATGGAAAGAATATAACGCACACCCAACATTCTCCCACTTGTTTTTTTCTTTTCCACACAGGGGGTCATAGGAGAGCTTAGTCATTGGTCCAACCCTGCAACACCCATTGTTTCTCTACACCAAGAAAACTTCCCAGTGCTCATAGACTTCATTAATGCATCTGCAATATTATTCAAAGTGTCCACCTTTACCAACAACAACTTTTTGTCTTCAACCATATCCCTCACAATGTGATACTAAACATCAATGTGCTTTGTCTTTGAATTATAAGTAGGGTTATTTTCCAATAAAATTGGACTTTGGCTGTCACATTCTATCCTTATAGCTCGTTGTACTAACCTGATACTTGAACACAGTCTCTGCAACCAAACTGCTTCCTTGCTTGCGTGTGTGGTTGCCATGTATTCTGCCTTTGTAGTTGAAAGTGCCACTACAGACTGCCTCTTTCTCATCCAACTGACTGCACCTCCAAATAGGTTAAAAACATACCCACTTGTATATCTTCTTTGATCTAAATCTCCAACCGAGTTTGCATCAACAAAGCCATGAATGTCCAAACTATGTCCAATCCTGGTCTTCCTTGGTAGCAAAAACCATAATCACTAATGCCACACAAATACTTGAAAACGAGCTTCACTATTGTCCAATGATCCTTCTCTAGTTTTGACATAAACCTTCTCAATACCCCCTGTTATACGAGATTTACTATTGTGGACAAAAGTATCTCCCCTATGTCGGTGGCTAACTTAGAACAACAGAGAGACAAGGAACACACTGTTATTCCTTAAAGTAAATAAATGATGGAGTGAGGCCTACCTGGAATCCTTCGCACACTTCGCTCCTTCTTTAGCTTGGAATCTCCATATCTAGCTCCGAATGCCAAAATTAGAACCTGCACAGTCAGATAACACAATCCAAGAAACTACGAGATCTATGCAGTATCATCTAAGTACTTCATTCAATATATCAACATGGTATTGAAATAAGTGAAATAACAACATCACATATAGGAAAACAATGAATTCTTTTCATTAATATAAATGGAAGGAGATTACAACCATAAATAGTAGTTGATCTTGTAGAAGAGCTCCTCCAAGTTGTTGATTTGTCCTTTCCTTGTCACAATATGCACCTCCAATCACCCTAAATGCATGAGATAATAACCACTCACTATATCAACATAAGGGAATAATCACTCTCCAAAATCCAACCCCCAACCACACACAAAGCTGGGAATATATAGAGAAGAAAGGTAAGTTGGGAGTTCTTATCCAATTACCAATCTACAGCAAGAGATCCAACTTTGATGGAGGGATAGGATCAAAGGATAAGTGGTCAAAACTCCAAATTAGGGAAGGATAGGATCCGAATGTTTTATCCAAGGTAAGTAGTTAAAACATCTTATGGAAACTCCTAGAAGGGGAAGCTTCTGGAATCTTGATCATTCTCCCATATTTCTAGAACCAACGTAGGTGCAAAGGAGAGCAACCTGTTGGTGACCAATGCAGGCCAAAGTGGAGCAACCTATAGGTGAACACACTCTAGTAGGCTTACAGGGAGCGTTGGTCCTCAAACTAGCTCTGGAGGATGAAGGGAACATGCTTAGGGCTTTGTGTAAGATGGTGACAAAGGGGAATAGGATGTTGATTGATTCCATTAGGAGGATCACCGATCGGATGTGACAAAATGACCTATAACATTCCCACTACATGTGCAATGTCTAGTCTAGTATAGACCATTGCATACATCAGGCTATCGACTGCACTTGTGTATAGAACATGAGACATGTCCTCTTCCTCTTCTTGTGTCTTGGGATACTGTCCAACATATAACTTTACACCTACATGAATAGGAACCTTCACTGATTTACTATCCCGCATAATAAACCTTTGCAGTATTGTCTTGACATACTTCCTCTGGTTTAACCAGAGCTTCCTCTTTTCCTGATCTCATTTAATTTCCATGCCCAAAATATAGTTTACAAAACCAAGATACTTCATGTTGAATTTGGAGGACAATTGGGTCTTCAAATCATGAATAATTTCTTTGTCATTTCCAATCAACAACATATCATCCTCATACAAGACAAGATAAATAACACGGTCACCGGTTAATTTAAAATACACACAATGATCCACTTTTCTTCTGGTGAAGAGAAGTGCCCATATATATGTATCAAATTTCTGATACCACATCCTTGGTCACTATTTTAACCCATATAGAGACTTTTTTAACATGCATACCAGTTCTTTCTTTCCCTTCATCATAAAGGCTTCAAGTTGCTTCATGTAGATCTCTTCTTCTAGATCCTCGTGAAGAAATGTTGTCTTCACATCCATCTATTCTACCTCAAAATTAAAATTAAAAACAACATATAAAAATAATCTAATAGAAGCTACCTTGGAAATAGGAGAAAAAATATCATTAAAATCAATTCCTGACACCTAGGAATAACCTTTTTCTACCAACCGAGATTTGTATTTCTCCACCTTTCCTTTTGTAGTCATCTTCTTCTTAAACACCCATTTACTTCCAATGGGTTTCATTCCATTCGACAACTCCACCAGATCTTAAGCCTCATTTTTATCCAAAGATTCCATTTCATCAACGATGGCCTCTTTCCAGAGTTTTCCATCCTCTGAATCTACTACCTCCCTGATAGTTCTCAGATCATCATTAGTAGTAGATAAAGAAAAATTTGAATAGAAAGAATATGGACTATACCATTCTGGCTGCCTTGTTTCTTGAACTAATCTTCTCACAGCTGGAGTTTGTGGCTCTTCATCTTCTGATTCCTGTTCTACTATAGAGTTTGATTCTTCCTTTGTTAGCTCAAACTCTATCTTCTCAGGTTCCTTTGGTATGACTTCATATTTAATAACATCTTTCATCTCTCTAAACACCACATCTTAGTTGTACACAACCTTCCTTGATTCTGGGTTCCAAAGCTTATAACCTTTTAAACCATCCTTATACCCAATAAAGATGCACCTTTTAGATTTACTATCAAACTTGGTTATTTTCTCCTTTGGAACATCTACATATGCATCACAACCAAATACCCTCAGATGTGAAAGAGATGGTTTCTTACAAGTCCATACTTCATGTAGAGTCTTATTCTCCAACGATGATGAAGGTGATCTGTTGACCAGGTAACATGCAGTCTCCTCCGCCTCTACCCAAAGTTCCTGTCCTAACTCGACACCACTGAGCATAGTTCTTACCTTTTCCATCAACGTCCTGTTCATTCTTTCTACAATTCCATTTTGTTGATGTGTGTATGGATTAGTCTTCTGTCATGCTATAACGTCTTACAGAACTCTTCAAATTCCTTCTCGCAGAAATCTCTATCATTATCTGTCCTCAACACCTTTATATTATTCTCTGTCTAGTTTTCCACTAGAGCCTTACATTCTTTAAACCTATCAAAAACTTTAGATTTCTTCCTAAGGAAATATATCCATGTATTACTTTAGAATTCATCTATAAATGATACATAATACACAAACTTACCTAGTGATGGAACCAACACAAGTCCAAACACATCACTATGCACAAGCTCTAATATCCCTTTCGCCCTCTTAGCACCAGAGGGGAAACTCACCTAATTTTTCTTCCCATATACACAATGTTCACAGAAATCAAAATCCAGAGAGAAATTATACATACCTTCTACCATACCATTACCATGTAGTATTCAAAGGCCTTTCTCTCCAATATGTCCAAGCCTTTGATGCCATAACATGGTCTTTTCTCCAGAGACCACTAGATTTTCTGCTTCACTTTCAGGAACCACAGAATTGTTGCACCCATCAATAACAATGCTACCTAGAAGTTTTTACAAAGTTCCAATCCAAAATCCTCGCATCAATAATAGTGCATCTCGAACCATATTGCAAGTATATTTCTCGAACAATGTTTTTACACCTGCATCATCCATCTTGCTTACAAAAATTAGATTTCTAGCCAATGTAGGGATATGCAGAACACCCGAAAGTGTTCTAATCCTTTCACCTTGCAACTTCAGCTTGACTTTTCCACGTCTAATGATTCTAGCCTTCTTGTCATCCCCTAATAATCCATCACCATCATCATATTTCTCATACTCACATAACCACTCCCTATGGGGAGTGAAGTGAAAGGATGCACCTGAGTCAATCAACCATACCTCATTATCTACATGTGTACTTGAAGAAGAATCCAAGTACACATCCCCACCTTCATCTGAGGTGGTTTTCGCCCCTATAGAAGGAGCATCATCAAACCGCTTTGCTCCCTCAAGAGCTTTATATCTACAATCCTTTTTGAAGTTCCCTTCCTTTATGCATTTCCAACATACCTTTACAGGTTTTCTTGGAGATTTAGATCTCCCACTCGAGGAATTATTTTTGTTTCTGTTATGGGACCGTCCTTGTATAGACAAGGCATCTCCATTCTATCTCTCCATATTTTTCTGTCTCATCTCCTCCGACAATAAGGATGAGACTATTTCATCAAACTTCAAGGTAGTTGTATTGCTACCTATTGCAACAATCAGACTATCCCACGAATCTGGTAGAGAACACAACAAACTGATGCACTTATCTTCATCTGAAATTTTATATCAACGGATAACAACTAGCTTAGCACAATATTAAAGGTATTTAGATTCTCTGTCACCAAGTTTCCATCCTTCATCCTCAGGTTATATAGCATTTTCCGTAGGAACAATTTTTTCACCAGAGACTTAGATTGGTACAAAGTCCCTAGCTTGACCCACAAATCCTTCACCATAGCTTCCCCTAATACATTCAACAATACTAAATCTGAGATACATAACCATATTGTGCTCTTTTCCTTCTGATCCAACTTCTCCAGTTTTCTACTGACATTGTCGTTGGTTTAGTACATGGATCTACTGTGATCGACTGATCTTTATCCACCAGCAGATCCTCCATATTGAGCTTCCACAAGTCAGAACTATGACCATTAAATTTATCGACCTCTATCTTTTCACAGCTCACCATCTTCTTTCACCACAAGAATCGATCCCGTAGATATCCCATTGAACGTAGTATACAACAGGCTTGAGAAAAAAACCTTAGCAGTAAAGGCATCCCCTTGAAGCTGAAAAAACTATGATACCAAATGTAGGTTTTAACTCTATACAGAAATTACTTGCAAACGAATTCTTAAAAACAGAAAATATACAATAGCAAGAAACACAAAAGAAATACACAGATATTTTACCCTGGATCCCAAAACGGGGACTACCAGATTGAGTTTTCATTATGTTCCTTTCAATATTACAATACATATATATACATGTCGAAGCATTCATAAACCCTAATCCATTAGCCCTGGATTAAACATAACATGCTAGGTCCCTATACTACTAGTGTAACCCCTTATTGTTATTAGTACAACCCCCTTATTATATTGTTGTGCCCATGTAGTCCCCATATTGTTATTATTGTGCCCCATAGAAGCCCACTATTGTTATTATTGTGCCCTTACATTATTATTGTTATGTCGGCTCTGATTATATTATGATCCCTTAGACTCCTATATATAGAAAGGAGATCTTGTCATTTGTATCATCTAAGAATTGTTCATTTGTGTAATGTAAAGGAGGTTTTCCCCCTCGAAGAGGCTTATTTCTAAGGTGTTGATCTATATTTTCTATCTTTTTGTGAGTTGGTTTCATAACATTTGGTATTAGAGCTTTGGATTCAAGGGTTTCGTTGCTCCAAATAGGTCATCGTGGCATTTTCACTATAACTTTTTCGCTACAAAGTTTCAGAAGCTAAAAAAAACCCATTTGAGAAGCAATTAGTCTGAATCTCAGATCCAAATTTAAGATCTTGTCTCTCTATATTTTCGTAGATATGATCTGAGGAAGTTAGGGTTTTTGCAAGCTCCAGAATTTCATCTCAAATAGGTCATCATGGAATTTTCACTATAATATTTTTTTATATGAAGGTTCAGACTCTGAAATGCAAACCCATTTGAATCGAATCTTGATGAAGCTCGAGTCCAAATTTCAGATCTTGTCTCGCTATATTTTCGAAGATATAATCTGAGGAAGTTAGGGTGTTTACAGACTCCCAAATTACATTCTAAATAGGTGACCTTGGGAAAATCGTCATAACTTTCTCTCTGAGCATCAGATTGAAA
Source organism: Pinus tabuliformis (assembly GCA_031772625.1). Lineage (NCBI taxonomy): Eukaryota > Viridiplantae > Streptophyta > Pinopsida > Pinales > Pinaceae > Pinus > Pinus tabuliformis. The sequence goes on from CM062806.1 coordinate 930,126,246, forward strand.
TTTCGTAAGAAGTTACAGAAAGAAGACGGACTTTAGTTTTCTGTATATATTTTTCAGATCCTAAGGTTGAAACAGTGACACGTGGCACTTCCTACAAGTGCGCTTTGTTGATCTAGTATATAATCAGGTCATCATGGGAGATTTGACATAACTCTTCCTTGCAGAATCTAATCTTGATCACACTTGCGAGGTTAGAAATAGAACACAGAGGGATACTGCAGGATGAAATTTCAGAACTTGAAGATATGAAATTACAAAGTTACAATCGTTTCAAGATAGAGATCCTAAAATCAAGAAAATGTGATATGAGGAAGTTTGATGGCGAGGATATGGTAAATTGGATACTACCGATGGAGCAATATTTTGATCTACATGAGGTGCAACTATTACAAAAGGTAAGTATTGCATCTTCATATTTAGAACTGGATCAATTTTTATGGTATAAAGGGCTTTGTTCTTGTAAACCACTTGTTACATGGTCAATTTTCATGGAAGAAATGATAGCACATTATGAGGATACAAAGAGCAACACCTTCTTTAGCCAATTGATAAATCTCAAACAAAAGTGTTCAATGGAAGAGAACATTGAAGACTTTCAAAAATTGAATATAAGGGAAAATGATATTCCAGAGAAGTAGAGGATTGATGTCTCCATAGGGAATTTAAAGGATAACATTCAACATGAGGTTCATCTTTGGGAACCTGATTCATTGGAGAAGGCATTCAGGTTGGCAAGAAAAGTGGAAAGAAAAATTATGGCAACAAGGAAGTCTACCCCTCACAACTATAAATATGGAAGTGTTTTTTCTCCTAGGCTTCCAAAACCTACAAGGTTGACACCACAACAATTGGAAGAAAAAAGAGAAAAAGGGCTTTGTTACAATTATGATAACAAATACATTAAAGGTCATAAGTGTGCTGAGAAGAAATTATTTTACATAGATTGTGAAGAGGAGGAAGAAAAGGATCAAGAAACATCAAAAGAAGAGGATATACACTAGGAACCAACCCTAGAGAAAGAAGAAATTATTCCGACCATATCTTGTAAAGCATTGGAAAGAATTACCACTCCTCAAACTCTCAAGATAGAAGGACATATCAAGAAGAAAAAGGTTCAAGAAGTGAAAGATCACATCAAGAAAGAAGAAATGAATCCAACCATATCTTGTAATGCATTGGAAACAATTATCACTCAAACTATCAAGATAGAAGGACATATCAAGAAGAAAAATGTTCAAGAAGTGAAACATCACATCTAGCATCAAGAAATGAATCCGACCATATCTTGTAATGCATTGGAAGACAATACCACTCCTCAAACTCTCAATATAGAAGGACATATCAAGAAGAAAAAGATTCAAGCAGTGAAAGATCACATCGAGCATCAACAACAAGTTCTCTAACTTTTAAAGGATAACACCACTTTGGTGCAGAATCGAATGAAACAGCGGGCAGATCAACATCGCAATGAAAGAAGTTTTGATGTAGGCGATTGGGTATTTTTACGGCTACATATCAAGAAAGCTATTTATGAGAAGGAAATGTTGGCAATACTACATGCACTTAAGAAATGGCGACCTTACCTAATGGGAAGACACTTCAAGGTAAAAATGGATCATGATAGTCTTAAATACTTTTTAGAACAAATATTATCTTTAGAAGAACAGAAAAATGGGTCACAAATATGTTGGGTTATGACTTTGAAATCATCTACAAAAAAGGGAAGAAAAATGTTGTTGTAGATGCACTCTCAAGAAAGGATGAAGATGTGGAAGCATTGTTTTATGCTATTTCTATTATCCAACTAGATTGGATAAACGAAGCAAGGGATGAATGGAAGAAGGATGAAGAAGTGTGGCCACTCATTCAAAAGTTGCAGAAGATCCCAGTTCAAACAATATTGCCATAACATGATGAGGAAGGAAAAATCATTTTGGAACCTGGAATAGTCACAGAAACAAGAACCCGACAGCTACGAAATCGATCAATTTCAGAGTATCTCATCAAGTGGAAGAACTTACCCACTGAAGATTCCATATGGGAGGACAAGAATTTTATACAGAAGCATCAAGAACTACTCAAGCGTTGAGGACAACACTTTTTGAAGGAGAGGGGCATGTTAGGTCGCTATAATACTAGTGTAACCCATTATTGTTATTAGTACAACCCCCTTATTATATTCTTGTGCCCATGTAGTCCCCATATTGTTATTATTGTGCCCCACAGAAGCACACTCTTTCTATTATTGTGCCCTTACATTATTATTGTTATGTCGGCTCTGATTATATTATGACCCCTTAGACTCCTATATATAGAAAGGAAGTCTTGTCATTTGTATCATCTAAGAATTGTTCATTTGTGTAATGTAAAGGAGGTTGCCCCCTCAAAGAGGCTTATTTCTAAGGCGTTGATCTATATTTTCTATCTTTTTGTGAGCCGGTTTCATAACATAACTGTAGTTCGCTTGACTAGATCTACAAAATACAATTGGAAAAAAACCATCATGCCCAAAACCATGTGTGAAACCCATGCACAAAACCATAGGTAGGTCTGCCCACCTAATATAGGGTTTGAAAAAATTTTCTTGGGGTGCTACCCCAGACCCTGTACAAGGGGGCTACCACCCCCTGCTACGCTTGGCATAATGAATAGGGGCAGGTATCAGCCCCCCTATAACCCCTCCCCCGCATGCGACTAGTCATGGAAATGATATAGCACACACCCAACGAGTCAATCATGTTACAATGGTTGGCCATTATGACCACGATTGACTATTGTAACATTGATATTTTATGACCATGTTGACAACGATTGACCATTTTATAACATGCTTGACAATGAACACTATGTTTATATATATCAACCATGGTAAACCCATTACACAATGCATACAACATATGTTTTTGAACACATTATGATGACGACATTTATTGTTCATCACATTGCGACGATGTTTATTCTTTGTCATGTTATGACATTATTTGTCACATTGTCACATTGCAATGGTATTTATTATTCACCACATTGAGATGATGGATATTATTCTTCATTTTGAAATGACATTTGTTGTTTATCGCATTGCGATGATGTTTATTTTTTGTCACATTGTAATGGCATTTGTTTTTCGTCACATTGCGACATCATTGGTTGTTTAAAACATTGCAATGTCATTTCCAATAGACAACAAATGATGGCAATGTGATGTCAATCATGTTCAGTAATGTAACAACATATCTAACTATAAACAAACATATTTATGTTTGGACAACCATTGTCAAGCATAGTTAACTAAAGACACGATCAACCATGGTCAAACATTGTCAAAAGTCGACATACCTAATTTGGATGATCTTTGATCTAAAATTAAAAACTTGAAGGTTTCTTGAAAAAGTTTGTAAGCTAGTTTATGTCTTGTGGGAAATGGATCAATTTGAAAAAACACATAAACTTGAAGATTTTAGTAAAGTTTTGTACAAATAATCATAGAAAAATAGAATATAAGTAGCATCGCACAAACAAAAATTTGATGACAAAGTTCACCCCTCTTGGGCTATGTCTCTCGGTCCAGAGTCTAATGTTGGCCATTTTTATTATATGCTCTAAATATAAATTACATAAACATACAATGCTCAAATCACAAAAATAATGTTGACATTGTGTAAAGAACACCCAAAAACTCCTATGTAGGCTCTTTTTGGGCTCAAAAAGACTGAAAAATGATCAAGTTATGCCTCTTTCTCCATTTCTCTGCTATCTATCCTACAAATTGGAAAAATTGCTAACTAGGAAATGAATCTCCTCTTTTGGTAGACCGTTGAGCGATAAATTGGTGCGAGGGCAATGAAAATTCCACTGGAAAAGGTGCATTTTGTTGCTTCTTTAATTGCATCAATAAGGCCTTAAGTGTCAATTTTTCAGCCTTGGTTCATGGTCATATTGTGGGCATGTAGCCGTGGCTTGGCACCATGTGACAACCCCTTCTCTATTGGATTTGGGTGTGGTCATGTTGTAACAATGGGACTGGGGGTCAGGCTAACTGCTCGACCCCTTCGCCTTCACTGTGGGCATATGGGTTATCACAAGACCCGGGGCCTGGGCTTAACTGCCCTGCCCCCACTTTGTCGACACATGATCACATTAACGCGATAAGATCGGGGTTGGGGCCATGTGCCCCACTCCCTCCACCAACCATAAAACCACTCCATATTAAATATAAACCCACCAACTATAATTAACAAGAAACATGCGTAGATTGACAGTTCGGTGGTTGATTTGTAACTGATAGGTCGTGGATTTGATCTTGGCAGGGTCAACTGGTTAACCCATAAAACTTTTGGCACAATTCCTGAGGGTGACATGGCACCCTCCCATTGCACCATGTGGTGCCTCATGATTAGGCCACCTCAAAACTCAACCACCAATGAAATTGTGCCATTTGTCCCCGTATGGCCACACCACGCGTCAGCACATGATTGGCCCACCTATCTGCCGTACAACCTAGTCACCTGCTGACATCAGCACCACATCACCTATATGGCCTACCTAGTCAACAATCCAGTCAACCTTGCAAGTTGACTTTTTAATTATTTTCCAAAAACTTCAGAATGCGATAACTTTCACATACAGTCTCGGATTGAGGTGATTCAAGCATTGTTGGAATTAGAACGATGAGATCCACTTTTTGGAAGTAATTTTGAGCTATTTCGAGCACTTTGATTTTTGAACATATTTTTGATCCCCTAGATCAATCATGTTCAACAATGTGTTCATTTTTTGTTGACATAATTGTGCATTCATCAACAACGTCAACAATGTATTCATTTTGACAAAAAATGAACACATTGTTGTCCATTATTTTTGTTCATCACATTGTGAAGCCATTTGTGATGAATATCAATTGAAGTATATTTGATGAAAAAACATGATGTCACAATGTATTAAACCACAAAATGTGTCACAATGTGATTAACAACAAACAATGTCGCAATGCGTTGAATTCTAAACTTCATTGCAATCTGACAAAGAACAAACGATATTGCAATGCGATGAATAATAAACTTCATCGCAATGTGAGGAACAACAAATTCCCTTGCAATGTAATGAAAAAAAACCACCATTGCAATGTGATGAAGAACAAATTCCATTCCAATGTGATGAATAATATTATTCATCGCAATGTGACAAACATTAAATGTCATTACATTGCAACAAACAATGAACACATTGTTGAACATGATGTCTATGGTTGAATATGGTTGAACATTTTTTAATGTGGTTGACTATTATTTATCAATGTTTACCTATAGATGATTATAGTTGACCATGATGCCCATGGTGACCATGGTTCACCATGGCACCCAGGTTGACTATGGTTGGTGTTAGAATGCATTGACCATCCAAATTAGGTATGTAAACTTTTGACAATGTTTAACCATGGTTGATCAATTATCCATGTTTAACCATGCTTGAACTCTTAAGCATGGTTAACCATGTTATTTGAGGTCAACTAGCTTGACAATGGTTATCCATACATAACCATGTTTAACCATGGTTGGTCATATTTTCTTGTGGTTGGTCCTATGTTGTTTCGTTGTTGCACATGATTAACCATGGTATACTATGGTGAACCATAATTGACCATGTTTACCTATAGATGATTGTGGTTGACCATGGTGCCCATGTTTCACCATGAAACCTAAGTTGACTATGGTTGGTGTTAGAATGTGTTGACCATCCAAATTAGTATGTCAAATATTGACAACATTTAACTATGGTTGATGAATTTTCCATGTTTGACCTCTTGATCATGGTTGACCATGTTGTCTGAAGTAAACTATGCTTGATAATGGTTGTCCATACATTAATGCTTGACCTAGTTGGCCATATTTGGTCATGGTTGGTTATGTTGTTCCGTTCTTAAACATGGTTGGCCATGATGACTATGGTGGATCATGGTTGATCATGTTTGGGCATGTTGTATATGCTTGACCATGATGTCATATATGGTTCTATTTAAGACATTCTGATGTTGGATTATTTTCGTCACATTGTGACAATGGGATGTATTTGCAATTTTTCAATTTTGCAATGTCAAATTAGGTTGGTCACATTACAACATTGGGCTATGTTTGTCACATTGTGATGTTGGGGTTTTGTACATACATTGCAATAGAGGGTTTTGTATGTCACAACGTGACATTAGGTAATTTCCATCACATTATAATGTTGGGAGATGTTTGTCACATAGTAATGTTATGTTTTCTTGGATTGCACCATAATGTGATGTCAATGAAGGGTGAAGGGTTATATTCAAATGTGATGTGGGGATATGCTCATTGCAATGTGATGCATGAAAATGATGTAGGGCAATGTTCATCACTTTGCAACATCCTGTTTGTTCATCACATTGTAATATCAAATTATTATGTATTATTATTGATAATATTTTTATTGTTCTTAATATTAATGCTTTTTTTGTTAATATTAATGTCATTGCATAAATGTTATTAATAATAGTAATATTGATAATAACATTGATGTTAATAATAACATTATTATATTAGAATAAGATGATTCATTACATAAAATAATGCTATTATATTAATGATATTTCTAATAATAATAGTAGTATTTTATTTTATTTGATTTATTTATTTTTTTTTGAGGAAAAATCAACAGCTTTCTATTAATAAAAATAAAAAGTTACATAGAGAAAATGCACAAGTGCATTCAGATATTGTCTTGGGGGACTAGTGTATGTTCTTTAAGCACTCATAGTAGCTAGGAAACAAAAAATTAAAAATAAAATTACATTTGGCCAGATAAACTGATTTTTTCTTTTTTGCCTTTTTTCTTTTGGGCTTTTCGCCAAACACCAAGTGATGGAGTAGTTGAAATAATTTCTAAATCATTATTTATTGAAGTGTTTGGGGATTCTTTATTTAGATTTAAGCTCTCAGAAACATGAGATCCCTTTGTTCTACCTGAGCCTTGATTGTTATTCTTTTCCTCATGTTGGTTCTCATGGATCGAAACCACTGCTAAGTTATTGGGAATCTCTGCTTGTTTCTTTTATCCTCCTGCTTCTCTTCTCCATCCTTTTGAGAACCTTGTTGATTTTGTGTCTCTGGATGTTGTTGGGTCTCATCCATTTCCTCATCCTCACCATTTGAAGAAGGAGGGTCTGGGAATTGCTATCCTTTTTTATTTTTTGGTCTTTTCTTTGTCCTTTTCTTGGCTTATTTTCATGTGTTCTGCAAGTGCCATGTTTGATCGAAAATATGACATCTAAAGGAGGTATTTGAAAAATATAACTATTGTGTCCATTCAAAGTCTTGGTGCGTCAAGTCAATAGGATCAGGAAGTCCTTTGCTTAAATCCATCTCCACACATATGCATGCAAAAGTGAAGATACCTTTGTCCATTCTTTCTCGATCCATCTTTAAGAACCTTCCCAAAGAGTTCCCAATGCCTTCTAGGACCTGGTGGTGCCAAAAGGGGAGCGGAAGATTATGTAGCCTTACCCAAACCGACATTTTTGTAACCACCATTGAGTTGGCATCAAAACTAGGAAACCATGGGGTTACAAAGAGACCTTCCCTTCCCCAAAACCATGGTCCTTCATTTATGACATAATCAAAGTATTTATGGTTATCAAACTGAACCATAAAAAAACATTTTGCACACAGATAAATTTCACAACCTCTGGTTCAATTGAGGTAGATCCACTCATTTAGATCTTAAGATTTGGGCCAGAAACCATTAAATTGAAAGATGATAGATTTTTCTTGCAAATTAGTCAAGATACCACTTACTTCTGGTAATTCTATAGACAGATCTAGGAATTTATCCATCTTCTCAACAATGTACGCACCTGGGATTGTCAATTTTGGGTTTTGTTTGTCTTGTTTGGCAACATTCCCTCTCAATGCATCCTTGAACGACGCTAGACCGTTTCCAACCGAAGATGATCTAGGTGGAAAGCTCGCTCCTAGAGCACCACCTTGCAGTCTTAAATTCAAGATGATGTTAGAATTCCTTTGAATACCATTGTCTTTCAAATGGACCACTTCCTGCAGCACTTTTCTTGAAAAAAATAGACTTTGTAATGAAGCAGGCATACCTGTAATATTTTTGGCACTCTACTTTAGATATGTCACTAGATTTGTTCCCCGAACCCTTAGCAGGATCAATTTTCTAGTAATGATTTGATACAAATCTGATACAACTCCTTCGCATCAGGATCTGCACCCTGTGATCTCCCTTTTACTTATCTCTCATTTGGATCTGGACCTAAGCGATAGATCTGGTTTTTTTTATGAGAGGAGGGCTCTCTCCGCCGTGCAAGATTATTTGGATCCTTGATGGATGTAGGTATCCATAAAAAATCATGAAATGTAGATCTGGAACATATTTGATTCAAACCTCGCCGATCCAATCCAACTTCTATCCCAATACAAGCTCGAAGCTTTACTTGGGTTAGGATCTGATAAAAAATAACCCACCGCCATGCAATAAGATATGGATCTTGATCACTTATGCATGCTATACATTGAGTGTGAATCTGGCATGGAGCCACTGGTATTGTCAACACCTTCTTTAGGATGAGGTTTTGGCAGACCCCACTATCAAAAACTTCAGACATAATCCATTGCCCATTTTTTTCTGAAAGGAAGGAAAATGGCATAAAACTTGTTGAATATGACGCGCCTAATTTCCCTTGAGCCAGCAGGAGAACAACAAATGGTAACATAGATGCCAGGTTCGTCTTCTTCGACCCACTCTTGTTCTTGATCTTGCTCCTGTTTGCTTGAAATGCCACTACTCTAGAAGTCATTGGATCGATCCACATAGCGAGAAGAACTCGTTCTTGATGCGTACAAACCTCTTGGAAGAAGGCTCATGTTCTTCAGAATGTGGGAGATCCTCATTCAAAGCTCGATAAAATATATGATATTAAATCACTATTCAATGCCAATTCCATTTTAATATTATTTATATTATAATAATAATAATAATAGTAATAATAATAATAATAATAATAATAATAATAATAATAATAATAATATAAGATAAGTTATTACATATAATAATATTATTATATAATGATATTAAAAGTGTATTTATGTTGTAAAATTTAATGTATTACTATTAATGTCACATTGTTAATGTTATTAAGGATGTTATTACTAATATCTTTTATTCCAAGGAAAAAATGTATATTTTTTTTTCAACTTGAAACAAGTGACAAAATTACATGTTGTATATGTTGAAAGAATTTGGGAAGACAAACCTATTGGCTTATGAGAAATAAGAAGGGAAAAACCATTAAATTTACGTAAAAAATGCCAAAGTTTAATATCATTAAAATCACTTAACTTCTCCTTTTTTCATTTCTTTTTCTAGACCTTTTGCCAACCCTCTGGATTGGGGTCAACTGGAACCATTTCCAATTGATTTCTTGATGTCTGCGGTGGAATTTATTTGTCCGAGTCTGAGTTGTGCCTCATTTTTCTATTGTTTTGATGCTTTGATTTCTTCAGATTCGATGACCTTCTGTATATGGGATACAATGCCATTCTAAACCGCAACATCCCCTTTTGCTTGGTATGTAGGATTATTTGTGGTTTCCTCTTCTTCCTCCTTTAATAGGTAGGGATCAAAAGGTTGTCATCCTTTTGTTTTATGTTACTACTAATATTATTAATATTAATGTTAATATTATTTATTATTTACATTAATATTGTTATTTATACATATTATTATTACATTAATATTATGAATGTCATTAATAGATTAATACTTTTATGGTTATTAATAATATATCATTTTTGTTAATGTAATATCATCAAATTTATGAATAAAGTTATTAATTATATTGTGATTAATATTATGTTTTTCATCTTTTATTATTATTATTATTATTATTATAACTTAATGTTAGGCCTATGAAAAAAACTCCTAAAGTTATTTCTTGCATTAATGGGAGCATCATTATATACATGAAGAGGGGTGACCTTTGGGATTTAGATTCCAAGGTCTTTTCCCATTCTAACCATTCAAATTTCCTTATTTACACATTTTCACTCACTCCCCAAGGATTAGGTGTCTAACGTTCCTACCCTTAATTTGATGGGGTGCTTGTGAGTCCAAGTGTAATAACCTTGGTTAAAAATCCATGTAAAAATATATAAGACCACAGTCATGGAACAAGTATTCCAAGATGAATGGTGGGAAAAACATCCTAGTGGGTGTTCAATTGGTTTATTATGGTTAAAGGAAATTGGCAAAAGAAATGACAAAGGCTTCAGAAAGGCAAAGTGACATTAATTGGCATTTTATTTATGAAAATAATGGAAAATAGGAGAAAAGGAAGGTGAAAGGTCACATGATGCATGTGCGGAGGAAAATGAAGGAAAATAATGGAAATTGAAGAAAATAGAGGCCTCATTGATAAAAAGGCTTTTGAGGATCAGTTTGTAAACCTTTTGACATGTTTGTAAACCTTCTCTCTCTCTCTCTCATACTCTTGGACACTTAGAGTTTTCTTGAAGCACTCTTGGAAGAGTGTGGCATACTTGGGATTTGGAGAAAGAAGGAAAAGGGAAGCAAAGATAAAGCAAGGAAGGGTGGGATCAACAACTACAATGGATTTAATTGCAGGTATCGAGTTGCATGTATGATTTCCTTACTAGTTTTGGCATGTATGGCATATGCATGTGTTCTCTTGGTTATAATCATTCATTGGCATGGAGGATTTCCTGGATTGATAGTGGATTTGCCTAGCCATGCCATTTCTTGGATAGCCATGGTGTGTGGGTTTCTTTCTTTTGTTTTCTAGTTGGTTCTCATGTTCCTTTGACTATGGGTTGAGTTACTAGTTCCTGGAAGCCTTTGTTGGACAAATGCTTTGGATGTCCTATAACAACTTGGGTTGAGTTACTAGTCCTGGAAGCCTTGGTTGGACAAATGCTCTTGAAGACCTTAGTGGGTTGAGTTACTAATTGTGGAATCCCTAGTTGGAACAAACACTTTGGAGCCCTAGATAGCTTGGTTAGAGACCAATCTGGTGATGGTTAGTGATGTATGACCATGAGGTGGAATCACTGGTTGAGGGTTGAGGTGGTTTGGCCTTTGGAATCCCTACATGGTTTTGATTGATTTGTTTTATGAGATCCCACATTCATGCTTGGAATATGGTACAGGAGTGACTGGATGAAAGAAATATTTGGTTCAACCTAGTTTATGATCGAGTGGTTCGTCGAAGTTCCATACCTAGTCAGCTTATGAAATAATCAATAAGAGCTCTCTTTCCCCTTCTTATTTTATGGGTAAATATACTTGTTTAGATGTGGATTATATGGTTGTTATATCCTTCATATTTATGTTGATTATATGTTGATTATGAGTGAGTTTTATGACAGTGAAAATGTATGTCCCTCATCATTTTTTGGCTAATCATTGCATGTACAATGAATATATGACTTAATAGATGGTAATGCAGTTATTGTGATGAGACATCAATGGTTCTTAGTGATTCTCAAATAAGTATGAGAACCCTATGCTCAGATATGTTGTTAAGGCTTGTAGATTACATCTTTGTGACATGTTTGACGAAATTCCTTTCATGGATAATAGGGGTCTAGTTAAATTACTTGTTCAATTAATTACATTTGTATCATTTTTCAAATGTTATCTTTCATTTCTGGAAGTTTCATGGAGTTCTCGACAGTGACCTGAGCCCTAGCCCTGAAAAAGTGACACATAATTCAAAGTCACATGCACAAAAACATATGGGAAAGTCCCCAGTCAAAGGCATGCCCATGCTGTGGGAGCGACTATAGGGTTCAAGTCGCACTCATGCCCATGTTATGGGAGAAATTGAGGGTTTAATGTAGTAAAATGCTAGTTTGTCTCAGGGGCTAGTCACCTCAAAGGTTTGGATGGCTCCTGGGGGTTGTGCAATATGTATGGAAGGTCTATGTAGTGTGTTCCGTTGGTTCCACTTCCTTAACTGACACATAAGGAGTTGAATCATATCATAGTAACTCTTCATCAAATATTTACCTCGATTGGTTGGTTACTTGGGTAGATGTGGAGGGGGGTGTTACAGGTTGGTATCAGAGCATCATAGAAAATTTTAGGGGCGAATGTTTGCCCTTTGGCGAAATTAAGGAGTTTTAAATTTTTAGTGGGCGAATATTTTGTATCATAGTACATTTTTACAAATCACCTCAAATAGCCCACCTTATTTTAAGGGAGAGGGTAAAAAAGGTAAATTTAGCCCTTGAAATTAGGAGTTACAACCTTCCATTCACCCATTTTCAAGAATAGGTTTTATTTAAGTGAATCCATTCGCCCATTTTCAAGAATAGGTTTTATTTAAGTGAATCTTATGGGCCAAAGGCCCAAATACCATATTTATAAAAGAGATATGGTAAATTAATAAAAATATAAATAAATGAGAGGTATGGTAAATAAATAAAACATTTTTTATATTTACTCCATAAGTCACCTTATATACATGCAAGGGTGTAAACAAATAAAAATATAAATAAAGTGGAGGTATGGTAAATAAATAAAACGTTTTTTTATACTTACTCAAAAGTACGGTAAATAAATAAAATATAAATAAACTAGATGCATGGTAAATAAATAAAACCTCTTTTTATATTTAGTCCATAACCCTCGTTCTATTTATGAAGGCTCAAGAAAGAGGTTTTATTTAAGTGAATCCTATGGGCCAAATACATTATTTGTAAAAGAGGTATGGTAAATTAATAAAAATATAAATAAACGAAAGGTATGGTAAACAAATAAAACATTTTTTTATATTTACTCCATAAGTCACCTTATATTTACGAACACTCAAAAAATGCATTATATTTAGGTGAAATCTATGGGCAAAATACTATGGGACAAATACCATGGACTAGATTGTTATTAATACCATGCAAAAAAACATTATTAACCCTAATATTAGTATTAATAAAAATAAAAATGGCACATGGTATTGACCCATGGTATTCACCTGGAATGTAGCCTATTTAAATGGGGGAATTAAACCAGCATAGATCCATCTTTACTCTGGATCTACTAACCCCCGAGAGGTATCAAATATCGTGATATGAAAACTAGCATAGAGTGAAAAAATATTTGATCCGATCAAGAGTAAAAATGGATGCTGTAATTTAATGTATGTTAAACATTTTAGCTTGGTTAAAATAAATAATAAAATAAAAATCAACTATTAATTTTATTAATTTTTATAAATTACTAATAGTAATTTTTAAGCTCCAAGTTTATGATAACCCATGGTATTGACCCATGGTAATACCATTGTATTCATGTGAGCATAGACTATTTAAAGGGGAAATTCTATCATCTTAGATCCATCTTAATTCTGGGTCTATCAAGTGCTCAGAGGGATAAATAGATTTCATCCCCCTAAGAGTGGTAGATGTGGAGTTAAGATGGATATAGGTTGGTTTTTATGATAATGAAGATATTAAATAGACTTAGGAAATTATATTGTAAAAACATCTTAAGGTGAATGGTTAAAGCATAGACATTGGACAAGTATATTTGTATACTTCTGTTTTAAACTGAAACAAATCCAGGGCTAAAAGGAATGGATTGATTGCACTAGTCATCCTTCTATAACTTTCCAAGATATGTTGGAGTAAACAAATTGTAATTTGGGTAATTTTTCTAATTGCAAACAGGAACATACTTGTGTATTGGCAGGGTGGTTAAGAGGTCCCTAGAAGTGATGAATTTGAATTTTTCTTGGTTTTATATATAGTATTAGGTTTTTTCTCATGCTTTCTGTGAATGGCACGGGTGAGTTTTATCCTACACCCACTAGGTTATCGATATGTAATTTCGGTAATTCTGATTTCAAAAGATATTTTAAAGAAATGCAATGATTTCATTTGTGTATTCAATAAACACAAGATTTTATAATTGAGTAAAATATTCGCCATGCCTGGTGAGAGATTCGCCAAAAAATTATATATACATATCATATTATTGATAAAATCGCCTTCCATTTTTCCTATATACCATGGAGATTCGCCTATTTATTATACATGTAAATTTAGGGGGGCTTCTTAAAATTTTCCCTGCAGAGCATGGCTACACTCTCCTTGGGTGATGTCTAGTTTCTGTTCTCATTGGGTGATATTTGATACCAAAGAGTGGTATCAGAGCATGGTTGCGCTCTCCTTCGATGATTTCTAGTTTTCGTTCTCTTTGGGTGAAATCTGATACCACAGAGTGGTATCAGATCATGGTTCACCCCTTGGAGTCGATGGGTAGAATGTGGATTGTCATGCATGCATGAAGAATGTATATGTGCTTGTTATGTATGCATGGTGGTAGTCATTGTTGTAGTTCTGTTTTCATGTAGAAGTTGATGTTGTTGTTGTGGGGATGCATTTGCCATGAATGCATGTCCATTGTATATGCGTTTGTTATGAATGTCAATGTCTATATGTTTTTATGCATGCATTGTCATGGTTATGGTTATGCATGTATAGTAGGTTATACATGAATTGCGATGTCTTTGTATGTAGTTTAGGCCATCATGATGTTATTGGTATGTTATGATGCTAATGTGTTGGTTGAGATAAAGCAGGAGATGCAGATCATTAAAGTGAGGTTGCATCACTAGACTTTGGGGTAAGAGAAGATCGTCATATAGGTTTGTATGTTTGGAATGCATGGATGTGGTTAATGGTTTTTATAATATTTAGGGTTAGTTATATACATGTTTGTGATTTTATTGTTGTTGTGGTTACATGCATGGTAGATGCTAGTGAATCGGTGTGGTCATATGCACATGTGTCGAATAGTCATGAATGATAGTAACTTGTTGTTATATTCATTGTTGTTGTTGTTTTATGTTAGTTAACTTGATGATTATGTTATATGATAACTTGTTTATTGTTATATGATAGTTAACTTGATGATTATGTTATATGTTGTTGATGAGTATGTTATATGTTAACTTGTTGCTATTTTATGTTAGTTAACTTGATGATTAAGGTTGTTTCATTAAGATCTTGATTTTGTATGGCTCCTGTTGACCTGGATTGTTTTGTGTAGATGGTTATGGTTATGACATTCAAGTATGAGATGATATATTTGTGATATTGAGTTGTACTAATCTAGACTGATTGTGCGTATGTGATTGTTATGCATGAAAGACAATTGTTTATGAGTTTATGATGTGAACATGTTAGCTAGTTACTATTATGGACATCATGACCTTAATTATGTTTGAGTTGATGTGTTGTGAAGTTATCTCATGCTACTCTAGATTGATTGTGCAGACAAGATAACCCCCCCGAGATGCATTAAGGTATGAGTTTGCTTATGTACTTTACTTGGTGCTTGAATGTTTGATTATGTCGTCTATTTGGTGTTTGAGTGTTTGGTGTCTATTATGTATCTATCTATTGTTTGAATGTTTGGTTAATTATATGATATCAATATGTGTCTATAAGATTGCATGAAGAAATGATATTGTTGTTGGCATTATGATGCATGTGTTGTCCTTGATGGCAACTCACTTGTAACAGAACAAGTATATGGTAACTAGATGAATCCACAAGTTAGTTCAGAGGTGACAGAGTGATGGAACAAAATAACAGAATGATGGGACAAAGGTTTACAGATCAGAATCAAAAGTTTGATAAAGGTGAATATTTGAAGATCTATACGTGGGTTCGTCAAGTCCAAGTCGCGTATAAACACAACTACAAAGAAGAAAAGTTGGTACATGCAAGTGCACTAATTTAAGAATACCAAGGGTCCTTACCATGGTATTAGCCCACAATATTGAGCACAGTAACAATTACTTGATCCCGTCCAAGATTACCACCAGAACTAGTGTAGTTTTGACTCATGGTATTGGCTAAGGCTCTAACTATATAAGGAGGTGAAGATAAAAGTGATAAGTGTGCATGTGAAAGGGTTTTTGATGAATACTAATATCTGAAGTATATCTGCATTGTAAGGGCCATATTTGACACATAGATCTAAACTAATTATGCACCAATGAATACAATGATGGATCAGGATCATGAGACTTGAAATGACTTTCCATTGTATGATCTGCTCATGGATTGACTAGATCTAAGTACTGACGCATGTTTTTATCTCTGAATATTATGATTTGGGTCTTTCTGAAGTTCTGAAGAACTGTACAATTTTAGGTCAAAATTTGCAGATATGTACGCAGGTTGTTCTCGGTTAAGTTACGTATATGTGCGGGTTCGTTTCTTCACAGTCGCGTACGTAAAGGAAGGGATTCTATTCATAAATGACTGATCAACTTGATCAGTGTTGCTGTATCTCTGTTGTCTGTCAATGATGTCCTCATGTTGATCTGGGTTGAGTGATAATGTCTGAAGTAGAATTGATTGAATGATGAAGTTTAATTTGGATACATGTTGATTAGTTGAAAATATTATTGATGCCGCTAACTATATGAGGGTTCTGTAAGCTAAAAAATATTTCAGAATAACTCTAGTCAACTTTGTGTCTGATTCAGAATTACAAGTTTTTAGTATATTGAGATATGTACGTAGGTTTCTCTACAGAAAAGCGCGTATACATGCAGGTTTCCTTAAGTGAAGTAGTGTATACATGTTGGCATATGAATGATTAGGGTTGTAGCTGTTTCTATGTGTTGATGCAGTATTCTGAGTTCAGCTTTGTGTTCTAGTTACAGTGAACTCACTGTTCTGTTTTAATTAAGTTGGTGTTTTCTTCAGTTTATCTACAAGTTGTGATGTATTA
The DNA here is from genome assembly GCA_031772625.1 of Pinus tabuliformis. Lineage (NCBI taxonomy): Eukaryota > Viridiplantae > Streptophyta > Pinopsida > Pinales > Pinaceae > Pinus > Pinus tabuliformis. Next base: position 930,143,052 of record CM062806.1, read on the forward strand.
AAGCAAGTCGATCTAGTGTGAAAATTTGTGAAACATGGTCCAAGGATGTTGCTAAGGGTTGGAGCCTTCAGTGAGGAAGTCTAAGCTTCCTGCCAGTAGTAGTTGGTAATCGTATCAGGGGGTTGGTGCTCCCTTCTAGTAGGAGCTGGAGAACGAGTGAAGGTTGTAGTCTTCAACAGGTGGGTTCCTGCGTACTCGCATTAGTCTACACCAATAGAAGAATGTAAGAAGTTTTTGATATTAATAAGTTTGAAGACTAAGAGGACAACAACGGTGGTTTCTCCCACATTGGGTTTCCACCTTAAATCCTGGTGTTCAAGAGTGTTTATTATGTGTGATACTTTATTCTGTTCTTACTACACCTGCTTATTGCTTATCAAATGCCTGATAAATCTCTTACATTATGGTTTAAGTTTAACAGATAAAGAATTAGTTGTTTTACAAGTTTACTAAGCATACATTAGTTTATTTTACAACAGTTGCATACATACATGAGTTGGGTTTAGTAAAGTCGCGTACATATTTCAGAAAAGAAAATTATTATTGTGAGTTTTAAAAAATACTGATTCATCCCCCCTCTCAGTATTTTTCCCAACAATTGGTATCAGAGAAGGTCCTTCAAAAGAAGCTTGATCGCTTGAAGGAAGATCTCCCAAGATGAGAAATCAAGACAGAACGACATCTATCAGACCACCACTCTTCAATGGAAATAATTTAATATATTGGAAGACAAGAACCATATCCTATCTTCAGTCCCTTGGAGCAGATGTTTGGGCAATTGTGGAAGGAGGCTACCAATATCCAGCCGCAATTCCCATAGATGTAGCAGAAAATAAGACATATGAAACGAATTCCAAAGTTGTCAATGCATTATTGGGAAGTTTGACAGAATCAAAATTTGTCAAAGTTATGCAGTTAAACACAATGAAAGAAATATGGGACAAAATCATTCAAATATATGAAGGCGATATCAAGGTAAAAAGTTCTAAACTCCAAACTCTCAGAATTCAATATGAAACTCTCAGAATGCATAATGATGAAAGTATTGCTAGTTTCTTTCTACATATAGATGAGATTGTAAATCGCATGAAAAATCTAGGTGAAGAAATAAAGGACACCACTTTAGTAGAGAAAATCTTAAGATCTCTAACTCCTAAATTCGAGTCAAAAGTGTTTGCCATTGAAGATAAGTAGGATTTGTAGACTCTTACTGTTTTTCAACTTCATAGGATCTTGACTGCTTTTGAAATGAGGAAAGGAGGTCCCTCAAAAGTCAGAGACGCTGAATTTAAAGCATCAACAAAAGGAAAATAAAAGGAAGAACACAAGGAATCAGGATATATATTAGAAGAAGATGAGGTGAACTTTGTAAATAAACTTCAACTGGGCACTGGAAGGTTCATAGGTAAGCTTCCCTTCAAATGTTTTGCTTGTGGTAGAGTTGGTCATTATGCTGCTAAATTTCCTCATAAAGACAACCATGACAAAGGGAAGGATAATGCAAAAGGTAATAGGAGATAGTTTGACAATAGAAGAAGTTATTATACTCATGAAGATAGTGATGGCTTGTCAAATAGTGAAGAAGGAGAATTTGATCAAGATCTTAAATTACTCATGGATTTTGAGAAAAATACTAATGAGTCTAATGATAAATTTATTGATGCTTTAGAGTAAAAAGATTTCTTTGCAGAAATTACTCAACTCGAAATTTTCTTGGAAAAAAAAAAAGTAGCCATAGATACATTGAAGCATCAACTCATAGAAAAGGAAAAGCATAATGAGAAGTTAGAATGTGAAGTAGTAAGTCTAAGAAAGGAACTTGAGAAAATAAAAACTTTGAATCTTAGATTTGCTAAAGGATCTGAAACCTTAGATGAAATTATCAAGGTACAACACTCTCCTCTTATGAACACAGGTCTTGGAGACACTGGAGAAACATCTCAAACATAAAAGTCTCCAGCCACCACCGGAAGCTATCTAAATGTAGCAAAAACCAGTCAACAAAAGAATAGAGGCATTCCACAGGGAAATCATGTTCACTCTAATCCAAGGATGAACAACAACAGAAGCACCAATCAAAATGTAAACAACACTAGAATATTCTATGATCACACAAATTTCTTTTTTAATGGACAATGTTTCTCATGTCATAATTTTGGTCAGAAGGCTACTCAATGTGCTGCATACAAAACCATCATGACTAGAGAAGCAAGAAAACAAAGGAATGAGACATGAGTCAATAAGAACACTTATAATAACTTATCACCTCTTAAAGATGAAATCAAATGCTCATTTTCAATAACGTTGGACAAGAATAATCTGAGTGCAGGAGAAAATTACAACCAACATCTCAAAAAGAGAAAATATCAACAAATTCTAAGGTATGGAAAAGGAAGGAGTTACAATTTGAAAGTTGTGGCATAACATTGTTTGCAAAAGGAAAAGAAAATCAATGGTACATTGATAGCGGATGCTCAAAACACATGATGGGTGATAAAGATAAACTTATTTCATACAATCTTTAGAGAAAGAAAAGAATGTCACATTTGGAAATGACTCACATGCTGTCATTAAGGGTAAAGGTTTTGTTTTTCTAAAATAAAAGGTTAAAGCTGGTAATGTTATGTATGTTGATGGATTAAAGCATAAATTGTTGAGTGTTAGCCAAATGTGTGACTAAGGAAATGAGGTGGTATTCCGATCAAAAGAATGTGTGGTTCGTGAACTTGACACAAGAAAGACCATAATAAAAGGAACAAGAACCCCACGCAATTTTTATATATTGAAAGGTGGCCAAGAAAATGTTACCTAGGCAAGGCAGAAGAAAATTGGTTATGGCACAAAAGGTTGGGACATCTAAGCTTCTCTCAAATAAGCAAATCAAGCAGGCTCAAAGTTGTTCATGATCTACCCAACATCACCCTACTAGAAAGTACCATATGTAAGTCATGTCAATTTAGTAAGCAAACCAGAGTTCAATTCAATGCCAAAGAAGGATCAAAAAGTAAGCCTCTTGAACTTATACATACTGATTTGTGTGGACTAGTAAGGAAAAAGTCACCTCATGGATAACAATACTATATCTTATTCATTGATGACTTTTCTAGAATGTGTTGGATCGGTTTATTGAAACACAAAGATGAAGCATTTGATAAATTTAAAGTCTTCAAAGAATTAGTTGAAAATGAATTAGATCTAAAAATAAAATGTCTCAGATCTGACCGAGGAGGAGAATACATATCAGATGAATTCTTTGATTTTTGTGAACAACATGGCATAAAAAGACAATTTTCTATAGCTAGAACTCCTCAACAAAATGGCGTGGCAGAAAGAATGAATATAACTATTCAACAAATGGCTCATGCTATGCTTGATGAATCTGGAACTCCTGACACCTTCTGGGGTGAAGCTGCACATACTGCAGTAAATATTCTCAACAAGGCTCATGTTCGTGTGAATAGTGATAAAACTCCGTATGAACTTTGGTATGGTAAGCCTCCCAAAAACTCAAATTCTAGGAGAAAGGGAATCTGGGGTACAAACAAAAAAAACTCTTGTAGGATCTCCTAGTGATCTAGCTTTATTATCCACCATTGAACCACAAAATGTAAATCAAGCTAGTAAAGATGAACGTTGGGTTAAGGCCATGAATAAAGAACTTGATCAAAATGAAAAGAATGATACTTGGGAATTGGTTCCAAGGCCTCATGATAAAAATATTATTGGGACAAAATGGATATTCAAAAATAAGTTGAATGAAAATGGAGAGGTCACTAGGAACAAAGCTAGACTTGTTTCTAAAGGTTATGCTCAACAAGAAGTTATAGACTTTGAAGAAACATTTTCACCAGTAGCCAGACTTGAAGCTATAAGAATGTTTCTTTCATTTCCAAGTTTTCAACATTTCAAAGTTTATCAAATGGATGTAAAATCTGCTTTCCTTAATGGAGATCTAGAAGAAGAAGTATATACATTGAACCAAAAAAAGGATTCATTTTGGGGAATGATGAAAACCTTGTATGTAAACTCAAAAATGATTTATATGGGCTAAAACAAGCTCTGTGGGCATCATATTATTGTATTGACAAATATCTTCAACAACAAGGTTTCAAAAAAGGATCCACAGAAAACTTGTACACAAAAATTGACGATGATAAACGGCTAATTATTGTTGTTTGTGTTGATGATGTCATATTTGGTAGTAATGAAGAATCTATGAGTCAAAACTAAGAATACATGAATAAAAAATTTCTTCTATTATGCAGCAAGAATTTGAAATGTCTTTACTTGGGGAACTAACCTATTTTCTTGGTCTACAAGTGCAACAAGAAAAATATGGCATCTTTCTCTCGCACACAAAATATCTAAAGCAGAGTCTGAAGAAGTATGGGATGGAATATTGTAAACCTGTATGTACTCCCATGATGACATGATGTAGCCTCAGTTCTAATGATGATTCTCCTGCAGTAAACCAACCAGAGTACAGGTCTATGATTGGAAGTATTGTTTATTTAACAGGTACCATACTAGATATCATGCATGCAGTTGGGATTGTTGGACGTTTCCAAGCCAATCCAAAGGAATCACATCTTCAGGTAGTAAATAGAATATTCAAATATCTCCAAGGAACACAAGCATTTGGTCTATGGTATCCTAAATATGCAGATCTTATCCTTCATGCATACAAGGATGCGGATTGGGCGAGAAATGTTGATGACCGGAAAGTGCATTTTACATGGGGCCCCGATCGGTATCTTGGTTCAGCAAGAAACAAAGTTCCATTTCCTTATCTACAACGGAAGCAGAATATGTGGCTGTTGCATCTTATTGCACACAACTTCTTTGGATGATGCAAACATTACAAGATATACAAATCAAATGTTCTCCACCCATCTCCATCCTATGTGATAATACAAGTGTTATTACTATTTTGAAAAATCATGTTATGCACTCCAAGACCAAGCATATTCTAATTAAGTATCACTTTCTACGAGAACAAGTGCTTGAGAAAAAGGTTAAATTGGAGTATGTTCCCTCCAAAGAACAAGTTGCTGATATATTTACTAAACCTCTTCCCAGAGAAGCATTTGAATATCTTAGACAGAAACTGGGAGTTGTCTCTGCCTCATTTTGTTGTTAATCTAGTCTGCTCAGTCTACAAGTGAAAATTCAGAAGGTTGCTTTCTATATGCGGGTTTCATGAAGTATAGTCGTGTATATATGTGATTTTCTTTGTAGACAATTGCGTATGTTTTTCTCTGATAGAAAAACAGTGGGACAAACTCAAGATCAACCTCTGAAAACTATGATTTGATTTTTCTTGGTTTGGTGTTGATGGGTACAGTATGCTGATATGGTATTGAGTTATGTTTTTCTCATTGATATTTATCTGATTGATGAAGATTCTTTGATGAATGAGTTGTTGACAATGAACAGGTAGCACAGGTTCAAGAGGAGCATTAACCTTGCAGAATATAATGCATTGTTGGCATTATGATACTATTAAGATATTTTGGTCTCAGTTATTGATGTCATATCTTTCATTTGATGTAAAGATCATGTGGAGAACTATGATTTAATAATTGTCATATTCAGTCATGTATGGACTTTTGAGGTCATGTCAAATATGTAATCCTACTTGGTTGGGTGGTAGTGTAAAAAATGTAATCCCACTTGGTTGGGTGGTTGAGTCAAACATTTATCCCCACTTGGTTGGGTGATTGATGTAGGTATGAGTCCTTGGTGATAGGAAGGTCATACTCAGTTGAGTTATACACCCATGCTCTTTATTTGAAAATCTTTCTGAAGATTCAACATGTGCTTAGGGGGAGCATGGAGAGTATAGTGCAAATCAGATCCAAAGGGGGAGCTTTGGTCCACCATTTTCCCTTGATGTAAAAGGGGGAGAGTATATTGGTGTTTGAATAACGGTTATTTGATGTATCTAATAGGTTTTTACAGGTTGAGGTGATCAACACCAACATGGTTTCCATCAAGTCCAAAGGGGAGATTGTTGGCATTATGATGCACATGTTGTCCTTGATGGAAACTCTCTCGTAACAGAACAAGTATATGGTAACTAGATCAATCCATAGGTTAGTTCAGAGGTGACAGAGTGATGGAACAGAATAACATAATGATGGGACAAAGGTTTACAGATCAAAATCAAAAGTTTGATAAAGGTGAATATTTGAAGATATATACACAAGTTTTTCATGGCCAAGTCTCGTATACACGCAGGTACAAAGAAGCAAATTCGCGTATACGTTGGCGCACTAATTTAAGAACACCAAGGGTCCTTACCATGGTATTAGCCCATAATATTGAGCGTAGTAATGATTACTTGATCCCATCCAAGATTACCACCGGCACTAGTGTAGTTTTGACTCATGGTATTGGCTAAGGATCTAACTATATAAAGAGGTGAAGATCAAAGTGCTAAGTGTGAATGTGAAAGGGATTTGGATGAATACTTCAATTTGAAGTATATTTGCATTGTAAGGGCCATAGTTGACACATAGATTTGAAATAATTATGCACTGATGAATACAATGATGGATCAGGATCATGAGACCTGAAATGACTTTCCATTGTATGATCTGCTCATGGATTGACTAGATCTAAGTATTGATGCATGTTTTTATCTCTGAATATTATGATTTGGGTCTTTCTGAAGTTCTGAAGAGTTGCACAATTTTAGGTCAAAATTTGCATATATGTATGCAAGTTGGTCTCGGTTAAGTCGCGTATACACGTGGGTTCATTTCTTCAAATTCGCGTACATAAAGGAAGGGTTTTTGTTCATAAATAACTGATCGACCTGATCAATGCTGTCGTATCTCTATTATCTGTCAATGATGTCCTCATGTTGATCTAGGTTGAGTGATAATGTCTGAAGTAGAACTGATTAAATGATGAAGTTGAGCTTGGTTACATGTTGACTAGTTGAAAAGATTATTGATGCTGCTAACTATATGGGGATTCTGTAAGCTAACATAATATTTCAGAATAACTCTGATCAACTCTGTGTCTAATTCAAAATTACAAGTTTTTAGTATATTGAGATATGTATGCAGGTTTCTCTACAGAAAATCACGTATACACATGGGTTGCCTTAAGTGAAGTAGTGTATACATGTTGGCATATGAATGATCAAGGTTGCAGTTGATTTTGTGTGTTGATGCAGTATTCTGAGTTCAATTATGTGTTCTGGTTATAGTGATCTCACTATTTTGTTTGAATTAAGTTGGTGTTTGCTTTAGTTGATCTACAAGTTGTGATGTATTAAAGCAGGTGGATCCAGTGTGAAAATTTATGAAACGTGGTCCATGGATGTTGTTGAGGGTTGGAGCCTTCAGTGAGGAAGTCAAAGCTTCCTGCCAGTAGTAGCTAGTAATCAGATCAAGGGGTTGGAGCTCCCTTCCAGTAGGAGTTGGAGAACGAGTGAAGGTTGTAGCCTTCAGCAGGTGGGTGCCTGCATATTGGCATGATTCTGCACCAGTACAAGAATGTAAAAAGTTTTTTATATTAATAAGTTTGAAGACTAAGACGACAGCAGTGGTGGTTTTCTCCCACATTGGGTTTCCACCTTAAATCCTGGTGTTCATGTGTGTTTCTTATGTGTGATACTTTATTATGTTCTTACTGCACCTACTTACTTCTTATCAAATGCCTGATAAATCTCTTACATTCTGGTTTAAGTTTAACATATAAAGAATTAGTTGTTTTACAAGTTTACTAAGCATACACTAGTTTCTTTTACAACAGTCGCGTACATACATGAGTTGGGTTCAGTAAAGTCACGTACATATTTCAGAAAAGAAAATTATTATTGTGAGTTTTTAAAAATACTAATTCACCCCCCTCTTAGTATTTTTCCCAACACTTGTTTTAATATGGTTTTACTAATACACTATGTGTTGAGATAGCTGATATACACTTGAGTGCAAGTAGGTGCTAGTTGTAGTATTATGATTAATGACTGTGTTTTGAATGTTGATTATATCATGGTTGTTATTCTTGGTAAAATTTTATTTCAAACTAATATACATGATGCCTTGATCTTTGGAACGTGTGACTGACATGTGTAAATAGTTGCAGGGAACATACTTGGTAATAACGTGACAAGGTAACAATTGATTTGTTTATATAGCTAACAATTGGGTGATGCGAGAATACGTAGTAAAACTCGATTGAAACAAGGTAAAAAGGTAAAAGGAAGGAATTGGATGATAATTCCTTTGGGCTATGTTTGGAACCACAATTCCAAATGAAGCAGTGCTTTGCATAGAGGAAGTCTTGTTAACCCTAATTTATCTAAAATTATGTGGATATGTGTTATATTCATGGACATGTATTTGACAGGTATAATAGTTGGTGTCTAGTTATAGTTAGATTTGTCGAGGGAAACAGAGTCCCTTGAGAGATGGCATGAATTTGTTCAACTACAAGGCAATGTGCTTGGCACAAAAAAGTAAGGTAACTGGTATATTGCGATATTTATTTATGCGCTGACATTTATGTGTGTATGGAAGTATGATGTGGGGGACTGCATGAAAAAAAGATTGCCATGAAATATTGGAGAAGGCTTAGGTCGAGATTTCCTTTAGAAGCATTGGGAAGCCATGGGATTGAGTCATGGTGTTTGTTGAGAGTCTTGTGATTTCAGTGCTTTGTGCTTTGTTTGTGTTTGATTTGTAGTTTTTTTTGTGTCTAGTGTATGGCCATACCACATTGTTTGTGGTGTCATGTTACTATTGGTGTTTCATGGTTTTCTTCTTGTTTATTTCTTTTTATTTCTTTTGTGTTTTGAGGGTCTTCGAAATTGGTTGGGAAAGGGGAAATTTGATGGAGATTGGGAAGAGTTGAATGAAACCCAACAGGTAACAGAAGACTCGGATGAAGCTAGTGCATATATAAGGGCATCTAAAGGAAAGAGTATGATAGCCAGTTGGATTGGTTGGGTCCATTAGGATAAATGGACAATGGCAGACAATCATTAGAAAGGTAGTAGGAAAGGTAAAATAAATGGATTTGAGGGATCAGATGCCTTGGTTATGTTGGGAATTTTTGTTCTCAATGTTGTGCATGTTGTGCACAAATAAAGGGAGTTCTCTTAACCTAGACCTTATGTTGTTTGGTAATTATGTTGTGATCATGATTATGCTAATGCTTATGTGTATACATGTATATATATGTATGTATGTATGTTGTTGTCTGGCAGGGTCGTCAGGGATCATGATTGTCTTATGCTAATGTTTACATCCACACACACACACACACACACACATATATGTCACTATCTCATAGGGTTTTCAAGGATCATTCTTGTGGAGGATTGATTGCTTATGCAGGTGAATGGCATGAAGAGGTTCTTGGTCTTATGAGGAATCAAGTGGGAAGAGTAGCCCTAACAAATATATGAGGTCAATATCATGTGGATATGAATTGATATTATGTGATTATACTATGTACATGTTTATGTTATGGACATTTTAGGTTGAGGGATACATCAATGAAATGAAAACGTCGTGATCCGCAACATGCTAGGATAAGCACAGATGGTGGAAAGACACTGGAAGCAAGGTTTCTTAGTAGAGACAATGTGGTTTTGAATGTGCAGTGCTATTGCTGTGTATATGTTGTGCATATTATACATCCAGTGATTTTACCTATGGTGTTGTGTGCATATTTCATATACAATGATGGGTATAAATGGTGCTATGTACATGTTGGATATGCTGTGTTGTGTACATATTGTACTACACACATGATGGATATGCGGTGTTGTGTGCATGTTGGACATGTGGTGTTGTGTACATATGGTGATATGTACATGTTATATATGTAGTGCTATGTACATATGGTGTTGTGTGCATGTTGTACATGTGGTGCTATGTACATATGGTGTTGTGTGCATGATTGTACATGTGGTGTTGTGTGCATGTGGTGCTATGTACATGTTGTACATGTGGTGCTGTGTACATATCATGCATTTGGTGCTGTGTACATGTGGTGTTGTGTACATGTCGTGCATGTGGTGTTGTGTACATGTGGTATTGTGTACATGTTTTACAGGTGGTGCGATATACATGTGATGTTGTGCACACATTGTGTAAGTAGTACCGTGTACATGTGATGTTGTGCACACACTGTGCAACTGGTTTTGTGTATAGGTAGTGCTGTGTATGTGTTGTTCATATGGTACTGGTGTACATGTGGTATTGTGTGCATGTTGTACATGCTATGTTGCAGGCATGTGGTACTATGTATGTGCATTGTGTAGTTGTGGTATCGTGACATGCGTATTTGTTGTGTTGTACTCTATGTAGTATATGTGTTGTGTTGTGTTGTACGCCATGTGTAGGTACATGTATTGCATGGTGTTGTACATTGGGTATAGATGTATGCGTTGTGTTGTGCATCAGGTGTAGTTGTATGTATTGTGTGGTGTCGTACGCTATGTGTAGTTGTATGTATTGTGTTGTATTGTACACTTGGTGCACGCAGGGTGTAGGTGTATGTGTTTTATGTCGGGTGTAGGTGTATGTGTTGCATGTAAGGTGTAGGTGCATATATTATATCATGTTGTATGCCATGTGTGGTTGTGTATGTGTGATTCACACTATGTGTACATGTACGTGGTTGAAGAGAAGGCATTGGGTGTTTGTTGGGTGTGGAATCCGATCTGATGTGTGTACAGAAAGAACAAAGGCAGAAGTAAGGATCGATTGAAGGATAAGTATCAATATCTTATTTTAGTTTTAATTATTAATGTGATCTATGACTATGGTTTATGATGGTTACATGTGATCTATGATTATGATTTATGATGGTTATGTTTCAGCTAGCCGAATGTGATATGTTTATACATGGTGATTTGATCAAATAACTAGTTTGACTTGTTGTGATAGGAAGTGAACAGGATTGCAAATGTACCTTGTTGATGAGCTACCAATGAGGTATTATTTGAGTTTATTTCAATTAATTTTGAGTCTATTGGGAATTATGTGCTTGGTACAGGGAGCATGGAAATGCCCAATTGTGTGATTGGAACTGTCTGCAAGAATTAGTAGCAACAACAAAAAGGAATTGAAATGGGAAGTAGTATGTTGGTAATGCACATTAGGAGCAGGGCCATTGTGGGACACTGGTACCCAGTAGTGTCCATTTCTTTCCATGAGCATGCTATGACCAGTATGGTGGTTTTGAGTCAAGGATACGCCTTAGTTTTTAGACATTGCGATGTGTGGAAATCTTTCCAAGGGATGGACTACCCGAGATGGGGGTGCCAATGGAATTTGGAAGGTGTGTGACTGCACAAAAGGGGGTGACCGGATTTCTCAAGGGACTATGTAGCAGAGAAGGGAATGTCAGGGATGGATTTGTTTTGGTCATTAGCATTTCCAGATGGAATCAAATGCACATTAGGAATGTGCCCTGGAACAATGAGTTGGTAATTGTTCACTGAGAGGACAAGTGGTGTAGGATTGTAGCATTGGACATTGGATGCAACTTTGATTTTGGAAATGGATTCCAGACTTCTTGGGAAGGAAGTAAATTTTGGTACTACTTTGATGGTGGAGGTGTGAGCCTCTAGATTCCCTTGTTGAAGATGCAAACATCATATCCTTTATTTTCCGGTTAGAGAAAACGTGCATATATTTACATATTATTTTAAATACTGTATCAAGGTGGATTTATAAATCTCCATAGACAGTATAGTTATGTGCTGGTTGAAGAAAATGTGTATGAGTGTATATGTGGTTATTATTGTAAATATCGTAATGAGCTGTGTTATAAAGCTCCAATAATAGTATGTTTGTCATGTTTCAGTAGTGGTCATTTTAAATACTGCAATGATATATGTTATAAAGCTCCATGGGCAATATGTTTTTCTTACAACAATCTTGCTGGTTATAGGTGTCATTGAACACCGAGGATGGTGTTCCCGCAATGGGGAGGGATTTGTAACAACCCTGGTTAAAAATCCATGTAAAAATATATAAGACCATAGTATGTGACAAGTATTCCAAGCTGAATGGTAGGAAAAACATCCTAGTGGGTGTTCATTTGGTTTATTATGGCTAAAGGAAATTGGAAAAGGTAATGGCAAAGGCTTTGGAAAGGAAAAGTGGCATTAGTTGGCATTTTATTTATGAAAATAATGGAAAATAGGAGAAAAGGAAGGTGAAAGGTCACATGTTGCATGTGAGGAGGAAAATGAAGGAAAATAATGGAAATTGAAGAAAATAGAGGCCTCATTGATAAAAATGCTTTTGAGGATCAGTTTGTAAGCTTTTTGACATGTTTTGGTGGATCTATCTACTATTCTCTCTCTCTCTCTGATACTCTTGGATAGTTAGAATTTTCTTGGAGCACTCTTGGAAGAGTGTGGCATAGTTGGGATTTGGAGCAAGAAGGAAAAGGGAAGAAAATATCAAGCAAGGAAGAGAAGGATCAACAACTACAGTGGATTTGCTTGCAGGTATCGAGTTGCATGTATGATTTCCTTGCTAGTTTTGGCATGCATTGAATATGGATGTGGTTTCTTAGTTATGACCTATCATTGGCATGGAGGATTGCCTAGATTGACAGTGGATTTGTCTAGCCTTGCCATTTAATGGATAGCCATGGTGTTGTGGGTTCCTTTCTTTTGTTTTCTGGTTGGTTCTCATGTTCCTTTGGCCGTGGGTTGAGTTACTAGTTCCTAGAAGCCTTGGTTGGACAAACGCTCTGGAAGCACTGTAACAACTTGGGTTGAGTTACTAGTCCTATAAGCCTTGGTTGGACAAATGCTATGGAAGCCCTTTGTGGGTTGAGTTGCTAGTCCTAGAAGTCCTGGTTAGACAAACAATCTAGAAGTCTAGTGGCAACTGTGGGTTGAGTTACAAGTCATGGAAGCGCTGGTTGGAACAAATTCTCTGGAGCCCTAGACAACTTGGGTAGAGACGAATTTGGGGATGGTTAGTGATGTCAGACCGTGAGGTGGAATCAATGGTTGAGGGTTAAGGTGGTTTGGCATTCATAAGCCCTGAATGGTTTTGATTGATTTGTTCTATGAGATCCCACACTCAGGCTTGGAATATGGAATGGGGGTGACTAGCTAAAAAAATATTTGGTTCATCCTAGTCGACGGTTGGGTGGTTCGTGGAAGTCCCATACCTGGTCGGATTATGAAATTATCAATAAGAGCTCTCTTTCCCCTTGGTATTTTATGGGTAAATATACTTGTTTATATGTGGCTTATATGGTTGTTATATCCTTCATATGTTTGTTCATTATATGCTGGTTATGAATGAGTTTTATGACAGTGAAAATGTATGGCTCTCATCATGTTTTGGTTAATCACTGAATGTAAAATGAATATATGGCTTAATAGATGGTAATGAAGTTATTGTGATGAGGAATCAATGCTTCTTAGTGATTCTCAGATAAGTATGAGACCCCTATGCTCAGATTTGTTGTTAATACCTATAGATTACACCTTTGTGACATGTTTGACAAAATGCCTATCATGGCTAGTAGGGGTCCAATTAAAGTCCTTGTTCAAGTAATTTCATTTGTATCACTGTTCCGATGTTATATTTCATTTTTAGAAGTTTCATGGAGTTATAGGTAGTGACTTGAGTCCTGGCCCTGAAAAAGTAGCACAAAATTCAGAGTCGTAGGCACAAAACTACCTGGGAAAGTCCCTAGTCGTAGGCATGCCCATGCTGTGTGAGAGACTATAGGGTTCCATTCACATTCATGCCCATGTTATAGGAGCAACTAAGGGTTTAATGTAGTAAAAGGTCAGCTTGTCTCAGGGGCTAGTCACCTGGAAGGTTTGGATGGCTTCTGGTGGTTCTACACTATGTATGGAAGGTTAGTATAGTGTGTTTCGTCGGTTCCACTTCCTTAACTGAAACATAGGGATTTGAATCATACCATAGTAACTCTTCGTCACATGTTTACCCTGGTTGGTCAGTTACTTGGGTAGATGTGGGAGGACGGTGTTACACCAAGCATCATTTTGAATCTTTCAAACTTTTCTCTTCCAAGTTCTTTGGTGAAGATGTATACAATTTGCTCATTTGTGGAAAAATGTCATAGGTAAATAGTCTTGGCCTCTACATGATGTCGAATCAACTAATAATTGGTTTTGATATGTATGTCATTGACCATAGAGGCATCTTGAAGGTGTTGTAAATTTTGCACAGATTGGGTATTGTAAGGAAAATGTTGCAATAAATGGGGCTCTCCACAACCCCAACATATTAGGGGTTCCCTATCCTTACCATTACCTCCTTTACTAACTTTCGCTTACTTAGACCTGACTTGGGGTTGGCTTTGCTTTTTTTATGGTTGATTGTTGTTTTTACTCCAATTCCACTCCTAGTTACTTTTTCCATGCTATTTAAAGCGCCCAAATTTTCCACCTTTTCTTCCTTGAGCCATCCGATATTTTTTCTTGTTTGACCAAGCATTCAAATTTTTATTTTTCCGCTTGGCCTGCTGATAACTTATTTGAGCCTTTCTGATTACCTCTTTCATGGTCTTCAAGTTATCATACTTGATTCTCTCCTTGAATGAGGGTGGAAGATAACTTAAGAAACATTGTATCTTTGCCTTATCATCCTTAAGTTATGGTACATTGCACAATAAATGAGCAAATTTGATGACTAACTCATCCATTATCATTTGCCTCAATTTCAGTTCATGGAATTCCTTGGCCATGCCATCAAAGTAATGTTTTATTAAGTATTTCCCATTTAACAACAATTGAAATTCTTCCCAGTCAACCTCTTTTCCTTCTAGATTATGGATTGTCCTCATTTCTTCCCACCACAGGGAATCCTTTCCCTGTAGATGATAGGTGGCCAAATTGTCGCTCAATTATGTAGAATAATCATATACTTGAAAGTATCTATTAATGTTAAGCAACCGAGCCTCAATGACCTCTTCCATTTCCCCATCGAAATTTGGAGGTTTGATCTTCTTAAATTCTCCATGAAGTTATATTTTAGGTTTCTTCTATGATTTTGTTTGCATTTTTCAAGTATTTTGTTCCTCTACTCCTTCCGACCCTTCCTCCTAACTTTATAAATTATTTTCAATATTTTTTCATTTGATGGTCTCACCATGATTCTCCTCATCCCTCATTGTTTCCACTATCTTGGGGTTTGGTTTTTCAGTTAAACTTTGATGAGATGCTCCTGCTCTGCGCTGGCCTTCAGTAGTTGCACGTGTCATTCATGCAAGTTTATCAAATTTTCCTACAATTTCTTCATCATATCTAACAACTCCCTAGTGAGTATTTTCACCTCTTTTCCTAAATTCACATAAAATCGTTCTCCCCCTATGTGGATTCTTCCTTTTGGTTCATCCATTTTGTGTACCTTGAAAGTTTTCTTTCATGATTTTTTCTCTCTCTTTCTCTCTCTTTGTATACACAAACATGATTCATTTAATAACAATGTAGTTATCTCAAAGTTCATAGAGATGAAACATTTTTGTCTAATACCATATGTAACATGTCCAACTTTTAAGGTAGAAAACCATTCAATTTACTCACTTAACTCGTAATTTCTTTTTGTATAAAATAATGCAGAATATGAGTTCTTTATTCCTTGAATTTTATTTTAAAAACTTATAAGGTTAAATTCAATATTGGTGCAAATAGGAACAACATATAGGATTTTTACGTCATTTTTTTTGTAAATATGTCTAGACATTTCTATTGATAGCTGAAAATATTACATAAGGTATTACATTTAAATTTCTTCAAAACTTATACAGTTCCAGAATAAGCATATGTCACCATTCTAGGTGCAAAGAGCAAAGAACAATAGACATAGACTTAGCAAAATGAGTTTGGGTGACTCCACCATATCCACTGCATGAACCAGGACACCCTTCACAAAACTATTGAAAGTTGACCATATAAATAGTATGTCGAGATACTATTGCTTGTAGTCATCTAAACCAAACCAGTGTGAACATATTAACTATAACATAAAGTAAAAAAAACCGCAAATTTCAATAAAACTTAAGTATAAACACACAGACATGTATATGCCTTCACTGCTGAATACTGCAATAGTTGTTTGAGGAAACTTAGTCTAGAATGATGACTGGCGAGTGTGGGGAGACATTTGCATGGGAATTGTGCAATGGTAGGTAAAAATTTCCATTAATAGTGTTGAGAGGTACACCATTGATAACTGTAGACTCTTCTTGATGTTCATTTGAATTGGTATTAGAGTATGGAACTATATAATGTTCCACTCGATTCAACCTTACCACTATATCATCCAAGTTTTATTTGATGTCTTGCGGTATGCACTTGCTCTCCTCCTAGCCAACAAAGAGTTTATAGTTATCAAATTGTTTATCATGGATAACCATGCTAAGTAGTGTCTCCATTTGAAAATTGTGAGTGATTGAGTAAATAAAATGAATTCCTCTCCTCCGTAAATTTCTTGGATCTGACACCCATTTGAGACTTCTTCCACTTATCTCAGAGTCTGAGAAGTATTTGTGGTCTCCAAATTCTTTGGCTTCCAAATTTATAATTTCCTTTTTGACCTCAAGAGGGGCAGCCTAAAAAAAAATCACCACAGATTCCCAGCGAAATAGGCGCCTATGCCTTGACGAGGATGCCCTTGGTGCACCACTCCATCGAGCGAGAAATTGTTAGCGCATATCCATGTAAGACCTACAAGTAAAACACTTGACCATGACCATAGAAAAATGAAAAACAATCGGAGTAATATCCCTTCAACAGCGTAGTTTCACCTGAACATAGAAGGAAGGGTTGACTGTGAGGCAAAGGGGGAAAGTGGGGAAGTGAAGGGGGATCAAGTGATACCTATCAAAAGCCCACTGTTGAGACTGTAATGATGGTAAGACTAATTACAAAGACAAGAGTTAGGAGTGGTGAGTACTAGTGTTAAAACCAAATGGAAAATGTACCTGAATACCAAACCCCACAAATGAGCACTGGGAAATTGAAGGATACTCCAGTTGGGTTTGAGCCTTGTAAGGAGGTTGGGGATAAAATTACTACCAATTCAAAGGATGGGCCAATATCTGTGTTATGCAAAAAAAAAATGAATAACATTGAGAATAACCCCAAACCTAGGAAATAAAACATGGATACACTTGACAATGAGAGCAACTACGTAAGCGACTAATTGTAAGGGAAGGAGGGTGTGAAAATGATGATTGACCTTCAGTCATTGTTACAACTCAATGCTTTAAACACCTTTTGTTAAGAGTAAAGGATTCCTGAAGGAAACAAGCTGAAACATTCTTCACATCCAGGCATCCAAAGTTCCACCACCCTGCAAGCATTGTAAGGCTTATATAACAAATTGTGAGCGTGAGGAAGTTGGTACAATGAAAGGAGAGAAAACCATAGACCCTACACAACAAGGGCCAAGTGTCCCAGTTGAACCTGAGCTTTAGCAACCCAAGGAAATGTCGCATGATGAGCTCATAAATGAGCATAACTCGCTTGTCAGAATAATCTCTTCCTGTGACCAATTTTCCATGGAAGGAGCTCGCCATATCCGAACAGATAGAAGAAATGACCAGGATGATGATCCCAGAGCATATGAAATCACCAAAACTTAGTTGTAGGAATTTAATATGAGGGGGCATGGACAAGTGATACCCTATACTTGGAGTGTGAAGACGACACGCAGTTTCCATGCGAGGCCAGGTGGAGGGCCCATTTCACACCTCAAGGGACACCAAAGGTTTGGCCATACAAAGGACACGCGTTAAGGGTGTGGTCATGTCTGTAAAATTTTTTTGGTATATCACGCCTCCCGAAAACCATTTAACTCACCCACCAGAAGTTGTTTGTTAACAAAACACCCCCATCAAGGATAGGAAGTTGGTCATCACTGGTAACTATCTTTCTAGCTTATAAAGTCTTCTCCTATTTATTTTCTTTGTATCATGGTTACTTTGGTGGATTACACTTTGATCCTTTATTATTTATACATGATCATTCCATGGGCCTTACCTTATACTAAGTTTGTGCCTTGTTTCCATTATGATATTCCTAAGACACTTTACTCTTCTTTTTTTTGTCTTTCTAAAAAGAAATGACGAACTATGTATACATGGATATATATACTAGGCGAAATTTATTTATATCAGTCCTTCATATTAACTAGACTTGTAACAAACACACACACACACACACACACACACATAAATCTTATGTTATTCTAAGTAATTGTATGTTTGTTGGATCTTTTGGCCCTCATCAACATTGCAACATATACATATAATTCTTATTATATGGTCTCACAGTCATGACATTAATTTCTCTTATATATAATTATCTTACAAGGTTCTAGAACCATGATATGGTTTCCATACATGGCGAAGAGGTCATACATTGTATTGAAATGCATTGAATGCATACAAGTTAGGTCGATTGTGATACATTGATAAATATTTTCTTTGTTTGAGGTGGTAACATTAGATATCAAATTCATTTTTCACGATTTAATATTGTAATGGACGGTGGAGATTGTTGGGTATGTGTTACATTCTTTCGCGACTAGCTCCATGTGTTTTATGTTGCATCGAGCGCAATGGGGGTCACAAGGGGCCGACATCCCCCCTTGTTGGGAGGTTTGTAGGGGAGTGATAGCCCCCTGCATGGGTTCTGAGGTAGTGCCGCTAGAAATTTTTTTATGCAGACCCAATAATAGTTGGGCAAACCCAAGGATGGGGAGTGGACCCAAAGATGGTGTGAAGACTTGCCCATGGTTTTGTGCATGGGTTTTTCACATGGTTTTGGGCATGATGGTTTTCTGGCCATGGTATTTTGTTGATCCGGTCAAGGGAACTGTGATTATGTTCTAATCTAGGGTTAATGGAATGGGGATTATGAATGCTTCAACATGTATATATATGTATTGTAACATTGAAACGAATATAATGAAAATCAATCTGGTAGTCCTGGTTTTTGGATCCAGGGGAAAATATCTATGTATATTTGTTTTATGTTTCACCATTATATATTTTTCTGTTTTAAGAATTCGTTTGCAGGTAATTTCTGTACATGGTTAAAACCTACATAGATTGTGTCAGGTAAGGGTTTAGGTAACTACCCTACCCAAACCTACCAATGAGGTCTCATTGTGAACTTTCCTCTCATGAAGAAACAAAGCTTTGTAGCTCTGCTCCAAACCCTAATGCAGTTCCTTATAATCTTGAGAGATGGTTTGCATTTTTTTTCTTTCAATTATAATTTTATACATGGGTCCTCTAGTCTATCGTGCAAAGGGTGTACATATTCAAGGTAGCTCTTAGGTAAAAACAAAGTGTTGAGAAGAAACCCTCATTCATGGTTCTATTTTTTTTACTTAGATATATCTTGCATCCAGTAATATTTCCTCTGGAAACTCTATCAAATTTTTGCAGGTTGACATGGCAAGTTTACACTCCTCAGAGGTAATGAGGGTTTTCCCCCTTATTATGGCAATGATTTTCCTAAGTTATTAGCATCATCCACTCCAAGAAGGACCCCTATAACTAATTTCATCAGGTAACATTCTTAGTTCTTGTCTTAGAGTATATATATGTTATGGTCTTTGCATGCTCAAACCTTCCTCAAGTTAAATTTCCTCCAGTTAAATTATATAGCGAAGCTTGAACTAACCTTTTTGTTCCTCACTAGTTGGTTTGTAGGAAAGACTGTGTCTCCTCTACTTCCCTACTAGTAATTACAACCCTAGCTTGTAGCCATTTAATTCTTGGTTTACTTCTTTGAATTAAAGCAATTATAACTATTCCACGTAAGCATAAGGAGCATAGAGATCGTAACACCAGAAGGTATTTCTCTTTTCAAGGGTTATGTCTTCATTGGATTCTTTGCAAGGGTTCTAGGTTCTAATTAATACCAACTCTCTTTTTTACCAGTCATGGCTAATGCAACCTCTTGTGCTTATTTGCATGCTACGACTTGTAGGAATTTATAAATAAGCCTAGTTTCGACTAGGGGTTTTTCTTTTTTTTTTGGAAGGTCATGTCTATTACTGCTCAAACTAGGAGGTGACCTAAGGGGGATCCTTAAAGGGAAAATGTTAGGCCAAGGGAAACAAATGGAGACTTAGCCCACTGTCACCTCAGCTAAGGATCCCTTCTATTTACAAAATTTCAATGATGGGAGTGTTGGCATTATGATACAGGTGTTGTCCTTAATGGAAACTCACTGAAATGATAGTTCACAGTGCAGCAGGTTAACATCAAAAGCTTACAGACCAGACTCCAAAGAATGAAGAAAGATAGGTATACGCAAGTTCACTTTGTCCAAGGAGTGTATACACGCGGGTTAACAGACCAAAAGGAGCGTATAACGTATACACGCACTTTCACAAGAGGAAAAGCGCGTACATGTTGGAAAACCAAGTTTTTGGTCCAAGGTATTTTTGATCCAAGGTATTTGGTTCGAGGTATTTGGTCTAAGGTATTGGTCCTAAGTGGTTTTGGTCCAAGGTATTGAGAAAGGCCTAAGAGTATATAAGGAGGAGAAGATCATTAGGCCAAGAGTGCAAGTAATAAGATTCTAAGGAATACTTCCATCTGAAGAATATTTTATGTTGCAAGGTTATGTTTGGGACTGGATATGAAATATTTGTGTGCACCTTGAGTTCAATATTGGATCAGGAATCATGAGACTTGAAATGACATATTCTTGAATGATCTGATATTGGTTGAGACTAGATCTGATGTTTTGCACTTGCTCTATTTGTTATCTATCATGATCTGGGCTTGTCTGATGTCTGGAATTGCAGCAAGGTTCCGAGTCAATATTTGCAGATCTGTATGCAGGTTCGTCTTGGCCAAAGAGCATATACACATAGGTTCGGTTCTTTCAAGTAGCGTATACAAAAGAAAAGCTTCTTTGACTGATCTATCTGATCAAATTCTATTGTTTTACTGTTGTCTGTCAATCAAGTCTTCTTAGAGTTGAATGTAAAACTGAATGCATAAGGAGGATGGCATTTGATTGATTGATTATATAAGTGAAAAGAAGTGATCTCTGTCCCTGCCTGTATAAAGCTCTGTAAGTTGACAGTAGATAGTCAGTATACTGATGGTTGGTACAAACTTGATTCAAAAGTTTATGTTTATAGTAGTTTTGAAGGTATACACACATTTAATTCACAAAAGTAGTGTATACACACAGGTTGGGTTCAACCGAGTAGTGTATACACTCTAATGCATGATTTTTGAGGTCATAGCTGGTTCTGAATGATGATGCATGGTTTTGGGTTCAGCACATTGTTCTGGTGTCAGTAATATGATTGTTCAGATTAACTAAACACTGATTGATGCAGATTAAGTTTAAAAGCTTGATGGGTCTAGTGTAAAAATTTGATGAAACATGGCCTTCAGATTGTGGTGTTGTGATCCAGGAGTATCCAATCTGAAAATTCATGAAATGTGGTCCCTGGTGAATGAGTGGAGTTTTTTGTAGGTTGGCACCTACATACTAGTAAACATATTGGCTAGTACAAGAGCTAGGGGGTTGTAACTCCCTTCCAGTAGAAGCTGGAGAATGAGAGAAGGTTGTAACCTTCTGTAGGTAGAAGCCTACGTACTGATATGAGTCTACACTAGTACAAGATTGTAAACATATTTTCTTATTATTAAAATAAGATAGAGATGACAACAGCAGGTGGTTTTTACCTACATTGGGTTTCCACCTTAAATCTTGGTATTAATGTGTGTTGCTTATGTGTGATGCTTTATTTTGCTTTTACTGCATTGTCTAATAAATCTCTGATATACTGGTTTAAGCTCAACACATGATAAATTGTCTAAATCACAAGTTCTCTGCATATACGTTTGTTTCCCTAAGCACAATCGCGTGTACACGACAGTTCACCTCACTAAAGTAGTGTATATAAATCTATTTGGGAAATAAAATTATTGACCTGATAACACTGATTCACCCCCCTCTCAGTATTATTTCCAACAATTGGTATCAGAGCAGGTCCTTCAGAGGAAGCTTGATTGCTTAAAGGGAGGTCCATCAACATGAATAATCAAGAAAGCATGGGATCCATTAGACCGCCAATCTTCGATGGGAGCAACTTTGTTTATTGGAAAATAAGAACCATAGCCTATCTACAATTGCTTGGAATGGATGTTTGGGAAATTGTGGAAGGAGGATATACATTTCCAACAGCAATTCCTACAGATGCGGCAGGTAAAAAGCAATATGAAACCAATGCCAAAGTTGTCAATAATTTATTGGGAAGTTTGTCACAATCAGAGTTTGTCAAAGTCATGCAGCTCAAATTAGTGAAAGAAATATGGGACAAAAACATTCTGAGCTACGAAGGAGACTCTCAAGTAAAACATGCTAAGCTTCAAACTCTCAGAATTTAGTATGAAACTCTTAAGATGCATAATGATGAAAGTATGGTTAGTTACTTCTTATTGTTGGAAATAATACTGAGAGGGGGGGGGGGGGTGAATCAGTATTATTAATTTCTTTTCAATAAATTATCCAGATTTATGCTTTAAATTATTCTTCCGAAATTGATAATTAACTTGTATGTCAGTACCATAAAATGATGAACAAGAACAGTTAAAAACAGATTGTCACACAACGGAACACCAGATATAAGGTGGAAACCCAATGTGGGTGAAAACCACCTGCAGCAATATGTCTCTATCTTCTTTCAAATAGAATTTCTTTTACAATGAATTTGTACTGGTGCAGTCCTTTACCAGTACGTAGGCTACAACCTACAGAGAGCTAAAACCCTCTCTTGTTTTCCAGTCTCTCCTGGAAGGGAGCTACGATCCCCTACTTCGTTCAAGGACCACATTTCATTAATTTTCAGATTGGATCCAAGAAGATCAAATGGTCATCAAGTATAAACAAATCTTCAGAATTACCCAAGCATCAGATCAATATATATTTTCTTTATACAACAGATCTTTCAAAATCACCCAAGCACCAACCCAAGCACTAGATCAAATTATAAATAAATGCTCAATCTGGTCACCCATTAAAACAGAGGTTGTTTATGCCGAAATCAGAACACAATGTAGAAGATATACATATAACAGTGCACTCGGAGGCTAGACACAAGACAAACCCACTATGCGCACCCAGAACCCTTTAGCGAACAACAGAGGAGGCTATATCAGAGTTAAAGAATGACTGCTGCTTAAAAGAAACCTTGCGGTTGGCTGCTCTTATGCAATACACCCGAAGCAATGCGATTCCTCTTGAAGAAATGTCTGAACTTCAAGCCTGCGATCCTTTGCTCTATTCTACGCGCATTCTCCTTGATCAGTAATTGCTCCTTAACCGAACACAAGAATGCCAATCAATTCTCCCTTAAGATCTTCAATTCATAATCGATCCTTTGCCGTAGGATCCCGTTTTTCTTTATATAATCATGCTTTTGATAAAACCAAGAATCGAAACCAGAGGATCCGAAAACCTGGGGCGCAACTGTTTTGACCGATCTCTTAAGAAAAAGGCTTAAGCGGGAAAATGATGAAAATGGTCCAAACAACAAAAGGCGGACTTTAAACTGAATGAACCCATAATAATACTATATCGGGTCCGCTTCTCATCGCTACCAGTGCATGCCCATATCATGGCCTATTCCCGACGTCCGATCCGATGGATCGGATGCGACATGCCCATTAACCAACCTTTATATATATATCGGGTCCACTCTTTTCATCGCTATCGGCAATTTGAAGTGGAAGGCTTTTATAAACTGTGCGATTACCGTGGATGCGATGTTATTATAAAATCCCTTTAAAGCTTCCATCGGGTCCGCCACCACTTATCGCAATCGGAGGATTGGGGTGGACGGCCCTATATACATTGCGACATACTGCGGATGCGATATTATTATAAACCAGTTTTAATGCCACCATCGGGTCCGCGGAGTTATCGCAATCGGAGGATTTGGGGTGGGCGACCCTTTATGCTGCGGATGCGATATATTATAAACCAAATATGAAATGCCATCGGGTCCATTGCAATTGGGTCCATTGCGATATGCCATCAGGTCACATAGCCGAAACCCCGATGCGCCAATATGGTGAAATATATATATATATATATAGATATATGCCATCAGATCCATATGTGCCGAAACATATTTAACTTGTGTTGTTTCCGCCTAAAAGGAAAAAGGCCTTTGATTATTGTAAAAGCATATATATAGGTTTTGGGTGCCCAAACACTTCCGATAACATTAATACATGCATATATGGCCTGATCACTCCCGATAATGATTTAGCATGCATCCAAGGGTTTTAATAAGCCCGATACCTCCCGATAAGCATGAGAATGAGCCTCTATTGCTCCAATAAGCTCCCAATGGCTCAATGGTTCCGATAACTGCTTCTTTGTGATATAAACATATGTAAATGGCCCCTCTTCTCTCCTCTTAGCTCCTCTTGGCTCTTCTTGTATATAAGAGAGATGTCTGTTTGTGAGAGGGTTGCCATCAAGTTCAACACATGTCCATAATGCCATAATGCCAATAATCTCCCCCTTTGGACTTGATGGCAACAACACCAACCAAAAAGCACTCTCCCCCTTTGAGATCAAGGGCAAAGGGAAGATATCTGCTTCTCCTGACTATTTCTCCCCCTGAGAGCTTGCTCCTCCTGATTTCTCCCCCTGAGAACCTGTTCCGCCTGATTATGAACCGGATTCTGAAAGTGACATCAACTTCAGAGTTTTCTGGCAACCATTTCATTCCACAGCAGTTGGCGACACCATGTTCTTTATGACAGAAAGTCGAGCTATTCTGGCTACGTATAATACAGAGACCGCCCTATTTTTCCCTTCAGCTGGTGCCGTTAATTGAACTCGGCACCTTTATTGCCATGGATATTGAGACAACCAAGAACTTACCGAGGCCCGCCGGCCGCCCTGTTCGCTCCTACTGAAATCAAATATGGTGCATGCCTTATTTACAGTTCATCTACCAACATATTACTCCTTCTGTAATACTATAATGCCAACAATGAATTATGCTCCCCCTGAACCTTGTACACATATACCCCATAAGAACCTCGCGTACAAGCACCAATCTGAGAATTAACAACAGGATGATGCGTCGACAACCCCCAGCTTTTGCCTGAGGTATTCAAAAGTCTCCCTGGGCAATGGTTTGGTAAATATATCAGCCACTTGTTCCTTAGAAGAAACATATTCCAACTTGACCTTTTGTTCAAGCACTTGTTCCCTGAGAAAATGATACTTGATCGGTATGTGCTTGGTTTTTGAATGCATGACTGGGTTCTTTGAAATGCTGATTGCACTTGTATTATCACATAAGATGGAGATAGGTGGAGTACAAGTGATTTGAAAATCCTGCAAGGTCTGCATCATCCAAAGAAGTTGAGTGCAACAAGATGCAGCAGCCACATATTCTGCTTCAGCTGTAGATAAGGCAATTGAACTCTGTTTCTTGCTGAACCATGATACTAGTCTGGAACCCATAAAGAAAGCACCACCACTTGTGCTCTTCCTGTCATCCACACTTCCGGCCCAATCTGCATCTGTGTAAGCATGGAGTGTGAGATCTGTGTTTCTAGGGTACCATAAGCCATAGTTTTGAGTACCTTGAAGATATTTGAAGATTCTCTTAACTGCCTGAAGATGAGTTTCCTTAGGATTGGCCTAAAATCTTCCAACTATTCCCACTACATGCATGATGTCTGGTCAGGTACCTATCAAATAAAGTAGACTTCCAATCATAGATCTGTAGGTTGGTTGATGAACTGCTGCTGATTCATCATTCGAACTAAGACTGCATTCTGTAACCATGGGGGTACATACTGGTTTTGAATCTTCCATGCCATACTTCTTCAAAATCTGCTTGAGGTACTTTGTTTGAGACAAGAAGATATCGTCTTCATTTTGTTGGATTTGCAATCCAAGGAAGCATGTCAGTTCTCCTAGCAGGGACATTTCGAATTCTTTCTGCATTACCAACGCAAAGCTTTGACTCATAGCTTCTTCATTGCTGCCAAAGATAATATCATCTACATACACAACAAGTATTAGCAACTTGTCATTTTCAATTTTTATATAAAGATTGCTATCTGCCGATCCTTTTGAAAAACCTTGTTGATGAAGATATTTGTCCAAACGGTAGTACCAAGCCCTTGGAGCCTGTTTAATACCATAGAGAGCCTTTTTCAATCTGCATACAAGATTTGGATCATTCCCAAGAATGAAACCATCTGGCTACTCAATGTATACTTCTTCTTCTAAGTCTCCATTTAGAAAAGCTGATTTCACATCCATTTGAAATACTTTGAACTTTTGAAAGATTGAGAGAGCAAGGAACATTCGGATGGCCTCAAGTCTTGCAACATGAGCAAAAGTTTCTTCAAAATCTATTCCTTCTTGTTGGGCATACCCTTTATGCACCAGTCTTGCCTTGTTTCTAATTACCTCCCCATTTTCGTTCAACTTATTTTTGAAAATCCATTTTGTTCCTATGACATTCTTATCCTTTGGTCTAGGAACCAACTCCCAAGTGTTGTTCTTTTCGATCTGTTCAAGTTCTTCATCCATTGCCTTGACCCAACATTCATCCTTGCATGCCTCTCTTACATTTTGTGGTTCAGTGGTGGAGAGTAATGCCAAATAGCTTGAAGCTTCTGCAGTTGATCTTCTTGTTTGTACGCCTGCCTCTTTTTGTCCCAAAATTTGAGGTTCTAGATGATTCCTTTGTACATACCTAGATGGAGTCTTCTCTTCTATCATTATCTGTTCTTCGGGTGCCTCTTGAGATTCTTTTTCTTCATCATTGGTCTGATTTGGAGGGTAGTCTTTATCTTCTTCGATATTTTCATACCTTACTTGCCTAGGAATGTATCCCTTTTCATCAACCACTACATCAATGCTGTCAACAATTCTTCCAAGTCTTTTATTGTAACACTTATATGCTTTGTTGTGAGGAGAATAACCAAGGAGAATGCCTTCGTCTGCTCTAGGCTCAAGTTTGCCAAGCTATTCATCAGTATTCTTAATATAGCATTTGCTCCCAAAAATTTTGAAGTGCTTTACCGAAGGAGTCTCACCATACCAGAGCTCATGCGGAGTTTGAGTGCTGTTCACTCGGAAATTTGTTTTGTTGAGAATAACAACCACAGCAAATGCAGCTTCACCCCAGAAGGTTGCGGGAGTTCCAGACTCATCAAGCATAGCACGAGCCATTTTTTGGATTGTTCTGTTCATCCTTTCCACAACTCCATTTTGCTAAGGAGTCCTAGCTGTAGAGAATTCCCTTCTTATTCCACGTTCTTCACAGAAATCGAAAAACTCATTTGAGGTAAATTCCCCACCTCTGTCAGACCTGAGGCACTTAATTTTGTAATCTGATTCATTTTCAACCAAGGCTTTGAAAGACTTGAACTTTTCGAATGCTTCGTCTTTGTGCTTCATAAGTCCTAACCAAACCATCCTAGAGAAGTCATCAATGAATAATATAAAATATTCTTCTCCTCGAGGTGACCTTGTCCTAAATGGACCACATACATCTGTATGTACTAGCTGAAGAGGCCTGCTAGCTGATCCTTCCTTTTCAAGAAAGTTAGTTCTGGTTTGCTTACCAAACTGACATGATTTGCATATTGTGTTGTCTGGAATTTTGATGTCTGGAAGACCACAGACTGCCTGGTATTTGCATGCTTTCCTTATTTTTGAAAAGCTTAGGTGCCCCAACCTCCAGTGCCATAACCAATGTTCATCGTCCTTGCTCAAATAGCATTGTTGTTTTCCTTCTTCAAATATGTATAAATTATTTGGATTTCTTCTGCCTTTGATCATTGTTTTTCCTGTATCGAGATCACGAACACTACATCCATTTGATCGAAATATTACCTCTGTTCCTTGATCGCACATCTGACTGACACTCAGTAGATTATGCTTCAATCCATCAACATACAAAACATTTCCAGCCTTGACCTTTTCTTTCAACTGAGCAGTGCCTTTTCCTTTTATGGCCGCAGGAGTATCATTTCCAAAAGAAACCTTCTTTCCCTTTTCTAGAGTAGTATATGATTCAAGTTTTTCTTTATCACCTGTCATGTGCTTCAAACATCCGCTGTCGATAAACCATAAATTTTCTTGTCCTTCTGCATAAAAAGATATTCCACATCTTTCTGGTTGTGATTCCTTCATTCTCCATGTTCTGGCATTCGGGATTTGTTCCTTCTGAGTTGTCTTCCGAAACCTGCTCCTGCATTCAGATTCTTCATGACTGAAGTTATTACAAATAGAACATTCAATTTCACTTTCAAGGGCGGAAAAATTGTTATAGGTCCTTTTCTTGATTCCAGACATACTTCTTTGTTTTTGAGCTTCTCTAGTCATGATTGTCTTATAGGAAACACATTGAGCTGCTTTGTGACCAAAGTTATGGCAAGAGAAACATTGCCCATTGAAGAAACTTCTGCGATTATCAAATCTGTCATCCAACCGATTGTAGTTTCTACCAACATCCATTCTTGAGGCAAATTGGGAAGATTTTACCTGTGGCTGGTTGTAGCTTCTGTTTGTAGCTTGCCTCCGATCTTCTTGATAGTTTTTGTTCGTTCTTGAGATAAACTATCCCTGATTTACTTGATGATTTCTATTAGGCCTTTGCTCGCTCCTTCTTGCCGCATCAAGATAACTTTTGGAGGTGGATGCTTGAGATGCTTCTCCATTATATCCCAGACCTGTCTTGATTAATGGAGAACGCTGCACATTGATGATCTCATCCAGAATTTCAAATCCTTTAACAAATTTAAGATTAAGAGCTTTTGTCTTCTCAATCTCTTTTCTAAGACCAACAATTTCACAATCCAATTTTTCAAGATGTTTTTCTCTTTCAGCTAGTTGACATTGCAGAGATTCAATAATCACATTTTTCTCTTCTAAGCAAATTTTGAGATTAGACATTTCTTCATAAAAACCCTCTTCATCTATAGCATCCATGTAGTCATCATCCTCAAAATCCATTAAGAGTTTATAGTCATTACCTCGTTCATCTTCGTCACTATTTGAGAGTCCATCACTATCTTCATGAGTGTAATAGCTTTTCCTGTTAGCATTCTGTTTCTTGTTCCATCTAACAGGTTCCTTTCCCTTGTCATTCTTTTCTTTATGAGGACATTTGGCAGCATAGTGACCCACTCTTCCACATGAAAAGTATTTGAAAGGTAACTTACCTCGGAATCGTCCAGCTCCCCATTGGAGATTTTTGACAAAATTTGATTCTTCTTCTTCTTCTGACACGTGTCCTGATTCATAGTATTCTCCTTTGCCTGAAGCCTTGAAGGCAGCTTCTCTTCTGTCTGATGGACCTCCTTTCCTCATTTCATAAGCAGTAAGATTTCCGTGCAGCTGTGACATTTTAAGACTTTGTAGATTCTCCTTTTCTTCTATTACAGAAACTTTAGATTCAAACCTAGGTGACAAAGATCTTAGAACTTTTTCAACCACAACAGCCTCTTTTA
Source organism: Pinus tabuliformis (assembly GCA_031772625.1). Lineage (NCBI taxonomy): Eukaryota > Viridiplantae > Streptophyta > Pinopsida > Pinales > Pinaceae > Pinus > Pinus tabuliformis. The sequence goes on from CM062806.1 coordinate 930,172,572, forward strand.
TTTCTTCTCCCAAGTTTTTCATACAATTAACAATCTCATCTACACGAAGAAAATAGTTAGCCACACTTTCATCATTATACATCTTCAGATTTTCATACTGAATCCTGAGTGTTTGAAGTTTTGCTCGTTTTACCTGATCATCTCCTTCATAGCTTAGGACAATCTTGTCCCATATTTCTTTTGTTGATTTTAACTGCATAACTTTCACGAATTTTGATTGAGATAGACATCCTAGAAGAGTATTGACTGCCTTTGCATTTGTTTCATATTTCTTCTTCTCAGCTGGATCTGTAGGAGTAGCTGATGGAAAAGTATACCCTGTTTCTATGATGTCCCAGACTTCTGTACCCAGAGATTGAAGATAGGCAGTAACTCTTACCTTCCAATATACGAAGTTTGTCCCATCAAAAATTGGTGGCCTAATTGATGCTTCCCTCTCGTAGTTGCTCATGATGAACGATCTCCTTCAAGCGATCAAGCTTCTTCAGAAGGACCTGCTCTGATACCAATTGTTGGAAATAATACTGAGAGGGGGGGGGGGTGAATCAGTATTATTAATTTCTTTTCAATAAATTATCCAAATTTATGCTTTAAATTATTCTTCCGAAATTGATAATTAACTTGTATGTCAATACCATAAAATGATGAACAAGAACAGTTAAAAACAGATTGTCACACAACGGAACACCAGATATAAGGTGGAAACCCAATGTGGGTGAAAACCACCTGTTGCAATATGTCTCTATCTTCTTTCAAATAGAATTTCTTTTACAATGAATTTGTACTGGTGCAGTCCTTTACCAGTACGTAGGCTGCAACCTGTAGAGAGCTACAACCCTCTCTCATTTTCCAGTCTCTCCTGGAAGGGAGCTACAACCCCCTACTTCGTTCAAGGACCACGTTTCATTAATTTTCAGACTGGATCCAAGAAGATCAAATGGTCATCAAGTATAAACAAATCTTCAGAATTACCCAAGCATCAGATCAATATATATTTTCTTTATACAGCAGATCTTTCAAAATCACCCAAGCGCCAACCCAAGCACTAGATCAAAATATAAATAAATGCTCGATCTGGTCACCCATTAAAACAAAGGTTGTTTATGCCGAAATCAGAACACAATGCAAAAGATATACATATAACAGTGTACACGGAGGCTAGACACAAGACAAACCCACTATGCACACCCAGAACCCTTTAGCGAACAGCAGAGGAGGCTATATCAGAGTTAAAGAATGACTGCTGCTTAAAAGAAACCTTGCGGTTGGCTGCTCTTATGCAATACACCCGAAGCAATGCGATTCCTCTCGAAGAAATGTCTGAACTTCAAGCCTACGATCCTTTGCTCTGTTCTACGTGCATTCTCCTTGATCAGTAATTGCTCCTTAACCGATCACAAGAATGCCAATCAATTCTCCCTTAAGATCTTCAATTCATAATCGATGCTTTGCCGCAGGATCCCCTTTTTCTTTATATAATCACGCTTTTGATAAAACCAAGAATCGAAACCAGAGGATCCGAAAACCTGGGGCGCAACTGTTTTGACCGATCTCTTAAGAAAAAGGCTTAAGCGGGAAAACGATGAAAACGGTCCAAACAACAAAAGGCGGACTTTAAACTGAATGAACCCATAATAATACTATATCGGGTCCGCTTCTCATTGCTACCAGCGCATGCCCATATCATGGCCTATTCCCGATGTCCGATCCGATGGATCGGATGCGACATGCCCATTAACCAGCCTTTATATATATATCGGGTTCGCTCTTTTCATCACTATCGGCAATTTGAAGTGGAAGGCTTTTATAAACTGTGCGATTACAGCGGATGCAATGTTATTACATAATCCCTTTAAAGCTTCCATCGAGTCCGCCACCACTTATCGCAATCAGAGGATTGGGGTGGACGGCCCTATATACATTGCGACATACTGCGGATGCGATATTATTATAAACCAGTTTTAACGCCACCATCGGGTCCGCGGAGTTATCGCAATCAGAGGATTTGGGGTGGGCGACCCTTTATGCTGCGGATGCGATATATTATAAACCAAATATGAAATGCCATCGGGTCCATTGCAATCGGGTCCATTGCGATATGCCATCGGGTCACATAGTCGAAACCCCGATGCGCCGATATGGCAAAATATATATATATATATATATATATATATATATATATATATATATATATATATATATATATATATATATATATATATATATATATATATATATATATATATATATATATATATATATATATATATATATATATATATATATATATATATATATATATATATATGTGTGTGTGTGTGTGTGTGTATATATGCCATCGGATCCATATGTGCCGAAACATATTTAACTTGTGTTGTTTCCGCCTAAAAGGAAAAAGCATATATATAGGTTTTGGGTGCCCAAAACACTTCCGATAACGTTAATACATGCATATATGGCCTGATCACTCCCGATAATGAATTAGCATGCATCCAAGGGTTTTAATAAGCTTGATACCTCCCGATAAGCATGAGAATGAGCCTCTATTGCTCCGATAAGCTCCCAATGGCTCAATGGTTCCGATAACTGCTTCTTTGTGATATAAACATATGTAAATGGCCCCTCTTCTCTCCTCTTAGCTCCTCTTGGCTCTTTTTGTATATAAGAGAGATGTCTGTCTGTGAGAGGGTTGCCATCAAGTTCAACACATGTCCATAATGCCATAATGCCAACACTTATGTATAGATGAGGTAGTTAATTGTATGAAGAATCTAGGTGAAGAAATAAAGGAAGTTACCTTAGTTGAGAAAGTTTTGAGATCCTTGTTTGCTAAATTTGAATCAAAAGTGTCTACCATAGAAGAAAAACAGGATCTGCAGAATATCACTATGACACAGCTTCACGAAATCTTAACTGCCTTCAAGATGAGAAAAGGAGGACCCTCAGATATGAGAGAAGCCGCATTTAAAGCTTCAGCAAAAGGAAAGGAGGAACACAATGAATCAGGACATATTTTAGAAGAAGAAGATGAGGCAAACTTTGTCAAGAAGCTTCAACGCGGTTCTGGAAGGTTTAGAGGTAAGCTACCCTTCGAATGCTTTGCTTGTGACAGAGTCAGTCATTATGCTACCAGATGTCCTCATAAATATAAATATGAAAAAGGAAAGGAATATGCAAAAGGGAATAGAAAACAAGTTGTGAATAAAATAAGTTACTATACTCATGAAGATAGCGATGGTTTATCTAATAGTGATGAATATGAAACTGGACAAGATTACAGACTTCTCATGGCTTATGACGATGATAATTTTTGGGATGCTTTAGAAGAGGAAGACCTTCATGAAGAAATATATAAACTCAAAATCTGTTTAGAAGAAAAGAATATGATTATAGATACCTTGACATACCAACTTGCTGAAAAGGAAAAACACAATGAAAAATTAGAATGTGAAATTGTGGGTCTAAGAAAGGATCTTGAAAAAATGAAATCTCTCAATCTTAGATTTACTAAAGGATCAGAAACTTTAAATTAAATTATCAAAGTTTAGCATTCTCCACTGATAAAGACAGGTCTTGGATATACTGAAGAAGCATCTCAATCATAGCAGCCATCAACCTCCACCAAAAGCTATCTTGATGCAGAAAAGACCAGTGAACAATATGACAATCGTCAGCAAGGTTATAAAGTTAATCACCAGGTAAATCATACTTATTTTACTCCAAGGATGAATAGAAGACACAACCAACCTCAGGAAAATCATGCTCAATTTGCTCCAAAGATGAATATCAATAAAAATTACAATCACCAGGTTAATAGTCGCAGTAACTTCTTTAATGGGCAATGTTTTTCATGTCATAATTTTGGGCACAAAGATGCTCAATGTGTTGCTTACAAAACCATCATGACTAGATAAGCACGAAATCAAAGGAATGTAACAGGGATCAAGAGAAGTTCTTATAATAACTTTTCTCATCTTGAAAATGAAATAGAATGTTTAATCTGTAACAACTTTGGTTATGAAGAATCTGAATGCAGGAGCAAATTTCGACAAACATCTCAAAAGGAGAAAACGCCATTAAATCCAAAGATATGGAGAAGGAAAGAATCTCAAACAGAGAGATTTGGTATAGCCTTGTATGCAGAAAAACAAGAAAAGCAGTGGTACATCAACAGTGGATGCTCCAAACACATGACAGGTGACAAAGAAAACTTCACTCATATAATGCCTTGGAAAAGGAAAAGAATGCCTCATTTGGAAATGACATTCCTGTTGTCATAAAAGGTAAATGTTATGTTTTCTTGAAAGAAAAGGTTAAAGCTAGAAATGTTATGTATGTTGATGGTTTAAAGCATAACCCGTTGAGTGTCAGTCAAATGTGTGATCAAGGAAATGAAGTGGTGTTTCAATCAAATGGATGTGTTGTTCATGAGCTTGATATAGGAGAGACCATGATCAAAGGTACAAGAACTCCAAACAACTTATAAATACTCAAGGGAGGACAACAACAGTGCTATCTAAGAAAACATGATGAAAACCGACTGCGGCATAGAAGATTGGGACATCTAAGATTTTCTCAAATAAGAAAAGCAGACAGACTCAAGGATGTTTGTGACCTTCCAGATATCAGCATCCTAGAAAATACAATATGCAAACCATGTCAAATCGGTAAGCAAACCAGAGTTCACTTCATGGAAAAAGAAGGGTCAGCTAGTAAGCCTCTTGAACTTGTCCATACTGATTTATGTGGACCATCAAGGAAAAAGTCACCTCGTGGAGAAGAATACTTTATTTTGTTCATTGATGATTTTTCCAGAATGTGTTGGATAGGTCTTCTAAAGCATAAATATGAAGCATTTGAAAAGTTCCAAGCCTTCAAAGCTTTGGTTGAAAATGAATCAGATCGAAAAATCAAATGCCTCAGATCTGATCGAGGAGGGGAATTTACATCGGATGAATTCTTTGACTTTTGTGAACAACATGGAATAAAAAGGCAATTCTCCACCACAAGGACTCCTCAGCAAAATGGTGTGGTAGAAAGAATGAACAAAACAGTTCAACAAATGGCTCGAGCTATGCTAGATGAATCTGGAACTCCTGCAACCTTCTGGGGTGAAGCTGCATTCGTTGCCGTGACTATTCTCAACAAAGCAAATGTTTGGGTAAATAGCACTCAAACTCCACATGAACTTTGGTATGGTAAGACTCCTATTGTAAAATACTTTAAAGTTTTTGGAAGCAAATATTTTATCAAAAGGACTGATGAAAAACTTGGTAAGTTTGAACCCAGAGCAGATGAAGGTATTCTTCTTAGTTATTCTTCCAAAAGTAAAGGATATAAATGTTATAATAAAATACTTGGGAAAATTATTGAAAGCACTGATGTTGTTGATGAAGCATGCAAAAATCCAAAACAGATAAAAAAAAAAAGATTATGACAATGAAGAAGATGGGGACTATTTTCCCACATCAAATTAAAATGATATTGAAGAAGAAACTAATGAAGCACTAGAAGAAGAGATAATGGTAGAAGAAAAGACTCTGTCCAAGTATGTTCAGAAAAATCATCCAGAAACTCAAATTTTAGGGGAAAAAGAGGCAGGTGTACAGACAAGAAGAACTATTACAGGGACCTCAAGCTATCTAGCATTACTATCCTCCACTGAACCTCAAAATATAAATGAAGCATGCAAAGATGAATGTTGGGTCAAGGCCATGGATGAATAACTTGAGAAAATTGAAAAAAATGATACCTGGAAATTAGTTCCTAGACCTCATGATAAAAATATTATAGGAACTAAATGGATATTCAAAAAAAAGCTGAATGAAAATGGAGAAGTCATTATAAACAAGGCCAAAATTGTTTGTAAAGGGTATGCTCAACAAGAAGGTATAGATTTTGAAGAAACTTTTTCACCTGTTGCTAGACTTGAAGCCATAAGGATGTTTCTTGCTATTTCTAGCTTTCAGAAATTCAAAGTATCCCAAATGGATGTAAAATCAACTTTCCTTAATGGAGATTTAGAAAAAGAAGTTTATATTAAACAGCCAGAAGGATTCATTATTGAAAATGATACAAAACTTGTATGCAGACTAAAAAAGGCTCTCTATGGTCTAAAACAAGCTCCAAGGGCCTGGTATTACCGCCTTGACAAATATCTACACCAACAAGGTTTTACAAAAGGTTCAACAGATAGCAATCTATATAAAAAGATTGAAACTGATAAATTGCTAATTATTATTGTTTATGTTGATGATATCATTTTTGGTAGCAATGAAGAATCCATGAGTTAGAATTTTGCTTCAGTAATGCAGCAAGAATTTGAAATGTCCTTGCTTGGTGAACTTACCTATTTTCTTGGTCTACAAGTTCAACAAAATAAAGATGGTATTTTTCTTTCACAAACCAAATATCTCAAACAGATTTTGAAAAGGTATGGAATGGAAGATTCTGAACCTGTATGTACCCGAATGGTAACGAGATGCAGTCTCAACTCAAATGATGAATCAATAGAAGTACATCAACCAACTTACAAATCCATGATTGGTAGTCTTCTTTATCTAACAAGTACCCGACCTGACATCATGCATGCAGTAGGAATAGTTGGAAGATTCCAAGCAAATCCAAAGGAATCACACCTTCAGGAAGTCAAAAGAATTTTCAAATATCTTCAAGGAACTTAGGACTTTGGTTTATGGTATCCTAGAGATGCAGATCTTACTCTTCATGCATATACAAATGTAGATTGGGCAAGAAGTGTTGATGATAGAAAAAGCACTAGTGGTGGTGCATTCTATATGGGTTCCAGGTTAGTGTCTTGGTTCAACAAGAAACAAAGTTCAATTGCTTTATCTACAGCTGAAGTAGAATATGTGGCTGCTGCATCTTGCTACACACAACTACTTTGGATGATGCAAAATTTGCAATACATTCAGATCACATGTACTCCACCCATCTCCATTCTATGTGATAATACAAGTGCCATCAATATTTCAAAGAATCCAGTCATGCACTCCAAGACCAAGCACATACCCATCAAGTACCATTTTATACATGAACAAGTGCTTGAACAAAAGGTCAAATTGGAGTATGTTCCCTCCAAAGAACAGGTTGCTGATATATTCACTAAACCACTGCCTAGAGAAACATTTGAATATCTCAGACAAAAGTTGGGAGTAGTTGCTGCATCATCCTACTGTTAAATCCAATTTTTTCAGAGAAAGGTTATTATACGTGTGTTTCATGAAGTATAGTCGCGTACACATGCGGGTTTCTATGGGTCAAGGAGCATATATGTTTTTTTAGACAGGAAAAACTGTGGGGAAGGCTCTGATATGGGTGCTCTGTCTATTGTTGATGATTACAGTCTATCGATATGATTTGTTCATTAATTTTTATCTGAATGACAAAGATGCCTTGATCATTGACTTGTTAATAATGCACAGGTAGCACAGGTTCAGGGGGAGAATTAGCCTTCACGTGCATTCTACATTGTTGGCATTTTGGTTGCTGAGTCCAGCTATGGATTCAGATATCTATATCTTTTGTTGCTTAAGTCATGTAAAATTCTAGGGTGTGATATGTCTTCTCATACATTTGAATGAGTCCTCTTGGACAAATGATGTAATTTGTATCCCCACTTTGCATGGGATGGATGATGTAATTTTTATTTGTATTTCTGTCATGTATAAACAATTGGTATATCCCCACTTGGTTGGGTGGATGAGTCAAATTTGGTATATCCTCACTTGGTTGGGAGATGGATGTATGTATGAGTCATTGGTGATCGGAAGGTCATACTCACATAGTTGAGTTATAGAGTCATGTTATTCTTTTGGAAAATATTTTGCAAACTCTGCATGTGCTCAGGGGGAGCATGGACGGTTTAGTGCATCTCAGCATATACAAAGGGAGCTCAATTAGAGAATTCAGCATGTACTCAGGGGGGAGCATGGATATCATAATGTATCAAAGGGGGAGAATATCTTGGTCCACCCTTTGCACTTGATGGCAAAGGGGGAGAGTGTCATGGTATTGTTGTTGCCATCAAGTCCAAAGGGGGAGATTGTTGGCATTATGATACAAGTGTTGTCCTTGATGGCAACTCACTCAGATGATAGTTCACAGTGCAGCAGGTTAACAACAAAAGATTACAGATCAAACTCCAAAGAATGAAGAAAGAGAGGTATACACAGGTTCACTTTGTCCAAGGAGCATATACACGCGGGTTAACAGAACAAAAGGAGCGTATAACGTATACACGCACTTTCACAGGAGGAAAAGCACGTACATGTTGGAAAACCAAGTTTTTGGTCTGAGGTATTTGGTCCAAGGTATTTTTGATCCAAGGTATTGGTCCAAGGTATTTGGTCCGAGGTATTTGGTCCAAGGTATTGACCCTAGGTATTTGGTCCAAGGTATTGGTCCTAAGTGGTTTTGGTCCAAGGTATTGAGAAAGGCCTAAGAGTATATAAGGAGGAGAAGATCATTAGGCAAAGAGTGCAACTAATAAGATTCTAAGGAATACTTCTATTTGAAGTATATTTTATGTTGCAAGGTTATGTTTGGGACTAGATTTGAAATATTTGTGTGCACCTTGAGTTCAATATTGGATCAGGAATCATGATACTTGAAATGACATATTATTGAATGATATGATATTGGTTGAGACTAGAACTGATGTTTTCCACCTGCTCTATTCGTTATCTATCATGATTTGGGTTTGTCTGAAGTCTAGAATTGTAGCAAGGTTCTAAGTCAATATTTGTAGATCTGTACGTAGGTTCGTCTCGGCCAAAGAGCATATACACACAGGTTCAGTTCTTTCAAGTAGTGTATACAAAAGAAAAGCTTCTTTGACTGATCTATCTAATCAAATTCTGTTGTTTTACTGTTGTCTGTCAATGAAGTCTTCTTAGATCTGAATGTAAAACTGAATGCATAAGGAGGATGGCATTTGATTGATTGATTGTATAAGTGAGAAGAAGTGATCTCTGTCCCTACCTGTATAAAGCTCTGTAAGTTGACAATAGATAGTCAGTATACTGATGGTTGGTACAGACTTGATTCAAAAGTTTATGTTTGCAGTAGTTTTGAAGGTATACGCAGGTTTAATTCACGGAAGTAGTGTATACATGCAGGTTGGGTTCAACCAAGTAGCGTATACACTCTAATGCATGATTTTTGAGGTTACAGCTGGTTTTGAATGATGATGCATGGTTTTGGGTTCAGCACAGTGTTATGGTGTCAGTGATCTAATTGTTCAGATTAACTAAACATTGATTGATGCAGTTTAAGTTTAAAAGCTTGATGGGTCCAGTGTGAAAATTTGATGAAATGTGGCCTTCAGATTTTGGTGTTGTGATCCAGGAGTATCCAGTCTGAAAATTCATGAAACGTGGTCCCTGGTGAAAGAGTGGAGTTTTTTGTAGGCTGGCACCTACGTACTAGTAAACATATTGGCTAGTACAAGAGCTAGGGGGTTGTAGCTCCCTTCTAGTAGAAGCTAGAGAATGAGAGAAGGTTGTAACCTTCTGCAGGTAGAAGCCTGCGTACTGGTATGAGTCTGCACTAGTACAAGATTGTAAACAGATTTTCTTATTATTAAAAGAAGACAGAGACGACAACAGCAGGTGGTTTTTACCCACATTGGGTTTCCACCTTAAATCTTGGTGTTCATGTGTGTTTCTTATGTGTGATGCTTTATTTTTCTTTTACTGCACTATCTAATAAATCTATGATATACTGGTTTAAGATCAACACATGATAAATTGTCTAAATCACAAGTTCTCTGCATATATGCTTGTTTCCTTAAGCACAGTCATGTGTACACGCTAGTTCACTTCACTGAAGTAGTGTATATAAATCTGTTTGGGAAATAAAATTATTGATCTGATAATACTAATTCACCCCCTTCTCAGTATTATTTCCAACAGGGAGGAGAGCTGATATGTATGGATTCACTAATGAATGATAAGTCAATGGATATGATTGACCCAAACCATTTCCCAAAAAGGTTTCAAGGATGGATCTTGCTTGCTTTCTAAGTAAGGTACTATGTGTTTCTAGGGAAAGGGAGAAAGGATTTTGAGGGTTACATTTATGGGAATAGGCTTGTGAAGGAATTCCCCAATCCATAAAATCCTTGTTATAATTGGTACCTTAGATAGTTCTTGAAGAATTATCTTTGAAGAAGCAGGACCATACGGGGACAAGTGGACTTGGTCTAAGGTATGAGGAAGGTATGAAGCAACCAATGATATTCTTACCCTAGACAAGGTGGGGCAAAGGATTAAGGAAATAATTTCGCTTGAAGATGTTGTATTGGCCCTATGAAGTACTAGCCTTGGGGATGGTAGGGAAAGTTTTGATCCCGGAGCTAGGGCTTGAATTTTCTCCTAACACCACCATCAAAATGACTTCAAAATTGGAGGAGAGCTAGAGGAAAGGCCAACACAGGATAACCTAGGATATCAAATGCTTTTGATGGCTAGCTTGTAGGGAAATTGATGCCCTGGTCACCCCAATGTGGCTAGTCGCGGAAGAATATGAGGAAATGTGGATTTTAGTGATCACCCTTGGTAGATCAGTGCCTTAATATTTGTTAGAATGGAGTATATGTTGAGTAAGAGTAGGATTTGTTTGGTCCCAGTCAAGGAGGCTTTAAGATCACTTTGTTTGCCTTCTAGTTCAAGAAGAAGCAACTCTACAACTTTATACTTCGATGTGAAAAATAAATGGTTTGTCAAGGTCAAATTTTACCCCTAGGAGATTTATCTCTTAGTACATGGCCCATACATTTAAGGAAATGCTATAATAGAGACGAATTCTACAATTTTAAGTAGTATATGCATGCAACAATTATGCCCTAGAACAACTAAAATCCCAATCCAACATATATGAAAAAAGTAAACAAGAATAACATCAAAAGAATGTACTTACATGTAATAGATTATATCCATCCATTCACAATTGAAAATAAAGAATCTCCAAGAGAATATAGACCAATATCCACACATCAAAACTCATCCATAAATCTCTAATTCATCCTTAGAAAAAGTGCAAAAATCTCAAGAGAGATAAGAGATCCAAACCAAAGTGATCATGAGAAATGAACTCATCTCACGCCTATTTATACACAACTCAAGAGTTTGAATTATCCTCCTTTTCCTACATAAGCCCCAAAAATAAAATAATGTGCTAATAATACAACTTTTGGTGACATGCCCACCAAACTATCTCATAAATGAAAAAGTAAGACTCTTAAGAGGTCAAATAATGATCCATGCATATTGTAGGGCCCTCTAAGAGGCCTAGTGAGGTCCATGGGTGCCACAATGAAGATTTCGACCTTCAAAAGAAGTGGATAAGGGGTTGGCCCCTTGTAATAACATGTGGTGCTCCAAATGACATGTGGGGGCACACAAGTATCCTCATGGGTCTCCAAACAAATTGAAGATGTCTGTAGGTCACCTGCAAGGGCTAGGATAACAGTGTAGGTGACGCCACATCATAGTAAAATTCCTAGATCATTTGAAAAGTGTATGGTGTAGATCTAGGGTTTGCTGGGCATGATGGATTAGGTACATCCTCCTTGTCCAATAAGTGAACCATGAGCAATCTATGAATGACTGTGGGGATCCATGAAGTGCAATCTGTTGCTGTGGAGGCCCATGTCTCTCAACGCTCACCCTATATGTGTCAATGTAGCCCTCTAGAGGATTAGGACCCTGTATAGGGAGACCAAACCCCAAATCGAAACCATCTGCAATCCTGCATAAGATCCAATGCGTTCCCTAGCCTTCCAATACACCAAGTCATTAGAGAAATTGAGTAAATGAGATTACCTAATAATGGACCATAGGTGGGGACTTCATAATGGGTTTCCCTTCCATAATGGGCTTCAGGATGTGCCAATGTCTCCTAAATTCCAAATGGGGTTAACCAAGTGCCCTATTAGGTAGTTTCTACTTCTAAAGCGAATAATATAATCAAGGGAAATCCTTCAAAAGGTGAGGGCATGTGGCAGATATGTGAGTGAAGTAGGGGATGAGAGGGGCCAACCCTAGGACACATGTTGGGGTACAAGGGTAACTAATAATAGGGAAGCCCACACTTGGGTTTATAATGTGTAGGAGGGAGCAATCGTAGTACATGAGGTGCCATGAACTTAATTTTTCCACTGTTATTTATATGCATTTTTCCCTTTTATGATTTTATTTGATTAAATACTCGGGGCTCAAGGGGTTAGAGCATGATGTATAAGATATATCAGCGAATTCCCCCTTTTAAGGTGGGGTGGTTCATCACCCACTAGGGGTTGGGACAATCATGGGTTCTTATATGATGAAGAAGGCTCATAGAACATGTAGGAACCAGGGTGAGGCCATGATGATGGGTTAGATCTCATGTATTGGCTTTTTCCCATGTGCTAAATGTATTTGTCCCGGTCATCTTTTGCATTTTGTGGTACATTTTCTTGTTGAATGTGGTCATATTTTCTTTTATCTTTCTTTTCAGCTACAACGACCTTCGGGCTTCATTCTAGGCCATGGCCCATGGTGTGGGCGAGGAGAAGGGGCAATCTAACCCTATGCAGACCCAATGGAGGAACGTGGACCCAGGTGGGAGAAGCGATGAATGGGGAAATAATGAATGGAAAAAGGGTAATGTAAGCGGATAAGGGAGTGGGACCACACAACCAAAATTAGGGTTTCCTATGAAATACCATCCCTGGAACCAAATGGTTAGTAAAATAGATCCCAAGGGACTAGAATCCAAGGTTAATTCCTAGAAGGGGTCTAGGGGAAAAAAGCACAGACCTAGCCCATTCATTCCACCGAATTCCCCATTAATCCATGCATAGAAGTGTCCATGATAAGAAAACTACAATAATTAATTTCCAAATGAAAAGGCCTACCTTTAGATTCAGGAGGCCCACCTTCAAACATCAAATCATGGAAGATGGGGGAGGGACCACAATGCTGGCTCAAGTGGCGGAGAAAATGGCACAATGAGATAGATGGTGGCTGCAAGGGGCTGCTGGCTATCGGTTGAGGACCATCTTGGAGAAAAAAATTCTCCTAAGGATATTACCCAGAAAATGGTGGGTAACAGTGCCCAAAAAATGTGAGGGCCATAGTCTTGCTCAACCTAACTCAGTTGTATTGGAAATATTTTTTACCTTAATTCCTCACAGTTGTCGACCTGAATCTATACTGTAGCGAAAATGTATTTTATTGAAACATGCAGGACTTTGAAGGGAAAAACCCATCGGACCTAGGGTTTATTTTTATTATACATTTTTTTATGCATTCTTTCATACTTTTTTTAAAGAAATATGTTTGCTTCTTTCTTAAAATTTAGGATTTTCACCCTATCATGTAACTTATGTGGAAATAATCTTTCTAGTTTTATAACTGCCAATAATTTTTATTTTTATTTTTATTTTTATTTTTAATTTATTTTTAATTTTTTTATGTTAACCTCGAAATACTCTTTGCATATCTACAATAATAGAGTATTATATTACAATAGTATGCTATTCTTTATGAAAATAACCTTATTTCTAGTTATATACATATAATACCATTATTTCCTAGGTTACTTTCTTTGTATGTTTCTTTTACTCTACACAGGATCTTCTTATACAGATTCAGTTCTGGTATCTATTAAGAATGTGGAATATAACACTTATTTATTTTTAATAAGAAACACCATGTGATTATATCTATATATATATATATATATAGTCTAGAGACACAATGGATTAATGTGATGGGAAACTATTGCTAGTAATTTGAGTCCTAGCCTTCTCATGCTAAGGACTAACTTTGTGGAATCCTGAAAGTGATATATTTCTCTCAGGAATCCAATTGTCAAACTTAGGCATAAAACCCAGAACTTAACTCTGCTATAATAGTAGATATAAATATGTTTAATCACACTTACAACAATTCAAAACATTGTTTTATGATGACAGTTCTTTCACCATTCAACCTGAGGTTAAATTTCTTTTGTTTGTTATTTTTTATTTCGTATTTAACACAAAAGATTTTTTTGAGTTCACATATAACCCCATTTCTTCTTTTCACTTGTAGAAGCAGGTATCCTAACATAAAACCTACTCATATTTTCTGTTGCCTACAACATAGAGTTAGTAAAAAATAAACAAAATTCTCTAATATTCCATATTCTAGGGATTTTACTTAACTTTTCATTTACAGACATATCAATAACCACATAGATTAGACTGATTAGTTTAGTGACAAAATATTTATCTAAATCCTTTCCAAAATAAGCTAGAGGCTTCCACGTCCCTCCCAACCTTGAACCAACTTCTTCTGTCAGTTCCCCCTAAGCTCTCCCTCTAACTGTCACGAAATAAAACAAGAAGTATTTCCAGTCTTTCACCTACTCGACACTTAGAAATGTCTTTCTAATTCTTTTCTGGGTTAACCAATCTTTCTCTCTCACTGGTAAATGTTTTCCAAGGTAACTGTATTTATATCGGTGAAGTTTATTTATATAAAACATTATTTATTTATGGAACTGGTTAATTTAAAAAATAAAGATAAACAATCACTTATTTTATATGTAACAATAATAATTCAGTTTTTGTCATGGGGTAAATCAATTGGAAATTTCCCTATTGTGAAGTATTATGTAAAACCATCAATTTCAAAGTTCAAATCCTTAATGGATCAAGTCAATAAAAAAGAAGAAGTAATAATTCAATTTTGAAATTAAAATTTGGTTAGAGATTAAATTGATACAATGACTTCTTTATTGTAATATAATGAACCCCGTCCATATACAAAATTGATTTTTTAATTTATAAAAGATCACATACACTATTTCTTCATCAAATATATGAACTTGACCAAGAAAACACATTTTCTTAATTGTTAAAACACTCAGACTATATTATTAATAATAAAAATCATTTAAATTAATTAAATTCTTTTTATCTCTTTTTAGATTCTTCTCTCCAAATAGAACAAGTATTTATATTTCAAAATGAGATCAAATATACATATGATGCGCCATCTTAACACTCCAAAGAACATAAAAAATGCACTTTAACTTATGCAAAACCTACCATATTTAGTTACATTAGAAGTTTCATCTAAGCTTAATAATTGGTATATTAAAATTAGAATCCATTCTAGTTTGTTATTTTCTTCTCATAGACTATAACATTAGTGTTAACCATGAATAGAATAAAATATTGGTATTAAACATGAATAGAAAGAGATTTAGTCGGAAGGACATGGTCATTTACTTATTCTACTATTTCCATCTCTATCTCATGTAGCCGTAGGGATCCATTATAGTCTGCTTCTCTTCTTTTCACAAACTATAACATTAAGATTAAACATGGCTAGAAAGATATATAGTTGGAAGGACATGGCCATCTACTTATTCTCCCCCCTCTCTCTCTCAGCCTTAGGTTTCGTTGAGATAATAATCCAACATTTATAATGAAATCCTTGTTAACAAGTTGGAAAGAAAGGGATGTCATTTGACCTCTAATTGTTTATTTCTATCTACTACAGGCACAACTATTAAATTTCCAAGTTTTTGGTTCCCATTTTCCCACTTAAAAACGAGTTTGGAGTCTCCTATTTAATTGTAAGTAGATTAGTCCAATAGAACTTTCAACATCAACTAATAAGTATATAGTTAAACTCTATTGTTAGATCCGTCTCTTACTGTTGCTTTAAGACAAATAACATTTTTCAATGTCCCTTATAACTATTAAGCCTCCTACTCCACATATTACTCATGCTCAGTCAAAATAACCACAAGCATTCGCTTTATATATCTCTACAACATTTATATTTTTTTGATTCTTTTCCTTAACATGTTATTAGATTCCTCAATCAACATATTTGATTTGGAGTTGGACTTGAATTGGTATGACTTCTTTTCTTAGAAGTAAATCCAAATGCTTGGTTTTAGTATGTTTTTAACCATATAACCATGCCTTCTTCCATACTATGTGGAACCTTCTTATTTTTCATCTCGACTCAATTAGTTAATTGATAAGTATTGGTCTTGGTAATATGCCATAGCCTTAAATCTAAAACATACCTTACACACTCTTTTTACAAGAAATCCCACCTTATTTTGGAGGAGAGATAGCCCATATTAAAAAGAAGAGTGGTTGTGATAAAAATGGGCAACCTTCCTAAGTGCCTTTAAGATTGCACTTGGTTTTAGGAATTTGAATATCTTTGAATGTGAGTCTTCGAGGTAATATTGCATATAAATGAATGAAAGGTACTTTACCTTAAAAATACTAGTTACTAATATAGATCCTTTTTAATCCTAGATTTATTAAGGAAAGTAAATTACCTTGTATTGAAAACCCTAATATTAAAGTACATCCTTTTTCATTCTAAATTTATAAAAAATAAGAAGGATAAAAAAATTCCCCAATCTCTTAAATTATTATTATTCATATATTATATCTATATATATATATATAATTTATATTTATTATTATTATTTATTTATCTTTTATTTATTTTTCCTGAGGAAAATCTAGGATGATCATCCTAAAGGGATCACATCCCATCGGCTTACTAGCAAAGCCTAATCCCAAGGGCATTGAGTAGAGTTGACCCTGTGACCACCCATTTACAACATGCTTTAGCAACAGGTACTCAACCAATTTATCTAACCCTTAGGTCTATACCCAATCTCTTAATTAAAATGGATTTATATTATATAAATTTATTAAAACAATAAATTATCATTTATTTTGTTTTCCCGAAGAAAAAATTGTAACTTTCATTAAGGATGAAAATTACATTATATATGTGCACTCAAAAAAGGTTTCAGTAAGTTGTCCATACCATGAATAGAGTAACAATGTTATTAAGCCCTCTTACATACATTATTTAATAAGTGACTTATGAAATAAAGCATCCTTTGTGCATATATAAACCAAAAAGTACATATCTTTGAATCACCATTGATAGATTATTTTGTGCATACACATATATAGGAGTGTCCAACCAAAAGACAAAGAACATTAAGGATCCATATGCATGCCCTCTATGAAGGGCCATTGATAATATTCATATGCCTTTCCATTTATGAGCTTTGAGATCTTCCAAGTTCCCATATTCTGAGTAGCACTTTCTTTAGATAAGGAGTTAGCATCTGTGTTCCTTTCGCTATAAATGTGGCAACAAGTGAGATGATCAAAACACTATTTTAAAAGATTGATCTCCTCAATAATTAGATATAGTGTGTGCATGTGGCATCTGGAAGTATCATTGAACCAATTTATAACAATCTAGAATCTCTAAAGATTTGAAGCCTATGAACTCCTTTTTCAATAACAAACAACAAAAGCAATTTAAGGCTCATGAGTTCAACAAAATTGTTTGTGTCATATTCCAACCCGCTCTTAATTTTGAAGAACTGATCATGCTTTAAGTACAAAAATGCCCCTCCCCTGCATGCACCTCTAGTAAGGAAGGCACCATCAAAGTATGCCCACGAATATGACCGATCAATATTTTCAGCGATAATATTACGAGGCTTGTGGGTTGATTTAGAATCAGAAATAATAGAATAGTTTTCAATGATATTGGCAACAAACCTGTTAGAAATGTAGCAAGAAAGGATAAATTTGACTTGTGCCTTAGTCAAATTTAGTAATTTGATTTTCCAAATCAGTAGGATGACTTGGATTGTAGTTAACTTCTGTGGAATGGCTTTGTCTACTAGTTTACTCAGTAAATTCAAGTCGTAGGCTAGAAGTAGATTTGTGCATGTGATGAGTGCTAAAATTTAGCAATATAGTCTAGTTATTTCCAGTTTGACTCAGTTAACTGAGCTCAAGTACCTAGTTGAGGCAGTTGAAGGTCAGTTAAGTAGTAGAATTGTTGTTAACTTAGTAATCTCTCAGTTAAAATAGTCAATCAACTAAAAATAGGCCAGACATGCATGGAATTCAAATTTCTAGCCGGAGTGGAGGAAAAGGCACATTGTAATTATCAATTGTGTACTAGTTGAGTTTGCAGGCTTGCAACTTAAGTGAGTGAACAATTCCTTGTGAATTGCACAAGTAAATAGGAGAAAATTCCTACTTTTTAGGAGCTAATTTCCTCCAAGATTGCCCAAGGAAATAGGAGCTAGTTGGGGCCTTGAATTGGCTAAGTATTGTCCAGAGCAGTACAATCAACATGAGAATAGGTTTATAGTGTAGGGTGTGCTTTAGATTTGAAGCAATACATTGTAATTGTTTCTCATTCTCATTTCAATAATGAAAAGAAGCAGAGGGGGTTTTCCTAGTCGGGTTCCCCTATAAGTCATTATGTTCTTATGATGTTTTAATATTTCATGCATGTGTTTCTAAATTATGATTTTCATTCCACGGAAGAGTAGATGAAATTTGTAATCTTTTTTTTTTTTTTTCGAATACATCAGTAGTAGAAAATTTCTACCAATTTCTACATGGTATTAGAGAAAAAATCACACTAGAAACAGGTCAATAGAGATTTCGATTTGCATATTCAGTGAAGCAATTTTCTTCTATGCTGGAAAATGTATTTGAATGGATTGAGATTGGACTATGCCCTTGAGGGAACCTATAATTTCATAGCATGGAAGTATAGGATGGAAGCAATGCTTAATGATAATGGTGTGCAGGATTACACCAAAACTAACATTCCACAACCAGGAACATCTGATGCACAAGCACTTGCACAGTGGAAGAAGGATACCACAAAATCTAGGAGGGTTTAAGAGACCACATAGTCTCGAATTTACATGGAAAATAGACTCCATTTTCTATGTGGAAGACCCTCACTGAGTTATTAAAAAATAACAATGATGTCAGGAAATTGTTATTGAGGGAAAAACTCACAAACATCTACATGGAGAAAGGAGAAACCATTCCACATTACCTCTCTAGGTTCACTCAGTGTCATGATGAGCTTGGAGGAGTTGGAGAAAATATTCCTTCTTCAGAACTAGCGAGCCTAACTCTCCTAGGCCTTCCAAAATATTGGCACAACTACCAAGACTCTGTAAAAGGAAGGGACAAATTACCAAATTGGGAGACATTGTGGTCTGATTTGGTGCAAGAAGAAATTCAATGGAACACTATAGATGGAGTAACATACAAATTTGAGGATGATGATAATTTTGCATTGGTTGGGAAGGGAAATAAGGCCCAAAGAAAACTAGATACTAGCCAGAAAAATGGCAAGAATAAGGACTTGAGAAAGATAAAATGTTTTTACTGCCATGAATTTAGGCACTATGCAACAAAGTGTCCGTACAAGAAGATCTAACAAGAAGCCTTCAGGAGGAGCAGAAGGTGAAACACTTTCTTCACAATTCGGATTAGACTTCACCTTGATTGCATGCATGGAAAGCACTGTGATGGGGAGTGTGTGGTATCTAGATTCAAGTGGCTCACTCCATATAACAAGATCCAAAGAAATATTCAGTAGCCTAGAGGACAAGGATCTCCATATGCACATTGAACTTGGGGATGATGGGTGGTACAATACCAAAGGAATTGGTACTGTAACTTTTAAGAGTGAGTTGAGATCCTGTCTTCAACTGAAAGATGTTATGTATGTACATAGGCTAAAGAAGAACTTGATCTCTGTATATGTATTGGAGGATCATGGCTATGATGTTGTTTTTAGTAAGGGGAAAGCCTTTTTGACACATGTATCTACCGGACAGGTGAAACAAATTGGAGTTCGAGTGAATAATCTCTACAAACTTAAGGTGGAACATTGCATTGCAATGAGCAGCAAGGCAAGAGAAGTGTAGAATTAGAATGTTAGAGAACTCACACATAGGTGCATGGGGAGCTTACACTATGGAGCCTTAAAAATCATGTAGTAGATTACCACCGGCGTCCCTAAATGTACACTTGACCAGTATGATGTCTGTAAGGGCTACACATTAGGGAAATATGTCAAATCCACCTTCTAGGGCCGAGATACCAGAGCTAGATAAATCTTGGAGAAAATCCACTCTGATGTATGTCGACCATTTTCTACTGCCTCTACAACAAAGAAAAGGTATTATGTGATTTTTGTTGATGACTTTTCTAGAAAATGTTGGATCTTCTTCATGCAGAAGAAGGATCAAGTTTTCTCAAAATTTGTTGAATTCAAAGCATTGGTTGAAAAGGAGTTTGGTCAGAAATTGAAAATCCTAAGAAATGATAATGGAGGAGAATATGTTTCTAGCACCTTTAAGGACTTTTGTGCCAAAGATGGTATTATAAGAGAACTAAAAGCACCCTGTAACACACAACAAAATGGGGTGGTTGAAAGGGAAAACATAAGAAATGTGGGAGAAATAAGAGCCATGTTGGATGATCAAGGGTTTCCATTGCATCTATGGGAAGAAGCATGAAACACCACTGTTTATTTTTTCAAAATAGGAGCCCTCATCGAATACTTGGCATGATTACACCTGAAGAATATTTCTCTGGGAGGAAGCCAGATGTATCTCATTTTCAAATTTTTGGAGCTACTGTGTATTGTCATGTCTCCAAGGATAACAGGAAGAAACTTGATCATACAACTAAGATGGGAGTCTTTGTAGGATACACAAAGACACCACACAACTATAGGGTGTATTTTCCCTTACTCAAGGCGACAGTAGTGAGGAGATATGTCAAATTTGACGCGGAGAAGGCTATGAGATGTTCTCTAGAGTGAGAGTTAAGTATCCCACTGGAGGAGGAGATTCTAGTTCCTAAGGAGGAGCCTCATGCAGAGGTTTGGGAGGTTGTGGAGCAGCCACATGCAGAGGAGCAGAAAGGAGGTCGGGTGGAGACACTGACTGAACTAGAATATTCTAGAGAGGGGAGGAAGAGAACTAGAGAAGTTGACAGATTGGTATAAGATGCATGAGAGCATGTAGGAGCTCCTACATCTCAACACAGGTAGAGGAGGTCATTGCGTCAGAGAATTATTCATTTGAGGAAGAAATTTCTCAACCGATGTGGGGTTGTTGCCATGGTGGAGGAGTATGACCCCATCATGAAGAAAAATGTATGGGAGGTGGTTTCAAGACTAGAGAACAAGTCGGTGATTGGTTCCAGGTGGATCTACAAAGTGAAGCATGCAACTGATGTGAGCATTGAGAAGTACAAGGCTAGATTTGTGTCTAAAGGCTTCCCTCATGTAGAGGGAGTGGACTATGAGGAAACATTTTCTAGGACCATTCTAGCATTGGCTGCACATATGGGGTGGAAGATACACTAGATGGATGTGAAGAACGCCTTTCTCAATGGTGTAATTGAGGAAGACATTTAAATAGAGAAACCAGAGGGATTTGAGACATATGATGGGGAGACACATGTATGTAGACTTAGGAGAGCCCTGTATGGTCTTAAATAGGCACCACAAGAATGATATACTCAGATCAATACATATCTCAGTGGATTGGGCTTCATAAAAAATGAAGCAGATGCCAATCTCTATCACATTTTGGTAGATGGAAAGTTGCTTATCTTGGTATTGTATGTTGGTGACTTGATACTTATAGGTGATGAGCAATTGATCCGCTCTTGCAAGGAGGGCCTTTCAAGATATTTGAGATGAATAAATGGGATTGATGCATTACTTCCTTAGGCTGGAAGTATGATAGGGTGATGGTGAGTTATTTGTGAGTTAGGGGAAGTATTCCCTTTAAATAATTTAGAGATTTCACATGGAGAACTGCAAGCCTATGGGCACACCTCTAGCTACAAACTAGAGGAAGGAGGGTGCTTCTTGAGGAGAGGAATTAGATGTTACCATCTATAGGAATCTTGTGGGTTCCTTGTTGTATCTGGTGAACACAAGTCTTGACATATGCTAGGAAGTTAATCAGCTGATTCAAGCCATGGTGAAGCCTACCAAGATTTATTAGAAGGCAACAAAGCAAGTGTTGAGGTATCTTAAAGGCACAACTAAGTATGGGTTATGGTATCGGAGGAGAGAGGCAGTGAAGCTCAAAGGTTTCAATAATGCAGATTCGACAGGGAGTCCATCTGATAGGAAAAGTAATTCAAGTGCTATCTTCAATGTTGGTTCTGCAACTATTTCCTAGTATAGAAGGAAACAGAGGTATGTGGCACTCAACTCAGCAGAGGTTGAATAAATGGTTGCAAGTCAAGCAACATGTGAGGCCATACGGATGAGGAAAATACTTGTGGGTCTTTTCAATCAACAAATGGATCTGACAGTGACTTATTGTGATAATTAGAGATATATCAAACTCTCTAAGAATCTAATATTTCATGACAAGTGTAGAAATTTTGAATAATATAACACTTATTCATAGAGATTATCCTGATTATACACTATTTGTAGAATGCATGCATAATACATAAACTCCTCTACGTTGATCATCAATTTTGCGGAATTAAAAACAGTGAAACATTAATCGCATGCACACATTAACACAGTATGTACTGGGGAAAGCATACAGCTGAAAACCCCCAACTATCTGTATATTATAATGATAGAGAACATGTAACAATACATAGTACAATACTCCTCACAAGTACTCAGTACTATCTCCACCTGCTACACACAAACTAGCTCAGATCTGAATCAAGTCACAGGTTCAAATCTCCTCCACTGTCTGCCTACCTCTACTGCGCAATCCAATGTAAGAATTAGGAATGATCCAAGCTCGTTTTCCTTGGCTTGTACTGCGCAATCCTCATTGGCAATCTCAATCATTGATTGTGAAAATCTCATGCACAGCTATAGTCACAACTGATAGTAGTCTCCACCTCTAACACCTGTCTCCACTGAACTGTCCATGCACTGAGTTAACTGATGTATTCTTTAGTTGCTTTATGAGTTAATAATTAGTGAATTAATTAATAATTAATTCACATCACTCATCACTAGTGTATTCTGCAGTTAGACTAAATACAACTAGTTCAACCAAGTCAAACTGAACACAACTCCATCAACTCCTCAATCAACTCCACCAAACTCAATCACTTGAGTTCTAACTGAAGTCCATCATGCAGTAGCTCAAATGACCCATAAGAAAAGCGTATTTCCTTCTGGCAGTTGCATGTGCCACATCCATAGCTTGAACTGAAGTGCTCCAAGAGGATAAGATAATGTTTATAGTCCAAATATTATTATGAGCTAATAATATTCGACTGTTCTATTTTTAGCTTGGCAGTCTAAAAATAAACTCCGCCCATATGTCTAAAAATAGAAGTCCATCTATTTTTTACCAACATGACCAATCATCCACAAATAGCATCCTGCAACTCATAGACCATGATCCATATGTCTAAAAATAGACTTTGTGCCAAAAATAGCCTGCGGGCCCACTTAGTGAAGGCGACTTCTTTTCACTAAGCTCCATCATCTTGTTTCATTTTCAACACTCCCTCTCAACAAGATATGGATTATCTGCAACCCCTATCCTACAACTCTGGAATGTTTTGCATGCAACACATTTGCCCGGTCCACTTGTTCCAACGACACTTGGAACAAAAAAACTCCCAACTGACCACTCTGTTGGGCTAGGAACATACTCTGATGCTGAAGCTCTACCTGATGCTGACAAGTGCTCCCTCTCTGACATCTGCGCTACTGCAACATCTCCATGCATCTTGCACCATTGCACACTTTTCTGTGCCACCTAGCACTGTGCAAAACACTTGTGCCTCTCGCATTGCTGCAGCCTGCTAGCTATGCATTGTCCTGGGATTCCCTATACTGTTGCTCTCTCTGTCACTCCATCTGCATCTGTCTCTACCCAATCAGTCAGTTCCTGCTACTCCACATTGGGGCTCCCGTAGCAAGGTCTCATCCAAGAGGTTGGGTACCTCAAGGATCCTGCCCCTCCTCCTTGGGATGATCACTCTATATTGCCCCACCTCCTACCTAGAGGTATGGCTGCATGTGATGCCTCAACCCACCTGGCTTGAAGTTTCCCCCTACTGGAGGTCTCTACATGAGTAGATGTCTCTACTTTATCTCCTCTCAGCTTCCCTTGTTGTGGCTGCTCCACAATCTCCTGAAGCTGCTGCACCAATCGTGGCTCCTCCACAATCATCTGAGACTTCTTCTGGCTCTGTATGTTGAGAGGTAATATACGCTCCTTCTCAACCACCAAGTCTCCATCAGTTGCCTCACTGCTCAAGGCTTTGCATGCATCTTGAACCTCAAGAGCATATAGGTTCTTGACCCGTGAACCAATCTGCTTCACCTGTCTAGTGATGATGTGTCTAAGGAAAACCTTTCCCTTACTGAAGACTACATCATAGCCTCTATCTTCCAGCATCGCGATCGACACCAAGTTTCTCTTCAATCCTAGTACATACTTGACATCGGTCAAGGTAAGGCGAGCTCCATGCTCCCTCTAAAAAATAACCGTGCCTACACTTGAGACACTATACTTCTCATCATTACCCATCACTATGAGTATCTGGAGATCTTTCTCCTCCAAAGTACTGAACAAACTCTTGTCACCGGTCATGTGGAAAGAAGCTCCACTGTCAAGAAACCAACCACTTCCCACCATGGATGAAACCATGCATGCGAAGAGTGTGAAATCCAACTCAAACTATGAAGCAAGTGCCTCACCTTCAGATCCTTCCCCGAATCCCTTCTTGGATTTCCTCCGTGGACAATTTGCAGCATAATGGCCTACCTCATGACAACGAAAGCATCACACTTTCGATTTGTCAACCTTCTTCCCATAATTGGAAAAACTGGATTCAGAAAGAGAACCCTTCTCCTTCCCCTTCTTTTCTTAGGCAGCCAAAGCACAATTTTCTTCATCAGATACCTTTGATGAAGATCCATCCCTGGTATTCCGCCTGATCTCCTCTTGCACAAGATCCGACCAAAGTCTCTCCCATCCTGGAAATTTCTCCTGACCATTGACAGAGTCCTGATAGGAATGCCAACTCTTCGGAAGACCAAGGAGAGCCAAGCTCACCAAGTCCTCATCATCAACAGCCACCCCCACATTTCCCAGCTCATCCCGACATTGGGTGAACTTCGTGAGATACTTAGGCATACTGTCTCCATTCTCACACTTAATGTTTCTGAGGTTATCCTTGAGCACCAACTTCCTTCGGTCGCTCTTGCTTTGGAATAGATCTATCAACGCTTTCCACATCAAGTATGGAGAAGCCTTTCCATGCAGGCTGGATACAATGTGATCCTTCACGCCCTCCAACAGAATCCTTCGACACTTTGCTGTCTTCTTTTGCCAAGCCTCAACGTGAGCAACATCAGTAGGCTTTGGGACCTCAACCTCTATGAAATCCTTCACCCCATTGTCATCTAACACCGCCTCCATCCTGTCTTTCCATGCAATATAATTTGAGCTGCCTTCAAGGGCATACTCCAATCGCAATCCATTGAAAGACATTTCAACTTTGACACCAAGAAAACACTGCTGCAAATTCGAATTCCACCAGCTCAAAAACTCAACCGCTTCTGATCTAAAATTTGTGAGAACAAAGTATTTCTCATATAGAGATTGATTGTATGGGCATTCACCGAATATCTCACCTTCCAAAAGAAGGATGAATCCAGAGGCTACCTGGCCTGATTACAGACTCTGCCTGAAGAAATAAAATGTAATCACTTTCTGAATAATAAATCTGATGATCAACTTCACTCTAATACCATGTAGAAATTTTGAATAATATAACGCTTATTCATAGAGATTATCCTGATTATACACTATTTGCAGAATGCATGCATAATACATAACCTCCTCTATGTTGATCATCAATTTTGCGGAATTAAAAACAATGAAACATCAATCACATGCGCACATTAACACAGTATGTACTGGGGAAAGCATACAACTGAAAACCCCCAACTATCTATATATTATAATGATAGAGAACACGTAACAATACATAGTACAATACTCCTCACAAGTACTCAATACTATCTCCACCTGCTACACACAAACTAGCTCAGATTTGAATCAAGTCACAGGTTCAAATCTCCTTCGCTGTCTGCCTGCCTCTACTACGCAATCCAATGTAAGAATTAGGAATGATCCAAGCTCGTTTTCCTTGGCTTGTACTGCGCAATCCTCATTGGAAATCTCAATCATTGATTGTGCAAATCTCATGCACAGCTATAGTCACAACTGATAGTAGTCTCCACCTCTAACACCTGTCTCCACTGAACTATCCATGCACTGAGTTAACTGATGTATTCTTTAGTTGCTTTATGAGTTAATAATTAGTGAATTAATTAATAATTAATTCACATCACTCATCACTAGTGTATTCTGCAGTTAGACTAAATACAACTAGTTCAACCAAGTCAAACTGAACACAACTCCATCAACTCCTCAATCAACTCCACCAAACTCAATCACTTGAGTTCTAACTGAAGTCCATCATGCAATAGCTCAACTGACCCATAAGAAAAGCGTATTTCCTTCTAGCAGTTGCATGTGCCACATCCGTAGCTCGAACTAAAGTGCTCCAAGAGGATAAGATAATGTTTATAGTCCAAATATTATTATGAGCTAATAATATTTGACTGTTCTATTTTTAGCCTGGCAGTCTAAAAATAAACTCCGCCCATATGTCTAAAAATAGAAGTCCATCTATTTTTTACCAACATGACCAATCATCCACAAATAGCACCCTGCAACTCATAGACCATGATCCATATGTCTAAAAATAGACATAGTCTAAAAATAGACTTTGCGCCAAAAATAGCCTGCGGGCCCACTTAGTGAAGGCGACTTCTTTTCACTAAGCTCAATCATCTTTTTGCATTTTCAACAACAAGTCCAAGCAAACTGATATCAGGTACCATCACTTGCGAGTTTGTGTGCAGAGGAGAATTATGATGCTACAATACATTCCTATTGAGGAGAAGGACTCATATATCTTGGCAAAGGCATTGTCAAGAGGCAAATTCGAATTCCATAGGTACATGATAGGGGTGGTTCAAAATCCCTTTCTTTCTAAGAGGGAGTGTTAGAAATGTAGCAAAAAAGGCTAAATTTGACTTGTGCCTTAGTCAAATTTAGTAATTCAATTTTCCACATTAGCAGGATGACTTTGATTTCAGTTAACTTGTGTGACATGGATTTTTCTACTAGTTTACTCAGTAAATTTGAGTTATAGGCTAGAAGTAGAGTTGTGCATGTGATGATTGCTAAAATTTAGTAATCTAGTCTAGTTATTTTTAGTTTGACTCAATTAACTAAGCTCAAGTACCTAATTGAGTCAGTTGAAGGTCAGTTGAGTAGTAGAACTATTGTTAACTCAATGATCTCTCAGTTAAACTAGTCAATCAACTAAAAATAGCCCATACATGCATGGAATTCGAATTTCCTAGCTGAAGTGGAGGAAAAGGCACATTATAATTATCAATTATATACTAGTTGAGTGACATGCTTGGAAGTTAAGCAGGTGAATCATTCCTTTGGAAATGCACAAACAAATAGGAGAAAATTCCTACTTTTTAGGAGCTAATTTCCTCCAGGATTGTGCAAGGAAATATGAGCTAGTTGGGGCCTTGAATTGGTTAAGTATTGGAAAGAGTAGGATAGCCAGCAGGAGAACATGTTTACAATGCAGAGTGTGCTTCATATTCGAAGAAAGACATTGTAATTGTTTCTCATTCTCATCTAATTAATGAAAGGTAGCAAAGGGGTTTTTCCAAGTTGTAAATAATTGTGTTCTTATGGTGTTTTAATGGTTTCATGTCATTGTATGTGTTTCTAAATTGTGATTTCCATTCCACAGAACAATAGAGGAAATTTTTAATCTCTTATTTTCATTTCGAATACATCAGTAGTAGTAAATTTCTACCAATTTCTATAAACCCTGTGTTAAATTTTGGAGTTAACATGTTCTTGCTTAGGTAAGATACTTCATTATATCATTAGAAATTCTTATTTATTATAAATCATAGAAGTTGAAGAAAGAAAATTGAACATAAGAGAAGATGACAAGCCAGGACAAGAGAACACAGGAATGGCTCAAGCTAGGGAAAAAAACCCCAAGATGGGGAAAACCCTTCATCAAATATTCTTATTATTAATATCAAATGTTCAACAGAGAGAGAGAGAGTACAATAACTTAAAGTCAACATGACTTTCCAATTTTGTTGCCTTAAACAAGTAGATGGACCAATCAAACACTATATTTCTGGCATACTAGTTTAGAGATTAGATGGCACCTTCTTGAGGTCTGGTTAGGTCCTACCTTTCTGTCCTAGGGTTCTATGCAAATTTAGCTCTAGTCAGGGCACACTAGCATCCCTAAATACTTCTCCAATAACTGTGGTTCCCTTCCAAATAGGTTACCCCTTTTTTTACTGTCCCTTCAGGCCTTCTCCACACAATGTTTAACCTTGGGATCCTCTTCAAGGCTTCCTACAGCCTACGGTCATGCTACAACAAGAGGTCTGAGCCTTATTTCAAAGGGAGATCACCCTCCATTCACCTGTGTTGATCTCTGTGTGGCTGCAACTAGGATAACAGTCCTTCATTAGGCCCCTCAACCCCCCAAACAAGGTCTCACTCAATTTTGTAATACACAAAATTAGCCCAGAATAGAAGATAAATACACTACTAACTATCCATAGAACCAACCTTACTTACCTCTAAAAAATGTGGCCTCCTCAACAAAATAAACTGCAATAGAAACTGCCTTAAGAGATGCCAAAATACCCTTCTTCCTGCCTTCATCTAGTTGCCTTAGTCCCACGCATATTTTAGAGGGATATATCTTGATGTGATAGCCCATTGGATGTGTGTCTTGAGTTTGGAGGATGCCCATATATATATACAATTAGACATTATGTTTTTTCCTTATGGTGGTGAAGCCAACCTTGACACCTGGAGGTAAATTCAAATTTCAAATTTTAAAATTTTCCCGCCTTAATAAGGTCATGCCTTATAGAATTCCTTTTGAATAAATAAATATTTTTCCTCATCCAAATTTGGTTATCTTTAGGTCTATTTTGGTCCTCTCGAAAAGAGGAATTCAATGCCACAATAATCTTCCTCAAAGGAGTAGACCAATCTGGAATTTCACCCTAGTTGCCAATTTTAACACCCTGTCAATAATGTTTGTTTTATCCTAAAATATTTCGACATTCCTAGCTAGCCAAAATCCCCATGAGATGAGAGGAGGAAAGCAACGACTATTTTTTGGAGATTCACTATTCCACCAAGCCTCTTAGGCTTCTAGATAAGATTCACCTTTCCATTTATTAGTAACACCCAAATATTCTCTAACAAAGGACCATCTCCCAACATGAAAGGATAGTATAGAAATAGGCGGTTTACTAATTCTTCAGATATCTTACATAAGGCACACCAACAAGGACAAATAGTTCCTCTTTTATTCAGACTATATCCAGTTGGAACTCTATTTTCCAAGATGCACCATTGAAAAAAACATGATTTTGTTGGGCATCCTATCTTCCATAGCTTTTTCCACCACCAAGAAAGGTTCTTCTGTCTTCTGTCATCAATAAGGAAATACCCCTGTAGGGGCATTCACCCAAACAAGTGTATCTTCTTTGTCCTTGAGGTAGACATGGGAGAAATTTAGAGCTACAATGTATTAACACCAATGATCCAGAAATTACAAAGGAATATTTAATTTTATTTCATCTTTCCATCCCTGATCCTAGATGGAAGTCCTATTATGATCAATAATTTGCGCCAATTTAAACCTCCCATTTGTGTGTAAAAAATCAATTAGATTAAGGGGCAAATAGAAGTTAACCCCACATCCCACCCAAGGATCAATTCCTATCCTTACATTTTCACCATTCTCGACCTTCCATACTAATCCTTTTTCAACCACCTAAAAAGAAGATAATACAACCTTCTATATCACCAAAAAATCAGGCCAATTTTTGTCATGGGTAATATATCCATTCTTCAAGATATGTGGGATGTATATATTTCTGGTGAATAACTTCCATACACAAAATTTCTATAGATATTGATCTCCATCTCACCTTAGGCACCAAATACTTTGCAAATAAGTGTAGATTTTTAAGGCCTCATCCAACCCACTCCTTAGGAAGAGATATTTTGTCCCATTTGACCCATGGGAAGACCTTTCCCTCCTTTTTCCCACCACAAATACTTGCAATAGATTTTGCAAACAAAATTCAAAATTACTTTTGGAATCCATGACAATCATGGCGAAATTACTAGATTAGCTTCAAGCACAATTTTTTGAGAATCAGTTTGCCAGCCCTAGATAGCCATCTGAAACTCCATGCTTTTAACCTTTCTCAATTTTTGCAAGGAGCCAAAGGTAATCCATATTTCTATAATCATTGGGCTTTAAATGAAAACCCAAGTATTTGAGACATTCATCAAAAGTATTAGATTAATAGGGGAGGAGGTTTTGTGCATTGTCTAATTCATCCTTTGATAAATCGAGGAGAGAGAGATGATTTAAGGTGGTTTACCTGCATTCCATTGGTTTTTTCAAATAGAGTATGAACCTCCTTTATGGTGGCCAAATACTACCATGTACCATCATATAATAATAAAAAATCAAACACAAATAAAAGGTGCGTGATAAATAATTCTCCACCATCACAACACCCTTTAGATCTCCCCTCATTTTGGCCTCCGTTTATAGTCTATTGAGTCCTTCGACAACTAACAAAAAGAAAAGTGAAAGAGGACAAACTTGTTTCAAACCTTGCTCAGCATGAAAAAAGGAACTTGTTTCACCATTGATAAAAAAAAAAAAAACAACCAAACCTATTGTTTTATTTTGATAGATCAATCTTTATAACAATCACTTTGAGCCTCTGTCTTTAGGCTATGAATCCCTTCCTCAGTGACCCATGTCACCTTGTGAATCTACCTATCTTCCAAAAAGGAAAAGTGTTCCTTCGATAGATTCTTTGATAGGATAAACTTTAGCTTGTTTGCTATGATTTTGGCTATAATATTATAAATGAAGTTACATAGCGAGATGGGCCAAAAATCATCAAAGGATAATGGGGAGTCAAATTTGTGGATAAGAGCAATAAAAGTGGAATTAAAAGGCTCATGAATTCTAGCAGTATGCTTGGATTCCTCCACCACTCTTAGGAGATCATGTCTAATAATATCATAAAGTTTGATGAAGAACTCCACTGACCATCCATCAAGTACAAGATTTGTTTCTCTCTGCAAACTATATAGGAATTTTTGAAGTTCTTCCATAGAGACATGATCCATCAAACTTCTATTTTCTTCATTTTCAACAAATTCGAGGAAGAATCTAGCGAGCAAGATGATCTCTGCAATAGACACATTGAGAGGATCCTTGTACAAATTGTTGAAATGATCCTTTCCCAATGTTGCTAGTTCTACAAAATATGTAGCTTGACCACCCTCAGGGTCCTCTAGGCCCCGTATAGTATTTCGTGCTCGTTGACCCTTTGCATACTACTAAAATGACTTGGCATTTTCATCACCACTATTTACTCAAATGGATTGGTTTTTCAAGTGCCACATTTCCTCTTTTTCCTCCAGGTTTCTCATTATAAAAGATTCAAGATAAGTAATCCTCTACTTTGTTTCATCATAAACATATCTTTCGTCTTCAAGTGCTTCCATTCTCTCCAATTCCTCCTCAATGACTTTTAGCTCCTCCTCCTCCTCCCTTTTTGAGTGGAACATGTAATTGTGGCCTATTTAAACTTTTTGAGATTCTCAACAAAATTAGTTGTTGTCAATCCATCCCCCTTCGGATTGAAAGATATCCAATTTTGAGCAACCAACTTATAAAAATATGCGTACTTTAATCATGATGAATTTAATTTAAAAGGGCTTCCTAAATTGTTTTGATCCCCCTTTATCTCCAAAAAAATGGGGCAGTGATCATATTTGGGGCCCACTCCAATCCATTGGTGAAACAAGGGCATCTTATCCAACAAATGCTCAGTCATGAGAAAGTGATCAATCCTTCGAGGAACCCTTGCCTCACCAATTCTATTATTATGCCAGGTAGCTCTATTTCTTATTAGGTCCACATCTCAAAAATGATGCTCCTCCAATTTGTGGGAAAAGTATTCAGCTAGGGGGTTCAACTAGGAATGGGTACCACATATCTACAGGTCTTGAATAGAAAAATTAAGTCCCCCCTACCACCAAATTTCTTTCCTTCATGGACGATTGATCAAATAATGCATCCTAGAAAGCTACCTATCTTGGTGTGGACCATATATGTTGATGACCTTCAACTCCTTCCCCAGTTCATAAGAGAAAATTTCAGCACCTAGTGTTGATATCTAATTTTTTGGAATTGGGTATATATTTTGTACACCTGTAAATAAAATATGTATAATATGAAAAGACCTTGGAATATGAATTCCGATAGTGACCATCCTAGTTGTATTTAATTATATTTATTGTAGAAAAATGTATCACTTTGAGGAGTTGTCAACCTGGCTTGACATGGTATCAGAGTGTAGGTCCACATGTCTCAATTTGGGATTCCTCTACCCTTGTAACTCCTCTACTTGTCTAAAGACTATTGCTCTTCCATATACTCAGCCTGTTGGATCTATTATTCTACCTCATGCATTTTTTGCAGTGATACATGTGTTTTGTAGTTAGCCAATTATCATTGCACTAGTTGGTTTCATTTGGATGTTATGCGTCGTCTTCCAACACCATTCAAATCCTCAAAGCGAGATGTTATCCCCATTCCTAGTATTGCATACATACTCAACCAATCCATAATGTTTAAAATTTAGTTATGTTGTCGTCCTTTGGTCTAAATCCAACTTCATAATATCAATACCTACGACACTTTTGGGTCGGTGGTTTAAGAAAGTATTTGCATAAAGAGAGCCACATTGTTTAAGATATAGTTGGTGTCATCGTGGTGCAAACCATGGTGTTCAGTGTCGATTTGGTTGCTACTTTATATATAAAAATTATAATGTCGAGTGGCTGTTGATATAATAGAGTTGTTATATCAAGAGAAAATGATTGAAGTTCCCTATATCATACGTTGTATCCTCCTCGAGTTTTTGCTAATGGAGTTTGAGTTCCCCTCTACTACCATAGTTTTTCTACCTGTGTTTATATCAAAATTATTCCAATGACTTCATTTACAACTAGTTAGATTATTCATATATGAATTGGATTATACATATGTGATTTGGTCTTATATGGTTGGTTTATATATGTAAGTTGCTCCAACATCATTTATATATATGATTTGATATCGAGAGCCTAGCAGGTTGTGAAGCTTCCTCCCACTTTGGTAGTAATAACAACCTCTATATATAAGAAGCAAAATATAATAACTCCAACACTAATTTTTGAGTTATTTTGATTAATTTTTAATGAGAATTAGAGATAAAGTTGTATGATGGGTCTCTGTTGTTAGTAGACATATATATATTAATTTTTTTATTAAATATTATTGTTGTTGAAAGTATTTTGACTATTCAGGGCCCAAATAGGAACTTTGTTTAATAATGCATTGTCTCAACTCAATAGTTGGATTAGTTATGTAACCACCCCTCCCACATTTACCCAATTTCACCGACCTTCCAGGGTAAACATGAGACAAAGAGTTACTATGACATGACCCAAACTCCAAGCTCTAGTTAAGGAAGTGGGGCCTACAAACTAACCACAAAATGACAACTCACCACATCCCTCAAGGCTACAAGGCACTCGAAGGCCAAAGGACCAGCCCAGGTGACCAAGCCCTAATCTATAGCTCTTTTCACTGACCTAGACTCCCATCTGCATGCATGAAAAGGCCTAGGTGCAGTTATAAGTCTCCAACCGCATGCACAAAATTGCCTCTGTACGATTTTGACCCAACTTACCTAATTCAGAGGGTGCGGTCCCAAGATCTGAGCCACAATTCCAGGCCAGCCCCTAAACCATTTCCCATAAATGCTTGAGACTTTCCAGAATCATTATTGACATGAGGACAAAGCTAAACATTCAAACTTGAATCAAGACCTTGACCTAGACTACCTATAACACACTAGGCATTTCATCAAACACGTGGAAAACATGTAAGCTATAGGTCATGAATGGATATATGATCATAATAGCATGAGATTCATCTGAGAATCACTAAGAAGGCCCTATTCCCTCTCCACATAATTGTAAAAACACTTATTAGACCATACATTCCTTAACCAATCAATAACTAAACAATTCATTAATCACATTGTAAGGATTGGGTTGACGTTTAAACATTACTTGCTCTCCTCCTGCTAATGGTTTTTCCTTTAGTGGATCTCCTCCTTTCAATGAGGTGGACTATCCTCGAGCCTAGGGTCTCCTTTATTTTAGTATTCCCTTAAAATTGTCCTTTTTGTAGTTTTGGTGAATAAATAAATAAATAAATAAATAGATACATACGTGCATGATTATTATTGATTTTTTTTCGACATTATATAGAGCTTTTACCATCATTCCCTGATCAGGTTTACCCCCAATCTTTAACCTCTTTTTTTTCAACCTAATTTTATTATATAATTCAATTATTTTTCAACTTGATTTTATTATATAATTCAATTATTTTTACAATATTAGGTCCTTTACCCAATAATATTATAATTTGTTCCTGGACATTAGTATTATTTGAATTGATTAATTCATTGATTATTTTTAATATTATTACCTTCAAAAAAAATAAAAAAATAATAATAGTAATAATAAAAATTAACCAATATTATTTTATAAATTAATTTTTCATTATAACGGCTAGTTTTCCTCCCCATAGGTCAAACCTGACCATTGACATTTATTAATTTACTAATACTATTAATATTATTATTTACTTTATAGTTTTCTTCCTTTTTCACATTGTCTAGGTCTACCCTAGCTTATTATAATATTTTTCTTAGATTATATTATTATTTAAAATTAATTTATCTTGACAATTTCGATAATAAATAATTAATTATTACATAACGGCTAGTTTCTGACTAAATACTAGTTAATCTCGCCTAAATAATTTTACTTCACCAACGACTAATTCTGAATGGCTAACACTGAACATTGATGCATCCATGCTATTTATTCTCTCAGATCGTCTGACTTCTCACCTTGTCCTGAGGATGAACCACATTAGTTGGTTCGAAATGTCGACCCAATCCTTACAATGTGATTAATCAAAAAGACTATTTTATAAATTATAGATCACAAAAGTCTTAGATCTAACATAAACAATTCATGTCAAGAGCCATAGATGGTACACATCATGTAACCAACATATAACCAGAAAATAACTAGCATAGAAACCATGGAAACTCATCCATAATACCACTAAAATAATCACTAAAAATGCTCATAGATGAGAATAGGAAAATATCTCATATTAAGATGTGAAACTAACAACCAAGTCAGGGAATTCCACGTACCACCCGACCATAGATTGGGCTGAACCAAATATCTCTTTCAGCTAATCACCCCCATGCCATATTCCAAGCATGAATGTGGGATCTCATGGATTAAACAAAAAAAAACCAAACAAGGGCTTCTAGAGGCCAACCACCTCAACCCTCTACTAGTGATTCAACCTCCACAGTCCGACATCACTAACACCAACCAGATTGATCTCTACCCAAGCTCTCAAGGGCTCCAAGAACTAGTAACTCAACCCACAACCTTCCTTGGCTCCAGAGCATTTGTGCAACCTGGCTCTAGGGACTAGTAACTCTACCCACCAAAGGATCCAAAGCGTTTTTCCTAGTCTAGGCTCCAGGACTAGTAACTCAACCTAAATTGTTCCTGGGCTTCAAGACCACTTGTGCCAACACACATCCATAAGGAACCTAAGCACCAATAAAAAAAATAACATGTGGAAAAACCCATGACAGAATAGATATCTAGGAAATGGAAAGGCAAGGATGAAACCACTATCAACCCAGGAAAATCTCCATGCCAATGAAAACACATAACCAAAAATCCACATGCATATACCATTCATCCAAAAATGAACAAGGAAATCAAACATGAAACCTGTTACTTGCAAAGCAATCCAATAGTAGCTATTGATCCAACTATTCCCTTGCGCTTTCCTGCTTTTCCTTTTCCTTCTTTCTCCAAATCCAATGTATACGAAAGTGATCCAAGAATGCTCCAAGATTTTTCTAACTGTGAAATAGTGTGAGAGAATGAGAGAATGGAAGAGAGCTCCATCCAAAAACTACCAAATGGCTATCAACTGATCCTCAAAAGCATTTTTATCATTGATGCCTCTATTTTCTTCATTTTCCTTCATTTTTATTTCAATTTTCCTCTCATGCAAATTTATGTCTCTTCACCTACCTTTTCTCCTATTTTCCTTTATTTCATAAATAAAATACTAATTAATGCCACTTTCCCTTTGCTAATGCCTTTTCCAATTTCCATAGCCATTAATTAATCACCAGTGATACCCATCACTATGTTTTTTCTCAACATTCTGCTTGGAATACATGTCTCATGACCTTGTTCTTATTTTATTTACATGAAAAATCAACCAGAGACTATTACAAACCCATCCCCATTGGAGGAACACCGTCCTTGGTGTTATATGACACTTATGACCAACAAAGCATTGAAAACAAAACATACTACCCATGGAGATTTATAACAGAACTCATTGCAGTATTTACAATGACAATTGATGAAAACATAATAAACATGAAAAACATGACAATCATACCACTTATTGGAGCTTCATAACACAAATCATTGCAGTATCCACAATCATTATCCATATATACATATACATATACCAAAAACTCATTTTCTTGAACCAAAAAATAATGAAGGATACATAACCTGCATTTGATCAGCCATTCCCCATGTAGTTTAATCGGACCCAAAGTGCTTCCACTACACTTTAACTTGCTTGATTACTCTGTTCTGGAGCTTCCACTACAGTTTCTGCTACAATATGCATTGTGGTTCTAGTTGGAATTCTCCCTCTAGTTCTACCTAGAATACAAACCAGCCAATCACATGATCAACATCTTGGACATACTTCTTAATCAATGAAACATGGAGAACATCATGGACTTTCATTGTCAGAGGCAGTGCAAGTTTGTAGGATACTGGTCTAATCCTCTAAAGTATCTTGAAAGGCACACAATACCAAGGTTCTAGCTTGGAACATGACCCAATCCTCAAGGAAATCCTCTTAGGTTTGATGCACAAATACACATGTTACCCAACCTGAAACTCCTTAAATACCCGATGCTTATATGCATAACTCTTCTGCCTGTCTCGTGTTGCCTTTAAATTCCTTTTAATAACCTGCATTTCCTGTTCCATCTTTGCCAACATATCTAGTCATCAGTATCCTGTTCGTTGGATCACTCCAGCTGATAGGAGTATTACATATCCACCATAAAGTGCCTCGAACAGACCCATCTTCAAAGATTCCTAATACACATTTTTGTAAGAAATCTCAACTAGTGGAAGATACTCTTCCCACTTCTATTGTTGATGTATGATGTACATCCTCAACATGTCCTCAAGAATCTTGTTAACCCTCTTTTTATGTCCATCTATCTGCAGATGATAAGTTGTATTGAAGGCCAACTCTGTCCCGAAACCTAAAATAAAAATCCTTTCAAAACTTGGAAGTGAACTTGGCATCTTTGTATGATATAATATTGTTGGGAACACCATGCAATATCATTATCTCCCTGATGAAAATATGAGCTACCTCACTAGCTGAATTCGTAGACTTAACTACAATGAAGTGAGCTACCTTACTTAACCTATCAACCATAACCATGATGGAATCATGTAGTCTAGATGTCCATGGAAAACGTGTAATGAAGTCCATGGATATGACCTCCCATTTCCACTTTGGAATCATAATTTACCATAGTAAACCATCTAGATGCTTACACCCTTCTTTTACCTACTTTAGTCCAAACATCTCGCAACAAACTCAACCACCTCTTTCTTCAAGTTTGATCAATGATAAAATTTCTTAACTTTTGTCAATGTCTTTTAATATCCCAGGTGACTTGAATATGCCTTAACATGAAACTACCTTAAGATAAGCTTCTTGAGCTCACTGTCATTGGTATATAGATCATGTTCTTGAATCTGACCAAGCCATTTGCTATGAGATGATAATCCACGTCTTGATCACCTGTACCCTGTTGTTGTAAGTTGTACCTCAACTATTGGTACCTGTCATCATGTTTCCCTGCATGTAAGATCTACACATACAAGTATATCCCATAAGAACTCATTGCTACAATGTGACTCACTTGTACTCTTTTGCTGAGATCATCTACAACCTTGTTCTCTTTTCCCTTCATGTACCTGATCTCAAAATCAAACTCATTAAGGGTATCCAACTGTTGAGCTAATTTATTAACATAAATTAACACAAGTATTTAATTATCAATCCGGGTTTGTAAAACTTGGAGGAAAGTCCACAGTATATGGATATCAGATGTAGTCAAGCTTAGAAGATAAAATTTGAAGAGTTAAGGAAGTACATATTACAAATATAAACCTATTTTAACAATTTCTAATTCACTTATGTAATATGTGAGGGATGAGGCTCGTAATTTAGGAGAACCAGGTTGTCCTTCCCTACAATACTATTTTCATGAAGATAAATCCAAATCACTAATTAACAATGGTTTATGATGCAGAAGATGTAAAAGAAGAGGCTCCTAACTGAGGAGGACCAGATTGTCCTTCTTCACAATTCTACTCTATCATAATCACCATTGCTTCAAACCAGAAATGCATAAATAACTTCAAATAAGAAAAGGAGAATGAAATTCAGTTTTTGTTCAAAATAAAATAGAAGGGGAATTTAACTTAAATTCCTGTGTGTCCCTTCATATGTAGATTAGAATTAAACCAATATCCATTCAACAATCATCACACATTAATTCAAATAAGCAAATCTGAAACAAAACAAGTAAACAAATCTAAAGCAACTAGTTCATGAAAATTAAGCTAGTTTAACAATGAAGTGTACTTAGCTTGGAGTGGGGGCCCTCCACCTTTGCCTTGCACACTTGAGGCTGCTATCAAATGCTGAAACTTCAAGCACTCATCCACACTAATGAACAACAAAATGAAAGTAGAACAAGTTCTTCTAATTAACCTCCAATATTCAAATGTCTTAGCATAAAGTTATATAAAAATTACATATCATAAGCCTTCAAAGTCTTGGCTTAAATAGAAGTTTATGAAACAAAATGATCTAAAGTCTCTCTAAAAATCATATCTATTCATATCCATCTATCTAAGTCGAATTCATTCAATCCATCCCAAGAAATATGGACAATCCCATGAAGTCACAAAACTGCCCTATTTCCTAGGGATTTTCTGGGTGACTAATCATGTTTTCCCAGCCTTGACCGGGCCTAATAAAGCTTGTTTTGACCGAACCAAGTGGAATTAGTTCAGTCCTAGTTCCCAAGATTTCTGTTCATGCATCCAGCTCGAGCCCAAGTGTCCTGCAAATATGTCATCCACATAACTATTACGGGAATTCCTGATTCTATCCAAAATTGCACTTGAAACACAATTTTCATAAAAACTTCTAGAAATTACAGAATTAAAATTAAATACCTGAATATGCATAAAATAAATCAAAATGAGATGGATGTGATGGAAAATGGATGGAAAATATAAGGATTAAGTAAGTTTCCTTAAGCAAAAGTAGACCAAAACTGAGGGCCAACATCTCCCCCTTGTTGATCTTCAAGCATGTCCTCATGCTTGTTTCTTCCTTTTGACCTTTTTCTTCTATATGCTGACTGGTCTGTTGATGTACCTATGGTTCTGACCCTTGAAGATGAAGCTTTCTCTTGAGCTACTTGTAAAAGGATATCTATGCCTTCAACTTTTAAAATCAAAACCATACTTGTTTCAAATATCGAATTTTAATCCTCTCTGCTTTTAATTAAGTCAATATTCTTTAATTCTAGACTCTAACTCACTGAAACAATGAATCAAAGGACTTCCAAAAATCATTATGGTTCATCAAAGAGAGAAGTTGTTGCTTAATGACTAGAGTCCCTCCTTTTTACAAAATGTCGTATATTGATCTACATCCAACAATGATTCCATGTTTGCAGCATTATTCATGTGTACTTTTTTCTATCCATCCACCATCATATGGTCTTCCATTAACCAAACCAGGAGAGCCATTAAGCTCAGAGTTGACTTCAGCAATTTCCCCACGCAATTTACAAAATAGGGTTTGAAAGAACCATAAAAATATCCCAAATAGAAATGAATTTGAGAAAACTGCCCTCGAGGAGCCTAATTAGGCTCATTCCGAAGAAAACCCATGTTTTCGTTTTTCAAATTTCAGTTTCATTTGCTAAAAAAAAAGCAACGAAAAATACTGACTTCTTAAAAATTTCTGAGATTGAATGATCATTCAATTTGAAATCAATTTTTCTCTTCAAATGCTTCTCCAGTATCCTGCTTACCTCTTTTCTGATGCCCTTGACAAAGAGATGAAACCAATCCTCAAAAATATGAACTTACTGCTTCCGCAAACACAAAATTTTGATATAGAAAGATTATAAAAACATAATAAACATGTTTTTATTAATCTACTTCTTATATTCTATCCTTTGTTTCATCAAAATTTAAAAAAAACTCCTTTGTCTCTGATGTAGAATTCTCTGTTTCCGCTTATCAACACTCTGCTCTGTTCATGCAAACCAAACATTCTCCTCTATACACCTCTGTAAAAAAAACTGAACTCTGTTTTGAAATAGAAATATATAAAGAAAACAAAAATCATGTTATAATTTTTGTTTTTCTTAATATAATCTCATACTAGTGTTTTTCACTGAGTTTGAATTGAGGCTCTATGTACAAATCAACATGCAATACTTTTCTGCCCAATAACTAGGATACAATATTGTTCAATAACCAATCTTCAACACTTCATTGTTTATACAATCAACATATGATACTTCATTACTCATTGGCCAATATACAACGCTGCACTGGTTATATAATCAACATATAAAACTTCACTGCTCAAGGACCAATATAAAACATTGCACTGTTTATACAATCAACATATGATAGTCAATGTAAGTTTGGCTTTTCACACTCAAATATGAACCCAAATATTCAAACATAAACCCAATCCTCTGTTTTTATTGACCCATTCTCTCATGCATCGAACTGAAACTCGGTTATTTATCACAATGTTTGATCATAAAAACATATATATAGGTGTAATGTTAGGCTTGGGGACTATGCGTTTCTACAACTACATGTTTTCAAAACTTCACTCAAAACTTCTCATTCATTACTTCAACATGAAGTCATAATAAATACTCTGTTTCGTGGAGAACCGAGATCTGTCAGTAATGATTTTTTTTTTTTATTTTCTCCATCTCTCAATTAACAACTCATTTATTAACCTGAAGCTAGTTCACCATGCATTATTTGTGCAATCAAACCCACTGTGCAGTTAATATGAAGCTATATCATCATGCAAACAATCAATCCCACTATGCAAACACTTCGTTTCATTTAATAGACTCGACGATTTCATGGAGAAGTTAAATCGATTTACCTGACGTGTTGAAGTAGTGTCGAGATTTCTTTGTGTGTGGCCTAATTATCTACATTTAACACCTTTGTTTGTTGACTGGTGGCATAAACAAACCTTAAATAAATCACAGACTATCCATAATCTCGACAAATAATCCCGATTTTTCCTCTAAACTATCCATTGCATTAAGGAAATAGATTGGGTTTCTCCTTACCTTGGATCTTCACGGGATTTT
Source organism: Pinus tabuliformis (assembly GCA_031772625.1). Taxonomy (NCBI): domain Eukaryota; kingdom Viridiplantae; phylum Streptophyta; class Pinopsida; order Pinales; family Pinaceae; genus Pinus; species Pinus tabuliformis. The sequence goes on from CM062806.1 coordinate 930,214,331, forward strand.
TGTCAACCGCTTCCACCTTCTTCGTTTCCCAGCTCACCCTACTTATCTCTCCAGTTTCTCAGCGTTATATCTCTTTCACCTTCCTCGGTTTGTTTCCTTTGTCAAACCAGTTTTCACTTCCCTTGACTGTATGCTAATAGCTCTTAATTTCTACCGTTCTTGCTGAGCCTCCAATGGCTATGATGGCATGAGGTTTTGAGGTTTGTGACTATGGCAGAGCTCATTAACGATGAACACACAGAGTTTTCTCTGTTGGTTTGAATGCATATTTGACTGTTTCATATTTTAATTGTTGTCCTTTTAGTCTCCATTGGACATTGCCCTCGTGGCCGTCCCTTTGACCAGATACCGTGCATAACCATCGAACTGCTCAATAGAACTATTTATACCGTGTTGTCGCCATACCAGTCAAAAGGAAAACAATTAAAATATGAAACGGTCAAATATGCATTCAAACCAATAGAGAAAACCCTGTGTGTTCATCGTTAAAGAGCTCCGCCATAGTCACAAACCTCAAAACATCATGCCATCATAGCCATTGGAGGCTCAGCGAGAACGGTAGAAATTAAGAGCTATTAGCATATAATCAAGGGAAGTGAAAACTGGTTTGACAGAGGAAACAAACCAAGGAAGGCGAAAGAGATATAACGCCGAGAAATTGGAGAGATAAGTAGGGTGAGCTGGGAAACGAAGAAGGTGGAAGCGGTTGACAAAAATCCCGTGAAGATCCAAGGTAAGGAGAAACCCAATCTATTTCCTTAATGCAATGGATAGTTTAGAGGGAAAATCGAGATTATTTGTCAAGATTATGGATAGTCTATGATTTATTTAAGGTTTGTTTATGCCACCAGTAAAAAAACAAAGGTGTTAAACATAGATAATTAGGCCACACACAAAGAAATCTCGACACTGCTTCAACACGTCAGGTAAATCGATTTAACTTCTCCATGAAATCACCGAGTCTATTAAATGAAATGAAGTGTTTGCATAGTGGGATTGATTGTTTGCATGATGATATAGCTTCAAATTAACTGCACAGTGGGTTTGATTGCACAAATAATGCATGGTGAACTAGCTTCAGGTTAATGAATGAGTTGTTAACTGAGAGATGGAGAAAATCAAAATAAATCATCACTGACAGATCTCGGTTCTCCACGAAACAGAGTGTTTATTATGACTGCATGTTGAAGTAATGAATGAGAAGTTTTGAGTGAAGTTTTGAAAACATGTAGTTGTAGAAACGCATAGTCGCCGAGCCTAACATTACACCTGTATATATGTTTTTATGATCAAACACTGTGATAAATAATCGAGTTTTAGTTCGATGCATGAGAGAATGGGTCAATAAAAATAGAGGATTGGGTTTATGTTTGAAGATTTGGGTTCATATTCGAGTGTGCAAAGCCAAACTTACATTGACTATCATATGTTGATTGTATAAACAGTGCAATGTTTTATATTGGTCCTTGAGCAGTGAAGTTTTATATGTTGATTATATAACCAATGCAGTGTTGTATATTGGCCAATGAGCAATGAAGTATCATATGTCGATTGTATAAACAATGAAGTGTTGAAGATTGGTTATTGAACAGTATTGTATCCTGGTTATTGGGCAGAAAAGTATTGTATGTTGATTTGTACATAGAGCCTCAATTCAAACTTAGTGAAAACCACTAGTCTGAGATTATATTAAGAAAAACAAAAATTATAACATGATTTTTGTTTTCTTTTATATTTCTATTTCAAAACAGAGTTTAGTTTTTTTTACAGAGGTGTATAAAGGAGAATGTTTGGTTTGCATGAACAGAGTAGAGTGTTGATAAACGGAAACAGAGAATTCTACATCAGAGACAAAGGAGTTTTTTTTTAAATTTTGATGAAACATAGGATAGAATATAAGAAGTAGATTAATAAAAACATGTTTATTATGTTTTTATAATCTTTCTATATCAAAATTTTGTGTTTGTGGAAGCAGTAAGTTCATATTTTTGAGGATTGGTTTCATCTCTTTGTCAAGGGCATCAGAAAAGAGGTAAGCAGGATATTGGAGAAGAACTTGAAGAGAAAAATTGATTTCAAATTGAATGATCATTCAATCTCAGGAATTTTTAAGAAGTCACTATTTTTCATTGGTTTTTTTAGAGCAAATGAAACTGAAATTTGAAAAACGAAAACATGGGTTTTCTTCGAAATGAGCCTAATTAGGCTCCACGCAGGCAGTTTTCTCAAATTCATTTCTATTTGGGATATTTTTATGGTTCTTTCAACCCCTATTTTGTAAATTGCGTGGGAAAATTGCTGAAGTCAACTCTGAGCTTAATGGCTCTCCTGGTTTGGTTAATGGAAGACCATATGATGGTGGATGGATAGAAAAAAAGTACACATGAATAATGCTGCAAACATGGAATCATTGTTGGATGTAGATCAATATACGACATTCTGTGAAAAGGAGGGACTCTAGTCATTAAGCAACAACTTCTCTCTTTGATGAACCATAATGATTTTTGGAAGTCCTTTGATTCATTGTTTCAGTGGGTTAGAGTCCAGAATTAAAGAATATTGACTTGAGAATGTTTTTCTCAGAGAAGAGTTTGTTAAAAAAATCTTCAAAATTGATTTTGAGAATAGAGATTCATTAAAAAAAAAAAATCAATTTTGAAGGATAAAGAGCAGTGTTTTTTTTAAAAGAAGAGAGCATTGTTTATTTCAGAATTTAAGGATCTCTGAAGGCAGAATAAGATTTGATTTGCAAGTATGGTGTTAATTAAAAGCAGAGAGGGTTAAAATTCGATTTTTGAAACAAGTATGGTTTTGATTTTAAAAGTTGAAGGCATAGATATCCTTTTACAGGTAGCTCAAGAGAAAGCTTCATCTTCAAGGGTCAGAGCCACAAGTACATCAGCAGGCCAGTCAGCATATAGAAGAAAAAGGTCAAAAGGAAGAAACAAGCATGAGGACATGCTTGAAGATCAGCAAGGGGGAGATGTTGGCCCTCAGTTTTGGTCTATTTTTGCTTAAGGAAACTTACTTAATCCTTATATTTTCCATCCATTTTCCATCACATCCATCTCATTTTGTTATATTTTATGCATATTCAGGTATTTAATTTTAATTTTAACAAGCTCTAAAAATTTCTAAAAAAATTTGAATTTGTAAGAGCAAAATTTTGTACTCACAATACTTGTACTTTTCTGACAATATTGGATGATGTCTTCTGTTCCTTGACAATATTGGATGATGTCTTCTCATCAAATGTCTTAGATAGATTGAAATATAGAATTTATTTCTGCCTTCTGTTATAGCATCCTTCATTGATTCTGGTCCATTGCTTGTCGATGTGTCGATGTCATTTAGGTCCCTCTGTAATTAATTAAAAATAACTCAGGTCCCTTCTGTCACGCAATGTATACATGCTTTTTTTAACATTTCAGGTCCCCAACTATCACCAATTTCAAAAATATTTCAGGTCCCAACTGACAACAATACAAGTTCCGTCGTTAATTCAGTTTCACAATTAAGTTTCTTTTGCGACCTTCCCCCTTGTTGATGGAAAGACTTGTCCCCAAGTCTTGTTTATTCTGGAGGATGATTCCTGCAAAATCAAATTGAAGAAATGATAAAACAAAATAGAGAATTCATATTGGCCAAGATGGTTGGTTTTCCTATATGAAGTCGAGTTTGTATTGTGCCACTTTCGTGGATTTTCACAACCAAACTCCTTTATTATTTTTGATATTTTGATATTTTTTCCTTTTCTTTTCTAGATGGAGGTGGGTGTAATGGAGTAGGGAAGTAGGAAAAGCTTATGAAAATAGGTTATATTGAAGTCATGATTTAGTAGTAAATGGATAGATAATAAGTCTAGACTTCAACATGCATGATCGCGGAGCTTAACATACAATATGGATGATGGATGAAATCATGAAAAATATGGCTTATGAAAGGCTTCTTTGGAGATTGATGTGACTTGACATGGTACAAAACTTGACTTCTTCTTCTGATGATTAGCTTCATGTCTTTTTGCCTCGATCTCTATCATGTTGTAGGGTTTGTTGGTGTTGTTGGTCAATAAATGAAGACAAGCTTTGAGAGTTTGAGTTTCATTGGATGAACTCAACATCAGGTGAATTTTCACTTTTATTTGACTTGAAAATTTGTATTCATATTCTTAAATATGAATTTAAAATTGACTTTGTAAAGTACTTTTTCCATGGAGTTCACTCCATTCTTCCTATGACTTGCAAAAACATAGCACTTGCCTGCAATACAATATTAGATGATGGAAGAGGAGAGGTGTACAGTCTCTCTTCTTCCAATAAATATGTAAATCATTACAAGAATTGCTCAGAAAACAAGTCCAAAGATGATATACAAACAAAATGCATTTATTTACCCCTTGAGGAATGGTGGCCAGCCTAGACTTCCTAGCGGTATTTTGTTAAAAAATATTCGTTTTATATCCAATTAGAATGATTTCAAAGCCAAGTTGAAGTGAATTCATATGGCTACCTCCAATATAAACAAAATTTCAAAATGGTTTAAAATGATATGGTAAAAATTATAAGGAGTGCCATGTTTGATAGAGCTGCTTGTTAATTTTTAACTAGACCAACAGTCACTATTTAGAGTGTAACTTCTTCGATAAAGATTAGATCAATGTGATTCCACTTGGAGATTAAATTAGATTCATTTTTGTCTTTCCAGTAGAAACATGTTTTAAAAATTCTTAGGTTTGATATCACAAAATTGGTGATGAACAGACCTAGGAGGCAGAGTTTTACTATACTGTTTTGAAGACATGCAGTCACTAAATGTGGCATAACTTTTTCATTTCACCTCCAAATGGGATGATTCAAATTGTGTCTTAAACTAGACTTGAATATATATCTCCCATATAAACAGGTTTTGAAAATAATATTATTTGGTATGTCAAATATGCCAATGAACAGTCAAGACCTAGAATTGTCACCATGCAGATTTTTCGAGAAACAATTAGTATTTCAAGAATAACGTTTTCATATGATACCTGATTGAAGTGATTCAAATTGATTTGGAAACTATATTCCAAGGGCTATCTTCCCTATGAATTTTAGGTAAAAATGTTTCCATTAGACACCTCAAATATAGGTTGTACTAACTCTGTCCTCAACATTTCACTTGAGACCTAGTTTTGATTTTGATCACATTTTTATTTGTGATATAAATTGAAAATTTCAAATGGATTCCAAAACTAGATTTCAATAGATATGTAAAAAAACATGATTTAAAAATGATCATGTATGGTTACCCAAAATATAATTGTTCTTACTACATTTTTCCATGTAGTCCTTTCAAATGAATATTGAACAATGACTTGAAGAAATATTCATGACAGTTGGAAACAAAATTATTATGGAAGTCTTATTGTGAATTCGTTCTACTTGTTTGTTTATTCTATTCTATCATATTCTATTTTAGAAAAATAATTCATTCTCTCAAGTATAAGAGAATTTCCAATGCATCCATTTTCGTAACAAGATCATAAGTAAACTCATATCCAAATTTGAAAAATATACTTTAATGAATGTTTGGACATGAAAATTTATCTGATCATAAAGATTTGATGAGAAATAATGTTGAAAAATTGAGTAGTATTGTAACCTAATGACTAGTTGAAACCAAGTTTTAAAATGATCTTTGTTTGCTTGGCTCTCATTAATTGTCATAGCACAAAACTCTTCTTGTGGTACTTGTTCAAAATATTGTATGCACAAGGGATCTTGTGATATACATGCTAGAAATTTTTCAATCCTTGGCTCTAATGTTTGATCTTCATTGCATGTGATCCATGACTCATTCACCTCCTCACAAAGATAGCTAGAACAAAGTTCTAGATTCTCTTCTTGAGGATCATCTTCATGGATGCTTTGTTGCTCTTCTATCCTTTGACATAAAGATTCATTCCTAGTGAACATTCTAAATTGAGGACAAGGACTTGAGAATAGTTTTGTGGTGGCATACCCTCCTTCTCTAAATGATTTCTTTAACATCATTTTTATATCTTGTCTTACAAATGGATTTTGTAGTTTTTTTTTTTTTTTTTGGTTGGGGGTTTTGTTTTGGGAATCTACTGTTAGGATCTCTATTTCTTGGCGTAAAGAAACATAACTAAGAGAAATGTATATTAACTAAATTTTTTTATCAAATTTTTAGTGTTTTTGTTTATCTTCTATTTGGCTATGCTGATAATTGCCTTCCCAGCAACGACACCAAAATATTGAGCTAATTTATTAACATAAATTAACACAAGTATTTAATTATCAATCCGGGTTTGTAAAACTTGGAGGCAAGTCCATAGTATATGGATATCAGATGTAGCCAAGCTTAGAAGATAAAATTTGAAGAGTTAAGGAAGTACATATTACAAATATAAATCTATTTTAACAATTTCTAATTCACTTAAGTAATATGTGAGGGATGAGGCTCGTAACTTAGGAGAACCAGGTTGTCCTTCCCTACAATACTACTTTCATGAAGATAAATCCAAATCACTAATTAATAATGGTTTATGATGCAAAAGATGTAGAAGAAGAGGCTCCTAATTGAGGAGGACCAGATTGTCCTTCTTCACAATTCTACTCTATCATAATCACCATTGCTTCAAACCAGAAATGCATAAATAACTTCAAATAAGAAAAGGAGAATGAAATTCAGTTTTAGTTCAAGATCAAATATAGGGGGAATTTGACTTAAATTCCTGTGTGTCCCTTCATGTGTAGATTAGAATTAAACCAATATCCATTCAATAATCATCACACATTAATTCAAATAAGCAAATCTGAAACAAAACAGGTAAACAAATCTAAAGCATCTAGTTCATGAAAATTAAGCTAGTTTAACAATGAAGTGTACTTAGCTTGGAGTGGGGGCCCTCCACCCTTGCCTTGCACACTTGAGGCTACTATCAAACGTTGAAACTTCAAGCACTCATCCACACTAATGAACAGCAAAATCAAAGTAGAATAAGTTCTTTTAATTAACCTCCAATATTCAAATGTCTCAGCATGAAGTTATATAACAATTACATATCATAAGCTTTCAAAGTCTTGGCTTAAATAGAATTTTATGAAACAAACTGGTCTAAAGTCTCTCTAACAATCATATCTATTCATATCCATCTATCTAAGTCGAATTCATTCAATCAATCCCAAGAAATATGGACAATCCCATGAAATCACAAAACTTCCCTATTTCTTAGAGATTTTCTGGGTGACTAGTCATGTTTGATCAGCCTTGACTGGGCCTAATAAAGCTTGTTTTGACCAAACCAAGTGGAATTAGTTCAGTCCTAGTTCCCAAGCTTTCCATTCATGCATCCATCTCTAGCCCAAGTGTCCTACAAATATGTCATCCACATAGCTATTACAGAAATTTCTGATTCTGTCCAAAATTGCACTTGAAACTCAATTTTCATAAAAACTTCTAGAAATTGAAAAATTAAAATTAAATATCTAAATATGCATAAAATACATTAAAATAAGATGGATGTGATGGAAAATGGATGGAAAATGGATGGAAAATATAAGGATTAAGTAATTTTCTTTAAGCAAAATAGACCAAAACTGAGGGCCAACACCAACCATCTAGCTTGCCTGCCATTTATATTAGGTTGATCAAATCAGTGCCTCATCCCACTGTGATCACTCATCAAGATGAACCTCCTACCAAGAATATAGTGTCTCCACATCTTCAATGCATGAATGATAACTTCCAACTCAATATCGCGAGTCACATAGTTCTACTCGTGCACATTCAACTTCCTTGACTCATAGCATACTACCTGTCCTTCCTACATCATAACTCCATCACAAACTCTTGCAAGCATCTATACATACCACAAACTCTTTGTCAGGATCTACAATCTTCAAGATTAGAGCATTTGTAAGAAAATGCTTCAACTTCTCAAAATTAGCTACACACTCCTCAATCCATCCAAACTTCTTCCTTTTCACTGCAAAGATGTGAGATGATAGGAAATTCGTGAGTTCCTGATGAAACTCCTGTAATAACCTACTAGTCCCATGAATGATTTGACATCATCCACATTCCTGGGAGTTGCCCACTCCATGATAGCTCTGATCTTTTTCAAGTCCACTACTATGCCTTCGTTGGAAAACACATGTCCCAAGTAATTAACTTATGTCTGAAAGAAACTACACTTACTAAGCTTGGCATACAATTGATGCTCTCACAACAATCTTTACATTGTTACTAGATGTTTGACATGCTCTTTCTCATTCTTAAAGTATATCAATATGTCATCAATGAATACTATCACAAACTTGTCTAGATAAGGATGCAACACACTATTCATTAACACATGAAAGTAGATGGAGAATTAGTAGGACCAAAAGGAACTATTACAAACTCATAATGCCCATACCTGGTATGAAATACAGTTTTGTAGATGTCCTCTTCTTTGATGTGTACTTGATGATATCCTCATCTCAAGTCAATCCAAGAACATTGTTTCTCCTTCAACTGATCAAACAAATCAGTAATCTGTGACAAATGATACATGTTCTTGATAGTCAGCTTGTTCAACTACTTGTAATAAATACATAACCTGAGAGTACCATCCTTCTTCTGCACAAACAACATTGGTGCACCCCAAGGAAATACACTTGGCATAATGTATCCCTTATTAAGAATTTACTTAAGTTGCAACTTCAACTCCACCAACTCCGGAGTGCTCATCCTGTATGGAGGCTTTGATGCTGGTTCTTCTCTTGACATCAAATCAATAGAAAAGTCTACTTGCCTATGAGGCAGTAACTCTAAAAAAATATGGAAATGCATCCTAAAATTGCTGCAAAACTTGATACCTCTTCAAGACATTAGCATCCACAACATCCTTACCTTTTTCACTAGAAATATGAACTTCAAACAACACACACCCTTTCCTACTATTGTGCTTTTCTTGCATAGTTGTAACCATTCTCACTAACCTTCTTTCCCTGCAAGATTCTCTTATCTCCATCATCATCCAAGCACTCAATGACCTTATCATAGAAATCTACTTTAGTCCTGTGAATGTACAACCAATCCATTCCCAACAACATACTGTATGATCCTAATGGATGCACATTTAGATATGATGATGTAGGCATACCATTCAGCGCAAGTGCACAAGATCTTACCCAATGATGTACCTGTAGCCAACTACACTGACCAAGATTTTGCATGCTCTTCTTTATTCAAGCCACATTTATGCACCAGGTCAGGACTGATATAGCTATATTTAGATATAGAGTCAATCAAAATAGAAACAACTTGATCACAATGCTTATCTTCCATCTCGATAATATATGCATGATGATCATCATGCCTATTATCCAATGCTACATAAATCCGAGGAATACTCTGTTCAACATCCCCAAATGTCTATGCCTCCTGAGCATTGTAAATATGAGATCTGCCACCCTGATGCTGTGGACAATCTCTCCTGCGATGATCCCTTCCACAAGTCCAACACTGCAAAGGATTCCCACCATCACCAACAATGTAAACTTTGAAACGGGAACTGATATTGTTACCCGTTTGGTAGAGATAACAAAAAAATGACCCGATTTTCAAAAGTGGTGATGCAGAATACACATGTTTTTTTTAGAACATGGTTTTTGGAACTTTAATTTTTTTCATGTTCAAGGATGAAATCAAGTTTTAGAATCGTAGTGATTTTCATGCTAATTTTAAAAAGTGAGCATTCTGCATCACACCCTATTTTTAAAATACCTATTTTTTGACTTTTAATTTTCTAGTGTGTGAAATGTAAAAAATTATTTTCTAAATTTGATAGTTTTTGAAGTCGTCATTTTATTCATATTTTCTTGTTCTCTATCTTAATTTTTTTTTTTTAGGGGGGTTTTTATTGTTTTGCGTTTTTAAATTAGAAAGTCGATAGTTTGAATTTTAGATAATCTACATATTTATACATCCTTAATTAATTTTTCAATCCACATGAAATAATTGTTTCTAAAAAACTACATTTTTTAACAATGGACATAAAAATAACCATTTTTAACATAAATATAACAAAAAAACTAAACGTTTTGATAATTTTTTGCTAGAATTAACATGTCAAAATCACAATTTTTATACAAAAATATTAACTAAAAATGGTCAAATAATAGTTTTTTTTATGAATTTCATGTCAAAAAAATAATAATAACAACTTTTTTTTCAAAAAATAATAATTAACTTAAAAATCAATGCGAAAATCACAAATTACAAATATTGAACACATAACAACTTTAATTCATTGATTATTCTTTTCATGAAATGTCAGAGTCAAAACATTGCAAAGCTTGATTTCCAGGTATAACTTAAATTTAATCAACAATGTCACGTAATCCAAACTCTTCGTCCTCTAGAGTTTCATCATTGTCATCTTCCACAATATTTTCTGCTTCCTTTTGCGCAATTTCCTCTTCTAATGGGTCTTTGCCACCTCTAACGGGCAGGCGGGTCGATGGGCGAGCGGGAGGTTAGGTGAGGGATAATGAGGCTAAGTGGACATTTAGGCAAGTATGGGCGAGCCCCTACCCACGCGCCCCCCACAACCCCCTCCCCAGCCCCCCCTCCCCTTCCCTCACCCTACCCCCTACCGTCCCCCCACACTCCCGCGCCCCATCCCCCCTCGCCCCCCGCCCCCAAAACCCCCTCCCCCCCTAACCCCCGCCCCCCCCAATCCCCCCAAACCCCCTACCCCTCCCAACCCCTCCCCGCGGCCGCCCCTCCCCAATGCGCCCACCGCTCCCCACACCGCGCGCTCCCCCTACCCTTCCCCACCCCTACCCCCATGGCCTACCCCATCCCCGCGCCCTACCCCAACCCCCCCACCTTCTGCCCCTACCCCTACCCCTACCCCCACCCCCCCTAATCCCCCTACCCACCCCCTTCTGCCCCTACCCCCCCCCCCCCCCCCCCCTACACCCTACCTGCGCCCTACCCCCTTACCCTTACCCCCCCCATCCCCCCCCTACACCCTACCAGCGCCCTACCCCCTTACCCCCCCCACCCCCTACACCCTACTCATTGAAAGTGAAGAGTTCAATGAGTCAGACTTAACCACTAGTAGGCTATCAAGATGTGTTATAACTGAATCACTAGGAGGAAAAGACGTTTGATTCTATTCAAGTGCATTTTGTGCCATATATGAGTAGAGTAGTTGAGAGTGGATAAAAAGGAAGGAAACATAGAGGACTTGTGCACTATAGTAGCCCACAAGCCACATGCCTCACTTTTTCATACTTTCATCCTTTTTCCATTCAAAGAACGAGTGTATGGTGGTCTCGCCTTCCAGTTGGGTTCTCTCTCGAAAATGCTTCCCAAGGTATATATTTTGTTAATTTTTTGATATACAAGTTTAATTTTACTATTATTTGTTTTCCACATAATTATAATTTCCATGCATATGCAATCAATAATAATTAACATATTCCTAAATCTAAAGAGAAACAAACCATCATGGCGTAGATTTCAGATTTTCTAATATATTTTAGTAGATTTATTGTGACAAATTGTCTAATAAAATATTAATAATAATATACAAATCATCACAAAAATTCTTATTATTACAATAACAAAAAAATCTCTTATTATTACAATAACAAAAAAAATTCTCAAACTATTTGATAAATATATTAATTATTTTATTCGTTAACCTATTTCCTTATATTTCAAAAAGACAAATTCATAACTAATTAAAAACATTTTTAAATATTATTTTACAACCAAAAAACTGTAGTTAATTTTACAAAACCTACTATTTCTATTATGACATATTGTTAATTAAATTGACCCCCATATATATAACCAAAAACAATTATCATGTGAATACATTCTATTCAATTCATCATTATAAATTGATGTAACAAAAAACTATATTCAAGTCATTTCATCGTTTTAGGTGGACCAAATGGGCAAAGTATTTTGCTTTTATCACGTTATACCATGCTCACAGCCATATGCAAGGACTCTCACTCTAACCAAAACAACCATAATTGGTAAACAACGATTAATGAAATGCTATAGGTTTAGTTCCATAATTCATTAATGAAGGAGTACATTAATACTTACCATAACATAACACAAAGATGAATTTGATATATAGTTTACTTTTCATGAATTCCAGAGCAGGTCGATTCCCGGAATCGACCTGCTTTGGAATCCCATTCATAACACAAAGATGAATTTGATATATAGTTTACTATTAATAATCCCACGTTGTGGACATGCTCTGGAATTGCAGTAACATCAACTTTCAGTTTGTTCTCGGTTTTGAGTGTCCACATTCTTGTTTTTCTTTTCAAAGGATGGGGAAGTTTTAGTATATATATAGATATATTCAAAAACTATGATGGAAAGATTAACTACGTAGACCATGAAACAATAATTTGGTCACATTTTCGTAAAAAAAAGAAGAAGTCACTATACAGTTTTGAAATACCCAAATTGCAAAGTTGAGAATATTGCAATCTCCATGTCACAGTTTGAGTTGAATCCTCCATAAAAAAAATATGGGAAATTAGGACTCACAGTTTCACCATGTGCAAATTTTATTTCTTTTCCCATGTAAATGTAAATGAAGATTATAAGACTCTTTTCCGGTTCCAATTATTAGTCTTTTGGTAAATTTTTATATAAGGTTAATTAACGTTATTAATAATGTATATGTAAATGCCTTATATATAAACCTTTTAAATTATAAATTTTTTATTGATTAAGAAACTTGTTGAGACTAATTAATCTAAGCTTCAGGCCACTGTTAAAAAAAATATTTAAAACTTTAAAAAACTATATAAAATTGGCATTGATACATATCTTCCACGTCACCAGCGTGACTTACCATAACATAACACAAAGATGAATTTGATATATAGTTTACTTTTCATGAATTCCAGGTCGATTCCCGGAATCGACCTGCTCTGGAATCCCATTCATAACACAAAGATGAATTTGATATATAGTTTACTATTAATAATCCCACGTTGTGGACATGCTCTGGAATTGCAGTAACATCAACTTTCAGTTTGTTCTCGGTTGTGAGTGTCCACATTCTTGTTTTTCTTTTCAAAGGATGGGGAGGTCTTAGTATATATATAGATATATTCAAAAAATATGATGGAAAGATTAACTACGTAGACCATGAAACAATAATTCGGTCACATTTCGTAAAAAAAAAATAAGTCACTATACAATTTTGAAATACCCAAATTGCAAAGTTGAGAATATTGCAATCTCCATGTCACAATTTGAGTTGAATCCTCCATAAAAAAAATATGGGAAATTAGGACTGACAGTTTCACCATGTGCAAATTTTATTTCTTTTCCCATGTAAATGTAAATGAAGATTATAAAACTCTTTTCCGGTTCCAATTATTAGTCTTTCGGTAAATTTTTATATAAGGTTAATTAACGTTATTAATAATGTATATGTAAATGCCTTATATATAAACCTTTTAAATTATAAATTTTTTATTGATTAAGAAGCTTGTTGAGACTGATTAATCTAAGCTTCAGCCACTGTTAAAAAAAATATTTAAAACTTTAAAAAACTATATAAAATTGGCATTGATACATATCTTCCACATCACCAGCGTGACTTACCATAACATAACACAAAGATGAATTTGATATATAGTTTACTTTTCATGAATTCCAGAGCAGGTCGATTCCCGGAATCGACCTTCTCCGGAATCCCATTCATAACACAAAGATGAATTTGATATATAGTTTACTATTAATAATCCCACTTTGTGGACATGCTCTGGAATTGCAGTAACATCAACTTTCAGTTTGTTTTCGGTTTTGAGTGTCCACATTCTTGTTTTTATTTTCAAAGGATGGGGAGGTTTCAGTATATATATAGATATATTCAAAAAATATGATGGAAAGATTAACTACGTAGACCATGAAACAATAATTCGGTCACATTTTCGTAAAAAAAAAAAATAAGTCACTATACAGTTTTGAAATACCCAAATTGCAAAGTTGAGAATATTGCAATCTCCATGTCACAATTTGAGTTGAATCCTCCATTAAAAAAAATATGGGAAATTAGGACTGACAGTTTCACCATGTGCAAATTTTATTTCTTTTCCCATGTAAATGTAAATGAAGATTATAAGACTCTTTTCCGGTTCCAATTATTAGTCTTTTGGTAAATTTTTATATCAGGTTAATTCACGTTATTAATAATGTATATGTAAATGCCTTATATATAAACCATTTAAATTATAAATTTTTTAATAATGTATATGTAAATGCCTTATATATAAACCTTTTAAATTATAAATTTTTTATTGATTAAGAAGCTTGTTGAGACTGATTAATCTAAGCTTCAGGCCACTGTTAAAAAAAATATTTAAAACTTTAAAAAACTATATAAAATTGGCATTGATACATATCTTCCACGTCACCAGCGTGACTTACCATAACATAACACAAACATGAATTTGACATATAGTTTACTTTTCATGAATTACAGAGCAGGTCGATTCCCGGAATCGACCTTCTCTGGAATCCCATTCATAACACAAAGATGAATTTGATATATGGTTTACTATTAATATCCCACGTTGTGGACATGCTCTCGAATTGCAGTAACATCAACTTTCAGTTTGTTCTCGGTTTTGAGTGTCCACATTCTTGTTTTTCTTTTCAAAGGATGGGGAGGTTTTAGTATATATATAGATATATTCAAAAAATATGATGGAAAGATTAACTACGTAGACCATGAAACAATAATTCGGTCACATTTTCGTAAAAAAAAAATAAGTCACTATACAGTTTTGAAATACCCAAATTTCAAAGTTGAGAATATTGCAATCTCCATGTCACAATTTCAGTTGAATCCTCCATAAAAAAAAATATGGGAAATTAGGACTGACAGTTTCACCATGTGTAAATTTTATTTCTTTTCCCATGTAAATGTAAATGAAGATTATAAGACTCTTTTCCAGTTCCAATTATTAGTCTTTTGGTAAATTTTTATATAAGGTTAATTAACGTTATTAATAATGTATATGTAAATGCCTTATATATAAACCTTTTAAATTATAAATTTTTTATTGATTAAGAAGCTTGTTGAGACTGATTAATCTAAGCTTCAGGCCACTGTTAAAAAAAATATTTAAAACTTTAAAAAACTATATAAAATTGGCATTGATACATATCTTCCACGTCACCAGCGTGACTTACCATAACATAACACAAAGATGAATTTGATATATAGTTTACTTTTCATGAATTCCAGAGCAGATCGATTCCCGGAATCGACCTGCTCTGGAATCCCATTCATAACACAAAGATGAATTTGATATATAGTTTACTATTAATAATCCCACGTTGTGGACATGCTCTGGAATTGTAGTAACATCAACTTTCAGTTTGTTCTCGGTTGTGAGTGTCCACATTCTTGTTTTTCTTTTCAAAGGATGGGGAGGTCTTAGTATATATATAGATATATTCAAAAAATATGATGGAAAGATTAACTACGTAGACCATGAAACAATAATTCGGTCACATTTTCGTAAAAAAAAAATAAGTCACTATACAATTTTGAAATACCCAAATTGCAAAGTTGAGAATATTGCAATCTCCATGTCACAATTTGAGTTGAATCCTCCATAAAAAAAATATGGGAAATTAGGACTGACAGTTTCACCATGTGCAAATTTTATTTCTTTTCCCATGTAAATGTAAATGAAGATTATAAAACTCTTTTCCGGTTCCAATTATTAGTCTTTTGGTAAATTTTTATATAAGGTTAATTAACGTTATTAATAATGTATATGTAAATGCCTTATATATAAACCTTTTAAATTATAAATTTTTTATTGATTAAGAAGCTTGTTGAGACCGATTAATCTAAGCTTCAGGCCACTGTTAAAAAAAATATTTAAAACTTTAAAAAACTATATAAAATTGGCATTGATACATATATTCCTTGTCACCAGCGTGACTTACCATAACATAACACAAAGATGAATTTGATATATAGTTTACTTTTCATGAATTCCAGAGCAGGTCGATTCCCGGAATCGACATTCTCTGGAATCCCATTCATAACACAAAGATGAATTTGATATATAGTTTACTATTAATAATCCCACTTTTTGGACATGCTCTGGAATTGCAGTAACATCAACTTTCAGTTTGTTTTCGGTTTTGAGTGTCAACATTCTTGTTTTTATTTTCAAAGGATGGGAGGTTTCAGTATATATATAGATATATTCAAAAAATATGATGGAAAGATTAACTACGTAGACCATGAAACAATAATTCGGTCACATTTTCGTAAAAAAAAAAAAAAAGTCACTATACAGTTTTGAAATACCCAAATTCCAAAGTTGAGAATATTGCAATCTCCATGTCACAATTTGAGTTGAATCCTCCATTAAAAAAAATATGGGAAATTAGGACTGACAGTTTCACCATGTGCAAATTTTATTTCTTTTCCCATGTAAATGTAAATGAAGATTATAAGACTCTTTTCCGGTTCCAATTATTAGTCTTTTGGTAAATTTTTAGATAAGGTTAATTCACGTTATTAATAATGTATATGTAAATGCCTTATATATAAACCTTTTAAATTATAAATTTTTTAATAATGTATATGTAAATGCCTTATATATAAACCTTTTAAATTATAAATTTTTTATTGATTAAGAAGCTTGTTGAGACTGATTAATCTAAGCTTCAGGCCACTGTTAAAAAAAATATTTAAAACTTTAAAAAACTATATAAAATTGGAATTGATACATATCTTCCACGTCACCAGCGTGACTTACCATAACATAACACAAACATGAATTTGATATATAGTTTACTTTTCATGAATTACAGAGCAGGTCGATTCCCGGAATCGACCTTCTCTGGAATCCCATTCATAACACAAAGATGAATTTGATATATGGTTTACTATTAATATCCCACGTTGTGGACATGCTCTCGAATTGCAGTAACATCAACTTTCAGTTTGTTCTCGGTTTTGAGTGTCCACATTCTTGTTTTTCTTTTCAAAGGATGGGGAGGTTTTAGTATATATATAGATATATTCAAAAAATATGATGGAAAGATTAACTACGTAGACCATGAAACAATAATTCGGTCACATTTTCGTAAAAAAAAATAAGTCACTATACAGTTTTGAAATACCCAAATTGCAAAGTAGAGAATATTGCAATCTCCATGTCACAATTTCAGTTGAATCCTCCATAAAAAAAAATATGGGAAATTAGGACTGACAGTTTCACCATGTGCAAATTTTATTTCTTTTCCCATGTAAATGTAAATGAAGATTATAAGACTCTTTTCCGGTTCCAATTATTAGTCTTTTGGTAAATTTTTATATAAGGTTAATTAACGTTATTAATAATGTATATGTAAATGCCTTATATATAAACCTTTTAAATTATAAATTTTTTATTGATTAAGAAGCTTGTTGAGACTGATTAATCTAAGCTTCAGGCCACTGTTAAAAAAAATATTTAAAACTTTAAAAAACTATATAAAATTGGCATTGATACATATCTTCCACGTCACCAGCGTGACTTCCCATAACATAACACAAAGATGAATTTGATATATAGTTTACTTTTCATGAATTCCAGAGCAAGTCGATTCCCGGAATCGACCTGCTCTGGAATCCCATTCATAACACAAAGATGAATTTGATATATAGTTTACTATTAATAATCCCACGTTGTGGACATGCTCTGGAATTGCAGTAACATCAACTTTCAGTTTGTTCTCGGTTGTGAGTGTCCACATTCTTGTTTTTCTTTTCAAAGGATGGGGAGGTCTTAGTATATATATAGATATATTCAGAAAATATGATGGAAAGATTAACTACGTAGACCATGAAACAATAATTCGGTCACATTTTCGTAAAAAAAAAATAAGTCACTATACAATTTTGAAATACCCAAATTGCAAAGCTGAGAATATTGCAATCTCCATGTCACAATTCGAGTTGAATCCTCCATAAAAAAAATATGGGAAATTAGGACTGACAGTTTCACCATGTGCAAATTTTATTTCTTTTCCCATGTAAATGTAAATGAAGATTATAAAACTCTTTTCCGGTTCCAATTATTAGTCTTTTGGTAAATTTTTATATAAGGTTAATTAACGTTATTAATAATGTATATGTAAATGCCTTATATATAAACCTTTTAAATTATAAATTTTTTATTGATTAAGAAGCTTGTTGAGACTGATTAATCTAAGCTTCAGGCCACTGTTAAAAAAAATATTTAAAACTTTAAAAAACTATATAAAATTGGCATTGATACATATCTTCCACGTCACCAGCGTGACTTACCATAACATAACACAAAGATGAATTTGATATATAGTTTACTTTTCATGAATTCCAGAGCAGGTCGATTCCCGGAATCGACCTTCTCTGGAATCCCATTCATAACACAAAGATGAATTTGATATATAGTTTACTATTAATAATCCCACTTTGTGGACATGCTCTGGAATTGCAGTAACATCAATTTTCAGTTTGTTTTCGGTTTTGAGTGTCCACATTCTTGTTTTTATTTTCAAAGGATGGGGAGGTTTCAGTATATATATAGATATATTCAAAAAATATGATGGAAAGATTAACTATGTAGACCATGAAACAATAATTCGGTCACATTTTCGTAAAAAAAAAAATAAGTCACTATACAGTTTTGAAATACCCAAATTGCAAAGTTGAGAATATTGCAATCTCCATGTCACAATTTGAGTTGAATCCTCCATTAAAAAAAATATGGGAAATTAGGACTGACAGTTTCACCATGTGCAAATTTTATTTCTTTTCCCATGTAAATGTAAATGAAGATTATAAGACTCTTTTCCGGTTCCAATTATTAGTCTTTTGGTAAATTTTTATATAAGGTTAATTCACGTTATTAATAATGTATATGTAAATGCCTTATATATAAACCATTTAAATTATAAATTTTTTAATAATGTATATGTAAATGCCTTATATATAAACCTTTTAAATTATAAATTTTTTATTGATTAAGAAGCTTGTTGAGACTGATTAATCTAAGCTTCAGGCCACTGTTAAAAAAAATATTTAAAACTTTAAAAAACTATATAAAATTGGCATTGATACATATCTTCCACGTCACCAGCGTGACTTACCATAACATAACACAAAGATGAATTTGATATATAGTTTACTTTTCATGAATTCCAGAGCAGGTCGATTCCCGGAATCGACCTGCTCTGGAATCCCATTCATAACACAAAGATGAATTTGATATATAGTTTACTATTAATAATCCCACGTTGTGGACATGCTCTGGAATTGCAGTAACATCATCTTTCAGTTTGTTCTCGGTTGTGAGTGTCCACATTCTTGTTTTTCTTTTCAAAGGATGGGGAGGTCTTAGTATATATATAGATATATTCAAAAAATATGATGGAAAGATTAACTACGTAGACCATGAAACAATAATTCGGTTACATTTTCGTAAAAAAAAAAAAAGTCACTATACAATTTTGAAATACCCAAATTGCAAAGTTGAGAATATTGCAATCTCCATGTCACAATTTGAGTTGAATCCTCCATAAAAAAAATATGGGAAATTAGGACTGACAGTTTCACCATGTGCAAATTTTATTTCTTTTCCCATGTAAATGTAAATGAAGATTATAAAACTCTTTTCTGGTTCCAATTATTAGTCTTTTGGTAAATTTTTATATAAGGTTAATTAACGTTATTAATAATGTATATGTAAATGCCTTATATATAAACCTTTTAAATTATAAATTTTTTATTGATTAAGAAGCTTGTTGAGACTGATTAATCTAAGCTTCAGGCCACTGTTAAAAAAAATATTTAAAACTTTAAAAAACTATATAAAATTGGCATTGATACATATCTTCCACGTCACCAGCGTGACTTACCATAACATAACACAAAGATGAATTTGATATATAGTTTACTTTTCATGAATTCCAGAGCAGGTCGATTCCCGGAATCGACATTCTCTGGAATCCCATTCATAACACAAAGATGAATTTGATATATAGTTTACTATTAATAATCCCACTTTTTGGACATGCTCTGGAATTGCAGTAACATCAACTTTCCGTTTGTTTTCGGTTTTGAGTGTCCACATTCTTGTTTTTATTTTCAAAGGATGGGAGGTTTCAGTATATATATAGATATATTCAAAAAATATGATGGAAAGATTAACTACGTAGACCATGAAACAATAATTCGGTCACATTTTCGTAAAAAAAAAAAATAAGTCACTATACAGTTTTGAAATACCCAAATTGCAAAGTTGAGAATATTGCAATCTCCATGTCACAATTTCAGTTGAATCCTCCATAAAAAAAAATATGGGAAATTAGGACTGACAGTTTCACCATGTGTAAATTTTATTTCTTTTTCCATGTAAATGTAAATGAAGATTATAAGACTCTTTTCCAGTTCCAATTATTAGTCTTTTGGTAAATTTTTATATAAGGTTAATTAACGTTATTAATAATGTATATGTAAATGCCTTATATATAAACCTTTTAAATTATAAATTTTTTATTGATTAAGAAGCTTGTTGAGACTGATTAATCTAAGCTTCAGGCCACTGTTAAAAAAAATATTTAAAACTTTAAAAAACTATATAAAATTGGCATTGATACATATCTTCCACGTCACCAGCGTGACTTACCATAACATAACACAAAGATGAATTTGATATATAGTTTACTTTTCATGAATTCCAGAGCAGGTCGATTCCCGGAATCGACCTTCTCTAGAATCCCATTCATAACACAAAGATGAATTTGATATATAGTTTACTATTAATAATCCCACTTTGTGGACATGCTCTGGAATTGCAGTAACATCAACTTTCAGTTTGTTTTCGGTTTTGAGTGTCCACATTCTTGTTTTTATTTTCAAAGGATGGGGAGGTTTCAGTATATATATAGATATATTCAAAAAATATGATGGAAAGATTAACTATGTAGACCATGAAACAATAATTCGGTCACATTTTTCGTAAAAAAAAAAATAAGTCACTATACAGTTTTGAAATACCCAAATTGCAAAGTTGAGAATATTGCAATCTCCATGTCACAATTTGAGTTGAATCCTCCATTAAAAAAAATATGGGAAATTAGGACTGACAGTTTCACCATGTGCAAATTTTATTTCTTTTCCCATGTAAATGTAAATGAAGATTATAAGACTCTTTTCCGGTTCCAATTATTAGTCTTTTGGTAAATTTTTATATAAGGTTAATTCACGTTATTAATAATGTATATGTAAATGCCTTATATATAAACCATTTAAATTATAAATTTTTTAATAATGTATATGTAAATGCCTTATATATAAACCTTTTAAATTATAAATTTTTTATTGATTAAGAAGCTTGTTGAGACTGATTAATCTAAGTTTCAGGCCACTGTTAAAAAAAATATTTAAAACTTTAAAAAACTATATAAAATTGGCATTGATACATATCTTCCACATCACCAGCGTGACTTCCCATAACATAACACAAACATGAATTTGATATATAGTTTACTTTTCATGAATTACAGAGCAGGTCGATTCCCGGAATCGACCTTCTCTGGAATCCCATTCATAACACAAAGATGAATTTGATATATAGTTTACTATTAATATCCCAGGTTGTGGACATGCTCTGGAATTGCAGTAACATCAACTTTCAGTTTGTTCTCGGTTTTGAGTGTCCACATTCTTGTTTTTCTTTTCAAAGGATGGGGAGGTTTTAGTATATATATAGATATATTCAAAAAATATGATGGAAAGATTAACTACGTAGACCATGAAACAATAATTCGGTCACATTTTCGTAAAAAAAAAATAAGTCACTATACAGTTTTGAAATACCCAAATTGCAAAGTTGAGAATATTGCAATCTCCATGTCACAATTTGAGTTGAATCCTCCATAAAAAAAATATGGGAAATTAGGACTGACAGTTTCACCATGTGCAAATTTTATTTCTTTTCCCATGTAAATGTAAATGAAGATTATAAGACTCTTTTCCGGTTCCAATTATTAGTCTTTTGGTAAATTTTTATATAAGGTTAATTAACGTTATTAATAATGTATATGTAAATGCCTTATATATAAACCTTTTAAATTATAAATTTTTTATTGATTAAGAAGCTTGTTGAGACTGATTAATCTAAGCTTCAGGCCACTGTTAAAAAAAATATTTAAAACTTTAAAAAACTATATAAAATTGGCATTGATACATATCTTCCACGTCACCAGCGTGACTTACCATAACATAACACAAAGATGAATTTGATATATAGTTTACTTTTCATGAATTCTAGAGCAGGTCGATTCCCGGAATCGACCTGCTCTGGAATCCCATTCATAACACAAAGATGAATTTGATATATAGTTTACTATTAATAATCCCACGTTGTGGACATGCTAATCCCATTCATAACACAAAGATGAATTTGATATATAGTTTACTATTAATAATCCCACGTTGTGGACATGCTCTGGAATTGCAGTAACATCAACTTTCAGTTTGTTCTCGGTTTTGAGTGTCCACATTCTTGTTTTTCTTTTCAAAGGATGGGGAGGTTTTAGTATATATATAGATATATTCAAAAAATATGATGGAAAGATTAACTACGTAGACCATGAAACAATAATTCGGTCACATTTTCGTAAAAATAAAAAATAAGTCACTATACAGTTTTGAAATACCCAAATTGCAAAGTTGAGAATATTGAAATCTCCATGTCACAATTTGAGTTGAATCCTCTATAAAAAAAAATATGAGAAATTAGGACTGACAGTTTCACCATGTGCAAATTTTATTTCTTTTCCCATGTAAATGTAAATGAAGATTATAAGACTCTTTTTCGGTTCCAATTATTCTCTTCTCGTAAATTTTTATGTAAGGTTAATTAACGTTATTAATAATGTATATGTAAATGCCTTATATATAAACCTTTTAAATTATAAATTTTTTATTGATTAAGAAGCTTTTTGAGACTGATTAATCTAAGCTTGAGGCCACTGTTAAAAAAAATATTTAAAACTTTAAAAAACTATATTAGATTGGCATTGATACATATCTTCCACGTCACCAGCGTGACTTACCATAACATAACACAAAGATGAATTTGATATATAGTTTACTTTTCATGAATTCCAGAGCAGGTCGATTCCCGGAATCGACCTGCTCTGGAATCCCATTCATAACACAAAGATGAATTTGATATATAGTTTACTATTAATAATCCCACGTTGTGGACATGCTCTGGAATTGCAGTAACATCAACTTTCAGTTTGTTCTCGGTTTTGAGTGTCCACATTTTTGTTTTTCTTTTCAAAGGATGGGGAGGTTTTAGTATATATATAGATATATTCAAAAAATATGATGGAAAGATTAACTACGTAGACCATGAAACAATAATTCGGTCACATTTTCATAAAAAAAATAAATAAGTCACTATAGAGTTTTGAAATACCCAAATTGCAAAGTTGAGAATATTGCAATCTCCATGTCACAATTTGAGTTGAATCCTCCATAAAAAAAATATGGGAAATTAGGACTAACCGTTTCACCATGTGCAAATTTTATTTCTTTTCCCATGTAAATGTAAATGAAGATTAGAAGACTCTTTTCCGGTTCCAATTATTAGTCTTTTGGTAAATTTTTATATAAGGTTAATTAACGTTATTAATAATGTATATATAAATGCCTTATATATAAACCTTTTAATTAAATTATAAATTTTTTATTGATTAAGAAGCTTGTTGAGACTGATTAATCTAAGCTTCAGGTCACTGTTAAAAAAAATATTTAAAACTTTAAAAAACTATATAAAGTTGGCATTGATACATATCTTCCACGTCACCAGCGTGACTTACCATAACATAACACAAAGATGAATTTGATATATAGTTTACTTTTCATGAATTCCAGAGCAGGTAGATTCCGGTTATCTTCCACGTCACCAGCGTGACTTACCATAACATAACAGAAAGATGAATTTGATATATAGTTTACTATTAACCTGCTCTGGAATCCCATACATAACACCAAGATGAATTTGATATATAGTTTACTATTAATAATCCCACGTTGTGGACATGCTCTAGAATTGCAGTAACATCAACTTTCAGTTTGTTCTCGGTTTTGATTGTCCACATTCTTGTTTTTCTTTTCAAAGGATGGGGAGGTTTTAGTATATACATATATATATTCAAAAAATATGATGGAAAGATTAACTACGTAGACCATGAAACAATAATTCGGTCATATTTTCATAAAAAAAAATAAGTCACTATACAGTTTTGAAATACCCAAATTGCAAAGTTGAGAATATTGCAATCTCCATGTCACAATTTGAGTTGAATCCTCCATAAAAAAAAATATGGGAAATTAGGACTGACTGTTTCACCATGTGCAAATTTTATTTCTTTTCCCATGTAAATGTAAATGAAGATTATAAGACTCCTTTCGGGTTCCAATTATTAGTCTTTTGGTAAATTTTTATATAAGGTTAATTAACGTGTTATTAATAATGTATATGTAAATGCCTTATATATAAACCTTTTAAATTATAAATTTTTTATTGATTAAGAAGCTTGTTGAGACTGATTAATCTAAGCTTCAGGCCACTGTTAAAAAAAATATTTAAAACTTTAAAAAACTATATAAAATTGGCATTGATACATATCTTCCACGTCACCAGCGTGTCGTTGGCTTGGATTAATTGATGCTCTAGGTACGCACATTATCGTTGGCTGGAATTAAAGCGCCATCGACCACATTCCCGATGTGTCTTTGTGCTAGCTCATTGGATATCGAAAGATAGAATAGCTGCGTCACACTTGCAAGTTGTAAATAAGACCCAAACTAAATGACTGAGACTTGCTAGCACCCGCATTTCCTTCTTGTTACCATAAGGTCTACGAAAATGAATATTTTTTGAAATCCAAGTCTTAACCATGAATAAAGCAACTTAGGTCATTTTATTTGGGTCAATCTAACTGTAAGTCAACCCCTTTGGACTCTGATAAAAACCGTCGGATGTTCTTCTTCCCATTGGATAGACAGTTAAAAGCCTGACCATAATATTTCAAAAAAATACAATTATTAAAAACTAACGTGGTTGACTTTACCAATCTCGTTGCCAACTCGCTCTTGTAAATCCGCTGGACTGTATCCTTATGAATCTGTTGGTCAATCGATCTTTGGAAATCTAGCGGAGCGAAATCTCCTTTGTTACTTCCTACTGATCAGCACCGTCTTATTAACAAAAATGTCTCAGCAACATGAGGTAGTGAATCTGCAGGTGGATGCTAAATGCTGCGGCACCGTAACTACTCTATCCTTGCTGCGGCACCCAAATCCTTCATAGCAAACTATCAAAACTCGAAGGACTAACTGTGAAATCTGACAACTTCTCAGCCTGTCTATTCGATCATATCTTGATCTTGATATGAGCTTCGACGAGGCCTTGATACTTAGTCATAAACCTAGATATATAACTGCACAATCTTGATCTACTACTTCTAGATATTCAGGTTATGCTTGATTGCGAAATTTCTGTTTTTAAATTTTTTAAAAAGCAGCAGCACGCACCACAGATTGTTCTGCTACTATGATATAAGATTGGAAATGCACCAATAAGGTCAAAAGAAAACACGATATTGACAAAGGAGAACACTTGGTTGGAAATAAAGTAAGTTTATGCAGTGTCATGCCCTTTTTCTTGATAAAATAATGGTGGATTGTTAAAATCTAAATCCATAAAGCTTATTGCAAAACTATGATATTATGGTGCTTTTCTCCTATGCTCTATTATATGCTTCCTCTCATTGGATGCTTTATTACAGAATATATAATCTAAAAAATATCCGGTAAAGTGTTTCTCCTCCTTTAAAGGCCTTAATCATTAAAGAAGATAAATAAATAATAATAAATGTCACTAGTGTATATGAGCAAACTAATATTAATTATCTGTCCAATTAGAGTATATACAAAAATCGAAGCAGAATAGGGAACCAAACCATGAGGTAAGTTTATAAATGAGTTGTATTGGATGTCCAGCCATGAAAAAGATTCCTTCAATGAAATTAACTATTTTGTATATGTATATGGTATGGTTTGGAATGGAGTAATTATTATATATTTTTTTTATTTATATTTATAAATTTTAACTATTTTGTATATGTATATGGTATGGTTTGGAATGGAGTAATTATTATATATATTTTTATTTATATTTATAAATTTTGAGTGAGATTTAGGGTTTAGAACTTTATAGAGTTATTTAGACATTTCAATCAACCAACACTTTTTTGGGTTAATATTTTTTGATTATAGCTCACAACTCCTAAACATTATTATGAAAATAAAGACATTTCTAACTATGTAAAAAGCACTAGCATTTTGACAACCATGACGTAACTAGATGGTGTGTTATGCCTCATTAGCCACACATTTATGGCTAGCCATGTGTGGACTTCAAAGTTGAGGGTGAAGCATGCAAAAAAACTAATTTTAATATATTATTAAGCTATGTTAAATATAGGGCCAATAGGAAGAAAGGGATTTCATTATTTAGCATTTTAAGCCTTCCATAGTTGACTAGAACATCTAGAAATGGTATTTGAGAGCATAAAAAAGGAGGAAAATAATCTTTAGTTGTTATTCACACCATGGTGCCAAAGAAAACTCGATGGTGCGCGTCTCTATATTTGTATTTACATTCACATAACTAAAGGAAAAGTGGCAAAGCATAGGCCTCACATTCTAGATAGGTTTTCTCCCACATCCATTTATTTGGCCACAAAATGTGTCGAATGAACAAGAGGAAGTAAACACTGTTGAACAACAACAAACTCAAGGTATTATTAATTCTTCACAGGCAATGGAAAGAGAGATGTATATTGGTTCCAGAAGATCTTGTGCACAACGTGAAGCCATGGAAGACCTTTATAGGGGTTCAGTACATGATATTAAGGAGGGTTGCATGATTGCAGTGCTAGCAGATGGAGATCCCAAAGGCTATCCATTTTGGGTTGCTAAAGTTATAAAGGTCTTTACAGAAAATGAGGATGTTACAAGTGTTGAAGTACATTGGTATGCCACAAATACACACCCATTCAATGGTGTGTATAAGCCAGAGATGGTAGTTGACAAAAAAAATGGTGGAAAAAGAAAAAGAAAGGGTACAAATATAAATCGTCGTCGCACAGATATATTACAATTGGAGGATGTTGACATACTTGTTTATGAATTCAATTTAACAAAGAGAGGAACTCTTCACTTCAAGACGACAGAGATTCTGAAAAGTTTGTTACCAGAAGGAATAGTGTTGACATGGGAGTCTGCTGAAACCAATCATAGATCTAGAAGACTTTTGAAACCTGGAATGTTGGGCATGCATGTGGACTCAGATGGGGCACTAGTTGATGAAAGATAAGAATATGGAACATCTTCATCAGCATCCAGTCACTCATCTGAAGATGCGAATTGTGATGGTATGCAAGAAAATATGAGTGATTTTGAATAATTGTTTAAGACAGATTATATAACTGATGTATGCATCATATCTTCAAATAAAATTAATGTTTTCCATATGTTGTTAAATGAGAAGTTATGAAGCATTTTTATGTTGTTGGATTATGTCTTAAGTATGATAAATTTTATTGTTTAAATATCTACAATGCAATATCAAATTAGAGATATAATGTCTGTTTTATTCAGTATACAAATAAAGACTTTTGATTTCATTCAGTGATATAATTTGTTCATAATGTCATGGTTTTTTAATTTTATAGTTGAAAAAAATTCAATTTCTTTTGTATCTAGCATGGTGTGGTTGAAAACATGTTAAATTTATACTTAGGAAAGAAAAATGATATTCTACCAGAAACATTAATGTGTTTTTTCCTTAAAAATTAACTTTGTTTGAGACATAAAAAATTGGTTTTATTAGCATTTTTTAAAAAGTTTGAAAATTGACCCTAAAAAAAAAATCATTATTCCAGTATCATCACTTTCGTTTTGAAGCTATATTTTGCACGAAAATTTCGTAGTAAATTTCGTAGTCACTGCCATTTTTAAAACACGTTCAAAATTGACACCTAAAAAAAAAAACATCGTTCCAGTATACACACTTTTCGTTTTTAGCACTGTTTTTGATGTTTTTTTGGGGTTTTTTGGCCAGAGTTCCCGTTTTGAGTTTATAGTTCCCATTTCAAAGTTTACATTGTTCTGACCCTTCTTCTACTCCTCATGCTGAAATCCATGTCCTCTTTCAACTGCATTGAATTTATTGTACAACATTGCATTCTACTTATTACCTATATCATGAGGTCTTACTCACTTTTTATCCCATTTTCCTTTTGTCTTGTCATTACATTTCCAACCTTGCTTAGGTTCTAACTTACACTTATATTGTGTTGATGGTGTTGGATACCACCAACATATAGGGGATCTCCCTGATATGAGGTCCCATTTAGACCTCACAGCGTTTGGTGTAGGAGTCCATTCCAGAATATGGACCAACTAGCATTTAGTTAAAGATATGCCTTGGATTTAGTTGTTTTGCATGAGAGAGGAGTGCACATGTGCTTTTGAATGAGCAAGAGAGTGTGCCTTGTTCATGTTCAATTGCAGATGTATTAAGGTTCTTTCTCTATGGAGGGAAATAAAGTGAGCCTATAAAAGAGAAGTCATAGTACTACCATAATGGAGACACACACAAATGAGAAAGGTTCATCTGACATCAAGTGGAATATTTCACACAGATGCGATGATCATTACAATCATTCCAACATATTTCCAAAAGTTAAGCACCAAAGTCACCAAAATAGTTCAATTACTTTAGTACATGTGAAAGCAAACATGAACCATAAACATTCAAAGAATAGTTTTAAAACATCCACAATCCATGTATGAAAATGTGCTGGCCGAAAGGATTCAAGTACTAAGAAAAATTTCCAAGGTACATAAGTACAATGTACATCACTAGCTCTAATAGTGGAGTGTTAAAGCCACTACTTGCTCCCAAAAAGTACTAACTCTATCTCTCTAATTCCTTGTGGGAGAAGCCAAGGTTAAAATTTCTTTTCATTAGTAATGAGGATACTTTTTATATTTGAGGCATGACCTTTCACATCCCCATCACTCTTGACGTTCCAAATCCTAATGAAGTTTCGATTTGTACAATCTTTCGACTTCCAAATGACTTTTGGAATTACATATGACTTTTGATATTACATGTACTTTGGAATTCCATGGCTCTTTTGTCCATACATGACTCTTGGACTTTCACTTATTTGTTTTTACAATTATTACATAATTACATCATCATGTGATGAGATATGACAAGCCACTATCCTTGATGATTGGGACTAATAGTGACTGTTAACATGGAATTTCTTCAATGGTGACATGGATGCCACTTATGTCTTCATTCTGGATGGAGCTTCTGATTGTTGATGTCTTCACCCTCCAAAGGGTCTTTCTACTTATGGATATTTTCGAGTACTTCGATCATCAAGACTTCAATGTGTTCCTATTTTTTAATGCTTCCTTTATTTTCCTTCTTTTCCTGATCTTCTTTATGCATGATTTCCATTATGGTCTTGAAATAACTGTAGCTATAATAACTCATGATAAGAAACCATCAACCTGAAAATATCATATTCTAACATGATTTATGCATATTTTATGTTCATGCCTTATCAATGCACTTAGAAAGAGCAAGGAGAGCTTATGGGTGCAAGGGCACACTTTGAAAGGCTAAAGGCTGAAGGGAAGAGGCTTCAAGGCCTCAACATGTGCTCATGCATTCAAGAGAAAGAGGAAATAATGGTAGGGTGCATGGCATAAGTTTGAAGGATGAAGGAGAATGCTTCAGGCTTCCCAAGTGTGCTATGCACCCAAGGTAGAGAAGTAGGGCACATGGCGCACTCTCGAAGCCTGAAGGGGGAGGTTGAGTGCCTTCAAGGTACACTCATGCACTCAAGAGGACTAGGAGGGTGTATGACACAAGCTTGAAGGCTTAAGGGGGGAATCTTTGTGCCTTCAGAATGCACTCATGTGCTCAAAGGGTCAAGAGGGAACATGGTGCACTGTGGAAGGATGAAAGGTGGAACTTAAGGCCTTCAGGATGCACTCATGTGCTCAAGGAGGGTGAATTCATATGGGTCGAAGGAGTGCTCTCAAAGGAAGACTTGGTTTCTCAAAGGGTGCAATTCAGAACAAGGAAGGAGAATGACGCTTGAGGAGAGTGGTTCAGGTGGCTCCAGAGACACACAGGACAAAGAGGGCTTATGAATGCTCTAAAATCAAAATGCTTAGAATGATTTCGACCCAAGAACATAGTATAGATCTTGTCGTCCTGATCACGGAGGTGTGAATGGTTTGTCAATCCGAGCTCATATGAGGGAGAATGAGCCAGTCAAAGTTTTGGTCAAAGTTGGGCTGTGGGCCAGGTTTAAGTGTCCTACAATTTGACCAACCCTGAGGCATGAAGCCTAGCTCCCAAAATTAGTCGAAATTGTGGCCTCGTTAATTTTCCCAATATCCCTTATCTTCTAAAGATTTGAAAATCTGCCTTTTTATTAAATAAAAATTAATAATAAAAAAAAATGGTGGCGAGCCACCACCCTCGCCACCCCCAAAACCCACATTACTACTATGAAAAAAAAAAATAAATCAATTTTTTGGGCTGACGGGCCATCACCCCCACTAGTCCTCCCGCAACCACCATACTATATAATAGTAATGGGGGTGGGCACGGGCCACCTTCAATGGACCCCCCCCATAAAACCTCATATCCGACAGAGAAATGGTTAAGGGTGTCGATGGGGGTCAAACCTGCCTGGCCCACATGGTCAGCCCCCAAGCGGGAAACCCCATAAAAATAACGCAGCCCATAAATACTACGCGCCATTAATGTGGTACGTACCACCACGAATCACGTGGCCCAATCTACCACGTCCCTCCATAAAACAATGCGCCCAAAAATTAAGGTGTTTCAGTTGGTGCGGGGAGCATGAGGCGGGCCGCCCAATGCAGATCCGACCCCCTTTAAAAATAGAATTTTTTTTACAGCCAAAACCGTAATATGTAAAAAAAAAGGGAGGGGTGTGGTTTGACCACTTGACCCCTCCTCAACCAATTCCTAATTTCCCCCTTGTGCCACAACAAATTCCTTGGAATATCTGGCCGAAAAATAATATAAACCCAAAATTTTCCCAGTGCACCCAAGCATGGAGGAACCAGGAGTGGGCATGGAAAACAAGGCAGTTAATTTTTAATTATTTTTTTAATGCAGGTGGAACCATGATTAAGCGAAATTTCCAAGAGGGTGAAATTTTTACAGTGTCCAAATTGGACAAATTTTATGTTAATATTACACCTCTCAGTGACACAAACCCGATGGCATAGTCAGTTTCCTGATCTGAGCAACCAATTTGCAAAGGACCCAGAGGAGGGAATCTTTGAGGAATCTAGGGGGAATCTAAAAGATTCCTTAAGACCAAATTCTCACTTTCTCAGAATTCAAAAATTTGGATAGTCGATTTTGCACTATTCTACACCACAAATCTAATGGTGCGTTCAAATTTCTCATTTTCTCATTCTATTCTTCAACCACTTTTCTAAGTGGAGTGCAAATGTCAACATTCATGTGCGAGCAGCCATTTCCATGCGATTGATGTCGTGAGATTGATGGCACGAACAACTTCAGCAGTTTGACTCTTCAGATGGCCCTTGGTTGTGAGGTATATGTAGTGTGTTCATTTACTTCTTTTGCTATGCATTGTGCTGTATAGATCCCTATTTGATGTTTGATGTGGGATCCTGTCTATTACTTGTTTCTTACTTTTCTTCATGATTCTTGCTTGATGTGATACAGAATTAGCTGTGTGATGTACCTGTTGTCATGATTCATCATGTTATGTTTTGAGATCCCTTTGTTGTATGTTGATGGGATACTCATGCTGTTGTCATGCATGTTTTGCATTGAGATCCCCTTTATGCCATGTTGGTGGGATGCTCATCATGCATGAGTTTATGTCATACTGATAAGAGTCCTTTTGACTGAGAGTTCCTGTAGTGGAACATCTCTTGGAGCCACTCCTGCATGAGGGAATTTTCTTTATATGATAACGACACCACCTCTATGTACATCATCACTATTGAAAACACTTAATTCAGCGGCCTACACCATCTTGACACTGGGGCCCGGAGACGTGTTCCCCCCTGGACAAACTTTGTTATCAATGGCTTATGTTTTTATGTTGCTGATGATGGACATGTTCCTGTTATTTACATCATGCACATGTATTCCTGTATGTTCTTTTAAAATGCAATTTAACACATCACGAAAGTAAAAGGTCTTGGAAGGGTCCTTTGTCACACCTGGACCTGGATTAAGTGGTATCAGAGCGGTCTTTGCGTTGGTGTGAATTGCAAGCGTGAACAATGGAACGTGCAGCAACAGAGGATGAAAAAGCGATGTAAGAGACCATGCTCAAAATTTCCAAAAGAGTGGAAGTAATGAAAGAAACTCTATAGAGAGGGACAGAGGAAAAGGAGTGATTGCAGCTTTAGTTGCAAGCCACATAAGAGGCCCTGGAAGAACTAAAGCACAACAACCAAAAGCTTCAAACAGAGAACGTTGAGTTGAAGAAGTGTCTACAAGAAGAGTAAGACGAGAAACATAGTTTGCTATAACAGCTGCAAGCAAAGGACGAGGCCTTGGAAAAGCTGCAGCTTGACCCATGTGAGGTAAAAAGTAGTTCTGCATCTTCATGTATGTTTCCTGATGATGATTTCACTATTTTTGAAAATCATACCACGGGATCTGGCTCCAAACTATTGAAGAAAATGGGGTATGAAGGGAAAGGCTTGGGCATTAATGGCCAAGGCATTGTCAATCCCATCAAAGTAAAAGAGTTACCCCGTCAGGCATGACTTGGGTATGTCAGAAAGGAAGTTGGGGAATGCACTGGGACAACTAGTGAACCACCAATAACAGACGATGCGAAGCCCTCATCATTTCTTTCCAAATCAACAGAGGAGGTAAAAGATGTTGATTTCCTTTCAGTTTCGTCTTCACATAGTATGATTTCTGTGGGAGATTTGGAGATCCCAATTATAGGGACAAACATGAGGCTCCTTACTAGGATGAGGCACGAGGAGTAAACAAAACTTGGTGTTAATAACCAAGGCATAACTCAACCATTGGAGGTTGCGTAGAGACCTCAATTTGCAGGCTCGAGATACACTTAGGGAGAAGGCTCGAAGGTGTCATATTCTTCCGAGACATTGTTGAAATCATCGAGGAAAGAGAATGATGGGAACACCTTCCCATCATCCCATGGTAGTTTCCATTGCAGGGAAAGATTTGAGGCAAGCTCTCATTTCCATACTTACACCAGAGGCGGTAAGGAAAGGTATAACCACTCTCGACATTCAAATGTTCATTTCAAGTATAATCATGTTGTTAGAGATGAATGTGAACCATGGAATCGAAAAACATGTACCTTTTGTGGATTACATAACCATACATTTTCTAAGTGTTGGAAACTAATGGCAGCACATAAAAGGGTGAGGCATGAAAGACCCTCTCAACAACAGGTAAAGAAACATGTTAAGTAGATTTGGAGGAAGAAAACCTATTGTAGTCGTTGTGATAGAAGTGGCCATCAAAGAGCCACTTGTTGGAGGCTCCATCCAGAGCAGCGCCTTAAAGACAAAGCATCGGTGCGTGAACCAGGTGAAGCAGTTGTTCGACAAGAAAAACCACCACAAGGAGGCAACCCATTCACATTAATAAGTGAAAAATGGTTTCTAGATATGTTAGCATTTCATGGTCATTCTTTTGTAAATCATTTGTTGCATTTTAAAATGTAAAAGTGATTATGTGTTTTCCATCACTTGTTCAACAACAATGATGTTTGATATTATTTTGGGTTGCATGTTAAACTTTGAAAGTGATGTTTTGTTTTCCATCACGTGTCAAAAAAACAATAGTGTTTGGCCTTATTTTGTCGATCATGTGTTGCAGTGATGTGTTTTCCATCACTTGTTGAAGCAACAATGATACGCTGGCCTTGTTTTCGTAGCTGGAGTATTGTGTCCCTCTTGTTGTAAACTTGACCACCGAGTATGTGTTATAAAATCATGGCAAGTGTGGGACATTTGGGTCATTAGTTGGTCATGAAATTCAAGCATGTAATTTGCAAAACAATGTACTACAGGTTGCCAAGGTTACAGGTGTCGGCTCATCACTTAAGGCTTCGAAGGACAAAGGTGAAGGAGATGGAAGCGAGACCTTTTCATGGCACTTGTGATGCAAACAAGGTACAAAGAAGTTGCAGTTTATTTTTAATGCTTTTGGAGGACCAAAAGCTCCTTAGTGGGGAGGATTGATCCAGGTGGCTCCAGATACACACAAGACAAAGAGGGCTTATGAACACTCAAAAATCAAAGTGCTCAGAATGATTTCGGCCTAGGAACAAAGCATAGATCTTGTCATCCTGATCGTGGAGATGTGAACGGTTCGTCAATCCGAGCTCGTATGAGGGAGAATGAGCCAATCAAATTTTTGGTAAAAGTTAGGCTGTGGGCCAGGTTTAACTGTCCTACAATTTGACTGACCCCGAGGCATGAAACCTAGCTCCTGAAATCGGTCAAAATTATGGCCTCGTTAATTTTCCTAATATCCCTTATGTTCTAAAGATTTGAAAATCTGCCTTTTTATTAAATAAAAATTAATAAAAAAATATATTGGTGGCGGGCCACCACCCCCAAAACCTACATTACTATTATAAAAAAAAAACAAAAAGAAAAAATCAATTTTTTGGGCCTACAGGCCATCACCCCCACCGGCCCTCCCGCAACCACCATACTATATAATAGTAATGGGGGTGGGCACAGGCCACCTTCGGTGGACTCGGCCCACACCCCCCTCGTAAAACCTCATATCTGACGGAGAAATGGTTAAAGGTGTTGGTGGGGGTCGAACTCGCCCTGCCCATGTGTTCGGACCCCAACCGGGCAACCCCATAAAAATAACACAACCCATAAATGCTACGCACCATTAATGCGGTACGTACCACCACGAATCACGCGGCCCAATCTACCACGTCCCTCCATAAAACAATGCGCCCGAAAATTAAGGTGTTTCGGTTGGTGCAGGGAGCATGGGGTGGGCCGCCCAATGCGAACCCGACCCCCTTTAAAAGTAGAATTTATTTACAGCCAAAACCGTAATATGTAAAAAAAAAAAGGGAGGGGCGGGGTTTGACCACCCAACCCCTCCTCAACCAATTCCTAATTCTGCCATTGTGCCACAACCAATTCCTTGGAATATCTGCCCGAAAAATAATATAAAACCACCATTTGCCCAGTGTGCCCAAACACGGAGAAACCAGGAGTGGGCACGGAGAATGAGGTAGTTAATTTTTAATTATTTTTTTTAATTCAGGTGGAATCATGACTAAGCGAAATTTCCAAGAGGGTGAAATTTTCAGCATCCAAATTGGACAAATTTTATGTCAATCTTACACCTCTCAGCGACACGAACCCGATGGCACAGTCAGTTTCCTGATCTGAGTAGCCTATTTGCAGAGGCCGCGGAGGAGGGAATCTTTGAGGAATCTAGGGGGAATTTAAAATATTCCTTGAGCCCAGATTCTCACTTTCTCAGAATTCAAAAATTAGATAGTCGATTTTGTACTATCGTACGCCACAAATCTGATGGTGCATTCTGTTATGAAACCAGCTCACAAAAAGACAGAAAATAGAGATCAACGCCTTATAATTCAGCCTCTTCGAGGGGGCAACCTCCTTTACATTACATAAATGAACAATTCTTGGATGATACAAATGAAAAGACCTCCTTTATATATATAGGAGTCTAAGGGGTCATAACATAATCAGAGCCGACATAACAATAATAATGTAAGGGCACAATAATAACATTAGTGGGCTTCTATGGGGCACAATAGTAACAATATGGGCACTACATGGGTACATCAATATAATAATTGGGTTGTACTAATAACAATAAGGGGTTACACTTGTAGTATAGGGGCCTAACATGCCCCTCTCCTTTAAAAAGCGTTGTCCTAAACGCTTGAGTAGTTCTTGATGCTTCTGTATAAAATTCTTGTCCTCCCATGTGGAATCTTCAGTGGGTAAGTTCTTCCACTTGATGAGATACTCTGAAATTGATCGATTTCGTAGATGTCGGGTTCTTGTTTCTGTGACTGCTCCAGGTTCCATTATGATTTTTCCTTCCATTTCAATTTCTGGAAATATTGTTTGAATTGGGATCTTTCGCAACTTTTGAATAAGTGGCCATACTTCTTCATCCTTTTTTCATTCATCCCTTGCTTCATTTATCCAATCTGCTTGGATAATAGAAATAGCACAAAACAATGCTTCCACATCCTCATCCTTGAAGAGTCTTCCCATTCGGTAAGGTCGCCATTTTTTAAGTGCATGTAGTATTGCCAACATTTCCTTCTCATAAATAGCTTGCTTGAGATGTAGTAGTAAAAATACCCAATCACCTACATCAAAACATTTTTCACTGCGATGTTGATCTACCTGTTGTTTCGTTTGATTTTGCACCAAAGTGGCGTTATCCTTTAAAAGTTAGAGAACTTGTTGTTGATGCTCGATGTGATCTTTCACTGCTTGAACCTTTTTCTTCTTGATATGTCCTTCTATCTCTAGAGTTTGAGGAGTGGTAATTTCTTCCAATCCTTTACAAGATATGGTCGGATTCATTTCTTGATGCTCGATGTGATCTTTCACTTCTTGAACATTTTTCTTCTTGATATGTCCTTCTACCTTGATAGTTTGAGGAGTGGTAATTTTGACCAATGAATTACAAGATATGGTTGGATTCATTTCTTCTTTCTCGACGTGATCTTTCACTTCTTGCACCTTTTTCTTCTTGATATGTCCTTCTATCTTGAGTGTTTGAGGAGTGGTAATTCTTGCCAATGCTTTACAAGATATGGTCTGATTCATTTCTTCTTTCTCTGGGGTGGGGTCCTGGTGTATATCTTCTTTTGATGTTTCTTGATCCTTTTCTTCCTCCTCTTCATATTCTATGTAAAATAATTTCTTCTCAGCACATTTATGACCTTTAGTGCATTTGCTATCACAATTGTAACAAAGCCCCTTTTCTCTTTTTTCTTCCAATTGTTGTGGTGTAACCCTTGTAGGTTGTGGAAGGCTAGGAGAAACAACACTTCCATCTTTATAGTTGTGAGGGGTATGCTTCCTGGTTTCCATAATTTTGCTTTCCACTATGTCATAAATGTTATGAAACCAGCTCACAAAAAGATATAAAAGAGAGATCAACGCCTTAGAATTCAGCCTCTTCGAGGGGGCAACCTCCTTTACATTACATAAATGAACAATTCTTGGATGATACAAATGAAAAGACATCCTTTCTATATATAGGAGTCTAAGGGGTCCTAACATAATCAGAGCCGACATAACAATAATAATGTAAGGGCACAATAATAACATTAGTGGGCTTCTATGGGGCACAATAGTAACAATATGGGCACTAAATGGGTACATCAATATAATAAGTGGGTTGTACTAATAACAATAAGGGGTTACACTAGTAGTATAGGGGCCTAACACATTCAAATTTCTCATTTTCTCATGCTATTCTTCAGCCACTTTTCTAAGTGGAGTGTAGGTGTCAACATTCATGTGCGAGCAACCATTTCCATGTGATTGATGCTGTGAGCTTGATGGCATGAACAACTTCAACAGTTTGACATCTGCTTCTTTAGATGGCCCTTAGTTGTGAGGTATATGTAGTGTGTTCATGTACTTCTTTTGCTATGCATTGTGTTGTACAGATCCCTGTTTGATGTTTGATGTGGGATCTTGTCTATTACTTGTTTCTTACTTTTCTTCATGATTCTTGCTTGATGTGATGCAGAATTAGCTATGTGATGTACTTGTTGTCATGATTCATCATGTTATCTTTTGAGATCCCTTTTTTGTATGTTGATGGGATACTCATGTTGTCGTCATGCATGTTTTGCATTGAGATCCCCTTTATACCATGTTGGCAGGATGCTCATCATGAATGAGTTTATGTCATACTGATAGGAGTCCTTTTGACTGAGAGTTCCTGTAGCAGAACATCTCTTGGAGCCACTCCTACATGAGGAGATTTTCCTTGTATGATAACGACATCACCTCTATGTACATCATCACTATTGACAACACTTAATTCAACGATCTACACCATCTTGACACTGGGGACCGGAGACATAATCCTCCTGGACGA
This sequence comes from Pinus tabuliformis, assembly GCA_031772625.1. Classification (NCBI taxonomy): domain Eukaryota; kingdom Viridiplantae; phylum Streptophyta; class Pinopsida; order Pinales; family Pinaceae; genus Pinus; species Pinus tabuliformis. The sequence goes on from CM062806.1 coordinate 930,252,709, forward strand.
ACTCTGTTATCAACGGCTTATGTTTTTATGTTGCTGATGATTGATATGTTCCTATTCTTTATAGCATGCACATGTATTCCTTTATGTTATTTTAAAATGCAATTTAACACATCACAAAAGTAAAATGTCTTGGAAGGGTCCTTTGTGTTATGAAACCAACTCACAAAAAGATAGAAAAGATAGATCAATGACTTAGAATTCAGCCTCTTCGAGGGGGAAACCTCCTTTACATTACACGAATGAACAATTCTTGGATGATTCAAATGACAAAACCTCCTTTCTATATATAGGAGTCTAAGGGGTCACAATATAACCAAGCCGACCTAACAATATTAATATAAAGGCACAAAAATAACAATAGAGGGATTCTATGGGGCACAATAATAACAATATGGGGACAATAGGGGCACAACAATAATAATAAGGGATACAACGAAAATAGTAATGGGGGAATAACTAGTATTATAGGGACCTAACATGCCCCTCTCCTTCAAAAAAGTGTTGTCCTCAATGCTTGAGTAGTTCTGGATGCTTCTGTATAAAATTCTCATCCTCCCATGTGGAATCTTCAGCAGATAAGTTCTTCCACTTGATGAGATACTCTGAAATTGATCGATTTTGTAGCTGTCAAGTTCTTGTCTTTGTGACTTCTTTTGGTTCCAATATAATTTTTCCTTCTTTGTCAAGTTTTGGCAATATTGTTTGAACTGGGAGCTTGTCACCTATAACCTTCTTTAAACATGAAACATGGAAAACTGGGTGCACTCGAGAAGATGCAAGAAGCTCCCATTTGTATGCCATAGTACCAATCTTTTGCAACACCTAGTACGGACCATAATACTTTGGTGATAATTTATTATCCTTCTTAGCTTGCTTGAGGGACATTTGTTTATATCGTTGTAGCCGTAGGAATACCCAGTCACCTACATCAAAAATTCTTTTGCTGCAATGTTTATCTACCTGTTGTTTCATTCTATTCTGCGCCAACACGAGGTTATCCTTTAAGAGTTGGAGAACTTGTTGTTGCTGCTCGATGTGATGTTCCACTGCTTGAACCTTAGAATTTTGTCTTAAATATGATGTGATGGATGGTGGCTGATATCCATAAAGCGCCATAAATGGGGTCATTTTTGTTGCAGTATGGAAGGAAGTGTTATACCACCATTCAGCTAGAGGCAACCATTTGACCCATTGTGTCTGTTTATTAGATATAAAGCAACGAAGATATCCTTCCAAACATTTGTTTACTATCTCAATTTTCCCATCAGATTGAGGATGATAAGATGAGCTATGAGCTAAATGAGTACCAAGACAAGAAAATAATTCTGTCCAAAAATTTCCAGTGAAAATGGGATCTCTATCACTTACAATAATCTTTGGGTTTCCATGTAGCTTTTGAATTGTTTCCATAAATGCAGTAGAAATTCTACTGGCTTTAAATGGATGTGATAATGCACAAAAGTGTGCATACTTGGTAACTCTGTCAACTACCACCATGATGACACACTTTCCTTCAGACTTGGGTAAACCTGTGATAAAATCCATTGAAACCTCCTCCCAATGTTGGGTTGGAATGGATAAAGGTTGTAATAGACCTAGGGTCTTAATTGTTTCAACTTTATTTTTTTGGCAAACCAAACATTCTGCCACAAACTTTTGAATATCTAATTTAAGGCCATCCCAAAAAAATTACTTCTTAACCCTGTGGTAAGTTTTTAAAAATCCTGAGTGCCCTCTTAAGGGAGAAGTGTGCAATTCCATAAGAATATTTTGTTTGATTTGGGAATTATTATAGAGGTATAAGCGATCTTTGTACCATAACGAATCATTTTTCCAGCTAAATGTATCAGATGTACTGGAATCTTGTTGTAACTTTCAAATAAGTGCCCACACTTCTTCGTCATTCTTCCATTCCTCCCTTGCTTCATTTATCCAATCTGGTTGGATAATAGAAATGGCGCACAACAATGCTTCCACATCCTCATCCTTTCTTGAGAGTGCATCTACCACAACATTTTACTTCCCTTTTTTGTAGATGATTTTAAAGTCATAACCCAACATCTTTGTGACCCAATTTTGTTTCTCTTCAGAGGATGATCTTTGTTCTAAAAAGTATTTAAGTCTATCATGATCCGTTTTTACCTTGAAGTGTCTTCCCATTAGGTAGTGTTGCCATTTCTTAAGTGCATGTAGTATTGCCAACATTTCCTTCTCATAAATAGCTTTGTGTAAATACTTTCCCTTGATTGGACGACTTTCGAAAGCAATGGGTCTTTCATCTTGCATTAAAACAACACCAATTCAATTTCCTGAAGCATCACATTCCACAATAAAGGTTTTTGTGAAGTTCGGTGTAGCTAAGACTAGTGCTTGGCACATTGCCTCTTTAAGATGTTCGAAGGCCTTTATTGCTTCTGGAGTCCATGAAGATGCATATTTCTTCAATAATGTTGTTAGAGGTGCTGTTATTCTCCCATAATTCTTAACAAACTTGCAATAATACCCTGTCAACCCGAGAAATCCTTGCAGATGCTTTATGGATGTGGGTACTTTCCATTCCTTAATGGCTTTAATTTTTCTAGGGTCTACCTTAACACCTTCATGAGATACAATATGACCCATATATTCCACCTCTTGTACTCTAAAGAAACATTTGGAGCTTTTCACATATAATTGTTTCTCCTCCAATAGTTGTAGCACCCTATCAACATGTTCAACATGATCCTTCCAAGACTTGTTGTATATTAGTATATCATCAAAAAATACTAACACAAATTTTCTAAGAAAGGGTTTGAAAATGGAATTCATCAAACCTTGAAATGTAGAAGTGCATTGGTAAGGCCAAAAGGCATGACCAAAAATTCATAATGACCCTCATGAGTTCTAAATGTTGTTTTCGGAATGTCGTCAGTCTTCATTCTGATTTGATGATATCCTGAATGAAGATCCAACTTGGTGAAGTAAATTGATCCATGTAATTCATCCAATAATTCATCAATGACAGGAATGGGAAATTTATCTTTAATAGTGAGCTTGTTGAGCTCCCTATAATCCGAACACATGCTCCGTGATCCATCCTTCTTGTGCACCAATACTACTGGAGCAGAGAAAGAACTTTGACTAGGTTGAATTATACCAGCCTCTAGCATTTCTGCAACCATACGTTCAATTTCACTCTTTTGGGCATAGGGATATTTGTACGACCTGATGTTTGGAGGAAGACTTCCTGGAATCAAATGAATAGCATGATCATGATCACGAATAGGTGGGAGACCTTTGGGAGTCTCAAATACCTTGGAATGATTGTTCAAGACTTTTTGAAGATCTGGAGAAATAGATGATTTCGATGTGGAAACATTTAGCGAACATAATTGTGCAATTACACCTCGTTGTTCCTTTCTTAGAAGCTTTGTCATACCATTAGAGCTAATTATCTTTCTCGCTTTCCCTGCAATACCCCTTAATTAAACTTCCTTTCCTTCCGTAGAAAATTTCATGAAAAGTTCTTGAAAATTAAAAGCTATTGTACCTAAGGATTGTAACCATTGGACTCCTTGTACAACATCAACACCTCCCATTGGAATGGAAAGCATTGGGCTATTCAATACATATTCTCCCATTGATAGCTTGATATTATGGCACTTTCCAGAGCAATTTATGGTTCCTCCACTTGCAACCATCACTTGACACTCTGGTGATGGATATAGGAAGCAATTCAATTCTTTTGCTATCTTACAATGAATAAAATTGTGGGTACTTCCTAAATCAATCAACACTATTACCTTTTTCTTCTTGATATGTCCTTCTATCTTGATAGTTTGAGGAGTGGTAATTTCAGCCAATGCATTACAAGATATGGTCGGATTCATTTCTTCTTTATCTAGGGTTTGTTCCTGGAGTATATCCTCTTCTTTTGACATTTCTTGTTCCTTTTTTTCCTCCTCTTCACAATCTATGTAGAATAATTTCTTCTCATCACACTTATGAGCTTTAGTGTATTTGCTATCACAACTGTAACAAAGCCCTTTTGCTCTTTTTTCTTCCAATTGTTGTGGTGTCAACCTTATAGATTGTGGAGGGCTAGGGGCAACAAAACTTCCATCTTTATAGTTGTGAGTGGCAGGCTTCCTGGTTGCCATAATTTTGCTTTCCATTTTTCTTGCTAACCTGAATGCCTTCTCCAATGAATCAGGTTCCCAAAGGCGAACCTCATGTTGGATATTATCCTTTAAAGTCCCTATGAACATATCAATCCTATACTCCTCTGGAATATATTTTACCCTTATGTTCAATTTTTGGAATTCCTCAATGTGCTCCATCATTGAACCCTTTTGTTTGAGACTTATCAATTGGCTAAAAAAGGTGTTGCTTTTTGTATCCTCATAATGTGCTGTCATTTCTTCCGTAAAAATTTCCCAAGTGACAATTTGTTTACGAGAGAAAAGCCATCGATACCATGCAAACTGATTTGGTTCCAAATATGAAGTTGCAATACGTACCTTTTGTGTGTTTTGCACATTATGGAGATCGAAAAATTGCTCCATCTGTAGTATCCATGTTGCGGGATCCTTGCCATCAAACTTCCTCATATTGATTTTTGGAATATGGTGGGTCTTCAATCCAACATTAGAGTATATGAAATCATGATTAACATCTCTTTTGCTCTCATCATGAGTTTCCTTTACTACCCTTTCATCATTAGTGACCATTTCTTGTAGCAACTTATTCAAATTTATCTTCAATTCTTCCATCTTATCGTCCATGCCATTCATCTTAGATTCCATATTAGCATCCATTCCATTCATCTTAGCTTCCATGCCATCCATATTAACTTCCATTCCATTCATCTTAACTTGCATACCATTCATATTAGCTTCCACGCCATTCATTTTGGCTTCATTTACCTTTAGTGAGAGTGAAATTTGTTGTACTTGGTCTTGTAATTTTGATATATCATGTTGCATTTCTTCCTCTTCTTCACGAGTCATGATAGAGCTTTCAGGTTGCTTACTAGGTGTTTCCATTTTCTTTCTTTAGGGCATTAATTAATGTTAATAATTCTTCACTATTCCCTTTGAATTCCTTCAAACTAATTTTTCAAACCAAGCTTATGCAAAAATTTAAAAAAATCTACACACCTTTTTTCACTTTGTAGGAGCTCGATATTGCATCTGATGTATCTCTGTAATTTCGGATCTTCCAGTTCTGAAATTGCGACCTGCAGTATCCCTCTGCATCCTCTTTCGAATTCCACTAGTCTGATCAAATTTAGATTCTCCAAGAAGGAGTTATACACAATCTCCCAAGATGACCTGATTATATACCTTTTCAGAAGAGCGAACTTGTATGAAGTGCCACGTGTCACTGTTTTGACCTTAGGATTTGAAAAATATACACAAGAAACTAAATTCTGTCCTCTTTCTGTAACTTCTTACGGAATTTCAATCTAATGCTCAAAACGAAAGTTATGACGATTTTCCCTAGGTCACCTATTTGGAATGTAACTCCGAAGGCTGTAAAAAGGCCAACTTCCTCAGATCATATCTCCACAAATATAGTGTGAAAAGCTCTGAAATTCGGACCCGAGGTTTAGAGCTATTTCAACCCAAATGGGTTTTTCCTTTAGAATCTGAAACGTCGTAGAAAAAAGTTATAGTGAAAATTCCACGATGACCTATTTGGAGCAGCGAAACCCTAGAATCCAAAACTCTGATACCAAATGTTATGAAACCAGCTCACAAAAGATAGAAAAGATAGATCAACACCTTAGAATTCAGCCTCTTCGAGGAGGAAACCTCCTTTACATTACACAAATGAACAATTCTTGGATGATTCAAATGAAAAAGCCTCCTTTCTATATACAGGAGCCTAAGGGGTCACAATATAACCAAGCCGACCTAACAATAATAATATAAAGGCACAAAAATAAGAATAGAGGGATTCTATGGGGCATAATAATAACAATATGGGGACAATAGGGGCACAACAATAATAAAAAGGGATACAATGACAATAGTAATGGGGGAATCACTAGTATTATAGGGACCTAACACTTTGTCACACATGGACCCGGATCAAGTGGTATCAGAGCGGTCTTTGCGTTGATGTGAATTGCAAGCGTGAACAATGGAACGTACAACAATAGAGGATGAAAAAGTGATGTACGAGACCATGCTAAAAATTTCCAAAAGAGTGGAAGTAATGTATGAAACTCTACAAAAAGAGACAGAGGAAAAGGAGCAATTGCAGCTTCAATTGCAAGCCACATAAGAGGCCCTGGAAGAACTAAAGCACAACAACCAAAACCTTCAAACATATAACGTTGAGTTGAAGATGCGTCGACAAGAAGAGTAAGAGGAGAAACATAGTTTGCTATGATAGCTGCAAGCAAAGGACGAGGCCTTGGAAAAGCTGCAGCATGAACCATGTGAGGTAAAAATTAGTTCTGCATCTTCATGTATGTTTCGTGATGATGATTTCACTATTTTTGAAAATCATACCACAGGAATTGGCTTCAAACTGTTGAAGAAAATGGGGTATGAAGGGAAAGGCTTGGGCATTGATGGCCAAGGCATTGTCAATCCCATCAAAGTAGAAGAGTTACCCCGTCAAGCAGGACTTGGGTATGTCATAAAGGAATTTGGGGAATGCACTGGGACAACTAGTGAACCACCAACAACAGAAGATGAGAAACCCTCATCAGTTCTTTCCAAATCGACAGAGGAGGTAAAAGATGTTGATTTCATTTCAGTTTCATCTTCACATAGTATGATTTCTGTGGGAGATTTGGAGATCCTAATTACAGGGATAAACATGAGGCTCCTTACCAGGATGAGGCATGAGGAGGAAACAGAACTTGGTGTTAATAACTAAGGAATAACTCAACCATTGGAGGTTGCGCAAAGACCTCAATTTGCAGGCTTGAGATACACTGAGGGAGAAGGCTCGAAGGTGTCATATTCTTCCAAGACATCATCGAAATAGTCGAGGAAAGAGAATGATGGGAACACCTCCCCAGCATCCCATGGCAGTTTCCACTGCAAGGAAAGAGTTGAGGTAAGCTCTCATCGCCATACTTACACCAGAGGCAGTAAGGAAAGGTATAACCATTCTCAACATTCAAGTGTTCATTTTGAATATAATCATGTTGTTAGAAATGAACGTGAACCATGGAATCGAAAAACATGTACCTTTTGTGGATTGCATAACCATACATTTTCTAAGTGTTGGGAAAGAATGGCAGCACACAAAATGATGAGGCGTGAAAGACCCTCTCAACAACAGGTAAAGAAACATTTTAAGAAGATTTGGAGGAAGAAAACCTATTGTAGTCATTGCAACAGAAGTGGCCATCAAAGAGCTACTTGTTGGAGGCTCCATCCAAAGTAGTGCCTTAAAGATAAAGTGTTGGTGCATGAACCAAGTGAAGTAGTTGTTCGACAAGAAAAATCACCACAAGGAGGCGACCCATTCACATTGATAAGTGAAAAATGGTTTCTAGATATGTTAGCATTTCATGGCCGTTCTTTTGTAAATCATTTGTTGCATTTTAAAATGTAAAAGTGATTCTGTGTTTTCCATCACTTATTCAACAACAATGATGTTTGATATTATTTTGGGTTGCATGTTAAATTTTGAAAGTGATGTTGTGTTTTCCATCACATGTCAAAGAAAAATAGTGTTTGGCCTTATTTTGTCAATCATGTGTTGTAGTGATGATGTGTTTTCCATCACTTGTTGAAGCAACAATGATACACTGGCCTTGTTTTCGTAGTTGGGGTATTGTGTCCCTCTTGTTGTAAACTTGACCACTGAGTATGTGTTATAAACTCATGGCAAGTGTGGGACATTTGGGTCATTAGTTGGTCATGAAATTCAAGCATGTAATTTGCAAAACAATGTACTATAGGTTGTAGAGGTTATAGGTGTTGGCTCATCGCTTAAGGCTCCAAAGGACAAAGGTGAAGGAGATGGAAGCGAGACCTTTTTAGGACGCTTGTGATGCAGACAAGGTACAAAGAAGTTGTAGATTATTTTTCATGCTTTTGGAGGACCAAAAGCTCCTCAGTGGGGAGGATTGATCCAGGTGGCTCCAGAGACACACAAGACAAAGAGGGCTTATGAACGCTTGAAAATCAAAGTGCTCAGAATGATTTCGACCTAGGACCAGAGCGTAGATCTCGTCATCCTAATTGCGGAGGTGCAAACGGTTCGTCAATCCGAGCTCATATGAGGGAGAACGAGCCAGTCAAATTTTTGGTCAAAGTTGGGTTGTGGGCTAGGTTTAAGTGTCCTACAATTTGACCGACCTCGAGGCATGAAACCTAGCTCCCAAAATCGGTCGAAATTGTGGCCTCGTTAATTTTCCCAATATCCCTTATGTTCTAAAGATTTGAAAATCTACCTTTTTATTAAATAAAAATTAATAAAAAAATATATTGGTGGCGAGCCACCACCCTCGCCACCCCGAAAACCCACATTACTATTATAAAAAAAAAAAATTCAATTTTTTGGGCCAACGGGCCATCACCCCCGCCAACCCTCCCACAACCACCATACAATATAATAGTAATGGGGGTTGGCATAGGCCACCTCTGGTGGACCCGACCCACTGCCTCTGTAAAACCTCATATCCAACGGAGAAATGGTTAAGGGTGCCGCCGGGGTCGAACCCGCCAACGCACATGGCCGACCCCCACGTGGGTGGCCCCATAAAAATATCGCAGCCCATAAATACTACGCACCATTAATGCGGTATGTAATGCCACGAATCACTTGGCTCAATCTACCACGTCCCTCCATAAAACAATGCGCCCGAAAATTAAGGTGTTTTGGTTGGTGCAGGAAGCATGGGGTGGGCCGCCCAATGTGGACCCAACCCCCTTTAAAAATAATTTTTTTTTATAGCCAAAACTGTAATATGTAAAAAAAAAAGGGAGGGGTGGGGTTTGACCACCTGACCCCTCCTCAACCAATTCCTAATTTTGTCATTGTGCCACAACCAATTCCTTGGAATATCTGCCCGAAAAATAATATAAACCCAACATTTTCCCAATGCGCCCAAGCATGGAGGAACCAGGAGCGGGCACGAAAAATGAGGTAGTTAATTTTTAATTAATTTTTAAAATGCAGGTGGAACCGTGACTGAGCGAAATTTCCAGGGGGGTGAAATTTTTGCAGTGTCCAAATTGGACAAATTTTAGGTCAATCTTACACCTCTCAATGACACGAACCCAATGGCGCAGTCAGTTTCCTGATTTGAGCAGCCGATTTGCAGAGGCCCTGGAGGAGGTAATCTTTGAGGAATCTAGGGGGAATCTAAAAGATTCCTTGAGCCCAGATTCTCACTTTCTCAGAATTCAAAAATTGGACAGTCGATTTTGCACTATTCGATGCCAAAAATATGATGATGCATTCAGACTTATAATTTTCTCATTCTGTTCTTTAGCCACTTTTCTAAGTGGAGTGCAAGTGTCAACATTCATGTGCGAGCAGCCATTTCCATGCGATTGATGCCGTGAGATTGATGGCACGAATAGCTTCAACAATTTGACATTCTCTTCTTCAGATGGACCTTGGTTGTGAGGTATATGCAATGTGTTAATTTACTTCTTTTGCTATGCATTGTGCTATACAGATCCCTGTTTGATGTTTGATGTGGGATACTATCTATTACTTGTTTCTTACTTTGCTTCATGATTCCTTCTTGATGTGATGCAGAATTAGCTGCATAATGTACTTGTTGTCATGATTCATCATGTTATGTTTTGAGATCCCTTTGTTGTATGTTGATGGGATACTCATGTTGTTGTCATTCATGTTTTGCATTGAGATCCCCTTTATGCCTTGTTGGCGGGACGCTCAACATGCATGAGTTTATGTCATACTAATAGGAGTCTTTTTTACTGAGAGTTCCTATAGAGGAACATATCTTGGAGCCACTCCTATGTGAGGGCATTTTCCTTGTATGATAACGACATCACCTCTATGTTTATCATCACTATTGACAACACTTAATGCAGTGGCCTACACCATCTTGACACCGGGGCCCAGAGATGTAGTCCCTCCTAGACGAACTCCATTATCAACGGCTTATGTTTTTATGTTGTTGATGATTGACATGTTCCTCTTCTTTACATCACGCACATGTATTTCTTTATGTTCTTTTAAAATGCAATTTAACACATCACAAAAGTAAAAGGTCTTGGAAGGGTCCTTTGTCACACCCGGGCCTGGATCAGAGAGCGCTATGCACCCTTGGAGGGTGCATGGTGCACTTCGAAATAATGAATATTTCCTAATCAAGGCTTAAGAGTGTTCCCATGCATTTCTTGCCTCAATGGGTTCACTTTGCAACCAAAATTTATCTAAGTTTGGAGGATGGGAGAAAGGGCAAACATGATGAGTTCAAACAGAAAACCATGTGAGACACATACCAACTCATCGAGAAAACTTAGACAATCTTAAACAATGATAAATATACATCAAAATTCCACTTTACATACATTCCCCAAGTACAATGAGAGAAATGTGTGTGACAATGACCAAAAGGTGTCGTTTTGTAACAACAAAGGTGTTTCGACCATTATATGCACTAGATATGCTCTAACTAATACAACAACACATGAGAACTTTCAAGAACACTTGAAACACATAGAATGATCTGAAATGACACTTTACAACCAAAGTGATACTAGATACGATGGTATAGTAGGCTTAAAATTTTGAGTGTAGTGAAAATTTTGGAGGGTGTTGTAGTAGCGACAACACTTAGTGACACACTAGGTGAGTTTCAACTTCTCTCTTTAGGAATAGCTTTTTAGTTAAAGGGTTAGAACTTCAAGAAGTATTGATTCACCAATTGGATTTCCTTGACTTCCCCCTTTTGACCTAGTTATATACATAGTACCTCACTTTCTTCTTCTTGGTTGAACACACAAAGATACACCATATCACAGTTGTTTCAATCTAGGAAAGCGTAATATGCATGATGATTTTATGATATTCGGAGTAGGAGTTTTCATCATTGGAGTTGATTCGCTACTAGCAAACCTAGAAAGTAACCTAACAGAGTCACTTCAGGAGCACAAACATTTCTTCATTGCCAATAGGCCTGGACAATACCTCGGTGAAGTCGCTTGCTTCACATCCCTGCACAGGAATCCTTTCTCTTCTTTCACCCTTTATTTATTTATTTAATAGGATTGTGCATCGACACTTATTATTTTCAATGGGTGGAAGGGGGATATCAAATTATTGAGAGAAGAGGAGGATTTCCCTTTAGAGAAGTGTTTTAAAACTTTTGATAAGGTTTTCTCACTTTAGATTTCCCTCTTATCCTTCTCTACTAGAGTTGACAAGTGTTAACACACGTAGATTTACACAAAGTTGAGTAGTTTGGATACTAGCATAGGTACGGGTCTAATAGGTTCCCTTAAGGTTTTCCTTTTGGATGTATCGTATTTTCCATCTAAACTTAGCTTAACCTATGGAATTTTCCCAAACAAAGAAGGAGAACAAATAAATAGCCAAGCGTTGTGGTTGTCACATTTTCTCTTTCATTCCACCACAAAGTCCTTTTGAGACATGCATTTTTTCACAAGGTCTTATTTATGTATAATGATCAACGCTCAAAAGAAAACAAAACACAATAGAAATGACACACATATGACAAACACTAAAAAAAATAAAAATAAAATAAAAGAAAAGTAACAAACACTATGGGAATCGCAACTTGTAGCTGCTATTGAAAATAATTTTTCAAATCTTGGCCATTTACGGGAATGGGGTCAATCCTCTCGTCTAAAGATTTTATCTTGAAGGTGTTATGATCAAGCTTCTCTTCAATGGTGAAAGGGCCAATCCACAGAGGTTGGAACTTCATGTGTTTTCCTTTCTCTTCATGGGCTTTATCCCACTTCAGTACTAGGTCACCCACATCGAAACTCTTTTCCCCTGTGGATTTCTTGTCGAGCTAGCACTTAGCAAAATTTTGATGAACAACAAATCTATCTTTAGCTTTGAGCCTTTCTTCCTCGAGTTTGAGTAAAGTGTCTATCCTGCTCTGAACCAGAAGGAAAGGTATACCTTGGGACTCTTGGGAGAGTTGCAAGGCTGGGAGATATAGGTTCGGGGGCAAGATAACTTCTTTACCATAAACCAGAAAGTACAGTGAGGTCTTAAGGGAAGGCTTAGGAGTTACACAGTTAGCCCATAGTGCATTGATCAAAGAATTGTGCCAATTCCTTTGCTTAGATAAGATGGGTTTCTTAATTATGCGGATCATATTTTTATTTGTCAATTTGGCTAAACCATTTCCCTACGGATAATAATTATATGCATGCTTTAATACAATCCCATTTTCTAATGTGAATTCATAAAGTTTCAATGATGAAAAATAAGTCACATTATCAAAGACAAGTGACGTTGGAATGCCAAACCTGGTTATAATATTCTGTTGCAAAAAGTGGATGACTTCCTAGTCATTTACTTGTCTCAAGAGAACTGTTCCTGACCATTAAATAAAATAATTTTTTGCTATCAAAATATATCGGTGTTTCTTTGATGAGTGAGAAAATATATTTATGATAACATCTAGGCCCGATTGTTGGAAAGGTTCTTAGATTGCTATTGGTAGCAATGGGGCGACTGAACTTTGATCCCGACCGAAACATCTCTGACAAGTTGCGCATTTGCGGACATAAGCGTGAGCATATTTAAATAGATTGGGCCAATAATAACCAATCCTCATCACTTTATCTGCAATTGTGTTGCCCGCATAGTGGCCACCTGTCGGTCCATCGTGAAAATCTCTAATTACCTTTTCTATATCTTATGGGTCAAGGCATCTCAATAGGACATCATTGTGGTTCTTTCTAAAAAGAAATTCATGAACAAGTTAGTAGTATAGATATTTTAAATGAATATCCCTCTTTTATTGATCTGATAAATGTGGGGAAAAGGTGTTGTGCTCTAGAAATTGATGTATATCGAAATTCCATGGCATTGTAGACATGGACTGGGGAACATGTTCGACATTGAACATTTCTATTTCTAGCACCCAACCTGAAAGATCTTACTCGGGAACATTTGTTTCTTCAGTTGCTAGCTAACAGAGGCCATGAACCTTTATAGTATGAATTGATTTAAAATATAGATGATATTATTGTAAGCAGGTCATCTAATTTTTCCTCTTCTCACCTACCTCCTGAGGCACCAAGAGTGTTCTTACCGCTGGGTGAGGCATAAAAATGATAGTGTGAGTTTTTAAAAGACAGAGTCTGAAATATTTGACTTCCTTATATACAACATATGCTTGTTTATCGATTGTAGGAAAATTTAATTATGGCCTGTGTAGGCTGACACTCATAAAAGAGATAGGCCGTTCATTTCCTTCAATATCCTTTTGAGCCAATACAACCATAATATATGAATCTGAAGCAAAGGTGTAGAGTAGGAAATATTTTCCATAGTAAGGGCTGAAAAACGAAGGTGCATCAATGATAACCTACTTAATTTGAACGAAAGCATCCTTTTCTTGTTTGTCCCATTTGTAAGTCACATACTTTTTTATCATCTCCTGTAAATGCTTAACTATTTGATCATAATGAGAGATGAATTTTCACAGGAAATTAATCTTCCCTAAGAAAGACTGCATAACCTTATTATTCACTGAGAATGAGATATGTGTAATAGCTTTGACCCTCTCGAGATCGACTTTAATTCTTCTCTTTGCAATGATGTGCCCTAATAGCATCTCTTCTAACACACCAAAGATGCTTTTCTTGGGATTGAGAGAAATCCCATATTTAAGATATTGCTCAAATATTTGTTTTAGATGACATACATGGTCTAATCTTCTTTTGGAAAACATAGTAACATCATCCATATAAACAAATACACTATGACTGATACGGCCATGGAAAGTGATGTCCGTCTCTCTTTGAAATGTAGCACCAATGTTGATAAACTAGAATGGCATTCTATTGAAAGAAAATGTTCCCCATTTGGTCCTGAAAGTAGTCTTCAAATGATCTGGTTCCACCACTTGCACTTGATTGTAACCAAAAAATCCATCTAGTAGTGAAAACTTCTTAGACCCAGTTACTGTTTGGAGGATCTATTCCATGGATGGCACTGGGTAATTATCTTTATTGGATTCTCGGTTAATATTGTGGAAGTCTACACATAATATTATCTCAATAGGCTTCTTTCTAACTTGGATAGAATTTGAAACCCAAGTGTAATGTATGACTTTGAAAATGATCCGAGCGTCCAACAACTTTTTCAATTCCTTTTGGATGAGTGGTTCCATTGTTGGATGAACTTTCCTTGGTTTCTACTAGAAAGGTTTTACCCCTTCTTTTATGGGAATGAAGTTCTATATAATATGAGTATCATATGTTTTTAAATCATCGTATGTCCATGAAAACACATCACGGTACTATTTGAATAAGCAAATGAATTCTTTTCATTCTTGTGGAGAACAATATGTACCAAGGTTTACATACTTCAGATCTTCTTGAGTTCCTAAATTGACTTGTTCAGATGATAACTTTGAGCTCTGAGTCTTTGTATTGATTGGTCCTCTGAACTAGTTTTGCAGGTCATATAACTTTTTCAGTGACACCACACCTTTAGGCATAATGTTACCTTTCATTGCATTAGATTCCTCCTACAAAGCCTTATCGTTCTCATCCTCTTATATGGAAACATCTTTGAATATGTCCGCATTAGCCATAAAATGTATTATCTATTGGTTGTCAGTGAAAACATGAAAATTAGTGAGGTTATCAAGCATAGGTGGTTTATATATAATCTCAATAGAAAAACCATTTCTCAATGGTGACATCCTAGCAACTGCATTTGCTATTATATCTGCTACAACATTTCTAAGACTAGGAACATAAATTATAATAAAATATTTGAAATAATTAATCAAACACAATACCTCCTGTTGGTAGTTTTTAAGATTCGGTAAAACACAATGGATAGTATCCTGTACCTGATGAGTGACCACCTCTGAGACACTGATTACCTTAAGTAACTTCACCTTTATATCAATGGCTTTCTTTAGTCTAAGTATGATTGCTTCATATTTGGAAACATTATTTGTATACTCAAACTCCAAATGACATGAAAGGATATGCTTCTTATTACACAGGCCTATAAGTACACAACTAGCTCCAAATCCATTCTGGATCTTTGAACCATCAAAGTATAAATTCCAAATGTCATTAACCACTAAGTTGTTTCCTATACAATTATTAATATTACTATGCACATCTATATTACAATATTTATTTTCACTGGCTGGAGAAGAAGGAAGGAGCTCCAATTGTGTATCTGGTGGGATGGGTGATGGTTGTGCTTGATAACACCCATGGTTGGTTTCCAAGTAACAATTTCTAAATATTGAATCATCAAAGGAAACATGCTCATTGTGGCCCTCAAGTGGTGTCACAATGTATTTCATGTATGATTCACTTTCCACTCGAATCTGGTTATTCTTGCCCTTGTATGGAAGCCATAAATGTGACCAATATATAGAAAAATACCCTTGTAATTTACTAGACCAGTCTCTACTCAGGAGTACATCATAGGCTTCAGGGATGTCCACAATTACAATATTTATACATTGATGAACTTAGTGATCATATGATAATTGGATAATAACATTCTTGCATTCACCTATAGCTTGGATAAGAGATCTATCCAGGTGAATAATTTATGCATCCATTTTTTCCCATTCTTGCGTTTATTTTCTTAGCAACAGATAATGGCATTACATTCATAGATGCACCAGAATCAACTAAACAATTATGTACATTGTAATTAAAAATTTCAAAAGTTAACAAAAATGGAGGGAAAAGAGTGTTAGCATCTAATGTTACAACATTAACCACAAATTCAAGGGAACCAGAAGACTTACCAGACACATTTTGAGAGGTAGAAGCTTTGTCACCTAGCGAAGGTTTTGAAAAGGCTTGGACAAGTAGTTCACATTGGCCTGCTATCTTCGTCAGTTCATAGATGGAAATACTGGCTCGAGCTCTCTTCAAATCTTAAACTATGTTATAATCAATTGTTTCACCTTTAGCAGGCAGTGCTAAAGTGTCTGGAGGAGTAGCATTATTTAACATTTCCATATTGATGGAACTACTTTTACTGTTGGAGGAAGTGTTCTTAGAAGGAGTTTCATTTCCAGACTTACTTTGTGCATTATGAGCAGGATTAACCGCTAGTGAGATCCTTCTTAATAGTTGTTCCTTTAATTTATGTCTCATCACCTCTTGTTCAGAAATGGGCCCTTGACTCCTCAAGTTATACTCACCATTTTTCTACTGGAGGGGGACGCTCACTTTGTGGTGGTTCTTCAACATTCTTCTTGTTAGCATTAAGGATACAATCAAAATCATTCACTGCATGTCCAATACACATACTTTATTCCGTCGCTGCAGGTTCTTTTGTTTCTTCCATTTGTTCCAGCAGCTCATTTTCTAGTAAGGAATCCACAATGTGTGTGTCCAGAGTGTTCATGTTGTGGTTCCACTGTGGGCATGTATTTCTAAATGATATTCCTAGTGAAAAGGGAAATAGTTATCCATATCCATAATTTTAATATTCAACACAACATTTGAACTCTTGCCAGAATTACCTAGCTAATTGTTGTTGTTGTTGTTATTTGTTTGGAATTGGAAAGAATTGAGAGGCTTGCTACTGATGTAAGTCTCGCTTGACCTTCTCTTTAATTCTGAAAATTCATTGGTAAGTGATTTTACTATCCTGGTCAAGATTTCAATATCTGACAAATATTTTTCTTTAGCCTTACTTGAGGAAGCCTGAGAATTTGTGTCAGTTTCCTTGGAATATTTGGATTCATCATCATCAGTAATAACTCCAATAACAGACAATTGTTTCTCCACGATGATTACTTCTGCAAAGTTTAGTTCCAATGTCTCCTTGGCAGCTCTTTTGACGAGAGAGGAAAGGTTTGTGGGAAAGGTAGTTATATAATAATCAATAGTAATTAAATCATAAGTTTGTGTGCTTGGGGGAAAATTGTTCAATATGCGATTAAAATTTTGATTGAAGTAATTCACTTTCTTCTTTTTCCCCATCTTACTATTTCCCCATTAACATGGCGAGAGTCTTGTCATCAAAATATTTCTCCAAAAATAGTTTTTCAAATTCCCTCCAACTGTGGACTGAATTGACAAGAGGACTATAGTACCATGCTACTGATCTACCTTCTAATGTAATAGGAAAAGCCTAAAATTAACTTCATCGTACCATACCTCCAACATCCATAGATGCATGTAGAAGTCATCAATGTGATCTTCTTCCT
This sequence comes from Pinus tabuliformis, assembly GCA_031772625.1. Lineage (NCBI taxonomy): Eukaryota > Viridiplantae > Streptophyta > Pinopsida > Pinales > Pinaceae > Pinus > Pinus tabuliformis. The sequence goes on from CM062806.1 coordinate 930,270,056, forward strand.
TTGTCTTCTTATCTAGATCAGACTTTGATAACAAATTTTCTAGATGTCTGGGTATATTATGAAGATTATCTTGAAAAGAAAGAGGCTCTTGGGCCATCTAATCTAGATCCTGGTCAACCATGTCTTCTTCTTTGGGTTCCTCCTCCTTTTCAGAATCTAACAAGCCTTCTCCTTCACCATCTAAACCGTAAAAAATCTCACCAAAGAGAACAATGTCTTCCTTGTACCCTTCATTAATGGGTGGAAGTAGATCGTACTGAACTATGTATCCCAAGGACTCTACTAACTCTTCAAGAGTGGAAAAAACCAAATCTTAAACTGATGCAACTAATACAACGGTATGATTTGTTTCTTTCTTCTTAGGGTGACGTAGGACATTATGTGCAACCAGAAGTAAACCAATAGCTTTCGTAAACCGATAGATTATAGGTAGAAATGCTTAGAGTTGTTCATAGGTAACTTCATATTCCAAATCCAGGCCAAGCAGAGAATACCCTCCTACCTCAGGAATACGAGTTGGAATGGTGCTTAGAATATTTTTACCTTGTCCAAAAGATGAATGGTTAGGGTGTGTGGAGTTATCAGCCATAAAAAATTGGCTACCATCCTTCTAGCACCAAAATGTTGACAGTGCCAGATATAACCAACATATAGGGTATCTTATTGACATGATGTCCCAATTAGACCTCACATAATTTGGTGTAGGATTTCCATTCAAAATATGGCTTGGCCACCATTTACTTAAATATATGCCTTGGTTTTATCTATTTAGCACGAGAGAGAAGCACAAATGTGCTTTTGAATGAGAAAGAGAGTGTGCCTTGTGAATGTTCGATTGCAGATGTATCATGATTATTTTGCTACGGAGGGGAAATAAAGAGAGCCTCTAAAAGAGAAGTAATAATACTACCATAATGGAGACACACACGAATGAGAAAGGGTAGTATTACATCAAGTGAAATAGTTCACATAGATGTAGCGATCGTTACAATCATTACAACACATTTCCAACAAGTTAAGCACCAAAGTCACTGAAATAGTTCAATTACTTCAGTACATGTGAAAGAAAACATGAATCATAAACATTCAAAGAATAGTCTTAAAACATCCACAATCCATGTATGAAAATGTGTTGGCTGAAAGGCTTCAAGTATTAAGCAAAGTTCCAAGATACATAAGTACAATGAACATCACTAGCTCCAATAGTAGAGCATTAGAGCCACTACTTGCTCCCCAAAAGTACTAAATCTATCTCTTTAATGCCTTGTGGGAGAAGCCAAGGTTGAAAGTCCTTTGCATGATTAATGAAGATCCTTTTATAACTTGAGGCATGCACTTTTACATCCCCATGACTCTTGACTTTCAAAATCCTAATGACCTTTGGATTTGTACAACTGTTGGAATTCCAAATGACTTTTGGAATTACATATGACTTTTGGTATTACATTTCCTTTGGAATTCCATGGCTCTTTTGTCCATACATGACTCTTGTACTTCCACTTATTTTTCTTTACAATGATTACATAATTACATCATGACTTCCACATCATCATGTGATGAGACATGACAAGTCACTATCCTTGATGATTGGGACTAATAGTGACTGTCGACATGGAATTTCTTCAGTGGTGACCTGGATACCACTTGTGTCCTCATTCTGAATGCAGCTTTCAATTGTTGATGTCTTCACCCTCCAAAGGGTCTTTGATCTTATGGAGCTTTCTGAGTACTTCGATCATCAAGACTTCAATGTGTTCCTATTCTTTTAATGCTTCCTTTGTTTTCCTTCTTTGCCCGATCTTCTTTATGCATGCTTGCCATGATGTTCCTGAAATATTTGTAGCTACAATCACTCATGAAAAGCAACCATCAACCTGAAAATATCCTATTCTAACATGATTTATGCAAAAATTTTGTTCACGCCTTATCAGTGCACTTAAAAATAACAAAGAGACCTTCTGGGTGCACTTCGAAAGGTTGAAGGGATGAAGGACTGAAGGGAAGAGGCTTTTGGGCTTTGTCATGCGTTCAAGAGAAAGAGGAAATCATGGTAGGGAACATTGTGCAAGTGCCAAGGATGAAGGAGAAGGTTTCAACCTTCCTAAGTGCATTGTGCACCCAAGGGAGAGAAGGAGGGCATAGGGTGCACTCCAAAGGGTTGAAGGAGGATGATTCATGCCTTTGGGGTGCACTCATGCACTCAAGAGTCCTAGGAGAGTGCATGGCACAATCTTGAAGGCTGAAGTGGGGATATTTGTGCCTTTGGAATGCACTCATGTGCTCAAAGGGTCAATAGGGTGCATGGCGCATTGTGGAATATTGAAGGGTGGAGCTTAAGGCCTTTGAAATGTGATCATGCACTTAAATAGGGTGCATTCCTTCGGGTCAAAGGAGTGCACTCAAAGGAAGAATTGGTTTCTTAAAGGGTGCAGTTTGGAACAAGGAAGGGGCATTATGCTTAAGGACTATGCTATGCACTCTTGAAGGGCACACAATGCACTTTCAAACAACAAAGGATTCTTGATCGAGGCTAAATAGTGTGCCCACGCACTTCTTGCCTCAATGGGTTCACTTTGCAACCAAAATTTGTCTAAGTTTGAAGGATGGGACAAGGGGAGAAGATGATGAGTTCAGACATAAAACCATGTGTGACACATACCAAATCATCGATAAAATGTAGACAATCTTGAACAAGGATAAATATACATAAAAATGTCAGTTTACATACATTTCTAAGTACAATGATAAAAGTCTGTGTGACTGTGACCAAAAAGTGCCATTTTGTAACAACAAAGATGTTTTGACCATGATATGCAATAAATATGCTATAATCAATGTGATGAAACATGATATCTATCAAGAACACTTGAAACACATAGAATGAACTGAAACGACACTTGACAACCAAAGCGACACTAGATACGATGATGAAGTAGGATCCAAAATTTGAATGTATTGAAACTTTTGGAGGGTGTTGTAGCAATGACAACAAAATACTCATAACAATGTTTCAACTTCCCATTTACTTCCTCCAATGTACAAGGCTCATCATACTCAATTTAATCTTTAAATTCTAATGGAAATCCACTAACAAATCTTTCAACCTTCATTTTCTTATCCTTAAGCTATGGTACATACCTCAACAACTCTAAGAACGTAGTCATATATTATTCATATGTCATAGATCCCATATTCAACTCATAGAAACCCTTACCCTTACCATCATAGTATATCTCTTCTTAATGAAAAGTCTCTTGAACTCATGCCAACTCAACTCCTCTACCTTGATGCCTTTGACACACTTCACATATTCCCAACATATGTCTACTTTTCCCTTGAGTCTAAAAATAACTATTCTAGCCTTCACATTCTCTGTATAGTCATGCAACTCTAAGAACTTCTTCATCCCAAGTGTTAGGTTCCTATACTAATAGGAGTCACAATTTTGAATGGCTAAGGTTAAGCCTTGTAATATGTATATATCTTTTCTTTCTAGAAATGTTTTCCATATTGAAAAATAAAAAATGAAAAGAGGGTATGTCTTAAAAGAAAAATGAAAGGACAAAAGGAATAAAGAAAAAGGTCCAAAAAAGTGAAAAATATGAACCCCAAAAAACAAAAAGAGCCCATGAAAGTGTGCAAGTCTAAATGCCACTACTATTTAGTTTATGAAAAATAATGATTGTGTGCAACTTGTGATTCATGCCACAATCTAGGGTAATCAAACTATTTAATCTTGATTATGCCATGCTTTAAATTTCATGTTGATAGTTAGAGAATAAAATCTTACCAAACTGTTAATCTTGGCAGATCATTAAATTAGGTATAGTAAAATAAAAGGAGTTCATCAGTTTAATCTGAGCCCTTGGATGATATAGTGATAGAATTAGATAGTTTGCTTTGTGAAAAGAAAATAAAATGTTTTAATAAGGGTTTGCTAGTGTAAATGCACCCTAATAAAGTGAAGAAAAAATGGTAGCACAAGTAGATGGGTAAGTAGAAGAAAGGTTGCAAAAATACGATGATAGGGAAAAAAGCATATTTATCATCTCTCATCATAGGTTTCAAATGTAAATGATCAATCAAGCATGAAGATGGATTTCAGGGTCAATTGATTAACTTCCCCCATTCATTTTACCTATTTACTTAACTAATTTCCCATAATAAAGTTCTAAGTACTAAAAAAACTCCAAGTAAAAGGGGCTCATAGCATTTCTCTGACTTCTGGAGGGACCGAACCCTCGTCTCAATGACTTATAGATATCAAGTACCAAATTCCCCTCATAAAACTTCATCCCCCCTTCATTTCATTCATTTCCCTAATAAAACCCATTTTCCTAAGGTTAAAACATTATTTGCCTAGGGAAAGTAATCACCCCCATGTAAATTCCCCTTTCATATAAAAAACCCACAAAAATACTTTAGCCTAAGTTATAATGCATATATGCGAAAAGCAAACAAATCACAGAAAATACATTATGCTTAGCGCTATTCATTCCCAATGTTTTTCATATTAACTTCTAACTATTATATATTAATTCCCATTAATAACCCTTTTCCCGTATATATTAATTTCCTATATAAACTTATCCTTATACCCTAGTTTAAATATAAACTATAAGATACATCAAACCTGAAAAAAACCCACTAACTAATCGATCTGCGATTAAGTTAGGCAAAACCATGATTAAGCCCTCCACTAACAACCCCGATGGCCTAATCCCACCTTAATCCACCATTAATCTCAATACTGCCATATTTAAAGTGCCCATCGGGCCCCCCATTAACCTCTGCATGCAATCGCGCCCCGACCACCGTCTGATCTGAAGGCCCAGATCCAACACCCTACAAACCATTTTGGGCGGGATCATCCGCCAAACGATACATGCCTGAAAAATATATTTTCCATGAGACCACCCTGGCGACGTGTCAGTCACTGAGTGGAATCGGGTGGCCCCTCCCAAAAACCACCCGATGCCCATAAGCGGTGCGAAATTAACCGCTTACCGCCTCCCTGCTACGCGACAAATCAGTCACTATTGACTCGTACTCGCCAAAAAACATTTTTTCCATATAAAAGCCAAAAAGCCCCAAAAATGTATTTTTCGCTGAATTTTTGCCTGCAAGCTTCTGTACACATGCATGACACCTGCAAAATATCTAAGCCGTCAACCCATGTGCAAATTTCGCTCCAGAGAATGCCACAGACCACCCAGTCAACTGTGCAGCTTCCACAAGCACCCTTCGACCAATTGCAACTACCAGTTACCCTGCTCAGAGTCAATTTGCCTTAGTTTCAGGTATTTAAACCTGAAGTCACCAAGTGCCCTATCAATTTCAAGTTAGACCAGTCATTGAATATTTTGTTAAACTTAAAACTTAATTAAAATTACTCCAATAGACTCCATACTGCACCTTTCTAAATACTCAAACCCCGAAACTACCAAACTACCTCTAAAAACCCCAATTCAACCTTGAGCAAGCTTAATTCGAATCCACAAGAACCAAATTATGGCTGCCCCTACTGCATTGAATCTGAGACCCATCTCCATGCCCCATTTGGACCTAGACCACCTTCCCTTAGCTGATAGATATTTCCAGATAAAAGATACCACTGTCATAGAGCTTCTGCTCAAAATGCATTACAAAAGTAGGGACCAGTTCCTAAACCATGTTGATAAATTGGCCTTTGGGAGTCAAATTTTCCCAAGTACCAGTTCCCCCAAGTCCATATTTTTCTTGAAATTGTACATATGTGCTATGCTTGCTATGTCCCCAGTCACAAAACCATCATGTCTCATGACCAAAAAGTCCTTTTCACCATCACTCCTAAGTCCATCAATGAGATGCTGCAGCTCCAACCAGGGCCAAACCTAACTCTCCTCTCAATTGGAGACCTATTGGACTTATATACCAAACTCAGCTCTACAAGATTGACCCAATTGATCCAAACCTTCATTGTAGAAGAGAATTATACCCCCAAAGACCCCCTTCCATATGTAGCAACTATATTTTCTCCTTGGGGCCGAAATATTGTATCCATGATATCTTGTATTTTGTGTTACTCCAAAAGTGAGTACATTGATGAAACCATCCTAGCTTTCATGTCCATCTATACCCCAGGACAACCTCTTGCAACCATTTATGACTTTGCCACATTCATAGCTGACAGAATGCATGAGCAATGCACAAGAATGGGAAATGAAAGGGTTTTCAAGTACTCCTCAGTACTATACCACATGTTCCTCTACTTCCAAGTAGATAAATTCAGACTTACCTTGCAAAAGTTGGACACCAAGGGCCAACCAAGATCAGTCATCTTCTGGACCCCATTAACTCATCAATATTCCTCCCCTTATTCATACAATGAATTCATAGATTCCTTTGTCCATCCTGTGATGACCATGCTCAGTGGAACCCCTCCACCAAGAATCAATCCTAAGATTAGGAGAGTCCTTCATCTAAACATCGATCATCAGGTGGGATATTGGTACTTGTACCAAAACCACATTGAAATCAAGATTTATGGGTGCCAGCTTGCCCCATACAAACTACCTAAATACCTCCCAATGAGGTTATTTGCCCTCGAGTACTATAGGCAGATAATAAATTCAGATGAGGTAAACTTTGTCAAAGCCAAAATTAAAGCCCAGCTCAAGATCAAAGACCAATTGGGTCCTTTTATTTGTAATAGCAGAGAAGTTGGAAAGGAGTCAAACCTGATCCTTTAGAAATTAAAATTAAAACAAAGCTTCATATGGAGATAGGATCCCTTGGATTTCATCTGCAAAAGAAGGCAGAAAAACAAGATGGCTCCCTATATCCATCAACGTATCCCTGAGATAGAAAAGTATGCCAACCAATTGCAATGGGTGGAAAACACTTTAGAGGACAGGGACAATACTGAAGTTGTTGTGGAAAAAACATTATTAGATCTGGAAAATCAACTTGATGAAAATTCATTTCTGCAGGTACCACCATTAGGAAGGGACAGTGAGCACTCCCCTTATCATGCAGACTCCTTTGAATGAGGAGAAAAATCCCAAAATGGGCAGGGAGGAAGGATCAAGTTCAGGGACACAAGCCTTCAATGTTCAATATGAAAGAGGCCAAAGAAAAATGCCTAGACTCAATCCTATGTCAGAACAGGAAGACACTGATGGCTCAGTTGAAATAATTGATTTTGAGCCAGAAAGGAGTAAAGGTACTGCTCCTTCAGAGGAAACACAACCCCCATCATCCTCAGGAACCCAGATGATACAGAGATAGATGAGTGTAGAGGCCTTGTCTTTCAGCAGGCCAGCAGACCAGGATAAAAGTATCAAAGATAGATTCAAAGAGATAAAAATGAGGAATGAAATGTTGAAAGCTAAGACATATGCTCAACTTTTCAAACTTTCTACTCTAGGTTAGAATAGATTGATGTCAGCCTTTGACATCAAAGAGGGGAAGATGCAGGTGTCCTTCATTCAACCAAATGTGTAGCAACCAAGGGCACCCACTGACTATAAGAAAGTTGATTTTGAGGTGTTGGCCAGGGATATTCACCCTATGGACCAAATAGAGTTTCACAAGCAGGATGGAGAAATGATCTACTCCACCTTGACAGGGAAGTCCATAATTGTTCATCAACTGCAAAGTTCCCTAAACAACATTTTAGCTTAGCTTGAACAGGCTTCATCACAAGCCAAGGATAAGAGAATCAAGTCTTTGGAAGACTTGATCATAGAGATGGGACATGATACCAAAGATATCAAAGCAATAGAGGAGTTAATAAAAAACAAGAACAAGGAGATTGCTTCACTGAAGAAGCAACTAAAGATGCCCTCCTTGCATCATCCACAAACATAGGAGGTGTTATAGTCTCAAACTCAGCATGAGGACTTAATGGATTTAGTCCTTAAGCTGAATGCTCAGATGAGGAGCATGGAGAAGGAATTGGATGCCTCAATCCAATCGAAGAAAGCTGAAGTAGGGACCACACCAGAAACTTTAATCCCTACAGTGACTACTGTAGTACCATCTACATTGGCTCCAAAAAATCCTATAGTCACTGCCTCGCCCATCACCACTGCAACATCTACATCAGCAGCTTCTACAATAGCAGCAGGCACAACAACAGATGAAGCAGCCAAGCTTGTTCATGCCAAGGAAGAAATGTCTATTCAGACAAACGAGATAAACAAGCTAAAGGAACAGGTGGTAAGCTTAGAAATAGACTATAAGCTTGCCAAGATTATGCAGAAAGAGGAGGAACATAAGGCTGCAAGGATAAAGGAAAAGATCAAGTTAATGGAAAGAGACTTGACATTAAAGGAGCCTCTTGGAGAAGCCAAGGAAAAACTGTGGGCCAATATCATTGACTCTGTCAATGATATTTGGCCATCCATACAGGTCATATTCAAGCATATTGATCTCATAAGATTAATAACAGAGGCTATTGAGAAAGTGAAGATAGAATTAGGCAACAGACCTAGAGATGCTACCAGGCTCATCCAGTTCTTAAATTCAAAGAACAAGTACCAACTACAGGAACTAGAAATTGAAGACAGGACTGCTACTATTCTGGAGGTAAAGAAAGTCCTCACCAAGAGGGACCTTATGCATAAGTTAGAGGAAAAGAGCAAGGAAATGCAAGTAGCCATTGACAGGTTCATGGCTAAGTTTGATAAGCTAAAGGAAAAGGGATTACCTAATCCCTTAGTCATTCATGATAAACTTATGGAACAAGGAGATTACAATGACAAACTCAGGGATGTAGCAAGGTAGCAAGTGGCTACTTCACAGGTTTCGGGAATATCAACAGGAAAGGTACTGTACAATGCCTTTGAAAATCTATTTTACCTCTAGCATGAGGTAAAACATCTATTTGTAAATAATCCTTCATTTTCCAAATACGCCGAGGCAGATGAAACTTACCGGAAAACGCTGAGTATCTGGTTACCAATAGGTCAAGAATGGGAAAAGTTGACTGACTTACTATAGAAGATCACACTTAAAGGTCAAACACACAATCAACGAGGTAAAAGGGCATCATATTCAAAGGTTACAGGGTCAAAGAGTATCCGTGTCAAAGGGTATCAGTATAGAAGACAACAGCCTTTGGCCAGCATAGAGCATAGCAACCATAAACTTCTAGTTAAACCATAATAAAAGGGACAACAAGAAAGCAGTTCAATAGCTGTCTCTATTTTCTTGCAAGAAGATATTTTGAATTTCCTTGATTAATTCCCAAGTTAGTTTGGGATATTTTGTAAATTTTTTTTTGTATAAATACTTCACAAATCAAAGTATGTAGGGGTGGATTCTTATACTTTCAATAGAATTTTGTTCAAAGATTGTAAAAGCTTTTGTATCATTGACTGGGCCAGCATGCTGGATTGATGAATAAAGATCAGATATTTCAAGGGATTCATGTGTAAAGTGGAGTACAAATGAGTAATTCTCTTGTGTTGTTTTATCTCTCTTAAAGTTGTTTCATAATCTTAAAATTTTCAGAAGTCTGAATGTTTTAACTTGAATATTATTTCAGAATTTGCTTAACTACACTCTGTCTTATTGTTATACATTCTTTATGTTTTCTCTTAAACTATCTTATCTAAGGAATTCTTAGCTTCTCCTTCGCTTCCGTAGTTTCTCCTCTGGTCTATAGTAAAGGATTCTTAATTTACCTTTACTCATGATTCACTGTTGTTCCCCCATCTTAGCCTCGTTCTGAGGATTCTTGATTGCCCTCTCACCTCCATTAAGACTCATTTCACCATTTAGTCCAAGGATTTGTACTTCAATTTGCTATCTTGCCCCTCGAACATTCCCTTTAGTGAGTTAATTCCAGTCTTTGACTCCATTGCCCAATGGCCTAAAGGCATCAACCTATCTGCCTGTTTTAAGGATTCCACCACCAAATCTTCATACAAATCAAAACCCCCCTGAACTCTAGAACTAGCCTAATATGTAAGCAAACATAGCTAAATTATATATAGAGATCCCTCTCTGAGCCATAGGTTGGCTAGAGCCTATGCTTAAAAGTTGGTTTGTGGTTACCTCGAAGCCTTCCCTTCTTCAAAAAATTCTAAGGAAAAGTTTTGAGTGATAACATAGTGGCGACCATACTAGGGAACGAAAACCTCAGTCTCCTAAAACTTGAAGGAAATCTTAATCATCATCTTGAGCCCCTCAAAGTCATTTTTTACAGAAGTTTTAAAATTTACACTAAAAAACATTTTAAAAGTTATAATTCTGGCTACTAGGAAAACTCATTATACCAGGGCCAACCCAGATTCAAACCCTGTTGTTATTGTGGATGATCCAGATAGAATTATAAGAAAATCCAAAAATGAAGAGAGTTTAGCTGATAGAACACCATTAGTTAAAGCTAATTGATGTCCTGATGAGTAGTTGTTTTTAGAATATTTACCTTTTGATGTGTAATTTGATCTCTCATTGTTTAGAACAAAATCTGAAAGTGTGCTTAATGAAACTGTTCTAGATCCTGATTTTATTGTAGACCTTGAAGTTCAAAGAGCTAATAGATCAATTGACGAATATATTCTGAACACTCCACTATCATCCATTAATACTGCTCTAACTGCTGAACTTTCTGCTCAATCCTCCAATGTTATTAATACCCCTTCCATCACTACCACACCATCTATTATTTCTACTACAATTCATTCCACTGGCCCATTCATTCCACAGCTCCCAATACAACCTAGAATCATGTTTCCACCTATAGACACTCCCACTTCACCCATCAGCCCTTTGAGTTCACTTATAGATACTTCCATCTCCCCTATACACACAACTATCCCTTTTATCCCAATTTACATTATAGAAACCCCTTCATCCACTGTTAATATTTCAGTTTCATTTGTAGATATTCCAAATTCCATTGTTAATACTCCAGTTTCAATTGGCAATCTTCCATTTTCAACTGTAAGCACTACTAGCTCATCCATCTCCACCTCAACCCAAACTAATCTTCCCTTATCCTCGAGCCAAGCCAAGGCTTTATTCATGGCCAATAGATATGCCCCTTTGGTGTTACCTGGTTAGTTACATGACTTACCTCAGGACTATCAAAGCAAAATTCAATTATTTGATGCTACAGGCCTATACATTGCTCAACAACATGTTAATAGAATGAACGATTATTTTGAGTTACATGAGATAGATGATGCAGATGTAAGAATGAGGCTTTTTTCCCAAACATTAGCTGGGGAAGTTAGAACCTGGTTTAGAAACTTAGCTGCTGGTAGTATTGCAGATATGACAAACTTTCATAGGATGTTCATCGAGAGATGGGAGAGGAAGAAAAACCCATTGTAGATACTTTATGAGTATGAGAACATTAGGAGAGGTCCTAAAGAATCAGTTCAAGACTACTGCACCAGGTTTAATAGCACTTACAATGCCATCCCGACCAACCTTAAGCCTCCTCCTGATCTCGCAATGATGAAGTTCCCTGATGGTTTTGATCTAGATATGGCATACCAACTTAGGGAAAGAGAGCCTACAACCCTAGAGCAAAGCCAAACCAATGTAGTAAAAGTAGAGGCTAATATTTTAGCCAAAAAAGCCCAAGCAAAGTTAGAAAGGAGAGTAGGATTTGCTGATGAAGCTTCAACGTTTGATGGTAAAGTAGATCTTTTGGCCAAAACTGTAGAAAGAATCATGGATAGACTTGACAACCTAGATATAAAAACATGGGATAATCAACAAACACCCCTAATTAGGAATGCTAATTTCAGAAAAAACCAAAATCAAAACCAAAACACAGGAAAGAATGGACCTGATCAAAACATTAGGCCCCCTTTTCAAGAAAACTATGCAGAATCATCTGATCCTGATGATCCAGAACAAGATACCCAAATCAATCTAATGGGATTAGATGATCAAAACCCTGTATTCCTCTCCCAGGATGAGGAAGAATTACATATGTTACAATAGCTTCAAACCCAGTCTAGAGAGTCATTTGACTATAAACAGGGATATGACTCTGCCATATTTGAAGTGCACAAACAATATAACTTGAGAAGTAAAAAGAATGCTAGTCCTCCTGACCAAACTAAGAAAGCAATGGAAAATCAACCCAAAATAACAAATAAAGTTCCTGTTTCAGAGGTACTTCAAATCCTCCCTAGACCAAACCAAAATCCCCTAGTCCCATCATTGAAGAAATAACTACCAACCAACCCTCTGTTGAGCCACCATCCACATCAGTTCCACTTAAAGAACCAGAGAAAAACACCTATAATGCCAGATCTGAAATTCCTCATAAGGAAATCCCAAGTAAACAAAAGGAAGATAATTCCACTCAAAACCCTATTTCAAAGGTCTACAACCCTTCCTCATCATTCAATTTGGGAGTAGAGATATCCAAGCTGAAAATTTCAGTCCCTTTGACTGAACTAGTTAAAAACGAAACTTACAAATCACAGGTAAATCAGACCCTGAACATTACTGAAAACGAAGACTCAGTTAACTTGTTTGATGATAAACTAGAATTAATATTTGGACTAGATGTTAATGGAAAACCGCAAGAAGGAGGAGTTCTGCCTTTTTACATTAGCCTTAATATTCATGACAAAATACTACACAATGCCATGTTAGATTCTGGGGCTTCTCACAACCTAATGCCAAAATTAGTAATGGAAAAATTGAAACTAGACATTACTAGACCTTACAAGGACTTGTTCTCCTTTGATTCAAGTCAAGTAGAATGTCTAGGGTTAATCAAAGATTTGTGTATTACTTTAGTCCAATATCCTGCCAAGAGCATCCTCATGGACATTGTAGTGGCTGATATCCCACCAAAATATGGCATGTTGTTATCTAGATCTTGGGGAGCCAAGCTTCAAGGATCCCTCCAACTGGATATGTCATATGCCACAATTTCTGTGTTTGGACAACCCAAGAAACTGTACAGAGAAACTTTCATGAAATACATGGTAAGTAGCCAAGATAGACCTCAAAACTATCCTATCTACTCCATGCATTCAGATGTAGACTCTTTTATTATGTTCAACATTGATCAAACACCAAATGAAACTCCTAACAGTGTTGTTGCAGAACCAAAAGAAATTGCAGTTTTCACTGCTAATGAATCTAAAGAGACTTCAGAATTGTGCAATGAAGAAAGTAATTAGGTTGCTAGAAATAAAAATAAATGGGATACTAATGATGAGAACTATGTACATGAAATCTTATGGCATTTAGAATTTGATGGCTCTGTAAATAAGTTAGGAGCAGGAGTAGGAGTATGGATTTATAATTTAGAAAACAATCACTCAGAGGGCCATGCCTATAGGTTAAATTTCAGATGTACCAATAATATGGCCGAGTATGAGGCTTTGATTCTAGGTCTCAAGGTAGTTAGGAATTTAGGTGCTCAAAGATTTTCAGTCATAGGAGACTCAGAGCTAGTTGTAAATTAGATTGAGGGTGTATATATGACTAAAGACACTAGATTATGTTATTATAGAGGAACCATTGTAGAAATACTCAATACTTTTCTAGAAACACAGCTTGTAGTAATTCCTAGGAAGCACAATATGCAAGCCCATAGTTTAGCAATGTTTGCTAGTAACTACAGGTTACTCTTTCAACGTAACCCTCAGTACACTACTGAGGTCAAGAACAAACCTTCAATCCCAGATAATGTGCATAACTGGCAAGTATTTTCAAATGATAGAGAGATAAACAACTTTTTAACTCTAGAAGAAGAATTTGCACATAGTAACATAGACACTAATACATCCATAGATCTTAACTCTAGGGATGAAGTAATAATAAATGAGCTAGAAGGTAATGAAGTAGATAGTTTTAATCCCACTAAATTCACAAGGTTAGATATAGACAACCTAGAACAGGTTGAGATTGATGAAACAATTAATGAAGAAAGCAAAGTAATTAATATCAAGGATAATTTATTACCAAAAGGTTTAACCCCTCTGGAAGACTTATTCAATTCAAATGATGTTCCTAGGAAGCCTAAAATGGAACCATTAAAATCTGATATTGAAGAGTGTAACATAGGCACTGAAGACAATCCCAAGCTAATCAAACTGTCAAAGTCACTCCCTTCAACAGAAAAGGTGAAATACATTGAGTTATTGAAAGAATTTCAGGATGTCTTTGCTTGGAGCTATGAGGACCTTAAATCCTATGACACCAGCATCATCCAACACACAATTCCTCTCAAAGAGAATAAAAAACCTTTCAAACAAAAGCTTAGGAGAATTAATCCTATCTTATTACCTTCAATAGAAAAAGAAATTAAGAGAATGTATGATGCCAAGATAATTGCACCAATAAGGTTTTTTGAATGGGTGTCAAACTTGGTCCCAACAAGGAAGAAAAATGGTGAGATCAAACTCTGTGTAGATCTCAGAAACCTGAATAAATCATCACTTAAAGACAATTACCCTCTTCCCAAAATGGACCACATATTACAAAGGGTAGTAGGGTCAACCAGAATCTCATTACTGTATGGGTTTTCTGGTTACAATCAAATTTTGGTTCACCCTAACGACCAACCCAAGACTGCTTTTACCACTCCTTGGGGCACCTTTATGTATGTCAAAATGCCTTTTGGACTAATGAATGTAGGAGCCACTTTCCAAAGGGCTATGGATATAACCTTTGCCAAAGAAATCCATTATTTCCTTGTGATATATCTTGATGATATTACTGTTTTCTCAAAATCAGACAATCAACATCTAGATCATCTAAGGCAGGTCTTTATAAAATGAAGAAAGTATGGCATCTCCTTGAACCCCAAGAAATCTTTATTTGGATTGGAAGAAGGGAAATTGTTAGGGCATATCATTTCTAAAGATGGAATAAGAATATATCCTGCAAGAATTGAAGCCATGTTGCTGATACAACACCCTAGGAATATTAGAGAACTACAAGCCCTTTTAGGAAAGATTAACTCCCTTAGAATATTTATTTCTAACCTAGCAGAGTTAATTAGGGCACTAAATAACATGTTGAAAAAAGATTTGACCTTAAGTTGGACTGTTGAAGCTAAGAAATCATTTGAAGACATCAAGCTAGCCTTGACAAAAACCCCGGTATTAGTTAGTCCCAAATTTGATAGGGATTTCATTTTGTTTTCCTTTTTTTCCGAGCATACAATAGCTGCAATTTTACTGTAGAAAAATGACCAAGGATATGAACAACCCATTGCTTTCTTTAGCAAAGCCTTGAGAGATGCTCTTTTAAAATACAACATAATGGAGAAACACGCATTGGCTTTAGTCAAAGATATCAAAGATTTTAGGGTATATATCTTGTATTCTCATATAGTAGCCTATGTTTCCAATTCTGTAGTCAAAGACATCCTGACTCAGGAAGGTCCTGATGGGAAAAGGGGAAGATGGATTGCTACTATCTTAGAGTATGATATAGAGATCAAACCCACAAAGTTAATCAAGGGCCAAGGATTAGCCAAACTTATGGTTGAGTCAAACTGTCAGGCCTTAGACATAAACTTTATTGCTGCACTAGATGAAGGAGAGGAGATGGCGACTCCACTGATTAGTCAGGAATTTGGTGAATCACCATGGTATGCTGATGTCATTTACATTTTACTAAACTTACAGGCTCCTCCTGGATTATCTAGAACCAAAGGTAGGTTTTTAAAAATGAAATCCTTGAAATTTTGTATACTTGATATTGCTTTGTTTTGGAAAGATCATGAAGGAATTCTCCTTAACTGTTTGATAAAAGATGAGGCTGACAAAGTTCTATAGGACTTTCATGCAGGTGACTATGGTGGACACCTCTATTGGAGAACCACTGTAGATAAAATATTAAGGGCAGGTTTCTACTAGCCAACTTTATTCTCTAATGTCAAGAGATTTGTGACCTCTTGTCACAAGTGTCAAATTTTTGAAGGGAAAAGAAAACTTCTACAATTACCCCTTAAACCAATCACTGTTGAAGTACCTTTTCAACAATGGGGTTTAGAATTCATTGGTGAAATTCACCCACCCTCCTCTGCCCAACATAAGGGGATCCTCACAGCCACAAACTATTTCAAAAAATGGATAGAGACCATACCTTCAACGCAAGCCATAGATACTGTTATCATTAACTTCCTTGAAGCCAAAGTTCTGTCTAGATTTGGATACCCAACCAAGCTCATTATTGATAATGCAGCAACTTTTAAATCCAAACGAAAGATAGAATATTTTAATAAGTATCACATTACCCTAGGTCATTCTACAACCTACTACCCTCAAGGAAATGGACTGGCAAAATCTTCAAACAAAAGCCTGGTGAAAATTATTAAGAAGTTACTGGAAGATAATAAGAAAACATGGAATAAGAAGTTAGTCAAAGCCTTATGGGCTGACAGACTGACTACCAATAAGTCAATTGGTACATCTCCCTATCAGCTAGTTTATGGCATGGAAGTTGTTTTTGAACCAAACGATATCTAGAGGAGAATTAACCAGACTATTCATCTCCAACAAACCAGAGAAGAGGTCTACATCATATCTCAAGTTGTGTAGGAAAAGATAGAAAAGATTTTTGATAGAAGGAACAAGGAAAATGATTTCTACTTAGGTGATAAAGTACTCAAGTGGGACTCGAGAAGGGAAGATAAGGGTAAGCATGGGAAATTTGATTTCCTATGGAAAGGCCCCTATATCATTTATGGTTACAGAGGGAAGAATGCTTTCTTCCTTAAAGGACTAGATGGTATTGAAGAAGGAGGAGGACTAGTGAATGGTCGAATGCTCAAACATTACATAGAACCTAGTTACTAATTGTTATTTCCCATGTGTGTATATTTTATTTTGAAAAAGTCTAGTTTGGATTGGATGGTAAACCTTTAGAGTTGAAGCTCGGAGAGAAGGCACAAAGTTTTTAAGGATTTATTATCATAAGTATGAATAAAGCAGGTTGAAAGGTGATAAATCAAAAGGTAAGTGAAGTCAAAATTCCAAGGCTATTGATCTCAAAGTTCTTGACATTTCACAAGGAAATTCCATCCCCAAGTGGAGCCATTGTTAGGTTCCTATACCAATAGGAGTCATAATTTTGAATGGCTAAGGTTAAGCCTTGTAATATGTACATACCTTTGCTTTTTGCAAATGTTTTCCATATTGAAAAATAAAAAATGAAAAGAGGGTATGTCCTAAAAGAAAAATTAAAGGACAAAAAGAATAAAGAAAAAGGTCCAAAAAAGTGAAAAATATGAACCCCAAAAAACAAAAAGAGACCATGAAAGTGTGCAAGTCTAAATGCCACTACTATTTACTTTATGCAAAATAATGATTGTGTGTAGCTTGTGATTCATGCCACAATCTAGGGTAATCAAACTATTTAATCTTGATTATGCCATGCTTTAAATTTCATGTTGATAGTTAGAGAATAAAATCTGACCAAACTATTTAATCTTGGCAGATCATTAAATTAGGTATAGTAAAATAAAAGGATATCATCAGTTTAATCTAAGCCCTTGGATGATATAGTGATAGAATTAGATAGTTTGCTTTGTGCAAAGAAAATAAAATGCTTTAATAAGGGTTTGCTAGTCTAAATGCATCCTAATAAAGTGAAGAAAAAATGGTAGGACAAGTAGATGGGTAAGTACAAGAAAGGTTGCAAAAATATGATGATAGGGAAAAAAGCATATTTATCATCTCTCATCATAGGTTTCAAATGTAAATGGTCAATCAATCATGAAGATGGATTTCAGGGTCAATTGATTAACTTCCCCCATTCATTTTACCTATTTACTTAAATAATTTCCCATAATAAAGTTCTAAGTACTAAAAAAACTCTAATTCAAAGGGGCTCAAAGCATTTCTCTGACTTCTGGAGGGACCAGACCCTCAGCTCAATGACTTATAGATATCAAGTACCAAATTCCCCTCATAAAACTTCATCCCCCCTTCATTTCATTCATTTCCCTAATAAATCCCTTTTCCTAAGGTTAAAACATTATTTGCTTAGGGAAAGTAATCACCCCCATGTAAATTCCCCTTTCATATAAAAAACCCACAAAAATACTTTATCCTAAGTTATAATGCATATATGCGAAAAACAAACAAATCACAGAAAATACATTATGCTTAGCGTTATTCATTCCCGATGTTTTTCATATTAACTTCTAGCTATTATATATTAATTCCCATTAATAACCCATTTCCTGTATATATTAATTTCCTATATAAACTTATCCTTATACCCTAGTTTACATATAAATTATAAGATACATCAAACCTGACAAAAACCCACTAACTAATCGATCTACGATTAAGTTAGGCAAAACCATGATTAAGCCCTCCATTAACAACCCCGATGGCTTAATCCCGCCTTAATCCACCATTAATCCTGATACTGCCATATTTAAAGTGCCCGTCGAGCCCCCCATTAACCTCCACGAGCAATCGTGCCCTGACCACCATCTAATCTGAAGGCCTAGATCCAACGCCCTACAAACCATTTCGGGCGGGATCATCTGCCGGACAATACTCGCCCGAAAAAGTTGTTTTCCACGAGACCACCCTGGCGACATGTCAGTCGTTGAGTGGAATCGGGCGGTGTTGTGGCTAGCAACAACCCCCCTTTTTATTTAGTATTAGTAATAACACTAAATAAATGGGGACCCTTCTAAAAAATAAAAAAACTAGCACTTAGAATTCCCTTTTAATAAAACACACTATCATAAACTTAGGAAAAACATCCGCAAATGTAAAATCTTAAGTATTATGAAAAGTCTCAAATAAAATCGTTCTCTTAATGATGAACATCGCATCGCAAAAGGGCAACGGAGGGCATCATATATAAAGAAACTGTCGGAATTGCGAAAACGCGATGATGCGAGATCGCGAGCCACACAGATTCATCGCATATCGCAGATCCCATATGTCGCAGCGCCACCTAAGATAAAACGTCCCGATATTGTGAAATGAGATAAAGCATCTCGCAAATCGCATCTTGCCGTCACATAATGAAGCAAAAGATTGTTAACGAAGAAGGATTAGCGATATTGCGATCTGTGATATTGCAAAGCAAATCGTAAAATCGCTTTATCACAGATCAATAGGGCTCACAGTTCGATGAAATATTTCTCATCATCCGATACCGAGTTATGGGCATTAACGTCAACTTAGTGGTTTATTGATGGTTATTTATGAGAAATGATTTAGATCTGAGCAAAAGGGTTATTTCACGCAAGGTGATATATTTGATGTGATTTTGAAATTAAGAGCTTTCTCATCACCTTATTACTTACCATCATTCATTATCTTTCTTATTGTGTCTTAGTTCTCTACTTGTGAACTTACAGGAGTAGTATGCAGAACAATACACAGAGCAGTGCGCAGAACGTGATGGGGAAGAAAGGAAAAGCTCAGGTATCTGAAAAAACAGAGATGACTCCATTATTCACGGACACCACCTGTACCAGAGAAGCAGGGATATCTACTTGGGAAGGCATGTATAGTCTGCTGGAGGAAGAAAACCCGAGAGTCATGGAGGTTATAGCTACGACAGATGAACGTGGGTCATCTGAAGCATCACTTACAGAGCTTGCATGCTCATTCTTACACCATATCGTAGCAAGGCCAAAAATACTTCCCTATACAGATATGGTCAAATGGGTGATAGACGATGCTGATATAACGGACAGGAAGTTCAGGATGCGAAACCAGGAAGTTATAGGATCATTTACCCCACAGAATTTAAGACGCATGTATCATTTACCAGAGCCTCAAGCTAGCTATAACAAACAGTTCGTCGAGAAATTCGCCAAGGAGAATGAAGATTTGGCAGAATGCCCCAAAAGCTGGTCAGCGAAGGAAGTGCCGTTAAAGAAGGATAAATATGGTATGTACAACACTCGTTCCCTCTCTTCTCCATATCGTTTCGCTGCTACAATGTTATGTAGGCTATTCGAAAAAACTGATATCAATAAGTTTTCATTCAAGTGGCTACCCCTACTCGATGAGGCCACCAATGCCACTATAATGGAGTGGGCCCAAATATTGTCTAATAACTTAGCCTCTGCTATTTGGCATTATTGGTCTAAAAGGACTCCTTTTCAGAGTATTTACCCCCCCTTCTTTCGAGTTGCCTATGTCATGGACGCTATCTGTTTTGTTTCTAAATTTCCTCTCATGGGTTGGAAATGGATGGTACAGAATCCCTTACCCATTCAAGTCTACCATAAGGAACTGTGGGATTCTAAGTTCACCCCATATCTTTATAAAATCTACCATGGAGTTATGCTACCCATTCAGAAGATGTTATATAATACAAATGCCCCAAGATTTTCTCCTGAAGCTGAAATTGATATTCTCCCTATGGGAAGATGGTTCGGAGAATAATTTTTCACTTATATTAGAGTATTCAGAAGCATTACCTCTCCTCATGTACTTCCCTTGTATGTTCTTGACAAGTTGATGGCCCAGGAAATAGCCTACCAAACCTGCAGGGTTGGAGGAATGAGAAGAGAACTTAAGGACAAGAAAAAGGCAATCTGGCTGCAATTCCCTGTGGTCTGTGGGGCTTTTGTATTGTTTGATCTAGGTCATGCTTTCAATGAAGTAGACAACATGTTGAGTCTAAGATTACTTAAGTTCCAAGGGAGACAGTTTAATCCCTTTGATGAGATAAATAATTTTACCACGGTAGTTAAAATAATGGTATTCACTAAGGAAGATGATCCCTTCGACAACATTTTCTAGCAGAAAAGCACACTCAGGGACATCTTAAACCTAGCCCAAATCCAGTTTGGCCCAGCAGAATTCCAAGAGTTTAAACTCTACAGAGAACGAAAATTAGCAAATCTCCCCTTGGACAATATGCACATAGAACCAATAAGGGAGCCCACTCGTAGCATTAGTATGAGTGGAAGCTTGGGGCAAGACAAGTCTAAATCTAATTCTGAAAGAGAATCGCCAGAAAGGTCTAGACGGTCAGAGAGTGATCACAATAAGAGTGAAGGATCAGTCAGGGATACTGCCCAATCCAAGGAGAATCCTGAGCAGCAAGTGTTGCTACCAAAACAGGTGGAAATTCCCACTCCCCTCATCCAACCAACAAAGCCATTAAGAACAGAGCTGGAGAAAGAATGGGAAAACTTTAATGAATTGATCAACATAGGGGAGCAAAACATGGAGACACCAAGGAATCCAACACAGACAATCACAGAAATGGTGATTGAAATAGTTGTCAACGCTCAAGAAACTGAGCACATTCCCATAGCTCCATCATTTGAAATTATATTAAATATAGAGGAAATCCCTCCTCTAGATGTGTTTTACAGTCTGTAGCACAAAGCCATGGTCAGGAGACAGAGAAAGAAGTGAAAACTAGACAACATGCTCTCACCTGAAGCAGAGCCGTTGGATGTCCTTTGGCAAGACCCTACCACTAATCCGACAAAGAACCTGATTAGATTGTCCCAAATCACAGGAGCTTATGCTTCTGCTACTATTGAAAAAGCATCTGAAGTTCAACTATTGCTTAAAGATAAAGAGGATAAAATCCTATTTTTGCAGCAACAGTTACAACAGGCCAGCGTTAGCCGGGAAGCGAAAGAAAACTTGGTAAAGTTACAACAGGACTTCTAGCAAATGTAGCTGGGTTATCAAAGCAGTCTCGCCGAAAAAGAACAACAATTACAGGCCACGTTAGAAATGCACAAATATGATCCTAAAGTCACAGAATTTGTCACAGAAGCCCTTGCCTTGAATGACCAACTCTTGCAACAGCAGGAAACACTTTGCCAAAGAATATTGCAATGGAACTCTCACTGCGAAATGAGCGACAAAATCACAAGTCAAGTCGTAGATTTGCGACTTGATTATGATTTAATTGATAAGAAAGTTTCTAACTATTTGAATTGGCAGGAATCAGAGGAAGGCATTTAAGCAGGGTTGCCCAAGACCAATGAATCCCACAAAGAAATGTTGTTTAATAAATGGGATACGCAGATCAAGAAAGTAGAACAGGCAGCAGAAGAAGCAGCGACAACAGCAAGCAATGTCATTGATTGTGTCAATGAAAATCTGCACAGAGCCAACCTGATATCAGAAACCGCTCCAGGATTTCTCCCAAAAACGCAGCAACTACAAACAAGTTGGAGACAGAAAGCTGAAGAAAAGGCAGAGTCAATCAAAAAGTTAACTAAGTTAAATTGGGACACTTACTGGCAATATTTGGTGAAACCACATAGTCAGTGTATGACTCTGAAGTGCCTTACAAATTCCGCCGAGAAGATAGCGCCAACGCTTGCTGATTCTGTTTTCGTAGGACAATTAAAATCGGAGGTCGGCCAACCGACACTCCTGAAGCCGATGTTGGATGCTTGCGACTTAAGAGAACAGATGCATAGTTGATCTTTAGATACAGTTTCAGTTTTATTTTCATTTTATTTTTGCTTTAGATGAGGATGGTCATTTAAACCTCCTCCTATATTTTTGTAATAACTATTTTTAGTCTTTAGTTAGTAGTATTTAAACCCCTCTCATGTATTTAGAGAGGGGTCCAGAAATTTGTCAAAAAACAGTTCTTCAGAACATGCACTTCTGCACCCTCTGAGGAGGTTTTTGATAAATGAATGGAACGAGATTTATTTATATCTGTGTTTAATGTCTACTACTGAAATGCACTTTTGTACTCTTAGTAGATATTGAATTATGAGAAGATAAATCTATATTGCTGAAGCTCATGAGTAGGACTTATTATCAATGGTACTTTTATCTCTTAATGATTTCTACTTATGCGTCAAGTGATATGTTATTTTCAGTTGTTTATATATGAAGGCCTGAATGTTCAGTTATCATTTGGCACTTTTGTACAGTGGTAACTATTCTTTTTATGCTGAGTGTATGAATAACTTATTATGCGATATGCTTATCATAATTGTTTCGGCTAATTTGTTATACGAAACAATTTACTTTTAATGGATTCTTTTCTCGTAGCAATTGAATAATATTTATTACCGATTGCTGTTGGAAACTATTTTAGATTGCATAAGTGAAGAGTTAAATCCCAGGATAGTTTTTAGAATTAGATGTTTCCATTCATTAGAATAAAATTGCATGTGTTAGATTAGATTTAAATTAAAATCATTCTCTTTAGAAACTTTTAGAAAATAAAACATCATCCCTTAGCATCATCACAAACAAATTGGGAAACTGGTCCCATTATGCCAGTCGAAACCACTATCCGAAACGGAAAAGGAGCTGCTTTCAAGGTCCGGATCGGGTGGTTATCCCCCTTATTGTAGACCCGATTTTCGGGGCTTCAACATATTTGGCACTAGAAGGAGGGCCTGAACTGTGAATGGCTAGTAAATCTAAATCCAAAATCCATTCTGAGAGTAAATCGCCCTCAACATCTCCCCCGACTTCTCCATCGCATTCTGAGTCTTTAAATCTTAAGCGAGAAGTTGAGAAAACAACAACCACTGCCGCAAACCCGAACATTTCAGATAAATCTACTATCGAACCCCCTGAAGTTGAGTCTTTAATCCATAAACTTCAAGGATTTTCCATATCACCGCAGAAATCTAAATTATCTCAAGGTAGTGTGACTTCACAATATATTCCTTCTCATCCTCTTACCAGATTACAAAGTGAAAATCTTGGTATTGAACCAACCAAATTACCTCTGCCTAAAAGGAAAAGAGCAAGAAAGACACCTCTAGAGTCTGATAGTGAGACTCTTTCATCATCATCATCCATTCCATCTTCTCCATTGCAAAGTCAACTATCCATTCCTCCACTTCATATCGTTGTTCAACAGAGTACTGGAACTTCGACATCTTTGTCCCCACCACAAGGAAATTCATCTACGCTTTCCTTTGTTGGTAGTTCAACGATGGCTCAAAACCCATGGAACAATCCAGGGGCAGTGACAATGCCTGTGCCCTTGAGTCAATTACTGGCCCACCCTGAGAAATGGCTGCCCAAGTTTAATCCTGAAGCAGGTATGCTAGCAGAAGAACACATAAATAACTTTATGTTATCAATAAATTTAAATGGAGTTACAAATGAAGATGTTGTTGTTATACTTTTTCCATATACTTTACAAGGAGCAGTTGGGTCCCAGTATTTTTCATTACCATCAGGATCCATTACTAGTTGGGACATTTTCCAAGAGCAATTCTTGATAAAGTTCGGCGATGATAGATCTAGGACAACATCGATCAATGATCTATCAAATCTTAAGACCGAATTGAGAGAACCTATCAAATATTTCAACTTGTGTTTCAACAAACTTTTGAATAAAATCCCTACCACTTCCAACCCTAGCAAAGAAGTTCGAAGTGAATGGTACATATCTGCTTTACCATCAAATATAGAAATTTTTGTTGATAGGGCTGCCAAGCCAACATTAGATGAAAACATGAAGTGATAGCAGTATAAAATCATATCCTAGCTTTAGAAAAGAAAAATGCTATTGATGAAAGAAAATCTAAGAAGGTTGCTTTTAGAGATGATCCTAAGAAAAAGCAATTAAAGGACCCATTTGATTTGGAAGGATTACAGAAAGTTTTAAAAACCATGTCTAACGAAATGGTTGACATTAAAAGACAAGTAGCAGAGACTTCTTCTAAGAAACCCTACAAGCCTTATAGAAAAAACCCTTCAACTGATCCAAAGCCTCCCAATGCTATAACAAATGCAGAATCTGAAGGAGAAGAAGAAGAAGTTTCCAATGAAGAACCTATTGATGAAGATGAGGTTGTAGAACTACAGGGAATGTGGGACTTCATTCTTCCAGATGAAGAGGATCAAGAGGCATCACCAGTCAGTACCAGAAGTAGAAATCAACTCGATCCTCCACAACCCAGTTCTAAACAGAAGAACGTAAGCTCGGTTTCCAAGGATAAAGTCGCAGGTAAGAAATCATCACCAAAAGCGACTCAAACAAACCCAGTCCAATCCGATTTATCAACTCCATCTAAAACACTGATTGTTTCTGATGAGATGGAGTATAATATCATTGAAGACATGAAGAAGACTAGGGCCAACATTACTTTTCATGAACTGAGTAAATTAAAGCATCAACAGAAACTACTTTTGAAAGAGCTGCATGCAGTACCCACTGCACCTCTTCCTGCCGCTGTAATCTCACAAGCTTCTCATGAAATGGGAAGACCTCCAACTAGTATGGCAAATAAAGTTGACCCAAATGATATCGCTTTAATTGGAGGTAGGTCAAAATCCCATACTCCTCCATTCCTCCTTACTTTAGAAATTCTCAATAAAAATTTGCATAATTGTTTGGTAGACTCAAGTGCTTCATCTAATTTTGCCTAAAAAAATTGTGCAAAGTTAAATGTCCAACCTCAAAAATCTACAGTACGTATAGTTCAGCTGGACCGGTCGCAAGTTGAAGTAATTGGTGAACTAAATCTAGTAACCATATGGATCTCATCGAATCCAAAGGTATGTCAAGTCATTGATATTTTAGTTGCAGAAATTCCTGAATTTTATGGTTTAATTCTTAGCAGGGATTGGTCTGAAAAGCTTCATGGATACTTTGCGATCGATTGGTCACACATGTGGCTCCCTTATAATGGTAAACCAAATCAAATAAAGGTTGAGAGAGAAAGACAACAAAAATACATAGTGACGGAATTGGAAGGAGAAAATGAACCTATAGCGTACAACAACAATATAATTGGGAACTATTCCGTTGAATCTTTCTTAGGAAATTTTAATGCTCATACTTCGCCTTATTTAGAGCATTCTGTTTTGTCTCAAATAGAAAACTTTTCTCAAACAGACAGTTCTAAATGTGTTAATTTTTTAGATAGTCCTGTAAATAACTCTTTGTTTTGGAAATTATTTTTTGATGGTTCTAAGTCTAATGATGGGGTAGGAGCAGGATGTGTATTAGTTAGTCCAAAAGGGAATAAAACCATGCTAACACAAACAACACTGCTGAATACGAAGCTTTAGTGCAAGGGCTGTACAAAGCAATTGTATTGGACATCAAGTATCTCTTTGGAGATTTTGAGGTTGTTATTAAACAGGTACGAAATACTATACATTGTCAATTAGGCCATTTAAAGCATTATCAGTCTTTAGTACAAGATCTGATTGAACACTTTATAGCATTCAATATTTCATCCATCCCTAGACTCCAAAATGTTAGTGCTGACCTCCTGGCTAATGTAGCTTCAAAGCTCATTCCCTCCAAAGACTATAGCTTAGAAAGATTCTCAATTGAATTGATCTTTAGGCCCTCCATCCCTGATAATGTTACCAACTGGAGAATTTTTAACGATGACCCTGACATTGTAAGTTTCCTTACTTCAGAAGGATCTTACAGTAATCAGATAATTGACGAGGACCAACATGACAAGCAGTTACAACAAGAGAGCACCAATAATGCCATACCAAAATCTGTAGTCAAGTTAGAAGACCTATACGATTTAAAAGACAGATTCAAAAGGTCTACCAATTCAAAACTTCAGAGTTCAACTCTAAACTATGAATTAGTAAATCTAGGAATGGATACTAAGCCGCAGAATATCAACTTAGGTCTTGGTTTAGACCCAAAAGAAAAATTAGCCTTCGTTTGACTCTTGAGGCAGTATAAAAATGTCTTTGCCTAGAATTATGATGACCTTAAGACTTACGACACTTCAATCATTTAGCATACTATCCCGATGATAGCTGATCAAAGACCAGTCTAGCAAAAGCTGAGGAAGATCCATCCTAATCTAGAAAGTCAGATTAAGTCTGAGCTCAATAAATTGCTGAAAGCCAAAATTATTTTTCTCGTTCGACATTCTAGATGGGTTTCCAATCTGGTTCCATTCATAAATAAAAACGGAGGCATTCGAATTTTTATTGACTTTCGAAATCTTAACAAAGACTACCAAAAGGATAATTTTCCCCAGCCTCCTATGGAACAAATATTACAAGCAGTCGTGGGATCAGAATTGATGTCCTTTTTAGATGGTTTCTCCAGCTACAACCAAGTCTTAGTCCATCTGGATGATCAGCTAAAAACCACATTCAGAACCAAATGGGGTACATATGCATATCAAAAGATGTCGTTTGGGCTGATTAACACTGGCACCACATTTCAAAGGGCCATGGATATTGCATTTAAGGGATTAGTAAACAAATCAGTGGTGATTTACTTGGATGACATAACAGTATATTCTAAAAAACATAGTAATCACCTCAGAGATTTAAAGCAGATCTTTCAACGTTGTCAAAGGTATGGGATTTCACTTAATCCAAAAAAGTCCTTTTTTGCATTAAGTGAAGGAAAACTTCTTGGATTTATAGTGTCTAAATCTGGAATCCATATTGATCCAGATAGGATTAAGGAAATTTCTGAAATATCCTTACCACATAATAAGAAAGCAATGCAATCCTTCCTTGGTCAAATTAATTTTGTGAAAAGATTTGTCCCAGACTTCTCAAGAATTGTGTCACCATTACAAGCAATGATCAAGAAAAATTCACTCTTTAAATGGGGTCAAGCAGAATATGAAGTGTTTAATCTGATTAAGCAAGTGATTGTTAATGCCCCATCCCTAGCAAATCCAAATTTTTTGATCCTTTCATTTTGTATACATTTTCCTTTGAAAATTCATATGCTGCTATGCTCACGCAATCCAATCAAGACAAAGTGGAAGCCCCATTTGCTTTCTTTAGTTTGAATTTGCAAGGGGATGAATTAAATTATTCTGATGTTGAGAAACGAGCTTATGCAATTTTCAAAGCAATCAAACACTTTAGACCCTTTCTTCTTAGGACCCATAAAAAGATAATAATGTCATTTGCAGCAGTAAGAAATCTCTTGGTACAGAAAGATGTGGGTGAAAAGAGAGCAAATTGGGTCATTTCCCTACAAGAATATGACGTTGAGATGAAGCCAGAAAATATTGTAAAAGGTCAAGGCTTTTGCAGAATGTTGGTTGGAGCATCACTTATATCAGAAATACCATCGCCCAGTCAAGAGGTACAAATGTATGAGGTAAGCCTAAACAATATTGAATCGAGATATGCTGATATCATGTTTTATTTAAAAAATGGGTATGCTCCTTCAAATCTGAATCATACAAAGAAAAGAGCCCTAAGATTGAAAGCCAAACAATATCAACTTGTAAACGATGTAATTTTTAGGATGAATTATGATTTTGTTCTTCTTTGATGTCTTGAGAAATTTGAAGCTGAAAAAGTGTTGCAGGAACTCCATGATGGACCAGCAGGTGGACATTATGCAGGAGATGCAACAACACACAAAATTTTGCGCACAAGATACTATTGGCCTACCTTATTTAAAGATGCACATAGCTATGTAAGGAAATGTCAAGTTTGTCAAACTACTGCTGGAAGACAGAAGAAACCATCATTGCCATTGCAACCAGTTAATATTGACCAACCATTTGAGCAATGGGGATTGGATATAATAGGTGAGATCATTATTCACTCTTCTAAACAACATAGGTACATCCTTATAGCTACAGATTATTTTACTTAATGGGTAGAAGCAATTCCTCTCAAGACAGCTAATGCTAGACATATCATTGATTTCATAGATTAGTTCATAATTACCAGGTTTGGCTTACCTTCTGCTTTAATTTTTGATAATGCATCATATTTTTTTGGCAATGCTATGACTGAATTTGCACTTAAAAGAGGTTTTAAACTTAAGTATTCTGCCAATTATTACCCACAAGGGAACGGGTTGGCTGAATCAACAAATAAAAACCTAATCAGAATCATTAAGCGAACTATTGATCAGAATCATAAAAATTGGCACAAATCTTTGATGTATGCTCTTTGGGTAGATCGAATAACTCAAAAGGCTTCCATTGGCACTTCTCCCTTTAATTTAGTTTATGGGAAAGAAGTAGTTCTCCCAACTCATCTAGCAATTCCTTCTTTAGCCTTAGTTCAATTTATTGAAGAAACACCTTCTTCATCTTTGCAACTAAGACAATTGCAGATCCTTAAGCTAGAAGAGCAACGAGAACAGGCCAAAATTACCCATGCACATCATCAAGCATTAGTAAAGGCTTCTTTCGATTCAAACATGGTATCTAGGAAGGATTTTCAAATTGGAGATTTAGTATTGAAATGGGATAAGGCTCACGAAGAAAAAGGCAAACATTCTAAATTCCAACAGATGTGGCTTGGACCATTCCAAATTGTTGAAATCATAGGTCCATCAACTTTCATGTTGCAAGATTTAGCAGGGAAAAGAGACTCTTTACCTATTAATGGGCAGATCCTTAAAAAATACTTTCCATAGAAGATGACCTCTTCTATTTTTGTAAATTATTATTTATAGCTTTATTTTGATAATAAAACAGGTTGTAAATGGTTACTTTTGGATTTCATGAAAAAGATTAGTGTCTCTTGTAAATTTTGTTTTTCGCTTGTATAAATAGAATTGATTTGGAAAATTAATCATTATTATTGAAAAATATAGTCAAGTGCTACAAGCCTGAAAATTTTACTAGTTCCAACCTTACAAATTTTGATTAAAAACAACCTATAGTGGGAATTTGTTTTATATCGGTCATAAAAAGCATCAATAACAAAACGAAGGTTCTCTGTAGAAAAGTTGTCTTCAAAAAACTCTATAATTCTCATCCAAAGCTATTATTAAGGATACAATGACTTCCTCCCCACTTAGGGAATTACAAGTTTCAAAGAGTAATCCACCTATGCACTATAAACTTAAAGAATAAGAGGTGTCATCAAGAGCCGACTTGTCATGATCATAAAGATTATAACTAACTGACATTGCCAAGCTGTATACCAAAATAGGGCAATGACTCAAGATTATTGCAATCAAAAGACAAGGGTCTCATCACGAGCCAGCGTGTTCAGTAAAGTTACAAATCAAGCGAATGGCACTGTCAAAATTTGGCTACCAATCCAAGACATTGTTCTTTAAGAATTAAAAGAAAATGAAAGAAATAAGTGTGAATGTGGATTTATCCTTGAAAATTGTATACTTCTCGAAGTAGGATATTGGATCATTGCTGGGTAATAGGTAACCCTGTCGAGGCTATAAATGCTTGCTGGCAGCAGAGGCTCTACCTACGACAAATGAGCATACTTAAAACTGATCTACAAAGATGTCTTTGTTTTTATCTTTATAAACCAAGTAGTGACTGATGTAAATGCAATGACTAGCTTTGGGAAGAAAATAATCAGAATTAGCACGGAAGGAACAAACTATTGTTAATGGCAAAGAGCATTATGCACTTTATATTTCTTTAATAAAGTTTGATTTTCCAGAAAACTTTTCTGTTTTGGAAGTTTTAGAAAATTCAAAAGATAATCAGAGATAACTGGTTCTTTCTAGTGAATTGCCAATTGTTGTGGCTAGCAACAACCCCCCTTTTTATTTAGTATTAGTAATAACACTAAATAAATGGGGACCCTTCTAAAAAATAAAAAAAACTAGCATTTAGAATTCCTTTTTAATAAAACACACTATCATAAACTTAGGCAAAACATCTGAAAACGTAAAATCTTAAGTATTATGAAAATTTTCAAATAAAATCATTCTCTTAATGATGAACATCGCATCGCAAAAGGGCAACGGAGGGCATCATATATAAAGAAACTCTCGGAATTGTGAAAACGCGATGATGCGAGATCGTGAGCCACATAGATACATCACATATCAAAGATCCCATATGTCGCAGCGCCACCTAAGATAAAACATCCCGATATTGCGAAATGAGATAAAGCATCTCACAAATCGCATCTCGCCATCGCATAATGAAGCAAAAGATTGTTAACAAAGAAGGATTAGCAATATTGTGATTTGTGATATTGCGATCTGTGATATTGCAAAGAAAATTGTAAAAGCGCTTTATCTCAAATCAACAGGGATCATAGTTCGATGAAATATTTCTCGTCATCTGATACCGAGTTATGGGCATTAATGTCAACTTAGTGGTTTACTGATGGTTATTTATGAGAAATGATTTAGATCTGAGCAAAAGGGTTATTTCACGCAAGGTGATATATTTGATGTGATTTTGAAATTAAGAGCTTTCTCGTCACCTTATTACTTACCATCATTCGTTATGTTTCTTATTGTGTCTTAGTTCTCTACTTGTGAACTTACAGGAGCGGTACACAGAACAGTGTGCAGAACGTGACAAGGAAGAAAGGAAAAGCTCAGGTATCTGAAAAAACAGAGATGACTCCATTATTCACGGACACCACCTGTACCAGAGAAGTAGGGATATCTACTTGGGAAGGCATGTATAGTCTGTTGGAGGAAGAAAACCCAAGAG
This sequence comes from Pinus tabuliformis, assembly GCA_031772625.1. NCBI lineage: Eukaryota > Viridiplantae > Streptophyta > Pinopsida > Pinales > Pinaceae > Pinus > Pinus tabuliformis. The sequence continues at coordinate 930,301,329 of CM062806.1, forward strand.
TCATGGAGGTTATAGCTACGACAGATGAATGCGAGTCATTCGAAGCATCACTTACAGAGCTTGCATGCTCATTCCTGCACTGTATCGCAGCAAGGCCAAAAATACTTCCCTATACAGATATGGTCAAATGGGTGATAGACAATGCTGATATAACAGACAGGCAGTTCAGGATGCGAAACCAGGAAGTTATAGTCATTTACCGCATAGAATTTAAGACACATGTATCATTTACCAGAGCCTCAGGCTAGCTATAACAAATAGTTCGTGGAGAAATTCGCCAAAGAGAATGAAGATTTGATGGAATGCACCAAAATCTGGTCAGCGAAGGAAGAGCTGTTAAAGAAGGATAAATATGGTATGCACAGCACTGGTTCCCTCTCTTCTCCATATTGTTTCGCTGTTGCAATGTTATGTAGGCTATTCAGAAAACCTGATATCAATAAGTTTTCATCCGAGTGGCTACCCCTACTGGATGCGGCCACCAATGCCACTATAATGGACTGGGCCCAAATATTGTCTGATAACTTAGCCTCTGCTATTTGGAATTATCAGTCTAAAAGGACTCCTTCTCAGAGGATTTACCCTCCCTTCTTTCTAGCTGCCTATGTCATGGATGCTATCTGTTTTGTTTCTAAATTTCCTCTCATGGGTTGGAAATGGACGGTACAGAATCCCTTACCCATTCAAGTCTACCATAAGGAACTGTGGGATTCTAAGTTCACCCCATATTTTTATAAAATTTGCCATGGAGTTATGCTACCCATTCACAAGATGTTGTATAATACAGATGCCCCAAGATTTTCTCCTGAAGCTGAAATTGATATTCTCCCTGTGGGAAGATGGTTCGGAGAAGAATTTTTCACTTATATCAGAGTATTCAGAAGCATTGCCTCTCCTCATGTACTTCCCTTGTATGTTCTTGACAAGTTGATGGCCCAGGAAATAGCCTACCAAACCTGTGGGGTTGGAGGAATGAGTAGAGAACTTAAGGACAAGAAAAAGGCAATCTGGCCACAATTCCCTGTGGTCTGTGGGGCTTTTGCATTGTTTGATCTAGGTCACGCTTTCAACGAAGTAGACAACATGTTGAGTCTACAATTGCTTAAGTTCCCAGGGAGACAGTTTGATCCCTTTGATGTGATAAAGAATTTTACCACGACAGTTAAAATAAAGGTATTCACTAAGGAAGATGATCTCTTCGACAACATTTTCCAGCAGAAAAGCACACTCAGAGACATCTTACACTTGGCCCAAATCTAGTTTGGCCCAGCAGAATTCCAAGAGTTTAAACTCTACAGAGAACGAAGATTAGCAAATCTCCCCTTGGACAAATTGCACATAGAACCAATAAGGGAGCCCACTCCCAACATTAGTATGAGTGGAAGCTCGAGGCAAGACAAGTCTAAATCTAAGTCTGAAAGAGAATCACCAGAAAGGTCTAGATGGTCAGAGAGTGATCACAACAAGAGTGAAGGATCAGTCAGGGATATTGCCCAATCCAAGGAGAATCTTGAGCAGCAAGTGTTGCCGCCAAAACAAGTGGAAATTCCCACTCCCCTCATCCAGCCAACAAAGCCATTAAGAATAGAGCTGGAGAAAGAATGGGAGAACTTTAATGAATTGATCAACACAGGGGAGAAAAACATGGAGACACCAAGGAATCCAGCATAGACAATCACAGAAATGGTGATTGAAACAATTGTCAATGCTCCAGAAACTGAGCACATTCCCATAGCTCCATCATCTAAAATTATGTTAAAGATAGAGGAAATCCCTCCTCTAGATGTGTTTTACAGTCTGCAACACAAAGCTATGGTCAGGAGATAGAGAAAGAAGTGAAAACTAGACAACATGCTCTCACTTGAAGCAGAGCTGCTGGATGTCCTTTGGCAAGACCCTACCACTGATCCGACAGAGAACCTAACTAGATTGTCCCAAATCGTAGGAGCTTATGCTTCTGCTACTATTGACAAAGCATCCGAAGTTCAATTATTGCTTAAAGATAAAGAGGATAAAATCCTATTTTTGCAGCAACAGTTACAGCAGGCCAGTGTTAGCCGGGAAGTGGAAGAAAACTTGGTAAAGTAAAAATAGGACTTCCAGCAAATGCAGTTAGGTTATCAAAGCAGTCTGGCCAAAAAAGAACAGCAATTATAGGCCATGTTAGAAATGCACAAAGATGATCCTAAAGTCACAGAATTTGTCACAGAAGCCCTTGCCCTGAATGACCAACTCTTGCAACAACAGGAAACACTTTGCCAAAGAATATCGCAATGGAACTCTCACTGTGAAATGAGTGACAAAATCACAAGTCAAGTCATAGATTTGCGACTTGATTATGATTTAATTGATAAGAAAGTTTCTGACTATTTGAATTGGTAGGAATCAGAGGAAGGCAAGAAAGAAGGGTTTCCCAAGATCAATGAATCCCATAAAGAAATGTTGTTTAATAAATGGGATGCATAGATCAAGAAAGAAGAACAGGCAGTAGAAGAAGCAGCGACAGCAGTAAGCAATGTCATTGACTATGTCAATGAAAATCTGCACAGAGCCAACCTGATATCGGAAACCACTCTAGGATTTCTCCCAAAAAAGCAGCAACTGTAAACAAGTTGGAGACAGAAAGCTGAAGAAAAGGCGAAGTCAATCAAAAAGTTAACTAAGTTAAATTGGGACACTTACTAGCAATATTTGGTGAAACCACACAGTCAGTGTATGACTCTGAAGTGCCTTACAAATTCCGCCGAGAAGATAGCGCCAGTGCTTGCTGATTCCATTTTCGTAGGACAACTAAAATTGGAGGTCGGCCAACCAACACTCCTGAAGCCGATGTTGGATGCTTGCGACTTAAGAGAATAGATGCATAGTTGATCTTTAGATACAGTTTTAGTTTTATTTTCATTTTATTTTTGCTTTAGATGAGGATGGTCATTTAAACCTCCTCCTATATTTTTGTAATAACTATTTTTAGTCTTTAGTTAGTAGTATTTAAACCCCTCTCATGTCTTTAGAGAGGGGTCCAGAAATTTGTCAAAAAACAGTTCTTCAGAACATGCACTTCTGCACCCTCTGAGGAGGTTTTTGATAAATGAATGGAACGAGATTTATTTATATCTGTATTTAATATCTACCACTGAAATGCACTTTTGTACTCTTAGTAGATATTGAATTATGAGAAGATAAATCTATATTGTTGAAGCTCATGAGTAGGACTTATTATCAATGGTACTTTTATCTCTTAATGATTTCTGCTTATGCGTCAAGTGATATGTTATTTTTAGTTGTTTATATATGAAGGCCTGAATGTTCAGTTATCATTTGGCACTTTTGTACGGTGGTAACTATTCTTTTTATGCTGAGTGTATGAATAACTTATTATGCGATATGCTTATCATAATTGTTTCGGCTAATTTGTTATACGAAAAAATTTACTTTTAATGGATTCTTTTCTTGTAGCAATTGAATAATCTTTATTACCGATTGCTGTTGGAAACTATTTTAGATTGCATAAGTGAAGAGTTAAATCCCGGGATAGTTTTTAGAATTAGATGTTTCCGTTCATTAGAATAAAATTGCATGTGTTAGATTAGATTTAAATTAAAAGCATTCTCTTTAGAAACTTTTAGAAAAGAAAACATCATCCCTTAGCATCATCACAAACAAATTGGGAAACTGGTCCCATTATCCCCAGTCGGAGCCACTATCCCAAACAGAAAAGGAGCTGCTTTCAAGGTCCGGACCGGGTGGTTATCCCCCTTGTTGTAGACCCGATTTTCAGGGCTTCAACAGGTGGTCCCTCCCAAATACCACCTGACTCCCATAAGCAGTGCAAAATTAACCGTTTACCCCCTCCTTGCTATGCGACAAATCACTCACTATTGACCCGTACCCACCAAAAACATTTTTTCCATATAAAAGCCAAAAACCCCCAAAAATGTCTTTTTCGCTACATTTTTTCTTGCAAGCTTCTGTATGCATGCACGACACCTGCAAAACATCTAATCTGTCAACCCATGTGTAAATTTCGCTCCAGAGAATGCCACAGACCACCCAGTCAACTTTGCAGCTTCCACAAGCACCCTTCGTCCAATTACAGTTACCAATTACCTTGCTCAGAGTCAATTTTCCTCAGTTTCAGGTATTTAAACCTAAATTCACCAAGTGCCCTATCAATTTCAAGTTAGACCAGTCATTGAGTATTTTGTTAAACTTAAAACTTAATTAAAATTACTCCAATAGACTCCATACTACACCTTTTTGAATACTCAAACCCAGAAACTGCCAAACTACCTCTGAAAACCCTAATTCAACCTTGAGAAAACCTAATTCGAATCCACAAGAACCAAATTATGGCTACCCTTACTGCATTGAATGTGAGACCCATCTCCTTGCCCCATTTGGACCTGGGCCACCTTCCCTTAGCTGATAGAGATTTCTAGATAATAGATACCACTGTCATAGAGCTTCTGCTCAAAATACATTGCCAAAGTAGGGACAAGTTCCTGAACCATGCTGATGAAATTGGCCTTTGGGAGTCAAATTTTCCCAAGTACAAGTTCCCCCAAGTCCATACTTTTCCTTAAATTGTACATATGTGTTATGCTTGCTACGTCCCTTGTCACAGAACCATCATGTCTCATGACCAGAAAGTTCTTTTCACCATCACTCTTGCGTCCATCAATGAGATGTTGTAGCTCCAACCAGGGCCAAACCTAACTCCCCTCTCAATTGGAGACCTGTTGGACTTATATCCCAAACTCATCTCTACAATATTGGCCCAATTGATCCAAATCTTCATCATAGAAGAGAAGTATACCTCCAAAGACCCCCCTCCATATGTAGCAACTATATTTTCTCCTTGGGGCTGAAATATTGTATCCATGATATCTTGTATTTTGGGTTACTCCACAAGTGAGTACATTGATGAAATCATCCTTTAGAGGAAACACAACCCCCATCATCCTTAGGAACCCAGATGATACAAGACAGATGAATGTAGAGGCCTCATCTTTCAACAAGCCAGCAGACCAGGATAAACGTATCAAAGACAGATTCAAAGAGATAAAAATGAGGAATGAAAGGTTGAAAGCTGAGACATATGCTCAGCTTTTCAACTTTCTACTCCAAGTCAAAATAGATTGATGTCAGCCTTTAACCTCAAAGAGGGGAAGATGCAGGTGTCCTTCATTCAACCAACTGTGCAGCAACCAAGGGCACCCACTGACTATAAGTGTTATAGACATTTTTGTGCCTCGCAGCATGGAGCATGAGATGTCAATAATTACAGGGATCCTCAGTCCCTAAACATGTTGTTCTTACCCCTAGAAGAACAAGGTCAGCAAACCACAGCACTTCCTATCAGTTCTCCACCTGAAAACACTTAAAAACAGGCTATTTTTGGATCATGTCAGCTGCTCCACTGAGCATCTGCGCTGAATGTCAACTGCTCCTCCTTGTACCTGCGCTGAAAGTCAACTCTAATGAAGGCTACCTGCGCTGGGCGAGATTGGCCAAGTGGCACAGTCATTCTGCAAGGTGTCAATTGCCCAGGAAGCTTCCAAACTGACACTTGGTTCAAGGAATTCGCCCTGTGATGAGTAAGAGGTACTTGATCTCCATGTGGAAGCAAGGATCTCCAAGTGGACTCAAGAACTGAAGTTTAACTGAAGAGGGAGAGGACACAAGGCAACTTTATGTCAGTCTCAAGCTGACTCATCCTTTCTCCTTCTACCCTATATATAGAGCTCTTCTATGAGGTCTAGGGAGGCTGGAATTTTGTGCAAAGTAAGGAAGTGTTGTTGGTTTACAGTTAGAGCTATTGGGTGATTGCTTTTATAGAGGAGAAGAGGAGATTTCTTGCTGCTGGGGAGGTGCTGCTGGATTGGAGCCATTTATGGTTGTAACCTTCTCAGAACCTTTTTCTTCTATCAATAAAGCTTTTGATGTTCTTCTATATACTTGTATTGCAATGATGTATTGTTTTCATCTGTATATTTGATTCATCCTAATCCATGCATTAGTTATGAGTACATGTTTCTTGTAGTTTCCTCCTCTCGTTTTTGCAGGATCTGTGTGTAGCTGGGCTGGCAAGAGAGCAAGGAGCTGGGAGCAAGAGGCAAAGAGAGAAGACGGGATCGACAAAAGCGAAAGACATCGGTTTGTCAATCTTTTCTTCCTTCTCTGTATTTTCATAAAGGAAAATTATCAAAGCTTTACTTTCAGTTGTTGCTAAGGAACTATCACCCTTAGAGTCGGGACAGGGTCATTCCGAGTCGGATACTTTTCCCCACAACAAACTGGCGACTCCGCTGGGGAGCCTAGTATCTTGTTGGTTTATTGTGTTTCTTGCTATTCATCTCATAAACAAGGAGAGCACCAAATCGAACTACAATTGAGTCCTTCAATTGCAAAGTAGAGGGCAGCTGCTCTGGCTCAGTTTCTGAGCAAGTTTATGATTTGAAGAGCTGATCCACAAGGACTCTTGTGCTCTTTGTGATAGCTTTTCATCCTCTTGATCATCCCTTAGCTTGTACTTGACCTATAGCTTTTTATTTCAGCAAAAACAGTGAATTTTTGAGCTTTTTATGACCCGGAAACCCTTGTAAACGCAACTCTCGTGTCTCAGTGCAGGCTGTCCAAAGGCAGTCTGCATTTCAGCGCAGGTATTCCCTTCGGGAACTGCGCTGAGAGTCAGTTTGACAGACCAGAGCCTGCGCTGAACCAGTTAGGCTATGTCTTCCTGAGGTTTCCTACTGAGTCTTGGCCCTGTTTTCACTGTTGTTTTGCTGCTGATTGCTTGTCATTTGTACTTGCTGTAAACCAACTTTCCTTGACATTCCGCCTCAGTTGTGTGATGAAACTGTGATTGTTCTTTCAGTATTTCTTGTTTCAGTTACAGTTTCCCATTGTGAAAAGCAAACCAGTATAGCTGTGGCCTCTTAGATCCTGAACTGTAAAGGTGTCTTTGTGATCTTAAGAGCTAGTTTTATTACTGTTCATGGTTGTTTGAGTTTGTTTGTTTTTCATTTTTGTGGTTTGAATCTATACATTTCCAGTGTCTAAACAAGTCGATCTTAAGGTGTCTTTTGATTTTGGACAAGCTTGTTTACTTTCGCTTGAAATTAGATTCAAAGTTATGCAACAATTTCCTTTTTGTCTTACATCAACATTAAGGATAAAGAAAAGAAATATTTGCATTGTGCATGTGCATTATTGACAGTTTGCATGTTGATTTAGGAAAAAGTGCATTTAGTGTGTGTTCTATGATCTGGGTGAAAAGTTGATGTCTTTCTTTTCCCTCAGTAGATTAAGGTTTTCAAAGTTGAAAGATTGAAAAGTTTTGCTTCTCATCTTAGATTGCATTTAGGAAGTTGTATATATACATCTCGTGGTGATCCTTAAAGGCAAACTGCTAAGCAATATCAACATTAAAATGAATTGAATTTACATAACAACGCATTGAAACATAACGCAAACACATAGAGGTCTAAGCTAGAGACGTGTTCCGGCGTCGTTAAACGTGATATCTTAGCGTTGAGTGGTTGGGTGATTCCTCCACGGTGAAGCGATAAGTATCAATACGGACTTGTGCTCCCGCGTACCGTCGAGTATATTGGGAGACCCCTATAGGAATAAAGCCTTTATCCTTAGGAAGCCGTGTCGGCCGCCCTACTGATCGCGATGCAGTGAACACAGCATTCACGAAGATCGACCACCCGTACCGTAAAACGTATTCTGTGGTTTCGCGAAAGGTTTGGCACACCCTCTGCCTAGATCTCCAGAGCAGTTTCTTTTGGCCTTTTTCAAACTCTATAACTGAAAAAGTCCAACCGAGCATTTGTCACTTCGGGCTCGTTAATACATCGAAGGCGACTAGAGTCATCTTTAGCTTTTTCTCGACTCTTAAAACATGAAAAAGCAAAGTTGTGTCTAATAAAGCGTCGTTATAAAATTCATTTTAAACGGAACATAATCACCTCTTATTCCCGCGTTGATCTGTAAGTTGAGAACATGGAACGCCCCAACCAAGGAAGTCCACAAGATGGAAGTCCTAGTCCTTTCTCCTCTTGGGGAGAAGTTGGTGCGCCCCATATGGCCACATTGTCGCTTCCAGGACTGACAATAGGCCTGCCAGTTTGGCTGTTCTCGACCAATGTAGTTCAGGCCACCATGGTTCCTGATCAATCGAGTCAACTGTTAGATCAGTCTAGAGCTGCCCACCAGCCTTCTACTTCTGACAACTCTTCCTCCAATCCTTCATCTTCGCAAGGTAGAGCCGGCAAAAGTCAGCCTCCCAAGGAGAAGAAGGAGAAGAAGAAGGAGCCTAAGGTGACTGGGGGCAAGCAAAAGGCATCTGACAAAAACCCACACACTGCACAGACCGGGCCTAAATCGCCATGTGTCATATGTAGAGGAGACCATTTCCACAGAGATTGTCCCTGTATTCCCCGGATACTAAGGGACTGGTCCCCTCGTCTGCACAATTCGGGGGCATCAACCTCTGACAATCAAGTTGATTGCTTTCCGTCAACCAGCGAAAGTGAAGGATCAAGACAAAAAGGGGGAGTAAGATTCCCCTGTATGTTGTGTGAAGGCAGTCATGCCATCCACCGTTGTCCCTTCTTAGACGAAGCGAAGAGAGTTTTGGAAGATCGTCCGGTTTCACCGGTAAAACTTCCTCCTGGATACAAAAAACTCGTGCCAAGTCCTTCGTTGGTTGAAAATACAGCTGGCCCGCTCAAGTGGTCGGCTGAAGCGTCAGTCACTGAAAATGAACCTACTGAATCCAGACCGGACGAAAGTCCAAAGGTCGATACGGCAGTTGACCCGGTTCTACCTTCAGAAGTTTCATCTTCAAATGACACCGTCGCCGAAGAGTCATCTTCATGCGACACCCTCACTGAAGAGAATAAGGATGACACCATCCAGGTTCTTTTCATCAGCACCGACTCTGATGAGCATCAGGGCAATGCGCCCATTCCTTTATTGCAGGAAGGAACATCATCAGAGTCATACCCGGCCGTATATTCGGTCCCACCACCAAGCAACCTGGTTGTATCCTTTGATTGGAATCAACTAGGCAGACCCCGGTTACCAGCCAGTATACCATTCAGAATCATTGTCCAGATCTATAGAATGATTATGGCTGGTACTATCATTGATGAAGGGGCGTCTGTGAGTATCCTTTCCTCTGTTGCTTGGAAATCACTGGGTTCCCCAGCGCTTTTACCTGAGTTAAGAAATCTCTCAGGTTTTGATAAAGGAACCAGTCGACCATTAGGAATCCTCCCCAATGTGCCTGTTACATTGAAAGGGAAGACCGTTAATTTGAACGTGATGGTCGTCCAAGGACCCTTGGATTATAACCTACTCCTTGGACGTGACTATATTTATTGCATGGGAGCGATAGTCTCCTCACTCTTTAGAGTAATGTGTTTTCCACACGAAGAGAGGGTGGTCAAGCTCGTAGACCAACTTTCATTTCCGGGATCTCACATCGCAAATAGTCAAATACCAACCCTAAATGGTCTATTCACTCAAGATATGCCTCCACCCCCAGTCCTCCTTCCCGATGAGTGCGAGTGATTCGGAAAGAAAGACTGGAACCCAGGGGGCATGCACCCTGGTCTGCTTCGGGCAGAAGAAACCCTGGGTATAAGGTAGAATTTCCGCAGAAGAATATGACTAGTCCGTACCCCGTCCGTGGATGGAAGAGGGGTTGTTCTGGAATAGTATTCTTTTGTTAAAGTTATGTGTTTGGCAAAAGAGTCATTCACCTTTGTCTAAAGAGGTGGGCAATGCCCAAGTAGGAATTCCCTTATTGCGACAAGCAGTAACCATCTTTGGGGAAAAGCAAGCCTCACCCATTAAAACAAATGTTTTGAAGGATAAGTAGGGGCAGCCTCCAAAGAAAGAGATTCTATTGTTGTGACAGAGGGTAACCATCTTTGAGTAACCTAATGATAGACATCGCCAAAGAAAGAGATTGATTTGCGGCAGCGAATAGAACCCTCTTGGGATAATAAGAAAGAGGCAAGCCTCCCTCAATAATACCAATGTTTTGTCTTTGAGTAGTGTTCTTCTCTTGTCACAAATAGCTGTTCGTTAAAAGTTGGGCCGACGGGAAGACTGAGTACCGCGTAAGACCCCTTAAAATAACGAGAAGACTAGTATCGTTAACATTAGATTGGCAAGATGACAAGTAGCTGTGAACACCCAAAGAAAAGCAGAGGTGGGGGAGAGGAGGGGCAGCCTCGAAATCCTACCCTATACCTGGGGGCATGCAAACCTTTTGGAGTGTAAGCTAGGGGCGGTTATTTATCTGGTTTTAAGATTAACCGTTTTCCGAACTTACATAAAGGAAGGATGAGTTGGAGCATAGCTGTGGTAAGGCGCAAGCTCTATAAAAAATGGATCCTTAGAGGAGGCATTCTTATTTTATGACTGGTATATCGAGCAGTTTTAGCACATGGTTCATGCTCGTTAAAAAATAAACGCAAGATCCGAGCAGTTTTAGCGCATAGTTCATGCTCGTTAAAAAATAAACATAAGTTGTGAGCAATCTTCCCCTAGAGTTCAAGCTCACCCAGAAAAAATGAACCGGTAAATAACCTTGGTGAACGTAACCTTTGACAGCCATATTAAAGCCCTTGGTCGTGTTCTTGTAGTCTCACCTCCATCCGTTCATTTGGCCAATCGTTCATCTCCATATGTTTGTTTACCCATTTTGAGGAACAGCTGCGAAGAGTAATTTCACTTAGCCATCCTTGTGACACTGCCGTGATTGGAATATTCCAACTTGTACCTGGAATCTGTTGCTATCCCTGTTTATCACTCGTTCCTCAAAAGACGAGTCTTCTTTGAGCTCTTTTCACTGACTCGTAAAATATGAAAAGTTTGCCGAGTTTTGGCATTCCAGCTCGTTAAAGCGACCGGAAGAGCTATCCCTCCTCTAGATTTTAATCTTTTTGGACCTGAGGGATTATTGCACAAAAAGATCGAGCGCTTGTTTTGTTCGGCTCGTTAAAGCAATCGAAAATTCATCCCTTCTGTATTGTTTTATACTTTTTCGGACTTAAGGGATTAGATGACGAAAAAGGAATTATGGAGTTAACTTTCTGTACCTTTTCAGACTCTCTAAAAATGAAAAGGACCGAGTTTTCCTTGTCGTTAGACTCGTTAAAATGATTAAATAGCGACAAACTTGTCTTTAGACGAGAACGAGTTTCCCTATCGCTAAGCTCGTTAAATCATAGCGATGGGCTTGCCCGAAGGGCAGGTTATAGAACAAGCATATGTTATCCTCCTCAAGCTTGACAAAAATAAAGAGGTACTGGTCAGAAATGACTAGGGAAAAATTGGGAGAACATCAAAGCTTAATGGTAGCAAGTCGCTCTTGAACATGACACTTTTCCTCCGTACCACATCGGGTTGGGTTGTTTCATTCACCGGTCTCATCACCATGGTCTTCGCCAAACCATCCACATTTTGGGGTAATGCTACCGATCCATCGCATCAGTGTCGTTATATGTTCAAGAGAGGTCATTCTGAAAGTGTCAACCGTGTCCCATCCACTGCCATACATTATCCTTCATCCATTCATGATCGCCACCCTGAATCATATGTCACAGTTTGTTTTCACCTCCACTAAAATCATTAGCTCTGTTCCGTGTCATTGATGTGGGATTCATTAAGGCCCTCCTTTGACGGATCGCTTCTTGTCGACTTCAGCTCATTATCCAAGAAGTTGATCTAGGAACAACCCCATCAGTACTTTGAAGCTTGCATGCCTCAATGGCAAGTTTCTCACTTCCGGCGACAGGTATACATCAATGACCTTCGACCAGAAGATTTTACGTGGCGTTCGATGCCAAGTCCTTTATTCACGCCACGTGAATTGTACTGCAGTACCTTGAGGGTCATTATCATTATCGGTGATTCCTCTCGCGCTTGTTAACGGTTTTCATCATTGACCGGTAATCAAGCGATGTCTTTCCATGTTCGACTTCAGCGAAATTCTCACATGGATCGACTTGTACTTAGAGTGAAGATCGAACGAGTTTGAAGACCCCGGATCTAGTTTCATCCATCCGGGCTGCGATACATATTCAGGAAATATAAAAGCATTTGTCATGTACATCATTGCAGTAGATGATCATCCTACTCAAAGGATGATAATTTCAGCAGAAAATTATCAGTCTACCATCAGACGATCATCTGTTCTATGTACTAAAATGTATTTATAAAGCTGAGCATGGGAATGCCCGCCTCAGCTAGATCATGAAAACAGAATGAAAAATAATGTATTGTATTGTATTGTATTACAGGGCACCTCTCAGCACTTGAATAACTTCGGACCCTCTGGATAAAGCATTTCACCCGATAAACGGCCTCATACTTTAGGGGGCAACTGTTATAGACATTTTTGTGCCTCGCAGCATGGAGCATGAAATGTTAATAATTACAGGGATCCTCAGTCCCTAAACATGTTGTTCTTACCCCTAGAAGAACAAGGTCAGCAAACCACAGCACTTCCTATCAGTTCTCCACCTGAAAACACTTAAAAACAGGATATTTTTGGATCATGTCAGCTGCTCCACTGAGCATCTGCACTGAATGTCAACTGCTCCTCCTTGTACCTGCGCTAAAAGTCAACTCTAATGAAGGCTACCTGCGCTGGGCGAGATTAGCCAAGTGGCACAGTCATTCTGCAAGGTGTCAATTGCCCAGGAAGCTTCCAAACTGACACTTGGTTCAAGGAATTCGCCCTGTGATGAGTAAGAGGTACTTGATCTCCATGTGGAAGCAAGGATCTCCAAGTGGACTCAAGAACTGAAGTTTAACTGAAGAGGGAGAGGACACAAGGCAGCTTTATGTCAGTCTCAAGCTGACTCATCCTTTCTCCTTCTACCCTATATATAGAGCTCTTCTATGAGGTCTAGGGAGGCTGGAATTTTGTGCAAAGTAAGGAAGTGCTGTTGGTTTACAGTTAGAGCTATTGGGTGATTGCTTTTATAGAGGAGAAGAGGAGATTTCTTGCTGCTGGGGAGGTGCTGCTGGATTGGAGCCATTTATGGTTGTAACCTTCTCAGAACCTTTTTCTTCTATCAATAAAGCTTTTGATGTTCTTCTATATACTTGTATTGCAATGATGTATTGTTTTCATATGTATATTTGATTCATCCTAATCCATGCATCAGTTATGAGTACATGTTTCTTGTAGTTTCCTCCTCTCGTTTTTGCAGGATCTGTGTGTAGCTGGGAGCAAGAGGCAAAGAGAGAAGACGGGATCGACAAAAGCGAAAGACATCGGTTGGTCAATCTTTTCTTCCTTCTCTGTATTTTCATAAAGGAAAATTATCAAAGCTTTACTTTCAGTTGTTGCTAAGGAACTATCACCCTTAGAGTCGGGACAGGGTCATTCCGAGTCAGATACTTTTCCCCACAACAATAAGAAAGTTGATTTTGAGGTGTTGGCCAAGGATATTCACCTTGTGGACCAAATAGAGTTTCACAAGAAAGCTGGAGAAATGATCTACTCCACCCTGACAGGGAAGTCCATAACTGTTCATCAACTACAAAGTTCACTGAACAACATCTCAGCTCAGTATCAACTTGAACAGGCTTCATCACAAGCCAGGATAATAGAATCAAGTCTTTGGAAGACTTGATCATAGAGATGGGACATGATACCAAAGATATCAAAGAAACAGAGGAGTTAATAAAATAGAAGAACAAGGACATTGCTTCACTGAAGAAGCAACTAAAGATACCTTCCTTGCATCATCCACAAACACAGGAGGTGTTATAGTCTCAAACTCAACATGAGGACTTAATGGATTTAGTCCTCAAGTTGAATGATCGGTTGAGGAGCACGGAGAAGGAATTGGATGCCTTAATCCAATTGAAGCAAGGTGAAATAGGGACCACATCAGCAACTGTAATCCCTACAGTGATTATTGTAGTACCATCTACATTGGCTCCAAAAAATCCTATAGTCACTGCCTCGCCCATCACCACTACAGAATCTACATCAGCAGCTTCTAGAAAAACAGTAGGTACAACAACATATGAAGCAACCAAGCTTGTTCATGCCATGGAAGAAATGTCTATTCAAAAAAATGAGATAAACAAGCTAAAGGAACATGTGGCAAGCTTAGAAACATACTATAAGCTTGCCAAGATTATGCAGAAAGAGGAGGAACAGAAGGCTGCAAGGATAAAGGAAAAGCTTAAGTTAATGGAAAGAGACTTGACACTAAAGGAGCCTCTTGGAGAAGCCAAGGAAAAACTGTGGGCCAATATCATTGACTCTGTCAATGATATTTGGCCATCCATACAGGTCATATTCGAGCAGATTGATCTCATAAGATTAATAACAGAGGCTATTGAGAAAGTGAAGATAGAATTAGGCAACAGGCCTAGAGATGCTACCAGGCTCATCTAGTTCTTAAATTCAAAGAAAAATTACCAACTACAAGAACTGGAAATTGAAGACAGGACTGCTACTATTCTGGAGGTAAAGAAAGTCCTCACCAAGAGGGACCTTATGCATAAGTTAGAGGAAAAGAGCAAGGAAATGCAAGTAGCCGTTGACAGGTTCATGGCTAAGTTTGATAAGCTAAAGGAAAAGGGATTACCTAATCCCTTAGTCATTCATGATAAACTTATGGAACAAGGAGATTACAACGACAAACTTAGGGATGTAGCAAGGCAACAAGTGGCTACTTCACAGGTTTCAGGAATACCAACAGGAAAGGTATTGTATAATGCCTTTGAAAATCTATTTTACCTCCAGCATGAGGTAAAACATTTGTTTGTAAATAAGCCTTCATTTTCCAAATACACTGAGGCAGATGAAACTTACCAGAGAATGCTGAGTATTCGGTTACCAACAAATCAAGAATGGGAAAATTTGACTGACTTACTATAATAGAACATAGTTAAAGGTCAAAAACACAGTCAACGAGGTAAAAGGGAATCATATTCAAAGGTTACAGGGTCAAAGAGTATCCATGTCAAAGGGTATCAATATAGAAGAAAACAACCTTTGGCCAGCACAGAGCATAGCAACCATAAACTTCCAGCTAAATTACAATAAAAGGGACAGCAAGAAAGCAGCTCAATAGTTGTCTCTATTTTCTTGCGAGAAGATATTTTGAATTTCCTAGATTAATTCCGAAGTTAGTTTGGGATATTTTGTAAAAAAAAATTGTATAAATACTTCATAAATCAAAGTATGTAGGGGTGGTTTCTTATACTTTCAATAGAATTTTGTTCAAAGACTGTAAAAGCTTTTGTATCACTGACTGGGCCAGCATGCTGAATTGATGAATAAAGATCAGATATTTCAAGGGATTTATGTGTAAAGCGAAGTACAAATGAGTAATTCTCTTGTGTTGTTTTATCTCTCTTAAAGTTGTTTCATAATCTTAAATGTTTTAGAAGTCTAAATGTTTTAACTTGAATATTATTTCAAAATTTTATTAACTGCACTCTGTCTTACTGTTATACATTCTATATGTATTCTCTTAAACTATCTTAGGTAGGGAATTCTTAACTGCTCCTTAGCTTCCGTAGTTTCTCCTCTAGTCTATAGTAAAGGATTCCTAATTTCCATTTACTCATTATTCACTGTTGTTCCCCCATCATAGCCTTGGTCTGAGGATTCTTGATTTCCCTCTCACCTCCGTTAAGACTCATTTCACCATTTAGTCCAAGGATTTGTACTTCACTCTGCTATCTTGCCCCTTGAACATTCCCTTTAGTGAGTTAACTCCAGCTTTGCTTCCCCTTCTTTGACTCCATTTCCCAATGGCCTAAAGGCATTAACCTATCTACCTGTTTTAAGGATTCCACCACCAAATCTTCATACAAATCAAAACACCCCTTGAACTCTAGAACTAGCCTAATATCTAAGAAAAAATAGCTAAATTATATAGAGAGAGTCCTCTTTGAGCCATAGGTTGGCTAGAGCCTATGCTTAAAAGTTGGTTTGTGGTTACCTCGAGGCCTTCCCTTCTTCCAAAAATTCTAAGGAAAAGTTTTGAGTGATAACACCAAGAAACCATGCTTCTGCATCTTCTGGTTTCTTCAAATCTCCATCAAAGGTAGGAGGTTTGGATTTATTGAACTCATCCATCAGGTACTACTTCTCACTCTTATTGTAAGGATGATAACGATAATGACCATGTTGTCTCTTTGATCTAGAACTAGAATAGAACCCATAACTGCTACCTCTCCTATCAAGTGTATCCACCCATCTACCACCTCTGATCATTCCATCCCTGTTCAACTTGTGTCCTCCAAGAGACCTGCGACCATATGCCCCATTAGTCCTTTCTTCTTGTCCATAACTGATCCGCGATTATCCCTGTCTTTGTAAATATGATAAACTTTGAAGAATCACCGCATTAAACTCTGCTTACTTTTCATGTTCCTTAGAAATTATTTTCTATGACTGAATGATTTTGTCATTATTTTCCTTAAAACTTTTGATTTATGCCTTTAAAATTCTTAAGGTATCTACTATTTCAGGAGAGTACTCATCTCTGTGTTGGTCATCTAATTTATAAGGAGAGTGACGTGAACTGCAATCCACCATTTTTCTTTTCATCTCTGATCTTCTACTTTCTACAAACATAACATGTTAGATAAACCAAATATAAACATAATCAACATACCTCAGTGTGTTTCAATGGAGGCTATCTCATCTGCACATTCAATCTAGATTAGCACAACATATGTATATAATGACATCAACATATCAATCATCCCAACATCAACATCATCAACCTCAACATGACGACACAACTACAACAATGGCCATCACGGGAAATAACCAACATGCATGCATAACAAACACATCAACAACTAACATGCATGGATACAAATCACATCTACCCTGAGGTCCAATGTTGCAACCTTGCTTTGATACCACTCTGTAACTACCCCTCCCACATTTCCCCAATTTCACCAGCCTACCAGAGTAAAAATGAGACAAAGAGTTACTATGAAATGACCCAACCTCAAAGCTCTAGTTAAGGAAGTCGAGCATATAAACTAAACACAAACTAGCAACTCACCACATCCTTCAGAGCTATAGGACACTCAGAGGAAAATGGACCAACCCAGGTGACCAAACGCTGAGCTGTGGCTCTTTTCATTGACCTAGAATCCCAACCTCATGAATGAAAAGGCTTGGGTGCAGTTATAGGCCTCCAACTGCATGCACAACGCTGCCTCCATGTGGTTGTGACCCAGCTTTCCTAGTTCAGAGGGTGAAGTCCTGAGATCTGAGCCACAATTCTAGGCCAACCTCCAAACCACTACCCATAATTATTTGAGACTTTCTAAAAACATTATTAACATGAGGACAAAGATAAACATTCAAAATTGAATCAAGAACTTGATCTAGACTACCTAGAACACACTAAACATTTCGTCAAACACATGGAAAACATGTAAGCTATAGGTCATGAATGCATATATGATCATAATAGTCTGAGATTCATCTGAGAATCACCAAGAAGGCCCTATGCCCTCTCCACATAGCTACAACAACACTTATTAGTCCATACATTCATCAACCAATCAATAGATAAATAATTCACGACAATAACCATAGATGGTACACATCATATAACCAACATAGAAACCATGGAAACTCAACCATAATATCACCAACATAGTCACTATACCACGTTAGGGACTTTCATATATCACCTAATCAGATTGGGGTGAACCAAATATCTGTTTTAACCAATCACCCCCATGCCATATTCCAAGCATGAATATAGGACCTCATGGATTAAACCAAAACAAAACCAAACCAGGGCTTCCAAAGGCCAACCACATCAACCCTCAACTAGTGATTCCAACTCCATGGACGAACATCACTAACAAAAAACAGATTGGTCTCTACCTAAGCTGTTCAAGGCTCTAGGAGCTAGTAACTCAACTCACAACCTTCCAGGGCTCCAAAGCATTTTCCAACCTGGCTTTAGGGACTAGCAACTCAAACCACCAAGGGCTCCAAAGCGTTTGTACCAACCTAGGCTTTAGGAATAGTAACTCAACCCAAGTTTTTATAGGGCTTCCAGAGCATTTGTTCCAACCCATGACCATAAGGAACCTGACCAATAAAAAACAAAACAAGTGGAAAAACCCACAACACCATGGCTATCCAGGAACTGGCAAGGAAAGGATAAAACCACTGTCAATCTAGGAAAATATCCATGCCAATGACAACATATAACCAAAAAATCTCATGCATATACCATGCATCTAGAAATCAACAAGGAAATCACACATGGAAGCTATTACCTACAAAGCAATCGAAATTTAGTTGTTGTTCCAACTATTCCCTTGTGCTTTGCTTCTTTTCCTCTGCCTTCTTTCTCAAAATCCAATGTATGACAAAGCGCTCCAAGAATGCTCCAAGATTTCTCTAAGTGTGCAAGAGTATGACAGAATGGAAGAGAGATCCACCCAAAAACTATCAAAAGGCTAGCAACTAATCCTCAAAAGCCTTTTTATCATTGAGGCCTCTATTTTCTTCATTTTCCTTCATTTTTCCTTCAATTTCCCACTCATGAAAATATGTGTCTCTTCATCTTCCTTTTCTCCTATTTTCCTTTATTTCATAAGTAAAATGCCAATTAATGCCACTTTTCCTTTACCAATTTGCATAGCCATTAATTAATCACCAACGATACCCATCACTATTTTTCACTGAACATTCAATGTGGAATACGTGTCCCATTACCTTGGCCTTATTTTATTTACATAGAAAATCAACTAGGGGTTGTTACAAATTCTCAATGAAAAAGATAACTACCATGAATGGTCTAGAAAGATAAGGCATACCCTCATTTTCAATGACCTATGGAAAGGTGTTTGTGAAGGAGAACTAAGAAGATGGAAATCTACCTGTAAAGGCCACTACAGACAAAGACATTTCCATATGGGAGAACAATAATAAAGAGGCTCGTGCCTTAATTGCTGCGTCAATAAATGAAGAGGTGATCTATCAAATTTCACCAATTACCAATGCTTTTAATTCTTTAAAGAAGTTAAAATACTTATATGAATCACACTTAGAGATTGAGGTAGTCCAATTAATGATTAAACTCTTCAATCTAGAGTGAAATATGATGATCCCCTTTCCCTAGCCTCTGCAATTAGAGCTATCTTGTATGATATATAAGAAACAAGAGTTAAAATATATGTTCCTCTCACAATAATTACTAGTCTTGGAAGCCCTAGTTAGACAAACGCTCTGGAAGCCCTGTAATAGCTTGGGTTGAGTTACTAGTCCTGGAAGTCCTAGTTTGACAAATTCTCTGGAAGACCTTGGTGGGTTGAGTTTCTAGTCCTGGAATCCTTGGCTGGAAAAACGCTCTGGAAGCCCTGTATAAGTTGTGGGTTGAGTTACTAGTTCTGGAAGCCTTGGTTGGACAAACGCTCTAGAAGCCCTATATAAGTTGTGGGTTGAGTTACTAGTTTCGGAAGGTTTGGTTGGAAAAATGCTTTGGAAGGCCTAGAAGGCTTGGATGGACACCAATCTGATGATGTTTTTGGTGATGTTCGATTGTGAGGTGGAATCACTATTTGATGGGTTGAGGTGGGTCTCCTCTGGAAGCCCTATATGAGTTCTGATTGATGTGTTCTCTGGGATCCCACATTCATTCTTGGAATATGGAACAAGGGTGATTGGCTAAAGAGATACTTAGCTTAGCCAATCTATGGTCGGGTGGAACGTGGTAGTCCCATCACCGATTGGTTCATTGCATTTATTAATGAAAAAATTCATTCCCTTGATTTTCATGTGCAAATGTACTGATGTATATATGGATTTTGATGGCTGATATGTTTATTGTATTTATGTTCCTATTATGTTATTTATATGCACATTTACCCTGGAAGGTGTTACATAGTGGTATCAGAGCATGGTTCAAACATTTGCACTGGATGGGCTCTATCATAGGTGAAATGAAGAACAAAGATTAAATTTTAGACCTTTCTTTCATATATGTTATAACTTGTCTTCTGTGACATATTAGATGTTGAATTTTTTTCCATATTTAAGGTAAATCCCACTGATAATGTGGTAAAAATTTCAGATATTGGTTCACAATACTGTAGGAATTATTATCTAAGGAAGATGACCTTCCTAGATGCACCTTTAAACAAGTTATGTTGGAATTTCTTCAATAACTCATCCTCTGTAGGCTTTCAGAAGCTAAATCATTTTCCACATTAAGGGGACATACCACTGATTATGTGGTATAAATTTCAGATATTGGGTCGCAATATTTTTGGAGATATGAGTAGAGGGAGCCAAGCCTTCTCATTGCTCCTAAAATTAAGCCTCAAACAAGTCACGTTGACATTTTTGTTATAACTTTTCTTCTGGGCACTCTCAGGAGATGAAATGTTTTCCACAATGAGGGGAAATCCCACTAATATTGTGATAAAAATTTCAGACATTTATTCGCTATATTTTAGGAGATATGACCAGTGGAAGTCGAGCTTTCTGGATACTCCTAGAATTGTGCACCAAATATGATTGTGTTGGTATTTTTTTATAACTTTTCATCTATGAAATCTCAGAAGTTGAAACTTGAACCATAGTGAGGGAAATACCATTGATCATATGGTTCAGTTTCCATAACTTGTACTACTACAGTTTAGGATATATGCATTGAATCATTCACTATATTAGTTTGCATGCAAAGTGTTTGATGAAATGCTTAAATGGTTCAATGATTAATTGCATACAAACTGTTTGATAAAATGCCCCAATGAGTATGTTGTTTGTGGTTGGGGATAATATTGATGTGTAATAGTATTCTTGTAGTTGATATATGCTTACTTGTATGCAAATAGTTTTCTATATTAGTTTGCATGTAAAGTGTTTGAAGAAATTCTTACATGCAAATGTAATAGTATAGTAGTTGTTTGAAGGTTTGAAGAAAATGTAAAAGTATGGTAATCGTTTGAACAAAATGTTATTTTTTAAATGTAATAGTATTGTAGTATGATAATATGGATGTATCTGATCTATTCCTATTTGCATACAAATCATTTGAAGAGTTGCATGTACGGAATTTGAAAGGTTGCATGCAAGGAATTTGAAAAGTTGCATGTAAGGAAATGGAAAAGTGGCATGTTTTTAGTTATTATGTTACAAGTGGAATCAGTGCAATGTTTTTGACTTAATCTCATACAAATTTATGAGAAATAAAAATCAATTTCTTTTCAAGTGTGGTTAAACTTAATAGAGATTTGGAGATCCCATTTCCATAATTGGACATTGGAGATCGGGCCATTATAGTAGCTCCCTCCTTCTACCTTAGTGTGGACCATGAATAGTAAGGGGGTGTGCTTATAGGTTGTTTGAATGCTTGATTAAGTGTGTGATATGTGTTTGTGCTTATAAAATTGTATGAAGGAGTGCTCTTGTTTTAATATGGTTGTACTAACACAATATGTCTTGAGACAATTGATATGCACTTGCGTGCAAATGGGTACTAGTTTTAGTATTATGACTAGGATTGTGAGTTGATTGCCGACTATGACATGGTTGTTAGTATTGGTGAAAGCTGATTTCAAATTAATAGACACGATGTCTTTATTTTTGGAACATGTGACTGACTGTGTATGGATTATATGTCGCTTACATGTTGATTTCATGATACCTACTTACATCCTTGTATTTTAAGTTACATTCTTGAATATTTTGGATTACATGTATCAGTCTTATAGGTTGATTACAAGATTTGATCGCTTATGTTCGACTAATGCATTTATGCATAGGTTTAGTTGATTTGGCATTGCTTATGCATACTGTTGGTTGGATGTGGCAATGTGTACAATGGAGTAATTGTTGTTGTCATGCATGAGGTCATGGTTTGTGTACTTGATATGGTCATGCATTGATGATTGAACTCTAGCTAGAATGATGTGTATATGGTTTTGTACTCATTTGTTATGTGTGTATATGCAATTGTTATGCATGTATAGTAGGTAAAACATGCCTTGTTGTTGATGCCTCAAAAATCACTACACCAACATCGGGGAAAACCACCCGGTCTGAACCTTAAAAGCAACTCCTTTTCCGTTTGGTGTGGTGGCTCTGACTGGATATAATGGGACCAGTTTCCCAATGATTTATAAATAGGATGGATAAGTGATCGATTTTCTAATATCTAATGGTAATGATGGATGATTTATTCTAATATGCAATAATATAAACAACTAATCTATCCCGAAAATCTTTTTCTTAGTGCAATTTTTTATGATTCTTATTGACAAGTAGGCATATAGATGACTCTACTTATAAACAAAAATATTTGCTCATATGATAATTACTTTGTTCAAGTAGTTGAACAAAGTAATGATTAAAACGTTACCGCACTAATCTTTATATATTACTCATACACACACATATGAAAAATAACAATTCTTAAACATTCAATAATGATAAGTAAAAGAATTGTTGTAAGAGCATATACATATATCAATAATAGCAAAATTAAATAAATGTTGATTCACATAAAAGCATGAAACAAAAAACATAGATAGTAGTACCATATGTAATTGAGTCTCCTCCAATATGAATTGCATTCAAATCCCACCTTTCAACTTGGAAACACTTTCACAAGAAGCAATAGTGCATATTACATAAAAGTATTCTTCATCAAAAATCAGAATTCATGTCCAATTTTTATAAAAATAAATATATCAAAAGTACAATAGTGCAACTTCCAATCCAAGTCTTAATACAAAAATTTGAGGAACCTCTATAAAAACATGAAAGGGTCTATAAATACTATCTAACTAACAAACTATGAAATAAAAATGCTATGTGCTGGTCTAATCAAATCACAACTATGTGAAAATTTTCTCGAAATAAGCAGGCTGTAGTCAGTCAGAATGATTCATTGTTTTGGTTGACTATCTTGTGATCTGAGCTAGCAAATGGCAAGCATTGATTGCAGTTCTGGCGGATGAATCATGCGAGAATGTAACTGAGCTATATAGGTGGCATCTGAAATTTTGAGAATCATACAACCAATTACATCGGTGAGGCATTCTATCGCTGTTCGCTGACTGTGTGGTTTAACAAGGAAAAACCAAAAGGTTTCCCATGTTAAAGTTTGAATACCTGCAATCAATCTTTCCCTCTTTTCCAGCTCCTGTTTCCATGTCTGTTCCAATGTTTTTATTGATGGAAGTTTTGCTGGAGAACACTTTGTAATTAAATTTAACAAATAAAGAGTATCATTAATCAATTCAACTAGATTACTTGTTTCCGATCTGCATCTTGATATTGCCATTTCTGCTTTCATTAGTTGAGATTGCCATTCAAGGAATATGATTTCTTTATGTGATTCCAGAATTTGGGGTAAATTTGCAGCTTTTCCTTCTTTGGTTTCTTGCCAAGAGAGAAACTCTGTTAATCTTTCATCTGCTTGCTCCAATTTCTGTCTCACATCAACTGACTTATCAATCATAGATGACGAAATTTCACATAGGGGAAGAAAGAGAGAGATATTATGACATAATAAGCTCAACTGATTAGACAATGCTTTGGTAATTTGGAGAGCTTATGATCTAAATTCTCCCACTTGAGGATATTCTTTGAATCTTTCTATTTGCAGTGATAATTGAGCGATCTGTTCTTCTTTTGATTTGCTCAACTGTTCATCTAATGATTGCAGTTTGCTCAATGCTTGGGATAGCTCTTGTTGCTTCTAAATTGCATGTTGATCAATCCTTCGTTTTTCTTTGAGCAATTTCTCATTCAATTGATCATTTGACTGTCTCTGGACTGCTAACTATTGTTCCAATTGCTCTATCTTCTACTGCTTTTCTTGTACTTGTGTTTCCAGCAATACAATTGCTTGATCTTTTTCCTTAAGCAAGTTGCTTACCTCTGATGCTTTGTCTATTGTAGCTACTGTGTATGCTCTAGCATACTGAGAGAGTTTAGTGAGATCTTCAAAAGGATTGATTTCTTCTCTCCATACCACATTTGTTATCTCCATTTGTGAAGTTAAAAGAAGAGATTGATCAATTTTCCTCTTTTTCCTTTGTCTCTTGATTACAGCCCTATGCTTAGGGCTGTAGAAGACATCCAAAGGTGGTATTTCTTCTACATGTAAAATAATTTCATCACTTGGATTCTCAGGAATTATTTCTACATCCTTTTGAGTCATGGGTGGGCCGGTAGTTCCCTTAGTTGGCACTGTATTGATTGTTGATTTCTGACGAGTTGTTACCTCAGGAGTGTTGAATCCTTGTTGACTTTCAGTATTGTTGATGATAGAATCAAATTGTTGCCATTCTTTGAGCAGTTTGGGATTAACATAAAGGCTTGAATCAATGAGTTCACCACTTTTTTCTTGTCCATGTTCCTCTGGAAATTTTTCTTTTTCAGGGATCTTCTCCTCTACAGGAGTCTTGTCGGCTGCTTTCTGTTCAGTTTGACTTGGTGGTTGATCTGTAGGGGTTATAGCTAATAGGTCCAAAGGCACAGTTTGCAACCTCTGGGCTCTAAGTCTATTAAATGTTTCTAACCCTTCATCTTCATATTTGATCCTAGCCAACGCTTTAACTTGAAAGAATGTTTCGGCTGAAGCAAATAAATCATCAAAAACATCTGCTTCATAATCGAACTTGGCAAGTTTAGCTTGAGAGGTGACATTATATGCAACCTTCCTTGGGTCATATTACCTATTTGGAATTGTGGCAAGATTGACCATTTGAATCTTTTCTTTCTCTTTTTCTGCATGCTTGTAGTCATGCAAGGTGAAAATGCCACATCATAATGGAAATATGGGCCACGTCTATTTCTTAGAATCCCTAAGTGTTCTTGATATCCCTTCAACAGTTATCTGATATGCCAATTCCCATGCTAGTAATTTATCAGGCACATACAAAGGGAGAACATGAGGTTTAATGAGACTGCCGAAAAGCCTCACATAGGTAAATTTCTCTTCTCTGAACCAGATGCCTATTGT
This sequence comes from Pinus tabuliformis, assembly GCA_031772625.1. Taxonomy (NCBI): domain Eukaryota; kingdom Viridiplantae; phylum Streptophyta; class Pinopsida; order Pinales; family Pinaceae; genus Pinus; species Pinus tabuliformis. The sequence goes on from CM062806.1 coordinate 930,326,357, forward strand.
TGTTAGATCAGTTGTTGCATTTTGGGATATCCTGGGAGCAGGCTTATTGAAAATAGAATGATATACAGGTGAAATGAAACCATTGCAAATTCTGTACAGGTGATTTTTATAGTGTGCCTTTCATAACTACTTGTGATAAATATGAATAGGGTTGGGATCTTGAGAAGTCCACTTCCATCCGAGTATCGAAAATTCAGAATTAAAACAAATAATGTCCATAATATATGCACTGTAGTAGAAAGGGGGAATGGTCCGGGTAGTTGTATATGCATTTTTTCTGTATTCTAATATTCCTGTGGCTAATATATCAGACAAGATATTTGCCCAGTCCATAACATAACCATCAATCACTGCTTCCATTAATGGGACCATCTATAGAAACTTTGGCAGAATCATGTTGTTCCCACAATCTATACATCATAGCCCCAGCATAGTAATAAGGAGAAGCAAGTGATTCGACAGAATACTTACTCGATGAATCATGCTTGTGTTTCTCCGAGAAATGCCTCCATCGCTTGATCGGGTTCGATTCCAAGTCATTTTCCTTTGCAAATGCTTCCAGGAATTCCTTTTTGTAGCGCTTCTTGGGCTCCAGTAGATGGTACATTTTCCTGAGGTCTTCAGGCTTAAATGAGATGAATATCCTTCCATCAGCTGTGGAAAATGTTCTATCTGAAGTTGGGATTTTCTCAACAACCCATCTAACCACATCAGTGTATGGCAAAACTTTAGCCCGCGCTGTTATTCTATGAAGGTATGAACAGGCCAATTCTTTAAGAGTTCCCTCTATCTTGTTGGTTGAATCAGTTGTGGCTTCCTCTGATAATGCTTCGGGCTCCTCTACTTCTATCAAATTATAAATGCTTTCCCAACTAGTATTTCCCAGACCGTGACATGTTGTGTCTGAGATTAATCCTTTCTTGCTCGGTCCTGGTTCTTTGGTCACAGGGGTTGCTTTGGCTCCAGGGGTCGCTTTATCTTTCTTAGATTTCTTCCCCATATTTTCTGGATTCATGAGCTCTGAGAAGCTCTACACAGACAACTTCAAACCGTAATACAGAGATTTCACCGTTGAAAGCCAATATGAGAATGAACAGAATTATGGTGAATGACATACAATAAATCAAATGCATTTAAGAATTACCACGAATGAAATCTTTTTAAAGGACTTATTCTTAACTATCAAATTTAATAGTCATTCGAATCGCCAGTCATGGTGAATTAATACCATAAATACCCATCTCGTCGATCACATGCCTAATGATTATTTTAAGCGTGTTTCAGATTTCCTCAGTCGGTGATCTGCGATAAATCGCAAATCACTATCGGGAGTTTCAAAGGGAGATGTTTTAGCATTGGGAATGAATATCTCCGATTGCCAAAAAGCGATATTATAATGGAGCAAGGTATTGTGCATGTGAACCGTTTTATCGTATGTTTACCTTTTGAGATGCACGCCCAATTGATCGATTGCAAATTGGGGTTTGGCTTACGCTTTATTCCTTTGTCAATTGATGTCGCCGATTGCCAATTGCGATATCGGATCAGGAGATTTGATGAGTCATTTTGTGTGTGTACCTTCGGAATTTGATTTCTTCGATTTGCCGATTGTGATTTATTTATTGGATCGGAGGATTGGATGAGATCTTTATTTGCGAATGTTCCTTTGTTTTTGCGATATGTGATTTCTGATTGCTTTATCGCAATATAAAATTTATAATATTTAAAAGGAACACTTTTATCAAAGGCTTTAAAAAAATGATTTATTTACATCAGGCCTTTTAATAGAGATTTTTCTTGCAATGAGGTCAATACCATTTTATTCCTTAATTTACAAATCTAACTAAGTTTATTAAAAAGGGACCCATTTCTTATTGAAAGTTTTGTGAATTTTTTTTTTAAATAAATGGGGGGTTGTTATACAGCACAACAATTGGCGATTCACTGGGAGAAACATTTATCTCTGAGAAAATAATATAATATTTTAACCTTCTTCATCTGAAAACCTTAATGGATAGAGAAAATCTAATATAACTAGGTAATCATAAACTCTGAATATAATGAAAACTATCTTTGCTATGTATTTCTTATCTCAAAATTAAATACATTCTAAGTTTAAGTAAACTTTAATTGGTTGATAAAGATAAAACAAGAGACTTCTCCAACTTAGCTTGTATAATGATTCCTTTGTCACAGGTAGAGCCACTGCTGCCAGCAAACTCCTATAGTCTCGGAAAGGTTACCCTTTAACCATTTGACCATTCATTGTCCCATCCATTTTAGAGTATAATTTAAAAGAATGAATCCAAAATATATGTTTCAACATTTTTTGTATTACATTTTATTTTTTCCTTATTTCTTTATTTTGTAAGAAAAAATCCATTGTCCTGGTTTTGTGGCCAGCTGTTGACAATGCCATTCACTGGTTGTAGTTTAACTGAACAAGCTGGCTCGTGATGAGACCCCTTGTCTTATAATTATAAGCCATTACCCTGTTTTGGTAAGCAGTGTTGGTAATGTCAGTTAAACTAGTCGCCTATGATCATGGTAAGCAGGCTCGTGATGAGACCTCTTATCTTTTATATCAAATATATTTTAGAATTACACTCTAAAAAATCATAAACTTTGATGGATGGGGTGAATACTTTTCTCCCTAAGAGAAGGTGGATGACAATTTCAAGAGTTGAAGATGCTAAGATTGAATCAGTCTTTGCTTTGTACTGATAACCTTTTTAGATTTCTAAAACTTAGAACGATTTACAGTATTTTCGAGTTTTTGAAAAGATTTTCACAAAAATAAAAAGGATTTTTCAAAGTTTACTTATATCTAATTTCCTAGAACTTTCCTTTTCCTCCAAGGCTTCCATCTATTGAGAGTAAATATTAAGACTATTTTCTTTTAAGTAACCATTTCAAAATAGTAAAGACCAATAGAAGGCTATTTACAACTTTATTTTCTAAGAAAGAAAATAAACTAATTATTCACACAAATATAACTGAAAATTGAATATTTATAAAGTGAGAAGGGGTTACCTTCTCAATTGAAGAATTTTTTGAAAATAAGACCATTAACAGGAATAGAATCCCTCTTTCCTGATAGATCTTTCAATATAAATGTTGATGGGCCTATCTTTTTGCTGACTTAAAATGGTTCGAGCCACATTTTCTGAAATTTAGTGTGTTTTCCTTTATCCTCGTGGGCTTTGTCCCATTTCAAAACAAGATCACCAACTTGTAAATGTTTTGAGCCGCTTGAAGTTGTATCAAAAGATGACTTAATAATTTTTTGATGCTTCTCATGTGTAATTCGGGCTTTCTCCCTTTCTTCCTCTAGTTTCAAGATCTGATTATGTCTCAATTGAATAGAAGATGAGGGATTTTCTTCAATAAACTACACTAAGGCTAGTGATGGAAGTACTAAGTTTGCTGGTATGACAGCCTCCTTTCCATACACTAGATTAAATGGAGAAGTGCCTATTGAGGCCTTCTGTGTTATACGGTCTGCCCATAATGCAAATATCAAAGACTTGTGCCAATTCTTATGATTCTGATCAATAGTTCTCTTAATGATTTTGATAAGATTTTTATTGGTAGATTCTGCTAAACCATTACCCTGAGGGTAGTAGTTTGTAGAATATTTCAATTTGAAACCTATTTTGATAGCAAATTCAAATATATAATTACTAGAGAAATAAGATGCATTATAAAAAATAAGAGCATTTGGGACACCAAACCTGGTAATGATGAACTGGTCTATGAATTCAATGATTGCCTCAGAGTTTGCTGTCTTCAAAGGAATTGCTTCTACCCACTTAGTAAAGTAATCAGTAGCTGTAAGGATATACCTATGTTGTTTGGATGAATGTGGAATAATTTCTCTAATGATATCCAATTCCCACTGTTCAAAACGTTGTTCAATGTTGACTAGTTGCAAAGGAAAAGCTGGCTTCCTTTGCCTTCCACTGGTAGTTTGATATGTTCTGCATTTCCTTACATATTCATGAGTATCTCTAAATAAGGTAGGCCAATAATACCTAGCATGAATAATTTTGTGGGTTGTTGTGTCAGCTCCAAAATTTCCTCCTGCTGGACCATCATGTAATTCCTGCAAGACCTTTTGCGCTTCAGGTTTTTCTAAGCATATTAACAAAATTGAATCTTAATTCTATTTAAACAACACATTATCAACAATCATGAAGTTTTTTGCTTTCAGTCTAATTGCACGTTTATTTTTATAGGAAAGATTAGGAGGAGCATATCCATTTTTCAAATAAAATATCAAATATGCATATTGGGATTCAGGATTAATGGTATTTAACTCACTGCTTTTTTTGATATTGTTTGTACCTTCATGTTCCTGAATATTGGAAGCTCTTGCTAACAACCTGCAAAAACCTTGGCCTTTGACAATCTTTGATGGTCTAATGTCCAAATCATATTCTTGTAATGTTGTAACCCAGTTTGCCCTTTTTTCTCCTAATTCCCTTTGAACTAGTAACTGTTTTACTGCTGAAAAGGAACTATTTGTGTGAGATTTTAAAAGAAAGGGCCTAAAGTGTTTAATAGCTTTGAATACAGCAAAGGATTGCTTTTCAACTTCAGAGTAATTAAGTTCAGCACATTGAAGATTTGAACTATAAAATGAAATTGGTGCTTCCAAGTTTTGATCATTAATTTTTGTTAACACTGCTGCGTAGGATGAATAAGATGCAAGAGTATATAAAATGAAATGATTTGAAAAATTGGGAGTGTTTAAAGCAGAAGCGTTTATTATTGACTGCTTGATTGAATCAAATGCCTCTCTTTCTATAAGCCCCCATTTAAACACTGATTTTTTCTTGATCATGGTTTGTAATGGTAAAACAATCTGTGAAAAATATGGAACAAATCTTTTTACAAAATTAATTTGACCTAAAAATGATTGCATTGATTTTTTTTTATATGGAAATGGAATATCGGAAATGTCTTTGATTCTATCTGGATCAATATAAATACCATCTTTTGAAAAAATGAATCCCAAGAGTTTACCTTGGTTAAGAGCAAAAAATGATTTCTTAGGATTGAGTGAAATGCCATACCTTTTACAGCATTCAAAGATTTGTTTCAAATCATGTAAATGACTTAATTTTTTCTTAGAGAAAATAGTAATGTCATCCAAATAGAAAACTACTGATTTATTGATTAGACCTCTGAATGCTATGTCCATCGCTCTTTGGAACGTAGCTCCAGCATTGATTAATCCGAAAAACATTTTTTTATAGGCGTAAGTTCCCCACTTAGTCCTGAAAGTGGTCTTAAGTCTATCATTGGGGTGTACCAAGACTTGGTTATACCCTGAAAAACCATCTAAGAAAGACATTAGTTCAGAACCAGCTACTGAATGGAGAGTTTTCTCCATTGTTGGTAGAGGGAAATTATCCTTTTGACTTGCTTTATTAAAATTTCTGAAATCAATACAAATTCTAATGTCACCATTTTTCTTCCTTACTGGCACCATGTTGGACACCCAATTTGAATGTCTAACAAGAAAAATTATCTTAGCCTTCAAAAGTTTGTTTAACTCAGCTTTGATTTGACTTTCGAGGTTGGGATGAATTTTCCTTAATTTCTGCTGCACTGGTTTTTCTTCAGATATCATTGGAATCGTATGTTGTATGATAGAATTATCATATGTTTTCAAATCGTCATAATTCCAACGAAGACATTTTTATATCTATTCAATAATCTGATAAATGAAATTATTTCTTCTAAAGTAAGTCCTAATCCCAAATTGATGTTTTGTGGTTTGTCCTCTGTACCAAGGTTTATTAATTCAAGTCTCAAAGTAGAACTTTGGAGTTTTGAATTAGTAACCTGCTTAAACCTATCTTTGATGTCATAAAGATCTTCAAGTTTGACAACTGGTTTAGGTACTGAATTCTCTTCAAATTTTTCCTTCATTTGAATATCATGTTCACTTTCATCAATAAATTAATCATCATAGGACTTATCAGAAGTTAAGAAATTTAAAATGTCATCATCATGATTGAATACTCACCAGTTGGTGACATTATTGGGAACCGATGGTCTGAAAATTAACTCTACTGAAAATCTATCGGGACTGTAATCTTCAGATGGAAGGAGCCTAGAAGCAACATTGACTAGTAAATCCATTGCTGCATTCTGTGATCTAGGAATGGGAGAAATATTAAATGCTAGAAAATGAGATACAAGGTCTTGTACCAAGGATTGATAATGTTTAAGATGACTAGAAACACAATGTATAGTATTTCTAACTTGTTTTATAACAATTTCAAAGTCACCAAATACTTTCAAATATTGTACCTTAAGACCAATTGCTTTGTAAAGTCCTTGAATCAAGGCTTCATATTCAGCAATATTGTTTGTGCACTCAAATTCTAATCTACATGATAGCATGTTTTTTTCTCCCTCAGGACTAACTAAAATACATCTTGCTCCTGCACCGTCATTAGATTTAGACCCATCAAAATACAATGACCAAAATAAAGGTTTATCTACAATTTTATTTACAATTTCCTTAGTAATTTTAACACACCTTGATGTATCTGTTTGAGAAAAATTTTCAATTTGAGATGTGAAATTATTAACTGAGAAAGGTGATGATTGAGCAGTAAAATTACCAAAGAATGATTCAGATGAATAGTTACCAAGAATGTTATTGTCGAATGCTATAGGCTATTTTTTCTTGTTTAAACTCTGTCACAATATGAGTCATATGCTTCTCCCGATCAATATTAATTGGATTTGGCTTTCCTTTATAGGGCAGCCACATGTGAGACCAATCAGTAGAAATGTAACCATGAAGTTTCTAGGACCAATCTCTACTTAAAATCAAACCATAGAACTCAGGAATATCAGCGATTAATATATCAATTCTCTGAACTACTCTTGGATCAACTAATAACCTAATGGTAACTGAGTTGATTTCTCCTAATACTTGGACCTTAGTTCTATCCAACTGGATAATATGCACTGCAGATTTTTGGGGTTCAATATTCAGTTTAGAACAAACCCAAGCCGACATTATATTCGATAAAGCCCCTGAGTCTATCAAGCAATTGTGAAGATTTCTATTATAAATCTCATAGGTCAAGAGAAAAGGAGGAGTATGGGAAATTGATCTATCTCTTATTAGAATAGCATCGATGGCTTCTACTCTACCAGGTGGTGGTTTACCTGCCTCATTAGCAGCTTTGGACAATACAACATTTGGAAGCGGAGAAGAAGGTACTGCATCCAATTCTTTGAGCAGCAATTTTTGTTGATGTTTGAGTTTACTAAGTTCAAACATAGTGATATTTGCTTCTATTTTCTTCATGTCTTCAATGATGTTGTAATCCATAGAGTCTGCGACTATTAATGTTTTAGATGTTGAAGGTAGATTGGAAGCTGATGGCTGATTCTGAGTAGCTGTTACTGTAGATTTCTTTGTGGTAGTTTTTTCCTTAGTAGTAGTACCCATGTTTCTTTTCTTCTGAGTTACTTGAATAGGTTTAGGAGTACCTTTACTCCTGGTACTTACTGGGAAAGTTTCCTGTTCATTTTCAGTATCAGAATTCGGCAAAATGAAGTCCCACATCCCATGACATTCTACAGCTACCTCTTCTTGAGTTTATTTAGATGATAAGACTGTATCTTCGTCTTCATCATCCTCGGGGTCTGAATCTGCATTGGATATAGCATTAGGGGGTTTTGATTATGGTTTCTTAAAGTTTTTAAATGGATTTTTAGTTGAAGTCTCAACTACTTGTTTCTTGATTTCTATCATTTCATTTGACATAGTCTTTAGAACCTTTTGGATACCTTCCATATCATATGAATCTTTAGCCATTTTCTTCTTTGAATCATTTTTGAATGAAACTTTTTTAGATTTTCTATCTTTAAGAGAAACTTTTTTTTCTAAGGATATGATATGTTTTTCCATATAATTGCCTCTTTCATATTTTCTGCTAGAGTAGGTTTTCTAGCTCTATCTACAAAGATAGTTATGTTTGAAGGTAAAGCTGTTATATACAATTCACTTCTAACTTGTTTGATAGGCTTAGAGGCAGTAGGAATCTTATTTAAGAGTTTATTAAATCATGAATTAAACTCTTTTACAGGTTCTTTAGATTCTGCTTTAAGATTTGAAATATCATTGATTAACGTGTCCATAGATCTGTCATCACCATATTTAGTTAAGAACTGTTCTTGAAAAATATTCCAACTAGTAATGGATCCTGATGGTAGCGAAAAGTACCAAGGCCCCGCTGATCCTTGTAGGGTACAAGGGAAAAGTCTGATAACCACATCTTCCTCGGCAACTCCTTTTAAGTTGACTGACAAACATAAAGTTGTTTATATGTTCGTTTGCTTATATGCCTGCATCTGGATTTAATTTTGGCAACCATTTTTTAGGATGAGCTGGCAATGCATGCAAAGGTGCAGGCATTATGACTACATCAGGATTATTCCATGGATTTTGTGCCATTATTGAGCTACTAATGGATGATGCGCAGATGAAGTTCCAGATGGTTGAGAAACAGATGTTGAAGTTCCAGCTTTCTGTTAAACGACAATTTGGAGTGGAGGAGTGGATGGTTGACTTCACAATGGAGAAGATCAAATGGATGATGATGATGAGAAAGTTTCACTATTAGATCCTTCAGTATTCTTCCTTGCTCTTTTCGTTTTAGGCAAATTTAACTCATTAGGTTCAATAATAAGCTTTTCACTCTGAAGTCTGGTGAGGGGGTGAGAAGGAACGAATTGCAAAGTCACACTACCTTGAGATGACTCAGATTTCTGTGGTGATATTGAGAATCCTTGAAGTTTGTGGATTAGAGATTGAACCTCAGGAGATTCTAGAGTTGATTTATCTGAGAGGTTTTGGGGTTGAGCAGTGGTGGTTGTTTCCTCAACTTCTCGCTTGAACACTGGAGTTTTAGCATGCAAGGGAGAAGTCGGAGGTGAGGTGGAGGGAGATTTACTCTTAGAATGGATTGTAGATTTGGATTTGCTCGCCATTCATAGTTCATGCCCTCCTTCTAGTGCCAAAAATGTTGATGCCTCAAAATCGCTGCACCAACATCGGGGAAAACCACCCGGTCTGGACCTTAAAAGCAGCTCCTTTTCCGTTTGGTGTGGTGGCTCTGACTGGATATAATGGGACCAGTTTCCCAATGATTTATAAATGGGATGGATAAGTGATCAATTTTATAATATCTAATGGTAATGATGGATGATTTATTCTAATATGCAATAATATAAACAACTAATATATCCCGGGAAGTCTTTCTATTAGTGTAATTTTTTATGATTCTTATTGACAAGTAGGCATATAGATGACTCTACTTATAAACAAAAATATTTGCTCATATGATAATTACTTTGTTCAAGTAGTTAAACAAAGTAATGATTAAAACGTTACCACACTAATCTTTATATATTATTGATATACATACATATGAAAAATAACAATTCTTAAACATTCAATAGTGATAAGTAAAAGAATTGTTGTAAGAGCATATACATATATCAATAATAGCAAAATTAAATAAATGTTGATTCACATAAAAGCATGAAACAAAAAACATAGATAGGAGTACCATATGTAATTGAGTCTTCTCCAATATGAATTGCATTCAAATCCTGCCTTTCAACTTGGAAACACTTTCACAAGAAGCAATAGTGCATATCACATAAAAGTATTCTTCATCAAAAATCAGAATTCAGGTCCAGTTTTTATAAAAATAAATATATCAGAAGTACAATAGTGAAACTTCCAATCCAAGTTTTAATACAAAAATTTAAGGACCCTTTCTAAAAACATGAAAGGGTCTATAAATACTATCTAACTAACAAACTGTGAAATAAAAATGCTATGCACTGGTCTAATCAAATCACAACTATGTGAAAATTTTCTCGAAATAGGTAGGCTGTAGTCGGTCAGAATGATTCATTGTTTTGGCTGACTATCTTGTGATATGAGCTGAAAAATGGTAAGCATCAGTTGCAATTCTGGCGGATGACTCATGCGAGAATGTAACTGAGTTGTATAGGTGGCATCAGAAATTTCGGGAATCATACAACCGACTGCATCGATGAGGCATTTTATCGTTGTTTGCTGACTGTGTGGTTTGACAAGGGAAAACCAAAAGGTATCCCATGTTAAAATTTGAATACCCACACTCAATCTTTCCCTCTTTTCCAGCTCCTGTTTCCATGTCTGTTCCAATGTTTTTATTGATGGAAGTTTCCCTAGAGAACACTTTGTAATTAAATTTGACAAATAAAGAGTATCATTAATCAATTCAACTAGATTACTTGTTGCCGATCTGCGTCTTGATGTCACCCTTTCTGATTTCATTAGTTGATATTGCCATTCAAGGAATAGGATTTCTTTATGTGATTCCAAAATTTGGGGTAAATTTGCAGCTTTTCCTTCTTTGGTTTCTTGCTAAGGGAGAAACTTTGTTAATCTTTCATCTCCTTGCTCCAATTTCTATCTCGCATCAACTGACTTATCAATCATATATGACGAAATTTCACATAGGGGAAGAAAGAGAGAGATATTATGACATAATAAGCTCAACTGATTAGATAATGCTTTGGTAATTTAGAGAGCTTCCGATCTGAATTCTCCCACTTGACGATATTCTTTGAATCTTTCTATTTGCAATGATAGTTGAGCGATTTGTTCTTCTTTTGATTTTCTCAACTATTCATTTAATGATCTCACTTTGCTCAATGCATGGGATAGCTCTTGTTGCTTCTGAATTTCATGTTGATCAATCCTTTGTTTTTCTTTGAACAATTGATCTTTCAATTGATCATTTCACTATCTCTGGGTTGCTAACTGTTGTTCCAATTGCTCTATCTTCTATTTCTTTTCTTGTACTTGTGTTTCCAACAATACAATTGCTTGATCTTTTTCCTTAAGCAAGTTCCTTACCTCCGATGCTTTGTCTGTTGTATCTGCTGTGTGTGCTCTAGCATACTGAGAGAGTTTAGTGAGATCTTCAGAAGGATTGATTTCTTCTCTCCATACGACGTTTGTTATCTCCATTTGTGAAGTTAAAAGAGGAGATTGATCAATTTTCCTCTTTTTCCTTTGTCTCTTGATTATAGCCCTATGCTTAGGGCTGTAGAAGACATCCAAGGGTGGTATTTCTTCTACATGTAAAATAATTTCATCAGCTGGATTCTTAAGAATTATTTCTACATCCTTTTGAATCATGGGTGGGCTGCTAGTTACTTCAGTTAGAACTGTATTGATTGTTGATTTCTGACCAGTTGTTACCTCAGGAGTGCTGAATCCTTGTTGACTTTTAGTATTGCTGATGATAGAATCAAATTGTTGCCATTCTTTGAGCAGTTTAGGATCAACATAAAGGCTTGAATCAATGAGTTCACCACTTTTTTCTTGTCCCTGTTCCTGCTCTGGAAATTTTTCTTTTTCAGGGATCTTCTCCTCTACAGGAGTCTTGTCGGCTGCTTTCTGTTCAGTTTGACTTGGTGGCTGATCTGTAGGGGTTGTAGCTAATAGGTCCAAAGGCAGAGTTTGCAACCTCTGGGCTCTGAGTCTATTAAATGTTTTTAACCCTTCATCTTCATATTTGATCCTAGCCAATGCTTTAACTTGAAAGAATGTTTCAGCTGAAGCAAATAAATCATCAAAAACATCTGCTTCATGATCGAACTTGGCAAGTTTAGCTTGAGAGGTGACATTATATGCAACCTTCCTCGGGTCATATTACCTATTTGGAATTGTGGCAAGATTGAGCACTTGAATCTTTTCTTTCTCTTTTTCTGCATGCTTGTAGTCATGCAAGGTGAAAATGCCACATCATAAGGGAAATATGGGCCACATCTATTTCTTAGAATCCCTAAGTGTTCTTGATATCCCTTCAATAGTTATCTGATATGCCAATTCCCATGCTAATAATTTATCAGGCACATACAGAGGGAGAACATGAGGTTTAATGAGACTGCCGAAAAGCCTCACATGGGTAAATTTCTCTTCTCTGAACCAGCTACCTACTGTTGTCAGATCAGTTGCTGCATCCTGGGAAATCCTGGGAGCAGGATTATTGAAAATAGAATGATATACAGGTGAAATGAAACCATTGCAAATTCTGTACAGGTGATTTTTATAGTGTGCCTTCCACAACTGCTTGTGATAAATATGAATCGGGTTCTGATCTTGAGAAGTCCACTTCTATCCAAGTATCGAAAATTCAGAATTAAAACAAATAATGTCCATAATATATGCACTGTAGTAGAAAGGGGGAATGGTCAGGGTAGTCGTATATGCATTTTTTCTATATTCTAATATTCTTGTAGCTAATCTATCAGACAACATATTTGCCCAGTCCATAACATAACCATCAATCGTTGCTTCCATTAATGGGACCATCTCTATAGAAAATTTGGCAGAATCATGTTGTCCCCACAGTGTACACATCATAGCCCTAGCATAGCATGTCGAAAATGCAACAAGATGTTGGAGCTTAGTGAAAAGAAGTCGCCTTCACTAAGTGGGCCCGCAGGTTATTTTTGGGGCAAAGTCTATTTTTAGACTATGTCTATTTCTAGACATATGGATCATGGTCTATGAGTTGCAGGATGCTATTTATGGATGATTGGTCATGTTGGTAAAAATAGATGGACATCTATTTTTAGACATATGGGTGGAGTCTATTTTTAGACTGCCAGTCAAAAAATAGAACAGTCGAATATTATTAGCTCTTAAAAATATTTGGATTATAAACATTATCTTATCCTCTTGCAGCACTTCAGTTCGAGCTACAAATGTGGCACATGCAACTGCCAGAAGGAAATACACTTTTCCTATGGGTTAGTTGAGCTATTGCATGATGGAGTTCAGTTAGAACTCAAGTGATTGAGTTTGGTGGAGTTGTGTTCAGTTTGACTTAGTTGAACTAGTTGTATTTAGTCTAACTGCCAAATACACTAGTGATGAATGATGTGAATTAATTTTTAATTAATTCACTAATTATTAACTCATAAATCAACTAAAGAATACATCAGTTAACTCAGTGCATGGACAATTCAATGGAAACAAGTGTTAGAGGTGGGTAAAAGGGTGAGACTACTATCAGTTGTGACTATAGTTGTGCATGAGATTTGCACAGTCATTAAGTGAGATTGCCAATGAGGATTGCTCAGTACAAGAAAAATGGAATTCAAACTTGGATCTCATCTATTCTCAACTTGGATTGCACAGTAGAGGCAGGAAAATAGTGGAGGAGATTTGAACCCGTGACTTGTTTAGATCTGAGCTAGTTTTGTGTGTAGCATGTGGAGATAGTACTGAGTACTTGTGAGGAGTATTGTACTATGTATTGTTACATGTTATCTATCATTACAATATACAGATAGTTGGGGGTTTTTAGCTGTATGCTTTCCCCATTACATACTGTGTTGATATGTGTGATTGATGTTTCAATGTGCGCATGCAATTGTTTTTTTAATTCCGCAAATTGATGATCAATGGTAGAGGAGGTTATGTATTATGCATGCATTCCACAAATAGTGTATAATTAGGATAATCTCGGTGAATAAGTGTTATATTATTCAAATTTCTACATGGTATCAGAGCGAAGTTGATCATCAGATCTATTATTTAGAAAGTGATTACATTTTATTTCTTTAGGCAGAGTCTGTAATCAGGCCAGGTAGCCTCTAGATTCATCCTTCTTTTGGAAGGTGAGATATCCGGTAAATGCCCATACAGTCAATCTCTGTACAAGAAATAATTTGTTCTCACGAATTTTAGATTAGAAGCAGCTGAGTTTTGAGCTGGTGGAATTCGAATTTGCAGCAGTGTTTTCTTGGTGTTGAAGTTGAAATGTCTTTCAACGGATTGCGATTGGAGTATGCCCTTGAAGGCAGCTCAAATTATATTGCATGGAAAGACAGGATGGAGGTGATGTTAGATGACAATGAGTTGAAGGAGTTCATAGATGCTAAGGTCCCAAAGCCTACTGATGCTGCTCAAGTTGAGGCTTGGCAAAAGAAGACAACAAAGTGTCGAAGGATTCTGTTGGAGGGCGTGAAGGATCACATTGTATCCAGCCTACATGGAAAGGCTTCTCCATACTTGATGTGGAAAGCATTGACAGATTTATTCCAAAGCAAGAGCGTCTAGAGGAAGTTGGCGCTCAAGGATAAACTCAGAAACATTAAGTGTGAGAAAGGAGACAGTATGCCCAAGTATCTCACGAAGTTCAACCAATGCCAAGATGAGCTGGGAAGTGTGGGGGTGACTGTCTATGATGAGGAATTGGTGAGCTTGGCTCTCCTTGGTCTTCCGAAGAGTTGGAATTCCTATCAAGACTCTGTCAATGGTCAGGAGAAATTGCCAGGATGGGAGAGACTTTGGTCTGATCTTGTGCAAGAGGAGATCAGGGGGAATACCAGGGACAGATCTTCATCAAAGGCATCTGATGAAGAAAATTTCACTTTGGTTGTCAAAGAAAAGAAGGGGAAGAACAAGAAAGCTTCTCATTCCGGTGCGAAAGGCAAGAAGTAGGACATGTCCAAGGTGAAGTGCTTTCACTGTCACCAGCAAGGACATTATGCCACAAATTGTCCGCAAAAGAAGAAAAATAAGCAAGCTGCTGGATCTGCAGTGGGAGAGGCCTTAGCCTCGCAGTTTGAGCTGGATTTTTCGCTGATCGCATGCTTGGTATCAAGTGTGATGGGATCAATATGGTTCTTGGACAATGGTGTGTCTTTTCACATGACAGGAGATCGAGATCTGTTTTTTGATCTGGATGAGAAAGACCTTGGAGTGCACATTGAGATGGGCGATGATGGTAGATACAGTGCGACCAGTATCGGTACCATTTCCTTTAAGAGGGAGTCTGGTAAACCCTTCGTATTAAAGGAAGTGATGCATGTTCCAGGATTGAAGAAGAATCTTATCTCTGTGGCGATGTTAGAAGACAATGGATATGATGTTGTATTCAGCGAGGGAAAGGCTTTCCTGCGCAGTAAGACAACTGGAGAAACCTGGAAGATAGGGGTTTGAGTCAAGAACCTTTATCAATTGCATGTAGATGGCTGCACAGTGATGGCATGCAAGGTAGAAGGATTGGTGAGCCGGGATGATGGCGAGCTGTGGCACTAGAGATTGGGCCACCTTCACCATGGAGCCTTGAAGATACTGCAGCAGATTTCTACTGGGCTTCCTAAAGGCACTCTTGCGCAGTCAGATCAGTGCAAGGGGTGTACTTTGGGAAAATTTGTGAAAGCCACCTTTCATGAGAAGGATAGTTGCGCCATGACAATCCTTGAGAGAATTCACACAGACGTGTGTGGACCTTTCTCAGTAGCTTCGAAAGCAAAGCACAAGTATTATGTGATCTTTGTTGATGATTTCTCTCGAAAGTGCTGGATCTTCTTCATGCAGAAGAAGAGTGAGACATACTCAAAGTTTTGTG
The DNA here is from genome assembly GCA_031772625.1 of Pinus tabuliformis. Lineage (NCBI taxonomy): Eukaryota > Viridiplantae > Streptophyta > Pinopsida > Pinales > Pinaceae > Pinus > Pinus tabuliformis. Next base: position 930,341,827 of record CM062806.1, read on the forward strand.
AGTTCAAAGCACTGGTCGAGAAGGAATCAGAGAAGAAGGTGAAGGCTCTTAGGAGCGACAATGGTGGTGAATTCATCTCTGGCGAGTTCAAGGACTTTTGCAGCACAGAAGGGATTCGAAGAGAGCTCATAGCTCCCCATAACCCACAGCAGAACGAGGTTGCTGAGTGGAAGAACAGAACGATTGTGGGTGTTGCATGGGCTATGTTGCATGATCAGGGCCTACCCCTTCACTTGTGGGTGGAGGCATGCAATACTGCAGTATATGTGCAGAACCGTTGTCCTCACAAGATACTTGGCATGAGTACACCCGAGGAGGCTTATTCTGGTAAGAGGCCTGATATTTCCCATTTGAGGATTTTTTGGTTATCCTGTTTACAAGCATGTGACGAAGGATGCTAGGAAGAAGTTGGAGCTGACCGCAGAGGTTGGGATATTTGTGGGGTACACTGATACACCCCACAACTATCGTGTGTATTTGCCAGATAGTCGCAAGATTGTTGTGCGACGGGATATCAAATTTCAGGAGGAGAAAGCCATGAAGTGTTTGCTTGAGAGGGAGCCACACTTGCATGCAGATGAGGAGCTATTAGTTCCTAAGGATGAGCTTCAGGATGTGGATCAGCCACAAGATGAAGTTCATGGAGTGGAAGAGACCACTCATGCAGCGCCAACCATCAGAGGGCAAAAGCGCACTACAGAAGCTGAGCGACTGGCTCAAGATGCAGAGAAGGTTGTAGGACCACCTACAGCACAGCGCAGACAGAGATAGTCACCTGATCGGTACACTGGATACATGGCTCTTGTGAGAAAATGTGTCGTGACTAAGCTATCCTCTTTCGAGGAAGCTGTGGAGGATCCCACATGGGTAGATGCCATGGTGGAAGAGTATGATTCGACTGTTAGAAATAGTGCATGGGATATTGTCCCAAGACCGGAGGGGAAATCAGTGGTGGGTTCGAGATGGATCTACAAAGTGAAGCAGGGAGCTGACAGGAGTGTGGAGAAGTACAAGGTAAGATTTGTTGCCCGAGGCTTCTCATAGATAGAGGGGGTCCATTATGAGGAGACCTTTGCACCTGTCGCAAGGTATTCTTCCACATGGGCGATTCTTGCTCTCTCAGCGCAGATGGGGTGGCACATCCATCAGATGGATGTGAAGACTGCATTCCTCAATGGAGTCATTGAGGAGGAGGTGTACATAGAGCATCCTGAAGGTTTCGAGATCTTCAGCAGCGAGTCGCATGTGTGCAGGCTCAAGAGAGCGTTGTATGGGTTGAAACAAGCACCTCGTGCTTGGTACACACGGATAGATAGTTATTTCACCGGACTTGGATTCTCCAAGAGTGAGGCGGATCCTAACCTATACCAGATTGTGGTGGAGGGTAAGTTGCTTATCATTGTACTTTATGTATATGATTTGATTTTGACGGGAGATGAGCTGTTGATACTTTCATGCAAGGAGGATCTTGCTAGAGAGTTTGAGATGAAGGACTTGGGCGTCCTTCATTATTTCCTAGGATTGGAAATTTGGCAGCATAGTGATGGACCATTTGTTTCTCAGGGTAAGAATGCCCGGGAGATATTGGAGAAGTTCAACATGAATGGCTGCAAGCCTGTTGATACTCCTCTTCCTGGAGGTTGGAGGAAGGAGGATGCTACTTCAGCGGAGGTAGTGGATGCCACTGTTTATCGACAGTTGGTGGGGTCGCTTATGTATCTGGTCAATACACGACCCGATATATGCTATGTTGTTAACCAGTTTTCACAAGCTATGGTTAAGCAAACCAAGCTCTTCTGGAAGGCAGGCAAGCATGTGTTGCGTTATCTCAGAGGCAAATCGGGATATGGATTGTGGTACAGACAGGAGGATGAGGTGAAACTATGTGGCTTCATGGATACAGATTGGGCAGGGAGCCCAACGGATGGAAAGAGCACATCTGGAGGGATCTTCAGTATCGAGTCGACAACAGTTTCTTGGTACAGCAGGAAGCAGAGATCCATGGCACTCAGTTCAATAGAGGCCGAGTATATGGCAGCAAGTTTGGCTGCATGCGAGGCTATATGGATGAGGAAGATCCTGGTCAGGTTGTTCGGGTCACACTTGGAGCCTACTGTGATTTATTGTGATAACCAGAGTTGCATTAAACTCTCAGCTAATCCAGTATTTCATGATAGATCCAAGCACATCGAAATCAGGTACAATCATATCAGAGATTGTGTGTAGCGGAGAATCATGTTACTTTCATACATTCCCATGGAGGATCAAGATGCTGATATCTTGACGAAGGCGCTCACCAGGAGCAAATTCGAATACCACAGAGGCAGGATAGGGGTTTCAGATAATACATATCTTTTTGAGAGGGAGTGTTGAAAATGCAACAAGATGATGGAGTTTAGTGAAAAGAAGTCGCCTTCACTAAGTGGGCCCACAGGCTATTTTTGGCGCAAAGTCTATTTTTAGACTATGTCTATTTTTAGACATATGGATCATGGTCTATGAGTTGCAGGATGTTATTTATGGATGATTGGTCATGTTGGTAAAAATAGATGGACCTCTATTTCTAGACATATGGGCGGAGTCTATTTTTAGACTGCCAGTCAAAAGATAGAACAGTTGAATATTATTGCTCTTAATAATATTTGCACTATAAACATTATCTTATCCTCTTGCAACACTTTAGTTCGAGCTACGGATGTGGCTCATGCAACTGCCAGAAGGAAATACGCTTTTCCTATGGGTTAGTTGAGCTATTGCATGATGGACTTCAGTTAGAACTCAAGTGATTGAGTTTAGTGGAGTTGATTGAGGAGTTGATGGAGTTGTGTTCAGTTTGACTTAGTTGAACTAGTTGTATTTAGTCTAACTGCCAAATACACTAGTGATGAGTGATGTGAATTAATTATTAATTAATTCATTAATTATTAACTCATAAATCAACTAAAGAATACATCATTTAACTCAATGCATGGACAATTCGGTGGAGACAAGTGTCAGAGGTGGGTGAAAGGGTGAGACTACTATAAGTTGTGACTATAGCTGTGCATGAGATTTGCACAATCATTGATTGATATTGCCAATGAGGATTGCGCAGTACAAGCAAAAGGGAATTCGAACTTGGATCTCATCTATTCTCAACTTGGATTGCGCGGTAGAGGCAGTAAAACAGTGGAGGAGATTTGAACCCGTGACTTGTTTAGATCTGAGCTAGTTTTGTGTGTAGCATGTGGAGATAGTACTGAGTACTTGTGAGGAGTATTGTACTATGTATTGTTACATGTTCTCTATCATTATAATATACAGATAGTTGGGGGTTTTCAGTTGTATGCTTTCCCCATTACATACTGTGTTGATATGTGCGATTGATGTTTCAATGTGCACATGCGATTGTTTTTTTAATTCCGCAAATTGATGATCAATGGTAGAGGAGGTTATGTATTATGAATGCATTCTGCAAATAGTGTATAATCAGGATAATCTCTGTGAATAAGTGTTATATTATTCAAATTTCTACATAGCAATAAGGAGAAGCAAATGATTCGACAAAATACTTACCCGATGAATCATGCTTGTGTTTCTCCGAGAAATGCCTCCATTGCTTGATCAAGTCTGATTCCAAGTTGTTTTCCTTTGCAAATGCTTCCAGGAATGCCTTGTTTAAGCGATTCTCGGGCTCTAGTAGATGGTACATTTGCCTGAGGTCTTCAGGCTTAAATGAGCCGAATATCCTTCCATCAGTTGTGGATAATGTTCTATCTGAAGTTGGGATTTTCTCAACAACCCATCTAACCACATCAGTGTATGGAAAAACTTTAGCCCACGCTGCTATTCTATGAAGGTATGAACAAGCCAATTCTTTGAGAGTTCCCTCTTTCTTGTTGGTTGAATCAGTTGTGGCTTCCTCTGATAATTCTTCGGGCTCCTCTACTTCTATCAAATTATAAATGCTTTCCCAGCCAGTATTTCCCAGACAGAGACATGTTGTGTCTGAGATTAATCCTTTCTTGCTCGGTCCTGGTTCTTTGGTCACAAGGGTTGCTTTGGCTCCAAGGGTCGCTTTAGCTTTCTTAGATTTCTTCCCCATCTTTTCTGGATTCATGAGCTCTGAGAAACTGTGCATAGACAACTTCAAACCGTAATACAGAGATTTCACCGCTAAAAGCCAATATGAGAATGAACAGAATTACGGTGATTGGCATAAGATAAATCAAATGCATTTAAGAATTATCATGAATGAAATCTTTTTAAAGGACTTATTCTTAACTGTCAAATTTAATAGCCGTTCGAACCGCCAATCATGGTGAATTAATACCATAAATACCCATCTTGTCGATCATATGCCGAATGATTATTTTAAGCATGTTTCAGATTTCCTCGATCGGCGATCTACGATAAATCACAAATCGCTATCGGGAGTTTCAAAGGGAGAGGTTTTAGCATTGGGGATGAATATCTTCGATTGCTGAAAACCGATATTATAATAGAGTGAGGTATTATGCATGCGAACCATTTTATCGTATGTTTACCTTTTGAAATGCGCCCAATTGATCGATCGCAAATCAGGGTTTGTCTTACGCTTTATCCCTTTGTCAATTGATGTCACTGATTGCTGATTGCGATATGGGATTGGGAGATTTGATGAGTCCTTTTGTGTGTGTACCTTTGGCATTTGATTTCTCCGATTTTCCGATTGCAATTTCTTTATCGGATCAGAGGATTGGATGAGGTATTTATTTTTGAATGTTCCTTTGTTGTTGCGATATGCGATTTTCGATTGCTTTATCGCAATATAAAATTTATAATATTTAAAAGGAACACTTTTATCAAAGGCTTTAAAAAAATGATTTATTTACATCGGGCCTTTTAATAAAGATTTTTGTTGCAATGAGGTCAATACCATTTTATTCCTTAATTTACAAATCTAACTAAGTTTATTAAAAAGGGACCCATTTCTTATTGAAAGTTTTGTGAATTTTTTTTTTAAAGAAATGGGGGGTTGTTGTACAGCACAACACTTGTGAATTCATTGTATGCAATTTAGGTCACCCTGATTCTATTGGTTGTTATGATGCTAATGAGCTAGTTGAGATAGAGTAAGGGATGCAGATCATCATAATGAGGTTGCAACATTAGACTTTGGGATAAGAGTCAATCGTCATACAGGTAGTGTATGTTTGGCATGTAGGTATGTAAGTTAAGGATTATTATATGCCTTAAGGTTATATACATTAGGTTTATGAACATGTATTTGATGTTATGGTTACATTCATGATAGATGTTAGATGATTAGTGTGGTTATATGTGTTGTACCTTAAGAAACCAATTTCCTGGCTATGTAGAAATTGTGCTTAAGACATTAATGTTTATAGTTATTGTCACTTGTTTGTCACTTAATTATATGTTGTGTTCTCAAATGAAGGACCTAGGAGACTTGGTTTTTAACCCTCAATACTTAGGTGACAAGGAAATATCAGAATGCCATTTGATTGTTGAATATAAATGATGAATGAAGAAAAGCTTGAATAAGTCATAGACAATATGTTGTTTTACACAGGATCTACTATCTGTGACACTTGGAGAAGTTAAAGATAATATGTTGTCTTACACAGAAACTACTATCTGTAACTTAGAAGAATTACAAAGGTGTGAACTTCAAGTATAGGAGCGCTCTTTTAAGGAATTTTAACTTCATTTACATAAGCAAATAAATACCTACAACTTCATTACCATACTTAAAGGAAGAAAACATAAGATGACACATAACGGAGAAGTCATAAAATCATACCCAACAATATATGGAAAACTTATGATTCTTTCATTAATCAATAGTTGTATCAGGAATTCACTGGCCTAGTATTCAGGTTCTCCAAAATTTGAACCCCTTCTCTCTAAATTTTCCCTTTTTTATACATTATGAGACAGTTGGTAGTCACCAAAACTGTCAAACTACTTAACTATTTCCATAACTATCTAAAGTAAAAAATATTACACAGAGGGTAAAAGACACCTCAAAGAACATAAAATAACAATAAGTAACAAAACTTAGAATATTATGGCCATTCTCTGTTTGAAACTGTATCTTGAGCCTTAACGGAGTAGTGGATGAAGGGTGGAAGGTTTTGGGAGCACCGTGGGGGTTAAAGAGTGTGTGAGAGCATCAACGAGGTTGAACCCCCACAATGATTTCTGGCCACACATTTCGGTCAGCCGTGCTAACATCACGATCAACTGTGGAGGTCGAGCTCTGATTATCCTTCGTGCTCATTGCTTCCCCGCAACGCACCTTAAAGTGCTTATCAAACTATCACTTGATCGCGCTTGTTGAACTTGTATGACATTTAAATGATGGCAGGCCCACAGAACTTAAAAAGAATTAACACTGGTTCATAAAACCTGTCACATCTGCCTTTTCAACGCACCTTTGACTCCCTTACGGACCCGATAGGACATAAAACTATATTTAATAATTCATCGGGTCCGATATTAAGGACTGAACCTAATGACTTTGTCAACCCAATCTCCGGACCCGATAGGACATAAACTATATTTAATAATTCATTGGGTCCAATATTAAAGACAAAACCCGATGACTTTGTCGACCTGATAGGAAATAAAACTGAATTTGATGATTTATCGGGTCCGATCAAAAGATGAAAATTGATCACCTTCTGACCTGATATTGCGATCCGATATCTGACAGATCCCGCCTCTTCCGATGGACGGCTGAGATTAACCCGGACTTCAACAAATTTAAACTGTGTTTGATACATTGTCATGTCCGATCTCCGAAATGAACCCATTCTAGTTAATGATTTTTATTGCTGTTGGATCTGTGGCATGTTGACCGAACGACTCAGATCTTCTCGTGGGTTTGACACTTTCAAAACCATTGAAAATATAAAATCAACCATTCCTTTCATATTTTTTATTTTTCTTCCATTTTGTAATAAGACTAAAAATAAAACTTAAATAACAATGGACAATGGATGCTACAACATCTGGCTCCACCTGGGGATAGTGCTTTTGCCACAGAAGCACTAAGAACCGCAGATCAGTGCCTTCACCTCGGGCATGGAGTCATATATTGCTTAATCAATTTAAATTCTATGGCATTTGTACACTGATTTCACTCTGGTATCTACAATGATAGGATGCTTGTGCTTTGATAGCAAAGTGCTAAGAATCGTAGATTAGTAGCCTTGGTTGGGCATGGAGTCTGAAATTATGAAAACCCTGAAACTTGAAAGACTAAAACTTGACATTCTTGAAATCTGAAACCTCTGCAAACCAGTTCCCAATAAGGACAGTCACCCTTATTTATCATCTAAAATTAAACTGGAGAATTGCAACTAGAAACCAAATGCTCAACACCTAAGCTTATTTATGTACAGGTTCCTACCTATGTACATGACTAACCTCAATCAGGTGAAGTCAATCTTCCAATGGTACCAGGTTAGCATTTGAGTACCTGATCTAGAACCATTCCGCCAGTGAAATTTGAAAATACAATTCTTCCTGAATGAAAAATAAACTATGCATAAGGGCAACTCACAACAAAAATTAGGAATATATCCACAAAATGGTATGTGTAGGCTTCTAATAGATTTCTCCATGTAATCTACCACAGGATCTTCATAAGTATAAGAAAAAATATGGTCCTGATCAGCTCCAAAAGAAAAAATCTGTATGTATGAAGGTTCTTGCTCGAATAAACCTTCTATTGGGATAATATGCTCAATAGAACAATTAGCAACATCTTTAAGAAAATGATCTATGTCACTTTTATGTCTCCACTTTTCATCTTTGAGATTTGATTAAAAATAATTTGTAATTATGACATCAGGAAATAAAAGAAAAATTTTCACATCGCTATATGACATATGGCCAACTTCAAATAGATTGTTTACCTCTGATCCATGGGCACCATTGTGTTCTTCAATGCAATGATATACAATCTCTTTATCAGCTTTATTTTTACATAAGATAGCCTCTTTTGCTATGATAAATGGCTCAACATTGTTTTCCAACATTTCCCACTTGCTGGTTTTCTACTTTATGTCTAACACCCAACTGATGAACTTGAAGACCTTCATCTTGTTCTTCATCTAAACCATTTTTGTTGTAAATAGGAGGACCATCAAATTTAACAAATAAGATCTCAGGGGATTTATTTGCAACTTAATTATTTCTCCCCCTTCTCGACTATTGGGTAGAAATTCTTGATGCATGTTTGAACTTTTCTCAATTTTAATGTTCTCTTGATTTGCTTGGAACAGGGTCAACAAATACTCTGCTTGTGACTTTATTGAAGAAGAGTTTTTTTTTAACTTTTTGCATCATTTTGAGAAAATGATAGTTCTTTGCTTTCAGAGACTTGCTCATAATTAATTTGGCTATAACCTCTCTAAATGCTCAATATATTATCAACATGATCATTAGTTTCTTCAGCAGGATTATCATGAGCTTTTAAAGTTTCTTTAGAATCATAATATTCACAACAACCTTCAAAAAGAAACTTGTGTGCATAAGAAGTTCTACAAAAAGAATTGAACACTGAATGGAAATCTTTCAAAGATGAAATGCTTGAATGAGGTAGAGACTTGTACCAAACCCTAGCTTCTTGGTCCAAAGAAAACATAAACAACTTCATCTTCACATCTTCATGAATGATACTCTACTGCTCCATGCATTCATGAAACTCTTGGAGGTGCTGAACCGGATCTTCATATTCATTTCCACTGAATCTTGGAAGATACTCATTCCACTCATGAAATGTAGGCATATGATGAGGATAGCTGGTGATCCCAGTAAAATCTAGTGGGTCAAATTTATTGGCTAAGAATGCAGGGATAGCCATTAAATCCCAGAAAAGAAAACTCCAAAGTGAAGATCACAGGTGTGAATGTACAACCAACTGCTGAAACTTGTCACCCTCAAGAATCAACTTCAAACTTAATAAACCCAGGGAAAAGTGTTCTTATTCAATTGTTTTGTAGGCTGTGGTTCTTGTTTTTGTGGAGTCGCCTTTTGTAAGGGAGCTAGAACTCGTTGCTCACCTTCATCTTCTTGAATTCTAGATCTTTTCCTTGATCTCAAGTCATATTTCTTATGTAGTTCTTCCTGCATAAAATCAGAAAACTGCTTCCAACATTGATCAATTTCATTGTGATGAACTGCTGCCTGGTGCAGACAGTGTAGGACTTAGTGTAAGTGGAGTTTAGACCTTCCAACCTTCTTAGAAACTAGCGTTTCAAGATCTGAAAGGGCCTAAACCTTCTATTGTGAGGTGTCTGATCTTGTATGGGGTCTTTTTGGAGCCAGAGTTATTGCTTTTATCCAAAACAACCAAAAATTCCTCCTCACTAATCAATGAGAGGAAACTATTGAAAACCCAGGGAAAAGTGTTCTTGTCTTCTCTCCCCAGCAATAACACCAATTAATGTTGTACCTTAAGAAACCAATTTCTTGGCTGTGTAGAAATTGTGCTTAAGACATTAATGCTTATAGTTATTGTCACTTGTTTGTCACTTAATTATATGTTGTGTTCTCAAATGAAGGACCTGGGAGACTTGGTTTTTAACCCTCAATACTTAGGTGATAAGGAAATATCAGAATGCCATTTGATTGTTGAATATAAATGATGAATGAAGAAAAGCTTGAATAATTCATAGACAATGTTAGTGTCGATATCTTCATCCCTTCATCAGTGATCAAATTCTCTTGTTGCATTGCATTTTAGGTGTCTTGCTTGGTCAGCTACATTCCATTAGGATCATGGATCATCTGATCATAGTGGCTTATTATACATTTTCCCTCATGTCCTTTACTTGCTGGCCCATTTTCATTCATCAAGATCATCTGCAGTCACTTTTTGTCTTTAAATTTGCAAAAGTCATTTCTAGGGTTTCAGTTTCATTAGGTCTAGGGTTTCATCAAAGAGGTCTTCAAAATGTCCAATAACAGCCAGCAGGCACTTGAGGAGGTTGAATAAAGTTCTAGTACCAAGAAATTTCATAATCAATTGCTCAAAAATGTATTTTTATTTCTCTTGTATGTAAATCACTTCAGTGGAAACCCTGATCACCTTGCCAAGCCTCAGTAGCTCCATCCCTTGCAAGGCAAACAAAAATCAAGTCATTTAGTTCATCAAAAGGCTCAAATAAAGTAAACTGCTCAAAAAACAAAGGTGAAAAGTAAAGTCACATGGCAAACATTATAAAAGTGGGTTTTATGAATAAAAAATTAAAAGGCTCTTGTATATAAATCATTTTTTACAATTCAAAAGCTCATTGGCATTCCAAGAAGAAAGATTGAGCAAGGTGAAAGCCGTGTTGGAAAAAGGAAAGAAAATCGCAGCAAAAGCACTCAGTTTTGGAGGCGCGGTGCACTGGGTGAGAGGCGCGGCGCATACAAGAGGCATGGCGCATAGGGCCGTCCTCCTCAGTGTTAAATTTGTACTGGCGTGGCGCACACAGGAGGCACGGCGCGTTGGGTTTGAGGCGCGGTGCATAGAGCTGCCAAGCCCGATTTCCTCAAAAACTCCCTCACATTGCCAAAATCACTCAAGTCTTCTAGTGTGCAAGTAAGTCAAGATCTTTTCCTTGCTAGTGAAGGAGTTTTTCTTAAAAATTTATGGTGGTTGTGTGAAGAAACTCAAACCCTATTTCCTTGCAATTTCTCAAAAGCCATTGCCTAGGGTTTGCATTTGTCATTTTGCTGCCAAGTTCATTCTACCACTCCCTCACTTTTTCATTCCTCCATTTATTTTCCCAGCTTATCCACCCATTCCCTAACTCCCATATTCCTAAAAATCATTTACCCCTATCCCCAAATCCCATTTTCCCAAATCTTAATTACAAATCCCCAAACCCTAATTGTTGTCCCTAAGCTTCCATATTATTCCCTAATCCCCTATTTCCCACAAAACCCTGTCATAATAGTCCCAAAACCCCTCATATCCTCTCCCTCCATAGTCCCTCACATATTCTTACCCTTGGTGGCAGAAAACTACAAACCCCATAAATCTCTTCATACTCATCAAGAAAACTCACACATTAGCAAGCATGGAATCTGATCCTTCATATGACCGAGATGAAGAGACACACAGTGACTCTCCTATAGAAATGCATGCACCAAGGGGACCTCACAAGGGTGGAAAACATATAAGAGAGGAGCCTACTTCACTTGCTGAGCTACAGGCCTACCCTCTTCCTATCACATGCTTCCAACACCAATCCTGTTATCAGTTCTGTGAGATGGTTGCTAGAGTTTGGTATCATCATGAGTTAGCTTGGTTGTTTGTGCTTCATCTACATAATGGCCAAACCACTCTAGCTGGTGTGACATTCACCTTGACACCAGAGTCTATTTCTCTATCAACCAACATCCCTAATGTCGGAGAGCAGTGGAATAAAAGGAAGCAAATTGACAGGGAACAATATGAACCATACATCAAGCCCGGTTATTTGAGACAACTCAGCAGAGTTTTTCCCTTTCGGTACCTGAAAGAATCATATGCTCCCTTGATGAAACTCATAATGAAATATTTCAGCTGTGAGGGCCGGTTTTCTCGCCTATATGTTTATCATATCAAATTATTGATGCACTTTACCAGGGTGAGAATGATGAATCTCCCCTACTTCATGTGTCAAAATATTGAGAAGATGACCACATTAGTACAACAGAAGACTCCTCAGTAGCAGTTTAACAGTATATACCATTTTGCACTCATCAAAATTGTGGTCATGCATCAGCGTGGTTTGCAGGGCATCTCATGGGAGGATTTCATTTCTCATGAGTTATTCAAAGATCCTCAGGTACCTCCAGATACTTTTCATGAGACAGGTGGACCTTCTCATCAGCAGGAGGGTCATGAGACACAGACCGCTAGTGTGCCGGTATTTGTCACATATCAAAAGGGCACTAGACGGTTGTTTGCAGTAGCAAAGCGAGTATTATCTCCACCCGAGGTGGAAGGGGTCTCGCTTCCTTCATCAGCACAGCAGGTTCAGGACAAGGGCAAGAGGCCATTACATGATGAGGGGCCTTCAGGTGAGCAGGAGACCGATTTCATTCTCATTCAGGATGATGACACGGATTTGGGCCCACAAAGCTCAAAGCTCAAGGAAGTCATCCAAGAGCAACAGGCGGACATAAATGCTTTGTCCCTCAACTTGGAAAGAGCCGAGTGGATAATAAAGTACCTGGAGCAAAGAAACAAGCAACTAGAGGATCAGCAAACCATAATGGAGCTTAGAAACATACGAGAAAACCGGCAAGCTGCCAAACGGAGGAAAGTCAAGTTCACAACACTTGAGCAAGAAATCAATGCTGATCATGAGTCTTGGTTGGAGAGGACTAATATCCACTTGGAGAGGATGTTGGAGAAAGCCATCAATGAGAAAAATATGTTGAGAAACATGGCATATCATTATTTGTCAAGGAATATGGTGTGCCAAGCTAGAATCAGGAGCTTGAAGGCCAAATTGAAGAAGAGATCGAGGAGGCAAAAAGCGCTAGATAAACTTAAGATCTTGCTTGAGGCTTCCTTGGCTCAACACAACACTTAATGGAGAACTCTCAGCCCAAATTTCAAAAAAAATTGCACACTTTTTGCATTTTTGAAATTTTTGGGCTAAAACACAGAATTTTCTGCCCATGCGTTGCGCCACCTGGCACTCGCTTTTGATGGAGGCCTACAAATGACAAAAACTCAGCATCTTTGAATTTTTTTTGGAAAAATATGCATGCCTACCAATGGCCAAGAAATTTTGACAGGTTTTGAGCCCCCAAAAAGGTCAAAAACACCCAAAAAATGACCTTATTGCCCCTATTTTGACACACAGGAAGCAGTGTTGGGAGAACTCAGTTTTGGAGGGGAAAATGGAGGCCAAATTCAAAAATTCCACTTGATTTGGAAAGTAGACAGGCATACCTTTCCAAAAAGAACACTTGGAGAAAATTTGGACACCGGGAAGGCCTCCAAAAGTGGCTGCAAACAGGCGCTATGCATAGAGAAATCAGTGCGGCGCATAGGGGAAATTTTGCTCAGTTTGACCAAGTATACTCTGTTTTTCGCCTAGTTCCTTGACAGTTTGACTTTTCTCTTTCTTAATGTCAAACTTATGATGTAATTTAATGTAAATTGATGGATCTTGATGTAATTATGTCAAATTTTCACTCATGGAGGTAGATTCATCTATCAAAAAGTAGTTTGCAACTGAATGAATCAGTTCCCTAGTTTCTAGAGGCAAGTTGTTCCACTGCCTAATTTGTAGTTCTCAGTTTAGAATTAGTTGGAACAGCTCCTAAACTCATGATCTCGACCCCTAGAGGCTAGGATGAGTTGTTGTTTGCCTATATCTTGTGATTTTTCAGTCATTAGCATGGTTGGACTTTTGAGAAATCTTGGAGCTTCATTGTATACATTTTCTCAGCAGTTTTGGCTAAGGAATAGACCAGGGTTTGCAACACTCTATGGGATTCATGTGGCATGTTGCTTTGATATTGTGTTTCCTTCTATAAATGTAAGTTTATATGTCTTTTATGCATGCCATGTTCTCTCTTGCTTCTTCTTACCTAAAACAAACAAGGATAAAGGTAGAATCCCTTGAAATTGCAGTGCTCTACCTAGGGTTTGCTTAGCTATTGATGTTTTCAGCTGTTTGAAGAGGATCCTTGAGGTTTTCTTGCCCTATTCAACTCCTCACCTGTCTAAATCTCTCCATTTCATTCAATTTGAAGTATCAAATCACTCGCCTACCTTGCCCCATTGAGACCTCTGCAAAACTGAGCCTCATTCCCAAGACCCAAATATGCCTTTCCATTTGAGCCAACAAAACATCATCAAATTCAATCAAACCCTTTTTCACAAATACCTAGCCTAAAATCAGTCTTCATTCAAGTCATTTCAAGCCTCATTGATCATTTTTATTGAGATTGACAAGAGAGAGCCCTCTCCTGACCTGGTAGGGCTAGCTACTAGGTTAAGCATGGTTTGATGTTACCCTGGATCCTACCTTTCTCAGCCTGAGGTAGATTTAGGCCCTAATAGACAATATGTTTTTTTACACGGGATTTACTATCTATGACACTTGGAGAAGTTAAAGATAATATGTTGTCTTACATAGAAACTACTATCTGTAACTTGGAAGAATTACAAAGGTGTGAACTTCAAGTATAGGAGTGTTATTTTAAGGAATTTTAACTTCATTTACATAAGCAAATAAAGACCTGCAGCTCCATTACCATACTCAAAGGAGGAAAACATAAGATGACACATAATAGAGAAGTCACAAAATCATACCCAACAATATATGGAAAACTTCTAATTCTTTCATTAATCAATATCAGGAATTCACTAGCCTAGTATTTAGGTTCTCCAAAATTTGAACCCCTTCTCTCTAAATTTTCCATTTTTTATACATTATGAGATAGTTGCTAGTCACCAAAACTGTCAAAATACTTAACTATTTCCCTAATTGTCTAAAGTAAAGAATATTACACAAAGGGTAAAAGACACCTCAAAGAACATAAAATAATAGGAAGTAACAGAACTTAGAAGATTATGGCCATTCTCTGTTTGACACTGTATCTTGAGCCTTAACGGAGCAGTGGATGAAGGGCAGAAGGCTTTGGGAGCACCACGGGGGTTAAAGAGTGTGTGAGAGCATCAACAAGGTTGAACCCCCGCAATGATTTATGGCCACACATTCCGGTCAGCCGTGCTAACGTCACGGTTAACTGCGGAGGCCGAGCTTTCATTATCCTTCGTGCTCATTGCTTCCCCATAGAGCACCTTAAAGTTATTATCAAACTATCACTTGATCGCACTTGTCGAACTTGTATGACATTTAAACGATGGCGGGCCCATGGAACTTAAAAAGAATTAACACTAGTTCATAAAACCTGTTGCATCCACCTTTTCAACGCGCCTTTGACTCCCTTACGAACCCGATAAGACATAAAATTGTATTTAATAATTCATCGGGTCTGATATTAAGGACTGAACCTGATGACTTTGCCAACCTGATCTCCAGACCCGATAAGACATAAACTATATTTAATAATTCATCGGGTCCGATATTAAAGACATAACCCGATGACTTTGCCGACCCGATAGGAAATAAAACTGAATTTGATGATTTATCGGGTCCGATCAAAAGATGAAAATTGATCACCTTTCGACTAGATATTGTGACCCAATATCTGATGGATCCCGCCTCTTCTGATGGATGACTGAGATTAACTCGGACTTCAGCAAATTTAAATTGTGTTTGATACATCGTCGCATTCAATCTCTGAAATGAACCCATTCTAGTTAATGATGTGATTGCCATTGGATCTGTGGCATGTTGATCGGACGACTTAGATCTTCTCGTGAGTTTGACACTTTCAAAACCATTGAAAATATAAAATCAACCATTCCTTTCATATTTTTTATTTTTCTTCCATTTTGTAATAAGACTGAAAATAAAACTTAAATAACAATGGACAATGGATGCTACAACAATATGCACATGTGTTGGATAGTCAAGAATGATAGTAACGTGTAGTTGTATGCATTGCTATTGTTGTTTTATATTAGATAGCCTAATGATTATGTTGTATCTTGTTGATGAGTATGATAGCTTATTGTTGATAGATGCTATTAACTTGATGATTAGGGTCATTTCATTGAGATATTGATGTTATAATTTGGATTGCTCATATGCGTGATGGTTATGTTCATTGTCTTGAAGATCTTGATGTTATATGTATTGTGTTAACTTGGTTTGACCTATGCAGATGGTTATGGTTACGATATTTAGGTATGAACCGACATATTTGTGAAATGGTGTCATACTAATCTAGATTAACTTTGCATATGTGTTAATGATAATTGCGTATGAGTTTATGATGTGAACATGTTAGTTAGATATTGTTATGGATATCATGATCTTATAAGTGATTTGCACACAGGAAGTCTTCTTAACCTTGATTTTGTCTGACATTATGTGGATATGTGCTATATTCATGAACATGCACTTGACATGTATATTAGCTAGTCTTTAGCTACAAGTGGATCTGTTAAAGGATTGGAGTCCCTGAGAAATGGCATGGATGTGTTCAATTGCAAGCAGTGTGCTTGGAACAATTAGATGAGGTAACTGGTGTATTATTATGCTTAATTATACATTGAAAGTTATGTGTTTATGGAAGCATGATGCAGGGAGTTGCATGGCAAGACAGGTTGCCATGAAATCTTGAAGATGGCTTAGGTTGAGCTTTCCTTGGGAACCATGGGGATTTATTCATGGTGTCAGTCTTATGCTTTTGGTCTTTTGAGATTGATTTGCGGTTTTGTTTATGTTTGGTGCAAGGCCCTGCCACTTTGTTGTAGTGTCATATCGTTATGGGCTTTTGTGGTCTTCTTCTTGGTTTTTTCTTGTCTTGTCTTTTATTGTTTTGAGTCTTGAGAATTGGTTGGGAAAGAGGAAAGTTGATGGAGCTTGGGGAGAGTTTTGTGGTACCCGAAAGGTAATGTAAGATTAAGATGAAGCTCATTGCATGAGTAAGCGTAGTGGAAGGTAAGGCTATGACAGTCGATTGGATTGGCTAGCTCCATTGTGGTAAATGGATGGTAGTAGTATAGTCATGTGAAAGGTAACAGGAAAAGGTAAAGTAAATTGATTTGAGGTGTCATATGATTTGGCTATGTTTGGAATTGTTTCTCTCAATGTGTGTGCATAAATAAGGAAGTTATCTTAACCTAGACCTTATGTTATCTTGTAATTATGTTATGATCATGATTATGCTGATGTTTATATATGTATACATGAATGTATGTATGTCCTTGTCTAACATGGTGATGATTGTTTTAGGCCAACGATTATATATGTATGTATTTATATATCTATGTCAATGTCTAATAGGGATTTTCAAGGATCATTCTTGTGAAGGAATAATTGCTTACGCAACTAAATGGCATGAAGAGGTTCCTAGTTCATGAGGAATCAAGTGGGAAGAGTAGTCATGACAAATATACAAGGTCAGTATCATGTGGTTATGAGTTGATATTATGTGATTATATTATGACTATGTTGTGGACATGTTATACCAAAGGATACACCAATAGAATGAAAGAAACGTGGTCTGCGGCATGCTAAGACAAGCATGGATAAGACACTGGAAGCAGGGTTGCTTGGTAGAGTCAGTGTGGTTCTGGATGTGTGGTAATACTGTTATGCATATGTTGTACATGTTGCATCTATGATGTGTTCACTTGTGATGTTGTGTATACATAACATGTGTACATGTTATTTATGCAATGTTATGTACAAGATGGTACAAATAGGGTTGTGTGAATATTGCATATGGGGTGTTGTATAAATATTTTACTGTCTTCATGATGTATATGCGACGTGTGTGCATATGGTGCTCTATGCATATTGAATATGCAGTGTTGTGTACAAATAATGCTATGTACATATTGGGAAGGCAAGACTATGTACAAGTGGTGTTTCGTGCATGTTGTACATGTGGTACTATGTACATATGGTGTGGTGTGCATGATTGTATGAGTGGTGCAGTGTGCATGTGGTGATGTGTACATGTTGTACAAGTGCACTATGTGCAGGTGGTGCTATGTACATGTCTTGCATGTGGTTCTATGTACATGTGGCATCACGTACATGTCATGTGTGTGGTACTATGTACATGTTGTATTGTGTACAAGTGGTGTGGTGTACATGTGGCATTGTGTACATGTTGTGCAGGTGGTGCCGTGTACATGTGATGTTGTGCACACATTGTGTAGGTGGTGCGGTGTACCAATGGTACTGTGTACATGTTGTACGTATGGTATTGGTGCACGTGCGGTATTGTGTGCATGTCATACATGCTGTGTTCAAGGCATGTGGTATTATGTATGTGCATCATGTAGTCATTTGTTCTTCATTTGTGCATGTCATACTCATTGTGTTGTACTCTATGTAGGTACATGTATTGGGTGGTATTTCACATCAGGTATAGATGGATGCACTATGTTGTACACTGGTTGTAGGTATATGCATTGTACGTCAGGTGTAGGTGCATGTATTGCATGGTATTGTGTGTCAGGTGTGGTTGTATGCACACTATGCGTATGTGCACATGGTAGAGGATAAGGCACTGGGTGTGGCAACCGATCCGATTTCTATACAAAAGAACAAAGGAAGAAGTAAGGATCAATGAAGCATAGGTATTGGTATTGTATTTCGTTTTTAGTATGCATGTGACTTATGATTCTAGTATATGATGATTACATGTGAATTATGATTTTTGTTTATGATGATTACATGTGATTTATGATTTTGATCTATGATGGTTGTGTTTTGAGCTAACCTGATGTGATATTTTTATACATGTTGATTTGGTCAAAGACGCTAGTTTGACTTCTTGTGACACGAAGCGAACAAGATTCCAAGTGTACCTTATTGACGAACTACCAATGAGGTATGATTTGTGTTAGTGTCAGTCTTTGAAGCCTTCCTCCAGTGATCAAACATGCTCTTACAAAGTGATTTTAAGGTGTCAAGGTCAAATTTTGTCATTTCAAAGAGTCTTCAAGCAAAATTTGGTCACTAGGCATTAGGTCTAGGGTTTTCTTTCACTCCTTTCAAAGTTGCCCAAATGTCAGTCTATGTCACTATTCAGCTGAGTCTATCATCATTCATATGGTTGTTATCATCATATCAGGTTCCATTGGGTCATGTTACACCTTGTTCATGCTTCAGTTGTGCCTAGGCAAGGTTCATTTCCCTCTCTTAGGGTTTTGAAGGCAATTTCTCTTGAATGGTCAAATCATTAGCAAAACTTGTATCCAGATGTTCATACACCTTCCCCTATCCTTCATGTACCTTATTAAACACTTCCCATCACTGAGATCCCCCAAATTCCTCATTTTCGCACAAACCCTAGTTTCTTTCCACAACTTGGCAATTTTCTAGGCTAGGCCTGTGTTTTGCCCTTTTGGACCCCTTAACCTCACTCAATCTTTGAAATTCCACTTTCCCCTACTTCCTAACATCCCTCCCTACTTCCCAAAATTTCCTCAAGAATTTAGAAGCTCCCTATCCCCTTCATTTCGCTTCATTTCGACAAATCTCTTGTTCCACACATCGGGATAGGTTTCACTCAAATGATTTTTCAGAGCAATAAAAGATGAATTTTGGAAAACGGAGAGAGTTTTTTGTTCACAACATGCCAAGGAAGAAAAAAATCCTTCACTTTTTACACAGGTGTCATGGTTTTAGAGAAATGTCAAAAATACAATTGCCTCGGGAGAATTGATGCAACTCTAAAGTGAGCTTGGGAAAATCAATTTTTCTCCTAGCATGGTTGGCCACATAACTTTCTTGATGATTCAAAGGATAACTAGACAAAAATATCTTTCCAATGAGCTATCATGAGCTCAATTTGGAGTTGAGGAAGGCATTCAAAAGTTGACTGCAACAGCGCTCTGCCTTGAGGCAACCTCATTTGGCACATTTTGACCAGTCTTGGGAGATTTGATTTTTGACAAGGAAAATGAACTCAAAATTGAAAAATTCCATTTTTTTTGCAAATAAGACTCAAATACCTTTCCAACGAGCTATCCTGCGCCCAATTTGGACACTAGGAAGGCCTCCAAAAGCCTCCTGCAAAATGGCGCTACCCATATAAGGGGCGCTACGCATATAGCTTCCCCTGCCTTTGCAAAATAACACGGGCGCTACGCATATAAGGAGCGCTACGCATTGGGCCAGAACACAAAATTTTTGCCACTGCTCTTCAAAATTCAAATTCTCTCAGTCTCCTTTGCCTCCTGTAAGTTTAAATCATCTTGCTATTATCTTTGGTCAGTGTTTGGAGTTGTTTGAAGATCGGTTGTAAGAGTATGAATGTTGAAAAACACAAACCCTACTCTCTTGTAAAGAAATGCCTCTTTAGGGTTTGAATTTGAAGTTTTAGAATTTGACTTTGGTGCCAAAACATTCCATATCTCACTTGTATTTTCCTTTCCCCACTACTGTCATATCATCATACAATGCCTCCCTTTTCCCTATTCCCTTTAAAATCACTCATATCACTTCGTCCCTCTCCTATTTCCCTATATCCCATCCCTAAAACTTGCCATTTGTTACCACTTTCCATCCTTCATATCAGTTATAGGTTCCAAAATTCCATACAGTCAAGTGACTGTGCTCACATCCTTAATTTCACTTGACTCAAGCATATTTTCTTCACTTAATTGAATCATGTTGTTCCCATAGCTCATTTTCCCACAGTCCACTATTCACACGGCCCTATTTCCCACAGTTCCTCCCACATTTGGCATTTGAAACAAAAGCACCAAATCCTCATTCTTCATCTCATTTAAGCCAACACAGATTTTGCAACATCATGGAGGCGGACAACAACACATCATACAACCAAGATAGAGATTGCACCACTGAGCTGCATACACCAGGAGGACACTGAAGCGCCGTGAAACACCTGATCCACTCCGGATTTTGGCCGAGGCTTTGCTGGCTGGGCATGATACATGATGGAGGGTCTTCGCTCCGAATTTGAGCAAATTCGGAGAAATTTTTGTCATTTTGAAATTTTTGGTCCCAAAACAGATTTTTTAGCTATACGAGTAGCGCGTCGACGTGCTCGCTTTTGATTGGGACACTTGCTGGAGGGAAACTTTATATTTTTGGGTTTTTCATGGTAAGTTATGCATGCTCAATTATTGCCAAATCATTTCATCAAGTTTTGGATGATCAAAAGGCCTAAAAACACCATGAAAACCACCTTGCTGCCACCTTTTTCACCAACAGGAAGTACTTCTGGGAGAATGAAGTTTTGGAGGGGAAAATGAGCTTCAAATTGAGAAATTCCACTTGGGTTGGATAGCCAACATCTAGGGCTTTCCAACGAGCTATCATGAGCTCAATTTGGATGCCAGGAAGTGCCCCAAAATCAGGTTGAAAGTCACGCTACGTGTATGGCTCAGGGGCGCTACGGATACAGATTTTGGTCAAATTTTCATCCTCCAGCTTAGGAATTCGGCCAGTTTTCACCAGTTCCACTTCTTGATGTGATTTTTGACTGAGCTTGATATAATTTGATGTACATGATGTAAACTTGGCACTTATTTACCATATTCTAGATGATTCATTCATAAAATAGCAAAAATTTAATGTAATGAATCAATTTCCTTCTTTTTAGAGGCAGGTTGTTTTGGTCACCTAGATTCTTGCTCCATGTTTAGAATTGGTTCAAAATGCTCCTAGAAGGAGGAGCTCGACCCCTAGAGGTTAGGGAATGGGTTAGCTTGGTCTATATGATGTAAATTTTCAGTCAGTAGCAGAGGTTGGACTCTTGGGAAGATTTTGGCACACTATTGTACATATTTTTCATATTTTGGCTAAGGAAAGATCAGAGGTTTTGCAGCACCTGTTGGGATTCTTGTGGCTTTCAGTTCATGATGGTTTTATCTCTCAGTTTATTGTAAGTTCATTCATGTTATCTCTTAGTTTCTTATGCTTCTAAAACTAAATGAATGAGTAAATGAGGTTGAATCCATTGTTTACAGTGCTCTGCCTTTAAATTTGTTTAGTTTTACATGTTTTCGCCAGTTTGGAGAGGATCCATGTTCTCCCTTGCCCTCTTCAGCTCCTTGTCATTCTGATCCATCCATACACCTGATCAAAGGCATCAAGACTACTGCCTACCTCGCCCCAACTCGAATTCTGCAAAGATCTGGCCTTATCCCCGGACCCAAAATTGGTTTTCCCGTTTCTCCAACAAAAAACTCAAAAATCTAAATCAAACTTTCCTATCTCTTTACTAGCCTAAAATCAGTATTAATTTTGAGTCATCTCAGCCCCTTTGAAGACCTTTTGCCGAGATAGACCTGGAGAGAGCCCTCTCTTGTCCTCGTAGGGCTAGCTACGAGGCTGAGCTTGGTTTGATGTTGCCTCGAGTTTTGCCTTCTTCAGCCTGAGGCAGATTTGAGCACTAACAATTTGAATTTATTTAAATTTTTTTTGAATCTAATGGAAGTTATGTTCTTGGTACAAGAAGCATGAACATGCCTAGTTGGGTGGTTGAAATCGACTGCAAGAATTAGCAGCAATAGTAAAAGAAATTAGAAATGCAGTAGTATGCTGGTAGAGCACTTCAGAAGCAGGGCCATTGTGGGACACTGGTACCCAATTATGTCCATTGATTTCCATGAGCATGTTATGACCATTATGATGGTTTTAAGGCATGGATATGCCTTGGTTTTTGTATCTTCCGATGCGAGGAAGCCTTTCCAAGGGATGGACTGCTAGGATGGTGATGCCAACGGAACTTGGAAGGTGACTGATTGCACGGAAGGGGTGATCAGATTCCCGAGGGACTGTGTAGTAGAGAAGGGAAGGTCACAGATGGATTTGTTTTGGTCATTAACATTGCCATATGGAATCATATGCACATTGAGAGTGTGCCTTGGAAGAATGAGATGGTAACGGTTCATTGAGAGGATAAGTGGCACGAGATTATAGCGCTGTATGTGCAAATTTGACTTTGCAGTGGATTCTAGACTTCTTGGGAAGGAGGTGAATCTTGGTATTACTTTGAGGATGGAGGTGTGAGCCTCTAGATTTCCTTGTTACGAATACATGCATTGTATTCTTTTATTTGATAGTTGAGCAAATGTGCATATGTGTATATCATTGTAAATACCATAATGAGCTATGTTATAAAGCTCCAATATGCGGTATCATTTTTATCTAGTCATGTTGTCATGATGTTTTGCTTTTGAGCGGGTCATTCACTATAAATACTGCAACGAGATGTGTTATAAAGCTCCATGGCAATATGTTTTTTTTTAGTAGTTTTGTTGGTTATAGGTGTCATTGAACACCGAGGACGGTGTTCCCCCAAGGGGGGTGGGGGCAGGGTTCTGTAACATCCCTTGTGAAAATTCCATGTAAAAATAAACAAATACCACAAATGATGGGACACATATTCCAATATGAATGGTGGGCAGGACATCCTAGTGGGTGTTCATTTGGTTGTTTATGGTTAAGGAAATTGGAAAAGGCAATGAATAAGGATTTGGAAAGGCACGAGGCATTAATTGGCATTTTATTTATGAAAATAATGGAAATTGGGAGACAAGGAAGGTGAAGGTCACAGGTTTCATGTGAAGAGGAAATTGAAGGAAAATAATGGAAAATGAAGAAAATAGAGGCCTTATTAATAAAAAGGCTTCCAAGGATCAGTTGGAAAGCTTCTTCCTTTCAGTATGAATCTTTTGTTAGTTCAATTTTGGGAGCTCTCTCATTATTCTCTCTCTCTCTCATACTCTAGGAGACTTAGAGTTTTCTTGGAGCACACTTGGTGGGTGTGGCATACTTGGATTCTTGGAGCAAGAAGGCATCAACATCAGCAACTACATCAGATTGCTTGCAGGTACTGAGTTGCATGTATGATTTCTTCACTAGTTTTTGAATGCATGGCACATGCATGTGGTTTCTTGGTTGTGATTTGTCATTGGCATGGAGGATTGCCTAGATCGACAGTGGATTGCCTAGCCTTGCCATTTCCTGGATAACCATGGTGATTGTGGGTTTACTTTCATTGTTTTATTTTGGTTGGTTCTCATGTTTACTTAGCTTGGGTTGAGTTATTAGTCCCGGAAGCCCTGATTGAACAAATGCTCTGGAAGCCCTGTAATGTCTTGGGTTGAGTTACTAGTCCTGGCAGCCCTGGTTGGACAAATACTCTCGAAGCCCTGTAACAACTTGGGTTGAGTTACTAGTCCTGGAAACCCTGGTTGGAAAAATGCTCTGGAAGCCCTTGGTGGGTTGAGTTACTAGTCCTGGAAGCCTTGGTTGGACAAACACTCTGGAAGCCCTATATAAGTTGTGGGTTGAGTTACTAGTTCTAGAAGCCTTGGTTGGACAAACGCTCTAGAAGTCGTGTATAAGTTATGGGTTGAGTTACTAGTTCTGGAAGCCTTGGTTGGAAAAATGCTCTGGAAACCCTCGAAGGCTTGGATGGAGACCAATGTGATGATGGTTTTGGTGATGTCCAACCGTGAGGCAAAATCACTATTTGATGGGTTGAGGTGGGTGGCCTCACCCACCTCTGGAACCTTTGGATGCGTTTTGATTGATGTATTCTTTGGGACCCCACATTCATGCTCGGAATATGGCACAAGGGTGATTGGTTGAAGAGAGACTTGGCTCAGCCAATCTATGGTCGAGTGGAATGTGGTAGTCCTATCACCGGTTGGTTCATTTCATTTAATAATGAAAAAATTCATTCCCTTGATTTTCATGTGCAAATGTACTGATGTATATATGGATTTTGATGGCTGATATGTTTATTCTATTTCTGTTCCTATTATGTTGTTTATATGAACATTTACCCTGGAAGGTTTTACATACCAAATGCTAGTAGATGGTAAGCAAGTTCTAGATTTCCACCTCCAAGATGCATTATTATGCTACTTGGGCCACCTTTGTGTCCCTTCAAGAAAGCGTGCCAAGCTGATTTGGGAGGCACACTATAATCGGGTCACAAGACACCTTGGTGTGGAGAAAACTATGGTTGTACTACAAAATTATTTTTAGTTGCCAAAACTCTGACAATACATTGGCAAATATATTAGATCCTGCACTGCTTGTGCTAGCACCAAGCCAACCATCAAGAAGAAAGTCCTGTACACTCCTCTTCCTACTCACATCCAACCCTAGGAATCCATCTCCATGGATTATTTTTCAGGCCTCCCTTCTACCAAACATGGTAATGACTATGTATTTATGGTCATGGACAAATTTTCTAAGATGGCTATATTTTTCAAGAAGAGTATCACAACATAGGATATTGCAAAAATCTTCTTTGCATAACCATGGGTACATTTTGGAATACCGCAGAACATTATATCATATTAGGATAGCATGTTCCTGAGCACATTTTAGTTAAGCCTCTAGACATTATTGGAGACTAAGCTCACCAAGTCGACTACATTCCATATCGAGATTGATGGCTAGATAAAGGTCATTAACAGGATGGTAGTGCACATACTATGCATGCATAACTCCAAGCATCGACGAACATGGGATGAGAGCC
Organism: Pinus tabuliformis; assembly: GCA_031772625.1. Classification (NCBI taxonomy): domain Eukaryota; kingdom Viridiplantae; phylum Streptophyta; class Pinopsida; order Pinales; family Pinaceae; genus Pinus; species Pinus tabuliformis. Next base: position 930,366,943 of record CM062806.1, read on the forward strand.
TTCCTTATGTGCAACATAGTTATAACAAAACTCTCCATAAATTGATTGGCTACAGTCCTTTTCAAGTGGGTCTAGGTTTTCAACCATTGTGTCCGATTAATGTTGCCATGCCTCATGCGACTACACAAAAAAAATCAACACATGTATAGTCTGAGGCTGATAAAGAAACCCGATTTATTGAATGCATCCAACACATTCGCAAATAGGTTTATGACATATTATATAAGTCTAATGGAAAGTACAAGCAACAGAATGATCAGGATTGGGTGCCACACAAGTTTCAAGTGGGTGGCAAAGTTTAGTTGCATTTACAAAAAGAACTCCTTACTGGGGCCCATCAGAAGCTCATAACACTTCGATATGGGCCTTACACCATCACTAAGGACACGGGAGAAAATGCTTCTGAGCTCAATAATCCCTCATTCTTGGGCTTGCACCTAGTGTTCAATGTGGACCGCCTTTAGCCATACTTTCCACCTTTACTAGACAGATTAGACATTGTAAAACAACTAACATCAACAAAGCTAAACCCATAATGAATGGAACAAGACACAACTGATTGGACCATGGAAACAATGATAAAGAACACTTTCCAACAGAATATCCAACTGTATCAGATTTTCAAAGTAGGCCAACTCCTGCACCAAGGCAAGTGAATCACCAGGTACCAATTTCAATAGAAGTTCCCCATCTCATGGAGGCACTCAACACAATGGAGACCATTTCTTCCTAATGGGGGAGGAATGATCTAGGTGGATATTGGTGGCCACCCACCTATTCCACCTAGAGCTCCACCATTATTTCTTTCAATTTCCTTAATTGTAGCAAAATTTACTATTTTTGGTAGTTTTTGGGGTCGTGAACTTCCGGAGTTGTTTTGAGGCCCTAAACGATGTTTTTTTGGAAAACGAGCAAAATCGTGGCCTGGAACATGATTTTGCAGTGAAAATCTATAGTCCTTGGATATATATTTTTAACGAGGTATAGTATGTGTCAAACGAAGATCATATGCCAAAGTTATGACCCCGAGAAGTAATGTACCAATATACCCCAATGGGGTCCACAAACTTTTGGTGCTTCATCTCCTAGGGTTAGATTTTTGGTTATTTATGTTTTTCCATTATTTTTCAATAATAAATAGGCTTTTAAGCCTCAATTAACACAATTCAAAACGAATGTATCCACCTCATCTCTTCTCAAAGATAAGCTACCATTGCCTGAGATAGTTTCTTTCCATTCTGCAAGTAAAAAATTTTCAGTACTTTGTTATTAATGATTTGAAGTTATGTTTTCGTTGTATCTTTGTGTTCTTGTTTATATTTTTAAATCATTTAATTCCTTCATAAAATCTAGATCAGGCAGCTTTGAGTAGTGCAAAGGTAATCTTTTCCCTACTAGAAAAATTATGGACCAAAAAATATCTTTCTAGCATATTTATTCATCTATCTAGGGAATTTGCATCTATTTGGCCTTCAAATATAGGAATTTCAAAGTTAACTTGTACCTTAAATGGGGCAGAACCTCTAAAGTGTCTACTAGATGAAGATTCTTCATTTGCTAATACCTACCGAAGGATCTAAGAAAAATTATCCATCATCTCATTCCTTTGTCGCTTGAGGGTCTCTTCGAGAAACATTTTGAAAGAATCTCCTGCTCCCTCGTATTTCTTTTCTTCTGCAATGGGATTTTTTCAGGGTCAGTGAGGCTGTCCTTGTAAGGGTTCAACCAATTCAAGTCCCAACTCCTTATAATGCACAGAAAAAAGAGAAAGAGAAGACCACTTTGATACCATTAATCCAGATTTATGAAGAAACAACGTGAAATATATATTAAAAAAAAAAAAAAGATACAACAAAACAAAACTTCAATTAACTAATATCAACTGCTGAAAACTATTTACATGCAGAAAAGAAACAAACTAGCTCACACAAAGGTAGCTTATCTCTAGGAAGAGATGTGACAAATACATTCCTTCTTAACTAAGTTACAATGAGGCTTTGCGAAATTTTTATCATGAAGAAATAATGAGAAACCAATAATATCCAAAAACCTAACCCTAGGAGATGAAGAACCAAAATTTTGTGGGCCCCAATGGGGTTAGTTGGAATGTCAACTTCCCAGGGTTGTAACTTTGGTAAATGATCTTCGTTTGGTGCACATAATACCTCATTAGAAATATCTATCTAAGGAAAATAATTTTCAAACAAAAATGATGGGCCTTCAATGCTTGTTTTCCTATTTCCAAAAAAGCGCCGTTTAGGGCCTCAAAATAACTTTGGAAGTTCAAGATCTAAAAAACTACTAAAAATAGAAAGTATGTTGGAAAATAGAAAACTGAAAGGAAACAATGTTGGGGATCCAAGTGGAAAAGGTGGGTGGCCACCAATATCCACCTGGATCACAATGTTGTTGTTAGATTTTTCATTGCTATAATTTTTCACAACAAATAGAAGGTAGCCTTTTGAACATTTGCATTTAGCTTGCATGTCTATAATCAACCTTACCGAAGTGGGCTTTCACTTCCCTTGTAATATTATCCTCTCTCCAGAATCATCCAAGCATTCAATGGCTAATTGACAATAGTCAATTTTTTTCCTATGTGCATATAGCCAATCCATGCCCAATAACAAGTTATATGCACCCAACTGTAGTAAATTCAGGTAAACTGTCATTGGCATATTGTTGAGCTCAAACACACATAATTTCACCCACTGATTTGTTTTTCTTTTTGTCCCTATTTCTAATTGGACCAACCATGCTTCTGCATGTAATTATTTGGGTTAATGGCATCTTTCCACAAGATCAGCACTAATATAGTTGTAGTTTGATCCAGGGTCATTCAAAATAGAAATAACTTGTTTGAAAAGCTTACCTTCCATCTCGATTATGGATGCTTGGTGGTCTTCTTATAGAATTTTCATAATTGTATATATTTTGGGTATGCTCTACACTATATCTCCAATGGTACGATCCTCCTCTGTGTTATATATTAGTGGTCCTGCGTTTTTATGATGTGGGAAATATTTCTTGCGATGATTCTCTCCACAAGTCCAACATCACAAGGGCTCCTTGGCCTTAAATATGTGTTGCTCTCCCACGGGCTAGTGTGCATGGAAATTGTCAATTGAACTTAATTTTTGTTGTGATCAACTTGCATTGGTTGTGCTCATACCTTCTTTCTCTTCTATAGTTTTCTTGTGCCATTTCTATTTGTCTTTAATGCTACTCTTTGCATTCTAATCACCCTTGAAATCTGGCTTACATTTTGATTGTTCATAGCAATGTTTCAACTTTTTAATGGCATCATCTAATGTTTGAGGTTCATGGAATTCATTTCGATCTCTGAATGATAGGGGTATCCCACTGACACACCTTTGAACATTTTCCTTCTCATATTTAAGATATGGCACGTATCTTAGCAATTCCAGAAACTTGGTGGTGTATTATTCATCCGTCATTTGTCCCATTCTGAGCTTATAATTTTTTTTTTCTTTGCTGTCATAGTATATGTATGGTAGATATATATTCCTGAAGAGCCTTTCAAATTTGTTCCAAGTAAACTCCTCTTTAATTATGCTTTTGGCATTCTTCAAATATTCCCACCATATGTTTGCTTTTCCCTTCAAACTATAGGTGGCTGTCTTTGCTTTCATGTTCTCAAAATAGTTGTGGATTTTGAAGAATTTCTTCATCCCAAGCAACCAAGCTTCTGCATCTTCATATTTCTTCACTTCTCCATCAAATGGTTTGGCTTTCTTAAATTCCTCTGGAATATAATCCCTTTCTCTCTTTCTCTTCGGATGATAATGATGATGATGATGATGATGATGATGATGATGATGATGATGATGATGATGATGATAATGATGATGATGCCTCCAGGTAGTAGAAATATAATGTCTACCAAAGTGATTCCCATAATTTCTAGTTCTTCTCTCTGGGGTACTCAATGGCATATTCCATCTCACGATGTATTCACTTTCCCATCTGTACCTCTTCCTTGAACTACTACTATCTGCCCCTTTTGTTCTCTCTTTTGGTTCTAAAGGGATTTGTCTATCTCTATGAATTCCCCCCATCTCATGTGATCAGGTGCTCAGAATTATGCTAAAAAATCAAAGACATCATAATGGTGTGGAACCTAAATGACCACGTAGTTCTCATCATCCTAAATCTAGCGCAACTTGTTTCGCACGAAACAGACTTCATATGACTCCAGAAATGAGTATTGTCCACTTTGTCAAATAGGCGAATTTTCAAAAAAATGGACAGCCCAGTCAGAAGTCCATACTGCTGACATGGCACTAATTGGGCAGGTGAGGTGGCAGTTTGACTTGGTCAAAGTCCCCTCGGCAAATGGGGTGATGACAAGTGGCATTGTAATGTTGGTTGACTTTTCATGATTTTTTATTGGTTGGTGAAGTGGCCAACCACGGGCTGACATGTGGCAGCCTAGGAGGCCACCAAAATTTTGTTATCGATTGGGCGGAGGTAGCTGGGGTTGAACTGCTGACCTCCCAACACACAACAAACGCCAATGCCAATACACCACTGCTGCAAATTTTAACCTATAAGGGTGGCGCATATATTTAAACTGTTATGCGTAATGTTTGGGGGGTTGGACGGACTTAACCACCCCCCATGTGAACGTTGGTGTGACTGCCAACTTAACAACCACCTTTGACTATTATCACTTGACTGCCAACGCCTAACAGTCGGGGTCTCCACCACATGTGAACGCCTTCGTTAAAACCGATAGCATCTTATATAACCGCCTGAGGGAGGGGGCCAATGCTGGGGGCTAGCCCCTAGGCGCATGGACCCCCATATGACCATTATTTTGGTTTTTATTCCTCAATAGCTAAATTAACTGTCTGACAAATTTGCCCAGATTTCAGTGGATTTGGTGGCCCGTTAGCAGAAAATGGGGCAAAATTGTAGGATGATGCTGGATTTTGGGCAATTTGTGGAGCGAATAGTGGAGAAACTAGGAGAGGTCATAATTTCTCCAGTTTTCAACCAAATTGGGTGCAAAAAGAGGCTAGGTAGCCATTTTTGGACATTCTGGACTCATTGGAGTAGGTTTTAGAAGCATTTGAGCATTGTAAACATATATTTTTGTAGTTTGATCCAGGGTCATTCAAAATAGAAATAACTTGTTTGAAAAGCTTACCTTCCATCTCAATTATGGATGCTTGGTGGTCTTCTTATAGAATTTTCATAATTGCATATATTTTGGGTATGCTCTACATTATATCTCCGATAGTACGATCCTCCTCTGTGTTTTATATTAGTGGTCCTACGTTTTTATGATGTGGGAAATATTTCTTGTGATGATTCTCTCCACAAGTCCAACATCACAAGGGCTCCTTGGGCTTAAATATGTGCTACTCTCCCATGGGCTAGTGTGCATGGAAATTGTCAGTTGAACTAAATTTAGTTGTGATCGACTTGCATTGGTTGTGCTCATACCTTCTTTCTTTTCTACAGTTTTCTTGTGCCATTTCTATTTGTCTTTAATGCTACTCTTTGCTTTCTAATCACCCTTGAACTCTGGCCTACATTTTGATTGTTCATAGCAATGTTTCAACTTTTTAATGGCATCATCTAATGTTTGAGGTTCATGAAATTCAATTCGATCTCTGAATGATAGGGGTATCCCATTGACGAACATTTGAACCTTTTCCTTCTCATATTTAAGATTTGGCACGTATCTTAGCAATTCTAGAAACTTGGTGGTGTATTATTCATCCGTTATTTGTCCCATTCTGAGCTCATATTTTTTTTTGCTTTGCTGTCATAGTATATGTCTGGTAGATATATATTCCTGAAGAGCCTTTCAAATTTGTTCCAAGTCAACTCCTCTTTAATTATGCGTTTGACATTCTTCAAATATTCCCACGATATGTTTGCTTTTCCCTTCAAACTATAGGTGGCTATCTTTGCTTTCATGTTCTCAAAATAGTTGTGGATTTTGAAGAATTTCTTCATCCCAAGCAACCAAGCTTCTGCATATTTATATTTCTTCATTTCTCCATCAAATGTAGGTGGTTTGGCCTTCTTAAATTCCTATGGAATATAGTCTCTTTCTCTTTTTCTCTTCGGATGATGATGATGATGATGATGATGATAATGATGATGATGCCTCTAGGTAGTAGAACTAGAATTTCTACCAGAGTGATTCCCATAAGTGCTAGTTCTTCTCTCTGGAGTACTCAATGGCATATTCCATCTCATGATGTCTTCACTTTCCCATTTGTACCTCTTCCTTGAACTAATACCATCTGCCCCTTTTGTTCTCTCTTTTGGTTCTAAAGGGATCTGTCTATCTCTATGAATTCCCCCCATCTCATGTCATTAGGTGCTTAGAATTATGATCAAAAATCAAAGAAGTCATAATGGTGTGGAACCTAAATGACCATGTAGTGCTAGTCATCCTAAATCTAGCGCAACTTGTTTCACGCGAAACAAACTCCATATGACTCCAAAAATGAGTATTGTCCACTTTGTCAAACAGGCGAATTTTCAAAAAAATGGATAGCCCAGTCAGAGGTTCGTATTGCTGATGTGGCACTGATTGGGCAGGTGAGGTGGCAGTTTGACTTGGTCAAAATCCGCTCGGCGAATGGGGTTATAACAAGTGGCATTGTAATGTTGGTTGAATTTTCACGATTTTTTATTGGTTGGTGAAGTGGCCAACCACGGGCTAACACGTGGCCGAGCCAGAGGTTCCCATGTTATAGCCCGGGAGGCCACCAAAAGTTTGTTATCGATTGGGCGGAGGTAGCGAGGGTCAAATTTATAACCTCCCAACACACAACAAATACCAATCCCAATACAACACTACCGCAGATCTTAACCTATAAGGGTGGCACATATATTTAAATGGTTATGCCGCAACGTTTGGGGGGTTGGGTGGACTTAACTACCCCCCATGTGAACGTTGGTGTGACTGCCAACTTAACCACCACCTTCGACTACTATCGCCTAACCACCAACGCCTAACAGTCGGGGTCTCCGCAACATGTGAACGCCTTTGTTAAAACCGCTAGCATCTTATATAACCGCCGGAGGGAGGGGGTCAATGCCGGGGGCTAGCCCTTGGGCGCATGGAACCCCATATGACCATTCTTTTGGTTTTTATGCCTCGACAGCTAAATTAACCATCCAACAAATCCACCCAGATTTCGGTCAATTTGGTGGCTCGTTAGCGGAAAATGGGGTGAAATTGTAGGATGATGCTGGATTTTGGGCAATTTGTGGAGCAAATAGTGGAGAAACTAAGAGAGGTCATAAATTCTCTATTTTTCGACCAAATTGGGTGCAAAAAGAGGCTAGGTGGCCATTTTTGTACATTCTGGACTCATTGGAGTAGATTTTAGAAGCATTTGAGCATTGTAAACATATATTTTTACACATTTTTTAGCATAATAGAGAGGCCAAAGCCATTGGAAGCTAGACCAAGGAGACGTATCCCAAGACAGGTGAACTCCTTCATCATGTTCCTATTGTGATGTGTTTTTGGTGATGTTCTGTACATTTTTATGTTATTGTTTAGTCTCTTATTTATGTTAAAATTGCTCATAAAATTAACATAAAAACTCATTTTTCACTTGCAAAACTCATGAATCCTTAAGCACATGAATAACATTTTGTTTCTAATCTGAGGAGGATCTTAGCACAACAAACTAATATTCTTAATCAGATCATTTTGGTATTAGAGCACTAGGTTTTCTTTGTGTAAGAAGGATTTAACTGTTTGCAAGTTTATGTCATGCTTACAAGGTTAAAACTCAAAAGAGGAGAAGGGAAGCTGGTTGGAAGCCCTGAAGTTGGGTCAAGGGGAAGGAGGGAAAGGTTGCCACAATCTCCAACACCAGTTCATCCTCAAGTTGCAGTTGAGACTCCAGAGAGCATGTCTCATGAAGGAGAACCTACAAACATGACAGAAGATGAGAAGGTCTTTAGGAAGGCTTTCTTTGATATGACAAAGATGGTGAAGGTCCTCTATGAAGAGAGGAATACCAGGCTGCAGGGTGAAAGCTCCAAACCTCCCAAAGGAGAAGGTTCTTTAGGAGGAGGTAATGGAAATGGAGATAAACCTCCACCCTCTCCACCATCTTCTTCATCTTCTTCTTCACAAGCATCTTCACCCTCTTCCACTAACACAACCCTTACTCGTACTCATGAACATACCTCAAAAGGAACTGGTAAATCAACCTTACTAAATTTTGATGTTAAATTTGAGCTGCCCATGTATAATGGTGAAGTGAATGTAGAGAAGCTTGATAATTGGGTTCATCCATTGGAGTTTTATTGCATAATTCAAAACCTTCAAGAGGATGACATAAAGATTTAGTTAGCTTCCTTGAGAATGAAGGGTGTAACACTAGTATGGTGGGAATCAAAGACACAATAGGAGATAAACAAAACGCGGCAAGATCTCAATTTCTTGTTCTGATTTCATTACTACAATTAAAAGACAATTCTACCCTCTAGCTTATGTGCAGAAAGCCATCATGAATTGGCAGAACTTTAGACAACTTAAAGGTCAAAATGTGCAATATTACACCCAAGAATTCAAAAAAAAGTCTTTAATGTTAGGTGTAGATTTGCAATCACAAGACATGTTGTTGAAGTACATAGGGGGTTTACACAATTACCTTAGGCATACTATCTTAATGTTTAATCCCAATAATCTAGATGATGTGTGTGTACAAGCCACTCATCTTGAGGCAAGTGGGAAAAAACTCCAAAAGAAGGTAGTAAAAATCTATTTAAGAGTAAAGGAAAAGAAAAGGGTTTCAAAGGGAAGGGAAAGAAAAATGAATCTATCAAGAAGGAAGGAGAGAAATTAACATGCAAACATTGTTCCAAAGAGGGTCACGATGAAGCTCATTGTTGGAAGCTTCATCCTGAAATGAAACCAAAAAAATTTAACAAGGAAAAACAAAAGACAACTGGAACCACTCAACAAGATTTGGGATCTAATTCAGGTGATGAAACTAAAATTACAGCCATGGGTATAAAAGGAAAAGAATCCATTGCTAGCAATAGTACTTCAAATTCACACAATGAAACTCCAAATGAAAAGAAGAGGATATAATTTTTTCACATAAGGGTGATCTCAAAACATAGAAAGTTTGATACACTTTTCGAGAGTGGCTCTCAAGCCAATCTTATCTCTAAAAGCATTGTCAAAAGTTTAAATTTGGAAACCATTCCACATCGTAAACCATATCCAATTGGATGGGTGTGTGACAATGCACAATTGCACGTTACTAGAAAGTGCAAACTGAAATTCGCCATTATTGCAAATTTCATAAATGAAGTGGAGCTTGATGTTGTGCCATTAGACATATGTGGCATAGTTTTGGGCAACCCGTACCTCTATGACAAAAAAGTTATCTTCCGTAGACATGAAAACAAATGCCATTTTTTCAAAGATGGAGTAGAATATATTGTGAGAGCTCATAGCAAGAAACTAAATCTTTCACTTGTTAATGCGGGGCAGTTGAAAAGACTAGTGAAATCAAGAAAGAATTTTGTGCTTCTAATGATCAAACCCAAGAATGATGTTGATAATGAATCTTTTAAAGGTTGTGATTCAAAATTGAAATATGAATTGGTTGATGTAGTTAACCAATATGATGAGACGTCTCAAGAACCAAAAGGTTTACCTCCCAAGAGAGGAATCCAACATGAGTTAAAGTTGCAGCAGGATTGTCCTCTTCCTAACATTGGCATGTACAGGATGTCAGTGATGGAAAGTGTAGAAATTAAGAAGCAAATTCAAGAGTTGTTGGATAAAGGGATCATCAGTCCATATTCTTTTCCATGTGGTTCAGCTATTGTTTTGGTGCCAAAGAACGATGGAACATGTGTGTGGACTTCCGTGCATTGCAAAAACTACGGTAAAGAACCGTTACCCACTGCATAGAATAGATGATTTAATTGATCAATTGAAAGATGCAAAGTATTTTAATAAGTTGGACTAAAGGAGTGGCTACCATCAAATTAGAATAGCTAAGGGAGACATTTGGAATACAGCATTCCAAACAAAACAAGGTTTGTTTGAATGGCTAGTTATGCCTTTTGGTTTATGTAATGCTCCTGCTACATTCATGCGTGTGATGAATGATGTGTTGAGGCCACTTCTTAATGAGTTTGTTATAGTCTACTTAGATGACATCTTAATTTTCAGTAAATATTGTGATGAACATGTCATGCATGTAAGAAAAGTACTTGATGTCTTGAAGAAAGAATAGTTGTATCTTAAGATGTCAAAGTGTGAGTTTGGAAAATTTTCTTTAGTTTACTTGGGTCAATTCTTGGAGGAGGTGATTTGAAAATAGATCCCTCCAAGGTTGATGTAATTTTGAATTGGCCAAGGCCCAAGACAATTATTGAGGTAAGAAGTTTTTTTGGAGTAGCCCAATTTTGGAGGAAATTCATTGCTAACTTTTCTTCTATAGCAACTCCTTTGCATGCATTGACAAGTGTGAAAAATGTTTTTCAGTGGGGAAGAAAACAACAAAAGGCCTTTGATGCATTGAAGGAAAAGATTTGTTCAGCTCCAGTACTTGTGCTTCCTGACTTGAGAGAGTCATTTGAGATTCATACTGATGCTAGTGACTACGCCATGGGTGAAGTCCTCATGAAACATGACAAGCCTATCTATTTTCATTCGGAAACTTTTAATGGTGCATTGATTAACTTTCATACATATGATAAGGAATTGTATGCATTGGTGCAAAGTGTGAAAAAGTGGAAACACTACTTGATGGGTAAGGAAACAATCATTCATAGTGATCATCAACCATTGCAATACTTGCAATCTCAATCAAAGTTGCAGCAATCAAGGCACTTCCGATGGATGGGTTTTCTTCAACAATTCCACTTGGTAATCAGGTATAAGAAAGGTATCTACAATAAAGTTGTTGATATGCTTTCTAGGCCTATTGTTAGTGAATCTACTTTACTCAAGCATAATTATGTTTTGCATGAAAGTTATATTGAGCAATATGCATTAGAAAATGACTTTCAAGATGTTTATGTAATCTTGAGTCAAGGTAACCAAGTAGAGGAATTGGATTATCATTTGCCTGATAACTTGTTGTACCATATTGGCAAGCTTGGTATTCCACAGGGAGAAAGAGTGAACATCATAAGAGAGGCACATACTTCTCTTATTGTTGGTCATTTCGATGTAAGTAAGACGGTGGCACATCTACAAAGGTATTATTATTAGCCTCGTATGTTTGAAAGTGTGTCACGTTTTATTAAAGGATGTTCATTATGTGCAGTTAGTAAGCCTAGAAATAGGAAGTTAGGATTTTTCACACCACTTCTCATTCCTTCACGACCGTGGGAGATTGTTTCTATGGATTTTGTAGGAGGTCTTCCATTGTCAAAAAGAGGTCATGATTATTTGTATGTAGTTGTGGATAGGTTCAACAAAATGTGGGTTTTGATGCCATGTAAAAAGCAAGTTACAGCTGAACAGTCTGCTAAGTTATTCTTTCATAATGTATGGGTGCATTTTAGATTTCCCACATCCATTATTAGTGATCGAAATTCTCTCTTTGTTGGGAATTTTTGGTCAAGTTTGTGTGGATTCATGGACACCAAATTGAAAAAGAGTACAAATTTTCATCCACAAATAGATGGTCAAACATAGGTGGTGAACATAACAGTGATACATCTTATTCACGGGCATTGCAACAAGCATCCTAAGTTGTGGGATGAACATTTGCACTATATTCAACATGCTTACAACCGGGCCAAGCACTCTTCAACTCAAACATCGCCATTTGAGGCATGTTTGGGATACTTGCCTAAATCTCCTTTGGATTTCATTTTTGGAAAAGATGTTGCTATTGATGGTCATAGTGACATAGACAAAGCAATAAAGTTCATTGAAAAAATCCAATTGGTACACTAAAGAGTTCAAGAATAGCTTGAAAAGAGCCAAGGAAAGTACAAAGAAAGGCATGACAAACATCATGTAGATCACAAGTTCCAAGTCGGTGATGAAGTTTGGCTTCACATTAGCAAAGAGAGACTCCAAGGAGAAGGTAAAAAACTAAAACCAATTAGATATGGTCCATTCAGAATTTTGGAAAAGATTGGTAACAATGCCTTCAAGTTGGAATTGCCTTCATATCTGCAAATTCATGTTGTTGTTCATGTTGAGAACTTAAGGTTGTATGAGCCTCCTTTGATTGAATATCAAGGAGATAATATTCAAATTCCATCTATTGAATACTTTTCTCCAGAATTCCTTGATGAGGTTCAGAAAGACGCTATAATTGAAAGAAGAACAAGGACATCGAAAAGAGGAAGTGTCGACTATCTTCGAGTGGGGCTCAAGGGAACAAATCCTTCAAAAGCCAAATTGATAGAGATTGGAAAGGTGAGGGAACTATACCCTCACTTGTTGGACAACTGAAATTGATATTTTGGGGTCTGAAAGGCTTCCGGTGGGGAGGAATGACCAGGTGCTCAGAATTATGCTCAAAATTAAAAGTCCTTAGAATAGTGTGGAACTCGAATTAACATGTAGCTCTCGTCATCCTGAATTTGATGCAACTCGTTTCACGTAAAATGGACTCCGTATGACTCCATAAATGAGTTCTTTCCACTTTGTCAAACATGTAAATTTTCAAAAAAAAGGATAACCCAGTCAGTAGTCTGTAATGCTGACTGGGCAGGTGAGGTGGTAGTTTGACTTGGTCAAAGTCCCCTCGGTGAATGGGGTGCTGAAAAGTGGCATTGAAATGTGGGTTGAATTTTTTCCTTATTTTTTTTTGTTGGTGAAGTGACCAACCATGGGATGACATGTGGCCCAACCAAAGGCCCCCACGTGGCAGCTTGGGAGGCCACCAAAATTTTGTTATCAATTGGGAAGAGGCAGCAGGGGTCGAACCACGGAGCTCCCAACACACAACAAACACCAATGCCAATACACCACTACCGTGGATCTTAACCTATAAGGGTGGCACATATATTTAAACGATTATGCTGGCGTGACTGCCAACTTAACTGCCACAGTTGAATGCCATTGCCTAATTGCCAATGCCTAACCACTGGGGTCTCTACTACATGTGAACGCCTTCGTTAAACTGCTAGCATCTTATGTAACCGCCAGAGGGAGGGGGCTAGCCCTTGGGTGCATGGTCCCCCATATGACCATTCTTTTGGTTTTTAGGCCTCGATGACTAAATTAACTATTTGGCAAATCTTCTCAGATTTTGGTGGATTTGGTGGCCCGTTAGCAGAAAATGGGGCGAAAATTGTAGGATGATGCTAGATTTTGGGCAATTTGTGGAGCGAATAGTGGAGAAACTACGAGAGGTCATAACATCTCCATTTTTCAACCAAATTGGGTGCAAAAAGAGGCTAGGTGGCCATTTTTGGACATTTTGGACTCATTGGAGTAGGCTTCATAAGCATTTCAGCACTGTAGACACATCGTTTTACACATTTTTGAGCATAATAGAGAGCTCCAAGCCATTGGAAGCTGGACCAAGGAGACGTAGTCTAAGAGGGGTGAACTCCTTCATCATGTTTCTGTTGTGATGTGTTTTTGGTGGTGTTCTATACATTTTTATGCTATTGTTCAGTCTCTTATTTATGTTAAAATTGCTCATAAAATTAACATAAAAACTCATTTTTCACTTGCAAAACTCATGAATCCTTAAGCACATGAATGGAATTTTGTTTCTAATCTGAGGAGGATCTTAGCACAACAAACTAATATTATTAATTAGATCATCGTGTTGCCTCTATCTCTGTGAGTCTGAGAGGCTTTGCAATATGATTTCATTTACCTCAGCTTGCCTCTCCTGAGCCCTTACCAAACTTTCATTATCTTCCTTGAAGCTCCTAATCTCAACCCTTAGGCTCCTCAATGTGTCCATTTAGTCATGACAGTTTTCTTCTCCTCTGTTCCTCACTGAATTTTCTTCATGCCCATGACGTGACCTGTCAGAATTGTATTGAACAATCTTGTTACTCATTCCTTCATTTCTCATTGTCCTTTTCTACTTGTGATGTGCCATCATTCACACACCATGATTAGACACACACACACACACAAAATCATGACCTTGAGCTTGCTTTTTTGGAGTTTCCATGGTAGGGATAGATGAAACATACAATTCATGTTAGTACATAAATATCCATCGAACATCAGATCATTAACACTACTTGATATGTATGCATTGTAAATAGAATATATTAGTCAACACAAATTGTTAGCTCACAAAATGGTCAATCACACACACACACATATACACACACACAAATCTCTTTTGGCATTTTGTACTTTTCTAAGATGTCATTAGTCTCCAAAGGTCTAGTGTTGAACCTTTGCTCTGATGCCACCTATAAACACATCCCCTTACCCTTAGGAGTGTATTTACTATGCTAAACCAACTTCCCTGGTATAGTTAGAGAAATGAGGTAATTTTTTTTTACTTTCTTCTTATTTTCCAGAACTCAATTTCGAATTCATCATTGTATTTGTCTCAACGAGAATTTTATACTGATATAAATTTTGTCCAATTTGGACTCTAGGATTACAAGTTATGATCCCTTAAAGTCTCATTAGTTAAAATGTGCCACCTCAATATTTCTGCCATGTGGCACCAACATGGTCTCCACGTGGTGCCATGTGGCATGTCTCTACATCTCCATGTGGTGGCGGACTTTGGCCTTTAACTAATGATGCTAACATAACTCCAATGGTAGATCCTTCCCTTGCAGTCCTTCGCCATATGATGGACCCCATCAACCAATGCTATCAACGAATCCGCCACAAAGATTTTAGGAAAAGATCCAATGGTTAACCACCCTATGGACCATCCGACGGTTAGCGTGACCTCACCCCTCCCCTTGCTGATGTCATAGAGGGAAATCCCCACAAGCTTCCTAACCATTGATTTACCACAACTCAATCAGTGACAAAAATTGAAGCGTGACTCCCCCCTCCCCATATTAACGTCACAGGGGGATGCCCCACATTGACCATCAATTTCACCGATGAACCTATTTCATTTGTTTGAGCCCAAGTTTCCACCCTCGATTGTGATACACTATTACATGGATCAACGACTTGGCCCATAGGGCTAAGTAATCCAATTTTGTGCCATGCCATCACGGTTCCACTCGACACCAAAAATGATGCATTGGGCACCTTATTGGCCCCTCCTTTTGGACATTTTTCCAAGTCACATTCCCTCCATATCACTGAGGGTTATCCCCTAAGACGTTAACCATGATAGTAAGTGCTTTACACTCCACTCCATGTGTATAAAGGAATTCACTTCCAGATCTACATCACAAAACATAATACCCTATCAATATATATACACGTAATAACCGTCAATATATAATACCCTGTCACTATTGTGCCCTGTAGTAGCAACTTGGAAACACAACCATTTTAATGTATTTAAGCTTGTAGAATGTATTTCGGCTTGTAGGTTACTCTTGACATGTGTTTTCGATACAACATTAGAACCATATGACAAGATAATGATATAACAATATTTCCATCGGTTTAAGCCTATAAAATACCCACAAGAGTGTTGGGCTATTCCTTGGGATTTCACACATGATTAATATGCACATGGTTACAATACATTATTATTGAGGTTTTTCATCTTCAATGCTCAAGAGTAGTTAATTGCACAACCACACCTATATATATATATATATATATATATATATAACAATTACAGTAAACCCCCTCATGGCTATGGTGCATCCTTATGGCACATACAACTGATGTTAGTTCATGGTTATAATCACTATTCTTTCAGCATTATAAACACAACATACATGTTACACACACACACACACACACACACACACACACACACACACACACATATATGCAATAGAAATCCAAGCTCATGAGCTTATACTCTTCCTTTCTATGGCATAGAGATCAATGATGCAGGTATCAGAAAACTAACATTGCCATACTTCATGTGGAAACCAACCAACATTATAATGACTCATTCACATAGAGTGTTATACATCACATATTCAAAGACATATCATTAGCTTAGTAAACATGACATGGAATTCATTGCACTTTTGTCCACAATTTGAGATCTATCAAGCATCAATAAAAATAGCCACATAAGAACCCATGCTACATTCATTCAGATGATATAACATTAGTTCAATAAGCATAAACAAGACATTCATGCACATATCAACATGAAAGATACTTATCTCATATTTGAGGTTGGTAACTGAGCTTAGAATTGCAACTCTTCAACCAACCATAGACAGCTGCAGTTAGTCCTCACTTGCAACTGTGACTCCTAAGCTAGATTCCAAAGACTGAGGGGAGTTTTTCTAAAGGGATTAAACTCTCGCTACTAGTTGAATTAAAGAAGCATTCCATAGGTTCTCCCACCTCCACCCACCAACTATTTAAGCATAAAAAAATAGCACAGGGAATCTGGAGGCTTGTTGCCTCCACCCTTTAGTTGTTCAACAACCAATATAAACAAGGGAATTTGGAGGCTTGTTGCCTACACCCTTTAGTTGTTCAACAACCAATATAAACAAGGGAATCTAGAGATACAAATTTCCACCCTTCAAGCTACATAATAGTGGTTTCACCATCTTGGGGAATTCAAAGCCCACTGTAAAACAACCACAACAAAAAAGACTTTTAGAAATCCTCCTTTTCGGAATTCAAGGAACAATCCTCCACCCCAACCATCATGAGACTCCAGAGAAAACCATCTCCACCCTCTGGCTAACAGGGAATTGAGAGGGCATTGTTCCTCACCCAAGAGAAATTTATTTGTTCGTTCTTGTCAATTGAAATTGATATCCTATTTGCTTCTCCTTTGTTGTAAGACTTCAGGATGATTTTTCTGTTGTCCACCCTTTTGGGATTCTCTTTCTTATGTTCAAGGAAAAACACAAAGACCCCTCTCACTTTTCGATTCACAGACTAAACATGAAATCTCCCAGCGAACGCCAGACTCCACAATTGTTCTCCTCTGTCTCCCACATACCAAGCTACTCGAATGTACTTACTAGCTTGCCAAGGTCATTGTCTGTGATCTCCCATCTTTTTTCTTTTTGGGTTGACTTCCACTATTTACCTAGCTGCCCACACAACCCATCCTTCATAAATTTTCATCCTTTTTTCCTTGTGACTTTTTCCAAAGCAAGCATGGCTCCTTTTCCTTCTTCTCCAACTAAATTAATGGCATAACTAGTTTATTTAATCACACACCTACCAGTCTTCAATGGTTTTCATGAAACAATTCCAATTTCTTTCTGTAAGAAAACCTTAAACTATCTCACGCAAGTAACCTGTCAGCTCTGAAATTTGTGTACCTTAATTGAACCCATTTTTTTTAATAAATATTTTCAATATATACATTAGTGGAAAATAACCAAAACTATCACATTAGTGATATCTGTGTTAATGATATTAACCATCTAATCATTTAAACAATTTTAAAATATTAAAATCACCAATACAATTAGTCAAACTTCTCCTTAAAAGATAAATACAACTAGTCACCTCCCTCTTACTCTTAAAAAAAATGCCTTTATACTAGACATTGTGCTAAATTTAAACCATGGTTATTGTGTCTCTAACAAGAGCGCATTGAGCCCATTTTAATTAGTATGAAAGTCACCCCCACGAGATTGCGAGTCCCTTCAAACCAAAATCTCACTCTCCTATACGTTCTAGACACTCAATTCACATATGATGGGATATCAAGTCAGCCGCGGATGCATACAAAAGGCTTCACTTCTAGTTTAGCAAATAAAGCCCATCTTGGCAAATTTTTATTACAAATTAAGATAAGAATTTTTTTTAATATAAATTAAATAAAATATAGATTATTTGTTTGTGTGCGCGAGAGAGTTTGTGATTTGTGATGAGTAGTATATATAGCAGTTGTCTATAACGCGACTTTTTGAAAGCCTTTCCTGCGGGTTTTTCTGGGCGAAATCCGGCAGGGATTTATTGGAATCGCAAGTTTGATAGCTAGTTTCTGCACAATGAAAGCATCCCAGGGGTTTTCGAGGGTGCTGAATCCAAATATGCAGTTAAAAAACCATTTTAACTGCAACAAATCAAGATTTAACCTCAGTTTCTTCCGCCGGATTCCGTCACCGGAATCTCCAAAAAATCGCATTATAGACAACTCCGTATATATATATATATATATATATATATATTTTGAAAAAGTAAAGTATATAATAAGTTTAAATTGAGAAGAGGTAGAGCGTATTTTTATAGATTGAAATATTCGAAGATGAGTTTCTTAACTTAGGAACAAAAATACACTAATTAGTGCTTAATTAGAGTGAAATTATTGTTATCAATAATAATTTTTTTAAATTGTTTTTAGTTTATTGATTAAATACAAATAGATTTAGTTATTTTATTTTTTTAAATTTATATATAATTAAATAAATAAAATTAGAATTAAAAAAAAAAATTATTGTTCTCTCAAAATAAGCTGAAAAAAAATTAGTTAATTTGATAATTTGTGAAAATGAATTATGATTAAGTGGAATTCACAGTTATTTAATTTATCTATTATTATTGTAATTATTATTTTATTTTTAAAATTAAACATATCAATATCAAAAAATAATAATAAAAATTAAATTTCTTAAAAAAATTATAATTTTATAAATATAAATATCAATAATAATATCTTCATTTAGAATATAATTTTCTAAATAATAATAATAAATTCATGTTCATAAAAAAATATTTAAAAAAAAAAGAGAGTGATTTCTATAAGATCACTAAGAACCTAGAGGATCTCTCGGATCTTTCTTGGTGTTGTAATGCATTTTTCTGGATATTAGTTATATAGAAAAAGCCTTATTTATAAAGTTAGTCCAGTTTTTTATTTTTTATTTTTATGTTTCTGGTATTTATCATAAAGAATATGTTAATGTTTTATTTATTTATTTTTATTTTATATAAAATATTATAATTAATTAAGATAAATTTAATTGGGTTATAAAATTAATTTATCATAATTATGGGTAAGTTTATTTTTATGACCTTAAAATTTCATTAATTTTTTTATTATATATATATATATATTTTTAATTATGTAATGTGATTTATTTGAAGGTATGATGATTTTATTGTAAACATTATTTAAGAGTAGTTGTCAATACAAAATTTTGAAGATAATTTAGGATGTTTATATGTTATTGCTTTATGTTTTATTATCAATTTTTTTATAATAGTAATATCAAAATATTTCAGAAAGAATTTGCTCAGCAAATTCGTGAAAATGTAAATTTTGAAAATTGAATGTGTACAAATTTTTATGTTTAAATTTTTTTGACGCTTGAGTAATTATTAGATTTGATTTTAGATCTCATCTAGATTATTAGAAAGTTTCATGAAAAACGTTGGAAGGAAAAAAAAAGAAACAAATTATGTATTCATCGTTATTAAGAAAATGTTGGAAGAAAAAAAAAAAAAGTGTGCAAGAGTAAGCCGAGGAAGAGGTGCGAGGAAAGAATGGAGATGCAATAAAGGTAGATCACACAGAAGGGACGTGGAGGAGCGAACTTCATCTAGCGGTAGACGTGATCGAGGAGCAACTGGAGAGATCCAAGCTGTTCAACACATTGAAGATTACCAACAAGCGCTGCAGCACTAAAGGCGGTGGAAAAATAGAACTAGCCTTGGACGAGTTGTTCTCTGGGACTGGGCTAACGAACGAGGCATGACTAGTAAGGCAACTTTATCGTCCTTAGTGTATGTAGTGTAAAGCCTTGTAGCTGCGGAAATTTTGGGCAAGAGCGCACGACGAAGGAACGTGGGCGAGTTGGACAACCACAGGTGGAGAACGTGAGGCCGTGAGGCAAAAATGGCTAAGTGTTGGCTGAACGAAGGCTTATAGGGCAAGGTAGTCCTAGGTGGGGGTGCCCAGCCACAAAGCCGAATGCAGGAAATGGTGAAAACTTCGAATTGGTGGGTCGGCTGGCCGGGCTGACGTGTTAACAAAGGCGGACAGACAGGTATAAGTAAATGGCGATTGAAAGAGCTTCATCAATCATTCGGCGGGCAGTTTGAAAAAGGAAACAAGCTAGCGAGGAAGGCAAAGTGAGATATTGGTTCTGGAATCCTTGGCAAAGGTGCAGGCGGACGTAGGGGCCGAAGCACCCTAGCCGCAGGTCGAGGTGACTGTGGGTGGCTGCAGAGGAGTGTGCAGACCACAGGGCGTAGACAAACGACGGTTTGGCAGGTCGGTTGGTCAGAGCGCGGGTCGGGCAGCAAAGGGGCGGGTGCACATGGGCGCCGTAGGCAGCCGAGTTGGTCGATCGGTAGGTCGTTTGTAGGTGCGAGTGCATGGTGGAAGGGCGAGATCGGGTGCGCATGCACAACTGAACGAGAGAACCGGCCGGTGAACCAACAAGGGCACTGGGTGAACGCGAACGTTGGGTGTGCAAAGTGTGCCGACGGGTGAGTCGTGTGAACGCACCCGACATGATGACACGGTGAATGGTGGGTTGGTGAACGCGGTTGTAGGGCAAGCTAGATGAGTGCACCCGAGTGCGGTGAAATGAAACGAAGGACATGTGATGGTGGGCATGGGAAAAAAGTGAATGAGTTTGGGTAGTCGCAGTGGGCGCGCCGTAACGAAAGGCAAGTTGTGCGACGAGTGAAAGTGCCGATGAATGGTGAACCGTGCACAGTTGAATGGTGATGGGCGGCACGACGAAATGACGAGTGGGTGCTGTGAAGTGTGCCCGGGGTAACTTTGCCCGGTGGCTGGGCAAGGCTGCATGACAATGTAGGAAGGTGAATTTTATAAGTGTGAGGAGAAACTTGGGGTTTCCCTCCATTGTAAAGCTTATATGTAATTCTGAATATTATCATTGTTAATACGGGCAGACTCATAATTACAGGGAGTTGCCCCTCCCATGATATTTTGTTGTGCACTTGAATGTTAATGGTGATAATATGTTAATGATGTGAAAGTTTCCGCTGTGTGTTTAATGAAAGATTATGCTTAGCTGTTGAAAAATATTCTAAGTATAGAAGTAAGGCATAGTCCACGATCGTTAGTATTGTTAAAAAGAAAAGGGTCGGTGGTGCCGCACCTCCTATAGTGCAGTTGGAAGATTACCGCCAGTGTAGGGGTGTGACAGGTGGTATCAGAGCTTTGTAGAATCCAAGACGAGGAGCTGATCCCACTACACTTTGTGACAGTTGGTATTGGAGGTCCGTATTCCATGGCCTTTGGTGATTTAGAATTGAAGAAGTCATGATAGGTGAATCTAGCCATAATGCTGGAGAAGCTTTCCTGAACAGGGTATTGGAACGTATGGAGGAATTGGGTTCTGACATGACTTCGATGAAGGTCGTTCATGAAGACTATGCGAAGGTGAAGGAGGAACTTGAAGACCTCAAGGTTCAATACAAGTATACGGAATGGGAGTATACACAAACAAAAGAAGAAATCAAGAAGATTGGTGAAGCAAGAGATCAAGGTTTGGCTGAAATCTTGAAATTGCAGCAAGCTCTTGATGATGCTCTAGATGAGATCGTGGTTTTGAAGAAGGTTGTGAGACACAACTCAGGTGGAGGTGTGACTCATGTCAAAGTCAAAGAGCTGGATTCTTATGATGGAACGAGTGTGAAAACTCTTGGCAAATTTCTATGGGATATGGAATAGTACTTGGAGCATTTGGGATTGTCCGATGAGGAAAACAAAGTGAAGGTAGCTGCTCAATTCTTGACAAAGGATGCTAAGATGTGGTGGCAAAGGAGGATGGATCAAATTGCCAATGGCAATGCTGGAGACATAACTTCGTGGGATGACATGAAGAAGGCTTTGCAAACCCACTTCAGTCCACAAGATGAAACATGGGATGCAAGGATGAAGATAAAGTATATAAAGCAAACGAGAAGTCTACAGGCATATCAACAAGAGTTCTCAAGTGCAGTTTTGGAACTTCCAGACATGGCGGAAAGGGACAAGGTGTTCAACTTTATCATAGGTCTGAAACCTTGGGTGCGGAATGAAGTGAAGAGGCAAAAGATTAAGACACTTGAGGAGGCTTTTGCTATTGTGGATCGTTTGGTGGAACACTACGATGAGGGTTCTGAAGAGAAGAAGAAGAAGTATGACAAACCGAAAGAGAAGACTACGAAAGAGGAGACTTCAAGATCGAATGACAAGTTGAAGACAAAGAAACCGTTGAAGTGTTGGATATGTGAGGAACCACACATGGTGAAGAATTGTCCTTCAAGACCAAAGGTGGCTGCCTTGGCACAGTCTAATGCAAAGAAGAAAGAAGAAACTTCCATAGGGGTTATGCAGATTCTAGGAGCTGCAGTGGCTATGGAAGTTGTCTCAAGGAGAGACCCAGAAAGAAACAAATTGGAGTATGTCGAAATGAAGGTTGGGAGTGTTGTTGTGCTTACTATGGTGGATAGTGGCACAACTCACAACTTTATGAGTGAGGATACTGTGAGAAGGATTAGGCTAAAGTTTTTACCAGTGTAGGCGCAAACAAAGACAGTGAATTCTCCTCCAAATTCTGTGATTGGTGTAGCTGAGAAAGTGGATGTGACACTTGGTGAATGGATAGGGAAAGTCAATTTCACTGTGGTGAAAATAGATGACTATGAGGCTGTACTGGGTATAGAATTCATGAAGGAATTCAATGCGATGATTATTCCCCATATGAAGAAACTATACATTTACGACGGACGAGAGGATGTACCCATTGGTGTACCAACCTTGGGAGTAACTAAGCCCGAATGTAAGCTGACAACGATGAATATGGAGAATGGGAAGAGAGATGAAGAGATCTATAAGTGGTTGTCTGTTGCAGAGGCAAAGCTTGTGGAGCAGTCACAGGTTATCAGAACATTGTCAGATAGCATCTTGGATCTATCTAAGAGGCTGGAAGCAGTGGAGGATGACGATGATGAAGAGTATGTGAGGTCGAATGTTCAGATGGAGGATCGGGAGGCATACTTGCAGAGAATGGAAGTGGAGGATCTAGATAGGTGGATTGAGTTGATTAGTGAGGGAGAGCCTTCAGGCTCTGCTCCCTCCTCATCATCTTAGACTATCATGGAGGATGAGGCTCATTGTTAGCTGCTCATGGCAGTGAGTCTCCAAACACTTTGAGCAGGCATCTAGGGGTGAGATGACACAGGTTGATAGGTAGCATGCAGTGGACAATCATGACGATGTGGGGCATGACTTCTTGTAAAGGCGATGCATGGTTGGATTAGGCACCCAACTAATCACTGACAAGAGGGGTACCATCACATGATTCCTTACAGAATAGTGGCATATCTATGGCGTGAAGCAGGTTGAGTAGTGGACATCTGGATTACCCATATACACAGTTGTGTGGATGATATCTTGGTGATGGATGGTTGTTGGGATGAAGAATTGTCGAGGGCGACAATGACTTTGAGTGGGGGAGGATGTAAAGCCCTGGAGCTGCAGACAGTTCGGGCGAGAGCGCACAATGAAGGAACGCAGGTGAGCTGGACAATCGCAGGTGGAAAACGCGAGGCCGTGAGGTAAAAATGGCTAAGTGTTGGCTGAACAGAGGTTTATAAGGCGAGGTGGTCCCGGGTGGGGGCGCCCAGCCACAAAGCCAATGTGCAGGAAATGGTGAAAACTCCGAATTGGTGGGTTGGCTAGCCGGCCCAACGTGTTAACAAAGGCGGATGGACAGGTATAAGTAAATGGTGATGGAAAGAGCTTCATCAATCATTCGGCGAGCAGCTTGAACAAGTAAACAAGACAACGAGGAAGGTAAAGTGCGAGCTTGGTTTTGGAATCCTTGGCAAAGGTGCAAGCAGACGTAGGGGCTGAAGTACCCTAGCCGCAGGTCGAGGTGACTGTGGGTGGACGCGGAGGAGCGTGCAGACCGCAGGGCACAAACAAACAACGGTTTGGCAGGTCGGTTGGTTAGAGCGTGGGTCAGGCAGCAAATGGGCGGGCGCACACAGACGTCGTAGGCAGCCGAGTTGGTTGATTGACGGGTCGTTTGAAGGTGCGAGCGCACGGTGGAAGGGTGAGCCGGGCAAGGCGAGATCGGGCGGGCATGCACAGTTGAACATGAGAACCAACGGGCGAACCGATGAGGGCACCGGGTGAATGCGAACGTTGGGCGTGCGGAGTGTGCCGACGGGCAAGTCGTGCGAACGCGCCCGGCACGATGACACGATGAACATCGGGTTGGTGAACGCGGTTGGAGGGCAAGTTGGGTGAGCGTGCCCAGGCGTTGTGAAACGAAACGAAGGATGTGCGACGGTGGGTACAGGCAAATGGTGAACGAGTTTGGGCGGTCGCGGTCGGCGCGCCCAAACAAAAGGCGAGTTGTGCGACGGGTGAAGGCGTCGATGAACGGGTGAACCATGCACTGTTGAACGACGATGGGCTGCATGCCAAAATGACGATTGGGTGTGGTGAAGTGTGCCCGGGGTAACTTTACTTAGTGATTGGGCAAGGCTACTTGATAGTGCAGGAAGGTGAATTTTATAAGTGTGAGGAGAAACTTGGGGTTTCCCTCCGTTGTAAATATTATATGTAATTCTGAATATTATCATTGTTAATACGAGTAGACTCATAATTACAGGGAGTTGCCCCTCCCATGATATTCCATTGTGCACTTGAATGTTAATGGTGATAATATGTTAATGATGTGAAAGTTTTCGCTGTGTGTTTAATGAAATATTATGCTTAGCTGTTGAAAAATATTCTAAGTATAGAAGTAAGGCATAGTCCACAATCGTTAGTATTGTTAAAAAGAAAAGGGTCAGTGGTGCCGCACCTCCTATAGTGCGGTTGGAAGATTACCGCTAGTGTAGAGGTGTGACACGTGGGGTCCAGGAAGCACAAGCCAAGCGCTCTGACAAACTAACCCAGGAAACATCCATTGGACAAGGACGAGGATTTGCCTAGAGGAAATACAGAGATCACCTAGAGGTCATGCAAAAATCATAGAAGCTGTGTGGAGATCAAGTTGTGTGGGCTGTGCTGCCGCAAAGTGAGCCATATGGAGTCAATCTTAATCTTTGCTAGTCTCAGACGATGAAATTTATATCGATGGCACCGATGGAGGAACTCCTCATCTACTTTGATAACTATTTGACATTGCAATGGCCATGGATTTATGAAGTTGGCCTAGGCAAATGAAATCCAGGGGAAATAGAGGCAAAGTTTTTTAGGAGGAGCCATGAGTGAAAGAGCATTGCTAGTGTGAGGGTTTGTGAACCAATATTCAGTGGTCAAGTTGGCCATGACAAAGGAGAATGGCTTTTATGAGAGATTGTATAGATTTGGTGACTGTAAATGATGTTGGAAGGTTAGGTCAATGTGAGATAAATTTAGTGGATGATTGTTCAGTGAAGGCACAATATAAAAATGTATTTAGTAGATGATTGTTCAGTGGAGACACAATATAAAGGTACTCAAAAAAAGAGATATATCAAAAAAAGAAGTCATATGGCTGCATGGATGAGAGAATGCACATAGGGTCAATGGTGCAAAAGCTTATAGAGAGCGATCATATGTAATATGGTGGTGTAAGAGGTAAGTGTATTTTTTTTCAATAAGAAAAAACCATCTACTTTCATTAACATAAAACTTTTATTAATTTAAAATACATATTTTGGAGATTCACTTCTCATGTCCTTGCATTTGTAAGCCACACATGAATTCTAAAAAAAAGTTAAATCTAAATCTCTAAAATTCTACTTATTATTGTAAAATTATGTATCATCTATGACAACTACATGCTATAACAATCTCTTCGCGACAAATAACCTAGGTATGATCTTAAAGATCTTCATGATGAGGGATATAACATAGTTGATTCAAACAAAACAAAAACATATTAGGTTCTATGGAAATTGTCCAGGACTGAAAACAAATAAACGAGATGCATAATTCTACTTACTGTTCTAAAATTAGTTATCATCTATGACAACTGCATGCTATAACAATCTCTTCGCAAAAAATAACCTAGGTACGATCTTAAAGATCTTCATGATGAAGGATATAACATAATTGATTCAAACAAAACAAAAAATATCAGGTTCTATGGAAATTGTCCAGGACTAAAAACAAATAAACGAGATGCAGGAATTGTCGAGGACATCCTATTTTATATATATACTCCCCAAGCTGGAAAGGGATCCTTTGTAGAAAGCTGTTGTGTAGAAATTTTCTCCTGTTAAGAAATTCCATCTTTTTTTGATAGGAGGTTTGCCATTTGATTTCGCTCTTTATAAATATTGTTAAAAGTCAGTCTCTGAAAAGTTCTCTTCAAAGATCTAATGAGTTGCCTTCAAAAAGTGAGGGAAGATGGTCCAAATTTTGATCTTAGTTGTCCCTGATTTAGATCACCTTGGAATCATTGAACACAATTAAATCTTCAATTGCTAGTTAGTTAGCACATAACATCTGTACTTGTATGTGAGTTTGAGGCTAGTTTGTTGTAAAGCTTATTATTTCGGCATACATATAGTCGGATGGTGCATAGAGTTATGTATAACTAGCTTAGATCCATCTTAACTCTGGATCTATCAAACATCGAGAGGGATCAAATCTGTTTTCACTCTAAAAGATGTTTGCATGTCAAGAGATTTGATCCCTCTCAGTGTTTGGTAGATTCAGAGTTAAGATGGATTTAGGCTTGTTTAACTATTAATAATTGTATTTTATATTTATTTTTATTCTTATTCTTATGTAATTTGACTAAGTCAAAATATTTACATAAAATAACATCACATAACATAACATAACATGATTACATCTCTTCCATACTGGGTTGCAGAGCCCTTCTAGGCGCAATCAAGTTATGGAATAGACCACTTGAATAGATAAATATTAGGAAAGATATCTTGGAAAATATAGGGGTTAGTGATCCATGTCAAGTGGATAGTTTTTTTTTTTTAATAAAAATTTCAACAAATATATAAGCATCAATTTAATTTCCCTAAACCAAATTAATGAGAAAATTTTTAGCATAATTAAGAAAAACTTGACTAGATCAATAGGAAAAACTTGAATAGATGAAAATTAATATGATCCTTAATAAAGACAAGATTCCCAAAATCATTGTTTTTCCCCTTTATATCTTTTTCAAATCCATGTATTTTCACAACCCTAGGCTCGGAATCTTGACTGTTCTTTTATATATCAGTATGACAATGAATCACAAGCAAGAATTTGAAATCCACCTCAATGCACACTTAAGCAGGAATAACAGCGTGTAAGCAGGCCAACTAGCTCTCCAGTTTGCAGCAAATCTAATCTGAACAATAGGGACCATGCAAGTTTTCCACCCTTCAACTGTCCAGCTTGCAGCAAATTAATTTAATCTCAACCCTATTGGAACCTGGTAGGGGTTGAAATAACACCTCATTCGGCCATGACAACGGATCCTATGATAAGAAGCAGTAGCCAAGCCAGGGAGAGGTGCTACTTCAACCCGTACCAGATTCCAGTTTGTAGTGGTCGGGAGCCATGGTCGGTCGATCAGATCAAGAAACAATAAAAATGATAACTGTAGCAGACAAATACACAGTGATCTAAATGAAACATTGTACGAAAAAACTAGTATCGGACAATGGGTTCTATGGAGGTAGAGGTATTTTTACAGTAAACGGCAGAGTTTCGAATGGCGTGCATGTAATTTTTTTTTTTTTTGTTGATACTCGCACTCTTTGTCTTGTTATGGCGTGCATGGGAAAAAATTCTTTGATTTCTCCACTTTGTCGCTCTATAAGATTCTGTTTGTCGCATTTTACAAGATTTCGGTGTTTGTACATCCAGCTCGTAACGTAGTGGAGTAGGTTCGAACGCGAGATCTGAGGAGATCATCAAGTGTCGGCAATTGTTTTATAGTTATAGGATGAGTATACGTTCATTTAATTTCAGATTTATCAAGAGATTGATTTTGTTTGGATTATAAAATTTGAGGAAATATTTGTGTTTTTAGAAGTATGATTTTTCCAGGCTAAGTAAATGGGAAAGATAGATATACGTTAGTTTTTAATAATATTTTTCTATTTTTCTATTCTTTCTAGTTCTTTTACTGTTAATCTAATATTTTATTAGCTTCAAATATAATTTTATGTGTTTCCAATGATGAGTAGAACAACATCTATCTAAAACATACATAATTTATACAATTTTTTCTAACAAAAAAATTCAAATTTATTGGTACCACACTTGTTGGTTCAAAACGCGTTGGTCAAAAAATTCTCTTATGTAAATTCTACCAAAAGGCTTTGTTTAATTTATTATATGGATCACGGATGCCTCAATACAAATAATATTATTTATATTTATATACATTTCACATCTATATAAAAATATTTTTATTTTTAATTTTATTAAAATCTTGATAATATAGGTTTTTTCATAGGTGGGAAAACCTATCATAACTCAGTTTTCAAACCCTTAGTGAGACTAACATGCAAGCTGACTCATCACTGTTATTCAAGGAAAACCACACTAGTGGTCCCATAAAGGGGTAGATTTTCACTACTGCCAGATGCCTGTGGGTCTGGTCGTTAAATTGTTTCCTTAAGTCCAAAAAGAAAGAGCTCTTAGCCAAGCAAAACAGTTTTAGGACATACTCCAGGCCCTATCTTAATAATATAGTTACATATATATTCTTCATTTTTATTTAATATATTTTATAATTTTTTTAAATTTAATTTTCAACTTGTTATATATAGAATTGTTTAGATATATAAGTTGGATTTTTATTTTTATTTTTTAATATTGAAATTTTATATGCTTATTATTTATATTTAAATATAAAATTTTGAAAAATATTAATAAAATATATTAAATAAAAATGATATATATATATATATATATATATATATATATATATATATATATATATATTTCATTTTTATTTAATATGTTTTATAATTTTTTTAATTTAATTTTCAATTGGCTAGATATAGTATTGTTTATACATATAAATATATAAGTTGGATTTTTTTATTTTTTTTTAATATTGAATTTTTATATGCTTATTAATTTTCAATTGGTTAGGTATAGAATTGTTTATACATATAAATATATAAGTTGGATTTATTTTTTTTAATATTGAATTTTTGTAAATTTATTATTTAAATTTAAGTATAAAATTTTGAAAAATATTAATAAAACATATTAAATAAAAATGAAGTATCTATATATATGTAACAATCTTGATAATATAATTATATATATGTTTCATTTTTATTTAATATGTTTTATAATTTTTTTTAATTTAATTTTTAACTTGCTATGTAATAGCAAGAATTGCTTACAGATATAAATATAAGTTGGATTTTTGTTTTTTAATATTGAATTTTTATATGTTTATTATTTAAATTTAAATATGAAAATATGAAAAATATTAATTATGAATATGAATTATTATTTTAATTGTATGATTAATTAGATTTTAATTTATAGCTAATTTTTTTATTTTATATATATTTTATTTTTAATTATATATTTATTAATTAAATTTATTAAATTATTAGTAAATTGGGGAGACTAAAATTAATTAATAGAAAATTAAATTACTAGTAAATTGTTAAGACTAAAATTAATTAATAAAGATGAGAAAAAGAAAGGAATGAAGCAGGCACATGAAATGACACCAAATTGGCATATTTCTACCCCTTCTAATTTTAAACTTGTGACCTTTTAAGAAGAAACACATGCTCTTAATCATTAGACCCACTCAATGTGTATATATATTATTAACATTAAAATATTTTATATAACATATATAGAAACATTTTATCGGGACAACTCAAAATAAAAAATATATATCAAGTATTATTAACATATTTTATTTAATTGAATAAAAAGTTTAAAATTAAATTAATAATAAAGTAACAAGAATACATATTAATTGATATAAATAAAAAATTTAAAGCTAAATTAATAGTAAGTTGGTAAGATTAAAATTTGTTGACAGAGATATTGAAGGACTAAAATTGGTTGATAGAGATATGGAAACGGAAAAAAAAATTTTACAATTGTAATTTGTCATAGCCGGTCTACCAAGGATAGAAACAAAGAAGTGCTTTCAGTTTTTGAAGTTCGGAAAGTTTAAGAGAAAAAATAATGAGATGGAATTGATTGAGTATTTATGTTCAGAGATTTTAGTTGTTCACACACTTTTATTTAAAAAGTTGAATGTTTGGTATAATAAAGATAATGATATATAATTATTGTAAAATAAATATTTGAAATTGGAAATATATGTGTGAGTATATTTGAATTAAAAAATAATAATAAAATAATTGGATAATATAAGATGAAGCCTAAATTGATTCGATTGAGAAGTATATATATGTTTTTTTTTTTTTTTTGCAAATAAGGTTGGTAATGTAAAGTGTAATTATTTTTTTTTAAATTTAGTAGATTTTTTTATAATAGTGTTTAGGTTAAGTGGTTAAGATGAGAAATTGTTGTTATTTCAATTTACTAATTTCATTTTCACTTTCACTTTTGATATGTTTCTTTTTTGTGATTTAATTGTTGATTAGGTTATTTGTGAGTTAATTGTTGAAGGGTTTGGTAAGGGACCACCAATTTCATCTTCTGTCACAAATTTGAGGGTGAGACGAATTGTATTTAAAAAAAAGAAGGAAATTTTATAGACTCTTTTATATGTAATATACTTTTGGTTTGTATAATGAAAGCAAATTCTTATAATGTGAAGATTTTTAATCCACAATAAAGAATTAATAATTGGGATATTTTAATTAGCTAGGTTTTTTATTGACATCTATTGTAGTTTATGTTTTCCCTTTTACTTGAAAATTGTTCAAATGGGAGGAAGGAAGCGATAAATTCCTCTTAACTTGTTCATGTCCAAGGCTTTGCACTTTTTTTCCTTCGGCTCTCATGTTACTATGTTTCTCATGGGAAGAGGTTACCCATGCCCAAGTATTTATTTTTCATCACTATGGACACCTAGGCTTGTAACTATTCTTTTGGGGAGTAGCCAAAGTGTGTGCTATTTCCCTTTGTCAAGGGCTTAAAGCATGTGTTGTGTAAGTAGAGTAGGACTATTCTTTCTATCTAGGAGTCTTTGCTCAACTCTGAACAATTTTTTGTTTCCATTAGGCTATTTGTCCCATCCTTTTCCTTTTTTGCATACTTCTGGATGGGAAAGGTAGAATTGTTCCCATACATTACTTTGAAGGTTTACTGAGTTGAAATTGAGATGGAAAGTTTGAAGGTCAATGGTGTGATTTGTAGGTGGTTACTATTTGTGGAGTGTAATAACGAGGGGTAGTTCGCAGACACCTATATGAATAATCATGTGAGAGATATATACAAAATATTATCAATGTATTGAGCATGCTGGATTTTGATCTGGATTGGATCATTGTACTATTTGTCATCCATATCAATCCTTTTAGAGTGGAACAAGTGGAGGAATCAACTCACATGACCATTTTTTACAAGCGAGACCCAATTTTCTAAATTTGGGTCTAAAACCTTCTAGATTCATTTTGAGGCATCAAATGGATTTTTTGGGGGGTAAAATTTGGTCACTTTAGCATAACATCTTCTTTTCCTATTCTACACACAAAGGCCTTTCCAACAATGCAATAATTGATTCAATTAGAGTCCCTATGCAAAAGTTATGACACTTAAAAGTTGACCTTCCTATTTTGGCCACCATAATTCAAGAGAATGCCATATCAACCCTCATTATTTATGGAAAAGGGGCTAGCCATGTGATCATGATGAATAATACTCTAGAAGAGTCTACATTGTAACTCTAGTTAATAGTTGAAGGAGTTGATCCTTACCACAATAGGCTATTAGACCGTGTTATAACTATGCCATTAGGAGGAAAAGGGGTTTCATCCTTTTCAAGTGCATCTTGTTCCATAGATGATAAGAGTAGCTTAGAGGGATAGGTAGAGTGCACATAAAGAGGATTTGGGCATTGTAGTATCCCATGGGCCACATGCCTTACTTCTCTATACTCGTAGCCATTTTCTATTCAAAGAAAGAGAGTAGAGTAGCCTCACCTTCCAGCTAGGTTTTCTCCTAAAAGGGTTTTTAAGGTTATGTATTGTGCCAATCTTGGTTTGTGAGTTTTAATTCTTTTCTCTCTATTTTCTGTATAATTATAATTTTCATGCATACACAATAATAATACTTTACAGATCCAAAGATCTAAAGAGAAATAAACCCTCATAGTGTAATTTTTTTAAGTATAATTTATTAGAATTATTGTGAAAAAATGTCCAATGGAATATCCACGATAGTTTATGGATCATATTGGTATCAAAGTAGGTTTATTTGGGAATATTGTGGAGATTTGTAGGGGATCTGGATTGGCTAAGCCAGTTCGACATGAAAATGGACACCTAGGCTTGTAACTATTCTTTTGGGGATCCAAAGAAAGGACATGAAAATGATCAACCCAGTTCGAGTGTCATGAACTATTCACCGTCCCTTTTCAAAATGGAAGTGAAGGTCAATATCAAGCTAAATTAATGTGACATTAATGGTATGAAGCTAAATCATTGGTTGTAGTAATTAAGAGTTTATTTCAGTGTTCATCATATCAAATAAGAACAAAATATTTCACTTGGATGACTAAAATTAGAGGGCCATGGCATGACTTGGTGGGAAAACTAAATGAAGAATTTAAGGTTGGAGGAATATCCTCTAGTGGTTAGTTGGATGAATTTAAGACCCTCATAAAGTTACAATTTTACTCTATCGAGTATGTGGAGGACTAGTGGATCTAGTGGCACTACTTTAGGAAAAAACAGGGGAAAAATGTATAGGAGTAGACACAAAATTTATAAACATGGTCATAATGTTGGATATCTCCCCAAAGAACCTAGATGTACTCCTCAAGTATCTGGGGGGTCTGTATAGCCATATGCATAAGAAAGTGATGTTGTTCAAGGCCAAATCGGTGGACAAGGGTGGTGTATCAACACAATACCTAGAGAACGTAGGCATGAAGAAAGGGCAATCAAGTGGATCGATGCAGAAGGAGCACTGATATACTTTTAAGGAGGGGAAGAAGAAGTGGAAAGGGGGATCCATATTTATGTAGGAACAGAATGAAATATTAACTTAAACAGAAACATAGAGTTGCAATGAAAAATAAACGTCAACTCATTAATAAAAAAATACTCAAACTGTTTACATGCAAAATGGAAATAAATTAGCTTGGGTGATGGTAGCTTATCTCCGAGAAGAGATGTGATGGATACATGCCTTCTAAAATATGTTACAATGAGGCTCAGAGGTATTTTTATTATTGAGAAATAAATGGAAACCCTAAACATCCAAAAACTTAACCCTAGGAGATGAAGCGCCAAAAGTTTGTAGGCCCCATTGGGATTAGCTGGAATGCCAACTTCTTGGGTTCGTAATTATGCCATATGATCTGTGTTTGGTGTGCATGATACCTCGTTAAAAGGATCCATCTGAGAATAACAAATTTTATGGGAAGACAAAAAAGTTTCTAAGAAAGCCCTTGCATAAGGGAAATGGGCTTGTGTATTTTAAAAAAAAGTCGTTTAGGGCCTCAAAATGGCTCTGAAATTTTAAGACCAGAAAAATTGCCAAAAATAGTAAATTGTGCTACAACTAAGGAAAACGAAAGAAACAATGTTGGGGGTCTAGGTGGAATAGGTGGGTGGCCACCAATATCCACCTAGATCAAAGGGGGAAAGGATAAAAATATGGTAGCCACAATGCACCAATGCAAAGAGCCTAACAACCATTGTAAACATTGTAACATTGACAACCATAAAGAGGAGAAATGCTAGAAGTTGAATCCAAATATTAACCTAAAAAAAAGGAAGACAATGAGAATAATAATATCATGGCCACTGATTCAGAAAACTATATTGAAATTATCTTGGACGTGGATGATAATATTTTATGTACATAAGTGAAAAAGGAGATGAATATGAGTAGCCTTAAACAACATGAAGGGAACAAAATGATTGGGCTCTTCCATATAAATATACAAGATAAAAAGACTAATATTGATGCCTTGTTTGAATCAGGATTGTAGATGAATCTCATTGTAGCAGACCTAGTCAACAAATTGGGAATAGAAGTTCATGATCATTCAAGCCAATATCCAATGGGATGGATAAATAAAGATGCAGAGATCAAGGTAATAAAACAATGCAAAATAATATCTGCTATTAGTGTTAATTTTATTGATGAAGTAGTACTAGATGTAGTTCCTCTTGATGTATGTGGGGTGATGTTTGGGAATCCCTACATTCACATGCAATATGAAATATTCATGTGGAGAGATAACTAGTTCCAACTCATCAAGGATGGAAAATAATTCACCATAAATGCGCATAAAGGAAAGTCAAAAATTTCATTGGTAAGTGCCAACCAAGCCAAGAAATTGATTAGTTCTAGCAAGAAGTATGTTTTAATATTTTCAAGAGAAGGCAAGTCTACAGAAGAGTCAGTGAGAGAAAAGACATCCCTGGAGGGGTGTATTGAGAAATAGAAACAACAATTGGAAGAGATTCTATAGGAATACAAGGATGTGTTCCATGAGCCTAAAGGGCTACTGCTAAGAGGGAAGTGGAACATGAGATCCAGCTATTGTCGGACTCCCCATTGAAAAATATTGGTTTGTATAGGTGGTCTATTGTAAAATCAAGTGAGGTGAAAAAATAGCTGTAGAAGTTACTAGAATAGGGTTTCATTCGATCGAGTACATCACCATGTGGGTCACACATAATCATAGTGCTAAAAATGAATGGGACTTGGGATGTGTATTGATTATAGGGCACTAAACAAATCACACTCAATAAAAGGTACCATTTGCATAGGATAGATGATTTGTTGGATCAGTTGTAATAAGTGAAATACTTCACCAAGCTAGACTTAAAGTATTGATATCACTAGGTTTGAGTCAAAGAAGATGATACCTAGAAAACTGCCTTCAAAACTAGGCAAGGTTTGTATGATTGGTTAATCATGTAGATTGGCATATGGAACACAACAACTACATTTATGAGGTTAATGAATTATATGCTATTCCTTTTTATAGATTCCTTTGTTCTTGTCTATTTGGATGATATATTGGTATATAGTACTACTTGAGAGGAGCACATCTCACATTTGATGAAGGTGTTGGAGATATTAAAGAAGCATTAATTTCTAGCAAATTTCAAGAACTGTGAGTTTTCACAACAATATTTATGTATGTAGGGTATGTGATAGGTGGAGGAGAGATAAATATAGATCTTGCCAAGATGGAGGCCATCATTAAATCGCTAGTGCTTACTTATGATTTTGAGGTTAGGAGTTTCATTGGGGTGGGAAATACCTAAGGAAATTCATAACCTCAATTTCAATGGTAGCGACACACTCCATGCCATAAAAACAAGTGGCAAGAGTTTCTAGTTAGGAAAGGGTTAGTAGAGGGTCTTTAAGGAGTTAAAGAAGAAGATCATTTAAGCGCTATTTTTGGCATTACCAAACTTACAAAAACCCTTCAAAGTGGGGATAGATGCGAGTGGGTATGCTATGGGAGTGGTCTTGATGGAGGGAGGAAGGTCTGTATGCTACCACTATGAAGTATTTCATGGGGAAGTTCGTACTACCTTACCTATGATAGGAGCTCTATGTCCTGGTGTAATTAGTGAAGAAGTGGAAGCACTATTTGATGGGAAAGTAGACAATAATCTACACATATCACTAGTCATCACAATACCTACAGGCCTAGAGTAAGCTACATCAAACAAGGCATTACAAAAATGTGGGGTTTCTACAAAAATTTCATTTAATGATCAAGTATAAGAAGGGAATCACAAACAAGTTAGCCAACACTGGTTTTCAAGGCCACCCACATCAAATATCACAACTTTGGGAATTACAATGCACATGAAACCATTAACCCATGATGCATATATAGAGGCATATTCAAAGGATGAAGACTTCAAGGGAGTGTTTCAACAGTTGTAGAGCCAACTTCATGTGCATGATGGTGAAAACACAATTGATGACCATCTCTGGGATGGGTTATTCTACAAGTTAGATAAGTTATGTGTTCCTAAAGGTGAGTGATTGCAGCTAATTAGAGAGGCTCACACATCCAACGTTGTAGTGAAATTTGGTGTAGGGAAGATAATAGTCAAATTGCAAAGGTATGTGTATTTACCCAAGACACAAGAGTAGGTAGCTAGGTTCATAAGAGGATGCATGCTTTGTTGTGCCAACAAGCCTAGTAATAGGAAATAGGGTCTATATCATCCCTTACTTAGACTCTCTTTTCCTTGGGATAACATTTCCATGGACTTTGTGGGAGGTTTACCAACAACTAGGAAGGGACATGAATATCTATTCATGGTAGTTGATAGGTTTAGTAAGA
This sequence comes from Pinus tabuliformis, assembly GCA_031772625.1. Lineage (NCBI taxonomy): Eukaryota > Viridiplantae > Streptophyta > Pinopsida > Pinales > Pinaceae > Pinus > Pinus tabuliformis. The sequence goes on from CM062806.1 coordinate 930,403,381, forward strand.
TGTGTGTTCCGATTCCCTGTAAAAATTCCATTAGTGGGAAAGGAGAAACAAAATTGTTCTTTGGACAAGTTTGGGTGCACTTTGGGATAGCATTCAACATCATTTCAAACCAGGACATAATATTTATTAGTGCATTTTATACTACATTGCGGGAAAATATGGAAACTGAGATAAATAGGCCTATAACATTCATCCACAAATAGATGTGAAAATATAAGTAGTCAACAAGATTTTGGTGCATCATTTGAGGGGTTACAATAAGAGGCATTCGAAGACACGGGATGACAATATAGTATATATACAACACTCTTGTAACATAAAAATCCACACATCTAATGGTAAATCCCCATTTCAAATGTTATTTGGATATTTCCACTTTCAACTTTGGATATTGCATATGGGAAACAAGAAGAAGTAAAGGAGGACATTACAGGGGATACCTTGAGGGCTGAAAAAATTGTTGAGGAGATTAGGTAGATCCATATATAGTTATAAGAGACACTACAAAAGTCACAAGAAAAATATAAGACTAGGCATGGTTAACACAAAACAAATAAGTCATTCAAGGTGGGAGACAAAGTATGGTTACAATTGAAAAAGGAGAGGCTATAGGGTCCTCGTAAAAAAATTAAGGCTTTGCAGTATGGTCCCTTTGAGATACTAGAAAAGGTGGGAGATAATTCCTATAGACTCAATCTACCCTTATACATGTGTATTTACATAGTTGTGAATGTAGAGAATATGAAACTCTATAAGCCTTCCATTCTAGACTAGGAAGAGGAACATGTCCTACTTTCTATGGAAGATTTGACACTAGATGCACATGAAGAGTTAAGAAAATACTAGTCTTGTATAAGAGCTCCAAAATTACAAGACAGGGGTGGCATGAACTTTAAAAATACTGGGTTGAAAGGATGTTTTTCAGGCAAGGCTAAATGGTACACCCAAGGGAAGGTGGAGGACCCATTTCCTTACCTCATTCAATATAAGGTTTTTGGGTCCAAAAGCCTCCCAAAATAGGGAGGAGTGAGATAGATTGGATTATTTTATTTTTTGTTATACTTCTTTATTATTTTATAGTGGAAAAAGTGGAGGAATTAGCTCATACGACCAGTTTTTCCAACGAGTCCCAGTTTGGTAAATTAGGGTTTGAAACATTCTAGGAGCATTTTGAGGAATCAAACAACATTTTTTGTGGTTTAAACTTTTCCACTTTAGTGCGCCACATTTTTTTCCTATTCTACGCATAAATACCTTTCCATTGGCACAAGAATAACATTAATCAAAGTTTGTATGCAAAGTTATGCCACTATAAAGTTGACCTTATTGTTTTGGCCACCACAATTCGAGAGGATGCCACATCATCCCCTATTATTCATGGAAAAGGGGCTAGCCAAATGATCATAATGAAGAAAACTATAGAAGATTCCATAATTTAACTTTGATTAAGAGTTGAAGGAGTCAAACCTAACCAATAGTAGGCTATCGGGTGGTGTTATAACTAGTCTACTAGGAGGAAAAGGGGTTACATTCTTTTTTAGCGCAATTTGTTTTATATATGAGTAGAGTAGTTGAGAGGGATAGAGAGAGCACACTGAGAGAGTATTTTTACATTGTAGTAGGCCATGGTCCACATGCCTTACTTCTTTATGCTTACAACCATTTTCTATTCAAAGAAATAAAACAAAGCAACCTCACCTTCCAGGTGAGTTTTCTCCCAATATGGTTTCCAAGGTTATATCTTGTGTTAATCATGGTTTGTGAGTTTTTAATTGTGACTATTCTCTATTTTTTTCATAAAGTATAATCTGCATGCATATGCAATGAACGATACTTTACATATCCAAAGATCTAAAGAAAAATAAATCCTCATAGTATATATTTTGGAATTTTAAGTATGATTTATCATATATGTTGTGATAAACCATCCAATGGAATATCGACGATAGTTTACAGATCAAATTTGTGTTGTAAAAAGCCTTGCTTATGGAGTGGCTTATTCTTTAATAAGTAATTCATGTTGTAATACCTTAAGGGTGTTGTCTATATTTTTGTGTTTATTTAGTATGTTTCTTCATTTGATATTCTAAAGTGTTATTTTGTTATTGTCCATTTGGACCAAGACTTTGATACCAAACATTAGACACCTAATGAGGCTACTATTAGAGAAATTTTGAGGTCTAAAATGAGTATCCTAAGGAAAATAATAAACTAATAGTTAAAATAATAAATTAAGTGTTAATGAATTTTCAAAGGGGAAAATTGAAAACTACTAAACTAATAGTTAGAGCAATTAAGAAATGAATTTCAAAGGGGAAAAATTTACTATTATTTAATCATGTTTTCAACATATCTCTTTACTACTTTACTCAAACTTTAAGTGTATTCCCTCATTGAATGTAGAATTGGATCATGCGTCTAATGATTACCCACTCTGCGTGCTTTTGATATATCCACAATGACATAAACTACAAATACATGAAACACACTTCTTGTCATGCATTTGCAATTTATTTCACTGTTGATCTATTAGATTCATACCAAGTGAATACTCATTGGATTTGGAATTCAAATCCACATAATTCAACGTCCAATATGTGCTTACATTTGAGATTTGAGTGAGATAAGTAAAAAATATAATTAAAAAAGTAGTTTCTTTATTACCCTTCAAAATTATTTACCCTATGGTTGACAACATCAACTTGAATTCTATTGAATCCTATTAGTTATTTTAAATTTGAAGTTTATATCACATTTTTGTTTTTGGGCCTACTTCAGATCTCAAAATCATACTCATTGAATAAGGCTCACTAATTAGTTGGTGTGTAAACTCATTTATTAATGTAATGAACCTATACTCATTGAATAAATCCAATGAATAGTTTGTGAGTAATAATTTATGGAATGATAAGTGGTAGTTGGCATGGGCCTCTCAAAATACTAGATATACGCATACACATCATTGTTTTCAACATGTTGTATTTGTATCATAACTCTTGCTTGCGTATTGGTTCCTTCCTTGAGGAGTATTTGTTCCCTAGTAGTATTTTGTTGATTTATTGTGTTGGTGTATTTGATATTTTACAATATTTTCCTCTTATTGTCCATTACAAATTAAGGTTCTAACATTTTTTTATTTTCCAAAACAATTCAAATTTATAGTTTTTGACTTCTAAGTTTGAGGTTTGTTTTAATTCACTTTAATTATGTTTTTTCTCATGGTTATTAAATTCACAACCCTCTTTTTTTATGAAATGCATGTACATATTATTTTATTAGTAGAATTTAAAGAAATCATTTTAACTATAAAAAGGATAAAAAAAAAGAAAAAAGAAAAAAAAAATCTACCATAATTCTCATAATAGGCCAATCTAGAGAAAATGAAGTGTTCTGATTTTGGATTCATGTTATATCGTTTACAAATAAATCAACGAAGTGTTATGTGATGTTAGATTCCATTCTTCACTGGGGATAACATACCCTAAATTGTTGAAGATGGAAGTAAATACTATAAGAGAATTAGCCACTAAAATAACTTAGATGATGATATAATTATTTTCGAGCGAGAGAGGTAGAATAACAAGGGAAGCTGCGAAGTAGCAAGTCCCTACCTTTGAGTCCAAAAATTGCAAATCAATAACTAAATTCATTAAATAGGCATTTACGAGAGCTAGCATTTTCATAAAGTTGAAACAACTACGACTATGATATTTTAAGAAATGCATTGGATTTGTGTCATATGCTATGGGTTCTATCAATATGGTTGGTAACAATGTGAATACTATAGGTATCAATGATATCTTGGGCATGAAAAATAGGTTTTCTCTCTATGAATGCTTGAATTTGGAAGGGCTCTATACAATATCAAATCGACTCCCCAAAATAACATGTACACTATAAAACAAAACATACGGCATACAATACTGAAGCCTTGTTTACAACACAATAAATAATATATACCCTGCATAATGCACCATTATTTCAATTCATGTTACAATAAAAACTCTCCATTCTATACTGACAATATTTTTTCTTGATCTTTGCAGTGGGAAATAAATTGCATATCTTGCATTTCTTTAGGTCTCCAAGTTAGTAGCAAGACCTTTATATCAGATCTAGCTAATTGCCTTGTTTATTCATTTTTCAATTTTTTCTTTCCTGGACTAGTGTGTTGGATGAGAGTGTGTCTTCTATTAAGTGTATTTTTTCAAGATACTACTTTATAAAGTTAATGCATGTTGTTTATTTTGAATATACCACACAATGAATGCTATCCTGAGATCTAAATGCAAATTCTTGAATCAAATATTAGTTGTAGTGTTACAACCAAACATTAACAACTGATTTTAAATGCAATCAATGATCTCAACTTCACTACTTGGTTTTGTATAGCTATGAAAATGTTAGGCATAAAAAACATAGTTCCCAAAGCATTGGTTTGCAAATTATTGCATTGTGAGACCATGCCAAATAAGGAGTTAGGGAGTTGGGATTTTAAAACAGCCATACAAGAATATAAATAAAATTTAAATGAAAAATCTTAAAAGATATTTGATAGGTAATTTGGAAGTTCAGTTCTATGGCTTTGCATAAAAGAGAAATAAGACCATATCCAACATATTAATTCCAATTCACAAGAAATTAAAAAAACATATAAGGATCATAAATAAATATTAATTCTTAAGCCAAACAACAGTGTAAGTATCATATAAAGATGAGGAAACCTCTATCACAATGCTTTGAGTGCTGTAAATAAGACATATAGACCCACATACCATGGATTTGTGTTGTTTCTCTTTTTTTGTATATTTATAATTGAAAACAAATGGGCCTTTACTGGAATATTTCGTACAATTTTAAATGACTAGAAAATGACATTTCTCAGTACTCACTAATGACTATTTTCTGTAGTGAAATTTTTGAATATATGACTTAGCATACACATCTTCTAGTTCAAACCATAAAACTTTGAAGTGTAAAAACCTATATGTTCATTTAAAGGGAATTTGTCTTTTCAAATTTCTTTTGGAACTTTTTTGAACAATTTTTTTTAATTCACGTCAAAGAAAAATATAGACCACAAGGATTGCTTGTAAATTGGATATATTGAAATTAAGGAAATTTGCAAGTTCAAAAGAAATGTAATTTAGGAAAGTTGGGCATAATACATGAAACATTCAAGATTGGGTTGTGGTCCCTTGAAAGCAATGTTTGGTTCCATGGAGCTTGTTACCTTGCAAATGAATAACAACTCACTACTTACAATGAAACATAGTATGTAAGTGAAATAATTGTTGGAGCCAAAGAAGGAAGAGGGAATCTTGTAGGATTGGTAGAGTTTGCAACTTTGAAATTGGAAAACCTGTTTAACATTGAATTACCGAAGACAAAGTTTGAGAAGCATGAGAATCAATTGCAAGTTACTCTAGTGTCCGTGAGCTTGAACTTAGAAAACCCATTTAACATACATTACTAAACACCAATTGTGAAAATAGGTTCATGTGAATGTGAGTAAGAAAGACAAAGAAGGAAACACTTGAATATGCTTTTCCTAAAGGTGAATGATTATGAAACAAGCAACTTTAAATCCCGAAAGAAAGGAAAAGAGAGACTAAGATTAAGAGTGCCCCAAACCTCAAAGAAATGACAATGTCTGATTGAATATATAATATATTCACATCCTTGCAGGTGTGATCTAATATAGAATATGTCCATTATGTTGGTTTTCATATATTACAACATCTTTATAAACACTTCTGGAAATGTATGGGGCTGTGAATCTAGACTGAATTCAGGCACAAGTATAGTTAACTATTTGCAACTAAAGCTTAAATTGAAGAAAATTGCTTTGTTAAATGATTCTTGTATTAGCTAAATCGTGTTGGTTGAGAAATATACCCTAGAAACTAAAGTTAATTAAACATTTAAAGAAGTATTATGATTGTCTTAAATGTCTTCATTTGATGAAAAAAAAACGTTAGTAGAACTAAAATCAAGAAAAGTTAGTAAAATTTCTTCATTTCAGGGTTTTCAAAACTATACATACCCTAACATATGTGGAAGGATCATTATTGAATACCAACTCAAGTGACGGGCTATGGGAACTTGAAAATTTCATTAAATATTTCTCAATCTCCAACTAATTCTAAGTAGAAAGAGTTTTACAGAAAATTTTGCATAGGCCAATCATGGAAGTATCTTAACAGAAAACATTCCTAACTATCTCGTGAGTCTTATTATCATATGGATATTATTATTATGTGGGCATTAGAACAATTCCTACCATAACATTTAAGTAATTATCATTACAAGCGTCATTAGTTTAGTATTCAATATTCGTGTAATATTCATTCCTCCCACCAAATTCATGAAATATATTCAAAACTACCAAACATTTACTAAACCTCCACAAAAAGTAATGTTGAGTGGGATATGAGATAACCTTACTTTGAAATATCAAAACACTCCCAAAGTCCATTTGTCGCATTGGATTCATTGTCTATTCTCACTATTTCAAAAATGACTTTATATATTCTCATTGCTCAAAAAATAATAGTGGGCAACGGTAATAGCCATGATAACTTTAACAGATTTAGATAAACCATATCTATACCTCACACACTCATAAACATCTTGAACAACATGGCTGCATGGAGTGCACACCTGGGATGCATGCAAGGTCTGTGCATGCAACCTTAATTTTGTTTTGTATTTAATTTATGCCCACACATATAATTATAGTTGAAATTAAAAAATTAATAAAGACTATCATAAATAATAAATAAAATTAAAGACTTGTCATCTAGAGCATGCATGCATTTGATGTGTTTGAGTTGTTGAAAGAAGAATTTTTGCTAGACTTATGCAAGTATCCACCTCTTCTCCATTCCATGAAACAATACAATATCATGCTTTGCCAAAATACAACTCAAACACTCCATTCCATGGAACAATACAATATTATGCTCTGCCAAAATACAACTCAAACAAGGGTTGTGAGAAAGTATGGTACACATGATGTATGATAGTCGGACATCAGGGTGTTTGAAAGAACAATTAGGCTAACGAAAAAAAAACAGATCCTTTGTTTACCATCTATCAAAAGGACTTCCAACAAAAACTAGAAATGACCTACACATTGCACCATGAATTCCCTCATTTTAGAGAATTTTTCCATTCAAGGATCCAGGTTCACAATGACATATTCCATTCCTCGTCTTGGGATTACCATAATTTTGTGGTTTCCTCCAACTGGTCCAAGCGCAAGCTCCACTTGATCTTGTGATGTGGCTTAGCCTCCACTGCAGTTCTTCGACAACAAGAAGGAGGGCTCGACTAACCTTATGTAATAACCAAAAACTAAGAAAGTATCCTTATCAAGGAAAGGAATGGACAACTATTGAAGAAAGGAAGGAGGAGTGAGCGCTTCAATAAAGTGAAGGGAGACTCACTTTGATTTTCTAGTTGGGTAAGCTTTCTGGGGATTCCGTGAAATATGCAAAAGTCGAATGACAGAGGGACGTCATGGTATTTGAAATAAAAATTGGGCCACCTAATAAAAACAAGCATATCTAGTGTTTAACATCTATTAGAATAACTCCCACAACAACCATAAATGGTCTGTACATTGCATCATAAATTCCGTCATTTCAGAAAACTTTTCCATTCAAGGATCTAGGTTCACAAGAACATACCCTATTCCTAGACTTGGGGTTACCATATTTTTGTGGTTTCCTCCAGTTAGTCCAGGCTCCACTTGATCACTTGGGGATACCATATTTTTGTGGTTTTCTCCAATTAGTCTAGACACAAGCTCCACTTGATCTTGTGATGGGGCTTGGCCTCCATTATAGTTCTTCAATAATTAGGAGGGATCGAGTGGCATGAAGTTAGAACCAAAAAGTAAGAAATTACTTTGGTCGAGGAAAGGAATGGAGAGTTGCTAAAGAAAGGAAGGAGTAAGCACTTCAACAAAGTAAAAGGAGTTTCACCTTGATTTCATAACTAAGTAAGTTTGCCAAAATTCCGATTGTGGATAATTTTACGAAATATACAAAAATTTAAATGACAATGGAAATCATGGCCTTTGAAATAAGAATTGGGCCACCTAATGAAAAAAAAAAACTTTTGTTTACCATCTATCAAAAGGAACTCCCACAACAACCAAAAATGGCCTATACATTCGAGCCATGAATTCCCTCATTTTAGAGAATTTTGTTGTTCAAAGATCTAGGTTCACAATAACATACCCCATTTTTATGGTTTCCTCCAATCAGTGTAGGTGCAAGCTCCACTTGATCTTGTGATGGTGTTTTGCCTCCACCGCATTTATTCAACAATAGGAAGATCTAATTGAACAACATAGTAGTTGAACCATATTTCCTTCACCTTGGAATCATTACCCATTCGAGATTGAGTTCAAGTAGTAGAGTAATTAGTAGAGCCAACTAGAGCATAGGTAGAGTCAACATCCCTTTTCCTTCTTGTCGTTAGCCTATTGCACCCACTCATGTCGATAAATTAAGTTGTTCCTGCATATCGTCACACTCCAACCCTTATAACTGTAGATAGGTTGAACCAAAGGTAGACTGCTCTATATAGAGGACACATCGATTGTATATATATGAACATGGATTAGCAATACTTGGTTTTGAATCTATTACTCCTTCCATACAGAAATGCATATGAGAAATTAACCTTGTCAAGGAAAGGAATGGAGAGCTACTGAAGAAAGGAAGAATGAGTAAGCGCTTTGATAGTGTGAAGGGTGTATCACTTAACCAAAAGCCAGTTGGCTAGTATGGGTAATTTGACAACCGCGTGTACCAAAGGACTCACGAGATTGTGGTGATACTCGATGAAGTATGATTGGAGGCAACCAAAGTGGAGGCAAACAATTAATGTTAACCAAGTACTACTATAGTAATGCTAGCATTAATTGGCTATGAAAATAATTTCCTCAATTTTCTCATAACATGATTTTTAATCCTAATTTTTCCACATTGTATGTGCCTCATCGCCTTGGGAAGAGGCCAAATAAGATGTTAAAATTGTTCATTGGCCAACCAAAAACATTGTCAATATTTAATAGGGTGGCAAAAAAATATATTACAAAATTGTGCAAAAATTTTAGGTCTTAAGTTTTAATTCATTTGCGGGGACTAATAAGTAGCACCTAGCCGATTACTATAGTTCTTTTTGCCTTATGGTAGTGACTAATAATGATTATGTTTGGAGAAAGTAACACTCCTGGTGAAGTATAATTATGTGCCATGGTATGTTTTTGAACTTTTGTTATATTTGTTCTTTGAATACCTCTTTTATATAAAATAAGATAAAGAATGGGGACTTTGGACGGTGAAATCTTGCATTATCCAAAGAAAAGAGCACAAGGGAATATAAGTTCTGCATAACAAAGGTGTCGATAGTCATACTTGGTTACATGGAATCCTGAAGCATAGGAAAATGATATCTCTACTTTCCTTCAACAAAATTGATTAAAGCAACAAATTTAGTGTGATAACTTGTTAATCATGATAATAACATGAGGAATTGATGCCTTATATTTTATGAGTTTAGAGAACATGGAAATAATATTTGTTTGAACACATGATTATTTTATTAATCGAAGCCTAATACACTAAATTCATATGAACACAACAAATTTAATGTTAGCACTTTGTGAAAAACCATGATTTTAATAAAACATTTTTAATTAGAGATTAAATCACCCTCTCTTCAAAAAGATAAGGTAGCATGATTTTTTTTTTCTTCTTTTAAGAAGGTGTTAGGTCCTATAAATATAGGAGCTCTATATTTTCAATAAGTTTTTATCCTATGGGGATATTGTAAATATTTATTTTATCATTTCAAGATTGTTACGTTGAAAAGAAAAAGAAAAAAGAAACAAGAAAAATAAAATAAAATAAAAGGGGAATAAAAAATAAAAGATTAAAAGATTAAAAATATATATAATAAAGGCCCCCTATGGTGAGCTAGTTAAAATGTCGCTTTTTGAATGAATTACAAAAGTTTCTATTATCTAAAAACTTTGGTTAAAATGTTTTTTGGCATGATATGCCATTTTTGTCATTTTGTTGTAATAAGTGCGCATGAACCAATGATCAAGATCTCCTCCGCCCGGATCAACGGTGGGAGAAACCTTTTTGGATCCCCCAGTAATCTCGACAGTTAATGGAAGGGGGGGTCTTGAAAAGTGGATTCCGCCAAAACCCTTGAAGGCGATGTGTCAACTCCTGGGATTTTTCAAGGGGTCACCTCCCAAAATAGTTTATCACTCACACCCCCAGAAAAACCATCCTCTCCTTTGCGCCTCCACACATCACTTCACCAAGTCACCTCCACCTATTTCTCCCATGCCATTTGTCCTTCCTCCGCCTGCCAGGTCACCGCCACCTCATCCCTCTCCACGTCAACATCTCTCCGTACCACCCAACCGTTCAAACGTTCAAATTTACCCGCCAATTGAACGTTGGGCATTTAATCATTCCCACTACATTGATCTGTTAAGAATTAATGTTCCCCCCCACGCCTGAAACAATTAATTTTCCATTATGATCCCTCACCATTCCCTTTATAAACCACCACAGGGGCTAACCTTTCTTCCCTTTCATGATCTTATTCTATGTGTAGGTAGTTGCAGGGTGAAATTACAGTGAGCAGGCGTTGTTGTCAGTTGTTATCCTAGCGAGATACATTCAAATTGCAAACTAGGTGACCCATTTCTTGATCATCCTTAGTTAACAATGTCTACGCATAAGGGAAAGGGAAAAATGGTGGAAGAAATCTCGATGATTCCCCCAGTCCCAAACCTTGATAGAATACCTTTGATTCACTCCCAATTCAAGATTGATTAGACTAATTGTGAGTTTGATTTATACGAACTTCACAATTAGGTGAAGCAGAAATACCTTGACCATAGCGATGATCTGAGCATCTAGGAATCCTTTCTCCCCTAGTTAATTCCCCCCCAAGCCCTTTTCTTCCCTAAGTTCTCCACGTGGTGTCACCTCCGATACCTTCCTAGCAAAAAGCAGTCATTGCTCAGAACAACAATATTATTTTCTCTATATCTCCCAAAATCATTTGTCAGGCTTCACAAAAAAATCCCCAAACATCCCTGCATCCCTTTTCCTCAGGCTCATTAATGGAATTATACAAACAACTTGCCTTTCTCGAGAGAGCTCATATTTTTGAGTGTTTCCTACCTGAAAATGTCGAGCTACTCAAAACAAACCCCCCATACCCTATTTCCATTTACACAAAAATGTCCAAATAGATAATTTTGATGGTCACTCAACTGCTTGGTTATAATTCATACCAATGAGTAGATGAATTAGCTTTAGGATTCTTGTCAGTTTTCTTAGTGGGACAAAAGCCTTCAGTTTTGTTCAATTACAATCAATTCTTATCTGATGCCATCCATGAATAGTTTATGAAATTAAAAGTCAAAGGAGAATTCAAGTATCAATTAGTGTTAGTGTATCTCATGTTATCTCATGTTATATTATCAAGCAAACATATTCAAATTCCAATTGGAGAATATGGAAGAGTAGGGCAATCCTTTGTTAATTATCCATTAGACTTCACTGGTCAGAAGGAATTCAAAGGAATACACATATAGATTTTTTAGACCATTTTCTTCGCACTTCCGTATGTTTGTTATGCAGTGACATCATACCAAGGATATCTCTAGAAATCAAGAAAGTATTACACCTTTCAAAATAGTCAAAGGTTGGAGATTGGTACTTATACCAGAACTACACAGAGATAAGGATTTATGGATGTGAACTCCCTCCATATCACCTACCAGTGTTTGTACCAGTAAGAATATTTTCTTTAGAGTATGTTATATAGATGCTTAATATGGATGAGCTACATTTTGTATCTAAGAATAAAAAATCACAGTTCAAACTAAAAGCACAAGTGGGCCCTTACATTGTGAACACTAGAGCAACATCAAAGGATGTGGAGATAATCCTAAAACATATGAAGTTCAAACTTAGTTTTACATGGTCCTATGACCCCTTGGGAGTAATCTCTAAGCTGAGGGTTGAACAAAAAATTACTCCTTATCCTCATACACCAAGGCCCAAGATAGAACAATATGAAAACCAAGAGGAATGGGTAGAAAACACTTTGCAGGAAACTGAGGAACAACTGGTTAGTCAACCATCATTACAAACTCCCATCCCTAAAGATAAACAAAGAAAGAGGCCAATGGAAAGTATGTCACCTACCAACTCAGAGACACAAACTACAAGTTTTCTTGTTTTTAATAGAAGGAAGAAAGATCAAAAGTCCACAACCATAACTGATTTCATAACTATCCCTCAGATGATCAACATTCAGGAAGAATATTAAGGGATACCTAGGAGTAGATAACTTTAGTGTTGATAGGAACTCCAACCACCTCACTTCCCTATGTAGAAGAAATAACTCAGTCTCCTGTTTCTTCTACTTCTCAGGCTCCACCACAAAAAAGTAGTTTTTCTAGGTACACAGAAAGCATATTAAAGAATGAAGCTGTTAAAATTTCAGCATACTCAGAATTATGGAAACCACTACTTGACACATGCTATTATCTGCTTTTGACTTTAAAAATGGGCAATTTGAAATGGAGTTTTTGTAGCCAAAATTTGTAGCCCCCAAGGGTGTTGAAGATTATAAAGCCTCGGTATTTTCAGTTAACACTAAGTAGGTCAATGCAATCGATCAAATTGATTTGCATAAGAAGACAAAAGAAATGATTTATTCTAATTTGACTGGCTTTGCATGATTGATTCAAAATTACAGGCTTCATTGAACAATTTGCACTCATAGCTCAAAATTGAGAGGATGTCCTCTATGGCTAAAGATACTAGAATCAGAATGCTAGAAGAATTAGTTGTTAAACTAGGATATGATCCTAGTTATGTTAAGGCAGCAGAGGAAGTGATTAAAAGAAAGAATGCTAACATTAAGTCTCTCAAAAAACAACTTAAGCTCCCTACTACAGAACGCCCCTAGGAGAAAGAAGTCACAAGTTTGGAGATGGAGAAAGGGAAGTTATTTACTTTAGTGGTGGAGCAGAATGCTCAAATACAAAAAATGGAACAGGACATGGAGGAACTAATAAATGAAAGGAAAGATGGTAAGAAGTGGGTACATCTACAGGAACATCAAAATAGATACTATAATTTAGTCCCTGTCACAAATAACAGTTTTAGACTCCTTAGAAAGGCTAACTCAAGCTTTGGGGGAATTGTCTTTAACAAACAAAGAAGTAGGGAAATTGACAGTAGCTTTGACCATGATGGAGGAGAACAAAATAAAGGTCGATAATGCATATTTGGAAAAAGTGCAGAAGAACTTCAAACATATTCATCAAATTCAAATGTTCAAGGGCTAGTCTATCATTATTCAAATGTTTGGAGAAGCAAAGAGAAACATTTGGCATAACATCAATGCTAATATTACAGAATTATGGCCCTCCAGTCAAATCATATTTGAACAGGAGGAATTGGTACAAAGAGTGAAGGTAGCAATAGAGAAAAAAAAAACTGATATTGAGCATAGACCAGAAGAATCACACAAAATTATCAGGATGCTGAATTCTAAAACTAGAGAAGAATTGGAGGAGCTTGATATCCAGGACATAACAGAAGTAGTGATGGAATTCAAAAGAGTTTTGACTAAAAATAATTTGATGGTACAATTGGAAAAAAAATACAAAGAGTTGGAGCTACAAGTAAAGAGATTCAATAAAAAAAATCACTACGGGAAAAGGGACTTCCAGAGCTCAGAAACTCTAATGGAAAATTGATTCCATTAGAGAGTTATCAAGAAATTTTGTGCAACATTATTTTATATGTATCAAAGTTTTCAAAAGAAAAAGGGAATCATCAATGGAGAATATTTCCTATAGGGCCTACAACACTATTTGAATATACAACACAAAATTCATCATTTGTCTGTAAATAGGCCAAATTTCCAAATTTACACTGAAGTGGATGAAAAATTTAGGAGCATGGTGAATTTTTCAATCCCACATGAAGACAGGTGGGACCAACTATTGGAGTTGGTCGAGTAAGAATAAAATGAATGACTACATTTTTGGTATAGAAGCAGAAGCAAGGAGCAGAAAAGGAGCACAATAGGCAACAAATTCCCTAAAACATTTCAACAAATAGCTGAATTTGTCCAACGCTTCTATTTTTTAGTTATATTTTAGAGAAATATGTAATTTTTTTATAATATTTGTTGTAATGAATTCCTTTTGGAATCTGAAAGTAGTATAGCTGAAATTGTATAAATATATTGTAATAAGGTTTAACAAGGGTTGGAACTTGTATGAAGAAAGGAGATAGATTTCGATGTAGGTTGTGCATTGTATTGAAGAGATCAATTTACAAATAATACAGAGATTTTTGTTCCAGGATTCCTGTGTCAAGCAATTGGTGATGTAATTTCTCATGTGAAATTTTTATTTTCTTAGTTTTTCATATGTTTTCTGTCTCTATTGTTTCAAGAAGATAAAGGGACGAATTTTCTTGTATGTTGCTATGGATTGTAAACAATATCAATGTTTTCATTATGTTATTAAGTATAGAATTCATCTTAGCATGATCTATATTTAATTGAACTTAAATCATATTCATCCTATACACATCACAGTTACTTTGAAATATCCAAAAGTTTATCTATCTTGCCCTATTATGGCTGCTTTGTTATTTTAGTGTTTGATCACCCAAAGACTCATAACTCCATGCCCAATGGAACTTTCCTTGCAAATTTCAACCAAATATTTGGAAAACTAGTCTTAGAACTCAATCGCTAGCCTAATATCTTAAGATAGAAATCTAAATTAGAAAGAGAGATCCCTCTCTGAAGTTGGAAGGGCTAGATCCCAGCTTTGCAAGTGGTTTTGTGGTTACCTCTGGGTTTCTCTCCACAACCTAGGGAAATTACGGAGTGATAACATTCTAGCGACCATACTGGGGACAAAACCTGATACAAGCTATATTATTTCCCTGGTAAATATTTTTTCAAAGCTCAAAGTTGTTTCCAGTGTTTTACTATGAAATAAAGGTTATTAAGGTTTTTTTCCACCTAGATTTTGTACATATATCTATCTATAAATAATCTATTAAAGATCTGGCTCTTAGAAATATCTACACTAGATCCCATCTAGATCCTAACCCACCTAAAATTGTAAATAATCCTGAGAAACTTATTAGGAAGAAGAGTTTTACCGAGAGCCAAGCAAGAAATAATCCTTTTCCCAGAGTTAATTCTCTCCCTGAAAGTTTCATAACTGTAGAGGATATTGAATTTGACTTACCTTTTGAGCACAGTATTTTCTAAACCAAGTTAGAAAGTTTTGTCCCTAAGACAGTTTTTGATGAGAATATTTTGAAACCTTATATCTCAACACATCAAACTGACATTTCAGATTCTGATGAAGATTTTATAAAACAATTTAATAAACTTGAAGATTTGGTGACTGAATTGAATCTAGATGCTCATGAATATTTTACTGATCAATCATCACCCACCCCTTGAGTGATTTCTCTTATTTCCATTGTCTCTATTTCATCTATCATCCTTACTACTTCTATACCAACTCAGTAAATCATAATCCCACTTTATTTACCACCCTCAACATCCACATCAATTGTAGTTTCATCTTCCTCCCATTTACTAGTCATGGCAGCTCGGATGCCCCTCTTGTCTTACCAGGATAACTTCATGCCATGCCATAGGATTATGACAGCCGTATACCTCAATTTGATGGCACTGGGCCAATCATAGCAGAACATCACATAGACATAATGAATGACTATTCAGATTTACAAGAGGTAGACAAAGATGATGTTAAAATGAGGCTCTTTGCACAAAGTTTGACATGAGAAGTTAAGAAATGGTTCAGGGCATTTATAGTAGCTAGTATTGCAAATCTCCCACAATTTCATTGAAAATTTCTCACAAGGTGGGATGTAAAGAATAATCCTCTTCAAATATTGGTTGAATATGAGAGTATAAAGAGAGCTCCTGATAAAACAATTCAACATTATTGCACTAGATTCAATAATGTTTACAATTCTATTCTAGTAGAAATACAACCTCCACCAGGGCTATCTCTGATCAAATTTCCAATGATTTTGACGCAATATTTCTTATCAACTAAGGGAGAGAAATCCTGCTACCCTAGAGGAAATTCAAAGGAATATTTTTAGTGTGGAAGAAAATTTATTAGCTAAGAGAGAAAGGTTAAAAGCTAAGAGAAGAGTCACGATCAAAGAAGAGCCTTCTTCTTCTTCATCAGATACAAAGTTAGATACCTTAGTTAAAACCATGAAAAAAATGATGGAAAGGATAATTTTAGCCAATAGGGCTCCACCAAGAGAAACTCAAAGGGGTCCTCAAATCATAAATCCTAATTTTAGGAAGAATCCACCCCAAATTAAACAGAGAGAGAAAAGAGGCCCAACTGATCAACAACAAATTAGACCTCCATTCCAGGAGAATTATGCAGATGAAGAAGCTAAGATAGTTGAGGACCTTGAAGAAAATCAGATAAATCTATTTGGGGAAGGAGAAATAGACAATATTTTCTTAACTAAGGAGGAACAAGATCTATTCTTGTTATCACAGCCAGAAGTCATCCCTGCAAAGTCAGATGATTATAAAAAGGGATACCAAAATTCTATCATGGAGGTACACAAACAATACAATTTGAGAAGTAAGAAGACTACAGGAAACCTTCCCAAGAAGATTCAGAGTGATGCCCCTTCCACCAGCCAGGCAAAGGATGATTCTCAAAGGGATACTTCTCAAAAACAGGATGTAAGTATCAAGGAAGTTGATAAACCTCAAACATATTTCAGTATTGAAAATGAATTAGCCAAGGTCAAAATTTCTATTCCTCTCACAGAAATGATTAACAATAATGCATATAGATCTCAAGTCATGAAGGAAATAAAAATAGGAGAGGGAACAAGCATAGTCAACTTAACTGATGACCAACCTAAATTATTGTTTAGAGCTGAAGTTGAAGGGAAGTCTCAGGATGGTAGTGTGCCACCCTTCTATGTTAGTTTGAATATCCGTGAATACATTCTACACGATGCCATGCTTGATTATGGTGTTTCACACAATATTATGCCTAGAGGAATCATGGAAAAGATAGGATTAGATATAACAAGACCCTACAAAGATTTATATTCTTTTGATTCTAGAAAGTATTATGCTTAGGTCTCATCAAGGATTTATGTGTGACTCTAGCTCAAATCCCAACAAAGAGTGTGATAATGGACATTGTAGTGGAAGACATACCTCCCAAATATGGAATGTTTCTATCGAGATCATGGGGAGCAAATTTACAGGGTACTTTGCAGATGGACATGACATAGGCTACTATTCATTTGATTGGTCAATAGAGAAGGTTGTACAAGGAAGAATTAATGAAATATATGGCAAGAAACAAAGATAAACCAAATAACTACCCCCTATATTCTATACATTCAAATATGGATTCCTTCATTCTATATAATGACATATGTGCAGAAGAGGAAGTGTCAGACTTGAAAACTGAATTGAGAAAAACAGAGGAGATGAAATTAGATGCTGGGAAGGAAGATGAAGAGGGTGAAGCCCTTTGGAATATGGATTTTGATGGGGCAGTGAGAAAGGAAGGAGCAAGGGCAGGCATTTGGGTCTCAAACTCACAAACATGTATAGAAAAGGGATATTCTTACAAGCTCAATTTCCAGTGCACCAATAATGTAGCTGAGTATGAAGCACTAATTTTAGGATTGCAGCCTTTGAAGACATTAGGAGATAAAAGGATTTATATACATGGTCATTCAGAACTCATCATTAACAAAATCAAAGGTGAGTACTCGACTAAACACCCTATACTAAGAGCCTACATAAATGTTGTCTTGGATTTTCTACAGTGTTTCTCAGAGTATCAGTTATCTTTGATTCCTAGGGGTCAAAATATCTTAGTTGATGCATTGACTACTTCAGCTAGTACTTGTAATATGCCTTTCCATTCCAATAGAAAATTTGAGGTTGAAGTGAAGCATAGACCATTTGTCCTAGATAACGTTAGATATTGGCATGTTTTTGGTAGTGATAAGCAGTTAGAAAATATTTTGTAGCTAAAAGAAGAATTTGAGAATATACATATTGATCTAGATAATAATGTAGATAATGATATGAATGAAATAGTGATGAACAAGACTGATGAAAATCCAAAAGATCTTGAGGTCCTACAATTGAAAGACAATGTATTGCCAAGGGGTTTGGTACCATTAGAAGAGCTGTTTTATTTTAATGATGTGGCTAAAAATACAAAGATAGAACTAGGTAGGAGATAAGGTTGAAGATTGTAATATAGGTACTGAGGAAAATCCTAAGATTGTAAAGTTTTCCAAGTCCTTACCCCACAAATAAAAAATAAAAAATAAATACATTGATCTACTAAAATAATATTCTGATGTGTTTGCTTGGGTTTATGAAGATATAAAGGCATATGATACAAATATTATACAACATACCATTTCCATAAGAGAGGAACAAAAACCTTTCAAGTAGAAACTAAGGAGGGTAAATCTAGTTTTGTTACCCTTGATAGAAAAACAAGTTATTTTTTTTTTATGCCAAAATCATTGTGCCTTTAAGATTTTCAAAATGGGTGTCAAATCTAGTGCCAACAAGGAAAAAGACAGGAGAAATAAGACTATGTGTAGATTTTAGGAATCTGAATAAAGTGTCACTCAAAGATAACTACCCTCTACCTAAAATGGATCATATTTTACAGAAAGTAGTTGGTTCTAGCAGAATTTCTTTGCTCAATGGTTTTTTAGGATATAACCAAATTCTGGTGCATCTTGATGATCAACATAAAACAACTTTCACAACACCTTGGGGAAATTTTATGTATGTAAAGATGCCCTTTGGCCTTATGAATGCAGGGGCCACTTTCCAAAGAGCAATGGATATTGATTTCGTAGATGAGAAGGATAGATTTATTGTGATTTATCTAGATGATATTATTGTATTCTCCAAAACAGATGAAGATCACTTGCTTCACTTAAGGATAGTTTTTTAGAAATGCAAGAAATATGGTATTTCCTTGAACCCCAAAAAGTCTCTTTTTGGTTTAGAGGAAGGAAAGATACTTGGTAACATTATTTCAAATGATGGTATCATAATATACCCCATCAAATTTGAAGCCATAATGAAGATTGATCCTCCTATGAACAAAAACGAAATGCAGTATTTCATTGGCAGGATAATTTTTTTGAGAAGATTCATTCCAAACTTAGCCGAGATTTTGAGAGAAATAACAAACACGCTAAAAAAATGATACTAAAATAAAATGGAATATTGAGGCTAAAAAATATTTCAGTAAGGTGAAAGTAGCTTTGAAATGTGCTCTTGTTTTAATTAGCCTTGATTTTACTAAAGATTTCATGATTTTTTCTTTTGCATCAGAGCATACTATTACAACAGTTTTGTTGCAGAAAAACAAGGAGGGACATGAATAAACGATAACATTCTTCAGCAGAGCTTTAAGATATGCCTCCTTGAAGTAAAATATCATGGAAAAAAGAATTTTCTTTAGTAAATGCTTTGAAGGACTCTGGAGCGTATATTCTACATTCCCACATATTTTCTTTCGTTGCAAGTGCAGTGGTAAAATATATCCTCACTCAGACTAATCCAGATGGGAAAAGAGGCAAATGGATTGCAGTTATTTTAGAATATGGCATTGAAATAAATCCTACTAAACTCATCAAATGTCAAATAATAGCCAAAATGATGACCGAGTCAAATTTTCATGCACTAGACATAAATTTTGTAACTTCTCTAGATGAACAACAAGATATGGCGACTCCACATGTATCAAAAAACTTTCTAAATTCCCCCTAGTATGTAGATATTGTGTATGTTTTGCAGAATTTACAAGCTTCTACTAGTTTGACCGAAACCAAGGTTAGATTCTTAAACTAAAAGCTATAAAGTTTTTCATTTTGAATCAAGCTCTATATTGGAAGGATGTTGGAGGTATTTTGCTTAATTGTTTATTGAAGGATGAAGCAGATAAAGTCATGGAGGAATTTCATCAAGGTGATCATGGAGGACATTTATACTAGAAAGCCAATGCAAAGAAAATCCTGAGAGTGGATTTTTACTGGCCTACCTTGTTTGCAGATGTTCATAAAAAAAAATCAACTTGTCATCAATGTCAAATTTTGAAGGCAAGAGAAAACTCCTACCTCTACCCCTCAAGCCTATCTCAGTGGAGGTTCCTTTCTAGCAGTGGGGTTTGGATTTATTGGAGAAATTCATCCAAGCTCTTCATCTCAACACAAGTGGATCCTAACAACAACAGACTACTTCACCAAATGGATAGAAATAGTCCCAACTAGACAAGCTACAAATTTTGTCATCATTCAATTTATTAAGGACCATATTATCTCCAGGTTTGGTTGTCCCCACAAAATTATTACAGATAATCCTGTTGCTTTTAATTAAAAAAGGATGATTGATTTTTGTAACAAGTAGCATATAGTGTCAGGTCATCCTACTACCTATTATCCCTAGGGAAATAGGTTAATAGGAATCTTCTAACAAGTCATTAGTAAACATCATAAAGAAACTACTGTAAGAAAACAAGAAATCTTTACAAAAGAAATTAATAAATGCCCTATGGGCTGATAGGATAAGCACAAAGAAATCAATTGGAATGTCACCTTTCCAATTGGTTTATGGAGTAGATGTAGTTTTTCATGTTTCCCTAGGAATTCCAGTGTTGAAATTGTTGCAAGAAGAGGAAGTAGAACCAAATGATGCCCAGAGAAGGATCAATCAATTGATACATTTGCAACAAACTAGAGAAGAGGTTTACAACAATACATAAGTCATTCAAGATAAAATCAAGAAAATTCATGACAAGAGGATTAAAGCAGATGATTTTCAGCTAGATGATATTGTTTTAAAGTGGGATGCTAGGAATGAAGAGAAAGGGAAACATGGGAAGTTTGATATTTTGTGGAAAGGCCCTTACAGGATTGCATCTCTCCGAGGAACTCATGCATTTTTGTTAAAAGATCTCACTAGAGAAACACTGCTCGGAGGACCTATAAATGGTAGGTTGCTCAAACACTATTTCACTTGAAGTCAACTAGTAACAAACACATCACTGTATATATCATTTTACTATTTTAAATACTGCAAGTGTGGGTGTTTTTCATTAGGAATTGAAGCCCAGAGTGAAGGCCCTAAGTTTAGATGAGTTGTTGCTATATTTTGTTTGATTTTTCAGTTTACAGAGGTTAGTCTCAATTTGGTGATAAACCTATTTTCCCAATGGAGAAGGCTACTGATCTACGTGTTCTTGACACCTCACAGGGAGGGTGTCATCCCCATTGGAGCCAATGTTAGGGTCCTATAAATATAGGAGTCCTGTATTTTCAATAAGTGTTTATCCCATTGGGATATTGTAAATATTTATTTTATCATTTCAAGATTGTTATGTTGAAAAGAAAAAGAAAAAAAAAAAAAGAAATGAAAATAAAATAAAAAGGGGAATAAAAATTAAAAGATTGAAAAAAAAAATTTATAATAAAGGCCCCTATAGTGAGCCAGCTCAAATTCTGCTTTTCAAATTAATTAGAAAAGTTTATATTATCTAAAAACTTTGGCTAAAATATTTTTTGGCATCATATGACATTTTTGTCATTTTGTTGTAATAAGTGCACATGAACTAACGATTGAGATCTCCTCCACCCGGATCAACGACGGGAGGAAATTTTCGGACCCCCCGATAATCTTGACAGTTAACGGAAGGGGGGGGTCCCAAAAAGCGGTTTCTACCAAAACCCTCTCCTTTGTGCCTCCGCACATCACTTCCCCAAGTCACCTCCACCTCTTTCCCCCATGCCATTTGTCCTTCCTCCATCTTCTAGGTCATCGCCACCTCATCCCTCTCCATGTCAACATCTCTTTGTACCAATCAACCGTTCAAACGTTCAAATTTACCTGCCAATTGAACATTGGGCATTTAATCCTTCCCGCTACATTGATCCATTACAAATTAATGTTTTTCCCCTGTGCCTGAAACGGTTAATTTTCTGTTATGATCCCTCACCATTCCCTTTATAAACCACCATAGAGGTCAACCTTTCTTCCCTTTCATGATCTTATTCTATGTGCAGGTAGTTGCAAAGTGAAATTACAATGAGCAAGTGTTGTTGTCAGTTTTTATCCCAACAAGATACATTCAAATTGCAAATTGGGTGACCCATTTCTTGATCATCCTCAGTTCACAATGTCTATGCAAAAGGGAAAGGGAAAAATGGTGGAAGAAATCCCGATGATTCCCCCAGTCCCAGACCTTGATAGAATACCTTTGATTGACACCCAATTCAAGATTGTTGAGACTAATTGTGAGTTTGATTTATACGAACTTCACAATTGGGCAAAGCAGAAATACCTTGACCATAGCGATGATTTGAGCATCTAGGAATCCTTTCTCCCCCAATTCATTTTCCCCAAACCCATTTCTTCCCTGAGTTCTCCACCTAGTGTCACCTCCAATACCTTCCTAGCAAAAATCAGTCATTTCTCAGAACAACGAGATTATTTTCTCTGTATCTCCTGAAAGCATTTGTCAAGCTTTACAAATAAATCCCCAAGCATCCCTACATCCCTTTTCCTCAGATTCATTGATGGAATTATACAAACAACTTACCTTTCCCCAAAGAGCTCATATTTTTTAGTGTTTCCTCCCTGAAAATGTTGAGTTACCCAGAACAAACCCCCATACCCTATTTCCATTTTCCCATAAATGTCCAAACAGGTAATTTCAATGGTCACTCAATTGCTTGGTTATAATTCAGACCAATGGGTAGATGAAGTAGTTTTAGGATTCTTGTCATTTTTCTTAGTGGGACAAAAGCCTTCAGTTTTGTTCAATTACAGTCAATTCTTATCTGATGCCATCCATGAGTAGTTTATGAAATTCAAAGTTGAAGGAGCATTCAAGTATCAGTCAGTGTTAGTGTATCTCATGTTATATTATCAGGAAGATAGATTCAAATTCCAATTGCAAAAGATGGACAAGCAGGGTAACCCTTTGTCAGTTATCCATTGGACTTCACTAGTCAGAAGGAATTCAGAGGAATACACCTATACAAATTTTGTGGACCAGTTTCTTCACACTTCTTTATGTTTGTTATGCAGTGACATCATACCAAGGATATCTCCAGAAATCAAGAAAGTCTTACACCTTTCAGAACAGTCAAAGGTTGGAGATTGGTACTTATACCATAACTACACAGAGATAAGGATTTATGGATGTGAACTCCCTCCATATCGCCTACCAGTGTTTGTACTAGTAAGAATATTTTCTTTAGAGTATGTTAGATAGATGCTTAATATGGATGAGTTGAATTTTGTATCTAACAAGAAAAAATCACAGTTCAAACTAAAAGCACAAGTGGGCCCTTACATTGTGAACACTAGAGCAACAACAAAGGAGGTGGAGACAATCCTAAAACAGATGAAGTTCAAACTAAATTTTACATCTCTAAGCTAAGGGTTGAACAAAAAAGTACTCCTTGTCCTCATACACCAAGGCCCGAGATAGAATAACATGCAAACCTAGAGGAATGGATAGAAAACACTTTGCAGGAAGCCGAGGAAAAACTAGTTAGTCATTCATCGTTATAGACTCCCATCCCTAAAGGTAAAGAAAGCAAGAGGCTAAGGGAAAGTATGTCACCTACCAACTTAGAGACACAAGCTGCAGATTTTCTTGTTTTTAAGAGAAGGAAGAAGGATCAACAGTCCACAACCATAATTGATAGAAGAACTAACCCTCAGGTGATCAACATTCAGGAAGAATCTTCAGAAGAAAGGGATACCCAGGGGTAGGCAACTTTAGTGTTGACAGACACTCCAACCACCTCACTTCCTTATGTAGAAGAAATAACTTAGTCTTCTGTTTCTTTTACTTCTCAAGCTCCACCACAGTAAAGTATTTTTGCTAGGTACAAAGAAATAAAATTAAAGAATGAAGCTATTAAAGTTTCAACATACTTAGAATTTTGGAAACAAACTCCCACTACTCAGCACATGCTATTGTCTGCTTTTGACTCAAAAAAGGGGAAATTTCAAATGGCCTTTTTGGAGCCCAAAGTTGCAGCCCCCAAGGGTGCTAAAGATTATAAAGCCTTAATATTTTCAGTTGACACTAAACAGGTCCATGGAATCGATCAAACTGATTTGAATAAGTAGGCATGAGAAATGATTTATTTTGCTTTGACCATCTTTGCCATGAATGCTTCAAAATTACAGGCTTCATTGAACAATGGGCACTCACACTTCAAAATTGAGACAATTTCCTCTATGGCTAAAGATATTAGAATCAAAACACTAGAAGAATTAGTTGTTAAACTAGGATATGATCCTAGTGATGTCAAGGCAGCAAAGGAAGTGATTAAAAGCAAGAATGCTGACATTCAGGCTCTCAGAAAACAACTTAAGCTCCCTAATACAAAACACCCCTAGACCAAAGAAGTCACAAGTTTGGAGATGGAGAAAGAGAAGATATTTACTTTAGTGGTGGAGAAGAATGCTCAAATAAAAAAAATGGAACAGGACATGGAGGCACTACTAAAGGAAAAGGAAAGATGGGAAGTAGCAGGTACAACAACAGGAACATCAACAACATAGATTATAATTCAACCCCTATCACAGATAGAGAAAATGACATCAGATTTGACTAAGATATAGGAGAACAAAATAAAGGCAGATAATTCATATTTGGCAGAAGTGTAGAAGAACTTCAAACTTATTCAGCAAATTTAGAAATTTGAGGACCAATCTATCATTATTCAAATGTTAGGAGAAGAAAAGAGAAACATTTGGCATAACATCAATGAACACATATTTCATTAAATTTGGAATTAAATGATGGATCTAGAATTTCAAAATAACAAAAAACCTCAATTCTAGTCATTGTCCTTGTAATAAAATATTTCCAAATTTAATGAAATATGTGTTAATGCTAACATCATAGACTTATGACCCTCCATTCAAATCATCTTTGAACATGAGGAATTGGTACGAAGATTGAAGGTAGCAATAGAGAAAACATGAGCTGATATTGAGCATAGACTAGAAGAAGCACACAAAATTATCAGGATGCTGAATTCTAAAACCAAAGAAGAATTAGAGGAGCTTAATATCTAGGACAGAACAAAAGTAGTGATGGAAGTCAAAAGAGTTTTGACTAAAAAGAATCTGATGGTACAGTTGGAAAACAAATACAAAGAGCTGGAGCTACAAGTAAAGAGATTCAATAAAAAAATTTATGCACTACAGGAAAAGGGACTTCCAAAGCTTAGAAACTCTAATGGAAAATTGATTCCATTAGAGAGTTATCAAGAAAAGTTGTGCAACATTGTTGCAGATGTATCAAAGTTTGCAAAAGCAAAGGGAATCATCAGTGGAGAATCTTTCCTACAAGGCTTGCAACATGATTTGAATATACAACATGAAATTCATCATTTGTTTGTAAATAGGCCAACTTTCCAAATTTACATTGAAGTGGATGAAAAATTTAGGAGCATGGTGAATTTTTCAATCCCACATGAAGACAGGTGGGACCAACTATTGGAGTTGGTCAAGAAAGCATAAAACAAAGACCTACATTTTTGGCACAAAAGTAGAAACAAGGAGCGGAAAAGGAGCATAATTGGCAACAAGTTCCCTAAAAACTTTCAAGAGATAGTTGAATTTGTCCAAGACTTCTATTTTTTAGTTATGTTTTAGAGAAATATGTAATTTTGTTAGAATATTTGTTGTAATGAATTCCTTTTGGAACCTGAAAGTTGTTTAGCTAAAAGTCTATAAATCTATTGTAATAAGGCTTAACAAGGGTTGGAACATGTATGGAGAAAGGAGATAGATTTTGATATAAGTTGTGTGTTGATTTTTAATGTAACTTGGACAAGTGGTTTCCCATGGGTTAGTCTCTACCTAGGGAAAAGTATCCAAAATAATTCTTTTCCTAAGTGTAACTTTATAAAGTGAAAGTGACTTTATAAGTGGTAAAGTCAATGTTAAATTATAAAGTGAAAAATGACTTTAGACATAAAGTACAATGTGGGTACTTTATGTAATGGGTGAGTTAAAAAATAGAAAATGAGAATTAAATGAAATTTATTCTCATCCTTTGATCTAAATGAATCTAATCCATTAGATCTTACGGTTGACCAAAAGTCATTTAGGGAAATAAAAGGGTGAAAAGAAAAGAGAGACTGCAATTAATTCTTCATGAACAGATTGGAGAAAGGAGGTTGAGAGCTAGAGAAATTTGTTGCAACAAGCTAAAGAAGTGATTTATGGCAAAAGTTGGGCACGGAAGTTGAGGCATAGAGGACAATAGAAATCACATTACGAACAACATTTAATTTTGTGGGTTGCACGTCGTTCAATAGAAGTTTTTGAGAAAAATAAAATCCATACAGTCCGTCCAAAGAATGGAAATCCATACAGTTCGTACGAAATCTATACAGTACATTCCATAGAGTCGTACCTGTATAGTACATATTTTCAACTTCAAGTGGGAACAAAAATTGAGGCAAAGTTGGCACAGTTTTCAAAGAGTTTTGGGCTGAAGAGATAAGTTGTATTTTGTTATTTTGTTCTGTTTGCAAATGCATTTTTCCTGAACTCGAAAGATAAATAAATTTGAAGAGCTCTCTAATAGGATTTCCTTGGAGAATATTGAAGGGGTTTTTCTTGGGTCTAAGTTGACCAAAAATAGGTGTGAACTTTATGTGTGTTGCTAGTCTTTTTATGTCCATATTTATTTTTAGCATGTGTTGATAGTCCCATGTGTTTTAATCTAAAAATTTCATTTCCAGAATTCTATATGTTGAATGTATTTTTATGGGAAAGGGAATTTAACTGAATGGGAGTGATAAGGTGAAATTAAAACCGGGTTGGGATTGTAGGAAACATTTTAGTCATAATATTTCAACATGGTATCAAAGCTACAAGCTGAAAATTGCATTTTGAACAACAAAGAGTAGTTTGGGACAACAAACTGAATTTTTGGACAACAAACTGATATTTTGGGACAAGAAGGTGAAATTTCACACAGACTGAACTTTTGTGACAACAAGGTGTGCTGGAAAGTTCATTTCTCCATTTTCTTGGTTTTGTAAATTTTGGACACTAGTCATGGCCATGTTCTTAAGAATAGAGGACATACTGGATGGGATATCCAACTATGTCATTTGGAAGGACATAATTCAGACAGTGTTTGAGGAGGCGGTAGTTTGGGACATAGTGCGTCAAGTGGTTGTACATCCTATTGCTACAAATGAACTTGCTAAATTCAAAAAAAAATAATGCAAAGGCAAAAGGGATTTTGATGGACAATCTGAAGGATAATGTGGTTCCTCTGGTGAGAGGAAACACATATGCATATCAAATGTGGACAACTCTAACCACTCTCTATCAAAGTACTAATGAAAGAAAGAAGATGGTAGTCAAAGAACAATTTAAGAATATTAAGATGACAAAGGCTGAAAGTGTAGTTCAATATCTTGGCAGGGTCAAACAGGTAAGTGATGACTTGACTGTTATTGGTGAGGTAGTTGCACCCACATAGTTAGTTAGGATAATTGTAGTGGGACTTCCAAAGTCTTGGGAGGTTTTTAGAGATGTTGTTACCTCTAGTGAGAATCTTCCAAATTGGGACAAACTCTGGGATGATTGTGTACATCATGAGATACAGAAGACTGGCAGTGGTGGGGTGAAGATAGCAGAGGAGGAGGGTGTAGCCTTGACAGCTAGGTGGAAGAACATAGGGAAGGCCAAGAAAGGAGCCTCATTAGATGGGGATAAGGGAAAGGAGAAGAAGAAGAAGGCAGATACATATATGTCCAAAGTCAAATGTTGGGCATGTCAAAAGATGGGACACTATGCTTCTATGTGTCCTGAGAGGAAGAAAAAGGGGAAGAAGGGTACTGCAGCTTCAACAGAGGTGGAGAAATTTTCTTCATAGTTTGACTAGAACTTTGCATTTATCACTTCTATATCTAGTAGGAGTACATCATCTGATGTGTGTTACATAAACAGTGGGGCTTGTCGCCATATGACAGGTGCACGAGAGTTCTTTTCAGAGCTTGCAGAGAGGGTACTCGATATTAAGATTGTACTAGGAGATGACCGCACTGTGAGAGTTGTTGGTGTAGGGACTGTGACCTTCGAGAAGGAGTCTTTTCCTCCTTTGAAAGTCATGGATGTTTTTTATGTTCCAGGGATGAAGAAGAACTTGATTTCATTGTCTGCTATGGAGGATAAGGGGTTTGACATCACTCTCGCAGGAGGGAAGGTATTGATGCATCCCTGGGGAGCTTTCATCACTTCGGCCAAAGTGATTGGAGTTCGCTCTGGGAAACTATATAGGTTTAGTTTTCAGTCGACAGGATCATTAGTGAGGAGCAATCACACTAGTACCACCAGCAATAGAGACTTGTGTGAGTTATGGAACCAGAGGATGATGTGTATGCAACATGGAGCTTTGAGAGTACTGAGGGAGATTACTACTGGAGTTCTTGATTTCAGTGCCGAGCATTATGAGGTCTTGTTGTGGCTAGCAACAACCCCCCTTTTTATTTAGTTTTATTACTAACACTAAATAAATGGGGACCCTTCTAAAAATTAAAAAGTAGCACTTATATTTTCCTTTGAATAAAACATGCTATCATAAACTTAGGAAAACACCCGCAAAACCAAAAAACTTAAGTTTTATGAAAAGTTCCGAATAAAATCGTTCTCCTAACAATAAAACATTGCATCGCAAAGGGTAATGGGGGAACATCATATAAACAAGCTTTCGAAATTGCGAAAATGCGATGCGAGATCGCATGCCTTAAAGACTCATTGCACATCGCGGATTTCATATGCCGCAAGTATCACCTAAGATAAAATATCCCGATTCAGTGATATGAAATAAGGCATCTCACAAATCACATCTCGCAGCCACCTAATGAAATAAATGATTGTTAACAAATGAATTAGCGATATTGCGATATGCAATATTGCGAAGTAAATCGCAAAATCGCTTTATCGCAGATTTGTAGGGCTCATGGTTCAATAAAGTATTTCTTGTAATCCAATAACGAGTTATGGGCATTAATGTCAATTTAGTGGTTAGTTGATGGTCATTTATGAGATAAGATTTAGATCTGATCGAAAGGTTGTTTCACATAGGGTGATATATTTGATATGATTTCAGAATTAAAGAGCTTTCCCATCACCTTATCTCTTACCATTATTCTTTCCTTACTTGTAAATTTGTAGGAGCGGCAAGTAGAATAATATATGCAGCAGTGTGTAGAACATAATGGGAAAGAAGGGAAAAGCTCTGGTTGCTGAGGACAAAGAGATGACGCCCTTATACACAGACACCACCTGTAACAGAGATGCTGGCATAACCACTTGGGAAGGCATGTACAGTCTGCTCGAAGAAGAAAATCCAAGAGTTAAAGAAGTTAAAGGAACAACAGACTCACGCGGGTTGTCTGAGGCATCAATCACTGAACTTGCATGTTCATTCTTGCACCGAATAGCGGCAAGACCTAAGATACTTCCATACACAGACATGGTCAAGTGGGTACTGGACAGTGCCGATATAACAAACAAACAATTCAAGTCTCGAGGCCAAGACCTCATTGGGTCATTCACTCCACAAGATTTAAGGCTTATGTATCATCTACCAAAGCTGCAAGCAACCTACAACAAGCAGTTCATAGAGAAGTTTGCCAAAGAAAACGAAGATTTGGCAGAGTGTAACAAGAACTGGTCAGTGAGGGAAGAACCATTGAAAAAGGACAAACATGGTATGTACAGTACTAGTTCCCTCTCCTCCCCATATTGCTTTGCTACTGCTATGCTATGTAGACTCTTTGGAAGGCCTGACATCAACAAATTTTCATTAGAGTGGCTACCCCTATTAGATGCAGCCACTAACACCACTATTATGGATTGGGCTCAGATATCATCTGATAATTTAGCCTCAGATATTTGGAACTACCGGTCCAAAAGAACTACCACTCAGAGGATTTATCCTCCTTTCAATTTAGCTACTTATGTTATGGACACAATCTGTTATGTTTCCAAATTTCCTTTAATGGGTTGGAAGTGGACTATACAGAATCCCTTGCCCATTCACATTTATCATAAGGAATTGTGGGATTCCAAGTTTATACCATATTTTTAAAGAATTTTTCATAGAGTCATGTTACCTCTGCATAGAATGATGTATAATAGGGACGCCCCAAGATTTTCCCCTGAAGCGGAAGTTGACATTCTCCCTGTCGCAAGATGGTTTGGGGAAGAGCTTTTCACCTATGTTAGAGTATTTGGAAGCATTGATTCCCCTCATGTCCTATCCTTATATGTTCCTGATAAGTTATTGGCTCGAGAAATTTCCTACCAGACCTGCGGGGTGGGAGGAATAAGCAAAGAGTTAAAAGACAAGAAGAATGCCATCTGGCTGCAATTCCTATGACCTATGGGGCCTTTTCACTGTTTGATTTAGGTCATGCATTCAAAGAAGTAGACAGTATGTTGTGTCTATTACTATTCAAGTTTCCAGGAAGACAATTTGACCCTTTTGATGTCATTAAGAATTTTACTACTGCTATCAAGATAAAAGTATTTTCCAAAGAAGATGATCTTTTTTATGATACCTTCCAACAGAAAATCACACTGAAAGAAGTTTTGCACATGTCTCAAATTGAATTTCCGCTAGCTGAATTCCAAGAATTCAAATTGCATAGAGAAAGGAGATTAGCTAACATCCCCTATGATAAGTTACGCTTGGAACCAATAAGGGAGCCAACTCCTAGTATCGGTTTAAGTGGAAGCTCAAGTACAAACAAGTCCAGGTCTAAGTATGGAAAAGAATCACCATAACACTCTAAATAGTCTGAGAGCGGCCATAATAAAAGTGAAGGGTTAGTAAGAGATACTGCCCAATCTAAAGAGCGCCCAGAGCAACAGGTCTTGACTACACCACAGGTAAAGGTTCCCCCTCCCCTCATCCAGCCACCAAAGCCAGTGAGAACTGAGCTGGATAAAGAGTGGGAAACATTCAATGAATTGATTAATACTGAGGAGAAAAACATGAAGACACCTGAGAATACAATGCAGACAATGACAGATATGGTCATTGAAACAATCAGCAATGCTCCAGAAATGGAGCATATTCCCATTACCCCATCATCTGAAATCATGCTCAAGATAGAGGAGATTCCTCCTCTAGATGTATTTTATAGTCTGCAGCACAAGGCAGTGGTAAGAAGGCAAAGAAAGAAAAGGAAATTGGACAGCATGCTCTCACCTGAGGCAAAGCAGCTAGACGTCCTTTGGCGAGACCCTACCACTAACCCTACTGAAAATCTGACTAAGTTATCTCAGATTGCAAGAGCCTATGCTTCTGCTACAATTGATAAAGCATCCGAGGTACAACAATTACTTAAGGATAGAGAGGAACAAATCCAAATTTTGTAGCAACAGCTACAACAAGCCAGTGCCAACCACGAAGCAGAGGAGAAGTTAGAAAAATTACAACAAGATTTTCAACAGATGCAGCTGGGATACCAGAACAATTTGGCCGAAAAAGAAAATCAGTTGTAGGCTATGCTAGAAATGCATAGAGATGATCCCAAGCTCACAGAGTTTGTCTCAGAAGCCCTTGCCTTAAACGACCAACTCTTGCAACAGCAAGAGGCATTATGCCAAATAATATAGCAATGGAATTCCCATTGCGAGATGAGCGATAAGATTACAAATCAAGTTGTGGACTTGCGACATGATTATGATTTAATTGACAAAAGAATTTATGATTATTTGACTTGGCATGAATCGGAGGAAGGAAAGAAAGAAGGTGCACTCAGAATCAATGAAGCCCACAAAGTAATGTTATTTCATAAGTGGGATGCACAGATTAGGAAGGTGAAACAGGCAGCGGAAGAAGCAGCTACAACGACAAACAATGTCATTGACTATGTCAATGAAAACCTGCACATAGAAAACCTCATATCAGAGACCGCTCCCAGATTTCTCTCGAAGGCACAGTAACTACAGACAAGCTAGAGACAAAAAGCTAAGGAAAGGGCAGAGTCCATTAAAAAGTTAACCAAGTTAAATTGGGATACTTACTGGCAGTACTTGGTTAAACCAGACAGTCAATGCATGACTCTCAAATGCCTTATGAACTCTGATGAGAAGATAGCGCCAGCGCTCGCAGATTCTATTTTCGCAGGGCAACTAAAATCGGAGGTCGGCCAACCAATGCTCCTCAAGCCAATGCTGAATGCTTGCGATCTCAGAGAACATATACATAGATAGTTAATTCCAGATTCAGTTTTAGTTTTAGTTTTGATTTATTTTTTCCTTAGATGAGGATGGTCATTTAAACCTCCTCCTATATTTTTGTAATAAACTATTTTTAGTATTTAGGTAGTAGTATTTTAACCCCTCTCATGCATTTAGAGAGGGGTCCTGAAATTTGTCAAAAACGTTTCCTCAGAACATGCACTTCTGCACCCTTAGAGGAGGTTTTGATGAATGAATGGAATGAGATTTATCGATATCTACGTTTAATGTTTGCTACTGAAATGCACTTTTGTACTCTTAGTAGATGTTGAATAAGGAAGAGATAAATCTATAATGCTGAAGCTCATGAGTAGAACTTGTTATCAATGGTACTTTTATCTCTTAATGATTTCTGCTTATGTGTTAAAGTGATATTTTATGCTGAGTTATTTATATATGAAGGCTTGAATATTTGAGTTATCATTTGGCACTTTTGTACGATGATGACTATTCTGTTTATGCTCAATGTATGAATGGCTTATTATGCGATATGCTTCTCACAATTGTTTCGTAAAATTTCTTATACGAAACAATTCATTTTTATCAAATTATTTTCTCATAGTAATTGAATGATCTTTATTACCAATTACTGTTAGAAACTATTTTAAATCGCATAAGTAAAAAGTTGAATCCCGTGTTAGTTTTAGAATTAGATATTTTTGTTCATTAGAATACAATTGCATGTTTTAAATTAGACTTAGATTAAAAGCATTTTACTTAGAAATCTTTAGAAAAAGGAAATATCAATTCTTATCAACACACACAAATTGGGAAACTGGTCCCATTATCCCCAGTCGGACCCACCATCCCAAACGGAAAAGGAGTTGCTTTGAAGGTCTGAACCGGGTGGGTATCCCCCTTATTGGAAACCCAATTTTTGGGGCTTCAACATATTTGGCGTTAGAAGCAGGGCCCCGAACTATGAATGGCTAGTAAATCCAAATCTAAATACCATTCTGAGAGTAAATCACCCTCAACATCTCCCCCGACTTCTCCATCGCATTCCGAATCTTTAAATCCTAAGTGAGAAGTTGAGAAAACAACAACCACTGCCACAAACCCAAACATTTTAGAGAAATCTACTATCAAACCTCCTGAAGTTGAGTCTCCAATTCATAAACTTAAAGGATTTTCCATATCACTGCAAAAGTTTGAAATATCTCAAGGTAGTGTGACTTCACAATACAATCCTTCTCATCCTTTAACCAGATTGCAGAGTGAAAAGTTTGGTATCAAACCAACTAAATTACCTCTACCTAAAAGGAAAAGAGAAAGGAAGTCACCTCAAGGGTCTAATAGTGAGACTCTTTCATCATCAACATCCATTCCAACTTCCCCATTGCAAAGTCAACCATCCACCCCTCCACTTCAAATTGTTGTCCATCAAAGTACTGGAACTTTACCATTCTCGTTTCTTCCACAAGGAACTTCATCTGTGCTTTCCTTTGTTAGTAGTTCAATGATGGCCCAAAACCCATGGAATAACCCAGGGGCAGTCTCAATGCCTACGCCCTTGAGTCAATTACCGGCCCATCCTGAAAAATGGCTACCCATGTTTAATCTTGAAGCAGGCATGCTAGTAGAAGAACACATAAACAACTTTATGTTATTGATAAATTTAAATGGTGTTACTAATGAAGATTCTGTTGTTAGGCTTTTTCCTTACACTTTACAAGGAGCATCCGGATCCTGGTATTTTTCGTTACCATCAGGGTCCATCACTAGTTGGGACATTTTCCTAGAACAATTCTTGACTAAGTTCGGCGATGATAGATCTATAGAAACACTGATCAATGAGCTATCGAATCTAAAGACTGAATCGAGAGAACCTATCAAAGATTTTAACTCGTGTTTCAACAAGCTTTTGAATAAAATTCCGATCGCTTCCAAGCCGAGTGAAGAAGTTCGCAGTGAATGGTACATATCTGCTTTACCATCGAACTTAGTGATCTTCGTTGATAGGGCTACCAAGACAACACTGGCAGAAAACATGAAGGAAGCAATAGCAGTAGAAAAACATATCTTAGCTTTAGAAAAGAAAAACGCTGTCGATGAAAGAAAATCTAAGAAGGTTACTTTTAGAGATGATCCTAACAAAAATCAATCAAAATACCCATTTGATTTAGAAGGATTGCAGAAAGTCCTAAAAACCATGTCTAACGAAATGGTTGACATTAAGAAGCAAGTAGCAAAGACTTCTTCTAAAAAGCCCTACAATCCTTATAGAAAAAATCCTTCAACTGATTCAAAGCCGCCCAATGCTATAACAAATGCAGAATCTAAAGGAGAAGAAGAGGAAGTCCTTAACGAATAACCTACTGATGAAGATGAAGTTGTAGAAGTACAGGGAATGTGGGACTTTATCCTTCTAGACTAAGAGGATCAAGAGGCATCACCAGTTAGTACCAAGAGTAGAAATCAACTCGATCCTCCACAACCTAGTTCTAAACAGAAGAGCGCAAGCTCGACATCTAAAGATAAAGTCGCAGGTAAGAAATCATCACCGAAAGTGACTCAAACAAGCCCAGTCCAATCCGATCCCTCAACTCCATATAAAACATTGATTGTTTCTGAGGAGATGGAATATAATATCGTTGAAGATATGAAGAAGACTAGGGCTAACGTTACTTTTCATGAATTGAGAAAATTGAAACATCAATAAAAGATACTTTTGAAAGAGTTACATGCAATTCTCATTGCACCCCTTCCTGCCATTGTAATCTTGCAAGCTTCTCATGAAATGGGAAGACCTCCAACTAATATGGCAAATAATTTGATACGAATGATATTGCTTTAATTGGAGGTAGATCAAAATCCCATACTCCCCCATTCCTTCTTACTTACGAAATTTTCAATAAAAACTTTCATAATTGTTTGGTAGATTCAGGAGCTTCATCTAATATCTTACCTAAAACAATATGTGCAAAGTTAAACGTCCAACCTCAAAAATCTGCAGTACACATAGTTCAACTAGACCGATCGCAGGTTGAAGTAATCAGTGAACTAAATCAAGTTACCATAAGGCTATCATCTAATCCAAAAGTATGTCAAGTCATTGATATTATAGTTGCAGACATTCCCGAATTTTATGGCATAATTCTTAGTAGGGATTGGTCCGAAAAACTTCATGGATACTTTGTGACTGGTCACATATGTGGCTCACTTACAATGGTAAACAAAATCAGATAAAAGTTGAGCGAGAAAGACACCAAAAATACATAGTGACGGAATTGGAAGGAGAAAAATGAACCTGTAGCATACAGCAACAATATAATTGGAAACTATTCTATTGACTCTTTCTTCAGAAATTTTAATGCTCATACTTCACCTTATTTAGAACATTTTGTTCTGTCTCAAGTAGAAAATTTTTCTCAAACAGATAGTTCTAAATGCATTAATTTTGTAGATAGTCCTATAAATAATTCTTTATTTTGGAAATTATTTTTTGATGGTTCTAAGTCTAATGATGGAGCATAAGCAGGATGTGTATTAGTTAGTCCAGAAGGAAATAAAACTATACGAACATGTAGAATCGAGTTCAATTGCACAAACAACACTGCAGAATACGAAGATCTGGTCCAAGGACTGTACAAGGCAATCGGATTAGATATTAAGTATCTACAAGTCTTTGGAGACTCTGAGATTGTTATTAAATAGGTACAAAATACTATACATTATCTATCAGGTCATTTGAAGCATTATCAATCTTTAGTGCAAGATCTGACTGAACATTTTATAGCATTCAATATTTCACCCATTCCCAGACTCCAAAATGCTAGTGCTGACCTCCTGGCTAATGTAGCTTCCAAGCTCATTCCCTCAGAAGACTATAGCCCAGACAGATTCTCAATCGAATTGATCTTTAGGCCCTCCATCCTTGATAATGTTACAAACTGGAGAATTTTCAACGATGATCCTGATATTGTAAGTTTCCTGACATCAGAAGGATCTTACACTAATCAGATAATTGATGAGGACCAACATGACAAGTAGTTACAACAAGAAAGCACTAATAATGCTATACCAAAATCTATAGTCAAGTTGGAAGACCTATATGATTTGAAAGACCGATTTAAGAGATCTACCAATTCAAAACTTCAGAGTTCAACTCTGAACTATGAATTAGTAAATCTAGGAACGGATATCAAGCAACAGAATATCAATCTAGGTCTTGGCTTAGTCCCAGAAGAAAAATTAGCCTTTGTTCGTCTCCTGAAACAATACAAAAGTGTCTTTGTCTGGAACTACAATGACCTTAAGACTTACAACCCTTCAATCATTCAACATACTATCCCAATGATAGCTGATGAAAAACCTATCTAGTGAAAGCTGAGGAAGATCCATCCTAATCTAGAAAGTCAGATTAAATCTGAGCTCAATAAATTATTGAAAGCCAAAATTATTTTTCCCGTTCGACATTCTAGATGGGTTTCCAACTTGGTTCCTATCAGAAAGAAAAACAGAGATATTAGAATTTGTATTGACTTTCGAAATCTTAACAAAGCCTGCCAAAAGGATAATTTTCCCCTGCCTCCTATGGAACAAATATTGCAAGCAGTTGCAGGATCAGAATTAATGTCCTTCTTAGATGGTTTCTTTGGCTACAACTAGGTTCTAGTCCATCCTGACGATCAACTAAAAACCACGTTCAGAACCAAATGGGGCACTTATGCATATCAAAGGATGTCTTTTGGTCTTATCAACGATGGCACCACATTTCAAAGGGCCATGGATATCACATTTAAGGGATTAGTAAACAAATCAGTGGTGATTTACTTGGATGACATAACAGTATACTCTAAAAAACGTGGTAATCATCTCAGAGACTTAAAGCGGATCTTCCAACATTGCCAAAGGTATGGAATTTCACTTAACCCAAAAAAGTCCTTTTTTGCATTAAGTGAAGGAAAACTTCTTGGATTTATAGTGTCAAAATTTGGAATCCATATTGATTCCGATAGAATTAAGGAAATTTCTGAAATATCCTTACCACATAATAAGAAATCCATGCAATCTTTCCTTAGCCAGATTAATTTTGTTAAAAGATTTGTTCCAGAATTCTCAAGGATTGTGTCACCATTACAAGAAATGATCAAAAAGAATTCACTCTTCAAATGGGTCCAAGAGGAATATGAAGCATTTAATCTGATTAAAAAAGCGATTATTAATGCCCCATCCCTAGCGACTCCAAATTTTTCCGATCCTTTTATTTTATATACATTTGCCTCTGATAAGTCATATGCTGCAATACTCACGCAAGCCAATCAAGACAAGGTGGAAGCCCCAATTTCCTTCTTTATTTCAAATCTGCAAGGGGCTAAATTAAATTATTCTGACGTTGAGAAACAAGCTTATGCTGTTTTCAAAGCAATCAAATATTTTAGACCCTTTCTTCTTAAAACCCATACAAAGATCATAGTGTCGTTTCCAGCGATAAGAAATCTCTTAGTACAGAAAGATGTGGGTGAAAAGAGAGAAAATTGGGTCACTGCCTTACAAGAATACGACACTGAGATCAGGCCAGCAAATATTGTAAAAGGTCAAGGCTTTTGCAAGATGTTGGTTGGAGCATCGCTTATTTATGAAATACCATCTCCAAATCAAGAGGTACAAATGTATGAGGTAAGCCTAAACGATATTGAATCAAGATATGCTGATATCATATTTTATCTAAAGAATAGATATGCTCCTTCAAATCTGAATTATACAAAGAAAAGAGCCCTAAGATTGAAGGCTAAGCAATATCAACTCGTAAACGATGTGCTTTTTAGGATGAATTATGATTCTGTTCTCCTTCGATGTCTTGAGAAATCTGAAGCTGAAAAGGTGTTGTAGGAACTCCATGATGGACCAGCAGGTGGACATTATGTGGGAGATGCTACAACAAATAAAATTTAGCACGCGGGATACTATTGGCCTACGCTATTTAAAGATGAGCATAGCTATGTAAAGAAATGTCAAGTTTGTCAAACTACTGCCGGGAGACAAAAGAAACCATCATTGCCTTTGCAACCAGTCAATATCGATCAACCTTTTGATCAATGGGGATTGGATATGATAGGTTAGATCATTCCTCACTCTTCTAAACAGCATAGGTATATCCTTACAGCTACAAATTATTTTACTAAATGGGTAGAAGCAATTCCTCTCAAGATAGCTAATGCTGAACACATCATTGATTTCATAGATCAATTCATAATTACAAGGTTTGGTTTATCCTCTGCTTTAATGTTTGACAATGCATCATATTTTTCTAGCAATGCTATCACTAAATTTGCACTTAAAAGAGGTTTTAAGCTTAAATATTCTACCAATTATTACCCATAAGGGAACGGGTTGGCCGAATCAACGAATAAAAACTTAATCAGAATCATTAAGCGAACCATCAATCAGAACCATAAAAATTGGCACAAATATTTGATGTATGCTCTATGGGCAGACCAAATAACCCAAAAGGCTTCCATTGGCACTTCTCCCTTTAATTTAGTTTATGGGAAATAAGTAGTTCTCCCAACTCATCTAGCAATTCCTTCTTTGGCCTTAGTTCAATTTATTGACGAAACACCAACTTCATCTTTACAACTAAGACAATTGCAGATCCTTAAGCTAGAAGAGCAACGAGAATAGGCTAAGATCACACACACTCATCATCAAGCATTATTAAAGGCTTCCTTCGATTCAAGCATGGTATCTAGGAAGGATTTTCAAATTGAAGATTTAGTTTTGAAATGGGATAAGGCTCATGAGGAAAAAGGCAAACATTCTAAATTCCAACGAATGTGGCTTGGCCCATTCCAAATTGTTGAAATCATAGGTCCATCCACTTTTATGTTGCAAGATTTAGCAGGGAAAAGAGAATCTTTACCTGTTAATGGGTAGATCCTTAAAAAAATACTTTCCATAGAAGACGACCTCTTCTAATTTTGTAAATTATTGTTTATAGCTTTATTTTGATAATAAAACAGGTTGTAAATGGTTAACTCTGGGAACTCACAAAAAATATTAGTGTTGTTTTTTTTTTTTTTTTTTTTTTTCCGCTTGTATAAATAGAACTGATTTGAAAAAACGATCATTATTATTGAAAGATAAAGTCAAATGTTATAAGCCTGAAAATGCTACTAGTTTCAGCCTTACGAATTTTGATGAAAAACAACCTTTGGTGAGAATTTGTTTTATATCAGTCAATGAAAAGCATCAATAACAAAACAAAGGTTCTCTGTAGAAAATCTTTTTCCAAAAACTCTATAATTATCGTCCAGAGCTATTCTTAAGGAACCAATGACTTCCTCCCTGCCTAGGGAATTACAAGTTTTAAGGAGTAATCCAATGATACACTATAAGCTTAAAGAATAAGAGGTCTCATCACGAGCCGACTTATCATGATCATAGATGTTATGAATTGCTGACATTTCCAAAACTGCATACCAAAACAGGGAAATGGATCAAGATTGTTGCAATCAAAAGATAGGGGGTCTCATCACGAGCTAGCTTGTTCAGCAAAGTTATAAATCATGTGAATGTCACTGTCATAATTTGGCTACCAAACCAAGACATTGTTTTTTAAGAATTAAAAGAAAACAAAAGCATTAAAGTGTGGATATGGATTTATCTTTGAAAAATGTACATTTCTCAAAGTAGGATACAAGATCATTGTTGGGTAACAGGTAACCCTGTCGAGGCTATGAACGCCTATTGGCAGCAGAGGCTCTACCTACGAAAAATGAGCATACTTCAAACTGATCTACAAAGATTTCTTTGTTTTTATCTTTATAAACTAAGTAGTGGCTGATGTAAATACAATGACTAGCTTTGGGAAGTAAATAATCAGAGTTAACACAGAAGAAACAAACTACCATTAACGGCTGAAAGCATGATGCACTTTATATTTCTATAATAAAGTTTGATTTTCCAGAAAACTTTTCTGTTTTGGAAGTTTAGAAAATTCAAAAGATAATTAGAGATAACTGGTTCTTCCTAGTGAATCGCCAATTGTTGTGGCCAGCAACAACCCCCCTTTTTATTTAGTTTTATTACTAGCACTAAATAAATGGGCACCCTTCTAAAAAACAAAAAGTTGCACTTATATTTTCCTTTCAATAAAACGTGCTATCATAAACTTAGGAAAACACCCGCAAAACCCAACAACTTAAGTTTTATGAAAATTTCCGAATAAAATCGTTCTCTTAACAATAAAACATCGCATCGTAAAGGGTAATGGGGGGATATCATATAAACAAGCATTCGAAATTGCGAAAACGCGATGTGAGATCGCATGCCTTAAAGACTCATCGCACATCGCGGATTTCATATGCTGCAAGTATCACCTAAGATAAAATATCCCGATTCGGCGATATGCAATAAGCCATCTCGCAAATCACATCTCGTAGCCACCTAATGAAATAAATGATTGTTAACAAACGGATTAGCGATATTGTGATATGCAATATTGCGAAGTAAATTGCAAAATCGCTTTATCGTAGATTTGCAGGGCTCATGGTTCAATAAAGTATTTCTTGTAATCTGATAACGAGTTATGGGCATTAATGTCAATTTAGTGGTTAGTTGATGGCCATTTATGAGATAAGATTTGGATCTAATCGAAAGGTTGTTTCACGTAGCGTGATATATTTGATATGATTTCAGAATTAAAGAGCTTTCCCGTCACCTTATCTCTTACCATTATTCTTTCCCTACTTGTAAATTTTTAGGAACGACAAGTAGAATAATATACGCAGCAATGTGTAGAACATAATGGGAAAGAAGGGAAAAGCTCCAGTTGCTGAGGACAAAGAAATGATGCCCTTATACGTAGACACCACTTGTAACAGAGATGCCAGAATAACCACTTGGGAAGGCATGTACAGTCTGCTCGAAAAAGAAAATCCCAAAGTTAAAGAAGTTAAAGCAACAACAGTCTCACGCGGGTTGTCTGAGGCATCAATCACTGAACTTGCATGTTCATTCTTGCACTGAATAGTGGAAAGACCTAAGATACTTCCATACACAGAAATGGTCATGTGGGTACTCAACAGTGCCAATATAATAGACAAACAATTCAAGTCTC
This sequence comes from Pinus tabuliformis, assembly GCA_031772625.1. NCBI lineage: Eukaryota > Viridiplantae > Streptophyta > Pinopsida > Pinales > Pinaceae > Pinus > Pinus tabuliformis. Next base: position 930,444,926 of record CM062806.1, read on the forward strand.
GAGGCTAATACCACATAGGGTCATTCATTCCACAAGATTTAAGGCTTATGTATCATCTACCAGAGCCGTAGGCAACCTACAACAAGCAGTTCGTAAAGAAGTTTGCCAAAGAAAATGAAGATTTAGCGGAGTGTACCAAGAACTGGTCAGCGAGGGAAGAACCATTGAAAAAGGACAAACATGGTATGTACAGTACTGGTTCCCTCTCCTCCCCATATTGCTTTGATGTTGCTATGCTATGTAGACTCTTTGGAAGGCCCGACATCAACAAATTTTCATTAGAGTGGCTACCCTTATTAGATGCAGCCACTAACGCCACTATTATGGATTGGGCTCAGATATTGTCTGATAATTTAGCCTTAGCTATTTGGAACTACCGGTCCAAAAGAACTACCACTCAAAGGATTTATCCTCCTTTCTATTTAGCTGCTTATGTTATGGATGCAATCTATTATGTTTCCAAATTTCCTTTAATGGGTTGGAAGTGGACTATACAAAATCCCTTGCCCATTCACATTTATCATAAGGAATTATGGGATTCCAAGTTTATCCTGTATTTTTACAGAATTTGTCATGGAGTCATGTTACCTCTGCACAGAATGTTGTATAATAGGGATGCCCCAAGATTTTCCCCCGAAGCAGAAGTTGACATTCTCCCTGTCGCAAGATGGTTTGGGGAAGAGTTTTTCACCTATGTCAGAGTATTTGGAAGCATTGCTTCCCCTCATGTCATACTCTTATATGTTCCTGATAAGTTATTGGCTCGAGAAATTGCCTACCAGACCTGTGCTGTGGGAGGAATGAGCAAAGAGTTGAAATACAAGAAGAAGGCCATATGGCCAAAATTTCTTGTGGCCTGTGGGGCCTTTTCACTGTTTGATTTAGGTCATGCATTCAAAGAAGTAGACAATATGCTGTGTCTACAACTGTTCAAGTTTCCAGGAAGACAATTTGACCCTTTTGATATCATTAAGAATTTTACTACTGCTATCAAGATAAAAGTATTTTCTAAAGAATATGATCTTTTTTATGATACCTTCCAACAGAAAAGCACACTGAAAGAAGTTTTGCACATGGCTCAAATTCAATTTTCCCCGGTGGAATTCCAAGAATTCAAATTGTATAGAGAAAGGAGATTAGCTAACATTCCCTTGGATAAGTTACGCTTGGAACCAATAAGGGAGCCAACTCCCAGTATTAGTTTATGTGGAAGCTCAGGTACAGACAGGTCCAGGTCTAAGTCTGGAAAAGAATCACCAGAATGCTCTAAACAGTCCGAGAGCGACCATAATAAAAGTGAAGGGTCAATAAGAGATACTGCCCAATCTAAAGAGTGCCCAAAGCAACAGGTCTTGACTACACCACAGGTAAAGGTTCCCCCTCCCCTCATCTAGCCACCAAAGCCAGTGAGAACTGAGCTGGATAAAGAGTGGGAAACATTCAATGAATTGATTAACACTAAGGAGCAGAACATGAAGACACCTGAGAGTACAGTGCAGACAATGACAGATATGGTCATTGAAACAATCAGCAATGCTCCAGAAATGGAGCATATTCCCATTACCGCATCATCTGAAATCATGCTCAAGATAGACGAAATTCCTCCTCTAGATGTATTTTAGAGTCCACAGCACAAGGCACTGGTAAGAAGGCAAAGAAAGAAAAGGAAATTGGACAACATGCTCTCAGTTGAGGCAGAGTAGCTAGACGTCCTTTGGCGAGACCCTACCACTGATCCTACTGAAAATCTGACTAAGTTATCTCAGATCACAGGAGCCTATGCTTTTGCTACAACTGATAAAGCATCTGAGGTACAACAATTACTTAAGGATAGAGAGGAACAAATACTGTTGACACCTAATCTTCATGATTGGGAATTTTATGTAAATAAATAAATTGGGAAGGTGAACAGTCATCAGGAGATGAACTGAACAATCACTCCCTATTGTATATAACAATGGGTTACCTATGGAATATACATGAATCGGTTTTTTCTGCCTTTGGAGAGTTACTGCCTGGCCTGACATGGTATCAGAGCCAGTTCTAAAAATAGTCATAACTCCCTTCATCTCTGCCACTGCCTCTGTCTTGAAATAGTCTGCCACTGCCTCAGTGCTGAGCGCTGCTCTGCCTCTGTCGATGGCCTGACATGCCCAGAGATGCGTTGGTGCCTCTATGCAGACCTGTCCAAGCATCATTTCGCTCTCACCCAACGCCCATGCCCTTGGCCAAGGAATAACCCTGTATTGCGAAATTGTGCGACCCGTTGACAGTGTTGGTAACTGATCTCGAGCTCGAAGGCGAGCCATCACCGTTCTCAGGGATTCCATGCGCAGCGGAAACGTGGTATTATCGTTTTGATTATCCTTGCGTTTGCATTATCCGTATCGTTTTGTTTTGATGTTTGAACTTGGGCATCGAGCATCAAATACCTGATGCAACCATAACATCGCTGCTACATTATGTAGAATTACTTGACCAGCAGCCGCATACATTATGTAAAATTACTTAACAGTCCTGAGTTCCAAGACTCGAAACTATGAACAACAGCCGCTCTTTCCTATGCTATGGGTATAAAACGGATGACCGTAACCCACTGCGAAAAGAGGGAGGTTCTGGTTTCTGTTGGCGGTGCTGAGTTATAGCCCTGTTTTTATTAACATTTTCTGCCCGGTGATGCTGGACCTGCAAGTTTTTATCGGAGCGCCGAGGACCTGCAAGTTAAAACTGTTCTAATCAGGCATGCTATTGTTCCGTGCGTTTGGCTATACGATGTTTGTGCAGTGAGCAGTGGGGTTTTGTCCATATGTGTTGAATAGTATACACTTTGAAGGTCATTAAATTTGAGTGTCGTTCCTTTGTTGAACTCGGGTATATGCGTTGGACCTTTTCTCGTTTCATTCGTGCAGTTGAAGTTCATGTCGAAGTTCATCCATTACATCTGTTGTTCAGTATATATGCGTGTTGGTTGATTATATGCTGCAGTCAACGTTATTTGTATGCCTTATTGGTGTAAGGGTTATGCTGCATTTGCTTGAGAATAGTTCCATTCATATGCTTGTTACCTTGCATTGAACACCGTGTTGATGTTGTTGACTGTGTTGTATTGTATGCTGGAGAGTGTGAGGTATGTGTTGTTTATATCTGCACTGAGTAATATGCCGGATTATTCATAATCTCACGAGGTATCATAATGGTGCGTTACGCTGCCTACTGAATGCCATGGTCATAAATACTTTTTCAACATTATTCTTTGCACTTGTCTCGAGAAAAGGAATCCCACTAAAAGAAAATGAAAGGGGAGGATATTTTATAAATTTTGGAGACATTTGAAGAAAACTGAGTGCATAAAGAATTTGAAATCAGCAAAGTTGCCCTTTTGAGTACAACTTCATTGTATATCAGCAGAAAAATATATATATATCTATATATCTATATATATATATATATATAAATAAATAAATAAATAAAATAAAAATATCAGCAGAAGTTTTTTTATCAGCAAAAGTTTTTTTATCAGCAGAAGTATTTTTTACAGAATGCATTCAATCATCTCTATGGTAGGAATAGTTCTCACTGGCAAGGAGAACTATCCTGAATGGTCCCGGATGATAAAACACACCCTCATCTTCAATGAGTTGTGGAAAGGAGTGTGTGTCGGAGAAGGAGACAATGACCCAGTGCAGCCTACATCAGACAAAGATCTCGTCATTTGGGAAAACAAGAACAGCAAAGCCTATGCATTAATCACAGCATCTGTAAATGAAGAAGTAAGTCACCATATTTCATCATATTCAACTGCCTTTGAAGATTTACAAAAGCTGAAAGAACTCTATGACTCACATTCTGCACTTGAAGTTGTTCAGCTCATGATTAAACTCTTCACTCTTGAACTGAAAAATAATGATCCTCTTGCTCTTGCATCTGAAGTAAAGTCTATAATGCATGATATTAAATCCACTAAGGTTGATCTGGATATCCCTCTTATTGCTTTTCTCAAGGCACTCTATCCTACTTACTCCAATTATCTTGAGTCTTTACAAGCAAATGGAAATCTCAAAGATATAACCTTTGACTCTCTTATGAAAAAATTTGCTGAAAGAGAGAAAGCCTTTGGAAAGAAGATAGTCCCTGAATCTTCTGAAGAGACTGTGTGCCTTGCTCATAAAGAAAAGCATCCTGCTCAAGATTCTACAAGAGGAAGAGGTGGATGAAGAGGAAGAGGAAGATACTTCAGAGGTAGGGGGGGCAGACATTCTCAAGGAGAAAAGGCAGATCTGCATTGCATTCGCTGCAAATGAAATGGATCACATGATGCTTCTACATGCAAGCTACCATGGGACAAAATTGAGCAGAAAAGAAACCAGCAAAAAGGTAAAACTGATGATACAGACAAAGGTAAAGCACCTGAATCCGCTCACTATATTGAGGCACAATGTAACATTGGAGTAAATGAAGATTTGTTTAATGCTTCACTTGCTTCTTCGAAAAATGATTGGTTGCTTGATTCAGGAGCAACCTGTCATATGACTCATAGAAAAGATTTTTTTGAAGATTTCATTGACAATGTTGATGGAGCAGTATACTTTGCAGATCAGTCAAAAATCAAGCCATCAGGGCTTGGCACAATCAGGCTTAAACTGCCTGGTCTTCTAGACTTTCTTCTGGATCATGTTCTATATCTCCCACAACTCAAGAGAAACTTGATGTCCTTGGTCCACATCCGCCAGCAAGGTCACTCCATTGATATGTTTGATGGCAAGCTTGAGGTAAGAAAAGCATCTGACCACTCACTTGTCATGAGGGGAATAGAAGAAGAAGGACTTCTCAAACTGCAAGGAACCTCTACTCATGCACAACATTTCTCATATATTTCTCATCATGAAGAAGGTACACTTCCATCAAGTTTATTATGGCATGCTAGATTTGGACATTTAAACTATGATAGTCTCTGCTTATTGAAGAAAAATGGTGTTGCTGGTTTGCCTACAATTCCTAGGAAACATAAGCAATGTGATGCTTGCATTCTAGGAAAGCATAGCAAACAATCTTTTCATGATTCACATTCAAGAGCACATAGGAAGCTTGAACTCATTCATTCAGATTTATGTGGTCCAATGCCTGTTCCTTCTGCAAATGGAAATAAATATATCATGACATTTATTGATGATTACACCAGAATGTGTTGGGTTTATTTATTGAAGAACAAATCTGATGCTTTTCAAACATTCAAGAATTTTCATAAATGGATTGAAAATGATGCACAATCTCATATTGGGTCTATACGCACTGATAATGGAAAAGAATATACATCAAATGAATTTGAACACTATCTTTGCCAACATGGGATTAAACATCAAACAATTATGCCTTATAATCCCCAACAGAATGGTGTAGCTGAAAGAATGAATAGAACAATCTTGAATATGGTACGGTCCATGCTTTTCTTCAAAAATGTAAAGATAATGTTTTGGGCTGATGCTGTTCTATGTGCTGCATATATAAAGAATAGATTTCCATCTAATGCTATAAGAAACAAGACTCCTTATGAATTGTGGTATGGACATGTTCCTTCGGTGAAACATCTCAGGATCTTTGGTTCCACCTGTTATGCTTTGATACCAAAGGTACATAGAAACAAACTTGGTGCTAGAAGTCGTAAGTGTATCTTCCTGGGGTATTCAAACACTTCTAAAGCATACCGCCTCTATGATGAAGTAAATAAAAAGTTTGTTGTATCTAGAGATGTCATTTTTCTTGAATCATCCAAATCTAACAATGTTGTTGAGCGGTAACTTGATCGCTTGGATAGATTCGCAAAAACGAAATCATTTCAAGAATTTGATAATTAGATTCCACATCTTGAAGGGGGGATTCCTATACTAGATCAACATGTGGAATCTTCTTCTCAAGAACAATCTCCCCTGCATGAAACTCCAACAACGGATGATTCTTTAAGTGATGTAATTGATAGAATTGGGAGACTCAATCTTGATTCAGTCCCAACTCAATCAACAGAGCAGCTTGGACCATCTCAGAAAGGTCCCCCAAAATGGCTGACAAAGACACTTGAAAGTGTTCATCCTGATGAAATTAGAAAAACAGGAACCAGAAATTCAAACCGAAAAAATGGAGGTGATGTAGATGACTCTAATTCACCTGTTGATATGGATGTTACTTATGATTTTGAATTGAACTTATCTACAGATTTTGAACCAACTTCCTTCAAATAAACTGCTTCTAATGATGAATGGAAAGAAGCGATGCAAAAGGAGTATGATGCTCTCATAAAGAATGGCACTTGGAAGCTGGTTGATCCTCCATTTGGAACCAAACCAATTGGCTGCAAGTGGGTCTACAAGAACAAGTACAAAGCTGATGGCTCACTTGACAAGCACAAAGCTAGGCTTGTGGCAAAAGGTTTTGCACAGAAGGAAGGGGTCGATTATGAGGAAACTTTTGCCCCCACAGGAAAATGGGCCACCATCCGGACACTCTTTGCACTAGCAGCTCAGAACGGTTGGAAAGTCCATCAAATGGATGTAAAAACTGCATTCTTGAATGGAGATCGAAAAGAGAATGTTTTTATGTCCCAGCCTGAAGGATTTGCTGTGAAAGGACATGAACATAAAGTATGCAAACTTGTGAAGTCCTTGTATGGCCTAAAACAAGCACCACGAGCCTGGTATGAAAAACTAACTGAGCATCTTCTGAAACTCAACTTCAATCATTTTGATCTTGATGATGCAACTTTGTTTGTCAAGAAAGTTGGCAAAATAGTTGTGTATCTTGTGGTATATGTAGATGATATTTTAATGACAGGGAACAATGAAAGCTACATTTCATCCATAAAGAAGGAATTTGGGAAAAGTTTTGAAATGACTGATTTGGGCTATGTTCATTACTATCTTGGAATTGAAGTAACCCAACATCCAAAAGCCATATTTCTTTCTCAAAATAAATACATTGGAGATTTGTTAAACAGATTTGGCATGACAGAATGCAATCCTCTTTATACTCCAATGGAACAAAAGTTAAAGCTCACATCTATTGAAGGAAAGGAATTTGAGGATGCAACAAAGTATAGACAGCTTGTAGGAAGTCTCATCTACCTCACTACTACCCGACCAGACATTTCATTTACTGTTGGAATCCTCTCCAGGTTCATGCAAAAGCCTTGTGAGGGACATTGGTCTGCTGCAAAAAGAGTTCTAAGGTACTTGAAGGGAACTCAAGACCTTGGAATCAAGTATACACAGGTGGACGACTTCAGCTTGATTGGATACTCTGATTCAGACTTCGATGGAGACAAAGAAACTGGGGTATCTACTTCAGGATATGCTATGAGTCTTGGATCAGGAGCTGTCTCCTGGAGATCACGCAAACAATCAGTTCCAGCAAATTCCACAACAGAAGCAGAATACGTGGCAGCAGCTGAAGCAACGAAAGAAATTGTGTGGCTCAGGAAAATTCTTGAAGATTTGCAGGTAAAACAAGTACAATCAACTCCACTCATGATTGATAACACCTCTGCAATAAAGTTGGCCAAGAACCCAAAGTTCCATGATCGAAAAAAGCATATCAATACTAAATATCATCTGATTCGACATCATGTTGAGGCCAAAACAATCCATCTCCGTCATTGTTCCACAAATGAGAAAATTGCAGACATCTTCACCAAAGCACTTGGAAGGGAAAAGCTTTAACGATTCAGAATGATGCTTGGACTCACCAACATCCCTTCAGATTAAGGGGGGAAATGTTGACACCTAATCTTCATGATTGGGAATTTTATGTAAATAAATAAATTGGGAAGGTGAACAGTCATCGGCAGATGAACTGAACAATCACTCCCTATTGTATATAACAATGGGTTACCTATGGAATATACACGAATCAGTTTTTTCTGCCTTTGGAGAGTTACTGCCTGGCCTGACAAATACAAATTTTACAGCAACAGCTACAGCAAGCCAGTGCCAACTGCGAAGCAGAGGAGAAGTTAGAAAAATTACAACGAGATTTTCAACAGATGCAGTTGGGATACCAGAACAATTTGGCCGAAAAAGAAAATTAGTTGTAGGCTATGATAGAAATGCAGAGAGGTGATCCCAAGCTCATAGAGTTTGTCTCAGAAACCCTTGACTTAAATGACCAACTCTTGCAACAGCAAGAGGCATTATGCCAAAGAATATCGCAATGGAATTCCCATTGCGAGATGAGCAATAAGATTACAAATCAAGTCGTGGACTTGCGACATGATTATGATTTAATTGACAAAAGAATTTTTGATTATTTGACTTGGTATGAATCGGAAGAACGAAAGAAAGCAGGCGCGCTAAGTAGGCGCGCTCAAAATCAATGAAGCCCACAAAGAAATGTTGTTTCATAAGTGGGACGCACAAATTAGGAAGGCAGAATAGGCAGCAAAAGAAGCAGCTACAGTGGAAAACAACGTCATTGACTGTGTCAATGAAAACCTGCACATAGCAAACCTCATATCAGAGACCACTCCTGGATTTCTCCCGAAGGCACAGCAACTCCAAACAAGCTGGAGACAAAAAGCTGAGGAAAGGACAGAGTCCATCAAAAAGTTAACCAAGTTGAATTGGGATACTTACTGGTAGTACTTGGTTAAACCGCACAGTCAATGCATGACTCTCAAATGCCTTACAAACTCTGACGAAAAGATAGCGCTAGCACTCACCGATTCTATTTTCACAGGGCAACTTAAATCGGAGGTCGGCCAAATGACGCTCCTCGAGCTGATGCTGAATGCTTGCAATCTCAAAGAACAAATACATAGATAGTCAATTCCAGATTCACTTTTAGTTTTAGTTTTGATTTATTTTTTCCTTAGATGAGGACGGTCATTTAAACCTCCTCCTATATTTTTGTAATAAACTATTTTTAGTATTTAGGTAGTAGTATGTTAACCCCTCTCATGCATTTAGAGAGGGGTCTTGAAATTTTTCAAAAACGTTTCCTCAGAACATGCACTTCTGCACACTCAGATGAGGTTTTGATGAATGAATGGAATGAGATTTATCGATATCTGCGTTTAATGTTTGCTACTAAAATGCACTTTTGTACTCTTAGTAGATGTTGAATTAGGAAGAGATAAATCTATATTGCTGAAGCTCATGAGTAGAACTTGTTATCAATGGTACTTTTATCTCTTAATGTTTTCTGCTTATGTGTTAAAGTGATATTTTATGCTCAGTTATTTATATATGAAGGCTTGAATGTTTGAGTTATGATTTGGCACTTTTGTACGGTGATGACTATTCTGTTTATGCTCAATGTATGAATGGCTTATTATGTGATATGCTTCTTACAATATTTCGGCTAATTTCTTATATGAAACAATTCATTTTTGTCGAATTCTTTTCTCGTAGTAATTGAATGATTTTTATTACCAATTGCTGTTAGAAACTATTTTAGATTGCATAAGTAAAAAGTTGAATCCCGGGTTAGTTTTAGAATTAGATATTTCTGTTCATTAGAATACAATTGCATGTTTTAAATTAGACTTAGATTAAAAGAATTTTACTTAGAAATATTTAGAAAAAGGAAATATCAATTGTTATCAACACACACAAATTGGGAAACTGGTCCTGTTATCCCCAGTCGGACCCGCCATCACAAACGGAAAAGGAGCTGCTTTCAAGGTCCAGATTGGGTGGGTGTCCCCCTTTTTGTAGACCTGATTTTCGGGGCTTCAACAGGCCTGCGGAGGGTGTGCTTTGGGAAAGTACACCAAGTTACCATTCCCAGTGAGCGACAACATATCTACATGTATACTAGACTTGATTCATACTCATGTTAGTGGTTGTATGTCTCATGTCTTTAGGTGGTTATGAGTATTATGTTATATTAATTAATGAATACTCTAGGAGGGATTGGCTATATTTCTTAAAGACCAAGGGTGAGGTCTTCAGTTTCTTTAAAGAGTTCAAAGCTCTTTTGGAAAAGTAGATAGGTAGGAAGATTTGGGTCTTGCAGTCAGACAATGGTGGTGAGTACACTGATGGTGGGTTTTCAAACTTCTACAGCGCATTAGGAGAGATTTCACGGTTCCTTACAACCCCCAACAGAATGGCGTTTCTGAAAGGAAGAAAAAAGCTATTGTTAGGCTTTCTAGAGCGATGATTCATGATCTAGGGTTGCCTTTGTTTTTGTCAGATGAGACCTGCAATACTGTTGTTTATCTTCATAATAGGAGTCCTCACATAGTATTGGGGAATATGACTCCAGAGGATGCTTTCATTGGAGAGAAGCCTCATGTGAGACATCTTCATATCTTTAGATGTCTCACATACTCTTATATCCCCAAGGAGCAGAGGACGAAATTGGAACCCATGGCAAAGAAGGGTATCTTTATGGGTTATAACGAGACTTCAAAGGCCTATCATATCTTCATTCCTTCTAAATGAAGAGTGGTGATTAGGAGGGATGTGAATTTTGGGCCTATCGGAGATTAGGGGAGTATGATGAGAGAGAGTCATAGACTTCTCCTCAGCAGGAAGGTCAAGTATAGGGAGAAGGACGTCAAGGTTCTGAATCGACTGGTATAGGAGGTACTTTAGTGTCAGTGAAACCTACGGCACCAGTGGCGAGTTCACCAAGCTCTTCTTAATGGAGTCCACTGGTAAAAAGTTCACATGGAACTTCAACTGACATAGGAATACGCACGAGTACAGGTTCTTCGAGGATAGTGTTGGTACATGCAGACCAAGGTCAGTTGGCAGACCTTCAGGTTCACTAAACTGGGAGGTAGAGGATGAGGTTCCCTATGGGGAAGCTTCTTCAGGGAAGAGGAGGTCCAAGTGGCTTCAAGACACCTTGAAGGAAGCAGAGTCTGTTCATCCTCTGAAGAGGGTGAACAGGGAGAGTGTGTCACATGAGTGGTTTTGCAGTTATGTAGCCAAGGCTACCAACATTGTTGACTCTGAACCTACTAGCTATGATTAGTCTTCCAACCAAGAGGTATGGAGAGAGGCTATGGTGGAGGAGTATGCCTCTATCATTAAGAACAATATATGGGAAGTGGTGCCTGGGCCTGAGGGAAAGTCATTTGTGACTTTCAGGTGGCTCTACAAGATCAAGCATGCTACGAATGGAAACATTAAGAAGTTCAAGGCGAGGTTTGTGGCTAGAGGGTTCTCACAGATAGAGGGAGTTGACTATGATGAGACCTTCACTCTCGTAGCTCGGTACACTTCTATCCGGTCCCTTATTTCTATTACAGTGGAAATGGGTTGGCAGATCCATCAGATGGATGTGAAGACTGCATATCTAAACGGAGTTATAGAAGAGGAGGCGTATGTTGAGCATCCACAGGGCTTTGAGGTACTTGGGCAGGAGACCCATGTAAACCAGTTTAGGTGAGCACTCTACAGACTTAAGCAAGATCCAAGAGCTTGTCATTCGAGGATTGATACTTACTTACAACAGATGGGTTTCACGAAGAGTGATGCAGATCCAAACCTATACTACATTGTTGTAGGGGATGATCCGCTTATCCTTGTTTTGTATGTTGATGATTTGTTAATTACTAGGGAAGAGAGATTGATTAGTGGTTGCAAGGAGGATCTTGCTATGGAGTTCGAGGTGAAGCACATTAGGCTGATACATTACTTTTTGGGGCTTGAGGTGTGGCAGGAGGAGGGCCATATCTTTCTGGGGCAGGGGCAGTATGCTGTGGATGTGTTGAGTAGATTTCACATGGCTAACTATAGACCCATGTCTACACCTATGATCACCAACTTGAAGAAGCTTCATGCTTTAGATTCTAGTTTGGTGGATCCCACATTGTATAGGCAACTTATTGGGTCCTTGATATATCTGGTCAACACTAGGCCAGATATATGCTTTGTAGTGAACAAACTTATCCAATTCATGCTTGAGCTCAGGAGGGTGCACTAGGTAGGTGAAAAGAATGTTCTTTGCTACGTGCAGGGGACTATTGATTATGGTATCGAATATAGGCGAGGAGATGGAGTGAGGTTGGAAAGTTACACAGATGTAGATTGGGAAGGTTGTGCTTCTGACAGGAAAAGCACTTCAGGGTGTTGCTTCGGATTGGGTTCGAGATTTGTGTCGTGGTTCAGTCGAAAGAAAAAGTCAGTTTATTTGATCTCTTATTAGGTTGATTATAAGGCTCCTAGCCAGGATAGTTGTGAGGCCATTTGGCTTCGCAAGTTGTTGTATGGCCTATTTGATCAAGAGTTGAGACTAATGGTTATTCACTATGATAATCAAAGTTGCATTAAAATCATGAAGAATCCATTGTTTCATGAAAAGTCGAAACACATTGACATCAGATATCATTTCATCAAGGACTATTTTTAGAAGGGGGAAGTGAAGCTAGAGTATATATCAACAGATGAGCAAGTGGATAATGTTCTCACGAAGTCCTTGCCAAGAGGAAAGCATGTCCATTTCAGGGACAAGATGGGTGTGGTGAGAAACACTTTCCTCGGTAAGAGGGAGTGTTGATTTTAATGTACCTTGGACAAGTGGCTTCCCATGGGTTAGTCTTTACCTAGGGAAAAGTGTCCAAAACAATTTTTTCCTGAGTGTGACTTTATAAAGTGAAAGTGACTTTATAATTGGTAAATTCAATGTTAAATTATAAAGTGAAAAGTGACTTTGGAGATAAAGTACAATGTGGGTACTTTATTTAATGGGTGAGTTAAAAAATAGGAAGTGAGAATTAAATGCACATTTATTCTCATCCCTTGATCTAAATGAATTTGAGCCATTAGATGTTATGGTTTCTGAAAAGTCATTTATGGAAACAAAAGGGGGAAAAGAAAAGAGAGACTGCAATTCATTCTTCATGGGCAGATTGGAGAAAGGAGACTAAGAACTAGAGAAAAGTTTTGAAGGAGAAATTTATTGCAGCAATTTGGAGTGATTTCTAGGCAAAGATGGGCATGGAAAACGAGGCATAGAGGACAACAGAAGGCACAATACGAACAATATTTAGTGCTATGAGTTGCATGCCGTTCAAGAGAAGTTTTTGAGAAAAAAATTGAAAAAAATCCATACAGTCATATCTGTACAATACATATTTTCAATCTCAAGTGGGCACAAAAATCGAGGCAAAGTGGGCACAACTTTCAAAGATTTTTTCACTGAAGAGGTAAGTTGTATTTTGTTGTTTTGTTTTGTCTGCAAATGCATTTTTCCTGAACTTGAAAGATAAATAAATTTGAAGAGCTCTTTAATAGGTTTTCCCTGGAGAAGATTGAAGGGGTTTTGCCTGGGTCTAAGTTCACCAAAAATTTGTGTGTATTTTTATGTGTGTTGCTTGTCTGTTTATGTCCATATTTATTTTCAACATGTGTTGATAGTCCCATGTGTTTTAATCTGAAAATTTTATTTCTAGAATTCTATATGTTGAATGTATGTTTATGGGAAATGACATTTAACTAAATGGGAGTGAAAAGGTGAAATTAAAACTGAGTTGGGATTGCAAGAAACATTTTAGTCATCAAATTTCAACATGGTATTAGAGCTATAGGCTGAAAATTTCAGTTTGAACATCAGACAATAGTTTGGGACAAAAAACACTGGTTTGGACAACAAACTGAATTTTTGAACAACAAACTGATATTTTGGGACATCAAGGTGAAATTTCACATAGACTGAACTTTTGGGAGAACAGGTGTGCTGGAAAGTTCATTTCTCCATTTTCTTGGTTTTGTAAATCTTGGACAGCAGTCATGGTCATGTTCTTAAGGATAAAGGATAGACTAGATGGGATATCCAACTATACCATTTGGAAGAACAAAATCCATATAGTGTTTGAGGAGGCAACAATTTGGGACATAGTGTGACAAGTGGTTGTACCTCCTACTGCTGCAAATGAAATTGATGAATTCACAAAAAGTAAGGCAAAGACAAAAAAGATTTTGATGGATAGTTTTAAGGATCATGTGGTTTCTCAATTGAAATGAAACACATATGCATATCAGACATTGACAGCTCTAACCACTCTCTATCAGAGTACCAATGAGAGGAGGAAGATGGTACTCAAAGAACAATTGAAGAACATTAAGATGACAAAGGCTGAAAGTGTAGTTCATTATCTTGGTAGGGTCAAATAGGTAAGTGATGATTTGACTGCTATTGGTGAGGTAGTTGCACCCACAAAGTTAGTCAGGATAGCTATAGCGGGACTTCCTAAGTCTTGGGAGGTATTTGGAGATGTTGTTACCTCTAGGGAGAATCTTCCCAATTGAGACAAATTCTATGATGATTCTATGCAGCATGAGATACGAAAGACCGGTAGTGGTGGGGTGAAGATAGCAGATGAGGAGGATGTAGCCTTGACATCTAGGGGAAAGAACAAATGGAAGGCCAAGAAAGGGGCCTCATCAGATGGGGCTAGGGGAAAGGATAAGAAGAAGAAGAAAGACATGAATGTGTCCAAAGTCAAATGTTGGGCATGTCAGAAGATGGGACACTATGTTGCTACGTGTCCTGAGAGGAAGAACAAGGAGAAGAAGGATACTGCAACGTCAGGAGAGGTGGAGCAGTTTGCTTCCAAGTTTGACAAGGACTTTGCATTTATTACTTCTACATCTAGTAGGAGTACATCATCCAATGTGTGGTACATAGACAACAAGGCTTCCCGCCATATGATAGGTGAACGAGAGTTATTTTCAGAGCTTGCAGAGAGGGAACTTGATATTGAGCTTGTACTAGGAGATGACAGCACTGTGAGAGTTGTTGGTCTGGGGACTGTGACCTTTGAGAGGGAGGCTTTGCCTCCTTTGAAGGTTATGAATGTTTTGTATGTTCCTGGGATGAAGAAGAACTTGATTTCAGTTTCTTCTATAAAGGAGAATGGGTTTTCCATCACTTTCTCAAGAGGGCATGTATTGATCCATCCTAGGGGAGCTTCCATCACTTCGGCCAAAGTGATTGGAGTTCGCTCTGGGAAACTATACAAGTTTATTTTTCAGTCAGCGTGAGCATTAGTGAGTAGCACATCTGGTAGCACTCACACTAGTACCACCAGCAGTAGAGACTTGTGTGAGTTATGGCACTGGAGGATGGCGCATATGCATCATGGAGCTTTGAGAGTACTGAGGGAGATCACTACTTGATTTCTTGATTTCGGTGTCGAGCATTATGAGGTCTGTAGAGGGTCTGATTTGGTCAAGTACACCAAGTTACCATTACCAGCGAGCAACAACATATCTACAGATATACTAGATTTGATTCATATTGATGTTAGTTGTCATATGTGTCATGTATTTTTGGGTGGTTATGAGTATTATGCTATATTCATTGATGACTCCTCTTGGAGGACTTGGATATATTTCCTGAAGACCAAGGGTGAGGTCTTCATTCACTTTAAAGAGTTCAAAGCTCTTGTGGAAAAATAGACAGGTAGGAAGATTCAAGTCTTGAGGTCAGAAAATGGTGGTGAGTACACCGACGGTGGGTTTTCTGACTTCTGTGCAGAGGAAGGCATTAGGAGAGAGTTCACGGTTCCTTACAACCACCAGCATAATGGGGTTTCTGAAAGGAAGAATAATGTTGTTATTGGGGCTGCTATAGCGATGATTCATGATCAGGGGTTGCCTTTGTTTTTGTGGGATCATGCCTACAATACTGTTGTTTATCTTTAGAACAAGAGTCCTCACAAAGTATTGGGGAGTATGACTCCGGAGGAGGCTGTCACTGTTATAGCTCTGATACCACTTGTTATAGATCTCACCTGCAAATATATGATAATAGAAATACACCCAAGAAATAATAAGATAGAAATATATAGAAATGTTTCTTTATTGATCAAACCCTTAAGGTAGGGCAACACCATACATTCACTCCTTAAGGAAGGAGAACACTCCACAAGCCATATGCTTGTCCATACAATATTCCTTGACATCTCTCAATGAGGATTCTCTAGCCTCTATATAGGCCTCATACATACAATATCATGGGTCATTACCATGGTTCCCTCAATACCATCTATCTAATACCATGGGCTTATTACATTATTGATAACTATTTTTGGTCCCTTACATGATACGGGTTAACCACCTTATTTATTACTATGGCCCATCTCATTATTACATTATTCCCTTGGGTACCTCCCTTTGTACCCCATATTACCCCCCTAGGTATACTACATTCCACCCCCCTTAAACATGTTTCATCCCTGAAACATAAGAAGAACACAAATAATAAGATCTACTCAAAAGAGTAGTCCACTGGTACCATGCACATGCATCTAGCCATCCCAGAGAAAGGTGAACCCTCGATCTAATTGGTGCCTTGCTCGCTTGAGATGGAAGTTGACCCTGGCGGCTCTTCTATGTTGATGTGTACTAATTGTATCATTGCCCCTTTCTATCTGTCATGCAGGGGTTGTTGTCCTTGTGGCTAATTTGTTGCCATCTTGTTGGTTGTTTTCTTGCGGGGTGATGTGGGTGGTGATATGCTGAAGTTTTAACCAAAGATGTCTTTTTCTTTAATTCACCACCTAATGGAGTCTGATTGGTAGCTGGTACATGTTGTGGTGCCTGCTGTTGTTTCTTATCTTCCAATATTACTTCAACCACTAAGTCCTCATCTGATGTATCCATACCTGTAACATTTTCTACTTCAGCCTCCTTGGAATCTACCTATTTTTCTTGTACTTGGTTTGATGTTTGTGTTTGGTTGTCGACCATCAAGGGCTCATCATCTGATGTGTCAGTCCCTGGAACATCTTCTGCTTTAGCCTCCGTGGACTCTACCTGTTTATTGATGGAAATATCCTGTAATGTAATTTTCTTCTTTTTATACCAGAGTTTCAGGAATTTCTTTTGCACATTAATATTGATAGTACCCACAGATTTCATCCAAGGGTATCTTAAAACCACATCCACATTAGCCATATCTAAAGCATGAAAATCATAATGCAACACATACTTATCCATAGAAAGCTTCAAATCTTTATAAACTTGAACATCCTCATTATCAACATGTGTGTTTTCAATGTGTTTTGCTAGAACTTGCAATTTTTTTGCCAAATTGACATTTATAAGATTTTTCTTGCAACTAGGATTTATAGACACAATGATTTTCTCCTTCTGAATACATCCATGAACCTGCAATAAGGAGATACCAGTAGCAAATAACCCCTTACATGTCTCATTCCCCTGTTGTCTAGCATGAGACCATTTGTCCAAAAGGAGTTTTTCAAATTCTTTATCCGAAAGTTCAGACAACTCTTTGTTGTAAAGTGAGTTCCACCATCTGGCAGCCTCACCTCTAAAATTAGCCACTACCCAAAATTTCCAATGTTTTTCCCATAATGACTTTTGTGCTTTTATGTGTTCTTCAATAGTAGGACCATCATCTTTTCCTGTAAAATCTAGAACCGCCATGAAGAGTGTTTTGGAAAAAAAAAAATTCACTTACTTGGAAAAAATTTGAAATGGCCACAAATTAGTCAATATTGCTCAGAATCCCTATTATGACCTGCTTTCTGAAATGGAAAAATTCTTCTGCTTCTTCCCATGTGATAAAATTCCTGATCTAGCCATTGGAATTTCAGATTCGCACTACACTTGTCCTGTCGTCACAAAAAATTTCTGAAAAAAGAGCTGTTTTTAAATCAGCGATATCTCCCTTATACGAACTCCGATTCGACTGATTGTTTTTTTGAAATAGGGTATTTTTTCGCCAACAATTCAAATCTGCAATAAGATTCTACAAATTTTTCACTATAACGTACAGATCTAATTCGCAAACACGCCGCCCCGAAAAATGTCTGCACACAGCTGATTTTTAAATCAGTGATATCTCCCTCATCTGAACTCTGATAAATTAGATTTGGTAGATTTTGCACCGTAACGTACAGATCTGATCCTCAAACTTGCCGCCCTGAAAAATGTTTGCAACATAGCTGATTTTTAAATCAGAAATATCTCCTTCATCCGAATTCCGATTCGGCTGATTTTTTTTTGAAATTGGGTATTTTTTCTCCAAAAAATCAGATCTGCAATTAGATTCTATATATTTTGCACCAAAACATACAGATCTGATCTGCAAACTCGCCACCCAAAAAATTCCTGCAAAAAATAAAAAAATACTCTGTTTTGCCCAAGAAAGTGCTTTGATACCACTTGTTATAGATCTGACCTGCAAATATATGATAATAGAAATATACCCAAGAAATAATAAGATAGAAATAGATAGAAATGCTTATTTATTGATCAAACCCTTAAGGTAGGGCAACACCATACATTTGCTCCTTAATGAAGAAGAACACTCCACAAGCCATATGCTTGTCCATACAATATTCCTTAACATCTCTCAATGGGGAGTCTCTAGCCTCTATATAGGCCTCATACATATAATACCATGGGTTATTACCATGGTTCCCTCAATACCATCTATCCTATACCATGGGCTTATTACATTATTGCTAACTACTTGTGGTCCCTTACATGATACGGGTTAACCACCTTTATTTATTACTATGGCCCATCCCATTATTACATTATTCCCTTGGGTACCTCCCTTTGTACCCCATATTATCCCCCCTAGGTATACTACATTCAGTAGAGAGAAGCCTCATGTGGGACATCTTCGTATCTTTGGATGTCTCACATATTCTTATATCCCCAAGGAGCAAAGGACGAAGTTGGAACCCATGGCAAAGAAGGGTATCTTTATGGGTTACAACAAGACTTCGAAGGCCTATCGAATCTTCATTCCTTCTAAATGAGGAGTGGTGTTTAGGATGGATGTTAAGTTTTTTGGAGGAGAGGGCCTATCATAGATCATGAGAGTATGATGAGATAGAGTCACAAACTTCTCCTCAGCAGGGAGGTCAAGTACAGGGAGCAGGACCTCACGGTTCTGGATCGATTGGTAAGGAGGTACTT
This sequence comes from Pinus tabuliformis, assembly GCA_031772625.1. Lineage (NCBI taxonomy): Eukaryota > Viridiplantae > Streptophyta > Pinopsida > Pinales > Pinaceae > Pinus > Pinus tabuliformis. Next base: position 930,463,825 of record CM062806.1, read on the forward strand.
CAGTGTTAGTGACACATGGGGCACCAGTTGGGAGTTCACTGAGCACTTCTTTAGGGAGTCCACTGGTATAGAGTTCACATGGCACTTCAGTTGACATAGACACATGTGCTAGTACAGGTTCTTTGAGGACAAGTGTTGGTACAGGCACACCAAGGTGAGTTGGCAGACCTTCAGTTTCACTAGAATAGGGGGGTCAGAGGATGAGGCTCTCTATGGGGAAGCTTCTTCAAGGAAGAGGAGGCCCAAGTGGATTCAAGACTCCTTGAAGGAAGTGGAGTCCATTGGTCCTCCGAAGAGGTTGAACAGGGAGAGTATACCACTTGAGCAGTTTTGTAGTTATGTAGCCAAGGCTACCAACATTGTTGACTCTGAGCCTACTAGCTATGGGCATGCTACTAGCCAGGAGATATGGAGAGAGGCTATGGTGGAGGAGTATGCCTCTATCTTTAAAAACAATGTCTGGGAAGTGGTGCCTAGGCCCGAGGGCAAGTCACTTGTGACTTCCAGGTGGTTGTACAAGATCAAGCATGTTGCAGATGGCAACATTGAGAATTTCAAGGCAAGGTTTGTGGCTAGAGTGTTCTCACAGATAGATAAGTTAACTATGATGATACCTTCACTCTCATAGCTCGGTACACTTCTATCTGGTCCCTTATTTCTATTGTTGCAGAAATGGGTTGGTAGATCCATCAGATGGATGTGAAGACCACATTTTTGAATGAAGTTATAGAGGAGGAGGTGTATTTTGAGCAGATATAGGGCTTTGAGGTACTTGGGCAGGAGACCCATGTATGCCGGTTGAGATGAGAACTCTACAGACTTAAGCAAGATCCAAGAGCTTGGTATTCGAGGATTGATACTTACTTGTAGTAGATGGGTTTCACAAAGAGTGATGCAGATCAGAACCTGTATTCCCTCATCCTTGTGTTGTATGTTGATGACTTGTTCATTATTGGGACAGAGAGACTGATTAGTGTTTGTAAGGAGGATCTTGCTATGGAGTTCGAGTTGAAGGAAATTGGGCTAATGCATTACTTTTTTGGGCTTGAGGTGTGGCAGGAGGAGGGGCAGTATGTTGTGGATGTGTTGTGAGGATTTCACATGATAGACTGTAGACCTATGTCTACACCTATGATCACCAACTGGAAGAAGCTTCATGCTTCAGATTCTAGTTTGGTGGATCCCACATTGTATAGGTAGCTTATTGGGTCCGTGATGTGTCTGGTCAACACTAGGCCTGATATATGCTCTGTAGTGAACACACTTAGCTAGTTCATGATTGATCCCAGAAGGATGCACTGCGTAGCTGCAAAGCACATTCTTCGCTACATGCAGGGGACTGTTGATTATGGTATGGACTATAGGTGTGGAGATGGAGTGAGGTTGGAAGGTTACACAGATGTAAACTGGGTAGGTTGTGATTCTGATAGGAAAAGCACTTCAGGGTGTTGCTTCGAATTGGGTTCGGTAGTTGTGTCATGGTTCAATCAAAAGAAAAAGTCAGTTGTTTTGAGATCTTTTGAGGCTGAGTATATGTCGGCTAGCCAAGCTAGTTGTGAGGCCATTTGGCTTCGCAAGTTGTTGTATGGCCTATTGGATCAGGAGTTGAGACTAACGATTATTCACTGTGATAATCAGAGTTGCATTAAACTCATGGAGAATCCAGTGTTTCATTACAGGTCAAAACACATTGACATTGGATACCATTTCATTAGGGACTATGTTTAGAAGGGGGCAGTGAAGCTGGAGTATATATCAACATATGAGCAGGTGGTTGATGTTCTCATGAAGTCCTTGCCAAGAGGCAAGCATGTCCATTCCAGGGACAAGATGGGTGTGGTGAGAAACACTTTCCTCGATAAGAGGGAATGTTGATTTGTAATGTACGTTGGACAAGTTGTTTCCCATGGGTTAGTCTCTATGTAGGGAAAAGTGTACAAAATAATAATTTTCCTTAGCGTGACTTTCTAAAGTGAAAGTGACTTTATAAGTGGTAAAGTCAATGTTAAATTATAAAGTGAAAAGTGACTTTAGATGTAAAGGACAATGTGGGTACTTTGTTTAATGGGTGAGTTAAAAATAGAAAGTGAGAATTAAATGCACATTTATTCTCATCCCTTGATCTAAATGAATATGAGCCATTAGATCTTAGGGTTGCCCAAAAGTCATTTACGGAAGAAAAATGGGGAATATAAAAGAGAGACTGTAATTCATTCTTCGTGAGCAAATTGGAGAAAGGAGGCTAAGAGTTGGAGAAAAGTTATGAAGGAGAAATTTGTTGCAGCAAGCTGAAGGAGTGATTTCTAGGCAAAGATGGGCATGGAAATCGAGGCATATAGGATAGCATAAGGCACAACACAGACAACATTTAATGTTGTGAGCTGCACACCATTCGAGAGAAGTTTTTGAGAAAAAAATATGTACAATTCGTACAATGGTACAGAAATCTGTGCAATTTGTACAAAATCCACATAGTACATTCCATACAGTTGTATCCATACAATACATATTTTCAGATTCAAGTGGGCACGAAAATCGAGGCAAAGTGGGCACAATTTTCAAAGAGTTTTAGGCTGAAGAGATAAGTTGTATTTTGTTGTTTTTTTTGTCTAAAAATGTATTTTTCCTAAGCTTGAAAGATAAATAAATTTGAAGAGCTCTCTAACAGGTTTTCCCCGAAGAAGATTGAAGGGGTTTTGCCTAGGTCTAAGTTGACCAAAAATCTATGTGTATTTTTATGTTTGTTGCTGGTCTGTTTATGTCCATATTTATTTTCAACATGTGTTGACAATCGCATGTGTTTTAATATGAAAAATTCATTTCCAGAATTCTATATGTTGAATGTATGTTTATGGGAAAGAGAATTTAACTAAATGGGAGTGATAAGGTGAAATTAAAACCGGGTTGGGATTGCAGGAAACATTTTACTCATCAAATTTCAACATTGTGCATTGTATTGAAGTGATCAATTTAAAAATAATACAGTTATCTGTATATGAAACTGCTTGAGGTTTATGTAAAATTGCAAGTGATTAAATTTGAGTTTTTAAGGCTCTTATGTCAAATTAATAAACACATAAACAAGAATTTAAAATTTAAAAATTGCATAATATTGCAGAAAATACCGCCATAACAGTAAACACAAAACAACAAGTGATGAAGGAGTTCACCCCTCCTGGGCTACGTCTCCTGGTCTAGATTCCAATGCTTGGGCATATATCATTATGCTCATTAAAATAGTTATTAAATAAAGTTTTAGTGCTCAAATGGCTTCAATAATAGATCCAATGGCTTTAGAGCTATCAAAAATCATTATCTAGCCTCTTTCTTCTCCCAAAAATACCAAAAACAAAGAAAGTTATGGGCTTGCCAAGTTTTGCTGCTACTCGACCTACAAATTCGCCAATTAGGCTAAAAATCCTACAAATCCACCCCTTTTTCCTTTAACTATGCGACAAACAAGCGAACTGCTGATGCAAATTGTGGGATGATTAAATTTTCCTCTATCCCCTTGCAAGCCGGTGGTCACATGGGTGCCCTATATGCTTGGGGGCTGGTGATCTGGTTCTAGCCCCCTCCGCTTCAGCCCTGTGTCTTGGTGTCGGGTTGCATGGGATGCCATAGTACCTGGGGCTTGTCCCTCTTTGGCTGGTTCTTGGTCACAATGTTGGGTTGAATGGCCTTGTTTAATGCAGGGGGGGGAGGAGGGGGGGGAGGAGGGGGGGGTTGGGGCTAAGCCTTGGCCCCTTTCCCCCAACACCTCCGTCATTAAAGTTTAAAGGATGTTTTTGTGGAGGGGCTTAACAAGAACCGCCCTTGGTCCAATGGTAAGCCCCAGTGCTTGTAGGAGGGAGGTCAAGTGTTCGAACCTCCGGGCTACCAATTCGACCATAACAACTCTTACATGCCCACCAGGAGGCGGCATGGCCACCTCTAGTTGGTCGATGTGGTCCCTCCTTGTTGGTCCAACTAATCAGCCAATGAAAATCCTCCAACCACGAACCTACTAAAATTGGACACTTTTCACATTGTGAGTGGCTAATGGAGCCCAGCCACCCTGCCAAGTTAGTTGTACGGAATGCTGAATAAGCATCCTGCACACTAATTGTTTTTAAATTTAGTTGTTTCCAAAATCGATCAGAACGCGTTTCTGGGAGCATATGACATCTATTTTTTGTGAAACGAGCTGTGCCAAATTCAGAATGATGAGATTTATCCAGTCATTCCATTTTCGAGCCATTCTGACAACTTTCATTTTTGAGCATATTTTTTATCCAACAGATCATACATAGAGTTTTGTTCCAAGATTCATGTGTCAAACAATTGGTGATGTACTTTCTCGTGTGAAATTTTTATTTTCTCAATTTTCCATATGTTTTATGTCTCTATTGTTTCAAGAAGATAAAAGGACAAATTTTCTTAAATGTACCCTACTCTGGCTTGTAAATAATATCAATGTTTTCATTATGATGTTAAGTATAGAATTCATCCCAGCATGCTCTATATTTAATTGAACTTAAATTATATTCATCCTATCCACATCACAAATACTTTAAAAGATCCAAAATTTAGCCTATCCTGCCCTGTTACAACTACTCTGTTATTTTTGTGTTTTATCACCCAACGACTCATGACTACATGCCCAATGGAACTTTATTTGCAAATTTCAACCAAATATTTGAAAAACCAATATTGGAACTCAATAACTAGTCTAAAATATTAAGATATGAATCTAAATAAGAAAGAGAGATCCCTTTCTGAAGCTGGAAGGGCTAGATCCTAGCTTTGTAAGTGGTTTTGTGGTTACCTCTGGGTTTCTCTCCACAACCTAGGGAAATTACGAAGTGATAACAGAGGGGACAATAATATTGATAAAAAATGAAATGTAGGAAAATGAATTAAATTTTTGAATATGTAACTTTTATCAATAGAAATTGTGTCTACTATATGAATTTTGAGTTTTCCTAACAATGCATATTATTTTTTGTGCAACATATAATGCATATGTTTTTTGTTAGACTTGCAACCATTGAGTAACTAACTGATCAAATATTACTACAAAAAATTGTAATGATATAGAGAATATATTGTTCTTTTGCACATATATTTTTTCAAAATTGATAAATCTTAATTTTGTATATCTTTTTAAAATTACAATTCCTTTCATTAGTGCAACTTAAGAAATTACTGACATTATTAAACATATTTTTTTCTTTTAATTCAAGATTGTAAATCTCAATGCCCTCTACTGCACTATATATATATCCAAATGGTTAAGGCCGAACAAAATCTATAGTGAAAGTAAAGGGGGGTGTATTTTGAAGTTTTGATACATGTAAAGAGAAAGATATATTAACAATGGTAAACATTATGATTTTTTTAAATAATTATATATTTAGAATCTGCACAATCAACGACATGTTTGTCTATAGTTTTATGGACAACAGATTTGTTAAGCCTATTGAAAAATAATTTCAAGCCTCCACACACACACATTTTCTTGAAAATTGATATCTTCATGTGCATGTAGCCCATACCACTAGGGTTGTGATTATGAACCTATATCTGAAGCAATGAACTCATAGCAAACATAAGCTTCCCACTTAAGAAAAAATTGTTTACACATTCATAGCCCTAGGAACAAGTGCGTGTTCTTGCCATTAGGAATACACATGCGTTCATGTAGCTAGGGACTTTAACAAATGATGAATGGTTTATGTGGGGTTGGGAGAGTGGAGGGGAAGCGGGAGAGAGGGAGGGATAGAGGGGCCAAGGGAGGCAAAGAGAGAAAAAGAGAGAGGAAGAGTGAGGGGTGGGGAATAATGATTATGTGAGTGAGGGGAAAAGATAAGGGGAGAGAGATCACGAGTGAGAGTCAAAAAGTGAGATAGATAGGGAAAGAGGATAGGGAAGAGAGAGAGAGGGAGAGTGGGGGGGAGGATGTATGGCAGACATAGGAGGAAGAGAGAGAAAAATTTGGAGGGGGGGTGTTGTGAAGGATGAAGAGAGAGAGAGAGAGGAAGGGGGAGAGAGAGAGAGAGAGAGAGAGAAAGGGGTAGGGAGGAGAATGTGTGTGTGTGTGTGTGAGAGAGAGAGAGAGAGGAAGGGAGAGAGAGAGGAGAGAGAGATAAAGGGGTAGGGAGGAGAATGTGTGTGTGTGTGTGTGAGAGAGAGAGAGAGAGAGAGAGTTGGAAGGGGGAGATAAAGAAGAGTGAGGGAGATATAAGAGGGGGAAGATAGAGGAAGAGTAAGAAATAAAGAGATGATGGAGGCAAGAGAACAAGAGAGGGGGAGGGAGTCAAGGAGAGAGTCAAGAATAAAGGAAGGGAGTGAAGGAGAGAGCCAAGGATAAAGGGAGGGAGATAAATAGAGAATTGGATGGAGAAGATAGAGGGAAGTGCAGAGAGAGAGAGAGAGAGAGATGGAAGGCGGTTGTTGTGAAGGAGAGATAGAGGGTGTTAAATTGTAGTAAGGAAAGGCTTCATTTGACTTGTGTCTTAGTCAAATGGAGAAATTCAAAATTCCACATCAGTAGGATGACTTGAGTTGCAATTAGCAAGAGTGACATGGCTAAATCACTCATTTAAATCAGTCAATTCAAGTTTGTAGGCTAGAAGTAGAGTTTTGCATGAGTTGATTGCTAAAATATAGCAATCTAGTGGAGTTATTGTTAGTTAAACTCAATTATCTGAGCTCTAGTCATGAATAGAGTTAGTAGGAAATCAGTTGAGTAGTAGTAACTATTGTTAACTCACTTATCTCTCAGTTAACTGATCAATTTACTAAAAATAGCCCTAGTCATGAATGGAATTCGAATTTCCTAGTTGAGGTGGGGGAAGGCACATTGTAATTGTCAATTGTATACTAGTTAAGTGTATAGGTTTTGCATTGGAACAAGTGATCAATTCCTTCAAGATTTGCGCAAGGAAATAGGGAATTTCCCTACCTTTTATGAGTTAATTTCCTCAAGGATTGCAAAAGGGAATAGGACAAAGGCTTAAACCTATTTTGGTGAAGTGTTGGTCAGAGTAGGTCAGAGAGAAATAGATCAATATTGCAGTGCAGGTGTAGCTTCAAGGATTGAATAAGTCATTGTAATAGATCCGTATTATCATATGATATAATAAAAATATAGGAGGGGTTTTTCCCAATTGGGTTCCCCAGTAAAAACTATGTTCATTGTGATTGAATGATTGCATGTGGTTCTATTGTATGTTTTCCCTTCAGTAGATTGAGAAGTGTAGGTTTTAACCCCTATAGAAATTACCTGCATATGAATTCTAAAAAAAATAGAAAATAAACTAGCCCACAAAAATATAAAAAGATAGATCAACACATTAGAATTCAGCCTCTTCGAGGGGACAACCTCCTTTACATTACACAAATGAACAATTCTTGGATGATTCAAATGACAAAACCTCCTTTCTATATATAAAATTCTAAGGGGACACAATATAACCAAGCCGACCTGACAATAATAATATAAAGTCACAAAAATACAATAGTGGGATTCTATGGGGCACAGTAATAACAATATGGAGACAATAGGGGCACAACAATAACAATAAGGGATACAATGGAAATAGTAATGGGGGAATCACTAGTATTATAGGGACCTAACATGCCTCTCTCCTTCAAAAAAAGTGTTTTCCTCAACACTTGAGTAGTTCTGAGTGCTTCTATATAAAATTCTCATCCTCCCATGTGGAATCTTCAACGGGTAAGTTCTTCCACTTGATGAGATACTCTAAAATTGATCGATTTCATAGCTGTCGAGTTCTTGTTTCTTTGACTGCTTCAAGTTCCAATATCATTTTTCCTTCCTCATCAAGTTCTGGCAATATTGTTTGAATTGGAATCTTGTCACCTATAACCTTATTTAAGCATGAAACATGGAAAACTTGGTGCACTCGGGAAGCTGCAGGAAGTTCCAATTTGTATGCCATAGTACCTATCTTTTGCAACACCTTGTACAGACCATAATACTTTGGTGATAATTTATTATCCTTCGTAGCTTGCTTGAGGGAAATTTGTTTATATGGTTGTAGCTGTAGGAATACCCAATCACCTACATCAAAACTTCTTTCGCTGCGATGTTGATCTGCCTGATGTTTCATTTCTATTATGTGCCAAGGTAAGGTTATCCTTTAAGAGTTGGAGAACTTGTTGCTGATGCTCGATATGATATTCCACTGCTTGAACCTTAGATTTTTCTCTTAAATATGATGTGATGGATGGTGGATGATATCCATAAAGTGCCATAAATGGGGTCATTTTTTTTGCAGTATGGAAGGAAGTGTTATAAAACCATTCAGCCAAAGGCAACCATTTGACCCATTGTGTATTTTTATCAGATACAAAGCAACAAAGATATCCTTCCAAACATTTGTTTACTATCTTAGTTTGCCCATCAAATTAAGGATGATAAGATGAGCTATGAGCTAACTGAGTCCCAAGACAAGAAAATAATTATGTCCAAAAATTTCCAGTGAAAATGGGATCTTTGTCGCTTACAATAATCTTTGGGTTTCCATGTAGCTTTTGAATTGTTTCCATAAATGCAGTAGAAACGGTACTCGCTTTAAATGGATGAGATAATGCACAAAAGTGTGCATACTTGGTAAGTCTGTCAGCTACCACCATGATAACACTCTTTCCTTCAGACTTGGGTAAACCTGTGATAAAATCCATTGAAACCTCCTCCCAACGTTGGCTTGGAATGGATAAGGGTTGTAATAGTCATGGTGTCTTAATTGTTTCAACTTTATTTTGTTGGAAAACCAAACATTCCGTCACAAACTTTTGAATATCCGATTTAAGGCCATCCCAAAAGAAATCCTTCTTAACCCTTTGGTAGGCTTTTAGAAATCCTGAGTTCCCTCCTAAGGGAGAGGTGTGCAATTCCCTAAGAATCTTTTGTTTGAGTTGGGAATTCTTACATAGGTATAAAATATCCTTGTACCATAACAAATCATTTTTCCAGCTAAATGTATCAAATGTTCTAGGATCTTGTTGTATCTTTTGAATGAGTGCCCACACTTCCTCATCATTCTTCCATTCATCCTTTGATTCATTTATCCAATTTGGTTAGATAATAGAAATGGCGTAAAGAAATTCTTCCACATCCTCATCCTTTCTTTATAGTGCATCTACCACAACATTTTTCTTCCCTTTTTTGTAGATTATTCCAAAGTCATAGCCTAACATCTTTGTGACCCATTTTTGCTGCTCTTCTAAAGATAATCTTTGTTCCAAAAAGTATTTAAGACTATCATGATTTGTTTTTACCTTGAAGTGTCTTCCCATTAGGTAGGGTTGCCATTTCTTAAGTGCATGTAGTATTGCCAGCATTTCCTTCTCATAAATAGCTTTGTGTAAATATTTTCCTTTGATTGGATGACTTTCGAAAGAAATAGGTCTTTGTTCTTCCATTAAAATAGCACAAATTCCATTTCCTGAGGCATCACATTCCACAATAAAGGTTTTTGTGAAGTCCGATGTAGCTAAGACTGGTGCTTGGTACATTGCCTCTTTAAGATGTTCAAAGGCCTTCGTTGCTTCTGGAATCCATGAGAGTGCATCTTTCTTCAATAGTGTTGTAAGAGGTGCTACTATTCTCCCATAATTCTTAACAAACTTGCGATAATACCCTGTCAACCTGAGAAATCCTCGTAGATGCTTTATGGATGTGGGGATTTTCCATTCCTTAATGGTTTTAATTTTGCTAGGGTCTACCTTAACACCTTCACGAGATACAATATGACCCAGATATTACACCTCTTGTACTCCAAAGAAACATTTGGACATTTTTGCATATAATTGTTTCTCCTCCAATAGTTTGAGCACCATGTCAACATGTTGGACATGATCCTTCCAAGACTTGCTGTAGATTAGTATATCATCAAAAAATACTAACAAAAATTTTCTAAGGAAGGGTTTGAAAATGGAATTCATAAAACCTTGAAATGTAGAAGGTTCATTAGTAAGGCCAAAAGGCATGACCAAAAATTCATAATGATCCTCATGAGTTCTAAATGTTGTTTTTGGAATGTCTTCAGTCTTCATTCTGATTTGATGATATCCTGAATGAAGATCCAACTTGGTGAAGTAAATTGATCCATTCAATTCATCCAATAACTCATCAATGACATGAATGGAAAAATTAATCTTTAATAGTGAGCTTGTTGAGCTCCCTATAATCTAGACACATGCGCCATGATCCATCCTTCTTGTGAACCAATACTACTGGAGCAAAGAAATAACTTTGACTAGGTTGAATTATACCAGCCTCTAGAATTTCTGCAACCATGTGTTTAATTTCACTCTTCTAGACATAGGGATATCTGTAAGGCCTGATGTTTGGAGGAACACATCCTGGAATCAAATTGATAGCATGATCATGATCACGAATAGGTGGGAGGCCTTTGGGAGTCTCAAATACCTTGGAATGATTGTCAAAGACTTTTTGGAGATCTGGAGAGATGGATGATTTTGATGTGGGAATCTCTAGTGAACATAATTGTGCAATTATACCTCGTTGTTCATTCATTAGAAGCTTTGTCATTCCATTAGAGCTAATTATCTTTCTCGGCTTCCCTGCAATACCCCTTAATTCAATTTCCTTTCATTCTGAAGAGAATTTCATGAAAAGTTCTTGAAAATTAAAAGGTATTGTACCCAAGGATTGTAGCAATTGGACTCTTAGTACAACATCCGCACCACCCATTGGAATGGAAAACATTGGGCTATTCAATACATATTCTCCCATGGATAGCTTGATATTATGGCACTTTCATGAGCAATTTATGGTTCCTCCACTTGCAACCATCACTTGACACTCTGGTGCTGGATATAGGAAGCAATTCAATTCTTTGGCTATCTTATAATGAATAAAATTATGGGTACTTCCCGAATCAATCAACATTATTACCTTTTTCTTCTTGATATGCCCTTCTATCTTGATAGTTTGAGGAGTGGTAATTCTAGCCAATGCATTACAAGATATGGTCAGATTCATTTCTTCTTTTTCTAGGGTTTTTTCCTGGTGTATATTCTCTTCTTTTGATGTTTCTTATTCTTTTTCTTCCTCATCTTCACAATCTATGTAAAATAATTTCTTCTCGGCACACTTATGACCATTAGTGTATTTGCTATCGCAACTATAACAAAGCCATTTTGATATTTTTTCTTCCAATTGTTGTGGTGTCAACCTTGAAGGTTCTGGATGGCTAGGGGCAACAACACTTCCATCTTTATGATTGTGAGTGGTAGGCTTCCTTGTTGCCATAATTTTGGTTTCCATTTTTCTTGCCAACCTGAATGCCTTCTCCAATGAATCTGGTTCCCAAAGGCGTACCTCATGTTGGATGTTATATTTTAAAGTCCCTATGAACATATCAATCCTATGCTCCTCTGGAATATCTTTTACCCTTATATTCAATTTTTTGAAGTCCTCAATGTGCTCCATCATTGAACCCTTTTGTTTGAGATTCATCAATTGGCTAAAAAAAGTGTTGCTTTTTGTATCCTCATAATGTGCTATCATTTCATCTGTAAAAATAGCCCAAGTGACAATTTGTTTACGACAGCAAAGCCATCGATACCATACAAACTGATTTCTTTCCAAATATAAAGTTGCAATGCGTACCTTTTGTGTGTTTTGCACATTATGGAGATCGAAAAATTGCTCCATCTGTAGTATCCATGTTCCGGGATCCTTGCCATCAAACTTCCTCATATCGATCTTTGGAACATGGTGGTTCTTCAATCCAATGTTAGAGTCTATGAAATCATGATTAACATTTATTTTGTTCTCATCATGAGTTTCCTTTACTACCCTTTCACCATTAGTAAGCATTTCTTGTAGAAACTTTGTCAAATTTGTCTTCAAATCTTCCATGCCTGTCTTCAAATCGTCCATATTAGTTTCCACGCCATCCATCTTAGCTTCCACACCGTCCATCTTAGCTTCCACACCATTCATCTTAGCTTCTACGCCTTTCTTTAAACCATCAATCTTAGCTTCCATGCCTTTCTTTAAGCCATCCTTCTTAGCTTCTACGTCTTTCTTTAAATCATCCATCTTAGCTTCTATTACTTTTTGTGCGAGTGACATTTGTTGTACTTGGTCTTGTAATTTTGATATATCATGTTGCATTTCTTCCTCTTCTTCATGAGTCATGCTAGAGCTTTCAGGTTGCTTATTAGGTGTTTCCATTTTATTTCTTCAGGACATCAATTACTGATAATAATGCTTCACTATGCCCTTTGAATTCCTTCAAACTAATTTTTCAAACCAAGCTTATGCAAAAATTGAAAAAAAAAAAAAAAAAACTACACACCTTTTTTTTTCACTTTGTAGGAGCCTGATATTGAATCTGATGTATTTATGTGATTTCAGCTCTTCAAGTTCTGAAATCATGACCTACTATAGCCCTCTGTGTCCTCTTTCCAATTCCACCAGTTTGATCGAAATTTGGTTCTCTAAGAAATATTTATGCACAATCTCCCAAGATGACCTGATTATATATCTTTTCAGAAGAGTGAACTTGGATACTACATATGGAGAAATTTTTCCTAGAATATAGTGAGACAGGATTTGAAATTAGAAGCCGAGGTTCTGACTGATTTCTTCTCAATTGTTTTTTTGTTTAAGCTTCTAAAAATTTGTAGCGAAAGAGATAGCGAAAATCCCACGATGGCCTGTTTTAGCTTAAATTCTGGAGCTTGCAAAAACCCTAACTTCCTGAGATCATATCTCCAAAAATATAGTGATATAAGCTCTGAATTTCGGACCCGAGGTTCAGCACGATTTCTTCTCAAATGGGTTTTTCTTTTCACTTCTGAAACATCGCAGAAAAGAAGTTATAGCGAAAATTCCACGATGACCTATTTGGAGCAGCAAAACCCTAGAATCTAAAGCTCTGATACCAAATGTTAGGAAACCAGCTCACAATAAGATAAAAAGATAGATAAATGCCTTAGAATTCAGCCTCTTCAAGGGGGAATCCTCCTTTACATTACACAAATGAACATTCTTGGATGATTCAAATGACAAAACCTCCTTTCTATATATAGGAGTCTAAGGGGACACAATATAACGAAGCCGACCTAACAATAATAATATAAAGGCACAAAAATACGATAGTGGGATTCTACGGGGCACAATAATAAAAATATGGGGACAATAGGGGCACAACAATAACAATAAGGGATACAATGACAGTAGTAATGGGGGAATCACTAGTATTATAGAGACCTAACAGTTGCCCAGTAAAAACTATGTTCATTGTGATTGAATGATTGCATGTGGTTCTATTGTATGTTTTCCCTTCAACAGATTGAGAAGTGTAGGTTTTAATCCCGTACAGAAATTACTTGCATACGAATTCTAAAAAAAACAAAAAATAAACAATAGCGAGAGAAAAACACATCAAACAAATATACACAGAGATTTTCCCGTGGATCCCAAAACCGAGACTACCAGATTGATTTTTCATTATCTTCCTTTCAGTGTTACAATACATATATATACATGCTGAAGCATCCAATACCATGGACCGAAAATCATCGTGCCCAAAACCATGTGCGAAAACCATGCAAAAAACCATGGGTCCAAAAACATTTTCCTCGGGTGCTTCCCCGTATCCCGTAGAGGGGGGCTAATTGCCCCCCTCAAACCCCTTGTACAAGGGGGGCTTCCGCCCCCCTGTGACCCCCCTGCTGCGCATCACCACAACAACGGGGGGGCTAGTCTTGGAAAGAATATAATACAACACAACAAGAAGAAGAAATTTGTGTCTATTGATTTCGGTCTGAATTCATTAGCAACTGCAAATTTATAGTTATTTCTACATGGTATCATAGGTATTGAATACTACATAGAAACCAATTTCCATATCTTCTCTCAGAAAAATTTCGATTTGCAGAGTTCTTGGAGCAGACTTTCTTCAATGCATGAACAATTTATTTCAACGGATTGAGGCTTGAATATGAATTAGAGGTAACCTTCAATTTTTTTCTTGGAAAGACAAGATGGAAGTTTCCCTGGATGAAAATGGATTATGGGAATACAAACAAACTAATATTCCAAAACCAAAAACATCAAATGCACAATAACTTGTTTAATGGAAGAAACACATAGCAAAATCCATGAGGCTTATTCTAGAGGGTGTGAGAGATCATGTGTTTTCGAACTTTCATGGAAAGGAGACTCCAATCGTAATATGGAAAACTCTCATAGAATTATTCTAGAGAAAAAGTGATGCCAGGAAATTGGCATTGAGAGACAAACTCAAGAGAATTAAAATGCATAAAAATGAAACCATTCCTAAGTACATATCTAGATTCACTCAGGTTAGAGATGAACTTGGAGGAGTAAGAGAAAATGTGCAATCATCTAAACTTGTGAGCTTAACACTCCTTGGTCTTCTGAAATCCTGGCACAACTATCAGGATTCAGTTAATGGAAGAGACAAGCTACCAGATTGGGAGATATTTTGGTATGATTTGATGCAGGAGCAGATTAGAAGAAACACTACAGATGGTGTTAGATCAAAAACCGAGGAGGAAGAAAATTTTTCTCTACCAATCAAAGGAAAGAAAGCCAAGGGAAAAAAGGATCAAGGAAAGGAAAAATCCAGCCATAACCATGGCAAGAAGAAATATCTCAGTAAAATTAAATGTTTTCACTACCATGAATTTGGACATTATGCAACCAAGTGTCCACACAAGAAATCTGAGAAGAAGCCTGTAGGAGGAGTAGGAGGTGATGTTCTCACATCAAAATTTGAGCTGGATTTCACCGTCATTGCATGCATGGAAAGTACTGTATGAGCCAATTTAAGACACTTAGATTTTGGTGCTTCATTTCATATGATAGGAAGTAAGAAGTTGTTCAACATCTTGGAGGAGAAGGATCTACAAATACACATAGAACTTGGAGATGATGGTAGGTACAGTACTAAAGGGATTAGCACTGTCACCTTTAAGAGGGATTTAGACTCTCATATTCACCTAAAGAATGTAATGTATGAGCTTGGTCTGAAGAAAAAATTAGTTTTTGTAGTTGTACTTTAATACTGTGGATATGATGTGGTGTAGAGTAAGGGGAAATATTATCTAAAGCATGAAAAGTAAAACAAATTGGTGTTCAAGTTAAAAATATCTACAAGCTAGAGGTGGATGCATGTGATGCATTAAGTAACAAAGAAAAACATGTTCAGGGCTATAATAGGTCATTTTTTCACCCCTTCTCAAATGGCGTGAAAATTAGATCATTCAACATCCTTGACACCTTGCAATCATCCCTTTGCAAATCCCTAAGCATTATGTCTCTAAAAGGTCAAATAATTTTGGGTTTATCAGCTTAATTTTTTATTTTTTTCGGACCCATTGCACCCTGCCTATAATGCAACCTACATTATTGCATGTTGCATAACTGAGCAATTGTGTTGGCCATCACAGGTTGCCTTTGCTATAGGTGCGATGGTTCTAGAATTTTGGCAAAATAAATAAATACGAAAATTCTCTTTACAAAAGCTTCTAAGGTGATTTTAACCATTTAATATTGATTGAGATCTCAAATTCCTATCCTATAGGTCTTATCTCTTATCCCTAGAGCTTATCCTCCCTCATATGTTTATCATATTCCTAGATTGGTAAAACCCAAACTATCCTATTTACCCTATAAATTCACTACCTCCCATAGAGTCTAGGTTGGATTTTGGAGACTCTTGGATAAGCCATGATGCTGCTAATTTTTACATAATGATCCATTACCATCCTTGAGTTGTGATTGAATGCTTGCTTTGTGGCTAAAGAAGGACAAGTTTTGTGGGAGACATCTACATTGTCAGGAACTACAAAAGGTTTGTAATCTTCTCCTACATTTCATTAATACAAAAAGCTTTATTTTCCTATACTTTTTCTTATTTGATGCATACGTATTTCAATGCCTTCTTGACTCAATGATTAGATAAATTAGTTTATTCTATGTATGTATTTTAGTTCTCTTACTTGTTGTAATTGTCTTACAAGTTCCATTTATAGTAATTAGAGATGGAAATAAAGTTTACAAGCCAAGAGACAAGAAGGACTTGCGTTGGACTCCAGGTAGGCCTTTCCTCCATTTTTAATTTCTCTAAGGAAAACATTGGCCTTTTTTATTTTTGTTTTTTCTAGATCAGACCACTAGATCTAAGGGATTCACTTCTATCCGTAGAAGAGAATTTGCTACCAAAAAACTTGGAAACTTCACTGGGGAACGAGATGTTCCTATAGTGGTTTCCTTAGCTTAGTCATTTTATACCTTTCAATTCGAATTAAATTTACTTTTTTGCAGAGTAATTAGTCTTGGGAAAACATTAGTCCGAGTTTGGTAGGGTTTTTGTTACTCTTTTTTAACAAAATTAGCCCCAACGCACTTTCTAGTTTGAGACAGAGCGACCCAACGCACCTGCCTCTCTCTATAAGTGCGATGCATCACTCTGATTTATTCATCTAGATTGTGATGGTTACTATAGGATGCAAAAATTGCATTTTTATGCCTTGCTCTGAGTTTTGAGTTGATCCACTGATTTTTTTTGGGTCTCTGAACTAGTCATTGTCTTTGTAAAGTCATCAATGTATTTACATTTTGAGATTGTTTACCTTTTGAGGAGAGTTTGTTTAATTTTTCTTTGTTCTTGTCAATTAGGTTTTGTGAACACTTTGGCTTGATTGTTGATCGAATAAAAAGAATTTTCATATTACAATTGCAACGTGTGTGAGTTCTTTTGGTCAATGATCTAACTTCATTTTCGTTTTCATTGCATTTTAAAAAAGAAAAGAAAAATATCAATTTTTTACATTGCATATAGAGTTTTGAATTGCATTGGAATAGTACATTGAAAGATCTGATTAGGAAGCCCTTGTTTTCTGTGTCAATGTTTGTTTCTTCCTTCTCATAGATAAATCTTCATCAAAATGAAAGAGTTATTTTCATCATGCTAGTTGCATCATAGGAAGTTCAAGTGAATTCATACTCTGAGCCTTCAAATCAAAACTTAATTGAAGATCAACTTTAAAATTTATTCAATTAACCTAAGGAGAATTTGGAACATTAACGACACACATAGAGGTCTAGTCTAGAGATTTGTTCCAACATTGTTAAATGTAGGATCTGTCATTATTTTTCTTTGTTACAATATGGGGCAATCGATATTCCATGTACGTAAGTTTATTAGATCCTTCTCCACGTACCTTCAGGTATATCGCATGGAACTCCCTATATGAAAAGTATATCAGAATACTTGCTATCATACAGGACACATTCGACAACACTACCACATACTATGCTTCCACATACCTCTAAGTATATTTTCAAAGTCCCCTTTAGGTTGCTATCCTGCCATAGGGAACTGATTTAGATGCCTAATTTAATATGATATATCGAACACAAAATTCGAGGATATTTTGTGCATGTAGTAGAAATGGTATATTTCACTTCACATTTACTTGGTAAACCCTTTTGGCTAGTCACACTTTTGATTTATCTGTGTTGTTAATTTCTAAAATTAATTAACCCATCATGAAGAACACCCTCAACAAACTTGTCATTCACATGGAATGAAAATATTTCTTCCTATGCCTCCAGAAGCAACACATGGTCATCATAAGAATAAGAAAATGCAAACTACCACAACTAGTACTTCGGAAGCTACCCCTTCTGGAACCACATATGAAGTTAATCAACAAGAATCATCACTTCCCATAAGTAATGAGCCCGAAATTATATCCTTACCAACTGGTGAGTCTAACACAGTTGAAACTGAAGCCCTTGAAACATTAGAACCTGAGGTCATTGAACCCGAATTTCTAGATTTAGATACCTTACAACCTTAGGTTATACCACCTAAATAAACTTGAATAACTAAACCAGTTACTTCAATAACTTCTTCTTCTCTTCCTCTTGCTTCGTCTCAACCACGACCTGTAAATCCCAGTACTGACGGGGAACAATTTCTAATTGATTCTCTTTTGAGTATTGAGGAAATTAAGTATGGGGGATTTACGCAGTGCATTATATTAGATATCATTTTTGGGATTCAACTGCGTTAAGTAAGTCATTCAAACGTATCACCATTTCCATGAGAGGTAGTCGTAACCGACTAATTTCTCATGATTTTTGAATAGTTCACTTAGCACTCATTGCATCGGGTGATGCTCACAGGGGTGAAGAAGTGGGATTGAAACTAGTGAAATGTGGAGAACGAATCACATAGCATCAATCATCACTTCCGGGGCTTGCACCCGGTAACCAGGACTTCCCAGGAGGTCACCCATCCCAGAACTCCTCTGGCTCAAGCGCGCTTAACTGTGGAGTTTTTCCCCACAATCAAGCCCACTTAGCTTGCTACCCCATTTGCAAAACCTTAGCAAGTATTGTGCCTCATGAACCATTCAAGGATTGATTCTCTTTTGAGTATTGAGGAAATTACTGAAGAAGAGTCTCGACATTCATCTCCCATCCATTTAAGAGGGACTCCTCTTTATCAAGCTCATGATTTTCTTACCCCTCATACTCAAACACAAGCTCTTTCCTATTACATTCCTTGTTTCAATTCACCTTTGAACCTCCATCGACAAACTACTTTGAGAAGTTTAACCATGACTGAGTCAAAAATGGTCTCTGAAAATGTGTCTGCTATCATGAGTGAATCGACTGAAGTTGAAGCAACCTCTATGTTTGTAGCTTCACCATAAACTCATATATATGGTGGTCCATCAGTGCCACCTAGCTACCAGTCTTTGTTTGGAACCTTTTCTGGTGCGTCGACTAGTCCATGGACTTCTCCTTTATTATATTCATCAGGAATACTATTTGGTCCCTCTTTGACGAGCACCTCACAACCTATCCCATATATTGCGCCATAACCTTATTTGAAGCAGCAATATGTCCCATTTCTTAATGGATTAGGACATCTACAATAACCTACTCAATCCTATACTATGTACCCTCCTCCTAGGGGGTAGTTGCCTCCATACACTCTTTATCCTCGAGCAAAGAGACAACCTATTATTGGAATGTTCCCATCTATTGATCGAATTATACAATTTGGTGCTCCATCCTATTTTATTTCTTTTCCTACAGGTCCTCCATTTCCAGGAATGGCTGCTAATCCTTAGCATCCTACATTTCCCGTTCAACCCGATTTCATTTTAAATAAAATCTTGACTTCTCAACCTATACCAGCTACACCTCATGTTTCTACTTTTCAATCTATTAAATCCATACATAAACCTAACCATTTACACCACAAGTGAGTTAACATGTTCATGATGTATCCAAAATACAACCTACTCTAACGGTATTTAGAATTCCTCAAATTCCATCTACCCATCCTCTTCAGGATGTATTACAAACTCCACCTCTTGGTCATTCCATACCTCAGATGCAAGTAAACCAACCTGTGCATGGCATGACACAGGTACCAACCAGTCAACCCAATATTGGAATGATGCAAAATCCATCCAAGCAACCATTCCAAGGCATTCCACAAATGCCTATTGGTCAATCTACCATTTCGCGAATACCTCATTAAGGCCAATACTCCAAACTCAGCCTTTCCAACCTTATCATGGTTTTCATGGAACTAGGAAACATGGTTACAATTATTATAGTCATTAGAATCCTCCTTATCTTGGAATACAAATACTAATTGCTCAACCCATTTTGTCATACCCAAGATACCCTCCACCACATGTTAACCTTTATCCACAAGGTCAACCTTCATAGATGGACTTTAATAGATAATTTCCATTTGTTGCAACACTTAAGTTACCAAACTTATCCTGGCTAACAAATGATCCCATTTTTCATTCTCCTTGGTGGCTGACTATTCCTACCAAATTTCCGAGTGACATTCCAAAATTTAACAGAAATCTTGGAGAAGACCTATCCACTCATGTTATGACCTATCATTTATGGTGTTCATCCAACTCCTTGAATGATTATTCTATTCATTTATGGATTTTCCAGAGAACTCTTACTGGTATGAAAACTAAGTGGTATGTTGAATTACCATGAGCTTCATTCAACAACTTCAATTCCTTGGAAACCATGTTTCTAACCCATTTCTAATTTCCCATCCATTATGAAACTGGAACTGAGATTTTGACCTCCTTGAAGTAGTCTGACTCCACCCATATATCCAATCATATTCATGAGTGGAGGCGCTGACATTGATTGGTTAAAACTTACATTCTCGATTAGTTATTGGCAGAGTGATTTGTCAAATCCCTCTTGTCTACTATAACTGAAGATGTTTCCAAAGGCAGAGTTGTTACTAAAGAGAAAGTCATTACTCATGCTCAATATCTAGATTTTATTTATACTCAATCTGACATGCTCTATGACAAGATACCAAATGCTCCACAACCTCAACATACTATTCCACCTGCTCTTCCCTCGAAGGAATCACACACTGCTGATGGCGTGCTTGGTTTCGCGGCAAGAAAATCTTCTAATCAAACTAATTCGAAATATGCTCCCAATGTAATCAATCAAAACCCTCCCAATTGTGCTTTTGTGAGTACTTCTGAGATAAATTTTGTTCAATCTAATAAAGAAAAACTCAACAACCTAGAAGTAAGAAAAAGAGTAAAGGAAAGAATAAACTAGATAACCCTCCACAGGAAAAGCAAAAGAATCAGTCTCCACATGAGAAGTGAAATCCTCGTTATCCATGTCTTATCTGTGATGACAAACATTTCACAAAGGATTTTCCACATTGTGTAGAGATCAATAGATTTTTAAAATCTACATCTACTGCACTTTCCATTTTGACCAACCTTTTACCAAATCAAGAGACAAATGTAGTTTCTCAAAACCCATCATCCTCTTCCCATGTGATGATGTTATCTGTTATTAACAATAAAATTGGTGTCATGGTGGCTACAAGGAATAAGGACAATGGAATTTTGAATCCTTCAAATTTAAAGGCTAACGATTGACCTTCCAGCTCAACTGAACCTACCACTGGCCCTCTCTAGATAGAGAAACCGACTACTGAATTGACTATCAAACCTCCTAAAGGGATGATTCATAAGTTGAAATTTAATCCTAGTGTGAGAGCTACACAAAATTGTAACATAATTGAGGATTTAGTTCAAACTCCTTCAGCTATGTCAGCACTCGAGGTGTTGCAAATTTGTCCTACCCAAAATAAATCTTTACTACCAGTGATTAGAGGAGTATACCCTTTTGATTTGAATATTACTGTATTTAATCACAAGAACCATACTCCTAAACTTCCACCTCAACTGGATTGCATAATGCAAGTTGTTGTTAGAATTAAAACTATCCACCACATGATCGTAGATGAAGGTGATTCAACTTACATCATGTCGCCTTCGTGTTGGAAAGCCACTAGTTCTCCACAACTTAATCAATCATTGTCCACTCTCAAAGATTTTGATGGGAGAGGATTTAAAAGTTATGAGATCCTTAATTCATTACAAGTAGAATTGGCTAGCAAAATAATCTTAGTAGAGATCGAAATGATTGACGAACCTTTGGATTATAACCTCGTGCTAGTACGAACATGGGTTTATGCCATGGAAGTTGTCATATCAACCTATTTTAGGATGATTTTTTTCCCTCACCGGGGGGGCATCATGACCATCGATCAACTTGCCTTTTTTTCCATTGATTCCAAAATTACAAGGAGTATTCCACTTGTAGTTGAATCTCCGCAACCTTTTCAACATGTTGGGATAGGATTTCCTTAAGATTCATCCTTAATGGGAATTTTCACTCTCCCTCCTAAAATTTCATCTTCTACTATTCCAACTGATCCCTGGATAGTACCTAAAATCTATAACATTTACTCATTTAGCGATCATACGCTACTCAGTCCCATTAAGCTAGAGTATGAAGCTATTTACTCGGCCTATTCGAAAAATCCTAATACTGGTGCCTTAGTATTTTGGGTTGATAATTCCCAAGATTTAGGTTTGCATTCTAACCCTTTCGATGACATAGTTTTAATCGATGAAATCATCATGGAGATCATGATGCCAGATGAAACTCCATGGGACAATAATCATCATCGATCCTCATTGCCTAAAATTATTGAGAATAATATTGAAGAGTATTATTCACCCAACATTACTAAGTCATTTCAGTGTTTTATCTATGTTTATGAAGTGAATTCTGAGAATAATTTAGCAAATATTTAGGAGGCCATACCCCTCTATATTTCCATCAAACCTGGATTTGTTGAAAATGTCCATATTGGTGCATCTTGTTATCTTGATGAGATTTGGATTTACAAGAACCTTTTTCAAGAATTTTGTTACATTTTCTCTTGGACATACAAATACATGTTGGGCATAGATCCAAACATTGTGGTGCACAAGATTAAAACCTACCCAGATGCTAAATATGTTCGGCAATGTTTACATCCTGTTCACCTGAAGAAAGCTACTGCCATAAAAATAGAGGTTGAAAATTTTTTGCGTGCTAGTTTTATCTATTTTATTTCTCTAAATTATTGGGTTTCGAATATTTTTCCCATTATGAAGAAACATGGTATAATCAAAGTATGTGTTGATTATTGGGATATCAATTGAGCTTGTCCCAAGGATAACTATCTGACACCTCTTATCAATGAAATCATTGACGATTGTGCCAGAAATTAATTTTTTTCTTTATGGATGATTTCTCCGGTTACAATCAGATCAAACATCTTCCCATCAGACCGACATAAGACTACCTTCATTTTTCCATGGGGTGCATTTTCCTATCACAAACTTCCTTTTGGTCTAAATAACAGTGGTGCAACCTTTCAAAGGGCAATGAATTATGATTTCCTCAATATTAATCATATAGCACAACCCTATTTGGTGATTTACTTGCCCACTCTAAATTTCTTGAAGATCATCCAATGCATCTCAGAGTGATCTTCCTACACTGTCGACATTATAATATAAGGGTAAATATGAAAAAATGTCTGTTTCATGTCCAATCTAGTCGACTTCTAGGATTTGTAGTGTCCAAGAATGGGATCCATGTCGATCATATGAAAGTCTAGGAAACCGTTGATTTTCCTACTCCCTCTTCACTTGTTCAATTACAACTCCTTCAAGGGAAGGCTAACTTTCTATGGAGATTTGTTCCTAACTACACAAAACTTACAAAAGGATATACTCACCTATTGGAAAAGGGGTTCCTTTCCATTGGGATCACATTGCTCAAAAAGATTTTGATTCTTTGAAAGATGTGTTAGCTCAAGCATGTTTGTTATACCCCCCTGATTATCAACAAGACTATTTCCTCTATTTAGCTGTGACAGTTACCACAATCATGATGGTTTTAGTACAAGAATATGGCATAGGAGACAAACACCACATATATTACTTGAGATGAAACTTGACTGAGTCTAAATCCCAGTATTCACATGTCGAAAAGTTAGCTTTGGTAGTTGTGCAAGCTATCCATAGATTTCGCCACTATATCCTACTTCGAAAGACTACCATAGTTTCTGGTTGCAATCCAATGACTTACATTTTGTCATGTCAATTACTTGGGGGCATGTAACTGAAGTGGAAATTTATCCTCCAAGAGTTTGATTTGGAATTCATTAAATCCAAATTAAAGAAATATTTATTCTTCGCTGAACTGATTTGGGACCTTCACTTCTCTGAGTTAGAATCCACAACTGATGATTCTATTCGAGATTAAAAGTTGTTTCTGATTTATTCATCTGATCCTTGGTATGGAGATATCATCGTTTATATCCAAACCCAAAATTTATGCCTGATACTACTTGTTCTGATCAATGTCGAATTCGATACCAAGCTCACCAATACATCATAATTGGTGACACTCTTTACCGCTGTGGTGTTGACTAGATTTCTTTGCATTGTAATACCCATGAGGAAGCCAAGAAAGCATTAAATGATTGTCATGTTCGAGCATGTGATAAGCACATATCTGTCTATGCGACCACCCATAAAATTTTACGTGTTGGTTATTTCTGATAGACCATTTTTCGAGATTGTATTATGGCAGTCCAAAAATGTCACGCATGTCATATTTTTAATAGGACAGTCTATGCTCCACCTACTCCTATGCATCTAGTTATTGTCGTTGGACCTTATTCCAGATGGGGCATTAAATTTATGACCTATAACCCTTGTTCAACCGAGGGGCATGTCTACATTATCATTGTTGTAGATTATTTTATTAAATGGGCTGAGGCGATGCCTACATTTGAAAATAATAGTAAAATTTCCACATTGTTCCTTTTCAACCATGTTATTACGAGATTTAGTGTGCCTCAAGCCATCGTTATAGACCATGGAAAACATTTTTGAAATTACATGATTTCTGAATTTACTGCCAAGTTGGGCCTTCAACATCATAAATGAACTCCCTTTTACACACAAGCTAATGGGAAATTAAAATCCATTAGCAAGGTT
Source organism: Pinus tabuliformis (assembly GCA_031772625.1). NCBI lineage: Eukaryota > Viridiplantae > Streptophyta > Pinopsida > Pinales > Pinaceae > Pinus > Pinus tabuliformis. The sequence goes on from CM062806.1 coordinate 930,488,290, forward strand.
TTGAAAACAATCCTCCAACTGATGGTAGGGATTCATAAGAAGAATTAGCAAACCATTATTTTTTTTGCTTTATGGGCACACTGAACATATGTCTGAACAAGACTGGATTTCAATTGGTGTATGGTCTAGAAGTAGTTCTCTCGATTGAATGTGAGATTTCATCCTTAAAACTAGCCATCAAACTTCTTCATGCAACTTGCGCAGATGAAGAATGTTTTTTGCACCTAACTCGCCTAGATGAGACCCGACGCGATGTTGCAATGGAAAATAAGGGTCACAAAAAATGTGTTAAAGAATAATTTGACCAGAATGTTAAACCTCATGTCTTCTTGAAAGGAAACCTAGTCCTTTTATATGACCAGGAAGCTGACAAAATAGGAGTTGGGAAGTTAGAACCATTACGGTTAGGTTTGTATATAGTCAAGCATGTACTATCGAAAGGGGAATATGAGTTGGTTGAATTTGATGAAATTCCTTTGGCGCAACCCCGAAATGGGTTCTACCTAAAAAAATATTATGCTTAAGATTTATTCTGCATAGTTGTTGTGTACATACTGTATAGATTTGTTAGTATATTTATAGAGTGGTTTTCTATAGTTTTCTACTGCCTCTACTCATCTTGAATTTCATTTGATTTGCAGATGTTGGTGTTCCCTCGATTTTATGTTGGCTATGCTGATGGCGCTAGTCATACTACTGAAAAGTGTTCTTCCACAGCGTGGGAAATCTATGCTCTCGAGGACGAGTTAGTGAGTCTACAAGGGATTTCTATCAGTCGCTCGACTAATAACATTGTTGAGTATAGTGCACCGATCAAATTGTTATCTAATGCTATTTCCGATGGTATTTTCCATTTAGTTGTCAAAATCGATTCAAAACTTATGGTACAACATTGAAACAATGTATTCAGTCAGAAGTCCAACTTTGTTATGCATGTTTTTAAGGGTTTGCCTCTTCGATGACATTTTTACTACCTCCAATATCATGTTCATAAGAGTCTTAATACACTAAAAAATTCATGAGTGAATTATGTATTGGAGAAACATTTGCAACAGATGTAAATACATAAACCATAATCATATATTGTGCAAGAGAGTAGAATAAAAATAGAAGACATCCATAGATAAAAAACTGTATATAATGTTTGGTTTTACAAAATTGTCTCTGATGTCAAAAAATTATGTACTACAGAGCAATGGAATGCATAAAATATCGCAGAAATAAAAACACATAAAACACATAAAACAAGAGAGACACAGATATACATGGTTTACCCAATTTGGGCTACGTCCACGGAGAAACAGCCAGTCCTTCCTTTTATATTATCCAGTAAAATGAAGAGATAAAACCTATAGTAGATCCACTGTAATTCCCTCTTCGCTCTCTCACAATCTCCTCTCTCTTTCTCACTCAGAATACACATCTACATAGCTGCAATAAAACTCCCTCATATATAGTGAGGGGTTGCCTTCTAGGGAAAAAAAACCGTAAATTAAACATAACTTCTACCGTCAAATTTCCACCTAATGAACAACCTAGATTGAATATGAAATTACAACATTTTACAAGGAAATTTTACATTTATTTTTAGCTTCAGGGGCACTGCCCCCGATCCCCCACTAGGGGGGCTCTAAAGAATCGTCGTCACCCCCCCCAGACCCCCCTGGCGGTGCGAATAAACGGGCAGCATTGCCACCACATTATGAAATGGGGTCCAATGCGGCAATACCTCTGAATAAAGAAGATAATCAGGCTCCACACACAACATATGAGACACATATGACGACACGACCTATAATATAAAAACACTTGTAGAGAAAATATGGCTGAGAATCCTCCTAGGCGACCAATCCCTATGATGCTCCCGATAGCATAGAATTTCCCAAGCAACTTTGCAGGGAAAATGACTGATACACTTTGGCACTCTTATGGTGTATTGATACAGACATATGGGGACCTCATTAATCCTTGTGTCTGGTATAATGCGCGTCAAACCCTCAATATGATGCTTGAAATCGATGAGTATCTTCGTAGTGTCGATATCGCCCATCTCATCCTCTATCCCTGTAGCCTCAGCCTGAACAATATGTGGCTATGCTCGTCGATGAATAGGCGACATGCCTACTGGTCGCATAAGTCCAAAATTTGCATGTAAAAAAACCAATAGTTAGTCTTTGATACATAAAAAACATAAAAAAAAATTGTAAAATCCAAAACACCAAAAAATTCAAAATGACTTTGTTTTACCTGCATCACCCCATTGCTCGCCTTCAGGTAAGACAAGCTCTGAGTCTCCGCAGAAATCAACTCCTGCATATGGGTAATCCTAAATCATAATTGGGTACCTTCGCAACCATCTGAGGAAAGTAGGGGTAAAACTCATCGTAGGTGTTCCCCCATGATGAGACATTAGATCTACCCATTGCCTCATATGAGGCACTCCAGGTCCCGAAAACTCACAAGATTTCCACCGAGGATGAAGTAATGGTATCCTCTCTAAGGAAAAGGATACTCCAATAAAACCATATCAAAATTTCTTTAGTCGTCCTGTCATTTTCTGATTAAGTTGTTCCTTCAAGTTGGCTAGAACCCGTTCACACCAATTAAATATTGTTGGCTCCAAGAAATTTAAGGCGTATTGCATCTGGCCCTTTGTGGCTAAGTGTAAAGAAACACTACTAGCCAACTGGGTAATGATGAAAAGGATTTTCCTGAGAGGAAGACCTACCACATCATTTATCTCATGCTTCGCATCCTTGGTTATTTCAACATGAGGTTAACAATGAACAACAACATAATCCTTCATTTTCTCCCCACCTCTCCTGAATACAAATAACAAAGTGGGAGTTCCTCTCCGTAATAGCCATGTCAGGAAGTAGATGTCCTTAACATCTATCTTGACCATGTCTACCCCAAACCTGAAGTCCTTTCCTTGTACATCCCAACATCTAACAAAATACTCTAGTAACTATAATTGGGCCCTCATGCCTGGAATCATGAAAAACTTGAGAAGCCCACAGTTTCTCAAATATTGAATTATTGATGGGTCATTGACTCGTTAAGCATGATGAGACCAAACCAATCCTTCTGAGGGTTTATTAAAAATACTCAAAAGAATTCATCCTAAGGATGAAATTATAGATCAAGCATATTTTATCCTCAAGCTTGTCAAAAATAAAGAGGTATTGGCCAAAAATGGCTGGGAAATTGAGAAAATAGGACATTTACCTATTAATGGTAGTGAGTCTCTCTTGAACATGAAACTCTTTCACTTCATCTCCGTGATTGCTTTGGGTTGGGGAATCCACTTTCCTCACTATTGATCACACCTTCATCATGGATCTTTGAGTCAATTGTGCCAAATCCATTCAATATCGCTGATATGTTCAAGAGAAAGTCCACCCTTAGCTAAGATTTTCTACAATACCTTAAGCATTACTTCATGTCTACCTCTCTTGAACCAACTTTGAATCATTCAATTCTGTCTCAAATCTTGATACCCATTTCGTGTTGTTGATGGGGGATACATTAAGGCCCTCCTATGATGGGTAACTTTCTATCGACATCAACACATTATTTAGGAATTTGACTTAGAAACTCCCTTTAGTGCCTTTGAAATTGCATACCTCAATGGAAAGTTTCCTTGATTTCAGCTATAGGTTCTCATTAATGGCCTTGGACTGGAAGATTCTGTGTGGTGTTCGACTTCAACTCATTTATTCATACTTCATGGATTGTACTATAGTACCTTGAGGGCCATTATCATTCTTAGTGGTTCCTCTTGCATCTATTAGCTACTTATATCTTTGGATGGTAATAATATGGTGTCTACCATGTTCGAATCCAATTCCTTCATTCACATGGTTAGACTTGTACTATCGAGTGATGAGGTAGAAGACCGTGGATCTAGTTTCATCTATCCAGGCTGTGATTTATGGATTCATACCAGATCAAAAAGTATGATGGCTATGATCATTTAGGAATTCATCCAAGCATGGTTCCACCTTTTGTTATCAGTGGGCAGGACTTTGGTTATTGTACATGTAATATTGGATTATGTGCTGAGTATGGGTATGCATACCTCAATAATGATATCATGATGATTATGTATTGTAATCGATGTTGATATCAACCAACCTTTTCTTGATCCAAACTTATCACAAAGTAAACCACTTCAATCCTCAACCACTGCTTCTGAATTTGTACTTTAGGGAGCAATCTATTACAGGACATTTTGTCACACCTGCTCAAATGGTCTGGAAACTAGATCAATCAATATCCTTGAAACCTTGCAATCATGCCTTTGCAAATCCCTAAGCATTATCTTTCCAAAAGGTCCAAGAATTTTGGGTTTATCAGCTTAAAAACCTATTTTTGGACCCATTGCACCTTCTCTATTGTGCAACCTGGACTATTGCATGTTTCACAACTGAGAAACTGCGTTGAGCTTCACAGGTTGCCTTTGCTACAGGTGTGATGGGTCTAGAATTTCGGGAAAAATAAAAAATAATTACAAAACTTCTCTTTCCAGAAGCTTCTAAGGTGTTTTTAACCATTTTATATTGATTGATATACCAAACTCCTATCCTAGAGGTCTTATCTCTTATCCCTGTAGTTTTTCCTCCCTCATATGTGGATTGAAGTCCTAGATTGGTAAAACCAAAACTACCTTATTTACCCTATAAATTCACTACCACCCATAGAGTCTAGGTTGGATTTTGGAGACTCTTAGCATGCCCTAATGCTGCTACTTTTTACCTAAGGATCCATTACCATCCTTGAGTTATGATTCAAGGCTTGCTTTGTAGCTAAGGAAGGACACATTTGGTGGGAGACATCTACATTGTCAAGAAATACAAAAGGGTTGTAATCTTCTCCTACATTCCATTAATACAAAAATATATTTTTCCTATACTTGTGTTTATTTGATGCATATGTATTTCAATGCCTTCTTGACTCATTTATTAGAGAAGTTAGTTTATGTTATATATGTATTGTAGTTCTCTTGCTTGTTTTAATTGTCTTGTAGGTTTCGTTTATAGTAATTGTAGTTGGAATTAATGTTTACAATCCAAGAGAAGAAGAGGACTTGCATTGGAATCTAGGTAGAAATTTACCCCATTTTCTAATTTATCTAAGGAAAACATTGGCCTTTTTGGTTTTTGTTATTTCTAGATCAGACCACTAGAACTAGGGGATTCAATTTTATCCACAAAAGAGAATTTTCCATCAAACAAGGGCCGAGATGTTGGAGAGCTCTGGCGTAGGCGCATGGGACACCTACACCATGGAGCTTTGAAAATAATGCAACAGATTACCATTGGATTTCCAAAATTCACCCTTGATCAACATGATGTGCGCAAGGGATGCACTGTTGGAAAATATGTCAAATCCTCCTTCCAACGACGAGATAACAGAGTTAGAGCCATATTCGAGAGATTTCACTCAGATGTGTGTGGACCCTTTTCTATAGTCGTAGTTGCAAAGCACATGTATTATGTGATAATGGAGAAGAGTATGTGTCTAATGCCTTCAAAGAATTATGTTCCAAGGAGGGTATTACAAGGGAGTTGAATGCACCTCACAACCCATAAAAAAATGGGGTGGCAAAGAGGAAAAATAGAAGCATTGTAGGGGTTGCAAGAAAAAAATTTCATGATCAAGGATTGCCACTATACATGTAGGAAGAAGCATACAATACAACTATTTATTCGTAGAACAAGAACCCTAAAAATATTCTAAAATGATCACACCTGAAGAGGATTTCTCTAGGAGGAATCTAAATGTCTCCCACTTTTGTATTTTTAGATTCATGGTCTATTGTCATGTCTCCAAATATAGTAGGAAAAAGTTGGAGCCTAATGTAGAGAGGGGGATATTATTAGGATACATAGAGACACCTCCGATTTACTGGGTGTATATGCCTTCAATCACGATGAAAGTTATGAGGAAAGATATTAGATTTGATGAAGAGAAGTCATTAGAAGCTCTCTAGAGCGAGAGATGAATATTCTACCAGAGGATGAGCTTATAACTATAAAGGAGGAGCCCCAGTCAGATATACAAGATGTCATGGAGAAACCATGTGTGGAGGAGCAAAGAGCAGGTAAAGTGGAGGCACCCACTCACACATAGCCTTCTAGATAAGGTAGGAAGAGAACCAGGGAGGCGGAGAGATTGGTGCAAGATTCTCGGGAGCATGCCGAAGCTCCTAACTCCTTGTGCAAACAGAGGAGATCACCAAACAAATATACCGAATATATGGCACTCATGACAGAATTGATTGATTATGAGCCTTCTTCATTTGAGGAAGAAGTTTCCCAACATGTGTGGGTAGATTCCATTGTGGAGGAGTATGAATCCATCATGAAGAATGATGCTTGGGAGGTTGTGCCTAAAACTGAGGGACAATGTGTTATTGGCTCCAGATGGGTGTATAAAGTGAAACATGCAGTTGATGGAAGTGTAGAGAAGTACAAGACCAAATTTGTGGCTAAAGGCTTCTCACAGGTAGAGGGAGTTAATTATGAGGATAATTTTTCCTCTATGGAAATATACTCATCTGTCAACACCATATTTGCATTGTCAATATAGATGGGGTGGAAGATCCACAAATGAATGTTAAGACTACCTTCCTGAATGGAGTGGTTAAGGAAGAGATCTACATTGAGTAGCCTGAGGGATTAGAGACATTTGGCAGGGAGACACATGTGTGTAGACTCAAGATATTCCTTTATGGTCACATGAAGGCACCCTGTGCTTAGAACACTCACATAGATTCCTATCTTAGTGGATTGGTCTTCACTAAGAGTGAACAAAATGACATTCTCTACTATATTTTGGTAGATGGCAGACTTCTCATCTTATTCATGTATGTAGATGAATTGATACTGATAGGAGATGAGAGTATGATCTAGTCTTGTAAGGAGGGACTTCAAAGAGAGTTCGAGATGAAGGATATGGGATTGATGCACTACTTCCTTGGTTTGGAGTTGTGGCAGGGAGATGGAGAGATATTTGTTGGTAAGGGGAAGTACACCTCTGAAATCCTTTAGAAATTCCATATGCAAGACTACAAGCACATAGACACTCCTCTAGCTACTAACTAGAGGAAAGAGTATGATTCTATAGGATAGGAAGTAGATGGCACTATCTACAGAAAATTTGTGGGTTCCTTGATGTACTTGGTGAACACAATGCCTAATATTTGTTTTGAAGTTAATGAACTTATTCAGTGTATCGTGGAGCCTACCAAGCTTCACTGGAAAGTAGAAAAACATGTTCTTAGATACCTCAGAGGCACAATAGATTTTGGTTTATGGTATAGGAGGATTGATGGAGTGAAGCTCCAAGGCTTCACAAATGAAGATTGCATAGAGAGTCCATCAGACATGAAGAGCACATCGAGAACTATCTCTAGGGTTGGGTTAGCAACAATTTGTTGGTACGACAAGAAATAGAGATCTGTAGCACTCAGCTCAGCAGAGGCCGAGTATATGGTTGCTAGTCAAGCAACATGTGAGGCTATTTGGATGAGGGAGATCTTGGTTGGTCTCTGTAGTCAGGGGATGAAGGCTACATTCCACTGTGATAATCAGAGTTGTATAAAAATCTCTGAAAATGTCGTGTTTCATGTTAGGTCCAAGCATATAGACATCATCACATAAGAGATTGTGTGAAAAGGAGGATCATCACGTTACAATACATTTCTACAAAGGAGCAAGATGCAGACATTTTAACAAAGACTTTTTCAAGAGGCAAGTCCAAGTTCCATAGGAGAAATATTGGGGTGGTTAATAAGCCTTTTATTGTTAGGAGAGAGTGTTAAATTGTAGCAAGAAAAGGCTTCATTTGACTTCTGCCTTAGTCAAATGGAGAAATTTAAAGTTCCACATCAGTAGGATGACTTGAGTTGTAGTTAGCAGGGGTGACATGGAAAAATCACTTAGTTATATTAGTTAATTTGAGTTTGTAGGCTAGAAGTAGAGTTGTGCATGAGTTGATTTCTAAATATAGCAATCCAGTGGAGTTATTGTTAGTTACCCTTAGTTATATGAGCTCTAGTCATGAATAGAGTCAGTGGGAGTTTAGTTGAGTAGTAGTAACTGTTGTTAATTCACTAATCTCTCAATAAACTCGTCAATTTACTAAAAATAGCCTTAGTCATGCATGGAATTCGAATTTCCTAGTTGAGGTGGAGGAAAAGGAACATTGTAATTGTCAATTGTATACTAGTTGAGTGTACAGGTTTTGCATTGGAGTAGGTGATCAATTCCTTCAAGATTTGCGCAAGGAAATAGGGAATTTCCCTATATTTTAGGAGCTAATTTCCTCAAGGATTGTGTAAGGAAATAGGAGGAAGGTTGAGGCCTATTTTCGATAAGTTTTGGTCAGAGTAGGAGATTAGTATTTCAATGCAGGTGTAGCTTCAAGGATTAAAGCAGTCATTATAATAGATCCATATTCTCATTTGATATAATACGAACAGAGGAGGAGTTTTTACTAGTTGGGTTATAAGTAAAAAATATCATCATTGTGATCGAATGATTGCATGTGTTTCTATTGTATGTTTTTCCTTCCACAAATTGAGCGGAAGAAATTTGTGTCTATTGATTTCACTCTGAATTCATTAGTAACTGTAAATTTCAAGTTATTTCTATAGATGGAGGGAGGGAAAATTAGAGAAATAGAAGAAGGGGAAGGGAGGAGGGGATGGAATGAGAGAGAGGGAGAGAGGTAGTGACATGGATAGGGAGACACACAGAGAGAGAAGGAGATAGGGAGGGAGATAGAAATAGAGCTAGAGTGAGAAGAGAGGGGGAGAGAGGCGAGGGAGAATGAGAATGGGGGGCGAGTTAGGGGGAGAGAGAGAGAAAGAGAGAGAGGGTTGTTGTGAAGGAGGGATTGATAGAGCGAGGAAGGGATAGAGAAAGAGAGGAAGAAGGAGAGAGAGAGAGAGAGAGAGAGAGAGAGAGAGAGAGAGAGAGAGGTGGTAGTTAGGGAGGGGGGAAGATAAAGGGAGAGGAAGGGAGATAAACACATAGTTGGAGAGAGAGAGAGTTATGAACACAAATATATAATTAAAAAATAACTAGTATAATGAAAGGACATATATATTCATGAAATGACATCTTGCCTAGGTATATATATAAGGTGCTCATGTATTCTATCATATCATTCTCTCACACATTATTTAATATATTATTACTCATAAATGAATTTCTTTATTATCTTCCCAATATTTTGTATTCTTTATTTTTGAGCCATATTGGGTTATTAAATTTGATATTAGAGTTGAGATTTTGATCTTGACCTTTCAAATCACTCTTGTCAGAGCCATTATAACTTGGATTTTAGCCATATATATTTCTATTTTTAGGTTATGTATGGATGAATAATATCATTTGCGGGAACCACTACATTTATGGAATCGCTCTAAAATTTGTGGTAGTGATACTCTAATGTAGACTATACTTTGCGGCCTCAGTGGTCTCTATGGTGCGACATATATAAATATCTCCATTGATACATATTTATGGGATGAGGCTAGTATATTGGTCTCACCTCGTGATCCCTTCAGTGATACATATTCAAGTCTTCTTTCAAGAACCTATGCGGTTGTGAAATATCTCTAAAATTTGTGGTTTGTCGAGGAGAAATCTATGTTGTTAGGTGGGTAGTTTCCATAAGGATAACTAAGAGTCCACATATATACAAATCTAAAAACTTGCATATAGTTGAATTTGGCGATGATATGATTCTCACATATAGATAAATTTATGTTTCGCATATATACATATCTGTGACCTCACATATGGTTGAATTCGATGATAATACTCAATGATCTGCAACCTTGCATATAAACAATTCTCACATATATAAGACAATCATATATTTTTATTCGATTTTCTCTATGGATCTTGGTGGGATTTTTTCTGCGGTTTTGTATGGTGCAAGCCAGTTGGTCTCCTCAAACATTCTAGGTGCATCAGTTTCTCTCTCTCTCTCTTCCTTTTATTAAATTATATTTGGTAAAATATGAGTACTTCTCCCCATATTTCTAAGCCTACCTCTAGTAGAGGGAGGCCAAGAAAAATTACACTAGAGAGTCTCTATGAACACATTGAGTCCTTAGAACAACGAAGGGAAGAAAGATAAAAGCAATATAAACAAGAATTGTCCAAAATTCTTACAGAACATAAAGTTGAATTATCCACAATGCTTACCAATAACTACAAATCATTAGAAGATAAAATTACAACATTCGAGACTGAAATTCAAAAAATGAAAGATAGGATGCAAGATTTAGAACATGAAAAACAATCAATGACTGAAGAAAATTGCACCTTGAGAGATGAGATTAAAGCTCTACAAGTAAAACTAGATGATAACTCAACCCTAAGCAACACAATGAATCAACTTGATATCAAACCCATAAAATAAGAAATGAACAAATTAATCGAATCAGATCATGAATGAAACAAAATATCAATAAGCCTTTTCATTGATGGTATAAAGAGAAAGACAATGAGGACACATTAGCAATAGTAAAAGAACAATTGGAAACTCACTCACAAATTTAAACAACATATCTAACAGAAGAAAAAAGGGTGGTATTGATGGTGATGGACCCACCAACATGTCAGGGGATCTCCCCGATAAGAAATCCCAACTACACCTCAGTCACATTCTGCAAAAGCCAACTCCATCTTCCTTTGCCACCAAACCTCTACACAGTGACAACCAGTCAAATCACAAGCATACTAATTCCACATAAAAATACTCAAAAGTAAAAAAAATATGATTTCTTCTCATTTCTCTTCAGAAGCAGCTTGAATAAATGCAATTTACCTTTCAGTAGTCAATGGCACCCATCTCAGTAGTTTGTATCTCTTTTCTTGCAAAAGTAGGGTTAGTGGGTAAACTAGGGTTTGCTAGGGTTTGTGTTTCATTTCAGTTTTCAATCTCTTTTTGCAAGTAGAATAGCCCCTATAGAGTTATTTTCCTTTCATCACAGTTAAAGCTTCTTCTGAGAACTCATAGAAGTTGGCTTAAGCTCCTAGCGAACTTGCGCCAGCTGATCAAGTGACAGCTTGCAGTAAGAGCTAGTACTTGTGCATACAGCACCGTCGCTTCCAAGTTTGTTATGAACTACTAGGTTGATAAAAATTAAAGAAGGAAGCCCCAGGAGTTGCAGCATTATTGCTGCAATACTGGAGCCCACCACTCTTTTTGGCGTCGTTGCCAGAGAAGTGTCAGAGTATTTTGTGATTGCTGTTTTTCTTCTATTTTCTACTGCAACATTCTACTAAGTAGTTTATTTCGGCAAAATTAAAGTAGTTGTCTCATTTCAATTCTGCAATTTCAATTCTGCAAAAGTAGATTAGGCATTTCCTACTTTCATTTCCATTCTGCAATTCCATTTCAGCAAGAGTAGATTAGTCATTTCCTGCTTTCATTTCAATTCTGTAATTTCATTTCAGCAAGCGTAGATTAGACATTTCCTACTTTCATTTCAATTCTGTAATTTCATTTCAGCAAGCATAGATTAGGAATTTCCTACTTTCATTTCAATTCTGCAATTTCCATTCCAGCAAAGTAGATTAGTCATTTCCTTGCTTTCATTTCGATTCTGCAATTTCATTTCATCAAGTCCATTTCAGTTAGTTGCAATTTGTTGTTCAATCCATTTCATTTTTGCAGGTACAAGTAGAAAAAACAAAAAAAATAAAAATCACCCAAAAAGATATTTCCTTTCAGGAGTAGAGATAATTTAGAAAAAATGTTTTCCCAACACCCCCACTACTCCACACAGCCAACCTTCTCTATTCTTCGGTGTCGGCAATCAAGAAACACCCTTAGGTAACAGCCAGACATATTTGAAGAACCTATAGGGGAAGAAGAAGAAGAAACCCATTCCTCTGGAGCCAATGGTTGAAAACAGAAATGTTGGGAGCAGTACCTTGTCTTCCAACTCATCTCTTAGAAGTGAATTTGAGAATCGGCTGGAAGATTTCAAGAGCGAGATGAGGTAGATTCTTGCCATGCATATCAAAAGAAAACAAGAGGAAGCAGAGAGGGCTTTGGCCATTTTTTTCCCTAGATGCACCAGGAGGCATCCTAGGAATGAATGCCCATTGAAATCTATAGAGGTTTGTTCAATCTGTGAAGAAAATCATTCCATAGACAAGTGCCCATCCTTGCCCGGACTTAAAGCTATGTACCAAGGGGTTGAAGTAGTCACTGAATAGACCTATTACATAGACCAAAGGAGGCCGCATGGACCTAGACCATATTAGCAGGGGATGTAAGGGACATCTTAGGCATACTACAACCCCAACCAAGTCACTTTTATACCTTCTTGGGGCCCCCCTGCTCATCCTTCCTGGTCCACGCCTCCTCCTTGGTCCTTCACATCTCCATATTATGCCCAACCAGCTGCTCATCCATTTCACCCCTATGCTCAGCCACAACCTTAGTGGAATGCACCTCATCAGGTGTGGAGGCCCCAGTATGACTCTCCTCCCACTCTTTTGCCTCCACCACATGCTCAACCGCAACCATTGCCTCCTACCCTACCAAGGCAACCCCAAATGCCTGCTCAACCGAACCCGAATTTGAATAACAGACAAGCTCAGCAAGTATATAGTGGGGAACCACCATTTCCAAACCCGCACATTGGAGTAGCTCAACCCAATTGCAAAGCTGAGGTACAACACTTCCAAACAACTCCTCTTGAGCTCAATGATATTCACCATAGCTCAGGAAGAGTATTGCAAAAAAGAGATTATATTGATATCATTGAAGGACCACATCCAACAGAAGAAGATGCAAAAGAGAAGATCAAAGAACCATGGGCTGCACTTGATGAAGAGAAGACATCAGAATTAGAGATCGAGAGAGCTCCCTCATGGTTACCATCAAATCCTCCATGTATTCAAGAGAAAAATCAGCAAAAAGAGGAAGATGTGAAGGTCATGATAGAAGAAGACATGAAGAATGGTACAGATCAACAAAAGGACCAAGGACATCACAACTATATTCAAATATGGTTCTAGACAGTCACTAATTTGCAACATCACTCTCTTCCTCAACTATGCTTGATCCCTTCAAAGTCAAATCATTTGGTCTCTGGAATCCGGATACCTGTCAAAGCGTGCATTTCAAGCCTTCGCATCATTTTGTCTATCATCTTGATGTGCACATGGATCCATTGGAACTATTCTTATACTTGAAAATGATTTTTTTTCAAGTAGGGTAGGGTAGAGAAAAAAATGAAAAGAAAAAAATGAAAAATAAGAGAAAAAATAAAAATCTAAGGTGAAAACCTCCTCGGAGGCACCTCAGATTGGCTCGTTGATTAAAAACCTCAATGAGGCGGTCAATGGCTTGGAAAGAAGAGAAAAGAAAAAGAGAATAAGATCCCTAGGTGAAAACCTCCCTTGGAGGCGCCCAGGGCGGGCAATTAGGGTGAAAACCTCCTTGAAGCACCCTAGTTGTTTCCAAAAAAAAAAAGAGAAAAAGAAAAAGAAAAATGAATTTCCAGTTGTATTCCAGGTCTGCAAGAGAACTTCAAGAAGAAGAAGCAGGTGCCAAGAAAGATCTGAAACCAATAACAGCACCTATCCTACCTTCCCTCACCCTTCTCCATCAATCTTGACATTTTTTCCACCTCACTGTGCTTATTTTCTGAAAACTGTGTTTTCTACTGGAGACTCCTGTAGAAATTATAGAGAGTTAGAAATAGATTTTAAAAGCAATTTGGGGAATAGGGAAGTTTCATAAAGGGTTTATAAATCCTCCTGCAGTCTTCAAACCTCTCTTCCATCATTTCCAAGCTTGCATCACACCCCAAGCTCATTTTTCTTACTGTCCAAAAATTGCAGAATGCTCTGATACAAAAATACATAGAGCAGAAATTTGTTTTCTTTCCATAACTTGAAAACCGTGCATCCATTTAAAAAATTATTTCATGGGGAGTTGTATAGGGATGATGGCAACATGCCTAAGCAATTTCAGCCAATTCTAGTGTACAGTTTCCAAGAAATCAACCTCCATCACGTTCAACCATTTTTGCATTTTCTCCATATCCGTGCATCCATTTAAAAACATGTTTCATGGAGAGATGCATATGGGTGATAGTAACATGCCCAAGCAATTTCAGCCAATTTTAGTGCACGGTTTCCAAGAAATTGACTTCCATCACCTTCAGCCATTTTCAGTTTTTCTTGAAATTCGTGCATCCATTGACCACAATTTTTCTATGGGAGGTGCATAATGATGATGGAAACATGCTCAAAAAATTTCAGGTCAATCCAGTCTACTGTTTGGGAGATATGGACAAAACAAGTCACTGTCCCATTAAAATCTAGCATCAATAGCATGAGCATGCAAATCTGAAGGTTGAAGTAGACTCTTGCAGCTTAGATCCAGCCAGAGGATGCCTGCACAAGAAAAACAATCACACATCAGACAGCAACAAAGCATAGCAGCTGATCCCTTTAAAAAAACAAGCTCCAGAGGCAGGGTCAGTGTAGCCAAGATGTATACAATGTGCAAGGAGTGGTTCCTAATCAAAGATCAGCAACATGGAGTAGCCGAATCACTAGTTCAAAGGCCACGAGCATCAACAACAGTAGAAATCAAAGAACAAAGTGCTAAAGTCTGAGCATGTAGAGCACGGTAGCGACTAACAGGTAAGTGGCTAAACCCGTTCCTCTGTTGCATGAATATGATTTAGAAATTGCATGAACCATTGAGATGGTCGCGATTAAATGAAATCGGTGGCTAGCTAACTGGCCACCCTCGTCCAGTTCAAACAAGCCTCATCCAATTCAAACAACATTCAATAAGTGCAATCGGCACCTGTGCTCCATCAACTTGGGAGGAAAAACTCAAAACAGGTAATGGTGGCGGCGTATAACAGGAATGATGGAAGTGGTTGCAGGCAGGTGACATGAAATACCATAATGGCACTGGAGTAGGGACCAACGTTCCGAATGGGGATAACGTACCCTTCCTACCACCTCACCTCATCACCGCAGATCACGCCATAAGTTTAAGTACGCTGTAGTAGAAGCCTCCACCACCTTTTGTTTTCATTTGCATCAATGAGTTCTCGGCTGCAACAACTCACCTATCACCTGCAGAACATCGAAGCAGTCACTCTCTGCCAGTTTTCAAAACCCTCTTGCTTATCAGGCTCTACAGGAGCATTATTGCACTCTACAGGAGTGGAAACATAGTCTACAGGAGCCTTTCTATAGGAAGGCCAGAGAGCAGCTCTGCAGAGGGAAAATTCAAAATTTTTGCCAAATTCGAGCTCAAAAAAGGTAGGCTCAGAAACCCACTTTGCATGTGATATATCTACAAAAGGTGGTGGGATTTGAAGCAAAGTACTGGGTTGAGAAAGGAAGGGAAAGTGGAAACAAAAGTCTGCCTGTATTTTTCTGAAATATATAGTCTCTCCATTTTACTTTCTGCACTAAAAGTCTGTCTTTTTCTTCCCCGTATTCTCCTATAAAGAAGAGATGCAACCATAGAAAACCAAGCCTGGAAAAAGTGAATTTGCATTGGGAAGTCTGTTTATTTTGTGAGAAAAAAAAACTGTCTTGCTCTCTGTGTTGTTTCCTTAAAAAACATTGATTTCCTCCAACAACTCGAGAAGTAAAGGAAGGTTGAGAGCAGAGTGTGAAGGGCAGGAAAATTAAAAAAGAAAATTGAAAAAGAAACTCGAAAAACACCCTCTGGTTCCAGAAAAAAACCTCAGCTGTTCCTCTGTTTTTGGTTTCGAAAATTTGCTGCCTTCCTCCTCACTTGAGAATTTCTAGCAGTCTCTAAAACATCATGACAGGGGGTTTTATGAGAAAAGAGCCTCAGAATTCCACCAAATTGCATGAACACCTAGAAGTGGTAGCCCTCTTTACCAGGGAAAATTGGATGCCTTTCTTTGAGATAATTCATGGGTATGATGAGAAAGTGACAGAGGAATTTTTAATGTCTTTAAGACCCCATTCGCAAACCCATGCTACAGTTAGTTTCAGGGGTCTAACCATAGAGCTTACACCAAAATTTATCAGCATAATCACAGGACTTCCACTTGGGCTCCCCTAGAGCAAAGAAGAAAAACCACTAGGATAGGTTGCTAAAAAGACATTTTTCCAGCCTAATGAACATCCTGTAGAAGATAAGAATGGGATCAGAAGGACAATTATACCTTATCCATGTGGTGAGGTCAGCTACCAGATCATGAAACATATCTCCTGTGAAGGAAGATACAGTATATTCTATGGTTATCACTTCATATTATTACATGAACTAAGATACGGAATGGGCCTACCCGCATCTAGAAAACTCGGTCTTCCATATTTTCTCCTCCAATATTTGATAGAGTGTGGCACCAAATAGAATGCAGGGGTTCCAGACCAACTGGCTCACCATGGGCTCATTAAGTTGTTGGTAGAGGATGCCCTCCACACATACACCATCCCTATAGCCTGGGAAATTTTCAGGAATATGACTAGGAAAGATGACATAAAAACTCTCACAGATGACCTTAGTCCATCCGGAGGTGAAAAGGAGGAGCAGAAGGAGGAACTTGAAAAGGAAATCCATGAGGAAGCACAAAATATTCAAGTAGAAGAAGAAAAAGAGGAAAAATAGAGAGAAGAAGAGAAACATGACACAACCACAATTGAACCTCAAGCAAAGAAGAAAACAGAATCAAAAGCAGAGAAGAGGAAGAGGAAAAAAACTGAGAAGAAAAATCCCAAGAAAGCTCAGAAAAATACTGCCACAGGAAAGGCAGAAACTCGGCAAGAAAAGGAGAAAACACCACCAGAGACAGCAGAAACAAAAACAGAAACTGCAGACACAAGCAAAAGTGCAAAAGATGAAGAAGAAAAACAGCAGGAAGAAGTGTCCCCTGAGACACTAGCAAGGGAAGCGACAGTTGTTCTTGCTGCATTGAACACTCCAGCTAAGCAAAAGGGGAAAAGAAAAAGACATACATCTATATATTTCAAAGCCTGGAGGAGCACCAGAATCAAGGTGGGCAAGCCCCAACCACCATCGAAAGAAACCATTATCATTGAGGATGCACCTACTGTGGCAAAGGAGGAATCTCCCTCCAAAATCTCCATCACCTACGAGAGAGGGAGTCCTCAGACCTCCACCTAGAAGGAAAGGATCAAATTAATGGACTCTAAAGCAGTCCTACAGGAGGCACAAACCTCTCTACAAGAAACACTGGCCAAGCTCAAAGAAACTAAAAAACTGGAAAGGAAGACAAAGGAACAGTCCCAAGAGGAAGGTAAGGCAAAAGAAATACCAGAGTCTGGACCCCAGCCTAACTTAGGCTCCTATTACGATCTTCTGGAGGGTGGGAAGATCATCCCACAAAAATTCACAGTGCGTCTTTTCTTAAAACTAGAAAAGGAAAGAGTCAGGACCCACACTTGGATGCAGATTGCAAAATCTAAAGGAGTCGAAGATATAGGGCACATGGAAAACAAGTTGAGAGAGATGAGCAGAGAATTGAGCATGGTAAGGCACACATAGAGCATCAGAAGAGCTGAACTATAGGAAGAAAATAAAATGTTGAAAAAGTAGCTACAAGAAAGGGAACCTCAAGGAAGAAATAAGATGTCAATCTTGGAAGGACAGCAACAAAAAGAGGGACCCCATGCAGATAGTGAGAAGGCAAAGAAACATCAACAAGAAGAAGAACCACAAACCAATAGTGAGATACTGATGGAACAACAGCAAGAAAGAGAATCTTAGGCAGCAACTGAAGTGCTGATTTTGAAAAGGTAGCTGCAGGAAAAGGAAGCCTAGTTAGCCTGCATGGCCAGCTGGGCAATGGAGGCATTGCAGTGCAAACATCTAGCTAAATCCTATGCACTATATCTCAAGGATTAGTGGCTCCAATTCTAGATCAAGACATTGGCCTAGAGGGGCACAATACCATTTCAAGATTATAGCCAATTTATGCATTTATGTGATCATAGTTCAGCCGAGGATAAAGCAAAGCTAGCAGAATTTTACCTACACAACATGGCACTCACTGACATGAATTTATGGGATCCAGATGCTGCATTGGGAGATTTGCAGTTAATGGTTATGGCTTCTTGGATGAGCCATGAAGAGAAGAGGGCAGTGGAAATTCAGAAAATGATGACAAAAGAGCTAAGTGAGTCATTGATGAATAGAGCCGAACTAGCAGACCCCTTAGCTCCCATCTATGCCCACCAACACCTTGCAGCCAATCCTCAAGTTCTCCCTGATTATGTTGACAGGAAAGCACAGGGTATTGCTCATTTCAAAGATATGGAGAGATTGTTTGGTGATGACTGCCTTCATGCTTGCATGAGAAGGTGGAATACATTGCCACATAGCCTAAGGATCAAGGAGTATCACTCCCCAAATAGAATGAGGGAAGCCATGAGGAGAGTGCCCCTGTATAAGCACTCAATGTAAAATTTGAAAGCCAACTAGATTGGGCTTAAACTCAATCCTCCACTGCTGTTAGGACTATTGGAAGCTGTTAAGGAGGAGGAAGAACAAAAATAATGGGAAGAAGTGGATAGGAAAGCAGGTTTCCATGATAGAGGGGAAGACATCACATTAGAGGCTTGAGATGTCAGGGAATCTGTCAGGGCTATTAAAGATGAAGAACTAGATTAGTTGCTCAGAGGATGAGCAACCCATCTAGCAAGGGGGTGATGATGAGCCCCAGAAATGGGTAACTATATGGGCTCATTCTGCCTCTTATTTTGATTTGATCCACCATTCTCAGTAGTTTTGTTCATTTTTTTGAATATATTTATGTCAATAGAGTGAATTGGGTTAATCACTTTGCCATGTAGTCTAATGAATGTTTATTGCAGATTTTTTGGATAATTTTGGACAAAGACAAGGAATTTATGAGCAAATGGCAACTAAACTCGAGGAAAACAAGCAAGAGGACTTGTAGGAGGGGTATCTCCTTCATTAATGACCCCTTTCCTCGAATCCTCCATCAGCAGCTCGGAATACAAAGGCCCACATTGATGATTCCAAGGGGCAGCCGAGCAAGTCAAGTAGGACTGCTGTTATCTTCAGTTCTAGGAAGTCGAGTTCCTTAATTTTAGCAGGACTATTGGGAGTCCCCATTTGTATAAATAAGAAGGCTTCAAGCCTTAGTAGGTTATCCAGTTGCTAGTATATTTTCGCACTTTTGTGCAGTACATTGGTCAACTTATTCTCGAGTTCCTTTTTAAGACAGTTTATGTGATGTAACTACGATTTTTTGGTAAATGAAGATGAAACAGTTTTTGAGCCAACACTAATCTCTTTCAGAGGGCTAAAGCTCTTGGGTTAGGGCCCAACCCAAGCTACCTAGCACCTCCTTTGTGTACTTATATGTTTTCTCTTCCATTCATGAGTTAATTTCTGTTGCATAGATTCATTTTACTTCATTAGATTAGGTTGCTTTTGATGGTTAGAATAGTTGTTTTTGTTTCAAGTTGTTTAATTAAGTTGCTGCAGTGATAGTAAAAGATCCAAAAAGGCCAATAACAAATCTTGATCTCCTTTCTCCTTTCTTGAGATTATGATTTGAGGTCAAGGTACTACTGTTGCCACCAAAAACACAGTTTTTGCTCTTCCATGCAACTGCTAGTGTGATACTTTGATTTGGAAAAGTTGATATTGGTTCAGATTCAATTGCTTAGAGCATTTCATGTGCTTTTACCATAGTTCTTTCACATGCTTTTCTGTTCATAAGGTACTGTTAAGCATTTTTCTATTAGTAGGTCAGAAATTAGGTCAAGCTAGACAAAACTCTATTTTTTAGTTCTTGATTTGGTCAGTTTTGAGAAGTAAATGTGCAGATATCTTGCAGGACATCCTAGCTCATCATTCCTCCATAGAACAGCCAACACAAAATCACTTCTCATAGATCCCCCAGCTCAGTCGCCACATTTTCTGCCCTAATTTCTGCGTTGTTTTTCAACAAAGCTTTTTTCTTGCCATTTGAACAAATCCAACCATCTCCTTCATCCCTGATCTTCCTTGACAAGTTCTAGACCCCTCAACATCTTCATACAACCTTCATTTCCCCTTTCCCATCATTTTTCCACCTTCAAACCTCCAAAAACCATTTTTGGCCTCCTCCTGTGGATCCTCCTATAGAACCTACTGTAGATTCCCTGCAGCCTCCTGTAGAATTTCCTGTGAGTGATTTTTTGAAGTCTGATCACAATGGAAGTATTTAGAAGGGTACTAGGGGCTTCTTAGGACCTCTCCACACCTTCCTCACCTTCTGCAAAAGCCAACTCCATATTCCTTTGCCACCAAACCTCTGCACAGTCAGAACCAGTCAAATCACAAGCATAATAATTCCACATAAAAATACTCAAAAGTACAAAAGGATGATTTCTTCTCATTTCTCTTCAAAAGTAGCTTGAATAAATGCAATTTACCTTTCAGTAGTCAATGGCACCCATCTCAGTAGTTTCCATCTATTTTCTTGCAAATGTAGGGTTAGTGGGTAAACTAGGGTTTGCTAGGGTTTTCTAGGGTTTGCATTTCATTTCAGTTTTCATTCTCTTTCTGCAAGTAGAACAGCCCCTGTAGAGTTAGTTTCCTTTCATCACAGTTAAATATTCTTCTGAGAACTCATAGAAGTTGGCTTAAGCTCCTAGCGAACTTGCGCCAGCTGATCAAGTGACAACCTGCAGTAGGAGCTAGTACTTGTACATACAGCACCGTCGCTTCCAAGTTTTTTACAAACTACCGGGTTGATAAAAAGTAAAGAAGGAAGCCCCAGGAGTTGCAGTATTATTTCTACAATATTGGAGCCCACCAAGCTGCGGGAGATTTTCATAGTTCTCGATCTGACTCTGGATGTGTGCCTTCAGCTCGACCACTTTGGGCTTCATCATCTTGTGCAGGTGTAATGGGGCTCCCTTGTATCTCATTGTCAATGTTTTCACGTAGTCAACATCAGTATGCACGTTTGGCAAGACACGTGCTCTCCTAGCACATCGCTTATGCCAATTTTTGAGATGGACAACTGCCTTATGCACGGTACCAAACTTGGAATACAACGCCTGCATGACTGTCTCAATGGACGATACTTCATCTAGTAACACCTTCTTCAACTCTGCTCGGGCAGATGTTGTAACAGGTTCTCCTCCCTTCTTGGCCATTTGTAGCTCCTTAGCCATTCACTCATTCTCTGCAATCAAGAAGCAAACACTCAAGCTAGTGGCTTCGGCATATTCTCTAGTAGCATCGGCCAATGCTGTTTGATTCTTGTGCACTCCAAACACGATCACTCGTTCTTCAAACTGTGCAAGAGATGTGTTGTCATCCGAAGTAGACACTCTGTGTGATTGCACAACTCTATGTTGCGACTCATTGAATGATATGTTGTGCATCTCTCCTTCTAGATTGTCTCCAAGGATCTTAGTATCTCCTTGGTCGCTTGGGACTTGCTCTTTTTTTGGATCTGGTGAAGATGGCAGGTCAACCTCTTGGTGGTAAGGCATGAGGTCAATGTCTTTCTCTAACTCTTTTTTGCTCCATATCCGTATCCATCTTCTCAAGTGCTTGTTCAATCTCTTAAGTGAAGTCCTATTCCTGCGATTGCTCACCCTATCTGCTTGGTGTTAGCTATTCAGATGAGTCTACTACCTGCACAGGCACAGTTTCATCTATCTGTACATGTTGTGCCCCCTTCTATACCTATTCTTTTTGTTCTTCCTTCTCCTGTATTCGCAATTCCTATTCCTTCCGAAGTTTCTCCTTCAACTCATGCAACTCATTCATTGTTTCCTCCATCCTCTATTTTTCTCTCTACCTTTGTGCGGTCCTACTATTGCGTTCTTGCCTCTTCACCTCTATTTCCAAAGATTCTTTCTTCACAAGTGGTTCTACTATGAGGTTGCAACTTTATTTCGCCTCTACGCTGTCAACAATATTTCTCTTTCCTTTGTCGCGAGCTGGTATGTTTACCTCTGTTGTTGCTGCTGGTGCTCTCGTAGATGTTGCTTCACATTGCTTCACTAACCATTCCATAGCGATGCTGACCAGTTCATTGGGCCTAGAGAAGCTATAACAACATCTCCATGGGTCTTCTTCCACCCAATGACACGCCCCATGGATCCACTAAAATATTAGTCTTGCGTAGTGATCTTTCACAATACAATGCGGGTCATATGGGTTGAAGCTTCAGACATCGAAAGGATATTTCTTGATCTTCTCTGTTTCGACATCCACATGTTTGAGGTTACGTATCTCATAAAACCTGATCCATAATGGAAGAGTGGGCCAAGGTGCCTTCTTCTTCAAGCGCAGGAACTCCTAACAAGCACAGATTGCATCCAATATGTAAGCAGACATGTATATTTCTACTTGTTGACCTTTGGGCGGCTACCGAGCTTGTATTACATGTTCCTGCAGCATGAGAGCCAACATGTCGAACCAGTTGCATGCTTTGACTTCACTGGCCAGTTGGTTCAACACGATCACCAAAATCTGCAGGAAGGTCTCTGTGTTCTCTTGGCCATACAAGTGACATGAAAATATGACCAAGTACTAATACGCCTTCCATAATATCTTCGTCTTTAAATCTGGTTGGGTGTCATCCTAAATTTGGATGGCTCCTTTAACCAGTTCTTTAAGATAGCCCTGGAGTTGGTATTACTGTTGGGTATGCTGAAGGGTGTCTTCATGGTGATCACTGACTCCAAAAAATGATACATCTATTGATAATCTCGTGCCCTGAAGGTAGCAATCTCCGTCCTGCTGACACTTCTCAATGTCATTGTCTTAGGATCAGTGTGCTAGACGATCCAATGTATCATGCCCATGCATGGGAATGTGGGATACCTGTATGCAATCTGGTACAAATCAGAATTGTGAATGTTCACATAGACTTGGCGGTCTTCGAGGTCTTCCTCAAATGTGCCTGAAAATGCATCATTAACCTCTTTCCATTTCATCTTGATGCATTTGTCTATGATCAACTTGGTGTTTTCATATATTGGCAAACTCGTAAACACTCACTCAACTGCTGCTCTAGTCACGCTTCCATCGATGACCTTTGATCCTGCTCTCTGGGAGGCCTTTGATCTTGAAGTGCTAAGACACTGATGAATACCTGCTATATCTGGAGACATGGTAACATGCATGCCAAGATATTTGTTAGCTAAAACCAAAGCAAACTTGGGGAATGAAATGCAACATACCTGGACACTGACTGGAAAGGATTGCACAATTTTCACTAGGAGGCCGGGAGCATGACTTCCAGAACTATGCAAAAGGAAGTCTGGACTGTCAGGAGGCTGGGTGACTGCTGAAGCTACGTAGTGCGCAATCCAGACTAGCCTACTGGGTGCTGAGATTGCACAATGTGCAATTTCAACTAGCAAGTGATGTAGGCCCAGGGATTACATTGTGCAATTTTATGGGCTAGCAGTCATTACCTCTCAGAATTATGCAAGGCAAGACTAGAGGATAGTCACTGGCCAAAATTGTGCATTTTCTAGGAGGAAGGCAGAGCATTCCCTCTCAAAATTGCGTAATGTTGTCATAGTGAGGCAGAGTCCGGACCAAGGTTGCCCAGACCCGCCGATGGGCAACTGAAAGCAAATGAAGATGTGAATGCATGGTGATACTAAGTGTAAGGAGTGAATGATCATGCATGAAAACAGTGAATGCAAGATTTAGAAAACAGAACAACATGCATGTGTGTGAAACGAGTCACCGAATCGGCGACCATTTGTGCAAAATAGTGTCATGCATGCGACAACGGTGAGATTCTAACAAAAACTAAAACGGTGCTTGTACAAGCTAACGTGCATGCAAATGACAGAAAGCATTCATAGAAATCAAGTAGGCCACAGTCACACAAGCCAAAACACAAAAAGTGACAGAAATACAACAAAGGACAAGTAAAGTGAAATTACCCGAAAATATTTGATTTAGATGTGTCAAAGACTCTTGGATATGTTATGGGATGTCAGAGCTCCAAGATTGATGTGAAGAATGAGCTCTGAAGCTTTGAATAAATAAGTTTGAGGTTCATGACGTGCATGCCACAAATCTAGGAAAAAATGAAATGATCTTTGCATGTAACCTCCAAC
Organism: Pinus tabuliformis; assembly: GCA_031772625.1. Classification (NCBI taxonomy): domain Eukaryota; kingdom Viridiplantae; phylum Streptophyta; class Pinopsida; order Pinales; family Pinaceae; genus Pinus; species Pinus tabuliformis. Next base: position 930,512,421 of record CM062806.1, read on the forward strand.
TGCTAAAAATAGCTCCCTAAAACGTAGGGATGCTTTTTGCATGTTTATTTTTTCTATTTTGGGAAAAAGTATCCCATTCATGCAAGTCAAGTTTTCTTGGTCCTAGGTGGAACCGGTCAATCTGAGGGCACATGCAACAACCTGTTTGACTGAGGGGAAATTTTGCACAATTTATGGGAGGAAGTTGGGTTGGTTGTCCAGAGGGATTTCAAAATTTCTAGAAGGAGCAATTGATTGTTGCCCAGACTTGCGCAATTTCTAGGTTGAGCTATCCTGCTAGGCCAGATTGCGTAGTTTTCACTGGGAAGACTGCCTAATAAGATTGCGCGGTTTCTGAGCCCAACGGGCTGCCAGTCATATTTGTGCAATTTCTAGAGGCAAGACTAGTTCCCCTCCAGAATTGTGCAATTTCTTGAGGTAGCTGCTCAGCCAATAGCTAGACCAAGTCTGGGGAAGTAGCCTATGAGGGGAGTGAAGCAAGATATCATGCACAGGCTGACAAGTTGCTAGAAAATCAATGAAGCTCATGTAGTTGATAGTGCAAAACATGCTACTTAGGATGATTGGTAGGTAGGATCCAAAACAAAGCTAAGGAAAAAATTTGGAGGGTGGTTGTAGCCGCTACAACACTTGGAAACACACTGTAGAACTCCAGCTCTCTGTATGGACCTTTTTTGTGAAAATAAAGTCTAACACCTACAAAAGTATTGTTCAATTCTCTGTTCATCTTGGTTTCCACATTTGCTTGATTGTAAGATGTAGCATATGCAAAGCTCTTGGTCGATTGACAAACATTCCAAGCCAAGCCAACAAAGTTGTTTCAATTGGGGATGAGGGGTATATTGGTGCACAAACAATATAGTCATCAGAGTTTTAGTCTCATCTCTAGTGTTGCTCTGCTGCCAACAGGCCTAATCAGTACCCCGACAGAGTCACACAGGAACACAAGCATCGCTCTACTGCCAACAAGCCTGGTCTGTACCCCAGTGGAGTTACTTGCATCACCTCTCTGCACAGGAAGGCTTGCTCTTCTTTTGCCTTATTCATTTTTTATTTTTTTTTGAAATTTTTCACTTTTCATTTTTTTCATTTTTCATTTTCATAACTATGCATAGCACTTATTCATTTCTGAGGTGGAAGAGGGATCCCAACTTATTAAGAGAATAAGAGGTTGTTCCTTCAAAGAAGTAGTTTATATATACCTCTGATGTGCTTGTTAAGGTTTTCCCCCTCACCTCACTCTACTTGACTGAGCTGACAAGGTTTAACCCAAAAATAACTGACTAGAGTAGGTGACACTAGTTAGTGTGCAAGCGTTGTGTTTTCACCAAGGTTCACTTTGAATAATACATATTTTCCATCGACGTATCACAAACTAAAGATAACAAGTTCTGCATACAGAGGTAGGACAATAGATAACCAAGTATTGATAATTTCAAAGTCCTCTTGTACTTTACCCAGCTTGTTTCAAGAGTCACACACAGTTTCATGTGAAACTATCCTACGAACATAAACCAACAAACAAACACAAAAAAAAAGCAAAAGCAGGAGTAAATGCGAAAGCAAAATGAGTAAGAAAACAAGCAGGCAAACAAACAATCATGCAAAGAAAGTAAGCAAACAAGCATGCAAGCAAACAAACCAAAAGAAAACACTACTCCTACTCTTAAGCTAACGGTGCATGGGGCTGATCACGTGAAGTGATACTTGCAATGCAACCATTGGCGCATTAATAGACCCATGTTGGTGAAGGTATGGTTCACGAACAACACAGCTATGCGAACCAACAAAAAATAAAGATATAACAATGAAGACAAACACACTCCAAGTTTAAATGTGTCCACAGAACATAAGTGAGTGCAAGTACATGACATGCAGTCCGTGGACTTATCACAGTGTTGTGCGACACTACATGTAGCTATTAAGCATACACATACTCTTGACTGTGACATGCAAGCAAACGAAAGAAACAAAGACAACTTGCGTCATGCATGTGTGCTTTCTATGTAAGATTCCTCCAATGCATGAGCGATGGGATCGTGTAGTTCGAGTGGAGGAAGCATGATCTATGTGTGAGATTGATCTTCAATGCATACAGATGAGTGATGAGGAGCCTTGGGTGTTTCAACAATTTCCTAATCAGAAGTGAAACCAACCTCAGGAAAGCAAAGGCCTGACATAACCATCAACTCAGGATGAAGTGCCTCGACAGCCTGTGTGGTTTTGACTTCGTCGACAGATAGATCATCATAAACAGGTGGCTTCGAAAAATTAACTGCAATAGAATAATCATCGTGATTGAATACATGAGTAAATAGATCACGACAACTACAATAAAAAAATCAATGATTTCATCGACATCCTCATGATATCATGAATCAAAAAGAGGGGTAGACAAGAAGAGAAAAAATTCACCCTCTTTGTTTCTAGAAAAAGCAGATGAAAAATAAAGTGGATTTTCAATGAATAGTTCATCCTCTCTGTTTTCAGATGATGGGCTGACATCCAGTGTGTTCTAAAAATGATCAACAATGGGTGCATCCATAGACAGAGATACACATGTGAAATCATGGATGGTAGAACCACCAAAGATGCCAGGAAAAAACAGGGGAGGCTCGGACAGAAGAGAGTCATCCTTTGCCTAGGATTGATGCTCAAGCTCCCAATAATACTCTTCATGATTGACAGCGCAGGTTGGTTGTGTAACACCAAATTTGTTGATAGCTTGATCCTCATTCACAACAAGTGTAGAGTTCAGAACGAAAGAACACAATATAGTGCAATCCAGAGGATCAACAAAACATGAAGACGGAGGTTGAGGTAAAACAATCATGTGACAACCCATGGGCTTCACAACCAAATCTACACGAAAATTGAGAGAAGTGATGTTGGGAGGATGTGATAGTTGAACGGATGTGTGTGCCTATTCTCCCACATCACTCTACAGTGGTGGAGTTGTTTGATGAGGGGACGACAGATAGTCACTTGTGGTAGTGACCATGTCTTTCTATGAATGCACAGCTCCATCACCGAAGTATTCTAAGCAAGGCTTGGGCTTGAACTTCTTCTTGGGATTGAAAATTTTGTTAAGACAATATTTGAATCTTTCCCAAAGATATGGAAATTTTATCTGGCTTTTTGGAGCTTCAAAATGCAGCACATGGAAGCGTTCCCAAAATTTCATAGGCGATTGATGTGGGGCCTTCCGTTTTTGTAACAGTTTTTGGTCAAGAGGTTTTGGATCAAATTGATGGAACTTGGTTTCAATGAGATCACAAAACTGCTCAAGTGAGTGCACACTACCAAGAGGCAGACTACAACACCACCGTTGTGGGGATTCGTGAAGTGTGTATGATAGCAGCAGGCTGACCTCCTCTGCATAGAAAATGCAGCACATGGAAGCATTCCCAAAATTCCATAGGCAATTCATGTGGGGCCTTCTGTTGTTGTAACAGTTTTTGGTCAAGAGGTTCTGGATCAAAATGATGGAAAGTAGATTCAATGAGATCACAAAACTGCTCAAGTGAGTGCACGCTGCCAGGAGGCAGACTACAACACCATCGTTGTGGGGATTCATGAAGTGTGTATGATAGTAGCAGGCTGACCTCTTCTACATAGAACTTGTCTGCATTATCAAGGAATGCATAGAAGTCTTCTAAGTACTTAGGCCAGGCTACTTCGCCTTCACCATCATATGTGAATTTGGATAAGAGATCAAAAAACTCCCTCATGATGTTGAGAGGTTCGACATGCGAAAGACATGGCGGAGGGATGAGTGTAATAGAATCCATGATAGATGTGCAAAGGTTCAAAATAGGATGAGAGGACACAACTTGTCATCTGGCCTTCTTTCTAGCGCCAGAAATGTTGACGGTGTTGGACCTGCCAACATGTCAGGGGATCTTGCCATAAGAGTCCCAACTAGACCTCAGACAATTTGGTGTAGGAGTCCCAGCAGTGGGTGGTACATATCTCGTTAACTGCGGTTATGCATAGAGGCAAGTAAGATGTCCCTGATGGTAGCAAGGGTGTGACATATGCAAGAAGTCAAGGAAGGTGCGTGAATGGTTCTAACACGCGGAGGGTGAGGTGAGTGTTCCCCTTGGAAACCTGTGAAAGCATAGAGTTAAGAAGGGAACACATGAGCAAAGATGCAATACAAACTGGAAGGAAAGTAAGCTATCAATCCAAAGTGATGGTTAAACCAACAACACATTTCAGTAATATTCATACATACTTATATAGGAAAGCCATACATGCATGTGTAAGCAAACATATACATATATTGTTAGAGTAAATAGGTTAGCTGAAATAAAATAACAACATATGAATGAAATGTGTTGGCCCTAGTATATTAAGAAGTGAAAATTCTAGTCATACAATGCAACCATGACCAACCACTAGTTTCGACAATGGAACATTACAATCACTACCACCTACTCCTCCAAAGAGATATACTAGCTCTACATATTGGAGAAGCCAAGGCTTGTTACAATACTCTTCAACCTTTCTCTAAGATACTCCTATTGGAAGCTTGGATGACCAAAAGGCTCTACAATGAGTTATGAGGGACTATATATAGAAAAGGGTGGGGTGGCCCTTGAAATTCCCCTTTGTGACTGTTCATCTACCCTCATGACTCTTCATCTACTCTATGACTGTTACATCCAACTATCGACACTTGAACTTCCACTTGACAAGACGTTACATACAATCTGCACATGTACCCATGTGAGACAAAATAGGCTTGAGAAAGCCATGCAAGACATCACTATGATTCAGACAACTGTGGGAAGACCAGCTCTTCGACATCCTCACGATGGTTGATAATGGCGAACTGATGCCAAGCTTGGTAGTCTGCGATGGTGTCCGTGTACTCTGTGGTGACATCTTTTTGGAAACGAACTCTTGCCTCTGTTGCATCCAGGTACACTGCTCTAGCTCCTCTGTCCAACTCGTCTAATAACATGTGCATCATTGTCTTGAGTGCGACCAGACCAACAACATACTGATGCATAGTGTCTGCACTAATCACCAAGTCTGTGCTAGTGGCTATGTGCATCAGCTCGTCAAAGTACGAGTCAAGCTCCAGTCAGACTTTTGCCTTCGTCTTTGCCTCGGTGAGTGTCCCAATAGATGGGATCACATGTGCGCACACAACAACATCCATACTCCTGAATATGCCTTCATGGGAAGCCTACAAACTAGTGATGAGATGCAAGAGATATTTATAGTTCCGGATCTGACTCCGAATGCATGCCATCAGCTCGACTGCTCTGGGTTTCATCATCTTGGGTAGGTGTAATGGGGTTCCCTTATATATCATTATCCATTCTTACATGTAGTCAACAACAATATTCATGTTTGAAAAGATACGTGCTCTCCTAGCACATCGTTGCTGCCAACCGTTGAGATGGACAACTGCCTTATGCACGGTACCAAACTTGGAATACAACACCCACATGACTATCTCAAGGGATGATACTTCATCCAGTATCACCTTCTTTAACTCTGCTCGAGCAGATGCTGTAACCAGTTCTCCTCCCTGCTTGGCTATCTGTAACTCCTTATCCATTCGCTCATTCTCTGTTATCAAGAAGCGAACACTCGAGCTAGTGGCTTCGGCATATGATTTGGTAGCATCAGCTAATGTTGATGGATTCTTGTGCACGTCAGACACAATCACTCATTCTTCAAATTGTGTAAGAGATGTGTTGTCATCCAGAGTAGAAACTATGCATGATTGAACAACTCTATGCTGCGACTCGTCAAATGATATGTTGTGCATCTCTCCTTTTGGATTGTCTCCAACAATCTCAGTATCTCCTTGGTCACTTGGGACTTGCTCTGCTTCCGGATCAGATGAAGTTGGTGGGTCAACATCTTGGTGCTAAGGCATGAAGTCAATGTCTTACTCTAACTCTTGCTACTCCATATATGTATCCATCTGCTTAAGTGCTTGTTCAATCTCTTAAGCGAAGTCCTACTCCTGCAACTACTCACCCTGTCTACTTGGTGTCAGTTGCTCGAATGAGTCTACTACCTGTACAGGTACAGTTTCATCTATCTGTACATGTTGCGCCCCCTACTATACATGTTCTTACTGTGCTTCCTTGTCGCTCCTGTTCCTTTCGGAGTTGCTCCTTCCACTCAACTCCTTCACTGTTTCCTCCATCCTCTATTTTTCTCTCTGCCTTGCGCGGTCCTCCTGTCATGTTGTTGCCTCTTTGCCTCTATTTCCAAAGATTCTTTCTGCACAAGTGGGTATACTCTAAACTTGTAGCTTTATTCTACCTATGTGTTGTTGACAATCTTTCTCTTGCCTTTGTCGCATGCCAGTAGGTTTTCCTTTGCTGCTGCTGCTGTTGGTACTCTCCTGGTTGTTGCTTTACTAACCATTCTACATCGATGTTGACCAGTTCATTGGGCCTGGAGAAGCTGTAGAAATATCTCCATGGGTATTCTTCTGCCCAATGACAGGCCCAATGGATCCACTGGAACTATACTCTCATGCAGTGATCTTTCACAATACAATGCAAGTCATACAGATTGAAGCTTTAGATGTCGAAAGGATATTTCTCAATCTCCTTTGTTTCGACATCCGCATGTTTGAGGTTTCATATCTAGTACAACCTGATCCACAACAGAAGAGTGGGCCAGGGTGCCTTCTTCTTCTGGTGTAGCCTAGATGACAGACCTACCGAGATGTGGTATGATACTTCTTACATGAAAAGCTTGTCCATGGAAAACTTCGGCAAAACATGCGGAGGCTTCTCCGCACTGTACATTCCTATGAAGGTGCCAGACGGTGAGGTAGACCAATCCGCTATGTCGATCAGTGCTTCCATTTTTGCCTTCGAGATGCAAGGTGGATCTTGCTCAAATATCATCTTCTACACCAAGGTGACAAAATGATCTGACAGTTGTGTGATGACTCCTCTAAAGCTAAATCTAGAAAATATACAATAAGTATTGACAGAGGTCTTCGTCGATGTCCATGCCCACTTCAAGCCTGGGAACTCCCAACAGGCACATATTTCATCCAGGATGTAAGCAGACATTTAGATTTCTGCTTGCTAACCTTTGGGCAGCTACCAAGCTTCTGTTACCTATTCCTTCAGCCTGAGAGCGAACATGTTGGACCAGTTGCATGCTTTGCCTTCTCTCGCTAGTTGGTCCAACACGATCACCTAACTTTGCAGGAAGGTCTCTGTGTTCACTTGGCCATACGAGAAACATGCAAAGATGACCAAGTACTAATACGCCTTCCACAATATCTTCATCTTGTAAATCTGGTTAGGTGTCATCCTGAATTTGGCTAGCTCCTTTACCCAGTTCTTCAAGATATCCCTGGACTTAGCATTGTTGTTGGGTATGTTGAAGGGTGTCTCCATGGTGATCACTGGCTTCGTGAAATGGTACATCTGCTGATAATCTTGTTCCCTGAAGGTATAAATCTTCATCCCACTTACACTACTTAATGTCATCGTCTCGGGATCAGGGTGCGAGATGATGCAATGTATCATGTCTGCGCATGGGAATGCGGGATACTTGCATGTAGCCAGACTTGTGAATGTTCACATAGACTTGGCGGTCTTCGAGATATTCCCTAAATGTGCCTAAGAATGCATCATTAACCTCTTGCCATGTCATCTTGATTTCTTTATCTACGATCAACTTGGTGTATTCATAGATCGGCAAACTTGTAGAAACTCGTTCAACTATTGCTCCAGTCATGCTTCCGTCAGTGTCCTTTGATCCTACTCTCTAGGAGGCCATTGATCCTGAACTGCTGAGAGATGGATGAAGACCATCTATATCTGGAGACATGGCGACATGCATGGCAAGAAATCTGTCAGCTAAAACCAAAGAAAACTTGGGGAATGACATGCAACATACATGGGCATTAACTGGAAAGGATTGCACAATTTTCACTGGGAGGTCGGGAGACTGACTTCTGGAACTGTACAAAAGGTAGTTCAGACCATCAGGAGGCTGGTTAACTACTGGAATTGTGCAGTGCATAATTTAGACTGGCTTGTTGGGTGTTGAGATTGTGCAAAGTGCAATTTCAGCTGGCAAGTGATGTAGGCCCACGGAATGCATTGTGAAATTTTCCAGGCCAATAGTCACTGCCTCTAAGAATTGCACAAGGAAATACTGGAGGACAACCATTGGCCAAAATTTTACATTTTCTAGGAGGAAGGTAGAGCCTTCCCTCTTTGAATTGCACAATGATGTCTTGGTGAGGCAGAGTCCAGGCGAAGATTGCCCAAACCCGCCGACGGATAACTGAAATCAAATGAAGATGTGAATGCATGATGACACTGAGTCTAAGAGGAGTGAATTATCATGCATGTAAATAGTGAATGTAAGATTCAGAAAAAAGAACAAAATTCATGTGTGTGAAACAAGTCGATGAATCAGCGACCATTCATGCAAAATAGTGTCATGCATGTGACAGCAGTGAGATGCTAACAAAAACTGAAATGGTGCCTGTAGAAGCTAACATGCATGCAAACAAAAACAAGTGTTCACAAAAATCAAGCAAACAACACTAACATAATTCAAAACACAAAAAGCGACAGAAATGCTGCAAAAGAAAAGTAAAACGGATTTACCCAAAAATAACTAAGTTGGATGTGTCGAAGACTCCTGGATGTGCTATGGGATATCAGAGCTCCAAGATCGATGTGAAGAATGAGCTCTGAAGCGTCAAATAGATAATTTTGAGGTTCATGACGCACATGCCACAAATCTAGGAAAAAACAACACTTAGAGGAAAGTTTCTAAAATGACCTTTGCATGTAACCTCCACCTGCTAAAAATAACTCCCTAAAATCTAGGGATGCTCTTTTCTATTTCGGGAAAAAGCATCCCATGCATGCAAGTCAATTTTTCTTGGTTCGGGGTGGAACCGGTTAACCTAAGGGCACATGCAATAGCCTACTTGACTAAGGGGAAATTTTGCGTAATTTCTGGGAGGAACCTAGGCTGGCTGTCTAGAGGGATTACACAATTTCTGGGAGGAGCAACTGATAGCTGCCAAGAATTGCACAATTTCTAGGTTGAGCTATCTTGCTAAGCTATTGCGCAGTTTCTGAGCCCAACAGGTTGCCAGTCAAATTTGCACAATTTCTGGAGGGAGGACTGGTTCCCCTTTAGAATTGTGTAATTTCTTGAGGGAGTTGCTCAGCCAGTAGCTAGACCAAGTCAGGGGAAGAAGTCTATGAGGGGAGTGAAGCAAGCTATCATGCATAGGATGGAAAGCTGCTAGAAAACCAATGAAGCTCATGTACTTGATAGTGCAAGACATGCTACTAATGATGGTTGGTAGGGAGGCTCCAAAACGAAGCTAAGGAAAAAAATTGGAGGGTGGTTGTAGCTGCTACAACAGGTGGGAATGATTCTTGAGCATAAGCATAGATTAATGTGCGTTAAGGTAAGTTGCAATTGTAGTGCTATTTTAATCAGCTTTAATTGACTTAGACTGCAACATTAACTGTCAACCTAATGTAGGTCTTGCTGTTTCAATGGAGTTCGCTCGGTCTGTGCCGATACACTCCAGCCAAGAATAAGAAAATGTAGAAAGCTATGAAAGATATCGCTGATCTAAATTGCTGAATCAAACCATGTGTGTAGATATAAAAACACTCTACAGAATTAAATCACAACTCATAGCTATCAAAATAAAGGCACGCCACACAAGAACTAATATCTATTGCAGCTAGTTATTACCATTCTGTTAATTAACTCAGTGTAACAAAATAATATAAATGAAACAACAATGAATGTAATCCATGATTTATACAACAACAATGAAAAACCATAAATCAATTAACTAAACTAGAATGTACACTACCTATATCACTGCAATCCCTACCAAAGAGGAGGGTCCTTCCTCCTCAGCAAGGTGTAGGAAGAATGTAAAAGTGATTAACGAATCAGTTGAAAGACAGTGACAACATCACCGTGCTAATTGATATTAAAATAAACTCAGAAAATACAGAAGCTGTGTAACAATACTCTTCTATATGTCATCTCTTATACATGAAAAATTGAGTCGTTTATAGTTATTACAACCCAAAATTAGAAACAGATCAATCATGAGAATCTCATGATTCTCATGTTGAACAAAAATAAGAGAAGTTACAACCTATTTCTAAATACAAATATACATCAGTTATGATTGCAATTGCTTGAGTGTTGTTGCTTCAAAGATAGACAATCCCTACTGTCGACAGCTGTTATGTGGAATAGTACCCACATTTCCCAGCTTTGGCGCAACAACATCGAGTAAATGGTGGTTCGAGATGACGCACACAGCTGGTGGCAACACTATTGGTGTGACGACGGATCAGTGCGAGGTGTATTAACATTTTGTAATAGAATCCAATGTGTAACAAAAGCCTCTAACAACATCCAATGTGTAACAACAACCTGTAACAACATCCATTGTGTAACAGCAACCTGTAACATCATTTAATGTGTAAAACCAACCTGTAACAACATCTGATGTGTAGTAGCAACCTGTAACAACACTTCAGGGTGTAACATCAAACCATTCTACCCTTTCCTATAGTTAATCCTTGCTGCCTGTCTGCTTCATAGCTTCGTTCTCACGAGCCAACACCTGAAAAGAAGAACTTCCCAAAATACTTCTTCAATGCTCTCCCACTTAGCCACAAAAAGGAATAAAGTCTCATATTATTCGGTAAAATATAACAAAGTAACATGATAGTATAATAGGTTAAAAAGGTAAGAAAACAAGGAATTTTGTCATATAAAGTCATAGGCCTAGGAGACAGAAAGGTCAATATATGGGAAAGAATGTGCAGAAAATAGGTTAAAAACCACTCCCAACATTTCCCCCTGACTGAAGCAATTGCATGTCCCCATGCAAAATCTTAGTTCCTTCTACTATGCCCCTGATGCAAATCTGTGAAATTGAAGGCAGCAACAGTATCATTTCCTGGAGCTCTAAATCCTTGATCAGCCAATAACTCACGTGACTAAGATTCATCTTGAAAGTCACATAAATGATCATCAGGCTGATACTCCTCCAATGGCAACCATATCAAAGGGAATTTGAACCTGGGGCCAATCCAGAATGCCTCCAGTGTAAGCACAATCCGAGCATATTCTGGCACCCATGTAACAATAGCCACAAAGTTCTTGTACTCAAAGGGGTCCCCTTCCTGTAATTCTACGCTACAGGCCTCAATGCGCTTGAGACATCCGGCTAGCGCTTGGCTCCTCATGGTTGCAAATAGGTTGAGGCAGATCCTCACGATTCTTCTTCTATAAATGGCCGATTGATCTCTGATTTCCAGAGTGCTTAGGAATAGTCTAAACTCTCACCGGAGTTTGTGAGCCATTCCTGGTTCAGCCCTGACCCACAATGTTGTTCTTTCCTCGTTGGTCTCTACTGTTTTCTTGGCTAGGTGCCACTCAATCTGATTCCTCATGAATGAAAGGAAGGCCCGCAACTGCAAGTCCCCCATGTAGGAGAGGACACATGCCACCATCTTCATGCTCACGTATTCACACATAATATTGTGCAAGAATAGCTTGCACAACAAACTCTGATCATCAAAATCACAGGAGCGAAAAATTTCCAAAAAGGTGCGGGTTGTAGAACCCAAATAGGACCTGTTCTCATAAACTGCCCTTAATTGAAATAAGTAGTAACGTTCCCACAGGAACATAGGGTATGATGGGGATGACCGCCTGCATGCTAGCAGGTTTAGAGTGAGGTCACGAAGTTTGGTCTTATCAAAAGTCAAGTCTGAGACCTGCCGATGTAGCTAATATAGTTGTTCATCCTTCTTTTTTACAATTTCCTTGTGCCTTTGTGCCTCCTCTTTCCTTTCCCATTCTTATTTTATCCATTTTTCTCTTAGGGAATCCATCATTCTTTTATGCGTTTTGAGTGGAATAACTCCCTCCTGTAGAGAGAGCACCAGCTGCTTCCACTTTTGTAGCTCTGGCAACAACAAAAATCTCTTAGAATGCCATCCTTCATCAGGACCCAACGTTCCTCTGCATGAACTATCAATTGAGGGTGTAGCAGCCTCCTGAGGGCAAAACTATCCCACCTCGGCTGCTGGTTCTTGTGTAACAGCAGCTTCGTCGGTGGGTTTTATCACAGTTTCTTTATCTTCCTGGTTAGCTTCCATTTTCACTACTAGTTCTTATGTAGCAACAGTGTTATCCACAAACTTCTGTGCATCATTTTCCTCTGGACTGGCTTCGGTCTTTTCTGTTGGTTCTTGTGTAGTAGCAGCATTGACCATAGGCTCATGGATATTATCTTTCTCTTCCTCCTCTTGGCTGACTTTCTCCTCCACTGTTGGTTCTGATGAAACATCAATGTTACCCAAGGGCTCCTGTGTATCCATTACCTAATCACTTTTTGTGGATTGGACTACCTCAGTTGCTAGTTCTTGTGTAAAAGAAATGTCCTCGATAGGTTTTTGTGTAACAACTTCCCAGATTTCAGTTTGAGTTCCCCTCAACGCAGTGTCTACTGCACAAACTTTGAATCCTGCTACCGCCAAATTCTTAGCACAGGCTACACACAGAGTGCCCAGGATTTCTCCCCTTCTGGATCTATCCATGGCCTCTTCCAAAGTGTCTAGCCCTGGGGCTCTTGGCTCTTCCTTTCCTTCTGCTAGTTGTTCCCTTAATTCCCTAATTTCCTTCTCTATAATTTCAATTTTTGACAGTAGAGATTGGGTTTCTCTCTTACCAGGTGAAGGAGGTTTCTCTGGTTGAGCTTGCTCCTCATCCTTATGCTCTGTTGCTGCTTTGTTCTTTTTTGACATGGACAAGGGCTCTGGGTGCCCGCTAACCCTTATCCTCTACTTCAGCCTCCTGTCGCCAATTGGTTTATTAACCAACCTCTTGCTGACCCTTATTGTCGAGGACTAGGGTTGCTCCTTTTTCACCTCTGGAGCTTCCTATGACGTCTCTGTTTTCCTTCTACGGGTGGTCCTTGGCCTTTTCCGCATGAATTCTTCCCAATTCTTGCCCTGTTGGCTCAAAGCATCTAACACAATGAGTATAATAAGTCTGTGGTTGGTGACACACATTTTTGGATGTGCAGCCATTTTCACAACCGCGGCCATGTGCCTAATGTTTCCCAGCAAGAAATAAGGAAGGTTGATCAGTGGTTGATTCCGGAGGTGGTTCAGCAATGGAAAATCATAATTAAATACAATTTTTGTCCTTCCCTCATAAGTAATGTACTTGATGAGGTAGAGGGCAACATCTACCCATGGCTGGGGGAGTGACAGTCTATCAATTCCCCTGCCTTTCTTTACCAGCGACTCTCTTTCTTGGAGAAAATCCCCTTTCAGTGAGGGGTCATTGACCTTCCTGGTAAACCATCTCTTCCCAACCACTGGCAATCTTGTTACTCTGGCAATAACTTCTTCCGTGACCTCCAACTTCAACCCTCTGACTTTCGTCTAGTTTCCCTCCAGATTCTTTGCAAATTCCATGGCAATACCACTATCTGATCCTTCCAACCTCCGGAAGAATTCGAACCAGCCTACATCCTTGAAAATCTGGCATGCTTCAGTGAAATTTTCCAAGGCTTCTATGGACCCTAGTTTGTGTCGTATTACTGCTCCTCCTATTGCTTATGCAATTTGGTGTTGTTCCACCTACTTATTCTTTTCTTTAAGTGCTCCAAGGTAGTCGACACACTCTATCTGTTTTAGCCTGTACTGCTATCTTCCTCCTCTCTGAGCACTCTGAATGGGGATTCAACGCTTCCAATAAGGGTAAATGGTAGGGTGGCAGGGTGGCGCAAGTGAAGATTTCAGATTGGGATTTGGCACGCATGGTTCGTACTGCACAATGAATTTTTCCTTAATGGTGAATCATGGGGAGGTCTCATCGATGGTACATTTACCCTTTTTGGTATAATTCATCATTAAGTAACAATAACTACCGGGTCATCAGCCTTAATTGCTAGATTTTTCTAATAATCGCAAGTCATGCGATGATCATGTCACCATATAATTCATTCCCCCCCAGCTTAATTATGATAGCCATCCTTGGCCATCAATAGTCATGTTAAGTTGCCATAATTACAAAATAAAATGAATTCAATATTACCTTTTTGATGACATACCTGGGTAACTTGGGTGAAGTAATGGGAAGCGCGGCATACGAATCATGCTCGGGTAATGAGACACGCGAACCTAATTCTAGTGATGAGGATCATGGTGATGTGCTACTATTTATTACAATAAAATATCTCGTTTATTCCTAATATATGTTATTTTAATTTCTACAAAAAAGATAAAGAAGAGAAAATCATGTAACAACACTTATCGTAAGATATGCTTTGAAATAACAAATGTTGTTACAAAGTGTGTAATAGCCGCCACCAGGTGGTTTTCAACTGCTACAAAAGTGTTTGTCTGTGCCTGAGAAAGGTTTTCACAGCCAAATTATTATTATTATTTTATATATATATATATATATATATATATATATATATATATATATATATATATATATATATATATAATTTTTTATTTTTTTTGCAGTTCGAAGGTGTAATAGCCGCCACCTGGTGGTTTTTAGCTGTTTCACTTATTAGAAAAATAAAAAAATTTGTAGCACAGGGGGGCTTTCCCCTGTTCCCATAATTTGTAAATTTGAATTTGTGACAATGTTGACAAATTAATCCCTCAAGGTAGGTTTGTGATATAACTAAAGACGGTGCCAATTTGCAAGTAATGGTGTCCTCGCACTATCAATGGTCACCAAATTTATAGTCCTATTGTCAAAGACTGCATCTACCTCATAAGAACCTAGCCATCTCGTGCAGAGCTTACCCTTGAAGTCTTTAAACCTTGAGTCATATAAGAGAGCCCAATCTCCTTTCTAGAACTTTTTCTTCTTTATAAATCTATCATGCCACTTAGCTCTCTGCTGCTGGATAATCTCTATTTGCTAGATAGTAGCTGACTATTTCTCCTCCAATTCATTGAGTTGGTTCAATCTCTGCCTTTGTGCTGTAGCCAAATCCAAATTGACCTGCAATGATGTCCTTAGTGTATTGATTTTAAATTCAATGGGGAATAAAGGGTTCTTACCATATACAAGTTCATATGGTGAGAATCCAGTGGTATTCCTCCATGTAGTGCTGTATGCCCATAACACTACTGGAAGTTTGTCAACCCAATTTCTTCGATGGCTAGCCACAATATTAGTAAGGATCCCCTCAATGAATTTGTTAGTGCTTTCTACTTGGCCATTTTCTTGTGGATGATAAGGTATTGTGATTCTGTGATGGATATTATATTTCTTGACCAACTCCTGGATCTTATGAGATGTGAAATGGGGCCCTCCATCTGTGACTATCTCCCTGAGTATGCCAAACTGAACCAAAATGTCTTCAAACAAAAATTCTAAGACAACCTTCTCCGTGGCTCTGGTTAGTGCCTTTGCCTCAACCCATTTTGTGACATAGTCAATACAGACCAAAATGTAGGATCTCTGTCTAGATGAAGGATTTATTGGTCCCACAAAATCTAGAGACCACTTCTCAAATGGTTCTAAGATGATCTGAGGCTATAATGGCATCTCATCTGATTTTAGTGGTTGGTCCATCCTTTGACAAATATCACATCCCTTCACAAATTTCTTAGCATCCTAAAATATTGTCAGCCAGTAGTACCTTGTTGAAAGGACTTTGTATCCTATTCGTTTGTCTGCGAAGTGTCCTCCGCAGGGTTCCTCATGACAGGCTTTAAGGATATCAAAGACTTCATCTTCTCTAACACAGTGCCTGATCTAGAAATTTGGTCCAGTATGGTAGAGGTTCCCATCTATCCAGGTATATGTAGCACTTTGTTGTATGATTTTTCTTTTCTCCTTGGAGGAAAAATATTGTGGAAACTTCCTTGCAACAAGATAATTGGCTATATCTACATACCAAGGTGAGTAAGTAGAAATAGCAAAAATATACTCATCGGGGAAAGAATCTTCGATGTGAGTGAAACTGTCATCAATAGTTAGCCTAGAGAGAAATTCATCTACTACATTATCTTTTCCAGGCTTATTTATAATAGTGATATCAAATTCTTGTAACGGCAATAACCACTATGTGATCCTACCATTTGTAATTGGCTTATTCATTAGAAAACGAGTGGCAGAATGGTTAGTGTGTACAAATACTTGATACTTAGTGATGTAATGCCGAAATTTATTGATGGCATGCACGACTGCTAAGAACTCCTTCTCGGTCACTGTGTAATTGAGCTCAACTGTACTTAGATTTTTACTTATGTAGTAAATAGCATAAGGTTTTTTATCCTCCAATTGGCCCAAAACAACACCTACAACAATATCTGATGCATCCATAGCTATGTGAAACGACAGTTCCCAATTAGGTCCTCGCAAGACCAGAGCTGCTGATACACAACATTTCAACTTTAAGAAGGCTTGCTCACACTTCCCTGTCCACAAGAAATCAACATCCTTCATGAGCAAGGAAAATAATGGTGATGCAATTTTTGAATTTTTTTTCTATAAATCTTCTGTAATACCCTGCATGCCCCAAGAAACTACGTACCTCTTTTTGTGTTTTGGGGGTTGGAATTTTTAGAATTACCTCTATTTTTGCAGGGTCTACCTTGATTCTGTCAGTAGAAATGTAATGTCCAAGAACGATCTCTTCGGCCATCATCATGTGACATTTCTAAGTGCTCAAGGAAACATTTGTCTGTACGCACCGTTCTATCAATTTTTCCAAATTCACCAATACTATTTCAAAAGCATCTCCATAAGGTGTGAAATTGTCCATGAAGATTTCCAGGAAGTCATTCAACAAGTCAAAGAAAATTCCCACTATTTCCCTTTGAAAGGTTGCTAGCGCATTACAAAGCCCAAAAGGAAGTACTATGTATGTGTAGGCTCCCCAAGGACAAGTAAAGTTCATTTTATCCTGCTCTTCCGGGGCAATCTGCATCTGATTATAGCGACTAAATCCATCCAAAAATGAAAAGAACTTCTTTCCGGAGAGAGTTTCAAGGACCTGATCTATAAGTGGTAAGGGAAAGTGGTCCTTCTGAGTGGCCTTATTGAGTTCTATTTAATCAACAATTACTCTCCACTTGCCATTCTTTTTAGGAACAATGGAAAGTAGTGACACCCACTGGCTATCAAATATTGGATAAATAAAATTAGCACTCAAGAGTTTTTGTAGTTCTTCTTTCACCACTTCCTTAAGTGCAGGGTTCATGTGGCGCTGTGGCTATCTGACTAGTTTGCAACCATCCTTCAAATAAATACGGTGAGTGCATAGGTTACGGTGGATCCCTTTCATATCCATATAATCCCATGCAAATTCCTTTTTATACTTCTGTAACAGCTGTAATAGGTGTCGGTTTTGTTTGGCAGTCAAATTGGGATTAACATTAAAAAAAATTCTGGATTCAATCTCAATTGGACTACTAGCAATATTTGGAGCGGTTGTCATTTGTTCAAAATATATATCCTCCACCTCTTCTTCCTAATTTACATTTTTAACATAAGCAACAAAAAGTGAATTTCTAATAAAACCGTTAATAACATCCTCTTCTATCTCATCTTTGAATACCAAGCTTTCCCCAGAGTGAGGAGTGGCAGGGAAAGATCTGAATCAGGGTCAAAATCATCCCACCAAGGGTTGTACAAATCCATATTTGGTTTTGGGGGGTAAAGGTTAAGATTATGGGTTTCCTGGCCATTCGAGATTACCATGGATCCCATCCTGCAACCTATAAATGCGACTGCGGTGGCTAGTCAAGGTCTCCCTAAGATCAAAGGATGCCCCCCCAAATTGGATTTGGGTTGTAAGATAAGAAAATCAGACGAATATCTCCAAGAAGATATCGTAATCACTATATCCTCTAACATCCCCTCAGGTTTAACACGGCACTTGTTTGCTAATTCAAGCACAGGTGGAGTATGTCTTAGTCCCTGTAGCCCAAGAGCGATAAAGAGATCTTTCATCATTACATTAATGGCAGACCCAAGATCAATCAATGTGTTGGCTATGGGTTGATCATCAATGTAGACAGTGACTGTAGGATTTCCTAGATCATTGTACTTAGTAAGGAGAGGCTGATCAAACATTAATTCGGATAGTTTTCCCATCACATGGATGGTGGTAGGGTCTTTAGGCTTCCTCCCAGGTTTCTTGATGCACAAATCTCTCACTTTCTTAGCATAGATGGGTACCTGTTTAAGGGCTTGCAGTAGAGGAATTTGTAAATACAAATTTTGCAACTCCTTAAGAAAATCAAATTCAGGCTATGAAGTTATCTTGGGTTCAGCCAAAATCTTAGGGTACGAGGGGTCTTGCATTACAACAGTCAAATCTTCTATTACAGGTGTAACAGCCTTCTCCGAATTAGCTATTACAGATGTAACAGTTCTTTGAGGGTTGACTGTTACAGATGTAACAACTTCCTCCATATCATATGTTGTAGGTGCAATAGCCACCTCTGAGCCTCGTGCATCTCCTCGGGATTGCTCATAGTCCTCCTCTGTAATAGTAGGGGAGTGACTAGGGTTAATTATTGTGCCCAGTCGCAATTATATTTCATTAAGTCCCACGGGGGTAATAAGGTAGGTCTAGAAGGTCATAGGAGCCTCTATGCCCTGAGTTGCTTTATTATTTGGGTTTGGGTTAGGTTGCATAGGTAATTGGGGTCGCATAGGTGGTGGAGGAGCAAGAGCTTGGAAAGGAGGTAACTACAGCTGTTGTTGCATGGGTGGTGTAGGCAGAGCTGAATTTTGGACATTTCCTCTCTAGTTTTGGTTCCAAGGGTATGTTTGGGATTAAGGATATTGAAGAGGAGGAGATAGAGACCATTGGTTCCTGGGTGAAGGGAACTATGTTGAAGGAGGCGCATAATATTTCCATGGATATTGCCAATTATTATATGCATTGTTCCACGAATTGAAAGAGGAAAAGTCTTGAGACATACCTAGAGGTCACAGTTTCCATGGCCTCCTTGGTGCAATGAAGTAAGAGGACTGAACCTCTTCGCTTGATTCTCTGAGTACCGCCTTTAGTTTAGGAAGCTATGGACACTTCTCCGTCAAATGCTTCAACTCACAGATATTACATAGGATGATGTTCTTCAATTTGCATTCCCTGAAAGGATGTTTCTTTCGACAAGTCGGACGGAACATAGCTAGGGGTGTGTCAGATTTTGTTTGTGTCTTTTTAATCTCTGTTGTGGTTATTTGGGCTGAGAGAGTACTAATGATATCGGTCTTGAAATTTTCAAATAAATTCCTTATCTTCGCTCAGGTTACTCCTCCGCCTGCAGATTTTTGTATGCGTATAGAGGCATCCCGAACTGTACTCCTTCCCTTGGAAGATCTTTGAGAGCATCTTAGGCAAAGCTTTACAATTTAAGTGAATGGATCTTGCGATATATCCCCTTTTCCCAATAGGTTCAGGGTGTCAAGGCAATCATCCCTCATTCCTCTAATGAATATAGTCTTCAAGATTTCCAAGTCTAAACCGTTATGTTTAGATCTCTGCAGATTGTAGTGGAACTGTTCCACATAATCTTCCAGGATTTCATCCTCCTTTTGCATCATCCTAAATATATCTTCCCTTAAATCCCTGGTCCTACAATAGTCCTGATATTTTGATAAGAACGTCTCCTTCATATCGTTCCACATTGAAATAGAAGCGGAACCCAATCCCATGAACCATCTCAAGGCTACCGCTTTTAAGGTAGCAGGAAATAGTTTTAACTTCTGAGCATCTGTTGTATAATCATAACTTCTACATAATACATAAAACTCAAATAGAAATGTGCCGAGATCTTCCACAGTCATCCCCTAGAAGGATGGTAAGGATGATAGAGGAATATTCTTCATAAGAACTTCACCTCTGATATTCCCAATTGGGAACTCAAAGGTGGTGGTAGTGGTGTCGGTTTTAGCATTGTTTTCCCCCATGGTTAATTCTTCTAACCCTTGTTGTAGAAGACATCCTTCAAAATATGTTTGTGATGGCCTTGTAGATGTAGTTAGTGCCTCAGATACCCATGGGGTTGGTTGTTTCACTGCACTACCTGTATCTAGATGTTGATAAACCAACAGGTGTTTTCCCGTCTCAGGTGTCTGATGTTCCCCCTCAGTTTCCCCTTGCCCCTCAGTCCTCAAATTCTAGCTACTAGCTTCCCCTTCTTGCTCATGAATTGAATCCTTGGCCTTGGGGGTATGAGTGCTAGCTTTAGAATGATACGGTCCCGAGATAGAGGAATTAGAGGTTTCTGCTTTCACTATGGGGGTAACAGCTTTCTGCGGCCCTGTTTTCCTTGCATTCCTTTGAGAGCTGGATTGTTCTTTTTCCGCCTTGGAGATTAATTCTTGGATAAATGTCTTCCTTCCCAAATCTTCACCCTTCGTTTCCTTTTTATGACCCGTCATTCCTGTGACTTATTAGAGTGGGGGTGATTTCAATATCTCTATAAGTCCTACAAGTGCACACATGGACCTTATGTGTATTAAATCACACTCTAAGTGTCTCAGTCTTCAACAGTGGTGAGCCCACCCAAGTATGTTAGAGCAATGCACAGGTTCTTACCTCTCGTCTTACCACCCAACGACTGAAGAGCTAAAGACACGCTAACAAAACATCAAAATTTCCTAAGTGCCCTAGTAATCACAATGGTGAGCCCACCCAGGTATGTTAGAGCAATGTGCAGGTTCTTACCTCTCATCTTACCACCCAACAACTGTGGACTAGGAACACTCTATATCAAACAAACAACTTGGCTGACTGTATCATCAACTTTCCATCCCCGACAACAACGCCAAAATGTAGTTTTGTTTTAATCAACCTTAATTGACTCAAACCGCAACTTTAATTGTCAACCTAGGGTAGGTGTTGCTGTTTTAATGGAGTTCGCATTGTCTGTGCCGATACACTCCAACCAATAATAAGAAAATGCAGACAACTGTGAAATATGTCGTTGATCTAAATTGCTGAATCAAACCATGCGTGTAGATATAGAAACACTCTACAAAATTAAATCATAACTTGCAACTATCAAAATAAAGGCGTGCCACACAGGAACTAACATCTATTCCAGCTAGTTACTACCATTTTGTTAATTAACTCAGTGTAACAACATAATATAAATAAAACAACAACGAATGTAATCCATGATTTATACAGCAACAACAAAAAACATAAATCAATTAACTAAACTAGAATGTACACTACCTATATCACTACAATCCCTGCCAAAGAGGAGGGCCCTTCCTCCTCAGCAGGGCGCAGGAAGAATGCAAAAGTGATTAACGAATCAGTTGAAGGACAGTAACAACATCACCGTGCTAATTGATATTAAAATAAACTCAAAAAATACAAAAGTAGTGTAATAATACTCTTCTATATGTCGTCTCTTATACATGAAAAATCGAGTCTTTTATAGTTATTACAACCTAAAATTAGAAACAG
This sequence comes from Pinus tabuliformis, assembly GCA_031772625.1. Lineage (NCBI taxonomy): Eukaryota > Viridiplantae > Streptophyta > Pinopsida > Pinales > Pinaceae > Pinus > Pinus tabuliformis. Next base: position 930,533,920 of record CM062806.1, read on the forward strand.
ATCAGTCATGAGAATCTCATGATTCTCATGCTGATCAAAAATAAGAGAAGTTACAACCTATTGCTAAATACAAATATACATCAGTTATGATTGCAACTGCTTGAGTGTTGTTGCTTCAAAGATAGACAATCCCTACTGCTGACAGCTGTTATGTGGAATAGTACCCACATTTCCCAGCTTTGGCACAACATCATCGAGTGAATGGTGGTTCAGGATGACATGGCTGGCGACAACACTATTGGTTTGACGGTGGATCAACGCGAGGTGTATCAACATTTTGTAACAATATCCAATGTGTAACAGCAACCTGTAACATCATCCATTGTGTAACAGCAACCTTTAACATCATCCAATGTGTAACAACAACCTGTAACAACATCTAATGTGTAACAATAACCTGTAACAACATCTAATTTGTAGCAGCAACTTGTAACAACACTTCAGGGTGTAACAACGAACCATTCTACCCTTTCCTGCAGTTAATCCTTGCTGCCTATCTACTTCATAGCTTCATTCTCGCGAGCTAGCACCTGAAAATAAGAACTTCCCAAAATACTTCTTCAATGCTCTCCCAGTTAGCCACAAAAAGGAATAAAGTCTTGTATTATTTGGTAAAATATAACAAAGTAACATGACAATAGAATAGGTTAAAAAGGTAAGAAAATAGGGAATTTGGTCATATAAAGTCATAGGCCTGGGGGACAAAAAGGTCAAAACAGGGGAAAGAATGTGTAGAAAATAGGTTAAAAACCACTCCCAACAGCAATGGCCATAAATTAGATATACTTAGTAAATCTCCGAGTCTAAAAGGGTCAAGAATATTTATAAATGAGGATCTTATTCCAGAAGACCAAGCTGAACTAAGGAAAGAGGTCCAAAATGTAAAGGAGGCAAGAAAGGAAGGAAAATGGGAAATCATTAGAAATAGAAAAGTTATTATTAGAGATAGAGTCCAAAATAAAAGTGATAAATAGGAATTAAGAACACTCTGGATCCTCTTCTGGAACTACCGTGGTTTTCCATGGTGCAAAGGTCCTATGTTAAGTTGGATCCTGAGTGATACTAACCTTATTCTCTTAACCAAAACCTAGAGCATGATGAATCTAGGTTCCCCACATTGATGGGTTCACTCTTTAGTCTACCTGGAACAAGATATATTATCGCTGAGGGGTTGGTGGTATAACCTGTTATATCAAAAATAGCATTGCTTCCCACATGTGGCTTCATAAGGTTGACCCTCTCAATCAGTATGTTTGGATTGACATCTCTCACTCTAATACCAATATGGTTTTCCTTGAAACTTGTTATTTTTCTCCCTTCAACTATACTTCAATTAAGAAGAATAACCTGAATAAGAATTGACCCTTCATTAACTTAGAACGTGATATCCACAACCTAAGGAATGAGGGAAGAACCCTATTTCTTGGGGAATTTAATGCACATACTGCCACTAACCAAGCCACTCTATTAAGTAATAACTCTAACCGTAACCCCTTATGGCTTGATGAGGATTTTGTTTTGGCTAGTAAATTCCAAAGAAAATTTGAAGACACTACCAAGAACCTTTTCGGCATTGAGCTTATTAAGATTTTCATTTCCCAAGACACGATTATTTGTAATGGGATCAATAAGTGGCCTTCCTCTGGCCATATGACTTGTATTCATGTGCATGGAAGCAATGTTGTAGACTATGCAATATCTGATACCCAAGTTCTCCACCATATTGTTAACTTTGACCTCTTAAATGACCATGAGCTTAACTTTGACCATATACCTATCTCCTTAACCCTTAACCTTGATATGTACACCAACCACATGCATAAGAAGGGTGAGATTCAAAGACACATACATTTCGACAAAATTAAAACAAATCTCTTCTTAAAAATTTTAACACGGGAATTAAGTTCCCTAACATATAATGACAACATTGATCACATCTACCACAATTTTACTAATATCCTCTCCACTACCATTAAAAAATTATCTAAGGAGGTATCATATAATAAGAACAATAGGGATTCCAACCTGTTGTATGACAATGATTGTAAATTTTCCAAGAAAGCAATTAGAAATGGTCCCAACGAAACTATTAAGGATGAAAAAATCGAGGTGTAAAAATCTCTTATAAAATGGAAAAAAAAGACTATATAAACAAGAGGCAAGATTATCTCCTAAACCTGTCTAAATTTGAGCCAATAGTGAGAACATGTCATCAGATGCGAGGAACTTTCCATTAAGGCATGCAAGGTCTAAGGTACTGAAAGGGATTTTCTAAGTCATCTTCCTGGATAATGAGCTGAAGTAGCAAGGAAGTGACCCATCGAAGGAGGACCATGATGATTCCCCCATCATTGACACGAAACAAGGAATAAAGTGAAATGAATGAGTATGATCAAGACTGTAGAAAAAGGTCAGACAATGTATAGGTAACAAACTGCAGATAGGACTTCTCTTGAACATATCAATGACATGACTCCAAAGTGTGGCAACATTTGACTCAACATAGGACCAATGGTCATGATGAAAGAATGGAATAGTCAGATGACAGGCAAAATGGATCACCCAAACCCGGAAAGACAGGTGACTGAGTGAGGATATCCCAAGCCCGACACGAGATGCAAATGCATGTCATGTTCAAGAGTGAAACGCTGCCTATACAAGAGATGTTTCACTTTCATTTTCCCCCACTATTTCTAGTGAGCACCCCAATTATTTTAATCACAAGCTTGAATGGGATAACATATGCTTGTTGTATAAGTTCATTATTCGAATGAATCCATCCTAGTAAGTTGGTGCCTTTTTCATATTTAGATAATTTGAAAAAGAGACGAAAAAGAAAACTCCATCATGTCCCTTTTCATAATTTGTCTCTCGAATTTGAAAAGGTAGAAAAAAATATTCGAGAGAACCTCTTGACCATGTCGACCAAGGTGTACCTTTTTCGTAAATAGTCAATCCCAGCCTGAAAAAGGGGTAAACGTATACTGAGATGACGTCAATTCATTTAATTTAACGAGTTTGAAAGGACAAGTACTCGACAATCTTTTCATATTTAGAGAGTCATAAAAGAGCTTAAAGATGACTCTAGGGGGGTTCCTTTTTCATTTATTTTTAACAAGTCTGAAATTTTTATAAAACAAAAACTCATTGAATAAGTCAAAAATGATCATTGTAACCACCAAAAAGAACCTGTAACTGCACAAAGACAACCACACATCACTGATATCGAGGAAAATAATAAAATATTGGTAAAAATGTATTTTAAAACTTATAAATAGACTAAAAGTAAAAACATTTTTACCATTTTCACTTGGAGTAAATTGGAGAGAACATTTTGCCCTATTTTCCTTGATTCTTCAGGAAGCAGTGTGGGAGATCCAAGGCATCATTTCATGAACCATCAGCTGCAGGTAAGAGCTCTTCCTTTTTCCCCTATTTTCATTCTACTTTCATGCCATTTCTTAGGGTTTTTATCAGCCAGAAGAGAGGATTTCAAAATTTTAAATCGGGGGTCGTAAGTGCGGGTCTTCTCATCTGGTTCGTGTTGATTGCCTCTGAGCCCAAAAGGCACTTGCACTACTAGCATGAGATTAATTAAAATAATCACACTGGTCGCAGGGCAGAAATATTGAAGAGAAATATTTTCTTTTGAGTGAAAATTTTGAGTTTTTATCCCATGAAAATCATTTAATCATTGTTGATGATTGTTTTGTAGAAGATTTCAACAACATGGTCATCCAATGGAAGGAAAGAGGCCATGAGGTAGAAGATCACCAGGCTACCCAAGATCTTGATGCATCAACGCTTGAGGAACTGTGGGCTACCGAAATTCTTTTGAACCTCAGGACTCAAAGCCCAAAATGAGCTACTACACTATCTGATCAGTTTATGGGATGTTGATCAGGAGATCTTCCTCATTGGAGACCAAGAATTGGAGCTGGAAGTGGCGGAAATTTACTTCATTACTGGATTTTCCAGAAGAGGGGAAAGGGTTCAACTCTTTGGATCTCGTGCTGGAGGTGAGAGCACCAATGCCCTAATCAGAAGGCATTGCTCGAGTGCAAAGACAACAGTGAGCAGGAAGGTGAAGATATTGACCATCAACAATCTTCCCTTGAGGACAATTCTACACACCATGGCTCGTATAGCTGGGTCACAGGCTTTGCACGAGGTTTCAAAATCTCAATTCTAGTATGCAGTAGACTGCCTTACTCCAACAATGTTCAACTAGTGTGAGGGACTGTTGGCCAACATGAAGAGGCAACTGACCAAAGGCAAGCAGGGAAACTTGAAGCAGTTCGACTTCGGTTCGATTTTGGTCACTTTCTTTTTGGAGTGCGTGCCCCTATTTTGGTATCAGTGGACAGAGGTTCCAAATCCTGCTCCACAAGATCTGAGGCTGGTCAGATGGAGTGAGCTCATGCCTCATGGAGGAGGGGGTTAGTGGATGCATTTTCCTCCATAGTTCTTCGGTTGGTTGCGCCGACAACTGATCATTGTGGATGACTATGCTTATGCAGGCATAGACTTCAGATGAGATCCAAATTTTTCTCTACCACCAGGTGAAAAATGGACTGATGCAGGTAAAACTTGTTTTTGGAATTTTTTCACGTTTTATGAGTTTTTTTTGTTAAAGTGTATCTGAGAGTTTACTTGTGGTAAATTTTCAAATGCGGGACCAGAAAGGTCTCTAGGCATGTCACCAATAGCATAGTTAGTAGCACGTTAGATAGAGGATGCTTCATAAGAGGAAGGAGCGGATCCTATGGTAGAGATCGAATGAAGTCTAGAAGTGATCACCCGAGGGATTCCAGAGTACGCGAATATAGATGACGTGCCACTACGATACCAAAGGCATACAATAGGACTGTATACAAGACTGTGTCGACTTTTAGGCCGATTGATCAAAGTGGTCTCATGCTATCGAGAGCATCATGTGGGCAAATAGCCTTTTCTAGTCGTGTTTTTTGCACTATGTAGGCTTTGAAAGTCATGTGTCCTAGAACACTTATTTTTTGAGATTTTTATGAACAAACTTTGACAGACGAGACATATATATATATACATACATACACACACACACACATATATATATGCATGTCTTATCTTCTACTTATGTGTTCATTTATTATGATGATGTCATCAATTTTACAAGTTATGAAAATTTCTATCCAGAACATAATTTTCTAATGCATGTGTTAATCTATTCAAATTCTAGGGAATGTGTTGATATGTGATATAATCAAAATTTCTTTCCAATAATTGAACACGTAGATACATACGCAAAATTTGTGGAGTAATGATTATTTAATTGTAATGCAATGAGTTGTGAATCCAACTTAACAACTAAGTTTCTAATGCCAAGAGCAACTGCTTCTAATAACAATTCAATAACTGCACTGTACTCGAAAATATTATTAGTTGTTCATCCCCGTAAAATACCTTGTAAATCAATCAACTTGCCATCAGGGGTAAAGAGTGCCCAAGCTGTAGAAGATAAGTTTCATGTGCTACGACAAGCACCATCAGCAAAACCAACATAATGGTTTGACAACATTTGAAAACTGAGTGGAACACAAGGTAAGAAGAAGGAACATGTCTGCAAAGCAAACAATCACACCAAAAATCAAAACTGCACACCAATGAATTCACACACTAATGTACAAAAGTAATTACATGAAATTCACGCATAATACTTTTTCAAATAAATCCCGTTGTGGGGCTATGATAATGCATTACCTTTGTAGTCAACTAGCTCATATGCACCTTTTTGCAAGACACGTTTAACGATATATGGCCCATGCCACATAGGTTCGAACTTCCCAGCTCCCAACTTATCATTGGCTTGGTCATACAGCAAGACCAAGTCACCTTCAACAAAAACGTGTGGAGAAATAGTTTGATCAAAATGAGCTTTAACTCATTTTTTCTGTGCCTCAATCACCATCGCAACAATATGATGTGTCTCATCAAGTCTCTCGAGATAAAGTAACCATTCCTCTTTAGGTGAGGTATCGGGGAGGAGCTCAATAACTAATTTTAACAAAGGAATTTCACACTCGATCGGGAGCGTCGCCTCTAAACCATAAACTATATGGAATGGAGCGAAACCAATGGCTATCTTAACCAATGTCCGGTAAGCCCAAAGGGCTGAGAATAACATGAGATGCCAATCCTTTTTATGCTTCCCAATGGTTTGTTGAAGCCTAGTAAACAAAACTTTATTAATTTCTTCAACTTGGCCACTGGCCTGTGGGTAGTAAGGAGTCAAGCTATCATGGAGAAGACCCAACTAAGTAGTCAACTCGGCCATCATGTACTGACGAAAATGTGATCCGTGATTAGTGACAATGGCTTGAGGGATGCCAAAACAAGTTATGACATGGTTAAAGAGGAACTGAGAAGCAGTGATACCGTCATCATTATATGTAGGCATCACCTCGACCCATTTAGTGATGTAGTCGACGAAGGCAATGATATAGCCATGACCCTCATGAGATCTATGCCCCATTTAGAAACTGGGCCAACAGTAATAACTGCGCACTGTTTGCGGTTATAAATCCGACATTCATGGCACTTTTGAACGGCCATAATACAATATTTGAAGATGGAAAGCTAGAAATAACTAGTATGAATGATCTTCTAAGCAGTGGCATAGCTTGACATGTGACCACCACATGCCCTAGAGTGGCAGTCATTCAAGACTCGTTCAACCTCTTCAAGTGTTAGACATTTGCGAAGAACATAATCAACACCGACTCGGTACAACATATCACCAATAATCCGATAAGGTTGAGACTGATGCCAGATGCGGCGTCGGTCGGATCGAGAAAACTTGGATCGGAAGGTTTGGGTCTAAAGATAAACAATGATATCTCCATACCATGGGTCGAGAGTGCTAATGAGAAACAAAGTTTCATCAGGAATCTGCTCAATAAAATCAATGGAGGTGTTTGCGGAAGGAAGGGCGCAGATCAATTCAACAAAAACGAGTGATTTCTTTGATTTGGCGGTAGTAAACTCCAAATCAAACTCTTGTAGGATAACAATCCATTTAGATTATTTTCCCCCAAGCAATTGACGAGTCAAAATATAAGTCATGGGGTTACAGTCAAAAATCACTGTGGTCTTTCATAGAAGAATGTAATGGCGAAATCGTTGAACAACATGGACTACTGCCAAGGCAAGTTTCTCGACATGAGCATATCGAGTTTCAGTGTCAATGAGATTTCGACTCAAATAATAAACCACATGTTCATTTCCATCGTCATCATCCTGAACCAACAAAATACTAATGGCACTGTTAGCCATGGGAAAGTATAGGAAATAATTGCAATGATAGTCAGGGGGATGCAATAAAGGAGCACTGATGAGTGTTTTCTTTAGAGCATCGAAAGAGTTTTGGGAAATTTCATCCCAAATGAATGGGATCCCCTTTTTGAGCAAGCGAGTAAATCCCTTGGTAAGCTCAATGTAATTCGGGACAAAGCGGTGAAGGAAATTAGCCTTTCCTTGCAAACTTTGCAATTGATGCAGTGATGAAGGAGGGGGTAGATTTACAAACACCTCAACTTTCAGAGGACCGATTTGGATACCTTCTTTGGACACAACAAAACCTAAGAGCCACCATATTCTATGCAAAAGACACATTTATGGGGATTGAGACAGATATTATAGTGTCGACAACAGAAAAAGATTGCCCGAAGGTGGTCCAGATGGTCAAGATGCTTAGCAGAAAGAGTTGGTAATTCATCTAGATAAGGTTTACCAATGTGTTTAATGTCATGAAAAGCATATGGTATTGCTCTCTAGAAGGTAGCACCAGTGTTTTTAAGACCGAAAGGGAGCTTCTTATAAGAAAAATTCCCCCATGGAGAAATGAACGTTGTCTTGTGTTGATTAGTGGGAAATATGTTAATATGGTTGTAACCATAAAAACCATCCATAAAAGAGAATATATCACTCTCACCGCACTCATCAATGATTTGATCAATAAATGGAGTAGGATAGTTATCTTTAGGGAATGTGAGATTGATGTCACAATAATCAACACAAACTTGAATGGTTCCTTGCTTTTTAGTAACATGTACCATATTAGAGACCCAATCTGTCAATGGGATAGGGTAAATAAAACTAGCCTTTAGAAGTTTTTAAACTTCTCCGTTAATAGCAGTGGCCTTCCTGTGATGCACAGGACAGAGCCATTGATGAATGGGCTTTGCATTAGGATACTTGGGTATTTCATGCACCATAATAGCTAGATCAACACTAGGCATTTCCTCATATGAACAAGCCAAGACATCTCGAAATTATTTGAAAAGATCAGTGTAAACCCTAATCACATCAGGAGAACAAGAAACCCCAATGTGAATGTTCTCAAAAATTCCAATTTTAATGGAAATGTCGATTAGCATAGTTGCAGTAATATTTCCCATATTACCTTCGGACAAAACTTCATGCACCATAACAGGTGTTTGAAGTGGGTGCGTCGGGTTATGAGAAACAAAATCTTTGAGACACAAAGGAATCTCACTTAAACTTGGAAGAAATGAGGAATGATGATGGACATCATTCCAAGGAGTTTCGTGAAGAGACATAAGCTCAACAATACTCTCGTCGAAGGGGAATATCTCATTTAAGGATCCAAAGAATCCCAAGAACCGAGCCAGGGAGATTGTGAATAAGTATCCAGGTACATACTGAGAACATCATGACTTCCTTAAGCAACCGTAGAAGTCAAGACAATTTCATGATAAGCTTGTTCCAAAGGACTTAGAGGCATAAAGTCACCAAAGGAATCAACATGGATCTGTAGAAACAAAGATCATGTTAATCGAGGCGACATGCGGAGGTGGGAAAGAAAAAGTTTGCATTAAAGAAAAATATTTGAAAAGACCTACCCCCACACTCTCATATGGAATATAGGTATTTCCCATATATGGGACACTGCCATTCGAGGCACCAGAAGAGAAAAAGGACAATTGATCGACGATGACAAATTTTCCTTAATGAGGAAAATGGAGCACCCATAACAAAGAAGAAACCACACAAAACATGCATGGTTCCAACTTCACTCAAGTAGAAGGTTGTACTTCAGATTTGCATCTACAACTTCTACTTCTAGCTTGATAGTATTCCCTTCCAAAGTGATGGGAAAACTTGTGAGAATACCATAAGGACGGGAGCCTCCGCCATCAAAGGACTCAAGGTGTTTGGGGATTGGTTAAGAGGTGGATAGCCAATAGCTTTCCAACACAAAAAAAACATGATGCAAGTGGAAGCACCTTCATCAATGATAGTCCGATGGATCATCTTTCCTTTTATAATGACTTGGATAAAAATGGAAATCTGATGAGGAAGATGAGGAACATGGTTTTCAAGTTTGAAAGTAATCAATATTGAATCAACGATATCAATGCTTCCAATAGTATACAATAATGATTTACGCTATGTTGGACAAGTTTGGATAACTTCCAAAGCAAACATCCTCGAAGGTGCTTGAGCTAAATCTTTGAAAATAATGTAATGTTGAGAAGCTCTAGCATTCACATTATAGGATGATTTTCGAAGCACACCTTTGGGAGGTGGTCGAATATTGGATTCATTATTAGGTCTCTCGATATGGAGAGGATTAGAACTAGGTGGAGTGGAAGTAGAAGGTCTATATGTGGCTTCTTTTTCCACCATATTCTTTTGAGAGGTTTGACAATCTTTCGATTGAGTGGCGACAAAGATAAGTAATGAACCCATCATCATGTAAACCTGAGAACCAAATGAGGCAGAGGATTGTGGTTGGTCTACCAACTGAGTCTGTTGAGATGGGAATGGCTCTTTCAAGATACTTGGGGTCCCTTTCAATAGACGACTAACTTTGACACGTCGGGGACAATCCTGAGTATAATGATCTTCCTCACAAATGAGGAAATGATATTTCAGCTTTCATTTGGAGGAATCATCAGCAGATGAATTAGGAGGATCCTATTTTGGGGTATCAGATTTTGCTTTACCTTTACACTTCTTCTTACCTTTCGAGGATTTATCTGCCGTGGTAAACTAAACGACATTGACCTTGGAGGTTTTACCAGGATTCGACGGGTTTTTCGAGGGATGACTAGAACCAATATTCGAAATAGATTTTTTCTTCAAATAAGCTTTAGTGGAAGTTTGGGATACTGATCCAATTATAACATCAATAGGTGGTACTTCAAGATACTTCAAAGATGTCGGATCTGAAGATGGCCTTGGAGCATTGGGCAACATTTCATATAGCATGCCAGATTGGGAATAGACCAAATCCAAATACTGGGCACAGGCAATAGCCTGGTCCTCGGTAACACAAGCACCCATTGCTATATATTTAGTGATTTTGTTTACGAATGACTTGGCAAACCATTCGGTTAGTAAATCATCAGGTATTTTAAATTTGATGAGGCAACATCGACATCTCCATTCATGGATATGATCGGAGATATGGTTCGTGGTATCATGCTTCAAAGATGTAGAAAATGAGTGCCAGTTTCATAATGAACCAGCAACTGGAATTGGTTGAGGAAGGCCATAGCCAAAGAGTTGAAATCTGTGTAGGTACCTTGAGATAACTCGACGTAAGAATTGGCAACATCACCTATCAAGGTTTGCTAAAAGAGGAGGAGACGAACAAAATAATCAACATAGGAATTAGAATAACACCATAAGTGATATGTCATCACATGGGCTTGAGGGTCCTCTTTAGATTTTCTATCAAATTTAGGAAAATCACTTGGAACTTTAGTGGGAACTGGAGGCCAATAAGGCGAATGAAGAATTGGATCATTAGTAAGCCTTGAGACATCAGGTAGTTCCAACGTTAATAAAAATGACAATTCCGAGTTAAAATACATATAGGGCCTTTGATAAGGCCCGGTCTGTGGGTTCCAACCTTGTTGGTAAGGATTCTACCACAAAAGTGGAGGATTTTGACCATAAGGGGTTTTATTTTTCCCCCACTGAGGGGTACCTTGAACATAAGGTGGATTTCATCCAAGGCAGGGTTGATATTGACCTACAATAGGTTGTTGGTAACCATAAGGAGGATAAAAATTATGTGCGGCATATGGATTGTGAGGTTGTTGCACTTGTTGACCCTGGAAATAAAGTTGTTGGGCCTGCTGCTGCAAGGGTTGACCTTGTGCCTGCAAGGTTTGACTTTGTTGATATACAGGTTGAGCTTGTTGCTGTAATGGATGACCTTGCGAATTCAAGGGTTGATTGAGTTGTTGAACAAAATGCATTTTTTGTTCCAAAGGTTATTGAAACTGCTGCAAAGGTTGACCCTGCTACTGCAAAGGTTGCCCATTTTGCTGCAAAGGTTTCCCCTGTTGCTGCAAAGGTTGCCCTTGTTGCAGTAACGGTTGTTCAGCAGTTCCTTGAGGGATTCCCTATGGGTATTGGTAATTTCCAAATGGTATTTGACCATATGCACCAAGAATAGAATTTTGACCAAGCTGCACATGAGGACCTGCTTGTGGAATATAAGGTGGATTTTGTAGTGCTTATGAACCATATGGAACATAAGATTGATGGAGGGGTATCTAGGCCATGTAAGGATGTTGATATTGGATATTACTTTCCCTGGATGGACCAACGGGATTAGGAATACCACTATGATTAGGTTGACTCACTCCCACCATGTGAGGTTGTGATCCACTCACATGGGTTCCACCAGACATAAGAGGAGAGTTGGGATTTCCCCCCGCCAGGTTGCGAATGAGGTGGTGGTATATTCGATCCACTTGATGGAGGGACTAAGTAACTTATAGAAGTATAAACTAAAACAACAGGTTGCACCATAATGGAAGGTTGAAGCAATGATAATGGTTATGACGGAATCATTGGTTGAATCAAAACTGAAGTAATCGAAGTTTTCAAAGTATCTGAGAGGTCACGTTAGGAATAAACAGACCAAAAGTAGGCATAACATTTGATGACCAAATTAGATTATGGTACAATGAAGAAGCACTGGGAGTTCCTGTAACTAATTTAGCCAATGTTCTATAACCATGTAGAAGCATAGGCCCACTGTTTTCAGGAGGTCTTTGATATGGAACTCTTTCGACATAGGGAAAACCTTCTGGAGGAAATTCATATTCAGACTCATCATCAGCATTAGGAGTGTATGTGGCAGAGAATTCCGGAGGACCTTAAGGAGAGGTTGGAATCTCACCTTCTGAAGCCATATGTGGAGATAGCTGGCGAGGAGGAATCCGAGATGAACAAGGAGATAACTCCAGAGGAACACTTGGTTGATCGTACGGACTATAAGGGAGTTGAGGAGATATCGCAATGGGATAAAATAGTGGATTTGGAGGGTATAAAACAAACCTTTGTGGAGTCCTCGGGGTTTCTAGATCAAACTGTTGAGATGAATATGAGTCTCGAGGTGGAGGACGAGAAGCAAGGGGTTGGATGCTTGGGAAAATTCCAAGTTCAAAGCCTTGAGGTTCAAGTGACTGTGGAAGTTCAGGATGAACTCATTGTGAACACCCTTCAGTATCGGACACCGAAGGGGAACTGTGAGGTGAAATCAATGGTTCAACCACGGTGACTTTCTCTCAAGGGAAGAAGGAGAATATATGATTCATTGAGGGCTGATTACAATTAAAATTTACAAGGAATTTACTCAATATGGGGCAAAGAAGAAACTGCATGGGTTTGACATGTTATCATTGGCAGTTAATTTTATGACATGAAAATATAAATAAATCAAAATGGATAATGCTAGGTAAGAGGGTTTACCAAGTATCTGTGAACCGTTATATACACCTTAGACGAAACCAAGGATTTGAAGTACAACGATTTATCTCCCCAAATGTTGTGTTTGGTGTATCATGTTTACAAGGCGGCTCACTTAGTTACATGTGTCTAAAATATAGAAACCTAATGGGGTATCCCAATATATACTCGACGTTACGGGGAGCACAAGTCCGTGTTAGCGCTATATAATGCAAAACCATTTGATGAGAGCATCCCTATATACTTATCATATTGAAGTGCCTCCTATATACTCGAAAGTACTGGAGAACCTTCTATATACTTCCATACTCAGACGAGATTTCACCCCCGGGATACATTGCAGGCAGTTAATGAAAGATGCTATGTTTAAAGATGCCGGAACACGTCTCTAGCCTAGACCTCTAGACATTCACGTTAGTTTACAAATGATCCTTAGGTCGATTGAGGTAAATTTTAAGTTTATCTTCAATTAAGTTTCAGTTTGATGTCTCAATGATGTCACCTGTACCTATGATGCAACTAAATGATAAAAATGAATTTTTTTTTTTGATGAAGGATAAACCAATGAAGGAAGAGAGACAACCAAATAATGCATCAATAGAGCAGAATGCATTAAAACACAATTCTTTATCTTTCCAATACAAAAATGCAAAAAATGAGATCTAATCTTTCATTTTCACAAACAAATGCAATGCCATGATGAAATCCTAAGAGAAACAAAACTCATTTTTTCTTTCCTTAAGATGCACTATTTTTTTCTTTTTCTTTTCACTTTGATTCAACAATGCAAACTAATGCAATGAGCAAAGGAGAAAATGCAATCCAAAACAACAAAAATGAAAATTCCATTCACTTATGGTTTCGAATGCAAATTATTTCAAAAATACTTAAATAAGGAAAATGTTCACTTTTCTTTTCGAAACAAAGAAATCAAACAAGCATTCACTTTCAATCCTTCGAAAGCACACAACTATAATCTATACTTGACAATGGAGCTAAACTAATCTTTAAACCATAAAAATTACTCAATACTAATGAAAATTTCTTCACAATCATGAACCGAAAGCAAATTGAGAACAATGTCCTGATGACAGTAAGACTCCTGAATGGAAATAATCAATCTCAAAGAGGCAAACCAAGAAATGAGAAAAGGGTGACCTAGATACCCTAGAAACCCTAGAAAGAACTCAATGTTCAAAAGACAAGTCAAAAAATCCAAGAGACAAATTGCAAGCATACAAGGATGTCAATCAAGATAAATACACTGTAGGCACACTAGAAAATCACTGTCAGGGGTCAAAAACACCGAAAACAAGGAGAAAGCGCAATTTTATTCTATCCTCTGGGATCAACGCGCCTGTTAAAGGAAAAAGGGAAATGCAAAGCAAATCAATGTGACTGTAAATTTAAAATCAAGGCTGACAACACTTCTGTCAAAGCAGAGAAAGTGTTGGGCGAGAAAACTAAGGAAAATATAAAAAATCTTCAAGATCAGAGCATGCTAAACATTCTCAAGAAATAACAGGTGAATAAAAATAGCTACAGTGATAGATCTAAGTAAATAAATTGACGATTGATCAAACTCATCAGAGAATCTGATTGAAGGAATGGATGGAAAGGGTTATAGCTTCCCCAGTGGAGTCACCATTTTGTTGTCTAGAAAAATCCTCTCTACGAACAAAGACGATCCCTCTAGCCCAATGAGTGGGACTAGAAACCTACGTGACAATATACAAGGACACTTTCCTAAATTACAATCGAAATGAGAGAAGAGGAAGATGGCCTACCTCGTTCTGATGCTATAACGTACTCCTTTGTTGAAGACCTCGAATCATGTGCACTTCAAGCTCAGCTCTACTGCTCACATCATTTGGATACCTGCACAAGATATCGAAGAGACAACAAAGCATACAAGTGAAAATCGCATAATCAAAAGTAATCCAGTTAACAGATCAAGGAGCATTAAGATAAATGATGCATTAACACAAACATTTATGGAAAGTGAATCAACAATTGTATATATTAATAAAATAAAGGAATAAGCATACAACCAAGCCTTCATGTCAATAAGGTCTCCTTGAGTGAATGTCCAAGTCCAAGCTCAAGCTCTCCAATAACTCCTTCTCCAAGCCCAATGAGTAGCATGTAGGCATTATCTCAGCATAAGGTTGCAAATAACCAAAGACCGACCATTTGGGAATGGTACAGGATGAATATATAGGAAGGGAAAGGGAGTTAGTATCTCTCCAAAGATAGGAGAAGGCCCTCACCTCAAGGAGGTAGCTCATAGGGATAAGATCAAAGCGAAATATTAGGAGAATTCGACCACGTCCACAACGAACAACCTCTAACTCATTGTTATGGAAGCCTCTAGATCACGAAGCTTATTGTCCTCTTTGGGAAAACTTGCCTTTTAGGGATCAACACTGGTATCCAAGTAAAAAGCACGTTGGCAGTGTGAGGCCAATATGGTGCAACTTGTCACCAGCACTAGTTGCTAGTGTCACAATCGCATTGATCCTAGAATTAGGGTTTTAGAGCTCACTTCTTCAGGGAAGGATCAAGGCATGTTTCCATCAATGTTTCAGGGAGGATCTGAGATGCATATCAGGATGGGTACACTGCATAATTACCAAGTTTCGAGCACTTCGAGGTATGACACAGGGAAATGCAGGAGGCATGACAAGATACTGTGTAACAGTTGGTCTACTGAAATTAAACACAACATCAGTGTTAAGCAAGGGTGTTCCCTATCCCCTACCCTCTTTTAAATTTATAGTTACAAGCTTGAGGAATTCTTAGAAGCTGTTGGTGGTGAAGAACCCAAGCTCGCTGGTATAGTCATTACTCTTCTCCTTTATGTTGATGATATCGTTCTTCATCCCAAGAATCTCGAAAATCTCGACAAGCAACTTAAAACCCTCCATGATTACTATTCCAAGATGGGTTTAACTGCTAATACTAAGAAGACTAAAGCTATGATTATTAAATCCAAAAATATCGCATATGGTAATTTCATTTATGATAAAAATTACTTAGAGAATGTTTCTTCTTATATAAGCTCAAATGAAACTTTAACATTGAGAAAAGGATTATAGGAGGTTGGAAAGCTTACTATTAGCTTGAAAACAATTGTAAGGTTGTTGATCTTTGGGTTTGGAGTAAAAAAAAATTCCTCTTCGAGACTCTTGTCATCCCTGTTATTTTATATGGATGTGAGGTGTGGGGCTACAGTCTATCTAGAGATTCATGGAAAAAGATTAAAATGATCCAAAAAAAATTCATAACCTACAACCTCAAGATTAAAAGTAATACTCCCTACCCTATTCTCTTGATTGAAGCTAGCCTTTCCCCCAATGAGTGCATGACTATGTTTATGCATTTGATGTATAAGAAGAAGTTGTACAGCATGGACACCAAGAGAGTCCCAAAAATTGCTTCTAACTCTAGTCAAAACCACCTTCAGCTCAAGCGAGGGTGGCATAAGGATGCCATGTAATGGATCAAACATTGGGAGATAAAGGAGGAGATCATCTTGGGGAATAAGGATAATATTAAAAATGTCATTATTTCCAAATTTAAGGATAAGCTATGGAGTGATAAGGAGTTAGAGGGAAAAACAAAGTTAAGATAATATAAGGAGGTAATCAACCTCATGCTTGCTAACTAGAATTACCTTTCTATATTAACCAGTGCTAAGAAGAGAATGAATATTGCAAGGATTAGAAGTGATTATCATGAAATCTGGAGTGGAACCAGATGTTGGTATATTCCCAAGATACATTGGGATGAGAGAATATGCCTCCTCTGTGATACTAAGGGAGTTGAAGATGAAAAACACTTTCTCTTGGATTGTCTGACCCTTACTCACATCCTCTCTCATTTCTAAAACATTTTCCCTGCTACCAACCTATTTGACTTGTTCATTTAGCAAAACTACAATGACCTCGGAACGCTTCTTTCCCTCATTTTTTATCATAGAAATAGAATTTTAAATAATCCCAATTAACTACTTATTTCTTAAGGTCTGATAGACCATATCAATCCTAGTGAACGTTGATCATCATCATGATATAGGTCATTGACCATAATAAGGCCTTTGGCCATTTCTAAAGGAAGAAAAAACATTCTAAACTGAAGTTTGTATCATCAAGTATATGAGTCAATCTGAAAAACCTCTAACACTATCTTAGCACCTGTTGGTGTTCGTATAATCCTCTCTCGTATTCACCATTGGGAAATTACATTATATAACCATCAAATCTACAACACTCGAAATAATAATAATAATAATTTGACTCCCATTTGACAACCTAGAGGAAAAAGATTGTTCATAATCATTTGCATGAACTCAATCATTAAAATATTGCATTAGGTTTGTGGAGGGTGTGAATGCTTTTAATTTCATCAAGCACTATAATAATTCAAAATCACTATTGAAATTGCATCATAGGTAATTGAAACATATATTCTTTATCAAGAAATAAATTATAATAACTTTTTTATTTTGGATTGAAAATTAAATTATAATAATTTCACTATTAAAATTGCATCATAGGCAATTGAAACATATATTCTTTATCAACAAATAAATTATAATATTTTTTATTCTATTAAAATATAATAATTTATTTTAATAGATAAAAATAAATAAATAAAAAATTAAGTTAAATTAAGTTAAATTTGCGAACGGGCCTGGAGTATGCCCTAAAACTGCTTCTGCTTGGCTAAGAGCTCGTCTTCCTCGGACGTAAGGAAACAGGTTAACGGCCCAAGACCCAGAGGCATCTGGCAGGAGTGAAAGCCTGCTCCCTTACGGACCACCAGCGGGTTATTTCAGGTGGCGTGGTTTTCCTTGATAACAGTGATGTGTTAAACTAACATTCGCGGATAGCAGCTAGAGATGGCTGTCCTCACTGTTAGTTTGACAAAACTGAGTTTGATAGGTTTTTCCACCTTTTGGAAAAAAAAAAAAGTTAAATTTGCGAAGTTGTTAAGATTAAGATTAAAATTGGTTGATAGAGATATTGAAACGAAAGGAAGTAAGCAAGCACGTGAAAAAACATACAAGTGTAGTTTGTCATACGTCTAGAAGATTATAATTTGTCAGACGTCTACGAGAAAAAATAGAAAAATTATGTCTCTTTCAGTTTTTAAAGTTTACAAATTTTAAGGCTATAATGAGATGGAATTGGTTATATATATATATATTGGAGAATACATATAAAATATAAATTATATATACATATATATATAAAAGTTGGAAAATACATATAAAATATAAATTATATATATATATATATATATATTCGAATGAGAAATATATATTATTATTTTTTTAAATAAGTAAATTTTTTTTATGAAGTTCAACAATAATGAGATTACATTATGGTTATGCTCGAGAATAGTATTTGAGTAGGATGAGAAATTGAATCGGTGATTTTAACATTTTGGAGTACCTTAATAACACACTCGATTGTTGTCTATCCAAGAGTTCATGGACTAAAATAAGTAAAGTTTGTAATCGAAAGTGTAATGATTTTTTTTGAAATTAAGTAAAGTTTTTTATAATAATATTTAGGTCTAAATGGTTAAGATAAGGCACCGTTATCTTTTCTATTTCAGTTTGTTGATCTCACTTTTGACATGTTTGCTGTTCTTGATTCAATTGTGGATTAGGCTATTTTTAAGTCGATTGTTAATGACATTTCATGAGGGATCAACAATCTCATCCGCTCACAAACTTGATGCGATGAGATGTATTTTAAAGAAACAAATAAATTATATGGCCTTCTTAATATGTAACATATTTTTGGTTTGTATAACAAAAACAAAATCTTATGGTGTGAAGATATTCAATAGAGAATAAATAATTAATAAATGGAATATTTCACTTAGCTAGGTTTTTCATTGAAATTTGTTGTACTTCCTATTTTCCTTTTTATTTGCAAATTATTTCAATAGGAAGAAGGAAGCCATAACTTCCTCTAACTTGTTAACAACCAAGGCTTCACACTTTTTTTCCCTTCGGCTCTCATGTGACCATTATTTCTCATGGAAAAAGTCTTTCCATACTTAACAATTTATTTTTCATTGCTATGAACACCTAAGTTTCTAATTATTGTTATTCTCTTGGTGAAGAGCCAAAGTGTGTATTCTTATCAAGTGCTCAAAACATGTGTTGTATAGGTAAAGTAAGGCTAGTCTTTTTTTCTAGGATTCTTTGCTCCACTCTGACCAGTTTATCATTGCCATTGGGTTGTTGGTCCCATCCCCACCGTTTTTTTGCATCCTTTTGAATAGAAAAGGTAGAACTAGTCGCGTACGTTAGTTTTTAGATTGACTATGTTGAAAATAAGATGGAAAATATTAAGGCTAATGGTGCAATATGTAAGTCATTAGTATTTATGGAATATAATAATGAGGGTCAATTAGCAGGAACGTATAGGAATACTTATGAAAGAGACATATACAAAATCATATCAATGTATTAAGCATGTTGTATTTGTATTTTAATGTTGTATTTGTATTTTAATGTTCCTTGCTTGTGGAGTAGTTTATTCCTTAAGAAGTAATTGTTCGTGTCGTTGTACCTTAAGGGTGTTGTCTATATTCTTGTGTCGATGTATTATATTGCTTTATTTGATATCTTAAAGTATTATTTTGTCATTGTTCATTTGGAACAAGACTTTGGTATGAGACTTGAGGTAACTAACTACTATTAGAGAAATTTGAGGTCCATAATGAGTTTCCTATGGAAAATAATAAAATAATATTTCAAATAATAAAATAAAAGTAAAAAAAGTTTTATAGAGGAAAATTGAAAACTACTAGAAACTAATAGTTAAAATAATTAAGAGATAAATTTTCAAAAAAAGAAAAAAAACTAGTATTATTTAATCACACTTTCAACTTATCTCCTTATAAATTTACTCAAATTTTAAGCATGTACATTCATTGAATTGAGAATTGAATCCCGCATCTAATGATTACTCACTTTGCATGCTTTTGAGAGATCCACAATGAGATAAACTACAAATACATTAAACACACATTTTTTCAAGTATTTGTAGTTTATTTCACTATGGATCTATTAAAGGAATATCAAGTGGGTACTCATTAGATGTGGAATTCAATTCCACATAATTTAACATCCAAGATGCAGTTACATTTGAGACTAGAGTAAACTTGTAAGGAGATAAGTGAAAAATATAATTAAAAAGGTAGTTCTTTATTCCCCTCCAAAATTAATTACTCTTATGATTGACATCATCCATTTAAATCTTATTGTTTGTTTTCTAAATTTGAAGTTTATACTACATTTTTCTTTAGGACCTACTTTAATCTCAAAATCATAGTCATTGAATATAGTCCAATAATTAGTTGGTGTGTAAAATCATTAATTAATGTAATGAAGCTATACTCATTGAATATGGCCAATAAAGTAGTTGATGAGTAATAGTTTATGGAGAGTAATAATAAGGATTTGTTGGCATAGGCCCCTCATAATATTAGATATATACATACAAATCATTGTATTGAGCTTTTCGATTTTGTACATAGCAACTCTGGCTTGCATATTGGTTTCTTCCTTAACGAGTATTTATTCTCTATATTCTTTCATTAATTTAGTGTGTTGGTATATTTGATATTTTGCAATATTATCTTGTCATTTTCCATTATAAAGCAAGGTTCTAACATCTTGTTATTTTGCAAAATAATTCAAGTTGGTAGTTTTTAAGTTCTATGTTTGAGGTTTGTCTTAATTCTCTTCTGTGCTTCTATTCATGATCAATGCATGTACAACTTTCTTTTTTCTATAAAATGTATTTAAATTTTATTCTATTAGCCAAGTTTAAAGAAAGTATTTTAATTACCCAAAAAAAAATGCCAAAAAATCCACCATAGTTCTCATAATAGGCCTATTAAGGAAAAATGAAGTGTCCTTATATTGGCTTCATGTTATATGGTTTACAAATACAACAATGAAGAGATATGTGATTATCAATTCCATTGGGAATTATTTTGGTAATAGTCACATCAAGAATATTTCGTCAACACGTTTTGAACCATCTAGTGTGGTTCATCATCAAGACAAGACGAAGAATCAGATCATGACATCAAATTAAATAGGGATAGTGATGTAGAGAATTAATTTTCTATCATTATAATATAACAACCAATTTTGACTAAATATTAATAAATAATATTTTAAAATAATGAATTTAATCGTTAGAAAATAACTATTAATTTGAATCAAGAATTAATATTAATTTAAAAAGAAAATTCTAATAAATTATAAATCCATAATTAAATAAAATATCTAAAAATAAATAAAATAATATTTTTTTAGACAAACTTAAATAATCAAATTAATACATCTCATTAATCTAAGAAAAAAAATCCAATAAACAAAAATAAATAAATAACTAAATAAATATTTAAGTTTCGCTAGATAAATACATAAATAAATAATTAACTATTTATGACTAAATAAATAATTTTTTTATTTAATTATTTATTTAAGTTTTGAATAAATAAATATTGTATTGAATAAATAAATGAATAAATATTAAGTTTTGACTAAATAAATATTTTATTTATTTATTTCCTTATTTATTTATTTAAGTTTTTACTAAGTAAATAAATAAATATGTTTGGACTAAATAAATATTAAGTTTTGAATACATAAATAATTAAATAAGTTTTTACTAAACAAATAAATAAATATTTAGTATTTTACTAAATAAATAAATATTTTATTTAGTTTTTGACTAAATAAATTAATAAATATTAAGAGATTAAAATTAAAATTAACTTGTTAAAAGAATAAAAAGTATTTTAAAAAAATTAGGAAGATAAGGTAGGGACCCAACAACTATTAGTTTTCCAACTATCATCTCCATTCATATTGCTTGACCTCCTTTCAATTTCTATAACCTCCTTAAACTTAAAGTGATGGAAATTATCAACCTTTGCAATGATACAAACCTCTTCAATGCATATATGATGTTTTGTCTTTTTCACATGTTCTACCAAAGTTGAGGAGTGGGTCCTCCCATGTTTTATGTCAGCGGCGTGCTCATAAATCCTCTGAGTTATTGAGCGATTGGTTTCACCAATGTGTGGAGTCCCACATGAACAAGGGATGACATAAACACCTTTCATATTCTTAGGGTCCACAGGGTCCTTCACTAATCTTAGGGAGCTCTTAATGGTATTTAGGGGCCTAAAAATCGATGGAACTTTATTCTTCTTTAGGATCCTCACAATCTTGTCAGTGGTCCCCTGGATAAACAAAAGATGAACCACTGAAAACCGATCATTTGGTTCTTTTATAATCTTAGGACCTTTTTCATCTTTAAGGAAATATTTAAGACACTGGTGACTACTATATCCATTATTATTAAAAGAATTTAGGAGATAAGTTTTCTCATCATTGAGGTGGTTTTCATCAAAAACCCTTAACGCTCGAGTAGCCAAGGTGTTGAGAACACCCAGATTTTGGGTAGGGAAATGATGGGAGTTAGCGTTAAGATATTGCTCTGTGTGAGCTTTCAATTCAATTCTTCATTAGTGAGAATAAACCCTAAATTTTTGAAGATGAAAGTTAAAAACTACAAGAAAATTAGCCATTAAAATAGCTTAGAGTAATGATAGAATCATTTTCAAGTGAGAAAAGTAGAATAATAATGATGAAATTTGGAGAAAATGACAATCTTGGTGAGAACTAAGTATGTGTCATGGTGTGTTTGGAGACCTTCATTATATTTGTTTTGTGAATACCTCTTTTGTATAATCTAAGATAAAGAATGGGGACCATGGAATCTTGTCATTATCGAAAAGAGTGTAAAATAATATAAACTTTTCATAACAAAAGTGTTGTTATTCATGCTTGGTTATATGCAATATTAAAGCATAAGAAAATGATATTTCTACTTTCCAACACAGAGAGTAACTAAAGCACCAAAATTGGTGTGATAGGTTGGTAATAATGTGAAATAAAATTCTAAGTGGAAAACCTTAAACTTGGTGAAAATAATAACATGGGGAACTAATTTCTTATAACTCGAAAATAGAATTAAAAAAGTGTGATTTATTTATTCCCCTCCAAAATTATTAATCTTTATGGTTGACATCATCACCTTGAATCTAATTGACTTTTTTAAATTTAAAGTTTATATCACATTTTGTTTTGAGACCTACTTTAGATCTTAAAATCATACTTAATGAATACGGTCCACCAGTTAATTATTGTGTAAGCACATTCATTAATGTAATAATGAAGCGATACTCATTAACACCAATGAGTAGTTAGTGAGTACTAATTTATGGAGTGTAATGATAAGGGTTAGTTGGCATGGGCCTTTTATAATATTAGATATGCACTTATATATCATTGTATTGAGCATATTGGATTTATATCATAATAACTCTAGCTTCCATATTGGTTCATTCCTAAAAGATTATTTGTTCTCTATTTTTTTTTTATTCACTGCGTTGGGTGTATTTCAATTTTTACAATATTATCCATTACAAATCAAGATTCTAACATCTTATTAGTCCCTGCCATCTGGCAATGGCCAGGGACTATAGTAATCAGTTTTGGTTGATTTAGCATTAAATGAAGGTGCTATTTCGGAGAATGTGTTGGTTAGAGCAAGGTTTTGAAACCCTGTGTGCCAGGATGACCAAAGTGCTCAGATTTTCCATCTTATTTGGCCTCTTCCCGAGGTGGGAGAGGCCGGAGCTTAGATTATTTTCCTTAGGCTTGTTTATTTCTGCTCACCGTCAGGTTTTCGTGTTTTAATGTTAGCGTTTGTTAGCATTATTTTGGATTGTTTGCAGTCCACCGCTTTGTACGCACCGGTTATGTTTGGTTCTGTCTGCATATAATAGGTGTCATACAGGTTAACAGGTTGCATACCAAGTGCCACAGGTTCCATACCAGGTGCCACACGGTAACATTTTTCACAGTCATCAGCCCATCAATAGAAGTACGAGAAGAGGTAGACCAGCCGAAGAACTATCACGAGGTAAGGATGCTTCCCAGCCGCGGCATTTGCGTGCATCCATCGGACGCTTCTGCAACGATCCCAGGTACTTGTTCTTAATTCAGCCTCGCACCCATTTTTTTTTCTTTCTGAAATTGTTGTGTCTGTCTATGTATTTACAGCAATTTATTTCATCGGTCAGTAATAGCGATCAATTGGTTCCTCAGCTGAAACCACCGGAGCTCCCAGCTCTACCTCCTATTCCACGAATCAGAGTAGAGCCTTCAGAGATCTCACCTTCACTGGTTTCCTCTTCCAACAATAAGTAGGATGAAGCTCTCTTTTAATCCCAATATTTCCAGTCGAAAATGAAATTAAAGAACATTTTGACCCGCCTCGCCATTTCCATCTGAAATACTTTGACTTGATAACATTGAGAATCAGAGGGGACCTCTGCATCTTTATCCCAACTATAATTATTGGAGTCATTAGTGGTGCCATTCTTCCTAGAATCATATGATCTCTGCTCAACTTTCTGCCCACCTGAGTTCCTCCTTTTACCATCTTGTTTGCAACAGCCAATTTCTTCTTTCTCCTCGTCCCTTACTTTCATATTCATCACCAAGCCCAAGCCCGGGCCTTCTCTTCTGCCCCTCTTTCCTTTGGTTGTCACTATTTTGGGAACTAAAAGCTCTAAATTAGTTTCAGCTAATTGACCTAATTCTCTTGCAGGATCCTTAGAACTAGCACAATCCTCCTCTCTGTCAAATTTGTGGGTGTCCATTCTTTTCTTTCTTTCTAAACTAGTTCTCTCTTGCTTGCCCACTGTACTGTTGAGAAAATTGTTCGACAACGCAAACTTTCCATCATCCAACTGTGCAAAGTATGGACTGTTGAGCAATGCCCTCATCACCTGTACTGATAGAGGAAGACATTTTGAGATTATGTTGCCGAGATTCCTCAGCATAAGCTTGCACCCGGCTTCTCTCACTGTCAAGCCAGCAATTTCTTCTGAAAATACTCTTACCAATTCTGATTCAAGCATCTGCTCTTCTTCTGTTACTTGTGACATCTTCCCACAAGATAATGTATTTGTTTCCACAGCTGAAAAATAAGATAAAACAACGAATTATATTATTGAAGTTACTGAAGAAGCAACAATAAATTTGCATTAATGCTGGATAACAGTGGCATACCTGCTTTGTGCTTGGACTCCAGTCTTGACAACAATAAAATCAAATACGGCGCAGCCATGTCAGCCAAACTATTTCAATAAATAAAAGCAAGACAAAACTGACTTCTAAGAACAGCCTATTCCATGCCCTAATTTCTGGCTGCTGGAATACTGTCAAGTGGCCGTAATTTAGAGTTACAAATTCATATAACAGTTCACTACTTTTCAATATATGATAGGAAGCTAGACTTATGAACAGGGTTTGTTGTTCAGGATGCTAGATTCTTATATTCTACGAGAAGAAAAACATGAAATTGTGTAATGACAGCGCTAATCTAATTACCCTTAGATTTTAGCTAATTGAAACATAATTTAAGTTTTTTATAACAGGACAAACAATGTCATTTATCTGATATAATTGCAGGGGGAGGTTGATGTTATGAGAGAATCAATGAAGGGATTTCAGCTGAGCTTGCCTTTTTGAAGACGGAATGTGAACAACCAGTCGTTTGCAATAGCGAGAATTCTCTTAAGCCACTGCCTGTTGGGGAGGCGAGTTCCGATTCCGGTGATTACATCACTCAACGACAGCAGCAGCGGCAGAACCTTCAGTTTCCCATGACAGGTCTCTCTGTACAGGTATCTTCCTGTTATGTTCTAGTTCCTGGGTTGTTCGATTATCGTGATGTCTCCTGTATTGACATATTAGCAGACATATTACCATGATACGATGTTAAGTGGCATGGTTTATGCCCTGCATGTTATGTTATGGAGGAGGTGAGGCATGTGGCGCTCATGGGAGGGCCCACATGGTCCATGGACGTCTTTTTATCATAATATAATCTGAAGCCTAGTTTTGCCATAATTGAAAATTACCCCGGCTCAATCAAATAGAACGTGTTTTGTTGAATACTCGACAATCATTGTCGCTTTGGCAGTGATAAGGAAAGCAATGAAATACTTTATAACGAGCCTCAAATGAATGATAAAAAAAATGAATGTATTGAATTTATTCCACATTAGCTTCTTTGCATACTTACAGAGGATATGCTGATGATTTCATCTGTTCTCTCATGCCAGAAACATCTGATGAGCATGTACCATTCACACCAGGTTGTATATCTTCACAAATATAATTAGCATAGATACTTTTTAACTCTAAAATTGGGCATAATCCTATCTGAGATCTTACCAGGTTGTAACAGAATCTGGCTTTTCTGAGTGCAATAAACTATAATCTTCTTAAAATTTTGTTGATGTTCACCTCTTTTCTTTTCAAGTTACATCCTCTGTTGTGGGCCATCATGAACAGATCAAGGTCGATACGAAAGCGGAATCTGAGTTAGAAAAACAGAACACACAGTGAAGAGTTCAAGCAAAGGCTACGACAGCTTCAGGACCGTGACAAAATTTGCAGTGAAAATTTCAAACAACATATTCCTAATCCTACTGTGTCATTCCATCATTGTTTATTCCTCTGTTGCGAGTTGTTATAGCATGAGGTTCAACATCCTCTTATGGAAACTAGTGCTCCCAGGTGAATTCAACCTTAATTTCATCCAATATATAGTCAAGAACGATGATTTCAATGCAGAATTCTCTTTGTATATGTTCTAGAATATCCTGCAACATAACTATCTGTGTCTTAACTGCTATGCCTCAAGACAAAGATCCAGGTAAACTAGAAGACCTTCATTGGCTTTCAATAATTTCCCCAGAATACAACGGATAGTTTTGCTTGTTATGCGTGTTTTATATGCTTATGATGTTGGTCTTTGTTTTGCGTGATTTTGATTTTGAGCTGGCGAAGATCAACGCTCAAATGAAGGGAAGTCGGTGTTTCAGCTTACCTGTGACAAGCTTTCGATCACGGTTTACCTGCTGTTTCAGCTTACCTGTGACAAGCTTTCGATCACGGTTTACCCGCTTACAATTTTGCTCATAAAAAATGGCCCATATATTCTATGTTTCTACTTCATTCGGTTGTTAATAGTAGCAAATGACTCGTGTAATCAGCTACTTCTCCAGATTGAGTCGCTTTTCTTTTCAGCTTTTTTCTGTTTATGATGAATTCTTTTTTCTGTACAGTTGAAGCAGATGATAACTGCATTGATTACATTCTGGGCATTCCAGCGATGGGTCCAACTGATCTCCCATCTTTTCTCCAGGCAACAGAGATGTCAAACTCTATGCTCCATGTTATATTTTTGTCTTTCCAATGCGTTTGGGAAGCAGACTGGGTCCTCACAAATTCAGTCTACGAACTGGAAACAGAAGAAATACAGTATTCTATGCAGACTACTACGCCTCTCTGCTCTGTGGGTCCGCTATGGTGAACGGTTCACGGAATGAAGGGAGACTAACTGCTATCAGGTTTCTAAGGCTTGCGATTACCTATTCTCTTACTTACATAGCGTAAATTGTTGCAAGTTGTGCTTGAATTGACTGGATCATATCAGACTGGTGCTGGATCAGCTGGTTTTTACATACGTGCATGGTGAACGGTTCAGTTGGCTGTCTGCTTATATGACTAGTTCAGCGCTGAAACCCAGCTTTTCACCCCCACAAGCGAGCAAGCCAATCTAGACACTAGACCCATTCTATGTGCTTTGCAGGGACTAGCTGCTACGCAGCCGTTCTTGTTATTTTACAAAACAATTCAAATTTATGGTTTTTGAGTTCTATGTTTGAAGTTTGTCTTAATTCCCTTTAATTATACTTCTACTCATGGTCAATGCATGTATAACTCCCTTTCCTCTATAAAATGCATGTACATATTATTTGGAGTTTCTTCTATAAAATTCATGTACATATTATTTTATTAGTGGAGTTTAAAGGAAGCCTTTTAACTACAAAAATAAAATCAAGAAATCTACATGTTATTTTATTAGTGGAGTTTAAAGGAAGCTTTTTAACTATTAAAAAAAAAAAAAATTAAATCAAAAAATCTACCGTAGTTCTCACAGTAGGCCAATCAAGAGAAAATGAAGCATTCTTGTTTACAAATGCGTCAATAAAGAGGTATGTGACAATGAATTCAATTCCATTGTTGAAGAATATAAGCTTGGCATATAAAAATGTCGATAGTCATGCTTTGTCACATGGAAGATTGAAGAATAAAAAAAATGATATCTCTACTTTCCAACAACAAAATTGATTAAAGCAACAAAGTTGGTGTGATATTTGTTTGAACATGCTTATTTTATTTTTCGAAGCCTTATACATTGAATTTCATATCCAAGAAGTAGTGTTAATGATACATCTTTGTGAAAAACCTTCATTTTATATTAAACAATATTGAAATTAAAGATTAAATCACCTTCTCTTCAAAAGTCCAAGATAGCATAACTTTTTTTAATTTAGTTTTCAAAGGGGACAATGATATTGATCAAACATGAAATGTAGGAAAATGAATTATCTTTTCTGATATATATTTTTTATTTATAGAAATTTTGTATACTATATGAATTTGAGTTTTTCTAACAATGATATGTTATTTTCGGTGCAAAATATAACACATATATTTCTATTAGAGCGACTTTTGAGTAACTAAATGATTAAACCTTATTGCAAAAAATTATAATTTTGTAGAGAGTAGATTGTTGTTGTGCACAACTAATTTTTTCAAAATTTATAATCTTAATTTTGTATATATTTTTTAAATTATAAAAGTTATTATGTCCATGAAATTACAAGGCCTTTCAATAGTGCAACCTAAAATTAACATTATTAAACTATCATTTTCTTCTAGGTTGCAAGGCTCAATATCCTCCTGTGCAATATATATATATATATATATATATATATATATATATATATATATATATATATATATATATATATATTCAAATTGTTGAGGACAAAAAAAGTTATAGTAAAAAAAAGAAAGATGTATTTTAATATTTTGATACATGTCAAGACAAAAATATATTAGCAATAGAAAACACATTTTTTTTTTAAATAATTATATATTTAGAATTTGCATAGCCGATTCCATATGTGTTTATAGTTTTATGGATAATGGATTTGTTTAGCCTATAGAAAATTAATGTGTGTGTGTGTATATATATATATATATATATATATATATATATATATATATCAAAATTTGATGTTTTCATGTATTTCTATCCTAAACCACCTAAATGGTGATCTCAAACTTATATTTGAAGCAACCAAATCATCACAAGCATAAGCTTCCCATTGAAAAAAATGAAATTAAAAAAATGTGTACACATTCCAAGCACTAAGAACACATGCATGTTTTTTCCACTAGGAACATGGATGTGTTCCTGTAGCTAGGAATTGTAACAAATGGGGAATGATTGAGGTAGGGTGGGGGGTTGAGGGGAACATGGAGAGAGGGAGGGGTATAGGGGCAAAGGGAGATAAATATAGAAAGAGAGAGAGGGAGAGCGAGGGGTGGGGAAAAATGGGTGAGTGAGTGAGGGGAAAACATGGGGGAAGAGAGATAGTGAGTGAGAGTAAAAAAGTGAGAGAGATAAATAAAGAGGATGGAGAATGGAGAGAGAGGTAGATTGGGGAGGGGGGAGAGTTTTGGGAGACACAAGGAGGAAGAGAGAGACAAAATTGAAAGGGGCTTGTTGTGAAGGAGGGATTGAGGGAAGGAGGGAGGGATAGAGAGAGGGGAGAGAGAGAGAAAGGGGGATGGAGGCAAAAAAGTGTGTGTGTGTGTGTGTGTGATAGGGAGAGAGTGAGTGAGTGAATGAGAGTTTGGATGGGGAGAGAAACTGAGAGAGAGGGAGAGAGAAGGGGAAGAGAGACGAAGAGTAAGAAATAGAGATATGATGGGGGGCTGAGAACAAGAGAGCTGGACACGGCGAGGGAGAGATAGAAGGATAGAAGGAGGGAGATAGAGACGTAATTGGAGGGAAAAGAGAGATGGAAATGGGGAGAAAAAGAACGTAGTTTTTATGAAGGATGGATTGAGGGAGGCATAAACAGGTAGAGAAATAGTGGAAGAGGAAGAGAGAGAAGGGGGGCAGGGAAGAGGGGGCAAAGGGTGAAAGACATTGAGGGGGGGGGGAATAGGGGGAGAGAATGTGAGAGGGGGCAAGGGGGGGTTGGGGGGGAAGGGAGAGAGAGAGAGAAAGTGAAGGAGAGAGAGAGGTAGATATAGATGGATCTAGAGTGGGAAGATACAGGGAGGGAGGGAGAGAGAGATAGAAGGAAGAAGAGAGAGAGAGAGAGAGAGGGAAGAAGAGAGAGATAGAAAGAGAGAGAGAGAGAGAGAGAGAGAGAGAGAGAGAGAGATGTGGGAGATATAGGGAGACAATCAAGAAGTCATAGAGACAAGAGAGAGGGAGAGAAGAGGAAGAGGAGAGAAGGAGAGAGAGAGCCAATGAAGGGGGGTGAGCGAGAGAGGGACATAGAGATACAAAGTTGAAAGGGGGATTTTTGTGAGGGAATAACTGAGGGAGAAAGGGAGGGATAGAGAAAGAGAGGAAGAGGGAGAGAGAGGGATGGCAGTTAGAGAGAGAGAGAGAGATGAACACAAATATATAATTAAATAATAATTAGTATAATGAAATGACATTGATATTCATGAAAGGGAATCCAACCTAGGTATATCTATGCGGCCCTCATTTTATTTTGTCACATTATTCTCTAATACATTATGTATTATATCATTACTCCTAAATGTATTTCTTCAGCATTTTCTAGATATTTTGGATCCATTATTTCTAGGCCATGTTTGGTTACCACATTTGGTATTAGAGTCAGGTTTTTGATGGTGGACTTTGGCCACACTCGTATTAGATCCATTATAACTTGGTTGTTAGCCATATAAATTTCAAAGCTTCTTTGATCTATAGGTCATTGAAAATGATAGGACCTTTAGCCATTTCTAAATCTAAAAAAAAAAAACATTTTTCTTTCAAGTTTATATCATTAAGCATATGAGTCAATCTGAACAACCTCTAGTATTATATTAGCATTTTTTGATGTTCATATAGTTTCGTTCCATATTCAGTAGTGGAAAATTACATTGCATAATCGTCAAATTTACAACATTGAAAATTTAATAATAATAATAATAAGATATATGAATGGCTAATTTGTTGGTCCACCTATACTATCACTTAACAAGAATTGTGCCATACCATTTTTCTACATATTTGCATCCATACATCCACTTCACTATAACAGTATTGGTGTCAACATTCAACACATAAATATTTTTTTGAGGAAATTGTGTCCATCAAATAACGGAGAATACTACTAAATGTCACGCTCCAATTCAACAACATAGAGGAAAAAATATGATCATAGTCACTCATAGACTAAATCATTAGAATGTTAAATTCTGTTGGGTGAGGGTGTGAACACTTTTAATTTCATTAACCACTATAATAATTCAAAATTACTATTGAATCCTCCATTCTTAAATCTATCACTTAAGATCATTTTCCTTAATTCTATTGCTAACTAAACACCTATTGATGAGTCACATATCTTGAACCATGCTACTATTGACTAATAATTTCCATTTGTATGTTGGTTTTACATCTACATATATGCACCCAACAAAATTTTGTGCCTTGTACTATAAAAAAACATCTTGAATTACATTCAATTCATCTATACATCCATTGCTTAACACATACATAGTCTTTCTACCTTACATGTTTCACTCGATATAGTTATAAATTATTAATTTGATCAAATCCATATTTTGTTTAATTAATCTATGAATTTCCTGATTTGTAAATTGAAACACTTATCCATACCATTTTCCATTGGCACCTTCAACCAACAAAGTCGGATAGCCACTGCTTCAAATATTTACAACTCTTCACAACAAAGTAAAGGTAAGGGTTAAGATTTTAATGTAAGCTCAGGCCCACTCTAAAGGAAGATAATAATAAATTTATATACAAAGATATTAAAAAGAAAATATTATATGTTGAAAAGTGGGCAACAAGAAATGCTAAATTTAGAATGTGCTAAAAATAGAATGTCTAAAAATAGCATGTCTAAAATAGCAGTTTGGCCAGTGAGGTCATTGGCCACCTTGGGTGAGAGGTGAAACTGCTAAAAATAGAAAGTTCTAAAAATAGAATTTCTGGGTCCCTTCCTATTTATAGCAGTCCTTGGTCTATCTATAGGAAGTAAAATCGAATTTGGTCTTAACAGCAGTTTAAAATATTAACTGATTAATCTCCATGAGTTAATTAGTTGGAAAAATTAAACTTGAAGTCTTTGTGAGAACATGCAAATTAGTTGTCCCACTGATTGAGGAATTTATCCTTTATTCTCTCCACTGATTGAGGAATTAAGTATGAGTTCTATAATGAGAGAATTAGTTGACTTAGTTCTAACTAGTCAAGTCCAGTTAGATTATTTTAACAAGTTGTTAAAATAATAAAATATAGTTTGTTAATGCTTGCATGCATGTGACAACTATTATTTTAGATAACTGAGGATTCACTCATGGATAACTGTTGCATGTCAGTTCTGTCAGAGACCCAATTGAGATCAGATGAGGGACAGTGTACTATCAGATGCTTGGATCTTCCCATGGAATATTCCTTGCATGCAGGAGGAACTAGTGTCCTCAAGGATTGCGTAGTTGGACCTATGGTTGACAGCAGGTATGATTGGGTCCAATTCACATATGTTTTGTAATTGGACCCCAATCAAAATTGTGCAATGAAATTGGGGATTGGTGGACTTGAGGCCTACATATTGAGGCACAGTGAGTCTATGATCTTCATCTTTTGATTGCAGAGAGTACAGGATAGATATTGAGCTTATATTTTTTGTAAACAGAAGAGGATTTCCACTTGATTGATAATACAGTGTTGGGGGTTTTATGTTGGTGCTTTCCCCAGTGATATATCTGTGTTATGTGTGATTATTTCTCTTGATCAATTATATGTGTTTATGGTTGATGTTGCTCATGAAATCGATTTTGCTTCCACTTAATGTTTTGTAGAAGTAGATCATGTGTTTTGCTTTAGTACATTGCATTACCAGTTTGATCTACAGGTGAAATTTCTACATTATAAAGGTAATTATTAAATAGATAAAAGTGTTATTTTTTAAATAAAGTATAAAAATAGATTTAATAAAGAGTTTTTTCTAATTGTTTTTCAATAAATAGAAGTTAAATAAGGAGTGGAGATGGGGAGGAATTGGGGAGAATTATATCTATATATATATATATATATATATATAAAAGAAGCGATGTGTATTAGGCTAACATAAATTATTGAAGTTCTTTTTTTTTTAAAGTGACCAAGTGAATAAAAGGTACTATAAAGAAAAAAATGTTTTTTTTTTTTTATATATATCTGGCTGAATCGGCAACGGCGGTGGTATAATACTCACGTTACACGGGGTCGAATCCTATTGACTTCCATTATAACAGCTAGGAGGAACTGCACAGCGTGCAAGGAACGTCCCCTCAGGGTAAGACGAGACTTGAACTCGTGACCTGCACAGCGGCACGAACGACTTAGCAGACTATTCGCTGACCACGAGACCAAACCCCTGTGAGCAAAAAGTGCTATTTTTTAAATAAAGTATACAATGAGATTTAACAAAGAGTTTTTTGTAATTGTTTTTCAATAAATAGAAGTTAAATAAGGAGTGGAGACGGTGGAGGAATTGGGGGAATTATATATCTATATATATATATATATATATATATATATATATATATATATATATATATATATATATATATATATATATATATAGATATATATATAGATAGTGAAGGAACGTTATGTGTATTACGCTGATATAAATTATTGAAGTACTTTTTTCTAAAAGTGACCAAGTGAATAAAAAGTACTATAAAGCAAAGTGAGAATATTTATCCTAAACTCAATCCAAAAGTGAAAGAGAGGGAAAATTGAAGATGAAGGAAGGAATATTTTCTTATAACAATTATCCAATCGCATAGTGGAGTTTATTTAGATTAAAAGGGAGCATCTAGGGAAAAGAAACTAATATTATTATCAATGTGAATGAAAAGGAAAATTATATCAATATTAATTTGATAAATTAATTATCAATTCTATAACCAAATATATGTGAAAAGGAATATATTTTCAACAAGAGACATAATGAAATTAAGGACTTGCAAGCGACAATTAATGATTATGAATGTATATCTCAATTTATTGTTACAACTATGTATAAAAAAGAGTCTCACATAATTCTTGGTTTACCATGGTTTTGAACACTAAGTTCTTTCATATTAAATACAGAGAAATGATTTTTTACTTTCCTTATAACAAGAATAAAGTAATTTTTCAAAACATCACACTGAGATCAAATTTAGTAGTACCTTCATCCAAGGAGAAAGATAAATATCAAAAGTTCTTGGCCAAGAAAGTCAAATTCAATATTGAAGATCCAAAAATAATTTAATGAGGTTATGATAAATAAAATAAGATATTTCTCGTTTAAAAGATCATAGAATAAATTACCTATACAAGTAAAGAAGACCAAGGCTATGAAGTTGAAATTATAACAAGAAAAGGAATACCTTGAGAAGAAACTCAATGAAGACCTATCAAAACCAAATGAAGAAAATTCTCACTTAAAGGGCCTTAATTAAAAGTTGTTAGAAGAAACTAAAACGTTAAAAATGAGAAACATTAATATCATAGTCACTCATAGACAAGATCAATGGAAGATTACATTCTATTGTGAGAGGGTGTGAAGGCTTTTAATTTGATCAACCATTGTAATAATTCGAAATCATTGTTGAAATTGCATCACAGTTAATACATTACAACAAAGTCTCCATTCTAAAATCTATCACTTTGGATCAATGCCCTTAATGTTATGGTTGACTTAATACCAATTGATAGGCCGCATCTATTGAACCATACTTCTATTCACCAACAATCACCCTCTGTATGAGGATGGTGCAACTGCAACCATACACCCAACAATAATTTTTTGTTTGTATTATATGGAAACATCCTGAATTGCATACAATTCATCTATACATCCATTTATTACATGTATGTAGTCTTTATTCCATACAAATTTATCTCTATATAGTGATAAATTATTAATTTGATCAATTCCATATTGCATTTATCCAATCTATTCACTTCTTGAGCCGTAATTTGTTTAAAAAAAAATATATATACATTCGGAAATAAAATATATACATAAGTTGTCCATAAACTAATATTCATGATATAAATTCAAAATTTTCATAACATCAAGACTAGTGATGTCTACAAGAATCGTGTAGCTCTAAGAAATTTTAATAACCCTCGACACTATACAAACTTATAATCCACTTGTTACAAAAGTCAAAAGAAAGGAAAATATAAAGAGATGTTAGAAATGGACGTTTTATTCCATGGAATTAGTCTTAACACCATCTACAAACTCATAAAGCCCAACCGATCCAGATGGGAGCATAAGTGAATCCTTTGAGATACCATCTGCTTTCAATTTTAGTTCGCAAAGTATATGACTAAAAATTACTTGGTTGAAGGAGCTCATGGTAGAAAAAATGTTAAGAAGCAATGAATTAAGAATACTATTGTATATCTATGCCTTTTGGTTTTCTCAATCAATGACTAATTTGGAATCCCCAAATACATGTAAGATGGGGATGCTTTATTTCCTTGCCAATTCCAACTGTCACCATAGAGTTGTAAATTGAGCTATGTTGTTTGAGCCCTTTCCTGACCATAAAAAACAATGAATGAACTAAGAGTGACTAAAGTATAAGACGAACACTATGCTGCAATGATGAGGGTGTCCTTGAATGGTGGCATCATAATACCCCAAGGGGATGTCATAATCTAGCATTGGCATAAATGGATTCTTTTGTTTGGTTTCTTTAGATATGTTGTGAATTTGATGTCCAAATCTACTACCATACATGTGCATAACTCAAGAGGTATGAAATGGTCTTCAAAAAACATGATATTTATGGCTCTTCAAATCCATGAAATTAAAATGCATGGAAAACCATCAAAGGATATACCTTTTTTTTGGACCACCATGTACAAAAAGTGTCACAAAGGGATAAACCAATCCAAAAATATTTTGGCTTGTAAGAGCAACATAAGGACTCATAAACCTTTGTAAAATATTTACACTTCATAAACAAATGCAAGTGGGATTCTTCCTGTTTGCTACAAAGAGGGCATCAATTTGCACTGTTCCATTCTCACCTCAACAAGTTATTCCAAGTGATTAATTTATTGTTGAGGTCTATCCAAGCAATGATCTCAAATTATAGAGGGGTATTTACTCCGTAAATAAATTTCCACTACCATTGCTTTTGATCATTGAAAGAGTCCTCAAACCAATATTTGTACTTGAGATTCACATTGAAGTAGCTTGTGTATGAATTTTTGGTCCCAAAAGTCATATCCTCTACAATTTCCCTAAGATACACATGATTTTCGACTAGGAAGCTGACAAAATTTTCCATTCCATTTCCAATTCCTTTGACAAACCCAGGGAAACCACAAACACCCAACCAAATCAACCACTAGTTTTTGGATTTTGGGCCTTTGCATCTATAAGGACTAAAATATTAGAATGTCTTAGAGCTTGAATCCCACAAAGGGGAAAATAGCCCATAATTGTCGCCAACCCCAAACCATGGGTCTAGATTGATTCTGATTTGGCATTCGTCCCCTATGTGCCATGCTAACCATTTTTCCAACAATGGAACTACATGGACTAATTCCTTTCACACATTAGATCCTTTGGAAAATTTGGTGGGAATCCTAAATCCGTCCATCAAGTATATTCCAAATAAATACTTAGTCTGTAGTACTTTAAAAAATAATAATTTTCCAATGAGAGTTACCAAAGGTTTTCACTTGCCATTGCCTTAGTGAAGAGATGGATATTTTTTAATACCTAACGTCTGAGGTCCTTCAGAGTAGCAAGATGTGTCCAACTAACTAAGGCCATGTCTATTTTGACCAATTTCCACACCCACAAGAAATGGAATTTTACTTTCCTAATCCTCGAGAGGATGATTTTGGGCATGATAGTAATGAAGTTCCAATATACTAAAATGCTCTCCAAAATTACTTTAACTAGCACAAGTTGACCTCCTCTGAAGAAATCTATTTTCCCATATGGAAATTCTCTTCTCAACGTTCTTTACCATCCACAACTAGTTTGTTTTCTTATATATATATATATGGTTTGATGAAGAACCAATATATTTCAAACCATCACCCAAATCCTTGATAGGAAAAGGAAACATATCCCTTAGATGAGCCAAAGGAGCATCTGTAATACCATTTTGGATAATATAAGATTTGTGATGATTGATGACCACTTTTGTAACCTTGAAAAAGAGATCAAGGGAGCACTTGAGGAGGATACAATATCTTTTTCCCTAGAAATGTAGCGAAGAAAGTCACCAACAAAGAGGAGATGGGAAACCTCTGCCTCATCCATGATTCTAGTGCCATGAACTCACCACTAGAGTGATAATCTTTGATTAGCTTGCTAAAAGCATCAACTATAATAAGTAACAATAAGGGAAACATGGGACATCCCTAATGAAGTCCATGAGTGGCATGGAAAAACTCAAAATTACTCCCATTGATGATTACATGAAAGGAAGTTGACTGCAAACAACCCATAATCGAATTCACCAATTGTAATGAGAATCCTAGTTGTATCAAAACCAAGTGGAGGAAGGTCCAATCAACCCTATCGTAAGCCTTAGAAAAGTTCAATTTTAATATATATTCTTTCAAATTTGACAATTTCACCTAATGGAATACCTCTTGAGCCAAATAAACAATGTCGTGGATGCTTTTACTTTGTAAAAAAATGAACTGCTCCTTTGAAATAATAGAGATAAGGACGAGTTTGATTCTCCTTCCTATGATTTTTGGGATCAATTTATAGATTAGATTACAAAATGAAATCAACATGTAGTCATCAAAGGATGCCCCTTGATTTTTTTGGGATGAGACAAAGAAATGAAGTGTTTAAAGAGTGCAAAATCTTACCAACACTTTGGGACTCCATCATATCCTTTAAAAGATCATATTTAATATGATCATAGAAACCTAGGTAGAACTCAACAGGGAATTCATCAGGCTCGAGGCACTTATACTTCTGCATATAAGCAAGAGAAAATAACACTTCTTGTTCTAAAACTACATCCATAAGGGCCACATTCATCTCCTGGGGGCCAAAAAGAGAGAGAAAACAAAGTGGAAACCTTACGTAGATTTATCCTTAAAGGAATTAAGGACATAACCATTAGAATTATTTATTTTACAAATGGTATTAACCTATTTTTGAGCATTTGCAAATCCTCCCAAAAGGGCTCATGCTTAGCGTATGAACCATATGCATTTAAAATGGAAATGGGACAAGCAAAATATTTAATTAACAACTTTGTCGATCTGGTTGAGGGAAACAGGGAGGAGGATATTGTTTTGTAATGTGGGCTCCATCTCGTAATTAGCCCACTAGAAAAAAAATTCGAGTCAAGGTGGCAGGAAGACCAATTTCTAAGAAAGCTTTCAAACACCTGAGGAGCCTTAAGACTTGAGTACATTGTTTACTGTATCAAAATGATGTCTAGTTTTATAAATCCTAGAAGTCTTTTAAGGGAAAGCTTCGTACAGGCACCCCCAATGCCCCTCACATTAAAAGAGGATGATCATGAGGTACCTTCCTGCCAGAAAACATTTTCTCTAAGGGACCTAGATATGGATACCTATTTTCCTTTCTTTATCTCCATCTCAGAAGTACTTGTGAATCAAATATTTCCAAAACATAGCAATTCTTCACACATGTTTTTCTAAAAGCGTTATCGTCAGTGTGATGTAGTTTTGCAAAATAAAGACAATCATGTGATTTAAAATTCTTTGATATGTTTTAAATCACTTTATCAAAAAATGAGAAATAGATGTTGAAAATATTAAATTCTTTACTTGCGTATTAAAATCTGTAATGAAAACAGAAAAGAATCTAATCTAAATTATTCTACTCCTAATTACTAACTGAATGGAGGAAAAATGACTAAGTATAGTCATACTTCCATTGTAACCATTCCCTTGTTTTATTACCTACCTGTATGTACAAGTTAAACATTAGTAATAATATGATAAGAATAATCAAAATAAAAATTAATAAATAAATTATTATTTACATCTAATTTGAAATTATGTACAAAAATAGATTTATTTAAAACTAACATGTTCTCAAACCATCTCTTTTTAAAAGAATTTTCTAAGCAAATATCTATGGGATCATCAAATAACGAATGAATATTTGTTAGAGAGCAAAATCATTCCAAAGGAAATGATGACAAGACATGTTGTGAAGGAACACTCTCAAGATTTAGATTAGAATGACGCTGAAATGATTGGAATGAATTTCTGAATATCGAATTAAATTGGAAACGAAAGGAATTTTTATATCCAGGAATATGAGTAACCACTTCATCATTTTAATTTAATAAATTTTGAGGATATTCAATATGGAAATATTGAACATTCTTGCAAAAGGAGAAGAAAACAAAATGGAAGGATGGAAAAACAAATAAATCATTATGAAAATTAAAATTACAAAATAATTTTACAAGGCAATTTTGAAACTCATCTTGGATTTCAGTTAGTGAATTGCCACTAAAAGGATATTCCATAAAAGACTTATAAATGAAAGTTTCTAAAAGAGAATCAAAATGAAATACGTCAGAAAGTTGCAAAGCTAAATCATCAAAATTCTCAAAATTAAGTTTGTGTTCAGTAAGAGGAGACAAAATTAAAGTGTGTGAATCTTTACAAGATAGATCAATTTTCGAAATTAGTGCACTTTGTACAAAATGTGATTTTTTATCCGCAATGTCATGATAATCATCACAAGTTACCTTCTTTTTATGAAAATTAAATGACCGATCTGAACTAACAGAATCAGAAAATACAAAAAAAGAGGGTTTTGCAATTAAAGAATTATCATCCAAATGAGTAATCGATGCCGAATTTTCAGAACAAGGATTAGGAAGATTATCATTTAAAAGATTAAGGTGATCATCATTGACTATATTCTGATTTAAAAACACACTGTAAGGATAAAGAAAATAATGCATGCCAAAATATAATGATGGCTAAAATGAATCGTTTATAGAACTTGTCATATTATATTCTTGGTTTAAAGAATTTATTTCAAATGTAATTACATCTTCTAAATTTTCTGAAACCAATATGTTCATTATCCAAGTCTTGTTGTAAATTAGATTTTATTGGAACTATTGATCCATCACGTGTATCGTTAAAAATTGTTGCAATAACATTTTCAGATTCTATAGAAACATTTGTTTCAGAACTGACACAAGTTTAAAATGGCTAATTAGTTACTAAAAAAATAATTAAACTTTGCATATAAACGACCATTTTTCAGTGGGTGACCAATAGTAGCTAATTTACAATATCTTATAACGCGACCAACTTTTAGTCATTTTTAGCTTAGTTATTAATTGATTGTCTCAAATTTATTAATTAGTAGTATATTTAGTCATAAATTTGGTCATTAATTTAGTCATTGATTTAGCCATTAATTGCCACAATTGATGTCCAAATATACAACAAAATTTATTACCATATGATCACCCGAAAAAACCAATTAATGACCAAATAAATATAACTAAAATGTTAGTCGTGTTATAAGATATTGTAAATTAGCTACTAATAGTCATATATATGCAAATTTTAGTCATGATTTAAAACCAATTAATTACCAAATAAATATGATTAAATTTCAATCACATTATTAGATACTCTAAATTAGCTACTAATGGTCGTATATATACAAAATTTAGTCGTTTTTTGTAGTCACAAATTTATCATTAGCAATAGTCATTTTTTTTTGTAGTCTCATATTCATTATATCAATCACTGATTTAGTAGTTTATATTTGTTTCATTTACTTTTATTAATAATCATTATAAATAACTAATTTAGTCGTATATTCATTTTATGTGTGTTCACCATTAATCAATCTAAACTACTAATGTATACTTAGTTTTAGATTAATTTTATGTGTTCATTATTTATCAACATAAAGGAATAAGCATGATTTTGTGATTAAATTTAAAAAAAAAATGGCATACAATGTGCATTTTCATCCACTATAGAAAGACAAAGTTACATATATTAATTACAAAACTAAATAATATCAAGTGCAACTATAAATAATTTAAATGCCAAGTATTACAATGTTAGTTTCCGACTTAATATTAGTTGGACCAAAATTTACACATGAAATATTGTTTCATTACTTCAAAACATTATCATTTCATTACCAAAGCATTGCAATCTACAGGTGAATTCACCAACTCTAAATATTTAACCATCAGTTTGTATTTGTTTATCTCATGCGGGATATTGGTTGTAAGAGTATCACTAGACTGATTCTCTTCTCTTTCTCTTTTTGTATTTGTCGCTTCAGTGTTATTGTTCTTATCTTTCTTCAATTTTTGCATCTTACCAACAATATTGATTTCCTTTTCTGAAAATGAAAGAAGACACAATACAAAGTATAAGGCATGAAAGATGATGAACACTGGAAGATAAACTAAAATAAACTATAAAATATTTATACAACATATACATGATCAACATCAGCATTGTCTACAATTTTTCTCTAGAAAATCAAGAAACTCTAATAAGTTTTCTTCAACGGGGTGATAGTGGCCACCATGTGGCTAGATGACCTGCATAAACAAAGAAAATAAAATATAACCATAGAAAAGAACACCTTAGAAACTTAGAATTCAACCTTCAGGAAAAGCTTAGGTACAATCATGCTACCTAAGTTACATGTTAAAAATCTCAGATTGTAGATAACTTTTGAAAACAAATGGAAAGAAAAAGACAACATATAATAAATAATGTATGACAGTTGGTTGGAAAATTGTATCACAAAGGAAAAAATTTCTCCTATGATTACACATACATGTGGGTGGGTAACATGCCCTAATATGCCATGATCCTTAGGGTCCAAAGAAAGTAAATACCTACTAACATAATGATTGATTGGTTTCATATTGGACTTGTCTCTCCTTTGGGAGTCCAAAAAATAAAAATGAGTCCATCCCTAACTAGTTGTGCTCTATAGTATCATTTCCGCATTCTATCTCCACATACCCACCAAAAATACCATATATGTCGAACACATGGCATTTTGGAATTGTTTCCAAAACTATGTCATTTACACCCCTTTTCCAATGTATTTGACCAAATGTACCCACTTGAAAAATATATGTTTCGAAAACTAAGACAACCCCAGTATCTATGGATCCTAACACCCATCCATATTTTCCATAAACCATAGGAATTAATACTCTCTTACAATCAACCCACTAGTCTAAATATATATTTTTTCTTCTTTCCATTCTCGATGCACATAAAGTGATAATCAATCATCCAAGTAAATATTAAGATATCAATTTTGGCATAGGAAAAATAGATTTTTATTGAATAACCAACGTTGAATAATAATATTTTAATTTGATAACATAAACATCCAAGAAGAATGCCAACACACTTCTCTTTTTAGATCCTCAACAACTAGCATTAGCCCACTATAACAATACAATATGATGCCCAACGAAGAATTATTAAATCTAAAATGAAATGATGATGACCGTGGGTGCAAATAAACCATGAATTTTTTTCTAGAATCAAGCTTCAAACCTGCAATTTCATCTTCAACCCCAAATACAAGTTTCTCCACAATGAACTCTTGCCAATGCTCCAATATTGAATGCTCCACTAAAATATTGCTTTTGCTTCACATTTGTGCCATTATAGAGGCCTCTCCACACAATGACCCATTAAAATATCGTTGATACATCATAAATAACATTATAATAATGCCAAACATATTCATATAATTTTGTAAGAAACAAAATCAACATTAAACTACAAATGTATGTGAAAAATTGTTCCATCAATACAACAAAGATTAATTGAATTAAGGAAGCACTTTAAGTTTCAACAAGAAAATAAAAAATATATATTAAAAGCTTAGATGCATTTAAATACGTATTAGAAAATGTTACAAAGTATAACGTGTTCCGGCCATTACCGTCCACCATGTTCAATAGCATCCTCTAGAGAAGCATCCAACATGCCAACCATAGAAGAATGCACGAAAATTTTCTCGAGAGATATACCTTCTGTATATTTGGACTAAGATCCAAAACAAAGGAGGCACACTGTTTAGATTATTGTTTGATGATACTCCA
The DNA here is from genome assembly GCA_031772625.1 of Pinus tabuliformis. Lineage (NCBI taxonomy): Eukaryota > Viridiplantae > Streptophyta > Pinopsida > Pinales > Pinaceae > Pinus > Pinus tabuliformis. The sequence goes on from CM062806.1 coordinate 930,577,109, forward strand.
AATTCCTCACCGATATCTTCAACGTAGCCAACAATGGAATTGATCAAAGAAAAAATATAATAAATAATTCTTAGCTATAAGTATTGTTTAGGTTGGGGAATTACAAGCTTCTTGAGAACATCATAACCAATGAATGAGTTTCGCATGATAAATATAAAAAAGTAAGATGGAAGCTAAAACACACCCATGAAAAAATAGGAAGAGCATGAAATAACTATGAGAGGTGGCCCTAAATATAAGAGAACCAAAAAGTACCCCCAAAAAAATATAGACGTAAAAATCAAGACCTATCAAAGTCATGCATTAGTTATACTTGCATATTTCCTAGGATGAAATCAAACCCAAACAATAAGATCCATCCAAGTTATAACAGTCACAATCAGATCCAACTACAATTTTCTTCCACTCATACAGGTAGGAAAACACTGTGAGACATGGGTCATAGTGGGTTACATGGATTCTCACTAATAAAGAGGGTGCAATAATATATTCTTGATATTTCCATTGTGATCAGATAGGAAACTACCTCTGTTTGATTCATTTCATATGATTCACCTTTGTCAGGGAAATCCAACTAGGAAGAAAGGTGTGCTATGAGCATAACCCTATTGATTTCCATCCAAGTAAGGAGCTTTGATGGACCAAAGTATAGCCTTGTGCATTGTGTTATAAAGTGAAAAGGTGGAATGATATGGGAGCCACCGATAAAGGCTTTGTCTTATGGAGAGCCCAAATAGGAGGAGGATTGGCTGGCAATACATTATTTTCTAGAAGTATGACTACCCAAAGCATACATAATATTGGATTCAATTATCACATAACTTAGGTGGTTGTGTAAACTTAAATCGATGCTAACTTAGGTGATCACACTTGTACTTGTGTAAAAAATGTAGGGAACTGCTCACTAACAAGAATTGTCAACCTAGACATGGTTGAATTACTAAAGGGATAGATTAAAATTTTAAATGAATTTATGTAGGGGATAAAGGGAAACCCAAGGATTTCAGGATGGGGGTGAGATTAAAGGAACAATAAAGGGGAGTGCCTTATCTCTACCCTAATAAATTTTTCCCTCCACAAGAGAGATAGATTAAAATTTAAGACTACTTTATGCAGGGGTAAAGGGAAACCCATGAATTTCTGGATGTGGGTGAGACTATAGGAACAATAAAGGGGTGTACCTCTATCTCTATCTTAATAATCCAGAATCAAGAATTACTATGGATACTATGACAAAAAAGATGAGGAAAATGCCAAAATATTGGAGTGTATATTCCATAATAATAAGTTGGAAGGAAAAAAGGTGTGACTCGTGAAAAAGTAACTAAAAAAAAACAGGGGGTAGATTTCCTTGCCAACATGGTCATGGCTCGTGATGCAGCAAAGGGAGATAAGGGAAGGTGGACATGTATATAAACAAAAATGAAAAAAAAATTCAAATAAGAAAGTTATCTTTGCAAAATCATGCAAGGGCACATGTAGAAACAACTATCTCTGGCTTTTTCATACTTTGCAAAGAAAAATATCAACTCAAATGCATTTGTGGAGTCTACGACATTTGTGCATTAAAAACAGATAGAAAATAGAAGGTTTCTTAAAATCATGTGCATTTTGAGGAGCCATTATCGAAAAGAAAAGAGAAAAAATATAACTTGCACTTGAAAGAATCTCAAGAAGTGAACTATATACTTAATGCCTGCAAGTTTGAGGGAGATTGGGGACCAGAGGTTGTTGATAGAGAGAGAGGTCTTAGGGAGGAGGAAATAAGAACTTTTAACAGGAAGGCTCCTCACACAATGCCAAAAAAGCTTAGAGTCTGGGGCAAAGGGGAAAGGAGCCAAGCTAAAGGAGAGGAAGACCCAGCTTATTAACCAATTAGGTGGTTGAATAGACAAGGTCTGATAGGTTGCTCGAATCTGAATCCCTCCAAATAAGGGATGTAGGGATGATTGTGTGAAGTAAAAAATATACAATCCAGTGGCCTAGAAGGCATGTTGATATTTGACAAAAAAGTTGTCAAAAATATCATGTTTCCTGTCTACTAGTACATACATGCAAAAATAACGAAGTATAGGAAAAGACTAAAACAAATGAAGAAAAGCTAGAAAATTTTAAGCTCCACTTTCAGACAATTGATAGGACTATTTTTATGTAGTTGAGGTTGTTGAAAGATGTAGTTACACGGGTGGTAGTGGAAAATATTTGCACTATGGATTCTGGAAGAACAAGTGAATGTGAAGAAAACGATGTAAACAATTAGGAAGGTAGAAATTAGAAAGTTGCATACTCTCACAGATAATATATCAAACGTAGATCAATAGGAATACCAAGGTTGCAACTCTGCCTTGTGGGATTAATATGAAGAGATGATGAGTATAGAAACTGAATTGCACCAGATGAAAATTCTCAGAACATTCAAAAATGAGATGGACAGGCTATGAGAGCATCTCTGATGGAACTGTTTATTCAATTAACTATATAGAACATTAACCACTAGAATGCAGAAATACACTCACATCCCAAACATTTGCAATTTGTGATGCTTAAGAGTAGACATTCTTTGTGTGTTACAACTACAATAGAAAAATGATGTATGATATATAATGTCTTTAAACAGATACCAGAGATCCATCGTACCCGTAATCAACCATTGTGGATTGATGTTGTCAGAAATAGAAACATTTAAGATTCAGAAAGAAAGTATATTGGAATATTGTACATATGCACATAAAAATATAACAAGGACATAAATAATAAATTCATAAATAAATAGCGCACACACCTATCATCCCATATCTTTGTAAGAAGTCCATAGTTGTTGCAACATCCCGACCATACCTACAAAAATAGGATAACCAAAAATCAATATACATAAGGGATTTATTTGGTAGTGAGGATGGGGTTGACGATAGGGGTGATGCAAAAATAAGAATAAAATCATGGAATATCATAGAACAACATTCAGTGATTGAACTATACTAGTGTTTTGTAGGTTCTTGCAGCGTAGGCTCAATTAGAAGGGTTCTTGTAATCATAATACGAAAAGATTCAAAAAATGATAAACAGGGAAAAATAAAATGAAAGAGTTCAAAGTAACCCAACACCATTAAAGTGACTTTGACATTTTTTAACATTTTCCTTTCCTATTTACTAGATTGATCTAAACTTCTTTTTAACTATCCACTACACTAATATTTCTTATTACTACTAAGTATCAAAGCATCAATTTCCATCTTCTATTGTCAAATGTTGTTTAGGATTTGCTTCCATATCAAGAATATTTCTGTGGATTATGCCATCAAGTCAAACTCAATCTTCTTCATTCTGAATAGGTATATTGATTTAAGAAATGAACTCATCATTGAAGCCAATAGTTTTCTTCCATTTCACCAACGCTTGGAAAATTTTGGCCCGTGGATTCACATATATTTAGAACAACTTTAACTGTAACTTTCAAGCATAGCAATCCTGACCACATCCGAAGTAAATTTCAGAGTAATTTCTCTTATTGTATATGTGTGAAAGTGCATATGCACCAAGCATTGGCTTATTAATTTCTTAACGAGGTCTTCAAAGAGAAATAAGTTGTTAGAGAATGGCTTACAACAATACATATATACAAAGTCTTGTTTGATTCAAAGAGGAAAAATAATGCTCACACAAGAAGATGTGATCACAAGTTACCAGAGTTGGATGTTTGTTACCATTTTCAAGACTTATAAACAACCATTTCAAAAAGGGCCATGTCAACTAGGGTGTCCCACAATGGCTCAAAATACTTATCAAACAAAATAAAATATAGTGAAAAAATAAAGTTTAAAAAAACAGTAAGAAGAAAGAAAGCAAAGTTTAAAAAAAATATCATTTGCATTCTGCATTTCAGGTGCTAGATCTAGCAAGATATCATTTCTCTTCTACATGTACAATAGTGTCTCCCTTAGTTAAATGGTAGGTCCAATGGACTTTCGTGCCTATGAGTCTTGTTAACATTGAATTTGTCAATTTTGGCACATTCGTGAGTGCATATTTTGCTTCTAGTGTTCGAGATCAAGTGTGTTCTACTTCCATAGATTGGCAGACTCACATAAGGGCCATATTCAGTGCTTTCGTTCAAGATTCATTTCTATTTTAAACAGTGTTCCCATTCATGCACGTTACATGCAACACTTGGAGCATGCATGGGAGACTGATTACATCAAATGTGTACTTTCTGATCTTCAGATTTACTATTTTGAGATAGTCGGTAGAAACTTATTATTTTAAAAACTCATTACGGTTTTGGATACTCTTTTGGAGGAGATAGATAACATAATTTTATCAATGTCCAACAAATCACATGTCAATGGGATGGCTACATACAACAATGCTGATACAATTTGGAAGCACAAAAGAAACTACTTTATAAAGGAAAATGCAAAATGTAAAGTACTGATATAAGCTAAGACCTTAACACTAAACTTGGAGCATGCATGGGAGACTGATTACATAAAATGTGTACTTTATGTTGAGATCTGCTATTTTAAGATAGTTTCTACTATTAGAATCTTATTGTTTTGGAAAAAGCATTAGGATTTTGGATACCCTTTTGGAGGAGATCGATAAGATAATTTTATCAATGTCCAAAAAATGACCACAAAAGAAGGTCAATGGGATTGCTAAGTACACAATGTTGATACAATCTAGGAAAACAGAAGCAGATCCTTTATAAAGGAAGATACACAATGTAAAGTACTGATGTAACCTAAGACCTAAACACTAAACACTGAAAGTGGAGAGTGGATCTAGAACACTAAACACTAAAAGTGGAGAGTGAATCTAGAACACTAAATACTGAAGGTGGATTGTAAATCTTGTGATATTCGGGATAGTTACTTTGTATTGATCCATTCTTTCTCTATAAGAGATTATTTTAATTCAGATAAGGATTGGTAATTCTCTAGTCCTCCCACTTCTATTCTCCAACTTGCATTCTTCTCTAGCTCATTGTTATGGATAGGTTTAATACTTTAATTTGAAATCTGAATGGATAGGCTTAAAGTGACATTTGCATCGTCAATTCTCTTCTATTCCCTCCATGCCCATTGGAGAAAAGGTAATGGTCCAAAAAATACATAAAAGGAATAATTTACTTCGTTGAGTTTTGAGTATTTACTTGCAGACCTAAACTTTTAGTCGCAGATCTGAAGTCTTTATTACATATTTGAAAGGGAAAAAGGTTGATTTAACATTATTATACGTGAATATGATCTTTACTTGATGTTCTCAAGTGTTTAGGGGCATAAAGATGCATAATTTTATAGATTTCAAAAAATATATAATCTACAACAAGGGGAAAAGGTTGATTTAACATTAGTATACGTGAATCTGATCTTTACTTGATGTTCTCAGGTGTTTTGGGGCATCTTTATAGATTTGAGAAAGTATATATTATATATTTGAAGTCTTTTGTAGGGTAAACTTGAATAATGTTTTCCTTTAGATTCCTAGTGATTCTGCTCTAAGGCTAGAAAGAACTAGCTCAAAGAAAGAGGGATTATGTGAGGTGACATTGGCCATTTCCCTAAGTGTTCATTTGATTCCCTTGGAATTAAACTCCCCATTATCCAATCCCATTGACCTCTCTTTTTCCTTCTCAATCAACTTATAAGCACTCGAGTGCATTCCAAGGAGCCATCTTTGGTGTAAAAAAACAAAGGGAAAATGGACTTCCTTTGGTGGCTTGGGATATAAGTACCTTAACCTGAGATCAAGGGGGATTGGGCCTCTATAACATAGAATCCCAAGGGGTTTCCCTTGCTAGAAAATGGGTGATAAGAGTATTTTCCCCTGGTTTGTACCACTCTCTCTCACTCAAGGTCTCAATGCTAGGACAAGATGTGCATGAGCACTTTCCTGCACCATTCTAGGCCTTTGATCAAGTAATTGGGAGAAAGGAGGCGTAACCTCCTTTAGCCTAAAGTTATTTTTGGTAGACTATTAGCATAGAACAACTTTTTCCAATGAAACTTCAACAAGTTTTATTGCAAAGATAAATGTTGCATGAGAACTAGCTTTACAACTATGTTGATTTATATTTGTTTTAAAAAGGGTGAATGGGAAAAACACTTAAGAGACTAATGAAGGTAGTGTTCATTAATCCAATGTAAATGATGCCTTAATCATGACTCCATATTCAAAAGACAGTGCCAGAAAATAAACATTCATCATAAGAAGAAGCCGCAAATTACTTTCTTATTTATCAAGTTCATTTAACACTAAAAATCAAATGGGCAAAGCAAGCACATATCAATTGATTCATTCAATACAAAATATAAGATAGATGTTTGAATATAACATGAATAACTTGCTTGAGTTTCATTATTTCACCAGGGGTAATGTGCCTCTGTCTCGATTACACAATAAATTCAATAATTCTTTAAATTACAATGACAATACCAAATGGGGACCATGAAACCTCGGTCTTGGGCCTTTACTCCATCTTCCCAAGAGATGGAGCTTACAACGGTGCTTACAAAAGAGAAAGACAGAATATAAAGAATATAGACACAAAATTAACCTATCATCCCAACATGGGGTCAAGGAACAATACAAAAATTGAGAAGGATAACTTTCTCTCAAAATTTCAACATTCTAGTAGTATCAATATTTATGATCCTTTGTTATGTTGCCAAGGGCTACTTATATAGATGTCAGTGAGACTACTACTGTGACTGCTTGATATTTTCTCACTTAGGGCTCAATTATTGCTTTTGTCAACCTCTCTGCCTCAATATCGCAAATTTAAGGCCACATGTGGGAAGTCTAACCAAAAGAAATTGATTCCCAGTTAGGTAACCCTCATTTAGTACCACTACTTTTTTGAGTTTGTCGAGGGGGCAATACCTGAGATGAAGTTGCTACTACAAGTGGCTAAAAAGGTACTTACTGACAAAGTGGCAGTTGGAAAAAAGGGGGGTGATTTCCTAAGGTGAGCTTCTCTGGGGTTCCTTTATTATATGATCTTATATGATACTGATCATTTTCCATCCCTACTCACTGACTATTTTACCCCCCTTATGATTCTGAAAGAATTATTAAACATTGATTTCTCTGTGTATTCATCTAGGCCTAAGGAGTGGGAAAAGCATGCACTGTGGTTCCACATGGTATTTGGGGGATACACCTGATCATATACATCCTAGGGTGAAGGAATGGCCCTTGTGTCATCTACATGTGTTAGTCCAGCTGCAGTTGCTTTTATCAACCCCTTGTACTTATCTAGTGAGTATACTCTTAGTTAATAATCCCATGAAAATAGAAGGTCATGTCTAATCATTGTGCTCATGGTAGTCATGAAACTATTGATTGGATGGTCTATAACTAAGTCCTTTTTATTAGTGATTTTCCAACTCTTAAATTTGTTGGTACATGCATCACCATCCATGGAAACAGATGTCCAATCCCTAACCCCTAATAATTCCAATGCTTCAGCTAGTATCTTCTTTAGGGCCTTATCTACTCTCTCCACCACCCTGGCCCTGTTCTCCATGTCCTCTCTCTTATCATCAATATATTTCCTCACTTTCTTATGGAGGTTGTCAAACTAAATAATATTGCAAGTGATCTATAAGTTTGGGATGTCATAACCACATAGACCAAAACTTTGCTTTCAATATTTTAAATTATAACTGGCAATTTAGAATCCGCCAAAGTCTTTCAACACCATACCCTTGAAGCATATCTTCTTATGCTAGTGTTGATGTAAGTTTCTTCTCATCATACCATTTCTTTTAAGTTTCATCCATCTTTACCCTTTCTTTTTTGCTCTTCTTTTCTTTTATAAGCTACGTTTTGGGCACTAGTAAAGTAGGTTGTCTTGGTGCATTGGTCTCCATTCTTCGAGAATGGCTCTACCTTCTATTGTATCTCTACAACATCATACTTTTCTATTTTTTTTATTCTCCGGCATTAAAGAACTAGAAGCCAGGGTTTTTTTGACTTCTCTTACACAAGTTAAAATTGTAAATTCTTTTTTCTTTCATTAGCCTCACCTAGTTATGAGGATATTTCCTTTTTCTTTCATTCACCTCGCCTTCCCACACAGATATTCTCTTTGAGCCGTAAATGCCCCATGAAGTTTAGGAATGCCATGCCGTCAACAAACCAAAACTTGTGAATGATGAGCTTAGAAGGCCAAATGCAGAGTTGTCGAAGTTGAATTTTTAGGTGTGGGAACTTGCCAGAGCTGCAAGATATTCATTCACTTTTTGCTTCAAAATATAGAGAAGATATTACTACATCTGCAATTGAATTGCATCCTAGCTGTAGGGTCAACAAGCAGATCATTGAAATGGTAGTACCTGGCATTCAAAGAGGATAAAGACAAAATTTCGCAGGAGTTTCCAGATAGAAGAATTCAGGTTCCGATTCTGGGAAAACGAAGGCGAAATTGCAAAATCCGGAACATGGGTTTTGTGCAGAATAGTGTCAATTGGGTGGCCTTAGAGAATTTTTGCCCAAATTTGAGCAGAATGAGAAATTTTGTCGATTTTCTAAAGAACACACACTCAGATTTCGTGAATGCTACGTTTTTCCGGAAATGTTTTGTTAAGGAATGCCAAAAGGAAATGCCCAGATGTCTAGACAGGTGCACAAATACCTGTAAGCACTAGTGCTTATCAACCAACAATGCCACATAAGCATTTGAATTTCCAAGTGTTGAAGGATGAATGTCATATGTCCATAGAAATCACCAAAAAAGTATAATGGCATTACATCTCTTGATTCGTTATAAGTAAGGAGAGCATGTCTCTATTTATCCAAAGGTGCCTGAAAGTAAAATGTCAAAGGAATTCACCGCTAAGCGCATGCAAGGATAGAAGGTTTTGGAAGTATGGCAGACATAGAACCGATTGCCACAACAGTTGAGTTTGCTATTTCAAAGGAAGAATAACTCCAGAAAGCCATAGAGGAACTTGATGCACACAGAGATGAAAATATTGATATTTTTTTCCATATGATGCCTTTTTATTCTTATGATGTGTGGACCAGAGCTTGCTATATTCTGTTCGCTTGATTTTGGTAGGATGCCTATTTTTGGTTATACAGCTTGCCCATCCAGTTGAGACCACTTCTGTGAATGTGAAAGAAAGAGCTTTGAAGCTCTTGGATCAGTACAAAAAGAAGTCTACCTTGTACCAAACAAATACCCTTCTTGTGCCTTTAGGAGATGATTTTCATTACACCACTATGGGGAATCAATGGCTTTGGACTGCACATTCCAAGAATCAGTTCAGAATGCTGTCAGGTCTCTGGAGATAGGCATTGTGGATGAGATTGTGAACATGTGAAAGAGTTACCATGGGATTGGGAAAGCTAAAATATGGTTTAAGAGTCCAGGCTGGTCCAAATCGAATTTATGCTTTATATGCAACCATGAAAAGATGTATCATTACTGAAGAGGTTAAAAGATTTGAACAAAGATGGTTTTTCAGTCAAGTAAATTTCAAAAGAAAAAAGAACTCTGTTTGGCCAATACAACCTATGAGCAATTATTTGGAATGTCCCGTATTGGAAGTAGAAAAGGCCATCTTTATGACAGGAATAGAAAGTCTAAAACTTTTTCAAGCACATATGGGAGCGTTTCTTGTGGAAAGATGCAAAGGTTGAAATTGCTAAATATCACTTCTTGTTGTGATCTAACTGATTTTGCCATTACAACTGTTGCAACATCTTGTGGAGATATATCGTGTCTTGAGATGAAATTTTGCACCTTTGTCACTGAAACAAGCTTAAATATGCTAGCAAATCGCTACCTCTTCCAAGAAGTATTTGATCTCACAGATTGTAGTGACCAGAATCTATTTCTAGGTGCACTCTAAATTGGGCTTAAACAAAATATATCCAATAAGGATTTAATATATATTAGTGCTCATTGTTCAAACCTCCAAGAGCTTGATTTATACAGGTCTGTGGGAATTGATGACACTGGATTTGAGGCAATTGCCAGTCGAAAGAGGGAATCAAATAATTTTTGTGGTTGTTGAAAGAGAGAAGTGAAAGACGCCATTATTCAGGTTGTCACATTTTGCAATATTAAAAGAAAAGAATATGCCACTGTTTCTTTGAAATCACTTGTTTTGGTGGAACTAAATGCACCAGATACGTCAAATCTGAAGAGGATGTCCACCATTCTAGGGTAATTTTGGTTACTACTTCATTGGAAAATGAACTTGCTTTGATTTTGCAGGAGCTAGGTGCAGATAATAATACCAGGATAAAACTTAAGGATTTTGTTTGCAGGTAATAAGGCATATTGGAGAAGTTCAGCGTTGAAATTGCAATGTTTCAGTTGGAGGTCGGCATGGTAATAAAGTCACAAATAAAATCCCCTGGCATACTTGTATCACCAAAGAAACAGGGTAAAGGTGTCGTTTTTGTGCACATGATATAACTGGAGCTACAAATTTAAAGTGCATGCTCTCAGTCCTCAATCACTGATATGATGAATTATTGTTACCTATAGTGCAGAAACTAAAAGCGACAATATTAGTTATTACTCTTCAGGAATTAGACAGGTTTGTTGATAAATGCAATACAGAAAAGAGATGTCATATTAAAGCCTACAGAAAATTGATGGCAAATTCAAGAAAGGATTCTATATCACATTGGGCAAATGAATGTTTTTGTCACTAGCACCAGATTGTTGCTTACTTAATATTTACTACACTAAATCCCTTTGTTTTCCATGAGCAGAATGAGGCTAAGGAAAAGGAAATTTAACAATCAAAATTGCAATCATTATGGTAAAATATCAGCAAACAAAAGATTAAATCCCATATTTGGAGGGATCAGTTGAGCTTTTCAAGGCAGAATATCAAGAAGCAGCAGAAATCCAATTTTTTAACCACAGGAAAATTACTCTCCCCCCAAAACTTTAGACAATACCATTGAATTAAACTCACTTCCAAATAAGCTATTCTAATTTTTCTTTCATTGATCACTGACCTAAATGCTCGCTTTCACAATACTGGTGACATGATTCTTATTCATGGAACTGCATTGATGGCAACCTGTACCATTGTGAAATCACCCAGACTTTTCTTCTCATCCACTGTAATCACACGTGCATTGCCAAACTTCACAAGAACCCTGATCAGTTTTTGAGACCAGCTGCTGAAGATATCCTGAAGTGGGCCTTGATGAGGATCTATCTAGGCCGTGCCAATCGTGGCCATAAATCTGCTTCCTCGAGAGAATTGCAGTCATGGCTCGAATATCCACCTCCACATGAGACTCTAGGACGTGAAACTGTTTCAGGGCCAGAGGATGTTTCTCCTTGCAACAACACCTCCGCTTGGCATATTTGCTCATTTTCATTTTACCCACACTCATGAAGTGCATTATCAGAGCTAAAACAAGTCAAACATAAAAAAGGGGTTTTTATAAACCCCTCGAACTTAAATCTAGTTAACTTTTTAGAAATACTATTTTTTCACTATTTGTTTTGGGTTGGGTTTCGTTAAAAGTTGCTTGGGCTTATAAAAATTTAATTTTCAATTTTTTTTAAATGCCCCCGAAATCTCTTTAACTTTTTAAGGAAAACACTAATTTTATTTATTTATTTTGGGCTGTGTTCGGTTAAAAGTTGCTTAGTTCAAGCTGAAACTATGTACCATGATTACGTTCACATCGAATTATTCGCTCACTGAAATATTATATTCCATTAAGCTTTACACGGGGATATTGTAACTAGTGTAGTTTTTAGTTTCATAAATTCATCTTATCCAGCTTCATAAAGTAATTATCGAAGTTTTTAATATTTTTATTCATATGCTCTAACCAATGTAATTTTTTTATATTAGTCTGCATATATTCACTACTTATTAAAAAAAAATGATTGGTCCGGTCATATACGGATATCATATTAATAAAATGATAAATTAAAAAGTTGTCTAATAAATTTAATTGGAAAAAAAGTCAATATAATTATTTTTAATAGCTTATATCTTTGGTTGAAATTATAAAAATTATGAAAATCTATGTAGGAAGAGGAATGGGATTGCAAATTTTAAGTGATTTTTCGAAAACAAAATATAACATTTATATATATAAATAAATACAATTTTTTTTAATGATATAACATAAAAATTTTAAAAATATATAAATATCATTTCTTGTGTAATTGATTTTCAACTCTATTTAATTTTTTGAAATCTCCAACTTTATGGTTTATAAAGAATTTAATTTTCATTTTTTTTTAGAATATTTGGATTTCCAAGAGCGAATATTTTTTATATTAAAAAATTAAAAATATTTAATCATTTAAAAATCATTTTAGATTATGTTTTCAAATTAAAAGTATTCTTAATATTTATCAAGAAAATCAAAGTGTCCCTTGGATGGAGTATATTACTAATATTGTTTAATGTTCAAGCATTTGAAGAATATTGCCAATTGTTTTTAGTGTTCAAGTTAGTGTAATAGAATGAAGAATGATTAACCTTCTAGGAGCACAATATGCCATGATTATGTGACATCAATAATAAACGATGTTATTAGAATATTCCAAAAGAGATCAAATAATATGCAAACAAATCAAAAGGTTAGGCCTCCTTACTCACCTACAATGTCATGATCCTCCTATAAAATATAATAAAGGTATTCGCATATCCACACATACATATAAAAAAAGGAAATGAGAAAAATGAGGAAAAATATAAATCTAACTAAGATATAAAAAATGCCTTTGGTATTTGGTAGAAGGATATCAATCTCACATCTCACAGACATAATTGAAGCCTTCCTTTGAGGTGATAATTTAAGGAGAGGATCAAACAAAGTGTGAAGAAGGCATGATTCTCAACACTCATATAAGAATTTGAGTGCAACATGTCATAGTAGGCTTGAATATAATCATTCATTGCTTACAGGCTTTGGCAATAGAATGCAACCCATTGTTATAAGTTGGGCATCTATGAAAACCATCATAGAGTGTCTGGCTATGATGGTGTCCTTTCGTTTTGTCATCTTTGTTGAGGCGTTCTTGTTAGGATTGAGATGCTTGAGCCCTGCAACTAGAACCAAAAAACTTATGACAATGTTGTTGGTGTATAATATCAATTATTTTGCAAATGAAGCCTATTTGTGTCCCATGTTGGCAAACTAGTGATAAGAACTAGTGTGATAAATATCACTACTAGGCACATGACACAATATCGAATATAGTTTAGGAATATATTTTGCTTAGCGGTAAAATAAATTACTATATCTTCAAAGTAGGGCATTTCTCTTTGGTTTTGTGCTTGAAGAAGATAAAGAGTAATTTTCAAATTTTCCACACAATTAAGGATATAGTACTCTTGAATTGATAGTTGATTAGCAACTTTACCGGTTCACTTTTATGGGTAGTTGAGGTAAAGGGATCTTTGGTTTGGTGCTTGAAGAAGATAAAGAGTAATTTTTAAATTTTCCACACAACTAAGGTATTACTCTTGAAAACTAAGGTATTACTCTTGAATTGATAGTTGATTAGCAACTTTATCGATTCACTTTTATGGTTAGTTGGGGTAAAGGCCTTTTTAGAAGACGTTTTGTTTTTTGCTTTTAGGAGTCAACAATGGTCATCATAATTAATGTAGGGAAGAAATTATAGATAAATTTATATATTTATTTTATTTTTTTCATAATTATTAAAGAGTAAAGAAGGTATAAATATATTTATAGGTGGTATTGTTGTTGTTTTTTTTTTTGCAATGTTAAATTAGGTGTTAATCTATTATTGAGGAAGATGGATTGTTTTACTATTCTCCATAATGTATTCTTTTCTTTGCAGGTATTCTTCATAATGTATTTGAGTTATTTGTAAGCCTTTGAATTTAATTCCTTGTGAATGTGATCAAAGAATATAAAATTGAAGGTTCTAATAAACTCCGTAACTCTAATCATCTATTGATCCAATAAAGAAATGCTTAAGGATGTATAAACTTTTGGTCAATTTATAATAACCTTTGAATCCCCTATCACTTGTAAGTTCACATTGTTAAAGTGACACAATTAAAATGACTAACATAAATGACTAATTTGTATTATTGTAGTACTTTTTAAGTAGTCGTATTTTTGTTCCTAAACTAAATTAGTCATTCATGATAGACATTTTTAGTTGCATTACTTATTATCTAGTTGTATATTTTAACCCGAGACTAAATTAGTCATTTATGCTAGTCGTTTTTAGTTGGGTCATTTAAGACTGCTCCTTTTTGGTAGTATTTTACGCGGAAAAGTTGTGGTGACTAACTTTTTTAGTCACTTGGTCACTAATTTCATCATTTTCTACTAGTGTGAGAAAATAAAAATTACAATTTTCTAAGAATAAAGGTTGTGATTTAATTATAGGTTCAGGTTTGATAAAATAGTTTGGTGATTCAAGACTAGTTAATGAGTTAAATGTGGCTCCTTCTTCATTAATTGATTTATTATCTTCAGAATGGGAAGAAACAAGAGAAGTGAAATGTTCAGTTATATCTTCAGTTAAAGGAAAATTATCTAAATGAAATCTATAACAAAATGACCAAAATCTATTATAAAAATCGTCTAAAGATTCATTATCATACATGTAAAGATTATCTAATTCTAAAGACACACTATTGTAACTATAATTTTGATGCGATTTGAGAAATACCTAGCAAAAATGTTTCCATGAATGAATTGACTTCACAGGAAGCACCAAAAACAATTTGTGGATACTTCATTTGAATTTGAGAGTGAAAATCCTACAAATGTCATTATCAATGATTATATTAAAATACTTACATCTATTAACAAAATCAGAAATATGATTTAATGCAGAAATATTACTCTCGCCATCGAACTTTAACTTTGACAAGGACTCAATCTGCTTCTTAGGCATGCCTCGTGTAAGCTTAGGTGAACTGAATGCATGACCAAGTGTAGGAATGTATATGAGAGCCATGATTAGTTAAAAAATGATATAAAAAATTTAAACAAATAACTAATTCAAGGCCCTCCTTCTAGTGCCAAAATGTTGATGCCTCAAAATTCGCTACACCAACATGGGGGAAAACCACCCAGTCCGGACCTTAAAGCAACTCCTTTTCCATTTGAGGTAGTATCTCCGATTGGTTAAATTAGGTCCAGTTACCTTTTTCCAATCACTATAAACTTTAAATATGTCTTTAATTGATAATAGATAGGGACATCGGATCAATTCTTCTAGCTGATCAAGCAAGAAGAATGACCCTTAAGTTGTTTTTTGTGGAACAACCAAACCAATCTAAAGCTTTTCCTTGAAGAGAGGACTTCTAAGATAACACATGCATGATTTAACTAGTATGCAATTAATCTATCCTATCTTGATTGAAGGAAAGAAGAATCCTTCTCCCAATCAAGAGCTAATTTATTAAAAGAAAACATTAAGGAATTGAAATAAAAATGAAGGAATTAGATCAAGGAGATAGCTCTCGAGATCTAACTCCTTGTTAATATAAATACTAACAATAAAGCACTTAGTAAATAGTTACATAAGTATTTGATAGAAGTATATTCAATCCCTAAGGTATATGCATATAAAAAACTATTTATTTCCCGGGTTTACTTATTATTTGAATGTGATCTAAAATGGTTGTCTTTAGTACATGGTAATAAAAATTAATCATATACTAAAAGAAATGAAAACATTAAATATTAATTCTTTTAATTAAATAATTAATTAAAATAATTGTTAAAGCATATATCGCCATCCAAATAAAAAAAAAATTGTTGTTAGATGTATTGAAAAATTACAGCACTGACATATTCAGAAATGATATGATGCTGAACTGTGTTAAAAATACACATATAATAGACAAATTGAAATATGGAATGACTACAAATTATACAAAACAAAACATTAAAACATTGATAAAAATACCCGATGTATCATGCTCCTTTTGTAAAATTCACAGTCTCGATCCTTTTTCTTCATCCCAAAGCTCTCCAAAAGTACATAAATGCAACTAGCTGAAGCTTCTTTAAGTAAAAGAAAAATAATTCAGATCCTATCATTCTATTAAAAAGACTAAGAGGTACAATAATGCAAGCCTCAAAGGCTTTCTTTTTCGAATTCTGGACCCGACCTAGTCTATTAAGACAGACTTGGAGATACAAAAATGCAAGCCCCAAAGGCTTTATTTCTTAGATTTCAGACCCTTTGTTCGATCCATTAAATGGGTTTAAATATCAATACAAATTTTTTAAAATATAACAGGTTTGCACAAAACACTGAGGAAATTAATGGAATCCCTCAAATCTTGAAAAAATAAAAAACAGTTTTCAAAGATAATCTTTTGAAATGCCATTCTAGCTTATTGGCCTCGTATTTCGATCATAGGATCCTCGCATTTGCAGATTATGTGGGTTTGATCTGCTTCTTTCTCTGCGCAACTTTCTCCTCTTCATTTTCTTCATTATCAAATTCTTTGTTTATACCTAGAAAATGATAAACCATGGATAAGCAAACATAAATCAAAACTATGCTTTTTAGAAAAAGATAAGATCGAATGAAAATATATGGGCCATTTATTTAAATCGCAATCACATTGGAATTAGGGACAAAGTCCAACATAATCGCAATACATTGGAGTGGGTATGAACCATATCGCAATCGGATCTCAAACAGGGACTATATTAAAACAATTGCATTAAAACAAGGAGCATTCCTTATCGAGATCAAATCATAATCAAAATGGAAAATATCAAATCGTAATCACAATTAATCAGGGAGCAGAACCTATCCTTATCACACTTTAAATGGAGGCATAAATAACATGAGGTCTATGGATTTTGTGATTGCGATATCGAAATCACGGAAGATCAGGGATAGGTTGATCGCAATCGCATCAACGGAGCGACACGACACTAATAGTCCTGAAAGATTTGCGATTTGTGATCAGTGGGATAACGTAAGGGATGATTTCACTATGAAATGGATCTGACGTGGCGGATGATGTCACGGGTGACATGGAATCTCACGTGGATCTGACGTCACTGATGACATCATATCGCAATCGCATTCGGCATGAGGCAAGAGGCATGACCCTTTGGTATTTTTGATAGTAGCAAAAACGGGGGATATATTAATTAGATTGTATAATTCGCGCCGAGTTCAGAATGATATCAAATCACATTGGAATGGGTAGAGTGCTTTGGCATTTTGAATTTGCAATAGCCACAGACGCAGGGGATTTATGGACTGGTATGTATAATCCATCGAGTCTAGATTATATCGCATATCGCAATCAGTGGTGTGGAGCGGGGTATGGACTTAAGCCTTTGGATCTTGCGATGTCCCAGATGCGATATTTTGATTCAATGGATTTAAATCCGTGATTGGGTCTGGTTTAAATATCACAATCACAATCGCAGAGAGGCAGAGAGGTGTCAATCTGTGGCTTTTTTGTGATTGCCCAGATGCGGGGAGCTTTATTAAATGGAGCGAATGACTTCGTCGGGTCCAGGCTATATCGCAATCGCATTAGGTATAGGTCACGAGACTTGTGCTATGGTCTTTTGCGATCTCCACGAATGCGATATTTTTATTCAAGTGAAGTTCATGACCCTGTTGGGTCCGGCCTTATCAAATTCCAATCGCATTTCGCTAAGGTCGTGTGTTTTATCACGATGAATTGTTTATTATGTTGATTTGTGATGCGGGGGTATTGCGGAGTTATAAAGACTTTAACCTTTGGGAATTTAAAAAACTCTGATTATTTTGTTTTTAAATTTAATTAATCCATGTTTTAATACTTAAGGATTTTAAAGCCTAAGCATGATCTTGGTCTCAGGGGCTATTTAAAATTTGATTTTTGATAATCAAGGTTTAATACTTGGGTTTTAATTAAAAAGCCTAAGTATTAAACTTTGGTTATGGGATTTTATTAACAGTTTTTTTATGTCGATTTTCTATTTTTTAATTTTTTGTTTTTTAAGAAATAAAATCAAAGGATTTTTTAAAACTAAAGGGTCCCTATTTTTAATATAATAAATTTCATAGGAAATTTATAATATATTAAAATGGGGGTTGTTGAATAGTACAACAGAATGTAATGCATATTCTTCATCTAAGATCTTGGAGGGAACATGGGTGAAATTTGTTAGCAAGGATACTCTGTATCGTGCTTTCCTCATTTAGAAACTTTGAATTTTCTTGTTCAAAATCACTTGTTGTAGCTACTTGGCTATATTTAAGTAAATCAGTATTTGTGATACAAATGTTGTAGGTGTTATAATTGAGATAGTTGAAACATAGATGAAAGCTCATTATGAGTTTGAATTTGGATATTACACTCAATAGCAATTTCATTATTCAATCATTTAAGGAATGAAAAATAACTTGCCACAAAATGTATATTGAGATTAACCATTCATATTTAAAAGTGATCATGTATATTGAAATGATGAAAAATTCAATAAAATACTCTCTTAATTGTAGAAAGGTTAATTTTTGCAATGAACCCATCTTGCAACTATAATCGATGATATTCTTAAGGTGAAAATTTGTGTTTCACTATATTTTACAATTGATAGAATAAAAAAACTGAGATCTATTTGGTATGATCAAATTGTATTCATTTTTATTTTCAATACAGTGAGCTTATGGATTGTGTGTACAAGTTAATTTTATCTTCATATACTCACGATATGGAGGAACTTTATAAACATATATTTTTCCCCAAAATTCTGTAGTGAACTTAAGTAATGTAAATATATAATAAAATGTTTTTATGTAATAAAATGTTTCTAATGCTTTCAATGTATACCTTTTAGAATTAACTTCCATTTTTCCTTCAATTTACCTATTGGTGGCACCATGGCAACAATGTGACCCTGTACCACAACATAACACACACATATATTGGTTTCTCCAGCTAACAAGTACATATTAGAGACATTTTGAAGAAGCACACATTATTATTGAACATACTTCTCAAAGAGAAAATATTGATGGGATTCATAAAACTATTGTCCTTCCTAACTCTTGTAGCTCAATTCTGCAAAGTTTAAATGTCAAAGTTTTTATCATGCAAATGTGAGTAAATAAACAAAATTGCATAAAATGTGTACTTCTATATTTTACACTACTCTTTCCTACTCTACCGCCTTATGGCGTTTCGTTTGCAACATGTGGTGCAATTGCTAGTTTAACAAATTGGAATATGGGTCATCTTTTCCTAGACCCTTCGAAAAAATTGCAATGAGCTATGACATTACAAGGAGATTGTGTAAGAGGGACAGTTGATGTTTAAATAATACGCCTGGTAATGGCACACTTGTTAATGAAGAAGTTTCAATCAAATAACAAACAACACATGTTGAAATTTATCAATTTCTTAAATTTCCATTTGAGTTGAATAAATATTAATTCACTTAATCTTATATACATAATTTTTATAGAATAAAAAATATAGACTAGTTATATATACAATTATTAATAATGTACATTTATAAATATTAGAAATTCAAATGCAATTAGAAACTAAAAATAAGATGATTAGAGCTCATGGGGTGTAGAATAGATGGTGATGGGGCGTACTCTTAAGGTACTTTGTGATGGAAAAGTCACCGGTTTGAAACTCCGTGGGCAAAAAATCCAACAATGTTAAGGGCTAGTATGACTCAAATCAAATATAATTATCTCAAAACTCACACAATTTAAATTTATAAATAAATAATTTTATTCTTATATATTATTGGGTATTTATCTAATCAATCTATGTTCTAACAATTGACTTATTAAATTATTAACTAATACTTCTAATCTCATTATATTTATAAGTAAATATTTTTATTCTTATATATTATTGGGCATTTATCTAATCAATGTATTGACTTATTAAATTAATAACCAATATTTCTAATCTCATAGAATATTGATAAAATCCTCCCCATTTTTTATTTGTTAAACCAAAACTTTCAAATACATCATTTAAAAAAAATAGCCCCGACATTTTATAAATATCTTTAATTTTTATAAAATAAACATTTTTACACTCCAATAACTATAAATTCAAACCTGTGATATCACCTTTAATACCAAAACTTTCAAATACATCGTTTAAAAAAATAGCCCCGACTTTTTATAAATATCTTTAATTTTTATAAAATAAACATTTTTACACTCCAATAACTATAAATTCAAACCTGTGATATCACCTTTAATATCAATAATAAGTAAAATCTTAATTAAATCAACAAATAATTATCTATATATACTATACTTATCTCTCTTTATTGATTTATTCATTTATATTATATTTAATAATCAAATTCAAATTTAAAAATAAAAAATATTAAAACCTAAGAAAACTAAAAATTTTAAATTTCTTTTTCCCATATTCTACATGGATTGTACTTTAAATCCATTAAACAAAAATTTATGCCCTTCTCCTAGCACTATGGGCGACATGCACATACAATGTATCATGTATTACTTCTTATGGTTCAATATTTAGTTTCTTAATCAAAATTACATATATGCTCTTCTCCTACCACTATGGGGACATGCACACACAACGTATCACTTCTTAGTGTTCAATATTACTTTCTTAATCAAAATTACATATGTGCTCTTCTCCTACCACTCTGGGGACATGCACATACAACGTATCACTTCTTAGTGTTCAATATTTACTTTCTTAATCAAAATTATAGTGAACCAAAAATTTGTTGATTATAGTGAATCAACAATTTGTTAAGAACATTTTTTTTAATAATATATTTAATAATTAATAAGAGTTTATAATAATGTGTAGAATCTATTTTAGTAATTATTTATTTTTATAGTCTTATCACAATGAATATGTTCTTTAAAATTAAACCCAAATAAATAAAAGAATAAAATGTACTCTAAAAACTTGAGCTGCTCATATTAAAAATGAAAACCTTCAATATATACCATAAAGTTTATATAATGAAAGTGCTTTTTATTTTGGGAATGTTTTGTTGTGAGTTATTATTTGAATAAGATGTTTAACTTTAGAGCTGCTCATATTAAAAATGAAAACCTTCAATATATACCATAAATTTTATATAATGAAAGTGCTTTTTATTTTGGGAATGTTTTGTTGTGAGTTATTATTTGAATAAGATGTTTATGGGTAGAGTGAATGACATATGTCAGCGTTTTTTTTTGTCAATAAACAAGCCTGAGTAAGCGGTTTACGTGCATTTTATGATTATACATTCAAATATATCTTTTTGGAGATTCAAGATGATATTTATTGTTTCGGAAAAATATTATTATATATTATATTAAATTTTATAAATTATAAAATTATAAAAATTATTTTTTTAAATATAATTTTATTTATTTATTAAAATTATATTTATAATTATTATTAAAAAATTACTATAGATTTATTTTAAACACAAATTTAATTTGAGTTGAGAGGTACTAATTTTTTTTAAGGTCAAATTTATTTTAAAGTGCGAAAAAGCAATGTGTATTTTTTTATTGTTTAAATTGTATTTTTTGAATGTTATAAAGATTATATAATATGTGTATTGAGACATTTTATCAGCCCACATATAACTAATATTTTTATTATTAATATATTTTTAAATACATCAATATTAATTCATATTAAAATATCTTATTTATAACTTAATGTGGATATTTTATGCTATATAACATTAAAATGTTTTCTCATATATATATATATATATATATATATCACATGTTAAAATATTTTTGAAAAGTACAAGGTTTAAACATCTTATTCACATTTTTTTTTACTTCTAGTTAATTTACATGAAATTATATTAGGTCACATGGACAACTATATATATATATATATATATATATATATATATATATAGTTGATCTCAATGGACTTTAACCACCACCATCATCATCATCATCATATATATTATTTAGAGAATACTTTTTTTATTTTTATTTTTTAAAAATATATAATTAATATCAAAATATATTATAAAGTATATCTTAATCATATATAGCACGTTAAAATAACACTCAGTTATAAAACTATTTGTTTATAGTTATATAAAATATACACTCGAAAACTAACCATTTCACTAGATTTGCACTAACTAAATACTAAAATAGTGTAAATACATTCCACTATATTTTCATTGACTAAACGAGTTATATTTAGTGACTTTTTGGAAGCTTTTTAGGTAGGTTTTATTGAAATAACCAGTTTGATAGGTAACCCTTGCACAGTGCACAGTAGAAGTGCCCTAGGGGTTTTCAGGGTTTTGAATCCATATATGCACTAAAAAAACAATGTAAATAAAACAAATCAAGATTTCACAAATCAAATCGAGATTCACAAATCAAGATTTCACCTCAATTTTTTCCACTGGATTCCAGAAACTCCACAAAATCACACTAAAGACAACTCCTTGACTAAACACTAAAATAGTGTAAATAAATTTTTATCAATATTTAAAATATAAATAAATGAAGTTGATCTAAGTATTATAAAATATGGGATATTTAATTCATTTGCTTTATTTTCATAGGAAAATAACCTAAAGAGATCTACCCATTGGCCAAACTAACAAGGTCTAACCCTAAAGGGGTTGAGGAGATTGACCCCATTCCAATAGATAAAATATTTAACAAGTCGAGGAGATTGATCCCATTCCGATAGATAAAATACTAACAACAAGAATTGGACCAACTAAACTATCTTTGAGACTTCTTATTTAATTTAAGGATTTTTTCAACAACAATATAAATAAATTTTATTAATATATATATTTTTTAACTTTAGTTCACCAACCTAACTTTTAACTAACTTCATTTTTATCCCATCGAATATTTTGTTTGAAAATTTAAGATTCAAATTTCATAAAACAAAAACTTTCACTGACCTAAAAAGTAAAACTCAAACTTTCAACATTATTTCAACCAAAATTTAAAGGAAAAGAAAAGACGTTCAACGCATTCTTGCTGATCCAAATAAAAACAACCGATTTTGAATGGTTTGATTAGACAAGATTGTCAAGTGGAATTTCAAATTTACATTGCTTGTGAACGGAAATTCCGTTATGGTAGCTTGCCGATAGTTATATTTAGGAGAATCCTCTAAGCATGTATGTCAATTGTGTTTAATCTTTCTCCATATTCGTTTATATTTTTTTTGGGTCTCGATTAGAATTTCATTTTCAGCGAATCTATCAAATGAATGGTCACAAAAATAAGTATTATAACTCATTAAAATTTCTGATAGGCAACTTCAATATTTTTCGTCTTAAAACGCTTCAATATTCTCCTGCAATGCATTTAAAATGAAAAAAAAAACAAAAAAAACGTTTTGCAGACTGTCAAATTCCTGGCCGCGTGTTTACAGTTTGACTTGCTATACCGTCACAGCCATCCAATCCATTGCATGACCATTAAACCACTTTGAATAGTTCGGTCGTGGGACCTGTCTAGACATACAGACACTCCGTGCACACGTTCCACTCTTCCTCACAGCCCTATAAATCAAGTGACAGAGAAGGGCGTCATTTCGTTCGGCGGTATGATAATCACAGAGCATGCAGCACTACGCAGACTGAAAATTTCCGGAACACGCTCCCGAAATATTACGAATATCTTAATAATGCAACAATGATTTCATTGAAAATAGAACAATAGGTTGACAAGACGAGCTGCTAAGCAGCCAGTCCAATGTACTTGAAGTGATATACTTTTGCTTTGCTGGCATGAAAGGGAGTTAAGTAAAGAAATTTATCTCAGCTCCAGACTTTTTTTTCCAGAACTCGACCTATACCAAGTTGCTTTCACCTTTGTTCGCTACGCTGAAATCAAAAGAGGGCTAAAATGCATGACAAAATTGTGCGCTTATACAACACCTTTAAAGAAGCCCCAATGTGCAATATTATGCCAAAGGCCACGAAATTGAATTAGTTAAGATAAAAGGTTCTTTAACTTATGAGGTGCTCAAAATTTGGCTCAAATTTCAAAGTGTTAAAATTTTTATAAGTTTAGTATCAGATCGAAGTGCTCGTTATCATAATTCCAATAGTGCGAACAACACTTTAATCCGAGCTCATATGAAAAAGTTAGAGCAAGTTAAAGTTCAGGGTTAACTTACACATATCCCAGGAAAAGATGACATAGCATGACTTTTCATCGAATGAGGAAGAGCCAAGTGGCAGGCTGCCATTGGCTCCGCATTTCGCAAATCACATATTGTAAGCATGTCAGCGTTAAAGAATCGGTCCCAGAACAAGCCAGGTTGCGATGAGATAATCGCAATCGCACATCGCAGAAGAAAAGTACTACAAAAATCGGTCCCTAGCGTATCAGGGTGCGATGTGATAATTGCAATCGCAGATCGCATAGTGCAGAGTCTCGTATATATGTTACCCCCTCACTCCACCGATTACGATTTGTGATGGATCTTGGATGTGATAAGATTATGGGTTTCAGTTGATAGTTCTATTGGGTCTATCGTTTATCACAATCGCATATCGCCCACACCGCGTTCACAAACCATAAGACCAACCGGTTCTCGTTGATTGTGATTTGCAATGGAATTGTCGGTGCCGATAGTTTATGCTCACCGCATGGCGAAATTTTCCCCTAGTTAGTGCTTTTTGGAGCGAAATTGTAGGATCATGCTGGAAATGGCACAATTTGTGGAGTAAATATTGAGAAAACTAGGAAAGGTCATAATTTCTTTAGTTTTTGACCAAATTGGATGCCAAAAAAAATCTAGATAGCTATTTTTGGACATTTTGGACTCATCGAAGTAGGTTTCAGAAGCATTTGAGTACTGTAAACACAACTTTTCACATTTTTTAGCATAATAGAGAGGCCCAAGCCATTGAAAGTTGGACCAATGAGATGTAGCCCAAGAGGGGTGAACTCCTTTATCATGTTATTGTTGTAATGTGTTTTTGATGATGTTCTGTACATGTTTATGTTGTTCTTCAGTGTCTTATTTATGTTAAATTGCTCATAAAATTAAGATAAAAATTCATCTTTTCACTTGCAAAAATTCATGGATCTTTAAGCACAATAAAATCATTTTGTTTCTAATCTGAAGAGGATCTTAGTACAACAATCTAATGTTTTAAATTAAATCATTAACCCTGCATGGGCATAGTCTTCACCTTGTTCAAAGCAGTGGTTACCATTGGATGTGACCGTTGGATTTGCATCCAGTGCAAGCTGGCCAAATCAGTCCCAACGTAGCCTTCAGATTGAATTTTGCAAACTAGCTTTTTCAGATTGATTTTGCAGGTTTTAAAGCAGGGTGACTTTCAGATGGACTTTTGAAAGTCTTAAAACATCTTAGATAAATGCAAAATAATCCCAATTTATATAATAATGTGCGGTAGAAACCATCTCATAATCTAATGTGAAAGAGTCCTAATTTAATATACGAACTATATAATAATATGCAAAAGCAAAGAAACTACTAGTGGGTTGTGTTTAGAATTCTTTTTGTTCCTTATGTAAGAGTGGGTAGTGCCTCAATGAGCTTTCTCACTATCTCACTTTTTTAACATAGAATTTGAGAGAAAATCCCCAAAATTTGCAACACTGCCCTAAGCAACATAGTGGAAACACAGGGGAAAATGCCTCAGATGAATGTTCTCAAATATCCCAATATTTTACCTATTTAGCCAACTTTTAAACATCAATTTTTCAATATGATATCTCTATTTTAGCGTTTTTGTCTATTGCAACATAAGAAACTATAAATATAGCAAATCTTTACAATTTCATAAGAGGTGTTTGAATGCTTACATATATAAGAATAGGAATTGTCGCACCCCACAACTTGTTGGGTCCATCCATAGCATAACTACTTCATAGGAGACAACAACGCGCAAAGATGCGGCCATGACAGGGATATCATCATTATTGTTCGCCTAAGTGGATAATTCCCCAAATTATTGGTGCCCAAGGCCCGTCCGTGAAAGAAAATTCTCCGCTGCTCGGCTCCGCTGCTAGTTTTGCCTCTGGTCAATGCCCACACTTCGAATTTTATCAATACTAAAAACCAGACAGTAAACATGGACAAAGTCCAAAATCTGCAGGAATCATGCCGGGGGTCGGAAATAAATTTTCAGGAACGGAATTCTCTAGTCGTTTTTCGCTCTCCTCTTTATAAACTTGTATATAACAACCGAGTAATAATTATACCTGAAAATCAGACAATAAACATACACAAAGCACAAAATTTGTAGGATTCTTGGCGGGCTCGGAACTAAATTCTCAGTAACGGAATTCTTTATGACGGTTTCCACGCTCCTCACTATAAACTTTCATCTCACTCCCATTTGTCGAGACGATGCATCAGATGCCATTGGGAACAACAGTAAAAACAATTTAAAGGTGAGTTTCGCATCCCTCTGGGTTTTGTACTTATTTTTCAGTATCTTCATTGTTTAGTTTATGTCTATTTTCCGTCAAAATTCTAATTTTAAGATGTGTTTTCAACATAAATAGGCCTCAAAAGTGTAGTCTAAACATTTGAATATGTGTAATATGCCTTCATCGGCCCTTAAGGTGGTGGCCTCCCTACAAATCCGAATAATACTTTGATAAATATGTTTAGCCATGAAGAAAAATAGCAAACCGGTGAGGGGTTTTTTCTTCAGATTGGTAGGGCACCGCCGAAGATCTAGCATCAGGGGAAGGATAACGAAGTAGTGTCATAGAGAGAAAAAAAATTGCCCAAAATACAATGAAGATAGTGTGTCTCCATTGGAATAATATTTTATAGTGGCTTCTTTCTTGGTATGTAATTGAGCTTCTATAGGAAATCCACCTGCAAATAGAAGAAGCCCAAGGATGCAAGTCCAAAAACCGTAAGTGATAAATTCCATTGGAGTTCCACTCGAGTAGTCGAGATTCACTGTGGAGAAAATTTGGCAACGAAATTAGCCACAGTTGTATGTTCGGCACAACATGTAGCATTCACATAGCCACCAGAGTTGTATGTTCGACACAACACGTAGCATTCACACAACATGTAATCAAAATCCATCCTCATGTCGTCGATCTCGATTTCCCAAAATATACTCACTGGAGCACTCACCGTCAACATTTAATTTTACATAATTAATGATAAAATAATGCTAGCGTTAGTCAAGCACCTAGGAATTCTGTTATATTCATATGCCTTTTAAACAAACTCATTAGCATCTTGGCCTCAAAAAAAGGCCAAATAAGACATTCGATTCCTTTATTGGTTAACAAGGAACGGTTTCAATGTTCGATAGGTTGTTCGATAGGCTAACCAAAAAGCGCACTATAAAAGTTTAGCTTAAAAACATTATCTAGCTACATATGGCTGAGATTTCAATACAAACCGATACCAATAATAACACAACAAAGGAATTAATATTTGTCCACCTCGTCTTTCATTTCTCTGAAAATGTTTGAAAGGAGAAGAGAGTGACTAAACAATTGACATCTCTGACACGATTAATTTCCTTTCCTTTTCACGTGCTTTATTAATATCCATTCACATTCACATTACAATTTTAAAACAAGTCGACAATGAGGCCTTAGCCATGTTAATTAAGAAAAAAAATATATTATTTTATTTAAGAGGGTTGGATTCATTGGCCTCTTTAACATCATATTTTAGGTTTAATTTTCACTTATATTTTAATTTTAATAATTGCTTTATCTCCTTTTTTCATAGTTTATGGGTCTTTTTAATGTTGTTCTAATGTTTATGTTTATAGTGATGTTAATGTTTAGCTGCTTAAATTGGAATATTCTAAAGGAACGAAAGCAACTAGACATCTTGAGTCGACTCCCGAAAAGCGTGTAATTGTTATGAAGTCGTAGGCACTCAAGAGAATCATTGATCTGGATTTATGCAGGAACGCAATAAAGTACAGAAATA
This sequence comes from Pinus tabuliformis, assembly GCA_031772625.1. NCBI lineage: Eukaryota > Viridiplantae > Streptophyta > Pinopsida > Pinales > Pinaceae > Pinus > Pinus tabuliformis. Next base: position 930,604,993 of record CM062806.1, read on the forward strand.
ACCATTAATACAGAGATACAACAGAAATAATACTTCATTTGATTAATATCAAATAATGAAATATGCTTACAAACAGTATGGAAATGAGACAAGCTCGGACGATGGTAGCTTATCTTTGAGAAGAGATGTTGTGGTTATATGCCTCTGAACTGCGTTACAATGAGGCTCTAGGGCCTTTTTATTATTGAACGATAAGAGCAAACCCTAAACAACCAAAACCCTAACCCGAGGAGATGTAACACCAAGAGTTTATGGGCCCCGTTGGGGTTAGTTGGGTAGCCAACTTCCCGGGATCATGACTTGGTCATATTATCTCCGTTTGACGCGCATGATACCCCATTAGAAATATCTCTATGAGAAATACGACAAAAAAATGACTTATTTGAATTTGATGGCTGTAGATTGCCAAAAAAATGTCGTTTAGGGCCTCAAAATGGCCCCAGAAGTTTAGGACCCGGAAAACTGCTAAAATAGTAATCTATGCTACAATTAAGGAAACTGAAAAACTAAAAGAAATAATGGTGGTGGTCCAAGTGGCATTGGCGAGTGGCCACCAATATCCACCTAGATCATTGCTCCCCCCTTAGGAAAAAATGGTCCCCATTGCGATGAGTTCCTCCTTGAGATGAGGAAACTTCTGTTGAACTAGGTCCCTTGTGAGCTATTCTGCAATCTCTAATGTGTCTAGTAATGGTGGGAAGCATGGTTGAGGGCGGTCCACATTGAATACTTGATGAAACCCAAGGAATGGGGGAATGCTGTGCTCCAAATCATTGTTTCCCACATCTTTGTAAATGGTGTAAGGACCATATCGGAGTGGTCTAAGCTTCTGATGGGCTCTGGTAAGGCATTCTTTCTGCAAATGCAACCAAATTTTGTCGCCCACATGAAATTTGTGTGACACCTGATGTTGATCATGTCGCTACTTGTACTTGGCATTTTCCAAAATGGAGCGACGATATATCGGCTTGTTGGGTAGAGGTGCTCCAGGAGTCAGATCGAATGAATGCTTGACCTGACAGTGTAACAGTACCCCGGTCGGTGAGGGGAAGATGTCCCTATATCTTTTCATGATCGTATCCACCTTCTTCCGCTGCGTGGAGGAACCCTTCCCAGGGGCCATGGATGTGGCTATGATCTTCCCCTTACTTTGAGAGCAAACCAGAAAGAAAATAAATTTCCTAGTCTAGGAGATGATCTTACTGTCTTTCTCAGCATAAATCAAAGGAGTGGTGGTATAAGGGGCTACCTTCGGTATCCTGTATAATGTATTACATAAAAAAATAATAACAGCGCGAGAGGCCTTGACTCATACGCAACATGTCTCTTCCACAAGTATGGTTGGTCTAATAATACATCACAAACATCAAAAGGTGAAACATCACACAATTCCTCATATGTGAAGGGGTTGATGCTGTAGGGAAGGCGACACTACTAGCAAACTCGGAGATCTCGTCCTTGGTGAAGCCACCCAATGTTGTATGGTTGCAGTGTGGTATGGTCGGTAGTCTGGGCCGCTTCACGACCATTGTTGAAATGAGGTTCTTTTGGCTCCCACTGTCAATAATGAATTGTAGCAACAAACCCTTCACCCACATCTATGAGTGGAAAAGACACTCCCCCTCCTCTAGATATTCGAAATCATTCTTATGGATATTAGCGGTGGCAACAATGGCATTGGGATCCGCATCAATGATTTGTTTCCCTTTGTCATTCCTCTTGTGGGGTTCTAACTTAGGGTTGGAGCATGCATATGATTTTGAAGCCTTCAACTTAGCCACCAATGACTGCTTGGTTCGACACTCACTTGTGTTGTGAGTGGGGCTCTTATGGAACTCACACCACTTTCCTATGTATTTCTTTGACTTCATGGTGTTGTTCTTTTCTTGCGGCTTCGACGGGTTGTCTTGGGTCACCCCTCTTTGGATTTGTCCTTTGTTCTTCGGATTCATAGATCCAAATTCTCACTTCTTTTGTTTAAACTTCTGCTCGATCTTGATGGCGTATCGTTATGCCGTGCCAAGCAAGGAGATGTCCAGGAACTCCATCTTGTCCTGGATGTATCTATGTAGGTAGCCGTGGTACTTGAATACCAAATGTTTCTCAGAATCGTCGATGCCCAACTTTGTGTAATGGGTATGAAAAAAATTGGTAAACTCCGGCACATCTTGGTCCCTTCCCTGCCGCAACGTGGTCCACTTTATGTATTTGTCCTCATAGCTCCCGACAGAGTAGTACTGCTCCTTGATCATGTCCCGGAATGAATTCCAAGTGGAAGCGGCTGAAAACAGTGAGTTTGTACTTTTATCTTTTTGCTCGCAATAGGTTTCCCACCAGTCCTTGATGAGGGGGGATTCTTTGAGAAGAGCGAAAGTAATATTTTCCCGGCTGGAAAAATCATGAACAAAAAATATCCTTCTAACAGATTTAGCGAGTTATCTACGACATCTGCATCTATCTGACCCTCGAATATGGGGGTTTCAAAGTTAACTTGTATCTTAAAGGGTGTAGCATTTCCATAGTAGCTGTTGGAAGCAGATGTGTCACCCTTGGGTAGCCGTTGAAGGATCTGGGCAAAGTTGTCCATTATTACGTTCCTTTGTTGCTCGAGGGCTTCTTCGAGCAAAATTTGTATATGATCTCCTACCCCCTCATCTTTCTTTTCATCCACCATGGGAGGCCATCGAGATTTGCGAGGCTCGTCTTGCAAATGTTCGATTAGTTCAAGCCCTAACTCCCTATATTCAGACCTCGTTGGGGACATGCAAAGAAAAATAGAGAAAGAGTAGATCCCTCTGATACCACTGATCCAGATTTATGCATGAACGGAATAAAGTACATAAGTGACCATAAATACAGAGATGCAGAAGAAATAATGCTTCATTTGATTAATATGAAATAATGAAATATGCTTATAAACAGTATGGAAATGAGACTAGCTTGGGCGATGGTAGCTTATCTCTGAGAAAAGATGTGGTGGCTACATGCTTCTAAATTGTGTTACAATGAGGCTCAAGGGCATTTTTATTATTGAACAATAAGAGAAAACCCTAAACAATGAAAACCCTAACCCGAAGAGATGTAACACCAAGAGTTTATGGGTCCCGTTGGGGTTAGTTGGGCAGCCAACTTCCCGGGGTCGTGACTTGGTCATATTATCTCCGTTTGACGCGCATGATACCCCGTTTGAAAGATTTCTCTGAGGAATACGACAATAAAATAACTTATTAAAATTCGTTGGTGGTAGATTGCTAAACAAACGTCGTTTAGGGCGTCAAAATGGCTCCAGAAGTTTAGGACTCAAAAAACTGCTAAAAATAGTAAATTGTGCTACAATTAAGGAAACTGAAAACATGGAAGAAATAATGGTGGTAGTCCAAGTGGAATTGGCGGGTGACCACCAATATCCACCAAGATCAATCACTTCTGTGAATATTCTACCCTTGGTAATATCCCACACACATCATCAACATATAATAAGAAGACAAAGAGTGCGCTTGCAAACAACATGATCCAGAAATCAAGATCTTTCCAACAAACATCAAGATCTAGAAATCAAAATCAAGGCATAGATTCCATGCTCGCGGTTTGATCCATTGCCTCGGATGGTAAAAGTTCCTTTAAAATTTTAACTCCCATCGTTACAGGGCATTTCTCCAATTTTCATTTGTTGCAGGCTACTTATACTTTTGAGCTAAATGTGGCATTATCATTGCCTCTCTACCATTACCCTCAAAATGCATCACTTGCCACCATAGCAGCGAAATAGTTGATCTGATCGATGGATCGCTTGCTCCCAACAACTACAATTTGGAATATAGTATGGGTTGAAGTAGCACCTCTCCCTATCTTGGCCGATGTTGTTTATAGGATCCGTTGCAATGGCTAACCGAGGTGTTATTTTGACCCCTACCAGACTCTGATAGGGTTGCGACCAAATCAATTTGCTGCAATTTAGAGAGTTGAAGGGTGGAAAACTTACAGGTGCATTCAATATGGATTTCAAATTCATGGTTTTGATTCATAACCATTTTGTTCCAATCTTTAACTTCATTTCCTTGCTATATTTCAATTTTAATCCACGGTGGATTACGAATTCCTGGTTTTGTTTGTAGTCATTTTGTTACAGTCCTTAACATCATTTTCAAAATCCCTGGTTTCGATTCGTAGTCATTGTGTTACAAACTCTAGATTTATCTCTCTACTTGATTCTATAAATTGACCTCTAGATTCACCTCTTTGCTCGATTCAATAAATTGACCTCACTTAAATGTCAGATTCCAGGATATTCGTGAAATATACAATAGAGTTAATAATGCCCCAACCCCAATATAGAATGCCCAACCCAGATATAGAGAAGTGTTTCATGGGATGGGGATCAAAATGCTCAGAAATTGAAATTGGACTTGACTTGCAGTGTTTTATTTACAAAAGAATTTTTTTCTTATGTTGGATTAAATGTGGACTCCACCAGAACCATTGTGTGGCGAGAAGAATATCGCTCATTTCCGTTATAATGATTTTAGTGTTTGACTAAACCCTTATACTTTTTTTCTTTTATCTCACTTTTTCAATTGTTATAACTTTTATCAAACCAATTGTTTCCTAGAGTCGAACTGCAATTCTTAGGAAATAGAATTTAGTTTTCTAACACAAATTCCATACATGAATGCCATGAGAATCGAGCAAACTCGTATGGGAATAGTTATCTTTAGCGTACACTTTACCTACCATAGGATAATACTTTCTTAAAATTATAAGTGAGTGCCCTCGGTTCCACCTATCTGCGGTTCTATCTGAGCCACAAGTAAGAACATTTATTTTCTTTTATTGAATGCTTGGGTTGGAGGGAGGACGATCTTTTGGCATCGGGTAGAGATATACTCAATGAGTTGTAAACTCCCACACTTATTTCTCCAATTCCAATACTACTACTTTCAACATGCATGCATTCCCTTGGAAATGAAAACACTGAGGTGTTCTAAAGGATCGCTCCCAACCACAGCAACGTTGGCCAACCACTGAATCTGGAATGTGGTAACTATTAAAGTAGGACCTCTCGCTTGCTTGGATGCTACATCTTATAGCTATGTTGCAATAGAAAAATGGTATCAGAAATTGTAATTACTCCCACATGTTAAAGTTGGCTAAATTTAAGAGAGTCAGTTAACTAAGTCATGTCAAGTGAGTTCGAGTTAAGTTATATTTTGGAAAAAGTTGAAATTAGAGTGTGTGTGTGTGTTGAGTTATTTTGGGTGAGTAGCTAGTCCAAAAAGTATAAATAACCCCCATCAGGTTCATTGTAATAATCAAGTTTTTGTGCGATCAATAGAAGAGCCACAAGTTGTGTGTGTTTTGTGTGAATTATTTGTGTTATTTTGTGCATATCCTCCTCTGTCTTTCCAACAGATTGGTATCATAGCCAAGGAAGGATCACAAGATCCGTGGTACCTGCAGATCTAGTAAGAAAATGGCCAAGTGAAGAAGGCCGACAATTTTTATTTTATTTTTTTTAATTTTAAAATTGCTTTGAAAAATTGTTGCACTATTAAGGAGTGAAAAGTGTGCAAGTCGGGTGCAAAATTTGCACTTTGTTAGTGAATAAAATGTGCAATTTCACTCAAACTTACCATTTGGCAGAATTCAGGTTAAGTAAATGGTTTTGTTTTGTTGTGGGTGTGCAAATCCTGTAAGGAAGCAAAAAGTTGAAACTTTCATAAGCAAGTATGAAAGTAAAAAAAGGAGGGATCAAGTACCAAAGGTCACGTGGGGATTGATTGTGGAAATATGGTAAGCGCCATGTTTGATGAAGAATTGAAGGTTGAAGCTGCCACTATAGCAGCAAGATATGAAGTAGTTGAAACTACTCATGAAGCAATACATGATCTAGCAACAACTAATGATCAAGAAAAAGATAAAGTAATTGAAGAGTTTTTAATAAGAATATCCACTAATAGCATAACAGTGGAAGACAACTTCCATGTAGTGGAAAACAAAGCAGAGAAGGAAGAAGTATAAGCTCTCAATGAAGAGCGTAATAAAAATGTTTTTAACATGGTTTTTGAATATGTAGGTGTTGAAAATAACATGGGAGTAGAATTTGAAAGAAAGGTTGTTAATCAGTTTGATGTAGATTTGAAGCTCATTGAATAATGGATTCAGAAACCAATTGAACAAATTAATTTGAGTCTTAAAGAAGCAACTAGAATAAAAGAACTGAATGAAATGGTGAATAATGATCTTGAGTGTCCAAATTATAGGATGAAAGCAGCACTACCTGATGATGAAAGTGAAGAGAATGATATGGAAATTTTTGAAAACATGGAAGAATGCATTAAAACCGTTTTCAACAATGGATTCAAGAAGAGATAAGATTATGCTATCAAGAAATATGGTAGAAAGAAAGTCAGGAATATGAAGCGCAAGAAGCAAAGCAAAAAAGATAATTTGAAGATGTAATGTTGTGGAAGCAGTCCATGGTTGAACAAATATTTGAAGAAAAAGGTGTAGAAGACAATATCAGATTGTGTTTCAAAACAAATGTAAGAAAAGTCAAAGAAACATTGCAACAACAACAAGTAAATAAATATGGATCCTATAGTAAGAATGTGTAACGGATAATGAAACAATTTCGAGGATATTGAAGTTGGAAGAAAAGAAAAGGAAAATGAAAAACTGTAAAAGTTTTAAGTCATTGTAAACCTAGCTAAGATATAGACTAGCAGGCATGTTTGAGTGATAATGCAATCAAATTTCTATTGTAAACCTAACAGGAATAGTTAAGTCATGTTTGATTATGTTGAGTCATACGTGTTGGGTTGTGTTATATTCTTTCTACGACTAGCCCACGTAGTTAATCGAGGGGTTAGAAGGGGGGAAGAGCCCCCCCTTTGTTGTGTCGATTGCGTAGCGGGGGGAGTCACATGGGGTTTAACGGGTGCAAGTAACCCCACATTATGGGGTCTGGGGTAGCGCCCTGGAAAATTTTGTTTTTGGACCCCATATTAGGTTGGGTGGACCTACCTATGGTTTTATGTATTATTTTTTGCACATGGTTTTGGATGCAATGGTTTTCGGTCCATGGTATTGGATGCTTTGGCATGTATAAATATGTATTGTAACATTGAAAGGAATATAATGAAAAATAAATTTGGTAGTCCCAGTTTTTGGATCCAGGGGAAATCTCTATGTATATGTGTTTTATGTGTTATGCTCTCGCATTGTTTATTTTCTGTGTTTTAGAATTCGTATGCAAGTAATTTCTGTACGGGGTTAAAACCTACAATATGGTCATAATTAGAGGGGAGTATCAGAAATTGTAATTACTCCCACATTCTAGATTTGGCTAAATTTATGAGAGTCAATTAACTAAGTCAAGTCGAGTGAGTTTGAGTTAAGATATATTTTTGGAACAGTCGAAATTAGAGTGCGTGCATGTTGATTTATTTTTGGCAAGTAGCTAGTCCAAAAAGTATAAATATCCCTCACTAGTTTCATTGTAATAATCAAGTTTTTGTGTGATTAATAGAAGATCCACAACTCGTGTGTGTTTTGTGTGATTTATTTGTGTTATTTTGTCCCTATCGTCTTTTGTCTTTCCAACAAATTGGTATCATAGCTAAGGAAGGATCACAAGATCCATAGTGCCTGCAAAGCCAGTAAGAAGAGGGCCAAGTGAAGAAGGCAAACAAATATATCTATCTATCTATATATATATATATATATATATATATATATATATATATATATATATATATATATATATAATTGTTTTTCAAAATTGTTGCACTATTAAGGAGTGAAAAGTGTGAAAGTCGAATGCAAAATTCACACTTTGTCAGTGAAAAAACTGCACAATTTCACTCAAACTTACTATTAAGTAGAATTAAGGTTAAATGTGCAGTTTGCTTGTGTTGGTGGTGCACAAATCCTGTAAGGAAGTAAAAAATTGAAAATTTCGTAAGCAAGTATGAAAGTAAAAAAAGGAGGGATCAAGTACCAAAGGTCACGTGGGGATTAATTGTGGCAATATGGCAAGCATCATGTTTGATGAAGAATTGAACATTGAAGTTGTCACTCTAGCAGCAAGATATGAAGTAGTTGGAACTGCTCATGATGCAGTACATGATCTAGCAATAACTAATGATCAAGAATAGGATAAAATAATGAAAGAGTTTTTGATGAGAGTATCTCCTAACATCATAACAGTGAAAGAAAATTTCCATGCAGTGGAAAACAAGGCATAGAAGGAAGAGGTAGAAGATCTCACTTAAGAGCGTAATAAAGATGTTTTTAACATTGTTTTTGAATATCTAGGTTTTCAAAATAGCATGGGAGTAGAAGTTGAAAGCAAGGTTGTTAATAAGTTTGATGCAGATTTGAAGCTCATTGAAGAATGGATTTAGAAACCAAACGAACAAATTAATGCAAGTCTTAAAGCAACAGTTGGAATAAAAGAATAAAATGAAATGGTGAATAATGATTTTCAGTGTGCAAATTATAGGAAGAAAGCAACAGTACCTGATGATGAAAGTGAAGAGAATGATATGGAAAGTGCTGAAAACAAGGAAGAACGCATTAAAACCATTTTTCAACAATGGAGTCAAGAAGATATAAGATTCTTTTATCAAGAAATATGATAAAAAGAAAGTCAGGAATATGAAGCGCAAGAAGCAGAGCAAAAAAAATAAAATTGAAGATGCAATGTTGTTGCAGTAGTCCATGGTTGAACGAATATTTGAAGATGAAGGTGTAGAAGTCAAGATCATATTGCGTTTTAGCACAAATTCAAGAAAAGTCGAAGAAACATTCCATCAAAAATAAGTAAAAGAAATATGGATCCTATAGTAAGAACACACAACAGAGAATGAAGCAATTTCGAGGATATATAAGTTGGAAGAAAAGAAAAAGAAAATGCAAAATTGTAAAAGTTTTGAGTCATTGTAAGCCTAGCTGAGACATAAACTATGAGACATGTTTGAGTGACAATTCAGTCAATTTCTATTGTAAGCCTAACATGCATAGTTAATTCATGTTGAGTCAAATTAAGTCATGCTTGAGTTATGTTTAGTCATACGGTCTTAATTAAGGGGGAGTATTGCTGTATTAGAAATTGAAATTACTCCCACATTCCACTGTTGGCTAAATTTATGAGAGTTAGTTAACTGAGTCAAGTCAAGTGAGTTCGAGTTAAGTTATATTTTGTGAAAATTCAAAATTAGAGAGTGTGTGCATGTTGAGTTATTTTGGGTGAGTATCTAGTCCAAAAAGTATAAATACCCCTCACTAGGTTCATTGTAATAATCAAGTTTTTATGTGAGGAGTCGCAACTCATGTGTTTTGTGTGAATTATTTGTGTTATTTTGTGCCTATCCTCCTCTGCCTTTCCAAAAAATTGGTATCATAGTCGAGGAAGGATCACAAGATTCATGGTGCCTGCAGAGCCAGTAAGAAGAGGGCCAAGTGAAGAAGGATGACAATTTTTTTTTTAAATTGCTTTGCAAAACTGTTGCACTGTTAAGGAGTGAAAAGTGTGCAAGTTGGGTGCAAAATCCCGCATTTTGTTAGTGAAAATTGCGCATTTTCACTCAAATTTACCATTTTCAGAATTCAGGTTAAGTGTGTGGTTTGGTTGTGTTGGGGGTGTGCAAATTCTGTAAGGAAGCAAAAAGTTGAAAATTTCGTAAGGAAGTATGAAAGTCAAAAAATGAGGGATCAAATACCAAAGGTCACGTGGGGATTGATTGTGGCAATATGGTAAGTGCCATGTTTGATGAAGAATTGAAGGTTGAAGTTGCCACTGTAGCAACAAGATATGAAGCAGTTGGAATTTCTTATGAAGTAGTACATGATCTAGCAACAACTAATGATCTAGAACAAAATAAAGTGATTGAAGAGTTTTTTTTATGAGAATATCCACTAACAACATAATAGTGGAAGACAACTTCCATGCAGTGGAAAACAAGGCAAAGAAGGAAGAGGTAGAAGCTCTTACTGATGAGCGTAATAAATATGTTTTGAACATTGTTTTGAATATGAAGGTGTTCAAAGTAGCATGGGAGCTGAAGTTGAAAACAAGATTGTTAATAAGTTTGATGCAGATTTGAAGCTCATTGAAGAATGGATTTAGAAACCAACTAAATAAATTAATGCGAGTCTTAAAGAAACATCTGGAATAAAATAATTGAATGAAATGGTGAATAATGAGTTTTAGTGTGAAAATTACAAGAAGAAAGCAACAATACCTGATGATGAAAGTGGAGAGAAAGATGTGGAAATTTCTGAAAACAAAGAAGAATGCATTAAAACCATTTTTCAACAATGGATTCAAGAAGAGATAGGATTTTGCGATCAAGAAATATGGAAAAAAGAAAGTAAGGAATATGAAGCACAAGAAGGAGAGAAAAAAATACAATTTGAAGATGCAATGTTGTGGCATTAGTCTATGTGAACAAATATTTGAATATGAAGATGTAGAAGATAAGATCATATTGTGTTTCAGTACAAATTCAAGAAAAGTCAAAGAAAGATTGCAACAATAACAAGTAAAGAAATACAGATCCTATAGTAAGAGCGCGCAAAGAGAATAAAGCAATTTTGAGGATATAGAAATTGGAAGAAAAGAAAAAAAATGCAAAATTGTAAAAGTTTAGAGTCATTGTAAGCCTAAATAAGACGTATACCGGTAGACATGTTTGAGTGATAACTCAGTGAATTTCTATTGTAAACTTAACAGACATAGTTAAGTCATGTTAAGCCAAGTTAAGTCATGTTTGAGTTATGTTGAGTCACACAGTCGTAATTAAAGGGGAGTATTAGAAATTGTAATTACTTCCACATTCGAGAGTTCGTTAAATTTGTGAGTTAACTGAGTCAAGTCGAGTGAGTTTAAGTTAAATTATATTTTAGGAAAAATAAAAATAAAAATATGTATGCATGTTAAATTATTTTAAGCAAGTAGGTTGTTCAAAAAGTATAAATAACCCTCACCGGGTTCATTGTAATAATCAATTTTTTGTGTGATGAATAAGAGTCACAATTTGTGTGTGTTTTGTGTGAATTATTTGTGTTATTTTGTGCTTATCATCCTCCAAACCCTTGCGACACTCTATATTGTTCAAATTAAACTAAATTTACAGCAAGCTAGAGCCCTAGCTGGCTTCCCCATTTTTTTTTTGGCTTAAGTATGCATTAAGTGTGGATTTGCCGTAAGCTAGAGAGCTGGCTAGCTTCGACGATTTTAAGTGTGGATTTGCCGTAAGCTAAAGAGCTGGCTAGCTTCGACGATTTTATTCTTGCTCAAGTATGCATGTGGATTTCAAAATCATTCTTGTCATTCATAGCCACACTGATATACGAAAGAGAAATCGAAATTTCGAAGCGTAAACTTTGAAGAATGTGGAAAATACTGAATCCATGAATTCTGGGAAAGGTAAGAGGGGACCTGCCTTCACTCCACGTACAAAATTGTGGAGATAAAAATAATCCTCTTCCCAGAAAGGAAGCTGCTTTTGTGCCCTTTCCATGGATCGTGGCCAACACCAAGAGAGATCATGGACCCGATTGTTCGATTAATTGTGTGGAGATCACTTCATTTTTCTTTATTATTGCCGTTGGAAAGTCAAAACACTCGATCAATCCCTCCTAACCAAAATCTACGGCTTGGTCTGTTGGCAGATGCAATACGAACCTGTACATAATGGCAATCACAAATTTGTAGGTTTGGGGATTAAATTACTCCGAAGTTTACTTTATTCACAGGGTTTATTTCAAACAAATAATTCTTCTTATATTAGATGGAATGAATGAATCCGCCGGAGCAGAAATGATGGGCAAAGTTTTTTAAGCTGCCTATATGGTCAGCGGAATTTAGAGAGAATAGCCAATCGCTAATGTGCAAGGAAATATCCTCTATCAATATTTTCCTTGGTTTGTGATAGGGATTTGCTACCTTTATCATTGCCATATTGTAAGTACTTGCTTTACTGGGATCCATGGTTGAGTTGATATCCCCATTGCTGAAATGACGGAATCAAGTCTAAGACACAGAGAGGACAATAGCTTAGAAAAATATTAAGGTAGGCCAAATAAGACCCAAATAACAGCATACCCACTCAAACTTTTAAAAAATGTGGAAATTAATAAGTTCAAAGTGCACACAATGGGACCTTAGCAATAGACACAATGCTTACACTTAATTTTTTACCAATGTGGAATGTAAACATTTAAATCGTTGAAATGGTGTAAATGATTGAAATCATATAAGGCGTAGAGGCCTTTGCACGGATTGCGTTCTTATGAAATTTGTGAATTTTAAGACAATGTGTCACATATTAATTATAAAATTGGAGGCAAATTTGTGTTATGTTAATTAGGTTTGATAATATATTGTTTTAATATTATGATGGTAGTATTTGTAACGATGTTATTATATATTTTAATCATTAAAAATATGTGGTTTTTAATAAAATTATAAATAATTTTGTGTCATATTAATTAAATTGGATAATATAATGTTTCAATATTATGATCGGAGTATTTTTAATGGTGTTATTATATATTTTAATTGCTAAAAATTTGTGGTTTCTTTTTATTATAGAAAATTACAAGTTTAAATCTAAAAAGTTGACTATGTACAACTTGTATTCATTAAGGTTAGTTGGTGCTCGCTTTCTCAAGATCAAAATTTCAAAGTTAAATGTTGGAAGTATAGGATTGTGTTTATTCTTAATGAGATTGTTAATGTGAATGGAAAATCCATTAAAACTAAAATTCATTTTAATTTTACTAAAAATGTGAAGTGATTTTAAATTGAGATCTATGTATGGATATTATGGGTGTAAAAAAGGAAGAAAATAATTTGAAGTTATTGTCTAACTTTTTTAATAATATAATATATAAAACTTAGGGAATTTTTTTTTTTATCTATTTCATTAATTTTCATAATATTAAAAGAAATATTAATATAAATTTATATCAACTTCAAACATTATAATATCTAAAAAGTAATAAGAAATAAATGTTTTCTTTATCTGTTCATTTTCATATATATATATATATATATATATATATATATAGTGATATCAGATATTGTAAGAAGTAATTGAAGTTTGTATTTAGTTTTTTAATCCCTCTTAATAGTTAATAAATTCGGGATTAAGAAGGATTTATTCTAATTATTAAGATTTTTAGAATAAGGTAATTTAGTTTTCTTTATATGTTCTATTAATTTCTATATTTACTATTAAATACATATTTGTTAATAAAAATATTCCAAATCTCAAATCCCTAGAAATGTTTAGGAAGTTGCACATTGTCATTATGATTATTGTTTTTCTGACTTTAGGTGGCTGAGAGAGATTTCCTAGAAAAAGAAAAGAATGTGTGTTTTATTAGTTTCTATATTTCTATATTTACAATTAAATACATATTTGCTAATAAAAATATTCTAAATCTCAAATCCTTGGAAATATTTAAAAAGTTAGACATTATCATTATGACTATTCTTCTTCTGACTTTAAGTAGACACTAAGAAAGATTTCCTAGTAAAAGAAAAGAATGTGTAAATTATGGTTTAGAAATAAAAGATTATAGAAAAAAGTGTGTAAGTGAAATAAATCTTTCAAATTCTTTAATGCATCATCAACAACAATCAACCTATAATCTTTGTTGTTCATATTCTCCTAAATAGCTAGTTGTTCATATTCTCCTAAATAGCTAGCTCTTTATTTGATGTGATGGGCACATTTTCAACTTTTTCATTTGCAGAAAACTTTCCATAAATCATTGAAAATAAAGATGTGCCTAATCTTTCTCAACCATTCATTGTAGTTTACTTTGTGGTGAGCATTACACGAACTACTGAGATGAGAGAGTGAATCATGAATCTTTTCAGTAATTTATCAGTAATTCTGAGCTGCGACAATGTTACCTAATAAACCTAAACACCAAGAAACTTTTAACAGCCAGAAGTTAAAAAGAAAAAAAAGTGGAGGGAAAAGTGTATTGAGCACATATATTCCACCAGGATTTTTGTGTACTAGTTGGGTTCCCCACAAATTATTTAGATTCTCAACAAAGTATTTACACCAACGATGAAAAGACAATAATGACAGATAGTGAATTGAATACCAATAAACACGTTATCCAGGTTTCAAAGTGCAAATCGCAAATCACCAATAAGATTTATGGGTTCGACATACCATTCCAAATATAGATTGAATAGGATCCCACTATTTACAGTCAAATTACAATGCAGTTCAAATTTCTGGTAGTAGCTCCGTGTCTTACTGTGCAACAACGATATCATTGCACATTTGTTGCTTCACCCTTGCACGTAGCAATTGGACAGATTTAAAACGGGTTCCAAAGTTCGCAAGGACAATATGCAGCTCTGCAAACTCGGTTAGAGATTTAGAAACCGAGCATAAACATTATTCGATGGAAAAGGATAGGGATTTTGGAATGATTACGCAGCTCTGCAATCTCGGTTAGAGAATTAGCAAGCAAGCAGAGGTAGAGACAGAGCCCACGTTTTGGTGAAGGGCAGCAGCTTCTCGGTGGGGTTAATTGACAATGACAACAAGAGCCTCGAGATTAAAGCTGTTCTCACAAAAGACGATGAGAATGGACAACGACATCTCTAATAACGCATGAGAGTGTGTGGCGGTCAAAACCCGTCTGCAACTCTGGGCAGAGTAAATAAACAACTTTGACAAGCCAAAATAACAGCGAAAATAGACAGACATGCGTGAGCATGAGGGAAAAGGAGTTACGTGGAGCAGTAGATGTCTAAACTTGGCTCTCATATTATGTGGTTAAGGGAGTCTAATTTGTGATTCTTTGACCAAACACTAAAAACACAAACTTAAAATTTATGAATTTCTAAAATTTCTATGTGTCACGTAAAGGGAGTCTGATTTGGGATTCCTTCGCTTAAAAGAATCAGGGACTTAGAACACAAGCTGAAATTGATAATTTATCAATTTGCGTTAGAGAATCTAATCCCAATTATTTGTTAGTGTCACTGAGTGTAGTTTAAGTCTATGTAATTTTATTTACGGAGTATTGGAGAATCTAATCTCAACTCCCTATTAAGTGTCAAAACTGTCCCTCCAAGTGTCTTAGTTAAGTAGACTTAGTAGAATTTAAGTCCAGTTAACTCCAATCATTTATCACTGATGTTTCCAATATAAGGCTATAGAGAAATAGAAAGAATAGACAAGTTGGCATAAGATTCTTTGACAGAACAACAGAAAGGCAACAGCGAAGAAAGAAAGAGAGCATAAGACTCTTTGAGAGAGAAACAAATATTTGAAAACACCTGCAAAGAAGCAGCCAGAGAACCAAAAACTGAACTACAATTAAGACACAAGAACTGATTGAAGAAAGTTCAAAGTCAGATTTAAAAAAAATATTGTGATAACGCTGTATTATTTCGATACACTGCATTACTAACGCAGTTGAGAAATTTGAAAAGTCGTGTTAGTTTCATTTCCTTTATAAGCTTTTTCAATGCACGCTGTTCCTCTTCGCCAAACCAGCGTTAGCCGAATTCTGTTGACGCTACCACGAATTCCGTTGAAAAGAACAAAAGCCTCCAGAGGGTCTTCATAAAGAGGAGCGCACATAGGCGGCGAAGTTGTTTGGAAAAGTCTACAGGACACTAAGTCGTGAAGGTTAAAATTTCCCACCAGAAGTCAAGGCACGAAAAATCAAAGCCCTCCAAGCCCGAGAAAGCTTTTAAAAGTTCAATTTCTAAAAGTACGAAAAAAAGGTTTCATGAAAGTTTTTACGGAAAGAACTTATAAAAGGTTCTTTGAAAGCTTTTATAAAAGGTATCTTGTTTGAAAGGTTCCAAATGTTATAAAAGTTCTTATAAGACCGTGTCACATGGATGTTTTTATTTAAAGTTTTTAATTTTTTTTTAGAAAAAGGTAGAGTGAAGTGGTGTATTTCAATTTGTCTTGACGAAGAACCACACTAGTTGGTTTGAAACGCGTGGACAAAGGTTTTCTACATGTAATTTGCGCGGAAATTCTTCTTAAAAAATGTTATGGATCACAGAAGTCTCAATTCAACAATTGAATTATTACTCGAGATCCTTTTCTCGAAAGAGTGAAGTTTTTTGTTTCTTATAAAAAAAAAAAATGGAAGCCATGACAAAGTAAAAAGTATTCGACAAGTAGTGTTTAATGTGTATGTGAAGCAAAGGTTAAGTTAAAATGGGAAAAGCCAAGAAGCTTTTTTGATTTCACAAACCAAGACAGTTAAGGAGGTCTGGGATATCCTTGAAAGGAGTTTTCGGTGCAAGGGGAGCATTCAAGTTGAAGATGAATGTAGATCTATAGCATTAGGTCTACAACAAAATGAAAACTTTGTTAAATCCCATTGTGCTCAGCCACACGTGGATGATGTCTATGAAGAAGTCGCAGAAGCAAGTGAGAAGGAGCACATAGATGATCATGAACCCCACTGTGCACAATCACAAATGGATGAAGATATGTCAATTCCAACAAGTTGATGATAATATGATGATTCCGGCAACGAAGCTTGCTAATGAAGATTTAGTAAATCCAACGATGAAGCTTGCTGATGAAAGTTTGGTGAATCCAGCAACAAAGCTTGCTTAGGACAATGACGCTGCCATTGGAGCAGTCGATACTATGGTGAATCTAGCAAATAATATTTCCGATGTAAAGTTTGATGAATATTTTTGACTAATGATAAATGGCTACAGGTGATGCAACAAAAACATCATCTAGACATGATATTATTCACTGAGAAAAGCCCACTTGAGTCAGTGGAAGACAACCTACCTATAGTGGGTTAGTATAGAAGTGGAAGAGAGAAAGATAGAGACACAGACAGAGATAGAGGAAGAGACAAAGAAGGAAGCCCACAAAGAGGAAAAAAAAAATAGAGGAAAAGGTAGAAAAGGAAGTGCAACAGAAGGAAGCTCTCATTACAAAGCAAAAGGAGTAGAACCAATGTGGTTTTGCAAATATTTTTATAATGTGGTTTTGCAAATATTTTTAATTCTAATGTTGATTTTCAGTGCCTAGGTACACAGAATGACCATGAAGAAGAGTTAAATTTCCTTGAAACATGGCTCGCAACACCACGCATTGATGAACTCTACAGAGAAGCTGCAGAAATGAACCTTGAAGACAGATTGGATGATGAACAAATTAATAATTTTTTTAGGTATTGGAGTCTTGAAGAAATATTATTTTATTATAATCTTATGTTGCAACAGATTGATGATGAAAAGAACACTACATAAGATAATATGTGGCAACAGCTCACATATAAGTCGTTTTTTGAAGAAGTCCAGGATATTCTTAGACAACCTAGAAGAATGGTAGACCTCCACCAACAAATGAAGAAATTGAGGTTTGGAAAATACAACAAATAGAAAATGCTAAAACAATTTAGAGGCTATAGGATCTGGAAAAAGAGAATAAGAAAAGTTGGAGTCAAATTTTAAATTGTGAATCTAGCTGAGACATAGACCAACATGTATCTTAATTAAATTTTTATGTGGTTGTAATGAAGGGAAAGTGTTGGAGAATCTAATCCCAACAACGTGTTAGGTGTCAAAATCATCCCTCCAAGTGTCCTAGTTCAGTTTCATTGAGTCCACTTTAAGTCAAGTTAACTCTACGTCGAGTTGAGTCCAATCATTTATTAATTATATTTGCAAAGTAATCTTATTTAAGTGATTTGTAATACTAAGAAGAAAAAAATCCTCTACTCCATCGAGTTGAGTCCAATCATTTATTAATTATATTTGCAAAGTAATCTTATTTAAGTGATTTGTAATACTAAGAAGAAAAAAATCCTCTACTCCATCGGTTTGTTCCCTTCATTTTTTATCAATTTGTAGAATAAATATTAATTTTATATATAATTATAATTTTCATACAAGAAAAAATATGGAATAATTTTATATACATTTATTAACTCTCTCTCTCTCTCTCTCTATATATATATATATATATATATATATATTAACAATGTGTATTTATAAATATATTATAAGTTTAAATATTATTAAAACATAGTCCGCAGGGGTTTGATCTCATGGCCTGCTTACAATCTGTCATTGTGCAGGTGAGTCTCCTCTCAACCGAGGGCTGTCCTTGTGGGCTGGGCAGTTCCTTCTAGAAGTTATAGTGGTAGCCAGTGGGATTCAACCCCGTGTAATGCGAGTACTAGTCAACAAAAAAATATATTATTAAAACATAAAAATACAATTATTAAAGATATAAATTTATAAATATATAATGTCATTTTTATATATTTTGGGTGTTTATTTACTCAATCTATTTTATAATAGTTTCCTTATTAAATTATTAAGAAATATTTCAAATTTAATTGGATAATGATAAAAACCTTCCAAATTTTTTATTTCTTAAACAAAATCTTTCAATATATTATTTTAATAAAAATAATAAATATTTTTTATAAATCTATTCTATTTTTACGAAATAAACATTTTCATATTCTAATATCCACAAATCCCCACATTTAGCATCACCTTTAATAACTATAATATATAAATCTATTTGTTACGCTTAAATCAACAAATGTATTCCACATGTATACTCTACTTCTTAATATATATTAAAAAAATACAATTTTATATATCGAAGAAACAAATTCAAAATTCAAATTAAAAAGAAAAAAACAAAATTAATGTTAGAATTGATGGACATGTGTCACATATCTACATGCTATAACATACACGTTAAATTTTTTTTTTTATATATATACATACCGTATCTATACTTTGGTTAAACACCTGCACACTATCTAAGTATGTATTATGTTATATGGCCATCACCACTCCGTATACAGGCCTAACCTGAGGCGATGTATATTGTGGCAGGTAATGTTTGACATATCATTGATTATTCAACGATTAATACTTGCCTATGTTTTATTGTTAACTACATGGCATGAAAATCTTATGTCTACTCCTCGAGTGTATCAAGACTGTACTGTGCTCTCCTGTTGGCGCCTCCTACGCTGGACATCTGGCGATAGCATTGAATCTTGCCGGACTGATCACGTGATTAGGGTATGGTCGCTGTACTTGGGACTTTCCCGCGCCGAGCTTTTGGGTAAAGTCGCCTCCATCCACGGTGCACAATTGCTGGGTGAGATCAAGGGTTGGAATGGCTCCACGTTCCACCGCTGACAGTCCTGGTTTATATATGGTGTTCTCCGGATTATTCGAGATTTTCCTCTTACGGTTCCATACGCTCCCGCTCTCTGTTCATCACTGCAAGGGTTTGTTTCACAGTTCCACGCCAAGACCTCCGCTAATCCAGGCACATGCGCCATCAGGAGGGTCTGCAGCTTCACAGCTTTCATTATTGAATCTGTCAGGTGATTTACCCATCAGATAGCAGATCTGTTGCGTTTATTTGAATTTAATGTTTGTGCAAAAGTCTAATCTCCTATCTTTGGCATAACAGGTTGCGAACAAGTGGCTTCCAGCATCTATGGCTTGAAAGAAAGTCACTCCCGATGATGCCCGCCGAGTTTTCATAGGTATTTATCTGGTTCGAGGGTTTAGTTTTTCGGTTGGTCCCCCTCTGTCTCATTTCGGTTTGCCAGGGGTTTCCCCTGTGCTAAGAAAGAGACCCCAACCTTATTGTTACTCGGTTGGACGCAGGTCTTGATGGACCAATGCTCTTAATCTGGTTCCAAGAGTTCTGGGACTGCTTAAAGAATTGGGTCCCTCTTCATCTACGGTGATTTGGGTTTTTACCTGTGCTTCCCGAGGCTGGAGTTCCCACTTGACTCTATATACAGCTATTTATATTTTGTTTGGTTTAATATATCGTGACTGTAGCCATGTATTATGACTGTCATCAAACCCTGGTTGGAAGCCAGCGGCTTGTTTAACTTTTGTACTCATATGGCTTAAGGCCGATGGTTTATTGTAACTTTCTGTTACTGTTACGCCACGACTTGATTTTCTCTTGCAGATAAGAATGACTTTACTATTATGCAAAGTAGGATTTGATTACTACCAGATGTGTAATGCGTTTCCTCGTTTTCGGAATCATGCTTGTTTGAATATGGTATACATGCAAATGGTCATAGTATAATCTGTGGTTCTATTCCATTTCGTCAATGTCTTGAATGAATATGTAAAGAGTCAATCTGTCGCACCAACATCTGATTACTATAGATGTATGGCCGACTGGTTAGGGACTCTCCGTGACTAGAACCCTGAGGGTCTGTAATATATTTATACTCGGTTAAACCGTATAGTTGTTAAATTTCTGGTTCATTATTGGCAGACAATACATTTGCGGCCTCAAGGCGATTGCATGTTTCCATACTTTCCTTAATGCATAAAATGTTTCCGTTGTGCGTTACAGAAATATCAATTTGGTTCTGTCGCATAGTTCTATGCTCGTCTCTGTAATGATTTGCACCTTGACATTGTAATATTCAGTTACCCACAACACAAGTCTTTAATCTTGGACAGAATCTAGGTTCTCTTCGTCATTTTAGACTTCGCCAGAACCCTACCTGTTATGGCTATGCCGAGTTCGGGGTTCAGCGTTTATGCCTTTTCCTTACCTTGTTAAAATCTCTGTTGGCATTTTGTTTTAAGAGTGTTATGGGGTCTATACGGCCGTCTACGACCATTAGGGTCTTGATTTCATATCGACCCAGGTTTATTGTTTGCATGAAGAATTCAGTTTCCGTGATTCGGATATTTTTAGACTGTGTATTCATTTATCTGGTAAAGACAGGCTTGTTTTATTAATAGTCCGCCTCCTTTGTTTAGATGTTTGACTGTTCTCAGTTCTTTGAAGTTTACAGCTATACTGTATATAGTTTTCTTCGCACAGAATGTTATAGCTATATCATCTTTTGTCCTTACAGATATATTGTTGATACCTTGTAAAGTTATTCATAGTTACACTGTCTTTTGATCTTTGCAACTAGGCTGTCTATAGTTTGTACAGATATGCATAGTCATGCTATCTTTCGATTTTTACAGCTAGGCTGTCTATAACCACAGTTTACACTGTACGCTATTTACAAGTATTTGCTCAGACAATCACAATTCTTCTACAAGTTACACAGAAAGCTACACAGATAACCAGGGCACATGAGGGTTCCGTTACTTACCTGATCCCCACTGGTAAGATGAGTCTGGAACAAATCTCCTGCCAAATCGCTGTGTATCGCTTGTTTTCCACCCAACCGTGAGACCAGTCCTTCAAGCCCTGAGTCTCCCCCCAAGCTTCTGCTTACCGGATCACTATCCTCAGTAAGCCAGCACTCTGTGCTTGACTATCTGGTCCTTACCAGACTTAGTTCATCCAGGGTTTTTCCTTCCCTTTCTCCTTCTCTGCCTGTCTCTACAGCCCAGAGTTTCTCAACCAACCTCCCTTTTTCCCTGGAAGCCCTTCCAGTTGGGGAAGGTGGTTATTTCTAGTTATATTAACTAACCTTTCTTTTCCAGTTCCCTTTTGGGAATTCAGATATCTTCATGATTAATTCCTTTAATCATTAATTTAGTGCACATGTAAAATTAACAGAATATCCTCAAAAGAAAATAAATTCTTCATATTATTTCAATTCAGTTTTTTGCTGTAGTAACTTTTAAATAATTACATTTTTACGGGGTCATCACATCTCCCCCTCCTGAGATTGGACATCGTCCCGATGTCTAGTGTCTCCAAACAGTTCCGGATAAGCTTTCCGAAACAGCTCTTCGTCCTCCCAAGTAGCCTCTTCAGGCCCATAGTGCTGCCACTGCACTTTAATTTGGGTAATAACCCGCTTCCGCAACTGCACTTCTCTCCGGTCGAGAATGCTCAGCGGCTCGACCCGAACCTCTCCTTCCGGTTCGACCTGCAATCAATAACAGTATCAGTCTTTTGTTACAGATACATTTTCAATTAGTTCAAATAAAAGCAATCCTTACCCTTATATCTTGCCACTTGATCACATGCTTAGGGTCATAGATATACTTCTTAAGCATGGATACATGGAAGACATTATGAATTCTAATGTGGCTTGGTAAAGCTAGCTGATAAGCTACTGGCCCAACCCTTGCCAAGACCTGAAAAGGTCCGAAGTATCGGGGTGCAAGTTTAGCACAACTGCTCCATTGCAGAGTACTTTTTCTTGACTGAATTCTGATATAAACATGATCGCCCACCTGATACTCTTTGAACCTTCTTTTCCGATCTGCAAAATTTTTCTGCCGATCTTGAGCGGCCTTCAGGTTGGCTCGCACCTTTTTGACCATGTCCTCCATCTCCTTGAGCATTTCTGGTCCCAACCTTAATTTGTCCTCCGGGCCACTCCAATTTGAGGGCGTCCGACATTTTCGTCCATATAAGACTTCAAATGGAGACATCTGAATTGATGTGTGATACCCATTGTTGTAAGCGAATTCCACTAAGTGCAAATAGTCCTCCCATTGTGTCGGTTTTTGCATGACACATGCCCTCAACATGTCCTCCACCATCTGATTTACTCTCTCCGTCTGCCCATCAGTCTGGGGATAGTAAGCTGTGCTAAAATTCAGCTGTGTACCTAATTCTGCAAATAGCGCTCTCCAAAAGGCGGACGTAAACTTCACATCCCGATCTGATATTATAGTCTTTGGGAGTCCATGAAGTCTGAACACATTTTGCATAAAGACGTGTGCAATTTGCACTGCCTTGTAGGTGGATTGTACTGGTATGAAGTGTGTTGCCTTACTTAACTTATCAACCACTACCATAATAGAGTCATTGTTCCTCTTTGTTTTAGGCAGCCCAGTTATAAAGTCCATTGATATAATTTCCCATTTCCATTCTGGGATTGGTAGGGGTTGCAATAACCCAGCCGGGTGCTGGTGCTCTGTCTTGATCTGCTGGCACTCTAGACATCGCGCTAAATATTCAGCTACATGTCTTTTCATCCCTGGCCAGTAGTACTCCTTCCGAAGTGCAGCAAGCATCTTCTGGTATCCAAGATGACCTGCGTAATGACTGGTATGAAACTCATTCAGAATTAAGTTTCTAAGACTATCGTCATTTGGTACAAACAGTCGTTTTTTGTAAAACAGCATCCCATCCTTGCTCACTTCATACCCTTGCTGGCTTTCCTGGCTGGAAAGTGACTTTTGTCGCTTCATTTGCTGATATTCAGCATCCTGGTTTGTTGTTGTTTTTATGCTCTCCTACAAGGAGTTTTCCCACTTGCTGAGAGTAACTTCATATAAACATTGTACCTTACGACTTAGGGCGTCTGCTACACGGTTTTCTTTTCCTTTCAGGTGTTTAATATCAAAGTCGAATCCACTTAAGAAATCTGCCCAACGGGCCTGCCTTTCATTCAGAGTGGGTTGACTGAAATAGTTTGTCAAGCTGTGATGATCTGTTAATAACAGAAATTTCTTACCCAAAAGATAATGTCGCCACATTTTAAGGGCATGTATGACAGCTGCCAACTCCAAATCGTAGGCAGAATATTTCTGTTCATGTTCCTTCAACTTTCTCGACTCATAGGCGATCACTCTCCCTTCTTGCATTAACACACCTCCAACGCCTTCTCGACTAGCATCAGTACATACTACATAATCCTTATTAGGATCAGCTATACTTAGGACGGGAGCAGTAGTGAGTAGGTGCTTAAGTCATTCAAAACTTTGTTGACATTCCGAACTCCATTTGAATGCCCTTCCTTTCTTTTGTAAGGACGTGATAGGATATTCCACTCTTGAAAAGCCTTCTACGAATCTTTTGTAGTACCCTGCTATTCCCATGAAAGATCTGATATCCGCCACATCTTTAGGCACGGGCCAATTCATTATGGTTTTAATTTTCTCAGGATCCACTGCAATCCCTTCTTTGGTGATCACATGGCCTAAATACTGAATCTCTTCTTTATAGAAATCGCACTTGCTAAGTTTAGCATACAGCTGATGCTCTCGCAGGGTTTGTAGCACTATCCGAAGGTGCTCCTCGTGTTCCTCCTTGGAATGGGAATAAATCAGAATGTCATCAATGAATATTAGTACAAATTTGTCTAAAAACTGATGGAACACGCTGTTCATTAAGCACATGAATGTGGTGGGTGCATTAGTCAGTCCAAAAGGCAGTACTACAAACTCGTAGTGTCCATATCGGGTTCTGAAGGCTGTTTTAGCAATATCCTCTTCTTTAATTCTGATCTGATGGTAACCAGATCGCAAATCAATTTTGGAAAATACTGTCACCCCTTTGACTTGATCAAAAAGCTCATCGATCCGAGGTAGAGGGTATTTGTTTTTAATTGTGAGCTTGTTTAGCTGCCGGTAATCAATACACATTTGAAGAGTTCTGTCTTTCTTCCTGACGAATAATACCGGTGCTCCCCATGGAGATACACTGGGGCGGATATAATTTTTATCCAGCAATTCTTGTAGTTGCATTTTCAATTCAGTCAACTCCGGTACACTCATTCTATAAGGTGTCCGCGAAACTGGAGCAGCTCCTGGTATTAACTCAATGGTGAAGTCTATATCCCTCTTTGGAGGTAGTCCAGGAATTTCCTCTGGGAACACGTCTGCGAACTCTTTTATTACCGGGAGGTGGTCTAGCGGGTTTTCCTTATGCTTAGTTTCTGCATAGCCCACCTGAATAGCATACACTTGGCATCTATTTCGGATGCCTTTTGCCAGCTGAGATGCAGTGATTGGCTGGATCTGTACTGGTCGTTTAATTCCCTGCATTTCTTGTTCTATTCCAGCATCATCCTTGTACCGTATAACCTTTGTTTTACAGTTCACTAAAGCCCAATGCTTTTCTAGCCAGTCCATCCCAATTAGGACATCATAGGATCCGAGGGGAAGCATGTTCAGGTCTGCCACTACTGGCTATCCTGCTATCACTATAGGGCAGCTTTTGACCTTTGCCATTACTCGTCTTTTGGTCCCTGTAGCTAGCTGTACCAGCCAAGGATTCCTGAATTTTTCAGGCTGCAATTTACGCTGTTCAACTATCTTTGGACTAATATAACTTAAAGTAGCTCCAGGATCAATTAGAACAGAGATGGAAAGGTCTAAAATTTTACCTTCAAACTCTACCATGGTGGGCTGGTATTCTGCTTGGCGGTCGTCCAAGGCTGCGTTAATTCTTGGCATACTTCGTCCCACGTCACCCACGGTTGATGCCTCATGAATCTGGGATATCTGATCAGTTCCCTTCCTTTGCGGACAATTCTTGACATAGTGCGGACCACCACAACCCCAGCACTGCACTGGGGGTCTGGTTACTCCTTCAGTATCCATCTTGGCGGGTTGTTCACCCATTCTGTTTTCACTGATGGGCTTGGACCTGAATGAACCTCTCGGTGCTGCTCTACTGTTCTGGCTCTTGTTGCTTCCTTTGACTCCACTGCTCCGACTTCCCTTATTATTTCCAACAATCTTACTATTCTTTTTCTCATTCCATTTTCTGTTGGAACTGTCCCCTTTCTGCTTGCTCTGCTGGTAGCAGATTCTGGCCTTTCGAATAGCTTCGTCCATGGTTCTAGGATTGTCAAATTCAATCCTTTCCCTCATGTACATGGGTAGACTACTAACAAACCACTGTACCTTGGCTTTTTCTTCTTTAAGGTAGGGTACATAGCGAAGCAAAGATGTGAACCAATTGATGAACTCATCCATAGTCTGCTGTCCCAGTCGTAGGTCATGGAATTCCTTTGCTTTTTCATCGTAAAAGCGTTCCGTCAAGTATCTCTCCTTAAAATATTTCTGGAAATTTTCCCATGTTATGGTTCGCTCGCTTACCCCTTTAACGATTTTAACTTCCTCCCACCACAGTGTCGCCTTCCCTTGTAACTGGAAGATAGCCAAACGCGCCTTCAAATTATGATCATACTCATATAACTGAAAATATTTATTCATATTGATTAGCCATGCCTCAGCCGCTTCCTCTTGTTCCCCGTCGTAGTGTGCGTGTTCAATTTTCCGGAATTCTCCTTGCAATTCCACCTTTTGTCGCTTTGAAGTCTGCTGTTCTGATGCATTATCAGATTGATCCTCTCCATCTTCTGGAATCTCAGATTCTGCTTGGTAATGTTGCTCCTCTATCGTTCTCTGTTGCTCTGCGCTAGGGTTGGCCAGTGGCAGGTTCTGTTTGTCGGACAAGCTTTTTAGTATCCTTTCCTGCTCCATTGTCAAACGTGCATTGTCCTCACGTAAACGAGCCATTTCGTTCTTCAGCTCTTGAACTGTTTCTAGTATGGCCAAATTTGTACTGCGGGTCTCCTCACCCAACTGCACCCACAACTCTGGGTTGTTTCCTGGATTCATTTTTCCTTGTTCTGGTCTGGTCTAATCATGCAACAGTTAACCTTGTGAGCTTCTGGGCACAATTTTATTACCCCAGTTAAAGAAATATCAATGCTGTTAAAATTTAAAAAAAAAAAAAAAAACACATATTACTCATACCCAGAGGCCACAGTATGGGCAACCTGGGCTCTGATACCAATTGTCACATATCTACATGCTATAACATACACGTTAAATTTTTTTTTTTTTTATATATACATACCGTATCCATACTTTGGTTAAACACCTGCACATTATCTAAGTATGTATTATGTTATATGGCCATCACCACTCCGTATACAGGCCTAACCTGAGGCGATGTATATTGTGGCAGGTAATGTTTGACATATCATTGATTATTCAACGATTAATACTTGCCTATGTTTTATTGTTAACTACATGGCAAGAAAATCTTATGTCTACTCCTCGAGTGTATCAAGACTGTATACTGTGCTCTCCTGTTGGCGCCTCCTGCGCTGGACATCTGGCGATAGCATTGAATCTTGTCGGACTGATCACGTGACTAGGGTATGGTCGCTGTACTTGGGACTTTCCCGCGCCGGGCTTTTGGGTAAAGTCGCCTCCATCCACGGTGCACAATTGCTGGGTGAGATCAAGGGTTGGAATGGCTCCACGTTCCACCGCTGACAGTCCTGGTTTATATATGGTGTTCTCCGGATTATTCGAGATTTTCCTCTTACGGTTCCATACGCTCCCGCTCTCTGTTCATCACTGCAAGGGTTTGTTTCACAGTTCCATGCCAAGACCTCCGCTAATCTAGGCACATGCGCCATCCGGAGGGTCTACAGCTTCACAGCTTTCATTATCAAATCAGTCAGGTGATTTACCCATCAGATAGCAGATCTGTTGCGTTTATTTGAATTTAATGTTGTGCAAAAGTCTAATCTCCTATCTTTGGCATACAGGTTGCGAACAAGTGGCTTCCAGCATCTATGGCTTGAAAGAAAGTCACTCCCGATGATGCCCGCCGAGTTTTCACAGGTATTTATCTGGTTCGAGGGTTTAGTTTTTTGGTTGGTCCCCCTCTGTCTCATTTCGGTTTGCCAGGGGTTTCCCCTGTGCTAAGAAAGAGACCCCAACCTTATTGTTACTCGGTTGGCCGCAGGTCTTGATGGACCAATGCTCTTAATCTGGTTCCAAGAGTTCTGGGACTGCTTAAAGAATTGGGTCCCTCTTCATCTACGGTGATTTGGGTTTTTACCTGTGTTTCCCGAGGCTGGAGTTCCCACTTGACTCTATATACAGCTATTTATATTTTGTTTGGTTTAATATATCGTGACTGTAGCCATGTATTATGACTGTCATCAAACCCTGGTTGGAAGCCAGCGGCTTGTTTAACTTTTGTACTCATATGGCTTAAGGCCGATGGTTTATTGTAACTTTCTGTTACTGTTACGCCACGACTTGATTTTCTCCTGCAGATAAGAATGACTTTACTATTATGCAAAGTAGGATTTGATTACTACCAGATGTGTAATGCGTTTCCTCGTTTTCAGAATCATGCTTGTTTGAATATGGTATACATGCAAATGGTCATAGTATAATCTGTGGTTCTATTCCATTTCGTCAATGTCTTGAATGAATATGTAAAGAGTCAATCTGTCGCGCCAACATCTGATTACTATAGATGTATGGCCGACTGGTTAGGGACTCTCCGTGACTAGAACCCTGAGGGTCTGTAATATATTTATACTCGGTTAAACCGTATAGTTGTTAAATTTCTGGTTCATTATTGGCAGACAATACATTTGTGGCCTCAAGGCGATTGCATGTTTCCATACTTTCCTTAATGCATAAAATGTTTCCGCTGTGCGTTACAGAAATATCAATTTGGTTTTGTCGCATAGTTCTATGCTCGTCTCTGTAATGATTTGCACCTTGACATTGTAATATTCAGTTACCCACAACACAGGTCTTTAATCTTGGACAGAATCTAGGTTCTCTTCGTCGTTTTAGACTTCGCCAGAACCCTACCTGTTACGGCTATGCCGAGTTCGGGGTTCAACGTTTATGCCTTTTCCTTACCTTGTTAAAATCTCTGTTGGCATTTTGTTTTAAGAGTGTTATGGGGTCTATACGGCCGTCTACGACCATTAGGGTCTTGATTTCATATCGACCCAGGTTTATTGTTTGCATGAAGAATTCAGTTTCCGTGATTCGGATATTTTTAGACTGTGTATTCATTTATCTGGTAAAGACAGGCTTGTTTTATTAATAGTCCGCCTCCTTTGTTTAGATGTTTGACTGTTCTCAGTTCTTTGAAGTTTACAGCTATACTGCATATAGTTTTCTTCGCACAGAATGTTATAGCTATATCATCTTTTGTCCTTACAGATATACTGTTGATACCTTGTAAAGTTATTCATAGTTACACTGTCTTTTGATCTTTGCAACTAGGTTGTCTATAGTTTGTACAGATATGCATAGTCATGCTATCTTTCGATTTTTACAGCTAGGCTGTCTATAACCACAGTTTACACTGTACGCTATTTACAAGTATTTGCTCAGACAATCACAGTTCTTCTACAAGTTACACAGAAAGCTACACAGATAACCAGGGCACATGAGGGTTCTGTTACTTACCTGATCCCCACTGGTAAGATGAGTCTGGAACAAATCTCCTGCCAAATCGCTGTGTATCGCTTGTTTTCCACCCAACCGTGAGACCAGTCCTTCAAGACCTGAGTCTCCCCCAAGCTTCCGCTTACCGGATCACTATCCTCAGTAAGCCAGCACTCTGTGCTTGACTATCTGGTCCTCACCAGACTTAGTTCATCCAGGGTTTTTCCTTCCCTTTCTCCTTCTCTGCCTGTCTCTACAGCCCAGAGTTTCTCAACCAACCTCCCTTTTTCCCTGGAAACCCTTCCAGTTGGGGAAGGTGGTTATTTCTAGTTATATTAACTAACCTTTCTTTTCCAGTTCCCTTTTGGGAATTCAGATATCTTCATGATTAATTCCTTTAATCATTAATTTAGTGCACATGTAAAATTAACAGAATATCCTCAAAAGAAAATAAATTCTTCATATTATTTCAATTCAGTTTTTTGCTGTAGTAACTTTTAAATAATTACATTTTTATGGGGTCATCACATATTGTACCTAAAAGTGTTAAACATAAATTTATTCTCTGCTCCAACAACTATGGGTGACATGTGATATATCACCACTATAGTGGTTAAATAGGTTACATGTCAAGTTGTTGTTGCCATTGTTCAATGTTTAGTTTTTCAATCCACATCATCAATATATTAGCAGTATAATGGTGATGGTGACATATAATGTATCACATTGTGGTTATTATTAATCAATATTTAGTTTTTATATTATTTTAGATAATCAAAATTATAATAAAAATCATTTTTTTATTATTATTATAATATTAAAAATATATTTAATCATTAAAAAAAATTATAATATTTGTGGGTTTTCAAGATAATATTTATTTTTTTCAACTGTAGTTTACAGTTACTAAGTGGTCTAACCATAATTCCAAGAGGTTTAGGAGATTTGACCCATAATCTAAGTAGATCAACCATAAGTGACCTCCCAATTAGCAAGTGGAACTTGACCAATTAAACTATCCCTCGGAACTCAAAATAATATTTGTTATTTCAACAAAATATTAATATAAATTATATCAAATTTTTAAAATTCTAATTTTTAAAATTTAATATATATATATAATTTGAAATAATTTTATAGATATTAAAATAATTTATAATCTATTAATTTAAATATTTTTGTTTGTATGTTTATTAATTTTACATTTACAACTTTTTAATAATAAAAACTAACAATTTTTTATATAAGAATAGAAATATCATGTAAATTTAATTGTTGCTTATTATTAGTAATTATAGATAATATTAAATTTATTATTAAAAAAAAATAACACTTATAATTGAATAATGTTATGTTTGGAAAAAATTAATTTTAAATTAAAATTAAATAAATAATAAAAATATATAATAAATATCAAAATATATTATAAGTATATGAATTATATCTTAATCATATATACAATTTATGAATTATATTTTAATCATATATAATTTTAATTATATATACAATTTCTTAAAGTAACACTTCATTATAAAATTATTTCTTTATCATTATATAAAACATACATTTTTTTAAAAGTAACCATTTCAAAGACTAATTACGTTAACTAGATTTTAATGTAAATAAATTCTATCAATATTTAAAAATAAGTAAACATGGAAAATAAAATGATACAAGTAGCACATAATATATGGATTATTTAATTTAATTATTTTTAAAAAAATAACATAAATAAAATTTATAAAATTTCTTGATTTCGGTCAAGAGAAGGAAAATACAGTTTTAATAAAGGGGGAATTACCAATCATTTCAAAGACTAATTTTTTTCTCGAAGGTGGCAAAACCTATCAAACTCAGGTGTCAAACCAACAGTGAGGACAACCATCTCTGGCTGCTATCCGCGAATGTCGATTTGACTCATCACCGTTATCAAGGAAAACCACGCCACCTGTAATAACCCGCTGGTGGTCCGTAAGGGAGCAGGCTTTCACTCCTGCCAGATGCCTCTGGATCTTGGGCCGTTAACCTGTTTCCTTACGTCCAAGGAAGACGAGCTCTTCGCCAAGCAGAAGCAGTTTTACGGTATACTCCAGGCCGGATTTCAAAGACTAATTTACGTTAACTAGATTTTAATGTAAATAAATTCTATCAATATTTAAAAATAAGTAAACATGGAAAATAAAATGATACAAGTAGCCCATAATATATGGATTATTTAATTTAATTATTTTTTCAAAAATAACATAAATAAAATTTCGGTCAAGAGAAGGAAAAGACAGTTCTAATAAAGGGGGAATTACCAACCCGTGCGAACAAGAACCGGAGAATTACAGATCATGCAGGAATAACCAGACTTAGAATCTCTCGTACACACTGCAAGAGAATACTTGCAGCACGATCAAATGCTTAATAATACAACAATAGTTTGACTGACACGAAAGAACAATAGCTTAATAATACAACGAAGGAATTAATATTTGTCCAGCGGGCCTTTGAGCGGTCTGAAATGAAGAGAGTGACTAAACAATCGACACGCATTACATCTCTGACACGATTAATTTCCATCCATCTTCACGTGATTTATTAAGCCGTAGTTTACGAACATATTTTTATTTACGATTAATTTCCATCCATCTTCACGTGATTTATTAAGCCGTAGTTTACGAACATATTTTTATTTTTTGTTGGCATGAAAGTCACTGAAATTCTGGCCCTATTTTGAAAAAAATTGGCTATGATTTTGTAAATCTAAATTGTTAAACTTTTTAATTTTAGGTTGTTCTATAGGTTTTTTGATGTGGTGAATTTATTTATAGTGTCAAAAACATTATTTAGAGTTTAAACATTACCCTTATAAGATTTTTTGAATCCTCCTCTCTGTAGACGATTCCATTTATTAATATCCGTTTATTTATGCATATTTTAAAAATTTAAAACAGTTTTGTCTATGGAAGCTACAAATTCAATCAAAAGATTTTATTTTTTTTTGGAATTGGGACTTTTTTTAATATAATTTTTAATTTGATGATAAGAGTGTTTGATTTCAAAAATTTAAAACCGTTTTGTCTATGGAAGTCACAAATTCATTCAAAAGTTTTTTTTGGTTGGAATTGGGACCTTTCTTTTAATATAAATTTTAATTTGATTATAAAAGTGTTTGAATTGGTTTTTTAGGTAGAAATAGATTCAGTCTCATCTAAAACCTCAAAACACTTAAAATACTGAAATAAATTTAATAACTGTAACCCAAATTTCCCAAAATTTCTATAAGATTTTGACAAAAATCATATCAAAATTTCTACTATTTTTCATATATTAATATAAATATATTACTTCCTTATATATTTATTTAAAAGAAGTGGAACCCTTGTTTTACGTACTCTACAATTTTGAAACAAGTTCAATCCTTGGCTGTTGAATGAGGTCTTGACGTAAAGAAAATATCATTTCATATAAGAGCGTTGGATTCGTTGGCTATATATTATTTTTAATTTTCACTTATATTTAAATATTTATTTTATATAGGTGTTTTGGAATAGTTGGTTATATTTTATATTTTATTTATTTTTAAATTTTAATAAGAAATTTAAATGTTCATAAATTAGCCTAAAAATAATATAAATTTTAGTAAGATTATAATACAGTAAATTTTTGAAAATTTAGTTTATAATTGTTAAATTTCAAAATTTGTTTATTTAGAAATTTTTTATAATACTAAATCTATTTCCACCATAAAAATTATTCAAACATTCCAATATTCTTCTAATCTATTCTTTTGGTGAGAAATCTTATGTCCAGATAAATTGAATTTGTGGCATCCATGCACATGGCCATTTTTTAATCTCAGTTTTCATTGTTGATGGTTCAACGTCAAATTTTTATCTCAGTTATCATTGTTTGTTTTTTTTAATGTTGTTCTGATCTTTATGTTTATAGCGATATTAATTTTCTGCTATTTAAATTGGAATAGTCGGAAGGGACGAAAGCAACTAGGCGTCTTAAGTCGACTATTGAAAAGCAATTGTTACGAATAGTCACTTGCGTGTAATAGGCACTGCAGAGAATCACTACTGCGAATAGTCACCTTTCACAGGATCAAGTAGTCTGTCCATGGTAATTTCCCACGCAAGTCATCGACCTACAAGAAGACAGAGTGTGCTTGCAAACAGCAAGATCCAGAAATCAAGATCTTACCCAAAAACAACAAGATCTAGAAATCAAAATCAAGGCATAAATTACACGCACGCGGTTTAAGTTACTTTAAAACTTTAACTTCCACCGTTGCTTGTTCTCAACATATATTTTTGAGCTACAACTGGCGTTATCATTGCTTCCCTACCACTACCGTCAACATGCATCCCCTGCCATCATAGAGCCGAAACAGTTCATCTGATCTATTGCCCGCCTCCGACCACTACAATCTGGAATCTAGTATGGGTTGAAGTAGCACCTCTCCCTGGCTTGGTTGCTGTTTATTTTAAGATCCGTTGCAATGGCCAACTGAGGTGTTATTTCAACCCCTACCAGACTCCAGTTGGGTTGAGATCAAATAAATTTGCTGCAAGCTACAGAGTTGAAGGGTGGAAAACTTACAGGTGCATTCAATATGGATTTCAAATTCCTGTTTTACATTCATAACCATTTTGTTCCAATCTTTAACTTCATTTCCTCGCCATATATAATCCCTAACGGATTTCAAATTCCTGGTTTTGTTTCATAATCATTTTGTTACAGTCTTTAAATTCTTCTCCAAAAGCCTGGTTTCGTGTCATAGTCATTGCGGTAAAATCCGTAAATTCATCTCCTTGCCAGATTTAATCCCCAACCCCGTTATAGAGGAAGTTGTTCTAATAATGATTTTGTGGGGATGGGGATTAAAATGCTCAGAAATAGAAATTGGACTTGCAGTGTTTTATTTACAGAGGAATTCTTTTCTTATGTTGGATCGAATGTGAACTCCAACGGAACGGCTGTGGGAGAAGAAGAATATTGCTAATTGCCATTGTAATGATTTCAGTGTTAGATCAAACCCTTGCAATTAGTTTCTTCTCTCTTATTTTCAACTGTTATAACTTCAATCAAACCAATTGTTTGCTGGAGGTGAGGTGTAATTCTTAGGACCAGAAGCATTGAGTCTTCTGAGCTCAAGCCCATACATGAAAGCCATGAGAATCAGACATATTGATATGGGAATATAATATTTATATTGAGTGCACCCTTTACTTACCGTAGCATAACACTCCCTTAAAATATGCAAGTGGGTGACCATGATTCTTCCTATCACGCTACTATATGGGGTACAAGTAACAATATTTATTTTCTTTTATTTAAATTTTGGGCTGCATTAAGGTTGATCATCTTGTTTGAGGTAGAGCCATACCAAATGCGCGGTAAACTCTCACTTATAACCTAATGAATCACAAACCTTATAACCTAATGCGCGGTAAACTCTCCACTGCCAATGCCACTACTATCAAAACCCGACGTGTTCTGAGAGATCGCTTCCAACCACAGCAAAGTTGGCCAACCATTGTAAATCTGGCTGGCTTGGCTGAAGTAGCACCTCTGGCTAGCTTGGCTATTGCTGCTTATAGCTGTATGCTGCAATAGACAAATGAGACGTCCTTAAACCCTTACCACACTCCTATGTTATTCAGCTAGAGAGCTGGGTGGCTTCCGTGCCTGGTGTGCATTGAGGCTAGATTTCTAATCATGCTTGTGTTTCATAGTCATACTGGTATATGAAAGACGGGTCATAATTTCCAAGCATAAAGTTTGGAGAATTTGAAGATTACCATATACATGAATTCTGGGAAAGGTAAGAGGGGACTTTCCTTCCCTCCATCATGTCCAAAATGTTGAGATGAAAATAAACCCTCTTCCCAAAAGATAAGGTGTTAGATATGCCCTTTCCATTGAGCATGGCCAAAACAAGAAGTGATCAAGGAATGGATCCCGAAAATTGGGCTTTGATTAACCTTGTGATATCACTTTGTGTGCATGGCCAACTCCGAGAGCAATCATGGACCAGATCTCTAGAATTATCCTTTGCTTAGCCTTGTGGAGATCACTTTCTTTGGCTGACGATAGAAGATTATTTAGCCGAAGGCTTCCCTATATTGACCCCAGGTGGATGTACCATCACTGACTTTTAATTTTTATGCAAATCATGTTAAGTGTGAAGCCAAATTCACACAGGATTCTAGATCCTTTTAGATCAGAGCTTTCTAGATCTCCACACCGTCATTGGTTTCTAGATCTCGAGGATTCTAGATCTTTCTACACTACCATTAGTTTCTAGATCATTCCAGATCTCCATTTGAATCACATACAGGATTCTAGATCCTTCTTCTGCCTCTATAAATTTGTAAT
The DNA here is from genome assembly GCA_031772625.1 of Pinus tabuliformis. Lineage (NCBI taxonomy): Eukaryota > Viridiplantae > Streptophyta > Pinopsida > Pinales > Pinaceae > Pinus > Pinus tabuliformis. The sequence continues at coordinate 930,640,295 of CM062806.1, forward strand.
TTCTCCGGCCAAGGAAAGCAAGCTAAGGCCCAAGCCTGTTATGTAATGCAAAGTGATTTTTGTTCTCCAGTGATTGTTTTATCTATTCTGCTGTTTCTCACTGACTAATCTTGTTGTTTCTCCATTTGTCTGTCTTTGTGAATTATTCTCTGCTATTGTCGTCTAAGTCTCTGAGTATAAATCCGCTGTGTGTTATGTATGCTCTGGTCTAACAACTGTTATCGGAGCTAGGGTCGAATATCCACTGTGCAAGCTGCTTAGTGCTATCGCCTTACTCTGGCAGCATTCGTTAAAATGCTGGTTGTTACCCCTGGAGTTGTTGAAGGATCTGTCAAGGAATAGTTGAGGAACGCCGGAACTAAAAGACAGTTGCTGCAAGAAAAACAAGGTCGTGGACCTATGTTGAAACGTGTTGCTGGAGTTTGAAACGTGAGATCCTTACGTGTTGCTAGAGTTTGAAACGTGAAAATTGGAGTTGAAACGTGGTGTTCGTAAGTTTTTTTTACATCAAGCTTGCATGTATACGTCAAGTTTTTTTCTCAAACCAACATATGTATGTGTGAAATGTGAAAAGGTTAAAACATTTATTATGAAAATATATAATTATATGTTGGAATTTTGAAAAGTATATTTTAAAAGGGAGCAGGAGTTTTGAAAAGGGTATTTTAAAAGGAGGAAGGTCATTATTAAAAAAATTTAAAGAGTAATAATTAAAGTTTTATTTTTAAGTGGAGTTTTTGTGTTTTGGGGTGTGAATTTGATTGAAAATGGAGACAACAGATACAGATATGAAGAAGTTGAGCGGGGCTAATTTTGCCCTATGGAAATCACAGATGGAGGATATACTGACTTTAAAGGATCAGTATCTGCCGATTGAGGGAACAACAAAGAAACCCTCATTGATGACAAATGAAGAGTAGAATAAGCTAGATAGAAAGGCGATTGCAACAATCCACCAATATTTAGCAAAGAATGTGTATTTAAATGTGTCCGGAGAAAAGATGGCTGAAGGATTATGGAAGAAGCTCCATGATCTATATGAGAAGAACATGACATCAAACAAAGTGTTCTTGATGAGGAAGTTTTATAATCTCAAGATGAAAGAGGGTGCTTCAGTTGCTGAGCACTTGAATGCATTTAATATTATTACCAATCAGCTTGCCTCTGTTAAAATCATTTTAGATGATGAAATTAGAGCTATTTTGCTAATGTGTTCCATGCCAGACAACTGGGAAAATTTAATTGTATCTATGAGCACTTCAACAACTACAGGGACCCTGAGGTTTGATGATGTCAGCAGTAGTTTAATGAATGAGGAGTTGCGACACAAGTCAATTGTGGAAAACCAGGGAGGAGAGGCTCTAGCTCTAGCTAATCGTGGTAGGAGAATGGATCGAGGCCGGCAAGGGCGATCAAGATCGAGAATCCGATTAAAATCAAGGAGAGGCAGAATCATCTGCTTTAATTGTGGTAAACCCAGGCACATGAAGAAAGAATGTCGATTCTGGAAGAAAGGACAAAAGGATCAGAGACCATCTAGTACAAATCACAAGTCATCCAGAACAAATGAAGGTGAGGCTAATGCTGTAGCCACAGATGGTGATGTGTTGTTTACTGTTTCAGTAGAGGATGCATGTGTATATACATCTAGCAGTAGCTTTGATTGAATCCTTGACTTTGGGGCATCTCACCATGTAACCCCATGCAAAGATAGTTTTGTTTCATATAATCTTGGTTATTATGGTAGAGTGCATTTGGGGAATAGTCATTTTTGCAGTATTGTTGGAGTGGGAGATGTCTAGATCAAGATAAAAGATGGACAAGATATATTGTTGAAACAGGTCAGGCATGTACCAGAAATGCGCATGAGTTTAATCTCTATGGGACCACTGGATGATGAAGGCTATTCAACAAGCTTTGGAAAAGAAGGCTGAAAAATTAGCAAATGTGCATTGGTTGTAGCCAAAGGACCCAAGACAGGAAAATTATATACATTGAAAACACTGATAGGAAAATCAGATTTGGCTGCTGTCACAAAATAAGGAAATTCAGTAGATCTGTGGCATAAGCGTTTGGGTCACATGAGTGAGGAGGGCTCAAAAATCCTTGTTGGTAAAAATTTATTGCCAGGTTTGAAATCCTACAATCTTGATCTTTGTGAGAATTGTATATTTGGTAGACAAAGAAGGGTTTCATTCCTTAGAGGTGGCCATGACAGAAAGAAAAATGTGTTAGAATTGGTACACTCAGATGTGTTTGAGCCTGTTAACATCAAATCATTAGGAGGAGCATCATATTTTGTAACATTTATAGATGATGCATCTAGGAAGGTTTGGGCATATCTTATGAAAAATAAAAGTGAAGTGTTTGGAATATTTCAAAAATTCCATGTTGCTATTGAAAGAGAGACTAACAAATTGCTAAAGTGTTTAAGAACAGATAATGGTGGAGAATATTGCTCAAATGCATTTAAGGAATATTGTAACAGGTTTGGCATAAAGCATGAGAAGACTGTGCCTGGTACTCCTCAATAGAATGGTGTCGCAAAAAGGATGAATCGCACCATTATGGAAAAGGTGCGAAGTATGTTGTCCAATTCTGGTTTGGAGAAGAATTTTTGGGCTGAAGCAGTCAAGACCGCTTGCTACCTCATAAATAGATCTCCAACTACAACCTTGGATGGCGGTATCCCTGAAGAAGTTTGGACTGGTAAGAATTTAAATTATTATCACTTGAAAATCTTTGGATGTGAAGCATTCGTACATATTCCCAAAGAAAATAGAACTAAGTTAGATGATAAATCTATGAAATGTATTTTTTTGGGATATGCGGATGAAGATTTTGGTTATCGTCTATGGGATCCAGTCAAACATAAAATTATTAGAAGCAGGGATGTTATATTTAATGAGTCAGAAATGTTCAAGAGGACTGTAGGTGAGTTGGAGGTCAAGAAGGTTATTGACAGGTTTGAAGAGCAGCAAGAAAACATCCCACCAATGCAAGAAAATGAATAGCAAATTCAGGAGCATGAAGAACAACAAGTGGAAAATGATGAACAACAAGAAGAAGGAATCTTGCAAGAACCTTTACAGGAGATTCAACCTGATAATGCACCACCACAGTTGGTTTGCAGATCTTCTAGGCCTCATAAGCCTTCACAAAGGTATCCTCCTTCAAACTATATTTTGTTGACTGATGAAGGTGAACCTAATTGCTTTCAAGAAGCTTGTAAAGTCGAGCACAGTAAAGAATGGAAGAAAGCAATGGAAGAAGAAATAAACTCTTTGCAGGAAAATAAAACTTGGGAGTTGGTAAACCTCCCAAAAGGTAGAAAGGCTGTACAAAACAAATGGGTTAAAACTTTGGAGTTGGTAAACCTCCAAAAAGGTAGAAAGGCTCTACAAAAGAAATGGGTTTACAGGATTAAGAATGAAGGTGACGAAAAGAAGGAGAGGTATAAAGCAAGGCTGGCGGTGAAAGGTTTTTCCCAAAAATAAGGTATTGACTTCACTGAAATTTTCTCACTTGTTGTTAAAATGTCATCCATTAGAGTCATTATTGGTCTAGTTGTTGCTTTAGACCTAGAATGTGAACAGTTAGATGTAAAAACTACATTCTTTCATGGTGAATTGGAGGAAGAAATTTATATGGAGTAGTTAGCAGGCTTCATAGAAAAAGGTAAAGAAGGCCTTGTTTGTAGGTTGAAGAAGAGTCTCTATGGGTTGAAACAGGCACCTCGACAATGCTACAAGAAATTTGATTCATTCATGTTGGAACATGGTTTTAAGAGGTTGGAAGTTGACCATTGTGTCTATATCAAGAGGTATGATCAAGGAAAGTATATCATGTTATTGTTATATGTGGATGACATGTTGATTGTTGGGCATGATAAGAATAAGATCAATCTAAGATTGAAGAAAGATTTGGGTAGCAAATTTGCAATGAAGGATTTGGGACCAGCACAACAGATATTGGGCATGCGGATTATGTGTGACAGGCAAAACAAAAGGTTGTGGCTGTCACAAGAAAAATATATCAAGAAGGTGCTTGACAGGTTTAATATGAAGGATGCCAAGCCAGTTGGTACACCCCTTGTAGCCCACTTCAAGTTGAGTATTGAATTATGTCCTAGTGATGACAAGGAGAAGGAAGAGAAGAGTAAGATTCCTTATGCTTTAGCAGTTGGCAGTTTGATGTATGCCATGGTATGCACATGACCAGACATTGCATATTCAGTGGGAGTAATGAGTAGGTTCCTTGCCAATCCAGGCAAACAACATTGGCAAGCAATAAAATGGATTTTGAGGTATCTCAAGGGTACTAGTCATTATTGTTTATGTTTTGGTCATGATGAGACTGTGCTTGAAGGATTTACAGATGCGGATATGGCTGGAGATATGGATACCAGAAAGTCCACTATAGGTTATTTGTATACATTTGCAGGTGCAACAGTATCTTGGGTGTCAAGGCTACAAAGAATAGTAGCCCTCTCTACAACAGAAGCAGAGTACATAGCTACAATAGAAGCTTGTAAAGAGATGTTGTGGATGCAACGATTCCTAGGGGAGATAGGAATAAAGCAGGACGAGTATGTGTTATATTGTGATAGTTGAGTGCCATTCACTTGGCGAAAAACCCAACATTTCATTCAAAAACCAAGCACATTGACTTAAGGTACCATTGGATCCGGCATGTGTTGGAGGAAGAACAGTTATCCTTGGAAAAGATCCATACAGATAGGAACCCTGCTGATATGCTTGCTAAGATTCTACAACGAAATAAACATGACTTATGTAGAGGCATGGTAGGACTCAGTGTGACTTCATGACTCTTATTTGGCTTCAAGTGGGAGAATGTTAAGTGTGAAGCCAAGTTCACGTAGGATTCTAGATCCTTTTAGATCAGATCTTTCTAGATCTCCACACCGTCATTAGTTTCTAGATCTCCAGGATTCTAGATCTTTCTACACCGCCATTAGTTTCTAGATCATTCCAGATCTCCATCTGAATCACGTACAAGATTCTAGATCCTTCTTCTACCTCTATAAATTTGTAATTGCTCTGGCCAAGGAAAGCAAGCCAAGGCCCAAGCCTGTTATGTAATGCAAAGTGATTTCAGTTCTCCAGTGATTGTTTTATCTATTCTGCTGTTTCTGTCTGAGTAATCTTGTTGTTTCTCCATTTGTCTATCTCTGTGAATTATTCTCTGCTATTTCCGTCTGAGTCTCTAAGTATAAATCCGCTATGTGTTATGTATGCTCTGGTCTAACAAATCAATGGATGCGACTAAATTTCAAAGGAATATGCTTCGTCTAAGAGGGAATGGAGGGTTGTGATTTGTGGATCCCCAGGCTATAAAATAAATTTCAATAGTTTAATAAATAAATCGAATAGCAACCGCTTCATTTGAAGAGTCGTCGCTTCAGTTGGTTTGCAAAGGCGTTGGAATATGTGGAGAAGCTCAAGTCCGTTCGATTTGCATTGTTGATGGTGAAGATATCAAAGCACCATGTAACACTGGCATTTCCAAGATTTTGCAGATGTGGGTGATGTGAAATCTTAGAACAAAAGCAACAAGAATTGGTTAACTAGTAAAATTTCGAGTTAGATTTCACCATCTTGATTTCAAGTTAGATTTAATGGAGAATTTGAGTGTATCTCGTCGAAACAAGTAAAATTAGCTTGGATTCCAAGAGAAAGACACCAAAATTTGATGCGATTGTAAATCAAAGGATCCTAGAAACGAAGCTAAATTCGTAGCGAAAAAATTTAGTGAATCTACAAGTTGTTCACATCGACCATTATCATCCCAGATCGTGAAGAAAGTTTCATTGGATTATTTAGAGAAGAGCTTGAAATGTTATTGAATCAGTGTACAAGGTCGCTTTGAAGTTGTCATTTTAATTATATTTTTGTGACTTACGTTTTTATTTAACTTTTAAATAAATTTTAATTATTTTTGTTTTTAGAATTAAGCCTAATTGTTATCTTAACATTATTTCCATGGGAGGACCAAACGATGGATCCCCCATAAGACAGAAGGAGACTCGCGTCCTCTGTGTGATTGAAAATGCCGGACAAGTTCTGTAGTGGCTGCTCTCTATTTGCCATCCAAGCGATTGTCTGTTGTGACAATATGGAATACCAAATACCCACATACCATTGCTTAACATTGTTTCTGAAATAAGTTTCAAGCAGGAGAAATGAATTGTTTCTGAAATAAGTTTCAAGCTAGAGAAATGAATAGTGACTAGATACATTTATAATTTCTTATAAAATATAAGGAAGTAGAAGCAACTTCCTTATATATATACATTTTTTAGCAAATAAGATAATAATCAAACTATTAAGATATTTCTCAATTTTACAGGGTTGATCAAATAAAGAAAATAACATAATTCTAAGAGTATTGAGTTATTCCTAAATTTGAAATGATATTAAAGTTAAACATTTTCGAACAACACAACTTTTGGTGTTTCACTCATGCTATGTTATGCCATGCAGATCTCTTGATTGTCAATTACCATTCATTGGGTTTATAATATAATCCATTGGGTTTATAATATAAATTCCTTGGGTTTATTAATCACATTGTGACAAAGATTGTCTCGGTATGAAAATCAATCATGGTCAACCATGGTCCAATGTTGCATTGTGACAAGGATTGTCTCGATATGAAAATCAACCATGGTCAACGATGGTCAACCATGTTTATTTTAGGGTTTATATCAATCCCTTCGGTTTATTAATCTAAGGGTTCATATTCCTAGGGTACAATATTATTCATAGTGTTTATAATATTAATCCTAGGGTTTAATATAAATCTCTTGGGTTTATAATCATGGTCAACTATAGCCCAACATTAGATTGTGACAAATATTGGCTCAATATGAAAAATAACAACAATCAATCATGGGCAACCATGTTCAATCTTGGTCAATCATGGTCAAATGTTGCATTATGACAAAGATTGTCTTAATATGAAAATAAATCATGGTCAACCATGGTCCAACGTCGCATTGTTACAAAGATTGTTTCACAATATAAAAATCAACCATGGTCAATAATCATGGTCACATTGTGATGACGATTGTCTCTTGGTCCAATGTCACATTATGACAACCATGATCATCCATCGTCAACTATGGTCAACCATGGTCCAACATTGCATTGTGATAAATATTATCTCAATATGAAAATCAACCATGGTCCAACATCGTATTGTGACAAAGATTGTCTCAATATGAAAACCAATCATGGCCAACCATGGTCCAACGTCGCATTGTGACAAAGATTGTGTCAATATGAAAATAAACCATGGTCAATGATGGTCAACCATGTTTATTTTAGGGTTTATAATATTTATAATATGAAAATCAGCAATATTCAACCATTGTCAACCATCGTTAACCATGGTCATTCATGGTCAACCATGGTTAAATGTCACATTGTGACAAAGATTGTCTCAATATGAAAATCAATCATTGCCAACAATGGTCAATCATGGTCAATATGAAAATCAAGCATGGTCAATTATGGTCAACAATGGTTCAATGTCACATTGTGACAAATATTATCTCAATATAAAAATCAACCATGGTCAACTATGGTCCAACATTGCATTGTGACAAAGATTGTGTCAATTTGAAAATCAACCATGGTCAATCATTGTTAATCATGGTCATTGATCATTAATAACCATGGTAACATTATGACAAAGATTGTCTGATTGTTCAACCTCACATTGTGCCAACCATGGTCGACCATGGTCCAACGTTGCATTGTGACAAAGATTCTCAATATGAAAATCAACCATGGTCAACCATGGTCCAACGTCGCATTATGACAAAGATTCTCTCAATATGAAAATCAATCATGGTCAACCATGGTCCAATGTTGCATTTTGACAAAGATTGTCTCACAATGAAAATTAACCATGGTCAATCATCATCCAACATCACATTGTGACAACGATTGTCTCAATATGAAATTCAACCATGGTTAGCCATGGTCAACCATAATATCAATAATAACAATCCCTTGGGTTCATTAATCCAATGGTTCATATTCCTAGGGTATACTATTATTCATATGGTTTAATATAAATCCGCGGGGTTTAATATAAATACCTTGGGTTAATAATCATGGTCAACCATGTTCAATCATCATCAACCATGGTCAATCATGGTCAACTATGGTCCAACATTACATTGTGAAAAAGATTGACTCAATATGAAAAACAACCATGGTCAACCATGTTCAATCTTGGTCAACCATGACCAAACGTCGCATTGTGACAAAGATTGTCTTAATATGAAAATCAATCATGGTCAACCATGGTCCAACGTTGCATTGTGACAAAGATTGTTTCATAATATGAAAATCAACCATGGTCAACCATGGTCAATCATGATCAACCATGGTCAATAATCATGGTCACATTGTGATGAAGATTGTCTCTTGGTCTAACGTCACATTATGACAACCATGGTCATCCATCATCAACTATGGTAAACCATGGTCCAACATCGCATTGTGACAAATATTATCTCAATATGAAAATCAACCATGGTCAACCATGGTCCAACGTCGTATTGTGACAAATATTGTCTCAATATGAAAATCAATCATGGTCAACCATGGTCCAACGTCACATTGTGACAAAGATTGTGTCAATATGAAAATAAACCATGGTCAACGATGGTCAATCATGTTTATTTTAGGGTTTATAATATTTATCATATGAAAATCAACAATGTTCAACCATCCTCAACCATGGTAAACCATGGTTAAATGTGGCATTATGACAAAGATTGTCTTAATATGAAAATCAAACATGGTCAATCTTGGTCAACCATGGCCAATCATTGTCACTATGAAAATAAACCATGGCCAATTATGGTTAACCATGGTTAAATGTCACAATGTGACAAAGATTGTCTCAATATGAAAATCAATCATGGTCAAGCATGGTCAAGCATGGTTAAATGTCACATTGGCACAAGGATTGTCTCAATATGAAAATCAATCATGGTCAAGCATGATTAATCATGGTCAACCATGGTCAACCATGGTCAATCATGGTCAATTATGGTAAACGATGGTTCAACGTCACACTGTGACAAGTATTGTCTCAATGTAAAAATCAACCATGGTCCACCATCATCAACCATGGTCAAGCATGATTTATCATTGTCAACCATGGTCAACTATGGTCCAACGTCGCATTGGGACAAAGATTGTCTCAATTTCAAAATCAACCATGGTCAGCGATTATCAACCATGGTCACATTATGATAAAGATTGTATGATTGTTCAACATCACATTGTGTCAACCATGGTCAACCATGGTCCAAGGTCGCATTGTGACAAAGATTCTCTCAATATGAAAATCAATCATGGTCAACCATGGTCCAACACCGCTTTGTGACAAAGATAGTCTCACTGTGAAAATCAACCATGGTCCAGTGTCGCATTGTGACAATGATTACCTCAATATGAAAATAAATCATGTTCAACCATGGTCAACCATAATATCAATAATATCAATCCCTAGGGTTTATAATATTGATCTCTTGGGTTTATTAATACAAGGGTTCATATCCTTAGGGTATAATATTATTAATAGGTTTATATTATTAATCCTTGGGTTTAATGTAAATCGCTTGGGTTTATAATCCATTGGGTTTATAACATAAATTCCTTGGGTTTATAATATTAATCATAGGGTTTATATTCCTAGGTTTATTATTGAGCATAGGGTTTACAATATTAATCCCTTGTTTTTATTAATTTTAGGGTTATTCAACCATGGTCCAATGTGGCATTGTGGAAAAGGTTCTCTTAATATGAAAATAAATCATGGTCAACCATCCCATTGTGACAAAGATTGTCTCAATATGAAAATCAACCATGGTCAATGATGCAGGAGCATTCAACACAAGAGAAAATCATTGTAAATAAGTAGACATAGCGGGTTATGTATCTTTAGAGAAGTAGTTTCCTAAGTCTCAAGTTGATGTAATATTAGGCTTTGAGTCATTAAAATAGGATTCAAATTAGATGTGTGAGATATCTTGTAAATGCTCTTGAATAAGGAGGACATGAGTGGCTAGTAATGACAAAGAGTTAGAAGTCAAATCCAACTCTTAAAGTAGTTCATGATCCGAGGAACAAGAGAGATATTTTAGGAATTTAATGAGTTAGAAGTGGACATTGAGGATAGAGTACATCTAGGAGTCGGTTCAATAGATTTAGGAGTCAAACCAGGATCAGTTCAACATAACTTTCTGGCATAAATGTGAGCCTATGGGAAGAGCACAAGAAGAAGCCATAGATATTGAAGATTAGGCCTGTGAGAGACAGAGGTCTCATTCTGTAATCATTGTTGATATTTATTAATATAATCAACTCAATTCCGAGTGGGAATGCGTGTTTCGAGTGTTGAATTGTATGTGAATTCGTAGGTTCTATAACAGGGGTTGCAGGCAGAGTTCTGCAGAACACGCAGAGGAGGAAATGATACAGAGGATCACTATGGATCATTGAATCCATTTGAAGCTAAGATAGAGCTCTGTAAAAACAGAGATCAAGAGAACATGCGGAGTTAATCTCAGAAGGAAGAGGGCGTAGCGAAATAGTAGTGGACAGAAAACTTGAAGAAAATCCCAAAATTGCAGAGAAACCAATGGAAATAGCGTAAAGTCTAACAAAAGGGACAAGCAACAGAAGTGAGGCAGTGGCGTAGAGTAACTGTTGGATTTCGGTGATCAATGGTCCAGATTAAACAACAGAGGAACCTAAAGGTTTTATCGGAATTGATCGATGAAGTAGATCGACGGTCATCGCATGTGAAAGAGTGCGGGAGTTAACACAGCAGAAGGGTGGTTTCACAAGCCTTAGGTGGTATTTCGAGCGGCGAAGAAACGGTAAGTGATATTGAGGGTCGAGCTCCGATCCCATTTAGAGGAGGACACATGGCACAAGGGAGGAAGGGAAAACTGCCTATCGGGTGGTTAAATCCCATGCATGTTGTCAACCCAAAAACAATGTTAACCATTGGATCAGGTAAGGAAATAGACGGCGGTGATTGATTGAATCGGAGATCGGCGGAAGGAAGGGGGAGCACTTCGGCAATGGTTGAAGGCACGGACCTGATAGCTTATAGAGGCGGACTCAATTCCATTTGAGTTCCAGACTTAAGCTTTGGGAGCAGCATTAGTGTATTTCCTTTGTAAAGTGGAATTCGAAGGAAATGTGATAAGGCAAACTTGATTAAGTATTGAGGCACAGCTATATAAATATTTGAGTTCTGGAAGGCTATTGCATATCGGGAATGTGGGAAGATGTGTGTTAATGTGACCGCAGGAAACCCCGATTACGATCAGTGATAAAGAGAAAGCCTCGAGAACTGTGTAGAAGCTTTAAAAAGGCAGAAAAATGTAAGTTTATGTGCGTTTGGGTATATTTCTATGAAGAATGGAAATAAAGCACTGATAAGGGATTTTATGTGTTCAAACCTTATACAACCAAAGTTAAGGAAGTTAAAGGTTATATATGGTCATAAAGGGTTATTGAAGGTTGTGAAGGGTGTTTTAAGTGTTGATAGGAAGGATTAATGAAAGACTTCAATAAAGTCTTATATGAAGGCTCAAGGGTTGTAAATAGTCTCAATATGAGGTTTTGGCGAGGTGATTGAGTTCCAATATAAAAGGAATTGTGGCTAAAAGGGACTTAACCATTTGTGGTTGAAAATTTGACTCCTTTGAGAGTTAAATACTTGGGACAGATGTGTACAATGCATGGTGAATGCATACTGTGGGTATGTGTGAGGTAACCCTGCATCATTAGTGGTATTAGAGAAAAATAAAGAAGCTCTGTGTGAACATTTCTATGTGAAAGAATTAAAAGCAGAGTTATGTGTTAAGGTGTTTATGTAGGCAAGGAAGGATCAGATTCTAATCTGACAGAAGGAAGGCACACAGAGGTGATGTGTAGCAGAAATTGTAGATACAAGAGACAGAGGAAATCCATTCAAAGTACAGGTGGAATGGTGAAAGAAGATCATGCTGAGATCTTGAAAGTGAGGTAATATGTTCTGTTTTAAATTGAGAATGTGTGTTTTACACTAATGCACAAAGGACATCAAGAGAAGCTGTGAGAGGAGAACCAGATGTGTTCTTGAAAGTAGAGTAAGGAAAACACTCTGAAGAAAAGTGGCAGTGAACCTGAAGAATCCAACAAGAGATTGGACAAAGAGAGGATAACTTAAGTGTTCTAAAGAGAAAGTGAAAGATTGTAGAAGCCTAGAAGGAGCAAAGGTTTTGCTCAAGAGGAGGTTCCAGACAAAGGACCCGTGCTTACCAAAAGACTCAATGAGGAGAGCTTAGTGAGGTAAGATTGCAGCAAGGAGGACTAGCTATTGCAGAGGCTTAATGTAGATGAGTGAGGAGTTCATGAAGGAAGAGGAGAGGAAGATGACTACTGATAGTCATAGTAGAGGTTTAAAGAGAAGCCACGGCATAAGAAAGATGAAGAAAGAGGATGCCAAAGAAGATGGAAAAAACATGAGTCAAGAGGAAATTGATAAAGAGATTGCAGAGTTAAAAGAAAAACTTGATGCAGTAAGGATGATACTTGAAGAAGACCAAAGACTAGGTTGGGTCTTGAGGAAGAAGCCAGTAAGGTGGCATGAGATGCAGAGAAGGCTACAACAAAAGTAAGTAAAGTGGCTGAGGGAAAAACTCAAAGAAGCTGAGTTGGAAATGGAAGAGTACATTTGTAAACTAGAACAGGGAGAAATTCTGGGAGAAAGTGAAGACTACATTAAAGATAAGGAATGGAGATCAAGTGAAGATCTCATGGACTATTGGGATAGTTTAAAACAACATGAGGAGATGCTGACTAAAGATGAAGACTTGAAGACTGAAACTTCAAGTAAGGCCAAAATGTCTGATGATTTTAAATCTGACAATTTGTGTATGTTTGCAAGTGAAACATGTGAAGGACGATTTGCTGATATTGTTATAAAGGAGAAAGAAGACAAGCAGAATCCAAATTCTGTTTTGGAAGAAGATGAGATAGATAGGTCTCATATACAATTGGGGAAAGATATCAAGCAACCAAGTGAAGGGCTTGAGGAGATTGGAGAAGAGACCATCAAAGAATTTCTGAATCATATGAGGCATTTAGAACAGCAAGGAGATATGATGGCTGAAACATCAAGTGGGACCACATGGTATTATATTTTTAAGACTGATAGTTTGTCTGTGGATGTAGACCAAATGAAGGATAATGTTAATGCAGATGGTGAGATAAGAATAGCTCTTTGAGGAGGTAAACAACAAGAGATTAAAAGAAAACTTGAAGAAGAGACTATGTTAGCTGAAAACATAGTAAAGGATCATCAACACACTACGATGATAGGCACAGTAGAAATAGCCATGGAAGCTATTGAGACAGTCAGAAAAAGAGAAGGACATCTACTGAAAGATGTTAAGGAAGAAGAAACCTATGCAAAGGATTTAACCTTGGGAGAAGGAACACTAACAAAGGAGTGTTATGCAAAGGATAAACAATCTTTTGAAGCTGTTAGAAGTATGGAGAAGTATCTTTTAGAAGATAAAAACTCTAAAGTAAAGGAGGATGGAGAATGTCTCTTAAATGAGAGAAGCAATGACTTATTGCAGCAGAAGGAACTTAATAATGCATGGATGTGTGAAGATGTGACAACACAGGAACAAGTTCTTGTGGAAGAAGGAGATGAAGTTTAGTCTGAAGAGCTGATATGTGAAGCAATAGTTGAGACTATTGAACCTTATGATTTCCAAACTAATAATTTGTGTATAAATGCAAGAAACATAAGTGATGATGAAGTACTTATGAAATGTCACAACGTAATTGCATCGCTGGAATATTTGCTGGAAAATTCAGAGTATGACAGTATGATTGCAGAAGAAGAAGTTCACTATAGTGAACAAGAGAAGGAAGACATCATTAGAGCAGATGATGTGGAGGAGAGACTAGTGGACAGTCTCATGAATTCTTTTGAGAATTCAAATCAGCATACTGATGTGTTGACAGAGGGGAAATAAGCAGAGAAACATACTGATGTGTTGCCAAAGGAAGAAGAGGCACTGAGGCCTTATGTTTTTGATTTTAACAAGTTTTTTGTGAGTGCAAGTTTACTTGTATATGCTGGAGGAAATTTGGCACATATGAGCAGCCAAATAAAGATGAAAGAAGAAGTTTCTGTGGAAGTATTTAATCCATGGAGAAAAAATGTTAAATTGCTGGAGAGAGTGTTGGACAGTCATGATTCAATCATGAAAGAGGGTAAGGATGATAGGGAGGCAGTCAGCATAAGAGTCAATATAGAAGTCAGCATAGCAAGCACAACAAAAGTTGGAGGAAGCAAAGCAAAAGTTGGAGCAAGAATAACAGAACAAAAAGAAGAACAATAGATTGAAGAACTAGTGGACAACAGCACCAACCTGAAGTTAAGAGAAAGAGGAAGAAGTAAGGAGCAGAACATGGACCAGTCCAAGGATAAACTGGAGCCAGAGATTGAATAATTGTGGCAGTTAATGATGAAATTGACCATAGAGAGGAGAATGATAGCAGCAGGAAGAATGACCAATCAAAGAATGAACTTGATTAAAAAAGAGAATAAGATGGAACAAAAGACAACAGAAGTGCAGCAGCCGCAAAGGAAAAAGACATTTGGGCAATTACAAAACAAAGTATGGGATCCAGGAAGACAAAGATCAGAAGACACATGATCAGGAGATCATGAATATTTTCTACTTTGGGAGTCTGATGCAGGAGCATTCAACCCAAGAGAAAATAATTGTAAATAAGTAGACATAGGGGGTCATGTATCTTTAGAGAAGTAGTTTCCTAAGTCTCAAGTTGAAGTAATATTAGGCTTTGAGCGATTAAAATAGGAATCAAATTAGATGTGTGAGATATCTTGTAAATGATCTCGAATAAGGAGGACATGAGTGGCTAGTAATGACAAAGAGTTAGAAGTCAAATCCAACTCTTAAAGTAGTTCATGATTCAAGGAACAAGAGAGAGATTTTAGGAATTTAATGAGTTAGAAGTGGACATAGAGGATAGAGTACATCTAGGAGTCGATTCAATAGATTTAGGAGTCAAACCAGGATCAGTTAAATAGAACTTTCTGGCATAAATGTAAGCCTAGGGGCAAAGCACAAGAAGAGGCCATAGATATCAAAGATTAGGCCTATGAGAGGTAGAGGTCTCATTCTGTAATATTTGTTGATATTTATTAATATAATCAACTCAATTCCAAGTGGGAATGCGTGTTTCGAGTGTTGAATTGTATGTGAATTCGTAGGTTCTGTAACAGGGGTTGCAGGCAGAGTTCTCCAGAATACGCAAAGGAGGAAATGATATAGAGGATCACTATGGATCATTGAATCCGTTTGAAGCTAAGATAGAGATCTGTAAAAACAGAGAACAAGGGAACATGCGGAGTTAACCTCAGAAGGAAGAGGGCATATCGAAATAGCAGTGGACGAAAACCCTGAAGAAAATCCCAAAATTGCAGAGAAACCAATGGAAATAGTGTAAAGTCTAAGAAAAGGGACGAGCAGCAGAAGTGAGGCGGTGGCGCAGAGTAACCGTTGGATTTCGGTGATCAACGATCCAGATTAAACAACAGAGGAACCTAAAGGTTTTATCGGAACCGATCGATGAAGTAGATTGATGGTCATCGCATGTGAAAGAGTGCAGGAGTTAACACAGCGGAAGGGTGGTTTCACAAGCCTTAGGTGGTATTTCGGGCGGCGAAGAAATGGTAAGTGGTATTGAGGGTCGAGCTCTGATCCCATTCAGAGGAGGACACATGGCATAAGGGAGGAAGGGAAAACTGCCTATCGGGCGGTTAAATCCCATGCGTGTTGTCAGCCCAAAAACAATATTAACCATTGGATCAGGTAAGGAAATAGATGACGGTGATTGATTGAATTGCATATCGGTGGAAGGAAGGGGGAGCACTTTGGCAATGGTTGAAGGCACAAACCCGATAGCTTATAGAGGCAGACTCAATTCTATTTGAGTTCCGGACTTAAGCTTTGGAAGCATCATTCGTGTGTTTCCTTTGTAAAGCGGAATTCAGAGGAAATGTGATAAGGCAGACCCGTTTAAGTATTGAGGTGCAACTATATAAATATTTGAGTTCTGGAAGGCTATCGCATATCGGGAATGTGGGAAGATGTGTGTTAATGTGACCGCAGGAAGCCCTGATTGTGATCAACGATAAAGAGAAATCCTCGAGAACTGTGCATAAGCTTTAAAAAGGCAAGAAAAGGTAAATTATGTGTGTTTGGGTATATTTCTATGAAGAATGGAAATAAAGCGCCAATAAAGGGTTTTATGTGTTCAAACCTTATACAACCAAAGTTAAGGAGGTTAAAGGTTATATATGGTCATAAAGGGTTATTGAAGGTTGTGAAGGGTGTTTTAAGCGTCGATAGGAAGGATTAATGAAAGACTTCAATAAAGTCTTATATGAAGGTTCAAGGGTTGTAAATAGTCTTGATAGGAGGTTTTGTCGAGGTGATTGAGTTCCAATATAAAAGGCACTGTGGCTAAAAGGGCCTTAACCATTTGTGGTTGAAAATTTTACTCCAAGTTAAATACCTGGGACAGATGTGTATAATGCATGGTGAATGCATACTGTGGGTATGTGTGGGGTAACCCTGCATCAGTCAACCATGTTGTTTTTAGGGTTTATAATATTTATCTAAGGGTTTATCATATTTATATAAGGGTTTACAATAAAATATTTTAGCTTTTTAGTATTAATCTCTCGTATTAATTAGTGCCTTGGGTTTATAATATGAATGGTTTGGGTTTATTAATGTAAGGGTTCATATTCCTAGGGTATAATATTATTCATAGGGTTTATAATTAATATGAGGGTTTAATATGAATATTTTGGGTTTATAATCCATTAGGTTTATAATATAAATTCCATGGGTTTATAATATTAATCCTAGGGTTTAATATTAAGTATAGGGTTTACAATATTAATCTCTTAGGTTTATTAATTTTAGGGTTTAATATTAATTGTAAGGTTTATTGTTATTCCCTTGGGTTTTTAATAATAATCCCTTGGGTTCACATTATGACAAATATTATCTCAATATGAAAATCAACCATGGTCAACCATGGTCCAATGTTGTATTGTGGCAAATATTATCTCAATATGAAAATCAATCATAGTCAACCATGTTCCAATGTCGCATTCTCACAGAGATTGTGTCAATATGAAAATCAACCATGGTCAACCATAATATCAAAAATATCAATCCCTAGGGTTTATAATATCAATCTGTTGGGTTTATTAATCTAAGGGTTTATATTCCCTTAGGTTTTTAGTATTAATCCCTTGGGTTTATTATTCCCTTGTGCTTATAATATCAATACATTTGGTATATTAATCTAAGGGTTCATATTCCTAGCGTATAATATTATTCATAGGTTTATCATATTAATCTCTTAGTTTCAATATAAATCATGGTCAACCAAGGGTTTATATACCTTGTATTTATAATATTAACCCCTTGGGTTTAATAATATTAGTCCCTTCTATTTATATGTCCTTGAGTTCTTAGTATTAACCCGCTGTGTTTATTATTCCCTTGGGTTAAAATATCAATCCATTAGGTTTATTAGTCTAAGGGTTCATATTCCTAGGGTATAATGCTCAAACCCCAAGGGATTATAAATCCAATGGAATAATATTAACCAAAGGGATAATAAACCCAAATTATTAATACTAAAAACCTAAGGAATGATAAACACAAGGGAATAATATTAAACCCTAGGGATTAATATTATAAACCCAAGGTATATAAATGCTAAAATAAACATGGTTGACAATGGTTGATTTTCATTTTGAGACAACCATTGTCACAATGTGAGTTGGACCATGGTTGACCATGGTCAACCATCTTTATTGGAGGGTATTTCATATTTATCTTAACATTTATATACATTATGTTTATAATATTAATTACTTAGATTTAATTTTATTCCTTTGGGTTTAATACTAAAAACTCAATGAATTATAAACCCTAGGGAATAATGCTAAACCCTAGGAATTAATATTAATTACAAATCCTATGAATAATATTATACCCTCGGAATATGAACCCTTAGATTAATAAACCCAAGGGATTGATATTGGATTAATATTATTCCCTTGGGTTTATAAGCCCTTGGAGTTTTATTATTAACCTCTTGGGGTTTTTACTATTAACCCCTTGGGTTTATTATTCTCTTGTGTTTATAATATGAGTTCCTTCGGTTTATTAATCTAAAGGTTCATATTCCAAGTGTATAATATTATTTTATAGGGATTGTAATTAATATTAATCCCTAACCTTTAATATTATTGCCCAGTGTTTATAATTCTTTGAGTTTTTAGTATTAAACTGAAGGGATTATAAACACAAAGGAATAATATTAAACCCAATGAATTAATATTGTAAACTAAATGTATGTAAACCCTAAGATAAATATTATAAACCCTAGTATAAAGATGGTTGACCATAGTCAACCATGGTCCAACATCGCATTGTGAAAATCAACCATGTTTATTTTAGAGTTTAAAATATTTATTTTGGGGTTTATATACTTTAATTTCATAATATTAATCCCCAGGGTTTAATATTATTCCCTTAGGTTTATAATTCCTTGGGTTTTTAGTATTAATCTCTTGGTTTAATATTATTTCGTTGGGTTTATAATCTCTTGGGGTTTTAATATTAAACCCTAGGAATATGAACCCTTACATTTATAAACTCAAGTCATCGATATTATAAACCCAAGGGTTAATACTAAAACCCCAAGGTATTATAAACCCAAAAGACTAATATTATTAAACCCAAGGGACTAATATTATAAATCCAAGATATATAAATCTTTGGATGACCATGATTTATATTGAGCCTAAATGATTAATATTATAAACCTATAAATAATATTATACCCTAAGAATATGAATCTATAGATTAATATGCTCCAACAATTGAAATTATAAACCCAGGGGATTAATATTAAAATCCCAAGGGAATATAAACCATAAGGTTTTTAGTATTAATCCCTTGGGTTTATTATCCCTCGGGATA
This sequence comes from Pinus tabuliformis, assembly GCA_031772625.1. Taxonomy (NCBI): domain Eukaryota; kingdom Viridiplantae; phylum Streptophyta; class Pinopsida; order Pinales; family Pinaceae; genus Pinus; species Pinus tabuliformis. The sequence goes on from CM062806.1 coordinate 930,659,457, forward strand.
ATATTATCCCCTTGGGTTTAAAATCCCTTGCAGTTTTAATATTAACCCCTTGGGTTTTTTATTCCCTTGAGTTTATAATATCAATCCGTATGTTTAATTAATCTAAGGGTTCATATTATATTACATAATTTAAATTTAAATAATAATAAATAACATTTAACATTAAAGAAATAAATTTTATAAAAATAAATAACTTATTATATAGAATAATTACTATTAATTATAATGATAATAATAATAATTTTATGGCAATAGTGTTTTTGATATTATTGCAACATATTGCAACATATTTATTAATGGAAGATACAAATAAAGCTTTAGTTATATCAACCTTATTAATGTAGTTGTGCTAATATTAACTACTATTCAAATCTACATAACCATACCTTTAGAGAGGCGACAGAGGAGACCGACATCATCAATTCATGCGAATCAAATTATGTTGCTTCGTCTTGTAGGAAGATGTAATCCCATCCTGTACACAATGGCAATAAAAATTTTGTAGGATGTTATTTTCAAAAAAAAGTTCTTCTGATATTAGATGGAATGTTGAATCCGCCGAAGCACAATTGATGAGTGCAGTCTTTTATTAGCAAGTTTTGAGCACGAGCCATGTGGTGAGAAGAATTTAGTAAAAATTGCCTATCGCCAGTGATTTAGCAAAGCAATATCATCTATCTTCCTTGGTTTGTGACAATGATTACCTCTCTTTAATCATTGTCAAATTGTAAGTACTTTCTTGTACACATCCATGGTTCGGATGATATCTCAATATTTATCATCACTGGATGAGACAACACTGACACTACTTGATATTTTTCCCAATGTGGAATGTAAGTCCTAAACTATAGAGTTTCTCTTTGGCTAAAGAATTAGGAAGAATATTCAATTAATTGCATTTATATCTTCAATAACTCAAATCATTAGCAAACTGTGAGAAATGGTTTAAATATATAAATGATCGATATCGTTGTCTTCCATGCATAGAGGCTTTTTGCATGGAATGTCTTTTTATAAAATTTGTAAATTTTATGATTTTAAGATGATGGGTCAAATATTATCACCCATAACGTATTTGGAACTTTGTCAAAGCTTTCTTGAATTAATTTGGAACATTTTCAAAGCTGTCTTGAATTAATTAAGTTTTGGTAACATAATATTAAAATACCATGGAGGGAGGTTTTTAACGTTGTTATTATATTTCAGAATTTCTAACTTAAAAGATTTCATTACATCATGATAATTATGATAATGAGTTGATAAAATACTAAATTAAAATAGAAAAAAAAACTTATTTTTATGATGATAGGCGTTCCCTTATTGGAATTGGCCATTTTAATTATTTTTTTAATTAATCTTTTTGATTAGATACTTTAAATTGAAAGATGTCAATGCATTTTCGTCGTCGCCACTCCATCAATGAATGAAATTGAAAACAATAACTTTCTTGCATATCTAAATCACATGTTTAAACTATAGTCAAATTAATTTTTTACAAAACATGATTAAAATTTTATTTTTCCTATTATTTATAATCATGTATCATAATTAACAAAAAAAATCAATTTAAAAAAAATTGAAACTATTCATATTCTTAAAAGTATGCCATTCAACCATTTTCCAAGTGATTTGGACACTCCATTACTCCAATGGCTCCCTATGCGTTACAAATTCCCTTCATCACTCCATTATCTCAGTACTACTTATGCGTTACAAATTCTCTCTCCATTTCGTGGTAAGTGGTTGCATAAGAGATTTCATGGATCACTAAATTATGGTGTATGTTTGATTGTGTTGAACCCTGACTCTTTGGATTGTTGAAAACTATGCAAGGTAAATTAGTGAATTTTAATTATATATTATAGTATAATGTGTTTTATCATTTTTCTTAAAACCTTGTAATGCTAATTCTTCTTCTTCTTTTTTTACATTGTAAGAGATTCTAAAGAAGATGTAAGGCTTGATCTGGAGTGCTCTGTTCCTTTTTCTTTAACTGTTTATTTTTCTTTGTTTCAAAGAGATTGTGGTTATATATTTTCTAGATATGTAAAAGATTTTTTAATATAAGAAATGTTATTTTTTTCTGTTGTTCTAAGGAAGATAATCCCAAATATAAAATTATTCTAATAAGTTTCTGGATGTGATTAAATGATTTTGGATTGTTTTAAATCATGGTAAAAATATTGATGTAATGTAGAATAAATAGGAAACCCACATGGGAATGGCATAATAGAAACTCAAGTAATTTAAATTTCTTTGATCTTCTCATCTTAACAGAATGTGCACCAATAAGAATTGGCTTTTTCCAATAAGTTTTTTATGTTGACAGTGCCTGCATAACTACCCTCATTTCCCTCATTTCAATGGGATGGATTTTTTCCTTTGGTGTGAGGTTGATACATGTATTGAAGTAATGGGCATTATCTACCTAGTCTAACTGGATTGAATGGATATTGACCCAACTGATTTGAATGGATGTTTACATTATTATAATTTTATGGATTATTAATTGATTATTAATGGTGTGTACACTAGGGAGCTATATGAACTTATTGCTGATAGGAATCCATGAACACTATTATTTTAAAAGCTCTATTTACAATGAGAATTTATTTATCTACCTATTTCTAATTGTTTTCCCAACTAATAATTATTGGCCATTGCATAATGAGGTTACCTGCTATTCATAGAAAATTTTAGGGGCGAATGTTCGCCCTTTGGCGAAATTAAGGGGTTTTAAATTTTTAGAGGCCGAATATTTTGTATCATAGTACAATTTTACAAATCACCTTAAATAGCCCACCTTATTTTAAGGGAGAGGGTAGAAAAGGTAAATTTAGCCTTTGAAATTAGGAGTTACAACCTTCCATTCACCCATTTTCAAGAATAGGTTTTATTTAAGTGAATCCTATGGGCCAAAGGCCCAAATACCATATTTATAAAAGAGGTATGGTAAATTAATAAAAATATAAATAAATGAGAGGTATGGTAAATATATAAAACATTTTTTATATTTACTCCATAAGTCACCTTATATACATGCAAGGGTGTAAACAAATAAAAATATAAGTAAAGTGGAGGTATGGTAAATAAATAAAACGTCCTTTTATACTTGCTCAAAAGGTATGGTAAATAAATAAAAATATAAATAAACTAGACGCATGGTAAATAAATAAAACCTCTTTTTATATTTAGTCCATAACCCTCATTCTATTTATGAAGGCTCAAGAAAGAGGTTTTATTTAAGTGAATTCTATGGGCCAAATACCATATTTGTAAAAGAGGTATGGTAAATTAATAAAAATATAAATAAACGAGAGGTATGGTAAACAAATAAAACATTTTTTCTATTTACTCCATAAGTCACCTTATATTTACGAACACTCAAAAAATGTGTTATATTTAGGTGAAACCTATGGGCAAAATACTATGGGACAAATACCATGGACTAGATTGTTATTAATACCATGCAAAAAAACATTATTAACCATAATATTAGTATTAATAAAAATAAAAATGGCATATGGTATTGACCCATGGTATTCACCAAAATGGCACATGGTATTGACCCATGGTATTCACCTGGAATGTAGCCTATTTAAATGGGGGAATTAAACCAGCATAGATCCATCTTTACTCTGGATCTACTAACCCCCGAGAGGTATCAAATATAGTGATATGCAAATTAGCATAGAGTGGAAAAATATTTGATCCAATCAAGAGTAAAAATGGATGTTGTAATTTAATGTATGTTAAACATTTTAGCTTGGTTAACATAAAAAATAAAATAAAAATCAACTATTAATTTTATTAATTTTTATAAATTACTAATAGTAATTTTTAAGCTCTAGGTTTATGATAACCCATGGTATTGACCCATGGTAATACCATGGTATTCATGTGAGCATAGACTATTTAAAGGGGAAATTCTATCATCTTAGATCCATATTAATTCTGGGTCTACCAAGTGCTCAGAGGGATAAATAGATTTCATCCCCCTAAGAGTGGTAGATGTGGAGTTAAGATGGATATAGGTTGGTTTTTATGATAATGAAGATATTAAATAGACTTAGGAAATTATATTGTAAAAACATCCTAAGGTGAATGGTTAAAGCATAGACATTGGACAAGTATATTTGTATACTTCTGTTTTAAACTGAAACAAATCGAGGGCCAAAAGGAATGGATTGATTGCACTAGTCATCCTTCTATAACTTTCCAACATATGCTGGAGTAAACAGATTGTAATTTGGGTAATTTTTCTAATTGCAAACAGGAACATACTTGTGTATTGGCAGGGTGGTTACGAGGTCCCTAGAAGTGATGAATTTGAATTTTTCTTGGTTTTATATATAGTATTAGGTTTTTTCTCATGCTTTCTGTGAATGGTACGGGTGAATTTTATCCTACTCGCACTAGGTTATCGATATGTAATTATGGTAATTTTGATTTCAAAAGATATTTTAAAGAAATGCAATGATTTCATTTGTGTATTCAATAAACACAAGATTTTATAATTAAGTAAAATATTCGCCATGCCTGGCGAGAGATTCGCCAAAAAATTATATATACATATCATATTATTGATAAAATCGCCTTCCATTTTTCCTATATACCATGGAGATTCGCCCATTTATTATACATGTAAATTTAGGGGGGGTTCTTAAAATTTTCCCTACTGCTATTTGTTCATGGTTTAATAACGAGCACCTTAGGATTTTATTCTGAATCTTGTTGATGATAGATAAACGTGATTGATCTCCAACAATTTTTTTTTAAATCTCCTTTTAAAATTATTTATCATATCAATATTTTTTTTTTATCTTCAGTAAGTTCAATATTTTTTAAAACCACAATAATGAAATTGAGAACTAAATGTGCAATGTATACCCATCATTTTTTCATGAGTATTTCCCCATTCTCCAGGCACTCTAATAATTTTTTAAGAATATATGGCTATCTAATACATCTTGAAAAATTCTTAGTATTGCAACTCAATTTAAGACTGAAGTCAATTAAAATTAAGATTAAAAATGGCAACGAATAATCGTTTTCTTCAACCTTGTTTGTGAGAATAGAATATCATCTCTCTACATTACATTTGCATATTGTAATTTTAATTTTATTGATGTAAAAAATCGTTAAAATTATTTTCTTCAACCTAGTTTGTGAGCATAGAATATCATTTCTCTATATTACATTTGCTTTATATATTTACAATATTGTAATTTTAATTTTATTCATGTAAAAAATCATTAAAATTAGAGGAAATAATGAGGATTTCACACTTTACTATTTTATATTAATATTCATAATTAATAATATAACATAATGCTATAAAATTAATATTGTTGTTAAAATAGTGTTAACTTTAATATTTATATTTGCCAAATTAAAATTAAAATTAAAATTAATATTATCATTAACATTAACGTTAATATTAATTTTATTAAATTATTTATATAAACATATTTAATAATAAGAAAACAATTATTAATATTAATAATTTAATTTTATATCGTAATATATAATATTGAAAAAATACAAAATATATTTAATATAAATATTAAATATCAAGTTCATAAATGTGATGGCATCAATTTTTATGATTTTAGGTTATTAAATATTAAAAAATATATATATTTAAATTATTAAATATTAAGTTGATAAATGTGATAGTTATGGTTTTTATAATTTTAATTTATTTAGGTTTTATGATATTAGGTATTTGTAATATTTGGTTTTTATTAATTTAATTTTTTAAATTTTTATAATATAAGTTTTTTATAATTTTATTTTCTACAATAATTAAGTTGAAGAAATAAATCTGTAGTGTATATTTATCATTTTTCTTCATAGGATTGCTTCTCTAAAAATATATGCACTAAAATTTTTTTTTCTCCTTAACGCGAATGTATTAACCTACATATTTGTAATAATATGGATTTCACATACGGTCAATCCCATCAAGTAATAAAAGTGCTAATCCATAGATACGAATTGCACATGACTTAAAATACTTACCATTATGATTAAAGTCAGAACCCCATGTAAACAAATCTTTTGAAATGAATGGAAGGATGTGGCGCCCTTCCCAACCTCGGTCGGTTCACAAGTGTACCACAGATGACCACGCGCTAAATGAATAAAAAAAGGTTATTAATGACTAGATACAACAAAGGTGGCTCCACGCTAACCATCGATCTGAATGGATATCACGGTGCCAGATCGTTACAGTTATACCTAACCAACTTACACCCCTTCTCATCGATACTCTGTCATTTCTTCATCGATTGAGTTGGGTTCTTTCTTTGTAGTGGATAGCCCCTGTGACAGCCAAGAAGGTTCAAACTCTTGCCTCATGGTCACTGGCTTATCCTCACAACAAAACAGGTAAGGGATCCCTCTTAAGGTTTATCTGTCCACTGCATTCATAATATGTAGATTTCCTTTGAAGGGTTGAGGTATGGTGATTGATTGTGCGCGGTGGTTTGCAGTGCCAGCCTTGGGCTTTTGTGCTTAGAGAGGTTGGAATGTTCGGCTCTTCGAAGGCTAGACAGATATAGGTCGCTAATGGCCCAAGTAATCCCTTATCAGACTTATACAAGATTGTTCCCTTTGAATGTATTCATGGTATCGATCAAAGATCTGAGACGAGGTAACCTGGTTTGAACTGACAGGATGGAAACGAGGGTTTCGAGATTACATTTAATCCGCAAGTATGCCTTATCGGTTGTTCACTTGTCTTTTTTTTTTTTTTTTAGTTTAAGATTTCGAGGTTTCAAGCCCTCAACTCAGAACATATTTCTTGATACAAGTATGCTACTTCCCTTGGTTTAATTGGAAAACAACACCCAAAGATCGAATCCTCACCAAGTTCTTCATCGTATGCACAGGTTGGGTCTCCTCTGGCTATGATAATACTTCTAACTTTCTCTGAGGTTGGGGATGGGATTCGATCGTCGTTCCTTGGTTTATGGCTCACAGGTCTAGTTTTAAATTAGGATTAAGGTTTTTCCAGGGTTTTGCATATATTCACATTTCAACTCTTTGATACTCTGTTCTAGATTAGAGTTGTTAGCTTGAACAACTTAGGACTGAAGTACTATTTATTATGGGTGTATTTTAATTGCCCTACGTGGTCGAATATTGAATTAAGCTTGGATTACTTAATTGCAAACAAATGTTGTATAAATTTCTATTACTGTTAATGAGGTTTCTTTCGTAATGCTTCTCTATTTCTAATTTAAGATATGCATATTATGAAAATCAAAACGTCTAAAGCTTGGTATTCGTAGTGTTTATCGATTGTAAGGGATATTCTTGGAATTTTCTGCTTGATAGGAAATGCTTTCTATTTCCAGTATCCTGTAGGAATACGATAGAAATAACATGGGTTGCAAAGGCTAAAACCTTATGCCTGATCTTGTAATTTTTTATTATATGTATGAATATAAAAGATACCCATTATGCTAGTTATGAATCATAGTTATGGCTTATCTATTCTCATTCTTGGATCAAACTTGTTTTAATTTTTTAATTGATTCCTTACCTTTGTTAGTCAATGAATACTACTATAGTATTGATTCTGAATCTGCACATAAATCTCTTTTATCTGATTTAGTTATTTGATTGGTTTTTACTATACAAGGACCTATAGCTTCCTCTACTAATTCGTTTATAAATGTATATATGTGTATACACAATTATTTATCTTATTTTTACAGTCTTAAATCTATCAATAATAAATTCAAAACTTTGTCGGTTAATGGTTAACTAGTTCACTACTATACTTTCTGTCTAGAACAACTAAACTTATCAGAGAGATTAACATTTACTCATGAGAGTTTAATATTTACTTATCTGTTTGGCGGACAATTATTCTTCAGAAGATCGTTGTTTTACCTATCTGTCTGAAAGTCTCTTCCTCCCAACCATGAGTCTGGCAATTATGTCCAGACTCTCCCCCGAGCACTTTCTGTGTTCCGCATTGGATTAACCAGCTACAGTCAGTACCTTGGGCATCAGGGTTTCTACCTAGCCTCAAGTCCTGTACTTTCTATTGACCATTCTCGTTCTGCAAAATCCCACTGGCTTTTCCTTCTCCCTCCCAACTCTAGGATTCTTTTTCCCTCTCTTCCCTTTTTCAGGTAGAGAGTAACTATCTTTTCTTTGCAACCATTTCTTTTAACTACATTAAATAATTGCTATTTCATTAAAACATCATTACCAAATTTTTGGTAAACACAACATATATGGCACTCTAGCCTCAGTGAGTTAATATTAAATCATTAAAATGTAATAAAGTATAATTTAACATTTAACCAAATTAACTTAGTAACTTTATTCATTTTATGTGACTTGGGGATGTTACATCTCCACCCCCCCCCTGCCCATATGAGGAACACCATCCCTGGTGTTCTCTCTGTTTTTTGAAAACAAGGCTGGATAGGTCTTCCGCATAAACTCCTCCTCTTCCCAAGTGGCCTCATCCGGACCAAAGTGCTTCCATTGCACTTTAATCTGGGTGATGGCTTGCTTCCGCAATTTGGTTTCTCTCCGGTAGAGAATACAAAGAGGTTCTACCAGGAATTCTCCTTTTGGTTCGACTTGAAACATCAAAAAAAAATTTCAACTTTTAGTTGTCACCAAAATAATATATCAGGTCATATAATTATCTAACTATTTTACATAAATGTTTTCCCAATCAATAATGTGTTTAGTAGGGACACATGAAACACATTGTGAACACAAATGTGGCTTGGCAGCACCAGCTTATAAGCCACTGGTCCAACTCGTTCTAAGACTTCCAAGGGTCCACAGCATCAGGGTGCTAATTTAGCACAACCTCGCCACTGTAAAAAACTTTTCTGGGGCTTCACCCTTGGATAACCATGATTCTTAGGTTGAAATTCCCTTTAAGTTATTTTTTTATTCGCATACAGTTTCTATCTATCTTGATCCACCCAAAGATTTTGTCTAATCTTCTTCATGGTTTCCTCCATCTCTGCTAGCATGTCAGGACCCAATGCTAGCTTATTAACTGGGTTATTCCAGTCTATGGGTACCCTGCATTTCCTCCCGTATAACACCTCAAAGGGGCTCATACCTAGAGATTCATGATGCCCATTGTTATAAGAAAATTCTACTAAATGGAGGTAATCCTCCCACTTGTGTGGTTGCTACATTACAAACATGCGTAGCATGTCCTCCAATACTTGATTCACCCGTTTGGTCTGCGCATCCATTTGGGGGTGGTAAGCAGTGCTAAATTGGATCTGGGTACCCATTATAGTGTCATGTTGTTTCCTTATGCAGGGTAACCCAGTGATGAAATCCAACGATATAGTCTCCCATTTCCATTTGGGAATGGGCAATGGTTGTAACAACCTGGCGAAATATTGGTGCTTAGCCTTTACTAACTGACACTCCAATAATTTGGACAAATATTCTGTGACATCCTTCGTCAATCCTAGCCAATAGTATCCTTTTTTGATGGCTGAAAACATTTTATGGTAACCTAGGTGGCTGCAATAAGTTTTTCTATGAAACTCGTCCAATATCAGTTGTTTAACAGAGTTTTGGTTAGGAATCTAAACTCTATTCCAAAATGTAAGAAGGTTGCTAGAGTTTATTTCAAACTCTAATTTTTCCTTATTTAGCAAGTTTTCTTTTGCCTGTTTCCAAAGGAAGGTGTATTCCAGATCTCTATTAGCTGCCTCTTTAACAATGTCAGGAATATTTGAATTTACTTGACTCATTTGGATCTCATAGACACAATGTACCTTTCTGCTTAGGGCATCAGCAACACAATTTTCTTTCCCTTTTAAATGTTTCATTTTGAAATCAAATTCGCTCATAAATGTTGTCCATCTAGCCTAGCGAGCTTTTAAAATGGGCTAATTAGAAAAATTTGTAAGGTTGCTGAGATCTATCAGCAGCAAAAACGTTTTCTCCAACAGGTAGTGCCGCCACATTTTTAGTGCATGTACCACCACTGTTAATTCAAGATCATAAGCGGAGTATCGTTGTTTGTAATCTTTTAACATTTGAGACTCATAAGCAATCACCTTTCCTTCTTGTGTTAGTACCCCACTGACACCTTCTTTACTTGCATTAGTGCAAACCACGGAGGAATTTTCCAGATTTGCTACTTTTAACACCGGTGCAGTAGTGAGTAGATGTTTTAGTATTTCAAAACTTTGCTGACATTCGACAGTCCATTGAAAGACACACCCCTTTTTTTGTAAATAGGTCATTGGAAAGGAAATTTTTGAAAATCCCTCAATGAACCTACAGTAGTATCCAGCTAATCCTAAGAATGATTTGATATCAATGACATTCTTTGGGGTTGTCCATTCGATGATTGTTTTGATCTTTTCCGGGTCTACTGCGATACCATCTTTTGATATAACGTGACCCAAGTATTGAATCTGATCTTTAAAGAAGTCACACTTGCTGAATTTGGCGTATAATTGATTCTCCCTTAGTGTCTGCAATACTGTTTTCAGATGTTCCTTATGCTCCTCCTGATTCTTAGAGTATATTAAAATATCATCAATGAATATCAATACAAATTTGTCTAGGTATGGCTGGAAAATACCATGCATTAGGCTCATAAAGGTGGTTGGGGCATTTGTGAGGCCAAATGGCAACACTACGAACTCGTAATGTCCATAACGAGTACAGAAAGATGTCTTGCAGATGTCTTCTTCCTTTATTCTTATTTGATGGTAGCCAAATCTTAAATCAATTTTCGAGAATACCTTAACTCCTTGCACTTGATCAAATAGGTCATCTATAAGTGGCAAGGGGTACTTATTCTTAATGGCGAGTTCGTTCAATTGTCGATAATCAATGCATAATCGTAAGGTTCCATCCTTTCTTCGTACAAATAGGACAGGGGCTCCCCATGGGGACACACTAGGACAAATGCAGTTTTTGTCCAAAAGCTCCTATAACTGCATTTTGAGTTCAGTTAACTCAGGTATGCTCATGCGGTATGGGGCTCTGGATATAGGGGTTGCACCCGAAATTAATTCAATGGTGAAATCAATATCATGCTTTGGTGGTAACCCTGGTATAGATTCTAGAAATACATCAATAAATTCTTGAACAACAAGAATGTCTTCCAGGGAGGTCATTTTATGTTTAGTATTCGAAAATCCTACTTGAACAACATATACTTGACAACCCTTTTTAATACATTTGCTTAGTTGACTAGTAGTAATGGGGTGTAACTTGTTATTGGTCTTAATTCCTTGGAGCTCCTTTCTTTGGCCTGATTCATCAATGAAACTAATAGTTTTTTGTTTACAATCTACTAAGGACCAACACCTTTCTAGCCAATCCATTCCAATTAACACGTCATATGAACCCAAAGGAAGTATATTAAGGTCTACGTGAATGGACTATCCTGAAATAGTTATGGGGCAACATTCTGTTTTCGCAGTTACTCTTCTTTTTGTCCCCGTAGATAGTTGTACTAGCCATGGTTTTGAGAACTTACTACTCTATAAATGAAATTCATCTACCACTTTAGGAATAACATAGCTTATGCTAGCGTGAGGGTCAAATAAAAAAGAGACGGGTTGCTTAGCAATCATACCTTCACATTCGATCATAGTAGGCTAGAATTTTGCCTGGTGATTGTCTAAGGCAGCGTTAATTCTGGGCATACTTCTTGCCACATCCCCAACCATGGATGCCTCTTGCATATTTGATAATTGTTATGTTCTTGCCTTATGCGGGCAATTCTTGTAATAGTGAGGTTCTCCGCATCCCCAACATTGTAGTGGTGGTTTTGGTTGCTGATCATTCACTGATTTAGTAACTCCTTCTCGCTGCCTATTTTCTAAATAAGCTGTCCTGGATTGATTTCTAATTAGAAATCGGTTGAGGGAAATTTGGTGCATGTTTCTGCCGTTAGCAAATCTGTAGTGTTTATTTGGGGTCAAACTTCTACCTTTTCTGTTTAGACTCCCTTTTGACCCTTCATTCTTTTGTTTCATCTGCTGGTAGCAAATGCGAGCTTTCTGAACAGCGTCATCCATGGTCCTGGGGTAGTCAAATTCTAATTTCTCCTTCATAAAATTGGGTAAACTACTGATGAAACGCTGAATTTTGGCCTTCTCTTCTTGCATGTAAGGCACATAACACAACAAGGAAGTGAATCGTGTCACGTATTCATCCATGGTCAAGGTTCCCAACCTTAACTCATGAAATTCCTTTGCCTTTTCATCATAATACCGTTCAGTTAGATATTTATCCTTAAAATGTTTTTGGAACTCTTTCCAGGTGACCTATTCCTCATTGATTTTTCTTATTGTTTTGATTTCTTCCCACCATAGGGTGGCCTTACCTCTTAGTTGATAAACCGCCAACTGTGACTTCAGTTTTTTTGTGTACTTATAAATATGGAAGTATTTTCCCATCTCAATTAACCATGCTTCTGTTGCTTTTGCCGTTTCCCCATCAAAGAGTGATGGTTTGATCTTTCTAAACTCATATTGTAACTCAGTTTTCTGTCTTTTCATTTTGCACTGGTCGGAAACATTGTCGGAGCATCCCTCCTTGTCTTCCCCACGCCTCTCTAACTTAGTGTTCTCTTCACCATGTTGAGCCGTCGGGGTTTTCTCCCGATCCTCCACACTAGGGTTTGGATGTTATTGATTTTGTCAATTGGACAGACTCCTGAGAATTTTCTCCTGCTCTTCTTGTAGTCTTTCATTATCTATTCTTAAATTTATCATTTTAGCACACAGTTGCTGAACAATCACGAGTAACACTGCATTAGCTTGTCATGACTCTTTGCCCAGTTGTATCCAAATATCAGGATTGGCATTTATATATGTGGTTCCGGGTGGGTTGGTTGGTCCTGGGCTCTCTTGCATCTTCCTTAATTCTCTCTTTATTTATCTCTGTTCATACATAGATTTATTAGTGAAGAAAAGCAAAAAAAAGCAATAAACACATTGATTTTCAGTACTGATTTTATTCCCAAAGAGTCTCAGTGTGCGAACCTGAGCTCTGATACCATTTGTAACAAATATATGCAATAAAAAATAAATTTTCCTTACCCCGAATGTATTAACCTACATATTCGTAATAATTTGGATTTCACATATGGTCAATCCCATCAAGTAATTGAAGTGTTAATCCATACATACAGATTGTACATGCCTTAAAATACTTACCATTATGATTAAAGTTAGAACCCTGTGTAAATAAATCTTTTGAAATAAATGAAAGGATGTGGCGCCCTTCCCAACCTTGGTTGGTTCACATGTGTACCACGAATGGCCATGTGCTAAATGAAGAAACAAAGGTTATTAATGACCAGATACAACAAAGGTGGCTCCATGCTAACCATCGATTTGAATGGATCTGACGGTGCCAGATCATTAGGGTTATACCTAACCAACTTACACCCCCTCTCACCGATACTATGTCATTTTTTTGCCAATTGAGTTGGATTCTTGCTCTACAGTGGATAACCTCTGCGACAACCAAGAAGGTTTGAACTCTCACCTCATGGTTGCTGGCTTCGCCTCACGATGAAACCGGTAAGGGATCCCTCTTAAGGTTTATTTGTCCACTACATTCATAATATGCAGATTTCCTTTCAAGGGTTGAGGTATGGTGATTGACTATGCGTGGCGGTTTTTAGTGCCAGCCTTGGGCTTTCATGCTCAGAGAGGCTGAAATGTTCAGCTGTCCAGAGGCTGGACAAATATAGGTTGCTAATGGCCCATGTAATCCCTTCTCAGACTTGTGAAAGACTGTTCCCTTTGAATGTATTCATGGTGTCGATCAAAGATTTGAGCTGGGGTAACCTGGTTCGAACTGACAAGATGGAAACGAGGGTTTCAAGATTAAATTTCATCTGCAGGTATGCCTTATCGGTCGTTCACTTGTCTTTTTTTGTTCAGTTTAAGATTTTGGGGTTTCAAGCCCTCAACTCAGAACATATTGCTTGATACAGGTATCCTACATCCTTGGTTTAATTGGAGAACAACACCCAGAGATCGAATCCTCACCAGGTTCTTCATCGTATGCATAGGTTGGGCTTTTGACAGGGTAATACTGCTCCTTGATGGCATCCCGAAATGAATCCCAAGTGGGTGCGGCTGAAAATAGTGAGCCTATGCTTTCATCCTTTTGCTCGCAGTAGGTTTCCCACCAGTCCTTGATGTGGGGGGCTGTTTTGAGAAGAGCGAAAACTATCTTTTCCCGACCCGAAAATTCATGAATAGAAAAATACCCATCTAGAAGGTTTAACCATTTATCTACAGCTTCTGCGTCTATTTGACGCTCGAAGATGGGGACTTCAAAATTAACTTGTCCCTTAAATGGTGTGGCATTTCCAGAGTAGCTATTGGAAGCCGATGCATTGCCTCTGGGTAGCTGCTGAAGGATCTATGCAAAGATATCCATCATCGCGTTCCGTTGTCACTTGAGGGCTTCTTCGAGCAAGATTTTGATAGGATCTCCTACCCCCTTGTTTTTCTTTTCATCCGCCATGGGAGGCTGTCGAGATTTGCGAGGCTGGTCTTGCAAAGGTTCGACCAGTTCAAGCCCTAACTCCTTATATCTCGACCTCGTTGGGGACATGCAAAGAAAAACAAAGAAAAAGCAGACTGCTCTGATACCACTGATCCGAATTTAAACAGGAACGCAACAAATTATAGAGATAACCATAAACACAAAGATGCAGTGGAAATAATACTTCATTTCATTAATGTAAAATACTGAGATATGCTTACAAACAGAAAATGGAAATAAACAGCTAGGGCGATGGTAGCTTATCTCCGAGAAGAGACGTGGTGGCTACATGCCTCTGAACTCTGTTACAATGAGGCTTGAAGGCCTATTTATTATTGAGAAACAATGAAAAACCCTTAACATCCCAAAACCTAACCCTAGAAGATGAAACGCCAAATTGTGGGCCCCGTTTTGGCTAAGTTGGTACATCAACTTCCGAGGGTCGTAACTTTGGCACTCGATCTTCGTTTGACGCGTACAATAGCTCATTAGAAAGATCTATCTGAGCACTATAACATTGGGAAGAGCAACATCAGTCCATGGAACATCGTTCCATGAACCCATGTTGCTCCCAGATTTCCCAAAAAACATCCCTTAGGGCCTCAAAATGGCTCCAGAAGTTTAGGACCCCAAAAACTGCTAAAAATAGTAAATTTTGCTACAATTACGGAAACTGAAAAACTGAAAGAGATAGTTGTGGGGGTCCAAATTGGATAGGTGGGTGGCCACCAACATCCACCTAGATCATTCCTCCCCCCTTAGGAAGCAATGGTCCCCATTGCGTTGAGTTCCTCCATCTGCTGAACTTGTTTTGCAATCTCTAATGTGTCCAGTAATGGTGGGAAGCATGGTTGACAACGGTCCACATTGAACACCTGGTGTAGGTGAAGGAATGGAGGAATTATATGCTTCAAAGCATTGTTTCCCGTAGCCTTGGTACTGGTGTAAGGACCATGTCAGAGTGGTCTGAGTTTCTAATGGGCTCTTGTAAGGCGTTCTTTCTGTAGATGCAACTAGACTTTGTTGCCCACTTGAAGCTTGTGTGGTACCCCTGTGGGTGAGGAGAAGTTGTTCCTGTGTTCTGTCATGACCATATCCCTTTGTTGTTGCTGCTGCGTGGAGGAACCCTTCACAGGGGTCATGGATGTGGTGACGATCTTCCCCTTACTTTGGGAGTGAACCAGACAGAAAATGAATTTCCTAGTCTGGGAGATGAGCTTGCTGCCTTTCTTGGCAGTGATCAAAGAGGTGGCAGTAGGTGGGGCTACCTCTGGTATCCTGTATAATGAATTATCCAAAGAAATAATGACAGCGCGAGGCCTTGACTCATACATAGCATGTCGCCTCGACAAGTATGGCTAGCCTAGTAATACATCACAAACATCCAGAGGTGTAACATCGCACAATACCTCATCTGCGAAGGGCTTGATGCTATAGGGAAGGCGACACTGATGGCGAACTTTGAGATCTCATCCTTCATGAAGCCACCCAATACTGTACAGTTGTGGGTTTGGTGTAGTCGGTAGGCCCAACCGCTTCATGACCTCTGTTGAAATGAGGTTCTTTTGGCTGCCACTGTCGACAATGAATTGCAGCGGTGAACCCTTCACCCACATCTGTGAGTGGAAAATACATTCCCCCTCCTCTGTATCTTCAGGCTCATTTTTCTGGATCTTGGCGGTGGCAACAGTGGCGCTGGGATCCGCATCAATGATCTACTTCCCTTTGCCATTCCATTTGTCAGGTTCTGGCTCAGGGTTAGCACATGCATTTGATTCGGAAGCCTTCAACTCGGCCACCAGCGACTGCTTTGTCCGACACTCACTTGTGTTGTGAGTGGGGCTCTTGTGGAACTCACACCACTTTCCTGTGTCCTTTTTCGACTTCGTGGTGTTGTTCTTTTCTTGCGGCTTCGATGTGTTGTCTTGGGTCACCCCACCTTGGCTTTGTCCTTTGGTCTTCTCAGAGATAAGCTACCATCGCCCTAGCTGTTTATTCCATTTTCTGTTTGTAAGCATATCTCAGTATTTTACATTAATGAAATGAAGTATTATTTCCGTTGCATCTTTGTGTTTATGGTTATCTCTGTAATTTGTTGCGTTCCTGTTTAAATCAGGATCAGTGGTACCAAAGTGGTCTGCTTTTTCTCTATTTTTTTTGCATGTCCCCAATGAGGTCGGGATATAAAGAGTTAGGGCTTGAACTGGTCGAACCTTTGCAAGACCAGCCTCACAAATTTCAACTACCTCCCATGGCGGATGAGAAGAAAGACGAGGGGGTAGGAGATCCTATCAAAATCTTGCTCGAAGAAGCCCTCGAGTGACAAAGGAACACGGTGATGGATAGCTGTGCGCAGATCCTTCAGCGACTGCCCAGAGGTGACGCATCGGCTTCCAACAGCTACTCTGGAAATGCCACACCATTTAAGGTACAAGTTAATTTTGAAATCCCCATATTTGAGGGTCAAATAGACGTAGATGCCGTAGATAAATGGTTAAATCTGCTAGAGGGTTATTTTTTTGTTCATGAATTTTTGAGTCGGGAAAAGATTATTTTCGCTCTTCTCAAAGTAGCCCCCCACATCAAGGACTGGTGGGAAACCTACTGCGAGCAGAAGAATGAAAGTACGGGCTCACTATTTTCAGCCACACCCACTTGGGATTCATTCCGGGATGCCGTCAAGGAGCAGTACTACCCTATCAAAAGCTATGAGGACAAATACATCAAATGGACCACACTGCGGCAGGGAAGGGACCAAGATGTGCCAAAGTTCACAAACATTTTTCATACCCTTCACACATAGTTGGGTATCAAGGACTCTGAGCTGCATTTGGTACTCAAATATCGTGGCTACCTACACAGATATATCTAGGAAGAGATGAAGTTCCTGAACATCTCCTCACTCTACACGGCATATCAATATGCTGTCAAAATCAAGCAAAAGTTCAAACAAAAGAAGCGACACTTTGGATCTGCGAATCCAAAGACCAAAGGACAAAGCCAAGGCGGGGTGACCGAAGACAACCCATTGAAGCCACAAGAAAAGAACAACACCACGAAGTCAAGAAAGGACACAGGAAAGTGGTGTGAGTTCCACAAGAGTCCCACTCATAACACAAGTGAGTGTCGGACCGAGCAGTCGCTGGTGGCCGAGTTGAAGGCCTCTGAAACAGATGCATGTTCCAACCCTAAGTCAGAACCCATCAAGGGGAATGGCAAAGGGAAGCAGATCATTGATGCAGAGCCTAGCATCACTGTTGCCACTGGCAAGATTTAGAAGAATGAGCCCGAAGATCCAGAGGAGGGGGAACGTCTTTTCCACTCATAGATGTGGGTGAAGGGTTCACCGCTGCAATTCATTATCGATAGTGGCAGCCAAAAGAACCTCATTTCAGCAGGGGTCGTGAAGCGGTTGGGCCTACCGACTACACCACACCCACAACCATATAGTATCGGGTGGCTTCATGAAGGATGAGATCTCAAAGTTCACCAGCAGTGCCACCTTCCCTATAGCATCAAGCCCTTCACAAACGAGGTATTATGTGATGTTACACCTCTAGATCTTTGTGATGTATTATTAGCCTAGCCATACTTGTGGAGGCAACATGCTGTGTATGAGTCAAGACCTCGCACTGCCATTATTTCTTTGGATAATTAATTATACAGGATACCAGAGATAGCTCCACCTACCGCCACCTCTTTGATCACTACCAAGAAATGCAGCAAGCTCATCTCCCAAACTAGGAAATTCATTTTCTATTTGGTTCGCTCACAAAGTAAGGGGAAGATTATCACCACATCCATGACCCCTATGAAGGATTCCTCCATGCAGTAGCAACAACAGAGGGATACAATCATGACAGAACACAGGAACAACTTCTCCTCACCCACAGGGGTACCACACAAGTTTCAGGTGGGCAACAAAGTCTGGTTGCATCTGCAGAAAGAATGCCTTACAAGAGCCCATCAGAAGTTCTGACCACTCTGACATGTTCCTTACAGCATTACCAAGGCTATGGGAAATAATGCTTTGGAGCACAGCATTCCTCCATTCCTTCGCTTGCACCGAGTGTTCAATGTGGACTGTCGTCCACCATGCTTCCCACCATTACTAGACACATCAAAGATTGCAGAACAAGTTCAACAGATGGAGGAACTCAACGCAATGGGGACCATTGCTTCCTAAGGGAGGACGAATGATCCAGATGGATGTCGGCGGCCACCCACCTATTCCACTTGGACCCCCACATCTGTCTCTTTCAGTTTTTCAGTTTCTGTAATTATAGCATAATTTATTATTTTTAGCAATTTTTCAGGTCCTGAACTTCTGGAGCCATTTTGAGGCCCTAAACGACTTTTTTTGGGAAATCTGGGAGCAACATGGCTCCATGGACTGAAGTTTCTCTTCCTAAAGTTATAGTGCTAACCCATTTTGCTCTTCCCAAAGTTATAGTGCTTCGATAGATCTTTCTAACGAGCTATTATACGCGTCAAACAGAGATCAGGTGCCAAAGTTACGACCCCGGGAAGTTGATGTACCAACTTACCCAAAACGAGGCCCACAATTTGGCGTTTCATCTTCTAGGGTTAGGTTTTGGGATGTTAATGGTTTTTCATTGTTTCTCAACAATAAATAGGCCTTCGAGCCTCATTGTAATAGAGTTCAGAGGCATGTAGCCACCACATCTCTTCTCAGATATAAGCTACCATCGCCCTAGCTGTTTATTTCCATTTTTTGCTTATAAGCATATCTCAATATTTTACATTAATGAAATGAAGTATTATTTCCACTACATCTTTGTGTTTATGGTTATCTCTGTAATTTGTTGCGTTCTTGTTTAAATCCGGATCACTGGTATTAGAGTAGTCTGCTTTTTCTCTGTTTTTCTTTGCATGTCCACAACGAGGTCGGGATATAAGGAGTTAGGGCTTCAACTGGTCAAACCTTTGCAAGAATAGCCTCGCAAATCCTGACGGCCTCCCATGGTGAATGAAAAGAAAGACGAGGGGGTAGGATATCCTATCAAAATTTTTCTCGAAGAAGCCCTCGAGCGATAAAGGAACACGATGATGGATAGCTTTGCACAGATCCTTCAGCAGCTACCCAGAGGCGACGCATTGGCTTCCAACAGCTACTCTGGAAATGCCACACCGTTTAAGGGACAAGTTAATTTTGAAATCCCCATCTTCGAGGGTCAAATAGATGCAGGTGTTGTAGATAAATGGTTAAACCTGCTAGATTGGTATTTTTTTGTTCATGAATTCTTGAGTCGGGAAAAGATTGTTTTCGCTCTTCTCAAAGCAGCCCCCCACGTCAAGGACAGGTGGGAAACCTACTAAAAGCAGAAGGATGAAAGCATAGGCTCACTATTTTTAGCCGCACCCACTTGGGATTCATTTCGGGATGCCATCAAGGAGTAGTACTACCTTGTCAAAAGCTACGAGGACAAATACATAAAGTGGACCATGCTACGATAGAGAAGGGACCAAGATTTGCCAGAGTTCACCAACATTTTTCATACCCTTTGCACACAGCTGGGTATCAAAGATTCTGATCTGCATCTGGTACTCAAATACCGCAGCTGCCTACACAGATATATCCAGGAAGAGATGGAGCTCCTAAACATCTCCTCGCTCGGCACAATGTATCGATACGCTGTCAAAATCGAGCAAAAGTTGAAAGAAAAGAAGCGAGACTTTGGATCTGCGAATTCGAAGACCAAAGGACAAAGCCAAGGCAGGGTGACCCAAGACAACCCTTCGAAGCCGCAAGAAAAGAACAACACCACAAAGTCGAGAAAGGACACAGGAAAGTGGTGCGAGTTCCACAAGAGCCCCACTCACAACACAAGTGAGTGTCAGACCAAGTAGTCGCTAGTGGTCGAGTTGAAGGCTTCTGAATCAGATGCATGTTCTGACCCTGAGCCAAAACCCAACAAGGGGAATGGCAAAGGGAAGCAGATCATTGATGCAGATCCCAGTGCCACTGTTGCCATCGCCAAGATCCAGAAAAATGAGCCTGAAGATCCAGAGGAGGGGGAACGTCTTTTCCACTCATACATGTGGGTGAAGAGTTCGCCACTGCAATTCATTGTTGACAATAGCAGCCAAAAGAACCTCATTTTAGCAGAGGTCGTGAAGCAGTTGGGCCTATCGACTACACCACACCTGCAACTGTACAATATCGGGTGGCTTCATGAAGGACGAGATCTCAAAGTTCACTAGCAGTGCTGCCTTCCCTACAGCATCAAGCCCTTCATAGACGAGGTATTGTGTGATGTTACACCTCTGGATGTTTGTGATGTATTATTAGGTCAGCCATACTTGCGGAGGCGACATTCTGTGTATGAGTCAAGGCCTCACGCTGTCATTATTTCTTTGGATAATTCATTATACAAGATATCGGAGGTAGCCCCACCTACTGCCACCTCTTTAATCACTGCCATGAAAGGCAGCAAGCTCATCTCCCAGACTAGGAAATTCATTTTCCTGTCTGGTTCGCTCCCAAAGTAAGGGGAAGATCGTCACCACATCTATGACCCCTGTGAAGGGTTCCTCCACGCAGCAGCAGCATCAAAGGGATACGATCATGAAAGAACACAGGAACAACTTCTCATCACCCACAAGGGTACCACACAAGCTTCAGGTGGGCAAAAAAGTCTAGTTGCATCTACAAAAAGAACGCCTTACAAGAACCCATCAGAAACTCAAACCACTCCGACATGGTCCTTACACCAGTACCAAGGGTACGGGAAACAATGCTTTGAAGCATAGCATTCCTCCATTCCTTCGCCTGCACCAAATATTTAGTGTGGACTGTCGTCAACCATGCTTCCCACCATTACTGGACACATCAGAGATTGCAGAACAAGTTCAACAGATGGAGGAACTCAACGCAATGGGGACCATTGCTTCCTAAGGGGGAAGGAATGATCCAGGTGGATGTTGGTGGCCACCCACCTATCCCATTTGGACCCCCACAATTGTCTCTTTCAGTTTTTCAGTTTCCATAATTGTAGCACAATTTACTATTTTTAGCAGTTTTTCGGTCCTGAACTTCCGGAGCCGTTTTGAGGCCCTAAACGACATTTTTTGGGAAATCTGGGAGAAACATGGGTCCATGGACTGATTTTTCTCTTCCCAAAGTTATAGTGCTTGGATAGATCTTTCTAACAAGCTATTGTACGTGTCAAACAGAGATCGGGTGCCAAAGTTACGACCCCGGGAAGTTGATGTACCAACTTACCCAAAATGGGGCCCACAATTTGGCGTTTCATCTTCTAGGGTTAGTTTTTGGGATGTTAAGGAGTTTTCATTGTTTCTCAACAATAAATAGTCCTTCAAGCCTCATTGTAACATAGTTAAGAGGCATGTAGCCACCAAATCTCTTCTCAGAGATAAGCTATCATCGCCCTAGCTGTTTATTTCCATTTTCTGTTTGTAAGCATATCTCAGTATTTTACATTAATGAAATGAAGTATTATTTCCACTGCATCTTTGTGTTTATGGTTATCTCTGTAATTTGTTGCATTCTTGTTTAAATTCGGATCACGAATCCTCCCCAGGTTCTTCGTCGTATGCATAGGTTGGGTCTCCTCTAGCTATGATACTACTCCTAAACTGCTCTAAGGTTGGGGATAGGATTCGATCTCCATTTCATGGTTTATGGCTCACGAGTCTCGTTTAAAATTAGGATTAAGGTTTTTCTAGGGTTTTACATATATTCATATATCAACCATTTGATACTTTGTTCTGGATAAAAGCTGTTAGCTCGAACAATGGAGGTCTGAAGTACTGTTTATTATGGGAGTCTTTTAATTGCCCTATGTGGCTGAATGTTGAATTAAGCTCAGATTACTTCCTTGCAAACAAATGTTGTATAAATTTCTATTACTGTTAATGAGGTTTCTTTCATATTGCTTCTTTGTTTCTAATTAAAGATATGCATTTTATGAAAATCAAAACGTCTAAAGCTTGGTAGTCGCAGTATTTATCAATTGTAAGGGATATTCTCAAAATTTTCTGCCTAATAGGAAATGCTTTCTATTTCCATTATCCTGTAGGAATACGATAGAAATAACATGGGTTCAAAGGCTAAAAACTTTTGCCTGATCTTGTAATTTTCTTCTATATGTATGAATATAAAAGATACCTGGTTATGTTGGTTATGAATCATAGTTATGCCTTATCTATTCTCATTCTTGGATCAAACTTGTTTTAATTTTCTAATTGATTCCTTACCTCTATTAGCCAATGAATACTACCATAGTACTAATTCTGAATCTGCACAGAAATCTCTTTTATCCAATTTAGTTAATTGATTGATTTTTACTATACAAGGACCTATAGCTTCCTATACTAATTCATTTATAAATATATATATGTGTATGCGTAGTTATTTATCTTATTTTTACAATCCTAAATCCATCAATAATAAATTGAGACTTGCGTCGATTAATAGTTAACTACTTCACTGCTATACTTTCTATCTAGAACATTTGAACTTATCAGAGAGTTGAACATTTACTCATGAGAGTTTAATATTTACTTATCTGTTTGGAAAAAAATTATTCTTTAGAAGATCGTTTATTTACCTATCTGTTTGAAAGTCTCTTCCTCCCAACCATGAGCTTGGCAATTACGTCCAGACTCTCCCCCGAGCACTTTCTGTGTTCCGCACTGGATTAACCAGCTACAGTCAGTACCTTGGGCATCAGGGTTTCTGCCTAGCCTCAAGTCCTATACTTTCTATTGACTTTTCTTGTTCTACAAAATCCCACTGGCTTTTCCTTCTCCCTCCCATCTCTAGGATTATTTTCCCTCTCTTCCCTTTTTCAGGTAGAGAGTAATTGTCTTTTCTTGGCAACTGTTTCTTTTAACTACATTAAACAGTTGCTATTTCATTAAAACATCATTACCAAAATTTTTGGTAAACACAACATATATGGCACTCTAGCCTCAGTCAGTTAATATTAAATCATTAACATGTAATAAAATCTAATTTAACATTTAACAAAATTAACTTAGTAACTTCAGTCATTTTATGTGACTTGGGTGTGTTACAGCTTCATTCTCCAAGCTCTCTAATTAATTTTTAAGAATATATGATTATCTAAAACATCTTCAAAATTTTTCATTATTGAAACTCAATTTATCATTGAAGTCAATTACAATTAAGATTAAAAATGGCACCTAATAATCTTTTTATTCAACCTCATTTCTCTATGTTACATTTACTTTATATATTTACAATTTTGTAATTTTATTTATTATTTATGAATAAAATCATTAAAATTCCAATAAATGACCAAGATTTCACACTTTACTATTTCATATTAATATTGATAACTAATTATATAACATAATATTATATAATTAATATGATTGTTAAAAGAGTCTTAACGTTTATATATATATATATAGATATAGATATAGATATGACATTAAGATTAATGTTATTAAATTAATTATATAAAGATATTAAATAATAATAAGGTAATTATTAATATTAATAACTTAATTTAATAGTATAATGTTCAATATTTAAAAATAAAAACAAAATACATTTAATATAAATATTAAATATCATGTTCATAAATGTGATCGCATGAACTTTTATAATTTTCAGTTATTAAATATTGAAAATAATTTTATATTTAAATTATTAAATATCAAGTTGATAAATAGATAGCTTTGGTTTTTATAATTTATTTATGTTTTATTATATTAAGATTTTATAATATTTTATTTTTATTAATTTAATTTTTAAATTTTGTATAATATAAGGTTTTTATAATTTTATGGTTAACCAATATTCCACATTTTACTATTTTATATTAATATTGATAACTAATTATATAGCATAATATTATATAATTAATATTATTGTTAGAATAATGTTAATTTAAATATTTATATTAATCAAATTAAAATTAAAATTAAAATTATTATTAATATTATCATTAACATAAAGATTAATTTTATTAAATTAATTATATAAACATATTTAATAACCAAAAAATAATTATTAATATTAATAGTTTAATTTAATACCATAATATTCAATATTTAAAATAAAATAAAATATATTTAGTATAAATATTAAATATCATGTTCATAAATGTGATGGCATAAATTTTATGATTTTAAGTTATTAAATATTAAAAATAATTTAATATTTAACTTATTAAATATCAAGTTGATAAATGTGATAGATTTGGTTTTTATAATTTTATAATTTTATTTTTTAAGAATATATGGGCATTTAAAATACCTTGAAAATTTCTCAGTATTGAAACTCAATTTATCATTGAAATTAATTACAATTAATATTAAAAATAGTATCTAATAATCTTTTTATTCAACATCATTTATGAGAATCAAATATCATTTATGTACATTACATTTGCTTTATATATTTAGAATATTATAATTTTATTTATTATTGATGATGAAAATCATTAAAATTGGAGAAAATGGCCAAGATTTCACACATTACTATTTCATATTAATATTGATAGCTAATTATATAACATAATATTATATAATTAATATTATTGTTAAAATAGTGTTAACCTATCTACCTACTTTTATATATATATATATATATATATATATATATATATGAGAGATTAATGTTATCAAATTAATTATATATATATATTTAATAAAAATGATAAGGTAATTATTAATATTAATAATTTAATTTAATAGTATAATATTCCGTATTTAAAAAGAAGAAAAAAACATATTTAATATAAATATTAAATATCAGGTTCATAAATGTGATCCATGAGCTTTTATAATTTGAGGTTATTAAACATTGAAAAAAATTTAATAATCAAATTATTAAATATTAAGTTGATAAATGTGATAGCGTTCGTTTCTACGTTTTCAAATTTTTATAATATAAGGTTTTTATAATTTTATCTTTTAAGAATATATGGGCATCTAAAATACCTTGAAAATTTCTCATTGAAACTCAATTTATCATTGAAGTTAATTACAATTAAGATTAAAATTAGTACCTAATAATTTTTTTATTCAACATCATTTATGAGAATCAAATATCATTTATCTACTTTGCATTTGCTTTATATATTTACAATATTGAAATTTTATTTATTTATATATATATAAGTTAAGGATGAACCACATTAGCTAGTTGAAACATTGACTCAATCCTTACAATATGATTAAACCTTACAATGTGATTAATCCGGAAGACTATTTTCTAAATCGATTAATTATTATAATAATTTGATTAGACGAAGTTATTTCAATGGGTGACTCTAAGTAAAACTTACTTTTAATTTCCATAAGTTTTAGATTCGGGAAAATACAACATTTTAAACAAATGTTACATAATAATTGATATTTACCCCTTAGTTTAAATATAAAAAATTACAATTTAATAAATAAATAGTGAATTTTTGAACCAATATTAAACATAAAACAAAGTAAATGAAACATTAATAAATATAAAAAAATAATTCACTAAATTATTTAAATTTATCTATTTCTTTAATACCATAAGTTAAAATAAAATAATAATAACACCCGTGATTTGTTTTCTTAAAAGACTTATTAAAATTAACCTTGATAAAGGGGAGTAGTGGGCCTCACCCAAAACGTGAACTATTCCCGCATTACTGAGTTTAATCAATTTATATTGTACAAAATAAATACCATTCCCCTACCATCAAACATTATGATTTTACATGTATGTTTATTTGATTATTTAAATTTTCATATACAAATAACACCTGAATTAAATGAAAGGAATGTCGTAAGTTGAATGACTTAGCGTTCATGTCAGAGCTACGACTGAAAGACCTCGAAGAGATTCTCTGACCGATGTTTCTTGGCTTTAAAAATCATTATATTAAAATGTTATATGAGATTATTTTTGAAAAACAAGATAATCAATATTTTCCTATACATACGTTTCAAAGACAATATTTTCATATATACTTGAGCACGGTGATTTCCAGATCAATCTAAAAATACGTATCAAAGACAATAAATTTCTAAACGTTAATGGTAAGGATTAATATTATAAACGCTATGAATAATATTAAACTCTAGGAATAAGAACATTTAGATTAATAAACCAAAGGGATTGATATTATAAACCAAGGGGAATAATAAGTCAAAGTGATTAATAATAAAAACCCAATGGGTTATAAACCCAAGGGATAAATATTATAAAGCCAAGGTATATAAACCCTAGGATAAATATTATAAACCTTAAAATAAACATGGTCGACCATGGTTTTCCATGCTTGATTTCCTCATTGAGACAATCTTTGTCACAATGCGACATTGGAGCATGGTTGACCATGTTAGACCATGGCTTATTTTCGTATTGAGGCAATCTTTATCACAATGTGACATTGAACCATGGTTGACCATCGTTGATCGTGATTATAAACTCAAGGGATTTATATTAAACCCTAGGATTAATATTATAAACCCTATGAATAATATTGTACCCTAGGAATACAAACCTTTAGATTAATAAACCCAAGTGATTGATATCATACACACAAGCGAATAATAAACCCAACGAATTAATTCTAAAACCCCAACATTATATAAACCCAAGGGAATAATATTAAACCGAAGGGATTAATATTATAAATGTAAGGTATATAAACCCTAAAATAAATATTATAAATCCTAAAATAAAAATGTTTGACTAAACTAAACATGGTTAACTATAAAGTCCCTTGGGATTTAAAACCTCAAGGGACTATGAACCCAAGTCAATAATATTAAACCCAATGAATGAATATTATAAACTCAATTTATAAATACCCTAAATATAAATATTGTAAACCCTAAAATAAACATGGTTGACCATGGTTTCCCATGGTTGATCTTCATATTGAGACAATCCTTGTCACAATGAGACATAGGACAATGGCCAACCATGTTTGACCATTATTGATTACGATATCATCGTAATATTTGTCATAATGCGACGTTGGACAATGGTTGAGAGTGAACGATTTCACACAACAGGGTTGGCCATGGTTGGCCAAGATTGAAGATGGATGACAAATATTGACCATGGCAGTAATTCAAAGGACTGTTATTTTAAACCATGGAAGTTTATATCAATATTTTAAAAATACATATCAATAATAATATTTTGACCATGGCCATAAAATAGTCAATGGTCAAATATTAATTCTATATGATAGACAAAATGGTCAATATTTTAAACCCAACGGATTAATAAACCTAAGGGATTAAATTATAAACCCAAGGATTTAGTAATATTATAAACTGTAGTGACTAATAAGCCCAAGGGTTTAATATTATAAACCCAATGGATAAATATTATAAACGTAAAGGATAAAAAAAACCCAATGAATCAATATTAGAAACACATGGGAGTAATAAACCCCAACAATTAATATTTTAAACCCAAAGGATTAATAAACCCGTGGGATTATTAATATTATAAGCCCAACAAATTAGTAAACTCAAGACATAAATATTACAAACCTAAGAGATTAACAAAGTAAAGGGATAAGTATTAAAAACCTAAGGAATTAATATTTTAAAATCAGGGATTAATAAACTCAAGGGATTATTAATATTATAAACCCAAGGGATTAAATTATAAACCCAAGTAATTATTAATATTATAAGCCCAAGGGTTGAATAATATAAACCCAAGGGATGAATATTATAAATGTAAGCCATCAACAACCCCAAATGATCATTATGAAAAGCACAAGGGATTTATAAACCAAGGAATTAATATTTTAAACTCAAGGGATTTATATTTTAAACGCAAAGGATTGATAAATCTGCAAGATTATTAATATTATAAAACCAATGGATTAATAAACCCTAAGGATGATTAACATTGTAAACCCAGCCACATTAATAAATGTCATTAAAAAATGTCAATAAGCATTAAAAATATAAATATAATATTAACCACAAAATTAATATTCATATTAATAAATATATAATAATAATAAGATTAAAAAATAATTATTATAATAAAAATAGGATTATTATTATTATTATTAATTAAGTATAATGTTAATAATATTTATTAATATTAATATTCTTAATATTATTTTTTACTATTATTTTTTATTAATAATAATAATAATATTTTCATGTTGTCGATGGGGTCTTGGATAGACGGTGATCAGGTGTTCTGTTAAGGCACTCCATGATGTGAATTCGCCGGTTAATTCCCGACCCCGATCATGGTGATATATTGGACATGATGAAGATGTAGTCTTGCCAATCTTACAAAAAAAAAAAAACAATATCTTAATGCTAATTCACATCATTTCTCTGCTCAAAATCTAGGTGTTCTCAACACCTTAGCCACTCGGGTGTTATGAGTTTTTGATGAAAACCACCTCAATGATGAAAAAATCCATCTCCTTAATGTTTTTAAGATGAATGGTTATAGTAGTAACTAGTGTCTTAGAGCTTTCCTTAAGGCTAAAAAAGTTCCTATAATTAAAAATGACCTTAAGGATCGGTTTCGAGGGGTGCAACTTCTATTTATCCAAGGGAGCATATAGAAGATTGCAAGGATCCTCAAGAAGCATAAGGTTCCTTCGACATTTAGGCTCTTAAACACTATTCGAAGCTCCCTAAGATCAGTGAAGGACCTTGTGAACCCTAAATATGAGAAAGGTGTTTATGTCATCCCATGCTCCTGTCGGACTCCGTACATTGGTGAAACTGGCCTTTCAATAAATTAGATGATTCGTGAGCATGTAGCCAACATCAAACATGGAAGGTCCCACTCCTTCGCTTTGGCAGAACATGTAGAAAAGACAAAACATCACATTTGCATTGAAGAGGCTAGGGTCATTGCAAGGATTGATCATTTTCATCACCGTAAGTTTAGGGAGGCCTTGGAAATTGAAAGGAGCTTATAAATCTGGATAGAGACGATAGTTGGAGTATTGGTAAGTGTTCAATCCCTGCCTTGTCTTCTTTTATATATATATATATATATATATATATATATATATATATATATAGCCCCAAGAGTTAGCTCAGTTGGTCAAAATCAATGCCTCGCCATCGGGAGGTCACAGGGTCCAATCTCCCCCAAGCCTTCGGGGTCGATCAGCCTAGATATGTTCGTGGACGTAGCGTCACCCATTGACTAGGGTGTCCGTAAACCACAACATAAAAAAATAAAAATAAAAATAAATAAATAAAAAATAATATATATATATATATATATATATATATATATATATATATATATATATATATTATTTTCAATCAAAATTTCTAGTATTCTTTTATTATATATATATTATTTACCTTCTTATTATTATTTTTTTTATTTATTCGTTTTATTGTTTAGAATAATTAAGCTTGAACATATTATTTAATTTTAGTTATTGTTATCGGACCATTTTTCTATTTAAATAAGAAAATTAATTAAATTCATTATTTCTATTCATTTTATTTATTTATGAATTTATTTATTTTCTTATTATTATTATTTATTCTATTAATTTTATTGTTTGGAATAATTAAGTTGGGCCATTTTATTATTTAATTTTATTTATTTCTATAGAACATTATTTTTTATTAAAATAATAATGATAATAAAATTAATTTAATTCTTTTTTACAGTGATTTGTCAATTGTTACTTTATTTTTATTAAAAAATTGGTAATTAATAAATAACAATTATTTAATCAAAACTAGTTGTTATATTCTAGCAGCTAGATAACATCTCTCTACATCTATTTAATTTGATGCCAAGATCTTGTTCTTCATCTTGTCCTAAAGATGAACCACACTAGATGGTTCCAAACACGTTGACAAAATTTTCTCTGATATGATTATCATCGAAATATTTCTAAGCATACAAGTTATGGATCACATATACCTAAATTCAGGGAATATCATTTATTATTATTATTAATTTATATTGCTATTATTAATTACTACTATTATCATTTTTATTGTTAATTAAATTTAATATCATTATTGATTAATAATATTAATTAATAATAATTAATTAATTAATTAAAAAATATTATTATAATTATTATTTATTAAAAAATATAAATATTTTTTTTATAATTTATATTATTTATTGTTAATAATAATAATATTGTTACATGGACTATTCAAAAATCATGAGAAGTTAGTCAGTTACAACTACCTCTCATGGAAACAGTCATAGATGAATGACTTACTTAACACAGTTGAATCCCAAAATGATATCTAATATAATGCACTGCGAAAACCCCAATACTTAATTCAAAAGAGTGAAGGGAACTCTACTTGAATGGTTCATGAGGTACAATACTTGCTAAGGTTTTTCAAATGGGGTAGCAAGCTAAGTGGGCTTGATTGTGGAGAAAACTCCACAGTTAAACACGCTTGAACCAGAGGTGATCTGGGATGGGTGACCTCCCGGGAAGTCCTGGTTACTGGGTGCAAGCCCCAGAAGTAATGATTTATGCTATGTGATTCATTTCACTAGTTTCAATCCCACTTCTTCACCCCTGTGAGCATCACCCGATGCAATGAGTGCTAAGTGGACTATTCAAAAATCATGAGAAGTTACTCAATTACGACTACCTCTCATGGAAACGGTCATATATGAATGACTTACAACACAGTTGAATCCCAAAATGATATCTAAAATAATATTGTTAATTTAAGAATAGTTTATTAATATTAATTAATTAATTAATCAATTATTATTAAATAATAATAATAATAATTCAATCATTCATTTTTAATTAATAATAATTAATTAATTAACAATAATTAATTTGTTAATTAATTAACAATAATTATTTTATTATTATTATTATTTATTAAAAAATATAAAATATTCTTTTTTTTTAATTTATATTAATTATTGTTAATTAATTAAACCCAAGGGATTTATATCAAACCCAGGGATTAATGTTATAAACCCTATGAATAATATTACACCGTGGAAATATGAACCCTTAGATTAATAAATTCAAGAGATTGATATTATAAACCCACATGAATAATAAACTCAAGGGATTAATACTAAAAACCCAAAGGAATAATATTACGCCCAAGGGATTTATTATAAACCCAAGGTATATAAACCCTAATATAAATATTATAAATCTTATAATTATCATGGTTCACCATGGTTGATTTTATATTGAGACAATATTTGTCATAACGGGATGTTGCACCATGGTTGACCATGATTGATTTCATATGCATACAATCTTTGTCACAATGCAATGTTGGACCATGGTTGATTTTGATACTAAGAAAGTCTTTGTCACAATATGATGTTGGACCATGGTTGGCCATGATTATAAACCAAGTTGAATTATATTAAATCCAAGGATTAATATTATAAACTGTATGAAGAGTATTAAACCCTAGGAATAAGAACACTTAGATCAATAAACCCAAGGGATTATAAACCCAAGGAAATAATATTAAACCCAAGGGATAAATATTATAAACCCAAGGTATATAAACCCTAAGATAAATATTATAAACCCTAAAATAAACATGGTTGACCATGGTTTACCTTGTTTGATTTTTGTAATGAGACAATCTTTGTCACAATGTGATGTTGGATGATGGTTGATTTTCATATTGAGACAATCTTTTTCGTAATGTGATATTGGACCATGGATGAACATCATTAAACATGATTATTAACCCAAGGGATTTATATTAAACCGTAGGATTACTATTATAAACCATATAAATAATATTATACCCTAGGAATATGAACCCTTATATTAATAAACCCAAGGGATTGATATTATAAACCCAAGGGAATAATATTAATTCGAAGGGACTAATATTATAAAGCTAAGGTATATAAGCCCTAAAATAAAAATGGTTGACTAAAATAAATATGGTTAACTATAAAGTCCCTTGAGGTTTAAAACCCCAAGGGACTATGAACCCAAGGAAATAATATTAAACCAAAGGGATGAATTGTTGGACAATTGGCACTTGGTATGTTGGCATTGATGTCAACCAGATTGGAACTGATATTAGAGGCAACATACGTTGGTATAAGCTCGGGGTGAGTCTCATGGTTTTTATGGTCTCTTGTAGAGAATTTTGACAGTAGTAGGATTATTGGAGAAGCCATAAAAGGATAACCATGATGGTGGGGAGTCACCGAAATTGGAGGAGATCCTCCCCCAAGAGATCAGCTTCGATACTTTTGGAGATGGTATAGTTGGATAGTGCTCAAAAATAACTTTCCAACGATATGTGGAAGTCTACAAATGGCCACCTGGATCAAGAGATAGAGCCTGTCAAAGGTGAGGTTCCCCAAAGTCAAAATGACAAAGCTAAAGTGGTTGAAGGACCCCTTGGAGCACATTATTTTGGTGTTTTGCCAAAATCAACAATAGAAAAGTTAGCAGAGAATCAAAAAATAAGGATTAGGTGAACTTGGTTTGACAATAAAGCAATGGAGAGGCTTCCCATTGGCCATAGGCACATCCCACATTGTAACCTGGCTCGGCGGGGGAAGCCCGAGGGATATACCTTTACAATATAGTTATGGTGCACAACTTTTAGTGGTGGAATGAATTGAACGGGCTGACGAGGAGCACTAGCAGAGTAGTGGGAAATTTTTTTATCAGCTCTAGTGGATCCCATCCAGTGGAGTTACCCTGGTCGGTGCACCCCGAAGGATTCCAAAAGGCGCACAAAGTGAAAGCGCGAGATGTGGGCATTAGGACATAGAAGTAGAGTAGCGACCAATAAGGATTTTAGCAAGTGGGACCCACACTACACATCAACCCACTGAGGGTGAGCCTAGAAGATTATGTAGGAAGCAGAATGAAAAGCATTAGGATATATGCCACGCAACGACATTCTGAAAGCACTATAGATGGGAATCTGGTCAGGCCTTGAGGTGTTGGGAAGTGGTTTCCCAAATCGTGAGTTGCACAGATCAACATCAGAGAACAGTTTTGTGACCACTCCACCTAATACCAAAAACCACAATGGAGTGGTGTCGAGGTTGATTTCTTGAGCCCGGTGGTTTTTTTATTACCAAAAGAAATTGGCACAAAACAAAGGTCTTGGGGAACCTTTCTCTCTCCTCTCCAACATAACACATGGCAAAATTTGATTGGCTCTCGAGAGCTGATGGTGGAAGATGACATCACCATAATGGGGTTGTACAGGGGACACTTGGTAGGAATATTCAATGTTTTTGGGTGGTCTAATGAGACAAATTTGGATGACATGTGCACCACTCAAGAGTTGCCATGTGGGGTTAACGAAATAAGCATGACATCATCATAGAAGGGATACCCCAAAAATTTTGAGCGGTGTGCGTAGAGGAACCAACTTACTAACTAGGCATTAGGCAGATGCGGTTGTGTTAGAGTATGAGTGAATGGAAAAAGTGACAATTTATGTCAGTGAGACAACTCATCTGGGAGGGGCCTTTGATTGGCTAATGAAAGAGCAGAGTGGACCCCATATGAAAACTAATCTGGCCAAGAGAAGCTGAAGGATTTTAAAGAGGCATAAGTCTAAAAGCGTCGAGCTTGGGAACTTCATCCTTAGCGTTAGGACCTGGTCATTTCTCATAGAAATGAGACTAATGGCGCAATGCCGTTAACAAAGGGAAATATGCCCTTGAAGGCCTTAGACAGGCTAAGTGTCTGAAGGCTTGAGTTAGCATTCACAGGAAGTAGTCCCGTGTAGGAAAATAGGTAAAGGTGTCAGTAAAAGGAGCTAAAGGCCGAAATTGAAAGAATTGGTAGAACTGTTAATAGAAAACCTTTGGAATTTGGATGAACAGGTCAATAGACGTGAATTAAGAATAAACATTAATGTAATTTTTAAGAGCTTTGGTTTAAGGCAGTGAAGGACCATGATGCATAGGAAAAATTTAATGGAGCTTATTGTGAAACAGAGCTGGCAATCCCTGAGCTTCATTGCAAGTTATGTTGAATTAGTTGGGAAGGATGAAGGGTTGTATTATTCTCCTCTAGTCATATGCACCTTAAAGAGAAACAAAGGAGATCCATGCTATGAGTACATGAAGATATTAATGGAGGAGCTCTTTGATTCAGTAGTTTGACTAAGATTTAATTCTCAACACAGGAAAACAATGAGAAGCCCATTCTCTGCATTAACTCAGTTGTCGTATATGAAAAAATAGAATTGATTGCAGTATGGGAAGCCATGTGTTGAGTACACTCGGGTAGTGTGGATCACTGTAGAGAAAACATCATTCCTAGCACTATAGAGGAACAAAACAATGGAGATAAATTCAAAAAGTGGGGTGAATGTAGAATTGTTGTGAGATGGTGTGCAGTGTTGTGAGTGTGTAAATTAGAAGGTGGCTTGGCCAAGTGTGTAACAGAGACATAGTGAAGCAGAGGGTAGTGATCAAAGTTGGTTGAGTAGCAGAGGGATTAGTTCAAAGGATAACTATAGAGCTGAAGGAAAGGAGATGGTATTGCATTAGATCAAATTTATATTTCTGTGTAAATGAATTAGCATATGTTATTCACTTTGAAAATTATATGAATTGTAGAATAGTGGCTAGAACAGGTAGTGGCTTGCATTCATAAGAGGTTGGTGCCTCTTGGAAAGTTGTGGCTTGCTATTTGAATGGGGTTGGGGCCTCTTGTGAGTGGGTTCTCATAAACAACTTGATGTAATTAAATGGATGCTTAAATTACATGATAATAACAAACAAATTGGTGGTTTTTGTGCTTTGGGTTTCCACGTAGAAAATACCTATGTCCATATGTGTGTGCTTATGTCAATTTCTTACTACACATGTAAATTGTAGTCTAAATGCTCATAGAAATAACTAACAAAGGTCAAAGGAAATAGAAGAAGAATTGGGCATAAAGTTTTAATAACCTCACAGTTACTAATTCACTCCCCTTCTCTCAGTAATTCCTTATCCAAGTATGAATATTATAAACCCAATTTATAAACACCTAAAGATAAATATTTTAAACCCTAAAATAAACATGGTTGACGATGAAAGCCCATGGTTGCTTTTCATATTGAGAAAATCCTTATCACAATGCAACATAGGGCGATGGTCGACCATGTTTGACCCTTATTGATCACCATATAGCCATATCAATATAATGTGACATTGGACCATGGTTGACCAAGGTTGATTTCCATATTGACAGAATCTTTGTTAACATGCGACATTGGACCATGGTTGACCATGATTGATTTCACACAACACAACTGGACATGGTTGACCCTGGTTGGCCAAGATTGACCATGGGAGATGAAGATTGACCATGGCAGTAATTCAAGTGACTAATAGTTTAAACCATGGTAGTTAATATCAACATTAAAAAAATACATACCAATTGTAATATTTTGACCATGGCAGTAAAATAGTCAATGGTCAGATATTAATTCTATATAATATATAAAATGGTCAATATTTTAAACCCAGTGGATCAATAAACCGAATGGATTGAATTATAAATCCAATGAATTAGTAAACCCAAGGGATAAATATTATAAACCTAAGGGATCAACAAACCCAAGGGATAAATATTAAAAACCTAAGGAATTAATAAACTCTAACATTATAAAATCTAGATATCATAAACTCTAATATCATGAAATCCAACATTATAAACTATTAAAAACTAAATCCAAATATTATAAACTCCAAATACTATAAACTCTAACATTATAAGATCCAACATTATAAACTCTAAGATTAATATTTTAATCCATAAGATTAATATCAAACATATTGCTTGTCACACTGCAATGTTGCTTGTCCCATGGTTGACTATAATTGATCATGGTTAACATTGATTTACCATAATTGACCACGAGGGACCATATCCAACTATGTTTGACCATATTCAACCATGGTAGAGCATGGAATGTTCTAGGTTTGATTTGGTTGATCAAAGAAGACCATGGTTGACCATGGTTGATCAAGATTTACCATAGAGACAATAGAGACCTTGATCATGGTAGACCATGGTTGTGACTATGGTTGACCAACGATGACCATGATTAACCATGGTTGGCCTAGATTTTCCATGGTTGAACATGATTGGTCATGGACCCAAGGGATTATAAACCCTAGGATTAATATTATAAACACTATGATTATAAACCCTAAACCCAATATTATAAACCAAAATAAACCCTAAACCCAAAATCCAATATTATAAACCAAAATAAACCCTAAACCCTAAACCCAATATTATAAAACAAAATAAACCCTAAACCCTAAACCCAATATTATAGATGAGAGAATATTAGACCCAATTTATTCATGTCACAATGTGACATTGAATAAATTTCAATGTAATGATTGTCACACTGCTTGTCACATTGCGGAGATGCTTGTCAAACTGCAATGTTGGATAGATTTTTGTTCCATTCCAATGTAACAATATTAAACCCTAATAATATTAAACCATAAGATTTATATTATAAACCTAAGAGATTATAAACCCCAGGATTAATATTATAAAACATATGATTATAAACCTTAAGATTATAAACACTAAATCCAGTATCATAAACCAAAATAAACCCTAAATCATAAACTAAATATTATAATGAGAATATTAAACCGTCATGTATTCAATGTTGGAATGCGACATTGAATAAATTGCAATGTAATGTATCATTGTGACAATGATTATCATGCTGCTTGTCGCATTGCGATGATGCTTGGCACACAACAACATTGCTTGTGACACTACGACGTTGCTTGTCCCATGGTTGACAACGGTTGATCATTGTTGATCATGGTTGGCATTGATTGACCATACTTGACCATGAATGACCATATCCAACCATAGTTGACCATATTCAACAATGGTACAGCATGGAATGTTCTAAGTTTTCTTTGGTTGACCAAATATGACCATGGTTGTGACTATGGTTGACCAAATATGAACACAACATTGTGACCATGTTGTGACTATGGTTGACCAAAGATTATCATGAATGCCTATGGTTGACCTAGGTTTCCCATGGTTGAACATGATTGGCCATGGTTTGATATATTTAGGCATGGTTGACCATAATTTTCTATGATAGAATATGGTTGTCCAATTTTACAATGGTTGACCATGTTTAACCATAGATAGCTTAGTTAACCATGTTTGCTCATTCTAACCTTGGTTGACCCTAGTTGGCCATCAGGAATGGGTAGAGCAATAAGTTTCCTAGGTTGAAATAGATGAGCATGGTTGAATATGGTTGAACAAAGTTGACCATGGTTGACCATAATTCACTATAGCTAACAAAGGTTATACATCATTGATCATGGGCAATAATGGGTAACAATGATAGTAAAAATGTTGATGTTAATATCATTAATAATGTTTCGAATATCATAATTATTTTTAATAATATCATTATTGGTATAGAATTTTTAGATTTAATTTTTTATTAATAATATCAATATTAGTATATATTTTTTATTAGCACAACCATATCATTGTTTATTATTAATAATGATAATATTTATTATTAATAATAACATTAGTAGTATAGAATTTTTAGATTTAATTTTTTTATTAATTACTTTATTTTTTTCATTAATATTAATGTTAATTCTAATTTTATTAACATGGTTAATTTGTTTAATAATATTAAATGCTAATAATTTTAAAAAATTATTATAATTAATAAGATTAATTTTCTAGATAAATGATGATGTTGTTGTTGCTGCTGCTGTTGTTGTTGTTGACCTAGGTTTCCCATGGTTGAACACGATTGATCATGGTTTCATATGTTTCAAATGATAATAATGATGTTAAGATTAAAATAATAATAATAATAATATTAATATTAATATTAGTATTAGTATTAGTATTAGTATGATTACTTAATAATTAATATTATTTTAATGATAATAACGATATTAATATTAAAATAATAATAATAATATTATTAATAATATTAGTATTAGTATTAGTATGATTACATAATAATTAATATTGAAGTTTAATAATAATATTCATTTATGTATTTAAGCTTTTGTGATTCATAATGAAATAAACAAATTTTTTGGTAGAAATTACATAACAGAAATTTTTGGCTGACGCGTTTCGAACCAACAAGTGTGGTTCAACATTTGATCCTGATGATGAACTACACTTGATGGTTCGAAACGCGTTGGCCAAAAATTTCTCATATGTGATTTTTACCGAAAACATTTGCTTAAATAATATTCATATTAAGTATATTAATAAAATTAATAATATTAAATTTTAATAAGTGTAATATTAAAATTAATATTATAGTATTATAAACACAAAGTATGAATAAACTAAAAACATTAATATTATAAATTCTTAGAATTTATAAATTATTATATAACATTAATATTAATATTAATATATATCACGATTAATAATAATAATATTAATAAAAAATAATATTATTAATAATATGTAACACTCATTTTTTGTGTGTTAAATAATTGTAAACTTAAGTTAAGGAAAGCTAGGTGTGATACCCTCCTTCGTAGGTTAAACTATTTTAAACCTAAGTTGAGGGAAGCTAGGTATGATATGTAATATGAAAAGCAAATATGTTATCAAATAAATTAATAAAATAAATCACTTGGATGGTGGAGCACCAAGAGAGATGAGATTCTTGTAAAACCCTATTGAGGATTGGGATAGAGATGAATCTTTCATGATGAAGCTTCTAGATGTGAGTCTAGATAATCTTGGATGGATGGGAGATAAATATCCATCGAACATGAAAGATTTGTGGGAGATAAAGGCAAGATTTTGTGAGGAAAATTCTCGTGGGAGATAAATACGAGATTTTCCAAAAAAGACCTAGGAAAATGGAAAAATCCATAAAATCGAGACGTCGCAAATGGATACTAAATCATGAAAGAGGGTATTAAATACCCAACGCATTGATCAATTGAGAAACAATTGATCCATGGCAAGAAGCTCAGCTTGGGGGGAACCAGAGGTGATTCATGGTTGGGCGGCGGTGCTCCGCTCTCCAAGTGATATTTTGATTAGTTGAATATGTGTGGACTGTACTGTATGTTGGTTTCTTATATCTATATTTATTCCTACTATTGAAATGGTTAAATCATTTAGTTCGAAAGTATATAAGTTGTGTTATCCGTATCCATGAAAATCATTGGAAAATTTTGCATGTAGTTTTTATTGTACCCTAGTTAGCGGTGAAATCATAGTAGATAGTTAGCTTACTCTTGATCGACTTTACTCATGATCGGTGTGGAATAGTAGAATTGCCGGTATTAACTGAGTTATGAATTAGTCATGTTTTGAAATGGTTGTTGAAACTAAGCATGATCCATAATTAAATGTGATGAAGGAAAATAGTATGCCTCTCACTTATGTGATATTATTTATAAGACTTTGGTGCATGCGAACAATTATGGACTAATGTTGTTAGTTGTATAAAGAAGTAGTATTAGTTATGCCATGCATGAGCTATATCTATAACCTTTTACATTGAAAATAACTATCATCATGGTTCATAGATATGTTAGATGCAACAGACTCAATGCAATATCTTATTAATGTTGCTAAGGGAGTTGTCCAAGAGTTTAATGGTTGTATACCATGATTGTCCTCTTCCTCCAAATTGTAAATGGTTGAGTTAAATTATAACTATGATAACTGGATCTGAACGCCCAAATTCTGGTACCAGATGGGGACAGTGTAGCTACTCTTGCCTATGTGTAGTAGTAAAGACAGTAATAGCTTTGATTT
The DNA here is from genome assembly GCA_031772625.1 of Pinus tabuliformis. NCBI lineage: Eukaryota > Viridiplantae > Streptophyta > Pinopsida > Pinales > Pinaceae > Pinus > Pinus tabuliformis. Next base: position 930,699,746 of record CM062806.1, read on the forward strand.
TTCCTGAAGTATGACTCATGCCCACACTAGTGGAAATATATGTAAGATAATGTTCTATTAATGTTACATGGAATGTTGCATGAAGACATTAAAGAATTCTTAAGGGATTGCATAACAAGAGAACATGTGATAGTATGCTAGAGTATATGCTCCTCTACCTTGATATTTCACAGTAGTTAAGACACTTAGTTCACTCTACTTGTGATGACTGTGAGATTTGAAACTATAACTAAGACAAAAATTTTAAATATTATGGGGTCTAGAGGCTAATTTCCTAAGTAGGCTCCAGAGGTTCGTTACAAATGGTATCAGAGCCCATGTTCAAACCTTGAGGCCTACGGATTCATCTACTTTCATGAAGTTTCGTTGACGGGTTGATTATAAGATTCCTATGAAAACAACAACCCCAAAATTTATCTGGAAAATTAACCATATAAAATTCACAATAAATTCTCGCCACCAAGGGAATTTAAGGGTCTTCGAAAGAGAATCCAAGCATAATCGGGGTTGTTCAAGGATAAAAAAAATATATTTCAAGGGTTTTGTTTTTATAAAGGTTTTAATTGATTAAATGAAGAGCTAAATAAATTCTCTCTTTTGGACCAAACATTCATTCTAAATGACTTGTATAGCCCGAACCACCCTCGCCCGCCTGTTCAGTAGCCACATTAAAAAAGGCATACCTAGAACCTAAATGCATTAATTTATAGATCATTGACGGACAAACTTGTATGTTGTGAATGCTACATAATTATATGTTGAAACCAATATGTAAAGTTGTTGTGTACATAACAGGTAGCACAGTCTTCGCAAATTTTAAAGGTTATCTGTTGATTCACGTGGAATGAGCAATTTCACAGTGATTTGAATGCATTTATTTGGTTACAAGTAGTAAATAGAAAATCCTAGACATGCTGAGACTTCATTGAGACAATAACAATAGAGACAAGTAGTGAATGCACAACCGACAACATTATATAACCAACCCTCAATGATTCCTTCTTGAATCTGGTAACCGTTCAAATGTTAAAGATCATGTATTAAGGTTAATTACTGTAATTACAGTTGTGTGGGTGAGCAAAAATCTTGCTGCGATTATGTCACAGTTGAACCCCTTCCAGATGAAAAGACCAACTGGAATATTTACAACATCATTGACATAAAATCATGAAAAGGAAGGTGTGCTTTTGAAACTTGTCATTTGTACAAAGGATCAAATCAAAATCCATATAAAATAGAGGATTAGGAGTGCTTTAAAAGCTTGATTAGTTAAATCGAAGCTTTTAATATCAAAAGAATGGAATGTACACGATGGGTAAAAGAAATAGTGCCTTACAAAGTTAGAAAGTGGAGAAAATCATGTTGGTTATTGTTGATTCTTGCTTTTCGGGTTGTTTTCTACCGTGGATCGAGTTAGCGACCAATGCAAGGTGTGGATAATTATTATCTTCATAAGCGTCCTAGAGCCATCCGATAAACACCATCATAAAAAGGTAAAAGAAGCGTTGTTACTAAAATTACGTTTAAAAGCTCGTATAGGCATCACCACACCAGGAAAATTAGTAGATGGTTGTTTGATTATTTGCCAAATTCTAACCATTGTTTCTTTGCACGAAAAGTCATTTTGTGTGCATACAGCAGAGGAGTCGCGCCATTGTTGCTCTCCCTAATTCTGCACTCTAGATTTCATATACGAATAAGGTGGCGGTGGAAAGAATTGACAGTTGTATGAAATAGATTATGAACTGAGGGCCTTGCCGCCTATGGAAAATATCATATTTCTCAAGGTGTTGGAGCTCTATGAAATACTATCGTGCCAATTATACCTTTAAATCTTTCCACTGGGATTTCGAGCTTAAATAGACTGACGTCTTGGAATCTCTCCAGTATTTTTCCACAACATAATAAACCCCGCGGCAACTAACAAATTTCCTGGCTAGATAAGCTGCTTTTGGAAGGAAATGACGCAGTGGAATAAGATTTTGATGAGTATGAATCCATAAACTCTTCTAGTGAGTCTCCGATTCAAATACCAAGAAAAGGTGGAATAGGTAGCGCTGTGATAATCAACTCATCACGAGTGATTGAAAAGCAGTAGGAAATCAGTGCCGAATGTCATCAAGAAAAAGGGAACATCCATTGCCCTTTGAAGGAGAGTGGTCAACTAGATGGTTGCTCAGAGATCAGTAATGATGATTTTTCCCAATGAGGTAAGCGTCATTCTATTCATGTCAAAAATTCTAAGCCCAACAAATGAAGGAGATCCATTATTGAAGAGATTGCTTGCTAAGTGCCAAGTTGTTAATACTGATTATCAATATGCACAAACCAAGAAAAAAAATTGAAATATGGGTATTGCCTGAACATTAATTAAAGCTTTAATCCAGAAAAAGGTTAAGTGAGTAATCATATAGGTCTGAGAAAAGTTGAATTAATTAAGTTTTGAATAACTAAGTTTCAAGGGGAAAAGATAACCCCTAGAAAATTATATTGGAATAAACTAATCCAATAGGTAGATAGTAATTGATGAAGTTAATGATATAGTAATCATGTTATCACAATTATAATACAAGCAAATTGACACTCGTACAAGTGTTGTGAAAGGAATTGACTAAATAAAAGGATGATTGTATAAAAGAGGAAATGTTAAACCCTAGTAATGTGTTATGAAATGAAAAAGGTTCCCCTGAACAATGTTAAGAATATAAAGAGCATGTATCTCTATTGCATCAAAGAGTAGAGTTAGTCGTAAGTGGCATAGTAGGTAGTTGTTATTGCTTGGGCAATAGAGTTATCCTACCCACGATAGCATCCGCATGGACTATTATGCATAAGTAGAAATACTTATATTTATATTTTTTCTATGATCTGAATGTATATGGATGGGTGAGACCTGTTTTAAATCGGAACTTGATCATCACTATGTTTAGTATAGAACATAGTATGCTTCTAACGAATAACTATATAAATATTTAGGCATAAGAAAATAAATACTTATTTGGAATTGCATAGAAGAGTTAAATCCTTATGTATAATGATTTTCGTATATGATCAAAGACAATTTTCTACCTGCAATATTTTAGTGGGTTGATTTTTCATGTAAATATCCAAATTAGTCATGCTTGAGCATGTGGAGATTGTGGTTTCAGAAGTGAAGGTAAAATACATATATATGCATGATAGCAACTAGATGTACATAAAGAAAACTTGGGCAAAAATGGGTATTATGTTTTTAAGGAATTAGCAGGGTTTTGGTTAAACCTCTAACACAATTTCTACCAAGGGACCAAAATCCCAAATCATGACATCCATAAGATGTACCGGTTGATGAGCCAAGTGGAAAACTATAGTGGAATGAAATAAAATTGATTATTCCAATAAGTAAAATTTTAAATAGTGATTGGTACAATTGTTGTATAGATGCATGGCTAAATAAAATCACCTAATCCTGGAAAGGAGGATTATATAATAGAGAAATCCCATGGTTGTATCATTGTTTTATTGTTGTGTAATGATACATATACCCATGCATTGTCATGAATTGTTTTGTATGTGTTACCATAGTCTGGCTGAGTGGTCATTTAGATAAACATGTTTTAAAGAGGATCATGCTTAATATCCATGCATAGTAATGAGTTATATGAATCTTCCATGTAAGCACATGTGTGTGCAGTATTATAGCCTTGTAAGAATATTGTATTTATCAATTGGTTGATGATAGAAGGGTCTTGGTGTCATGCATCCATATAAGAAAGAGTCTTGAGTCTAAATCGAGCTATACATACATGGGTTGTTATGTGCCAATAATAAATAGGCAAAGTATGCATGAATAACTTATGACTATGTTTAAGAGTCAGGCTGGACAAGGAAATTGAAGGTTATTAGTCCTTACTGTCAAAAAAGAAAAAAGAAAAAAGAAAAAAAAATATATATATATATATATATATATAAGTTGTTATAGCATGCAATGTGCCTTAGTGAGCAAATGACTTAAAAGTAATGTTGTTAGATTTTGTTTAAGATTAATAAAAAGTAATGCATATAGAAGGAAGATATGATTACTTGAGTGGCACACTTATAGATGTTGCCTTAATGTGTGAAAGAATCACACTTTTTCATTAAACGGGACTATGATAAAACCAAAATAAAAATAAAAATTACCATGCTTATTAGAGAATATGCGAGTAATTGATTATGGTTAAAGAGTAAACTATGGTCGTCATATAAAAACAATTTATAAATGGTATAATTGCTATGAAAATACATAAATAAATAAATAAAATAAAATAAATCCACCTAATACTTGAGGGGATGATTATATAAAGGAATTGTCAAACCTTGGTAAGGTAACTTAGTCATAAGTAAAAAAATCCAAAGGGAAATTATATACCTCATGAGATGTTGGGGGATTAAATAAGCGGGTTCCACCCTAAGTATTATACCATGGTAAAGGTTTTCTTGAAATAGTCTTAAGATGGTGAGAACACGTTACAGTATAAAAATATATAACTATACAAATTGTCTTCCAATTTAATCCTTGATTAATGCATCCCTATACAATGTAATTTGTTCTTTGGTTGGAAGAAAGTTTGTTTAAGGGGAACCTAACTTAACAGATTATTATATACCATGACATATGCATCTTTCATTGGATATGCATAGTGGGACCTATAAGTATCCTTGAGTACAAAACAAAAACCATGGTAATTAATAAGAAGTACAAATGGTATGTTATGAACCATTGGGTCAATTAAATGGTATCCAACAATCTATTTAAATAGATTGATGTCATACCAATTGAAATGCATATTTTGTACCAAGAAATTTTGAGAGGTTCTCTTGTTGGATTGCATTGATAATGTGTCTGGACAACATAAGAAATGTTGCATAATCCATACAGGAATTCATAAAATGGATAACTAATCTTTTAGTTAAGGGTGATTTAATGTTAAAAAGGAGGAGCTAACATGTAAGTACCTACAACTAAAAGGGTGTAGGATTGAAAGTAGTAAAACTTTCATGTATAACTCATGAAGGGGAAATGAGATTATATCTACCCTAAATTATGCATGGCCAACAAGTTGTTGAGGCATAAAAAGGGCAATAATAAATCACACGAGATGAAATATTTAAAAATAAAGTATTGATCTCATGGTTATTAAACTTCAAAAATTTATGAGTTGATAGTTTTCTTTAGAACATTAAGAAGAAGGTATGATTAAGATGAAAATATGCATATTAATGATATTGTGTTACAACCACATGAAATATGGGAATGATTTACACTTGACATCAAAATTTCTTGGATTATAGAGATGAACCATGCTCATAAAAATTCGTTGTAAACTAAGAACAATTGTTTTATTTACTAGAAAAGATAAATGAATGTTTGGCATGATACTAACATGGTGGAAAAAACTTGTGGATAAAGTTTATTTCATGCAGGTGATACCATGAAGATGGTATGATGGGTTATAGCACAGATGGTACTATCTACAGCAGTACACACGGTACCCATATGATTACGTGTGTTACATGATTGAAATAGGATATATATATCGGTGCGTATAATATACTCTGTGTGCAGGTATGCATGAAGCCATTAGGTAGATGTCTGGCAGGCATCCAACCTGGAGGTTTCACATAAGAAGGAAAGTAAGAAGTGGTTCAAGGATAAGTAACCATGGTTAATTACAGTTTGGCATACATACAATTATGATGAATATATATGATGAAAATATATAATGAATATATATGGTTATGTGAACTAATCTATTATGACATTGCAGGCATATTGATGTGGAAAATATGCTAACAGATGTGTTGTATGTAGAGAAACTACAAGAAGTAGGTGTTCGAAAAGAACACAAAGGCTTGGAAGAATTCCAAAAGAGAACCTGCATTCTTCAGATAAAATGAAAAATGAGCAATAGCTTCTTTAGTAATATTGAGTAACAGATCATGATATTTATCATAGTTAAATTTTTGCATCTATAACTTCTCACGGATGGTTTGAAAACAATGTTACAGGTAGCTATGGAAGGAGATATGCTAGGATCACTCCTTGTAACCAATGTACATCAGAAGTTTTGCATCAGATGGCGGAGCCATGAGAGTTGTGGATTCAGAAACCAGCTACCTATGAACGAGGACATGATGCAGTGATACACCGAGGACGGTGTAAAGTTTAAGGGTGGGAGTATGTAACACCCCTCCCTTGTGTGTTAAATTATTGTAAACCTAAGCTGAGGAAAGCTAGGTGTGATACCCTCCTTTGTGGGTTAAACTATTTTAAACCTAAGCTGAGGAAAGCTAGGTATGATATGTAATATGAAAAGAAAATATGTTATTAAATAAATTAATAAAATAAATCACTTGGAGGGTGGAGCACCAAGAGAGATGATATTCTTGCCAAACCCCATTTAGGAATGGGATAGAGATGAATCTTTCATGATGAAGATTCTAGATGTGATTCTAGATAATCTTGGATGGATGGGAGATAAATATCCATCGAACATGAAAGATTTGTGGGAGATAAAGGCAAGTTTTTTAGGAGGAAAAGCCTTGTGGAGGATAAAGACGAGCTTTTCTGAAAAAGACCTAGGCAAATGGAAAAATCCATAAAGGTCGGATGCCACAAATGGAAACTAAATCATGAAAGAGGGTATTAAATACCCACTGCATTGATCAATTGAGAAATAATTGATCCATGAAAAGAACCTCGGCTCGGGGGGGAATTAGAGGTGATTCATGGTGGGTTGGTGGTGCTCTGCTCTCCAAGTGATTTTTAGTTGGTTGCATATGCATGGACTGTACTGTATGTTGGTTTCTTATATCTATATTTATTCCTACTATTGAAATGGTTAAATCATTTAGTTCAAAAATATAGGAGTTGTGTTATCTGTATCCATGAAAATGATTGTAACATTTCGCATGTAGTTTTTATTGCACCCTAGTTAGTGGTGAAATCATAGTATATAGTTAGCTTACTCCTGATAAACTTTACTCAAGATCGGTGTGCAATAGTAGAATTGACAGTATTAATTGAGCTATGAATTAGTCATGTGATGAAATAGTTGTTGAATCTAAGTGTGATCCATAATTAAATGTGATGGAGGAAAATAGTATGCCTCTAACTTATGTGATATTATTTATAAGACTTTGGTGCATGTGAACAATTATGGAGTAATGTTGTTAGCTGTATAAATAAGTAGTATTAGTTATGCCATGCATGAGCTATATCAATAACCTTTTATATTTAAAATAACTATCATCATGGTTCATAGATATGTTAGATGCAATAGACTCAAAGAAATATCTTATTAATGTTGGTGAGGGATTTGTCCAAGAGTTTAATGGGTGTATACTATGATTGTCCTCTTCCTCCAAACTGTAAATGGTTGAATTGAATTATAACTATGACAACTGGATCTGAACACCCACATTCTGGTACCGGGTGGGGAAAGTGTAGCTACTTTTGGCTGTGTTTAGTAGTCAAGACAGTAATAGCTTTGATTTTTCCTGAAGTATGACTCATGCCCATGCTAGCAAGAAATAGATGTAAGATAATGTTCTATTAATGTTGCATGGAATGTTGCATGAAGACGTTAAAGAAGTCTTAAGGGATTGTGTGACAAGAGAACATGTGATAGTATGCCAAGGCATATGATCCTCTACCTTGATATTTCACAGTAGTTAAGATCCTTAGTTCATTGTACTCGTGATGACTGTGAGATCTGTAACTATAACTGAGACAAAATTTTTAAATATTATGGGGTCTAGAGGCTAATTTCCTAAGTAGGCTCAGGAGGTTCGTCACATATTATCATTAATATAATAATATCAATAATGTCATAGAAATAAGATTTTGAAGAATGACAATTAGACTCTCTTTTCTTGAGGTCTGATAGATCACCTTTGTCTTAGTGAGTGTTAATCATTAGCATCATCATCAATAATTTTATAAAATTATTATCATTTAATGTTATTAACATAATAACATTAAATTATTAATAACATTTAAAATCTAATAATAATATTAATAAAATTTAATTAATAAGACCAATATTATTAAACACATTAACATTATTAATATAAGTAAAATTAACATTAATTTTAACAAATAATAATAATAATAATAATAATAATAATAATAATAATAATAATAATAACAACATTAACATTAACATTAACATTTTTAACACATAGACTATTAATATTAATATTAATAAATAACTTTAATTATATTTGCATTCTAATTAAATATGGAAAATCAAAAGCAACCAAGTTCAGAGATGGTAAAACAAACTCAATCATGGTCATACATGGTCAATCACTATCACTCATTATCTTCCATATTCAATGATACACAAACTTTTGTTAGCTATTATCAACCATGGATAACCTTGATAAATGATGCTCATCCCTCTCAATTAAGTATTATTAATATTAATTATTATATAACATTAATATTAATCATTTAAAACAATAATATTAATAAATATCATCATTAATTAAAAATAATATCATTAATATAATAATATATAGAAAATTGATATTATTAATGTTATTAATTTTAATAACTTTTAAAATTATTAAAAAATTATTGGCATATAAATCCCTCCCATCCTACCCATATAACTCAATAGCGATCCCTCTCAGAGAAATTCCTAAATTGGTACAAGGCTACGAGGTCTATGTATTCTGGTACGTAAAGGCACGTTTAGTGGAACCAAAGGGTGGTTATTATTATGGCTACCCTCCCTCGTAATCATGGTTGGCTTCGGGCAGCGCTCCATCATTTCCATTTCGTGAAGGCAGTTGCAAGTGAAATATCTATCTTGTAGAACAGCTGGTATGCACTTCAGTAAGAGGGTAAGGGTAAAGGGTGAATAGTGGCAGCCATTAAACACCAGATTTCCACCAAAGTAGTGGGTATACGGCACATGTCTAAGTCTTCCTTCATGTGGTTAATTGGGGATGGTAGCAGGCACTAAATGAAAAGCATGTCAAGGTATACCCGTATTTCTTTCTAACATAATAACATTAAATTATTAATAATATTTAAAATATAATCATAATATTAATTAAATTTAATTAATAATATCAATATTATTAAACACATTAACACTTTTAATATAAGTTAACATTATTTTTATAAATAATATTAACAATATTTATTCGGTAATAGTTAATAAAAAATTAAATGTAAAAATTATGTACTAATAATGATATTATTAATAATAATAATATTTAAAAATTTAATGATGATATTAACATTAATATTTTTAATAAAAATATTATTAAGATTAATATTAACAAATAATATTAATTATATTTGTATTCTAATTAAACATGGGAAAACAAAACTAACCAGGGTCAAATATGGTAAAACAAACTCAACAGTGATCATACATGGTAAACCATTGTCACTCATTGTGGCCCATGCTAAATGATGCACAACCTTTGTTATCAATATTATTAAACACATTAACATTTTTAATATAATTTAACATTATTTTTAGTAACTAATATTAATAATATTTAATTGGTAATAGGTAATAAAAAATTAAATCTAAAAATTATGTACTAATAATGATATTAATAATAATAATAATATTTAAAATTTTAATGATGATATTAACATTAATATTTTTAATAAAAATACTATTAAGATTAATATTAATAAATAATATTAATTATATTTGTATTCTAATTAAACATGGGAAAACAAAACTAACCAGGGTCAAATATGGTAAAACAAACTCAATAGTAATCATACATGGTAAACCATTGTCACTCATTGTCGCCTATGCTAAATGATGCACAACCTAAGTGATGTGGTAACGAGGGTGTTACACCACTATAATGGTGATGTGGATTGGAAAACTAAACATTTAACAATGACAACAACAATGTGATACGTTATATGTCACCACTATAATGGTGATATATCACATCTCACCCATAGTGGTAGGAGAAGAGAATAAATTTATGTTTTAATAGTTTTAGATACAATCCATGTCCATGATTTTAAGGTTGGTTGTTTTTTTTATTTTTTATTTTGTTGGTTAGATATATAAAATTATAAATTTTTTATTATATATATTAAGAAGTATAGTATATATATGAAATGTTTATTTGTTGACTTAATTGTGATAAATAGATTTTATATATCATGGATTCATGGGTATTAGAATATAAAAATGTTTATTTTGTAAAAATAAAATAAGTTTATAAAAAGTATATGTTATTTTTATTAAAATAATGTAGTGAAAAATTTGGTTTAAGTAATAGAAAATATTAGGAAGTTTTTATTAATATTTAATAAAATTAGAAATATTTGTGAATAATTTAATAAAAAAACTACTATAACATAGATTGATTAATGAAATGCCCAATAATATATAAAAATAATATGATGTATTTATAAATCAATTTCTTTAATAACTTTATTTTTATGTTATAATAACACTTGAATTTCTAATATATTTATAAATACACATAATCTTATATTTTTCATTAATTTTATATATATTCAACTTAAAGGGAGATTTTAGAAATTGATAAATTTCTACTTCTGTTATTTGTTTTTAGTGTTTGATTATATAAGGTCAAGGAATCACAAATTAGACTCCCTTAACCTAACAAATGGGAATTTTAGAAATTGATAAATTTCAATTTTTGTTATTTGTATTTAGTGTTTGATTGTATTGGGTCAAGAATCACAAATCGGACTCCCTTTGGCCTGCCAAATGGAAATTTTAACAGTGTTTTTAATGTTTGATTTTGTTAGGTCAAAGAATCTCGGTCTCATCTTTCTTTGTGAGAACAGCGTTAATCCCGGGGCTCTCGGTGTCATTGTCAATGAACTCAGAGAAGCTGCTGCCTTCACCAAAACGCGGGCTCTCTCTCTACCTCCGCTTGCTTGCTAATTCTCTCACGGAGATTGCAGAGCTGCGTAATTATTCCAAACTTCTTGTCCTTTTCCATAGAACAACGTTTATGCTCGCTTTCTAAATATCTAACCGAGTTTGCAGAGCTGCATAGTGGAATATGTGTGGTTAATACACTTTTTCCTTAGTTTTTTCTTTTTTTTCCGAACTTCTAGCTTTCTAAGGTTTGGTGGTGGTGTTAGGATTATTGGTTATTATTGCAGCCGTTCAGAACTACGGATAAAAGATTCACTCTCATCCCTATAATTGGTGTAATGCTTACTGGCAAAGAAAATTACAGTGAATAGTTGAGAAAGATCAGGCACACGTGGTAATGTGTTTGTCAAGCCCCCATCCAATAAAGAGGTAGCTCCATTTAGGAGAATATAAACAACAAAGCTTATGTTTTTATTTTTGCGAGAATATAAACAACAAATCTTATGTCCTTATTATTACGTCGGTAAATGAAGAAATAAATTATCATATTATCTCAATTACAAATACTTATAATACATTAAAAAAATTGAAAATTTTATTTAACTTGCACACTCTTTCAAATAACCCTTTATTTCTAAAGCAGAACTTACACCTTCTTGTTCCTTTTTCAGGGAATCTCCATGTAAGCCAAAGGAATGTCGACCTCGCTGTAGGAATGTCGACCTCACTGTAGTTGTGGTGACAATGTGCAACTTTCTAAACATTTTTAGGGATTTGGCGTATTTTTATCCTAAATATAGTATTTAATTATAAATATAGAAATTAATAGAACATATATACAAAACTAAATTACCTTACTTTGAAAATATCAATAAATAGCATAGATTATTCTTTTCTTGAATTTATTAAATATTACAAGAAATTAAAAAACTAAATGCAAATTTCAATTACCTCTTAAAATATTTAAATTTATTAAATATTATGAGAAAGTAAAAGAGCTAAATGTAAACTTCAATTACCTCTTAAAATATCTGGGATCACTATATTATTTTTTTTAATGAAATTTAAAAAAATAAATAATAATTTTATTTCTTATTGCTTTCCATATATTATAATGTTTGAGAATGAGATAAATATAGTTTTCTGGATATTATAATGTTTGAGGATGAAATAAATATAATGTTCGAGGATAAGATAAATTTATGTTAATAATTTTTTTATATTATAGAAATTAATGAAAATAAATTGAACATTTGTTTTTTTTTGTTATTTTTATACGTTATAGTAATTAAAAAAAATACTTTAAATTTCTTTTTCATTTTTTTTAATTAGCACTACACATAGGTGATGTGACACCATATAACATACCCCCCACACATATATATATATATATCAAATTTAATGTCACTTCATTTTTTAGTGAAATTAAAATGAGTTTTATTTTTGGTGAATTTTTTATTGACATTAACAATGTCATTAACAATAAATACTATCTTATATTTCTCACATTTAATTTTGAATTTTTTTTCCTTAAAAATAATGAATATGAAAGTGAGCACCAAATAACTTCAATGATTATAAAGTTATACATAATTTACCTCTTTTAAATTTAAACTAGTAATTTTTTTTAAAATAATACATATTTTTAAAAATTAAAATATATAAATAATATAAAAAAAATCTCCCATCATATTATTGAAACATTATATTATCAAAACTTAATTAATATAACATAATTTTTTATCTAATTTTATCACAAGTTAATTAGTATAAGATATTTTATAATTTATCTGTGATCCATTATCTTAAAATTCACCAATTTCATAAAAACATAGTGTGAGTGTTGAACCTATGACTAAGGTCCCATTGGGTCCACATTGAATCTTTTAAATTATGCTCAAATTGAGACTTATTTCGATATTTTTGAAAATTTTAAGAGTGGGTGTACTGTGTTCTATTTGGCCTATCTTAATTCTGCTAAGCTATTGTCTGCCAACTCCATGACATTGTGAGTTCTTCAAACTCAATCTAGCCTCTCTCCGCGTCTTAGACTAAATGCAGCCTTTGAACTTTGAGTCCATCATTTCAGTGATGGGGATATCAAGTCAACCATGGATCCATGTAAAGACTTTACTTACAATATGTCAATGATAAATGTAGCAAATCCCTATCACAAACTAAGGAAAATATAGATAGAGGATATTGCCTTGCTCACACACAAACGATTGGTTATTCCCTCTAAATTCAGCTCACCATATAGGCGGCGTTCAAAACCTACTCGCTTAAAAAACCTCGCCGATCATTTCTGCTCCGGTGGGTTCATTCATTGCATCTAATATCAGAAGAATTAATTGTTGGAAATAAACCCTGCGAGTAAAGTAAAGTTCCAAGTAATTTAATCCCGAAACCTACAAATTTGTTATTGCCATTATGTACAGGTTCGTATTACATCTGCCACCAGACGAAGCAGCAGATTTTGGTTAGGAGGGATTGACCATGTCTTTTGCCTCTCCAAGGGCGTGGTAATAACAATAATAAAAGTGACCTCCATGGTTAATCAAACGAGTGGGTTCTTGATCTCTCTTGGTGTTGGGCATGCAGAGAAAGTGATCTCACAATGTTAATCAGAGTTATTTTCGGGATCCATTCCTTGATCTTTCTTGGTGTTGGCCATGATCCATCGAAAGGGCATAACAACACTTTCTCTTTTGAGAAAAAGATTTATTTTTATCTTGACAATTTTGTCCCTGGAGTGAAGTTAGGTTCCTCTTACTTTTCCCAGAATTCATGGATTCAGTATTCTTCAAAGTTTAGACTTCAAAATTCTTATTTCTCTTTGATATACCAGTGTGACTATGAAATCGGTTGTTGGGCAGCGTTGCTGTGGTTGGGAGCAATCCTTCACAACATGCCATTTTTTGTTTCTCTAAAGGAATGGATGTACGGTTTGTTGATATACTAATCTCATTGTTTGTTAGGTGTTATAGTGAGTTTATATTTATTTTAGTTTGGGCCAGTTTCACTTGAATTATTTATGGTTGATGCTTTCTATGTAATTTATTTAACTATTTTGAATATCAAGAAGAGCAATTTTTGTTCTATGATTTCATTTTTTTTTTGAGGTTAGAAAAAAAAACGAAGGGTCGTAAAAGACAGAAAAGAAATTTTAAAAAAAACTTGAATTTCGCATCTGTGAAGAAAGATAAATGTAAGTGCGTCACTTTCGCACCTCTAAAATAAACCAAGTGGGTCACTTTCACACCTCAAGAAAATGAAAAACGCCGAAAAATGTCGAGAACTAACAAAATTGTGGGAAGTTTAGACTCATACCCTTGAGTGTAAACTGTGCGCAAATTACGCACCCAACCTCGGTTGTAAGCTACGCAGACCACGAGGCAAAATTTAAAAAAGAAATTGAACGGTTTTTTTAAGGTACAAAAGTTCGTTTTGCTTGGTTCACTAAACGAAAAATGAATTTTGTTTTCAAAGTCCTCTTACTCATGTTCAAAGTCTTTACACGTTTTGTTTGAAGTTATTTTTATAAAATAAAAATACTCCATGAAGTCAAAAGAAGGTTGAATGAAAGTGGAACAAAAGCTCAATTTTTCATTTATTTATTTTTTAATGAATTAAAAGATTCAAATTATATTTGGAAAGCAATTTTTTTAACGGACGCATTTAGAAAAAAGGGAGTTTGATTTGAAAGGAGGATGACTTGATTAAAAATAATGGATTTTTTCTTAAAAGTGAGGGAGCTTCTTGTATTTTTTTTAAACCATTAAAAAGAAAGTGGAGATTTTGGTTTAAAAGTTAAAAAAAAGGCGTTTTAAAAGAAGAGGGAGAGTTTTTTTATTAAAAACAGAGGTTTGTTTAGAAAAGAGGTGGTGTTTAATTCAAAAGTTTTTTTAAAAGGAGATAGTAAAAAGGTATGCATATCAGGATTAAAAAAAAATTGGCTTTCTCTAGTGCTTTTCCAGCTTGGCAACAATTACGAGTTTTGGTTTTTAAGAATGAAGACTTTTTTGCAAGCACAAGAATGTTGGGATACCTACCAGGATGGTTATGTAGAGTCGACCCAAAAACAATTAGCAACCATGAATAATAATAAGAGGAATGTCATTGCCGAACTAAGAAAGAAAGAACATAGAGAGACAATTAGCAGCCATGAATAATAATCAGAGGAATGTCATTGCCGAACTAAGAAAGAAAGAACATAGAGCGTAATGTTGGATACAAAATTCATTCAATGACTCTATTTTTGACAAGATAAGTGATGCGCATCAACAACAAAAGAAGCTTGGGATATTTTGAAAGTTGTGTATCAAGGTAATGATACCATTTAGATTGTTAAATTGCAGACATTGAGAGCATAGTTCAAAACCCTAAATGTGATTGACACAATGAACGTTGACCAGTTCATGACTAGAGTCCTTGGAATAATAAATCAAATCAAACTCATTGGTGAAACCATTACAGATCAAAAGATTATTAAAAAAGTCCTTCGAAACCCACCGAAGAAATATGACATGATTGTAACAACCATTCTAGAATCCAAAGAGTTTACAACCTTCTTAGTAGAATAGTTGACTGGGTCACTTCTCGCACACGAAACAAGACTTAACTTGGCAGAAGATTCCATGGAACAATCTTTAAAAGCACATCTCTCTTGGCAGAGGTAGAGGCACACGATATATAGGCTGCAACAAGCGAGGTAGAGGTAGATCAAAACATAATAATGCAACAGAACAATGGAGACCTCCACAAAACCAAACACAGAGAAGCAAAAAATGGAGCAAATCTAATGTTCAATGCTATTACTGCAAGAAATTTTGGTATTATGAACATGAATGCAGAAATAAAGAGTGAGATCAACAAAGACGAAGTTTCCATCTCTCCAAAAATGAAGGAGAATCCTCTGAGAAAATATTTCTTTCCTGCCATCTTTCTGAAGACACACACAACGAGGACCTTTGGTTGTTGGACAATGGCTGCAGCAATCATATGACAGGCAACAAAAATATTCTCTCTTATCTTGATGCTTCTATAACATCAAAAATTACCCTTGGAGATCATTCCTGTATTAAATTTGAAGTGAAAGGTATTGTCCCCATTCTTACCAAACAAAGTTAACAAAAATACATACCTGATGTCTATTATGTTCCACATCTGAAGCATAACCTCATTAGTGTAGGTCAACTGCTGGAATATGGTTAAGATGTAATTTTCCAAAGGAACACATGTTATATCTATGACAAAATGGCCAATAGAACACTGATAGAAAAGATTGAAAAAACAAAAATTAAGATGTTTCCTTTCACTTTTAGAAGTCAAAATCTTTCATAGTCCTTTGTCCACAATGTGTCAAGAATAGACGAGTATAAGTTATGACACTCTAGGTATGGGCATATTCCACTAAAAACATTGAAATGTTTTATTTATAATTCACATTTTAGTAAAATGTATGACATTTCATGTAAGATCAATAATATTACATTTTACTAAAATGTGAGTTATAAATAAAATATTTCAATGTCAACAACTATACAGACATAAAAAAAGTGAAAATAAATACAAAAATATATAGTTAAAACATTTTATTAATATGTTACTTGAAACCTTGTAACATTTTTTTTTTTTTTTTACTTTAACCTTCTATTAATACTAACTATAATGATGAATTTTGTTCCACTTATGAGAAAATTACCATATCGATGTGAAGATAGGGCTAACCCTTACTATCTTAAGACATTGGACATTTGATTACTTTATTATATGGTAAATTAAATTTGGTTACTCCATTCTCTGTGCATATGTATAAGTTCTCTAAGTTCTCTTGGATCACACCCTTAAAAGGTATGTGTAAGGTTTCAACTAGGGATAAGACTCGAGCCTTGATTAAATCATATAACACGTTATAATTTATACACCAGGTTTAAGATTAACTTTACTTATCGTATTTTTCGATGAATTGATTGTATAATTCACATATGGGAATGTGGAACACTCTCGAAGGCTAGTTGTCATCAATAGCCTTGTTCCTTGAACCATCGTAATTTGTTCACCTGTAAACAATCCCACTATCAATTTATCAAGGTTTAGATCTAACAGTCCTAAGCTCTTTAAATCAGTTAAAGGTAACTCCCCTTTTCCCGTCCTTGCTGTCAACCATTTGTGTGCTACCATTTGCTGGAAATAATTACTCTTGACAACACACCGCCATGACTACACCGAACACCACCTCATCGATCACTGCCTTACCGTGTTGATTTTTGAAGAGTCATCACCACCATAACCCTTTCGAATTGAAGGGACAATTAACCAACCTAATTTATGTATAAATTCAGTTGATATGTGATATAAGAGAGATGTAGAGTTAGGATGCACAGTCCGAGTTGTAACGTAGCTGTAGCTACATAGTTTGTTGTTTGATTTGTATAAATTCATGTTTGGTTTTTATGATTTATTTCAACAGCCGTAGCTGTGTTTCTGTTGTTTGCTCTGTATCTCTTCAATTGGTATTAGAGCATTGTGTGTTCTACCCATTCTTTCAATTGGTATTAGAGAATTGTGTGTTCTGCCCATTCTTTCAATTGGCATTAGAGCATTGTGTGCTCTGCCCAACCTTTTAATTGGTATCAGAGCCAGAAGTAATTGAAGTCACCATTGCCTAGTGTCCAATTCTTTCATCTGGTATCAAAGCCAGACTAGCAGAGAATCGTTGAAGGAACCATTTTCATATCAAAGCCAGACTAGCATAGAATCGTTGAAGGAACCATTTGCATTTGCAGAGAGAGATGGTTATTTCTATGTGAACAACCACCACCCACACGAAGTTCGTAGCCGGTCCTTATTGTTGAGAGAAGATTGCATGAAGATAAAGCCTCCCTACTCTGTCGCAGTAAAGTTGTAGCGAATTCATTGTATCGTGCACTATGCTGTAAGTTTGTTTGTTGCTTGACATATTAATCACTTGTATGAAGTTGAAGTATGTGGTATTAGAGCGGGAGCTAGCCACGGTCGTGAGGGCTCAGTGAAAGGGGTGTGAAGGTCTGTTGGAGTGAGAGTTTATCTCTATGTAATGTTGTTGGGGCACGTGAAATACGTTGAGAGTGTAGTGGTTGTTACTGTGAAGTGCCATAGAAGCCTATGTCAAATAAACAAGAAATGTTGATAACAACGCATAAGTGTGAGCTTGGAGGTGAAGCTTTCAAAGAATCTTCAAGGTGTAAACGTGAAGAGCAAAGAATATTGTAGTTTCCCAGGGTATTTAAACTTCAAATTTGAAGCTAGAGTAGTGTGGGGAAGCATGTATTTGGAGTACGAAGGTAGAGTGGTGGATATGTGTGCGGCCAGCATGTATGGTTAAAGGAATTTCTAGCAAGGTTGAAGCGTTGATTTCATTGAAGTGTTTGGTAGCAAGTTGAAGGTTTGAACATAGATTTAACGTTTGATTTTTTATTTGAAGAGTTTTTGGGTTTTTGTAAAAATCAGCAAAGTTTTGTATCAAAGTGTTTTGGGTGAATTTTGTCGAGCATCACAGTGTTTTGGTGAAAATTGTGTTATGAAAGGAGCTCATTTCCAGTGGTGTGGTCCGTTGATAAAGCTATGAGCCATCCATATCGAGAAGAATTGTCAAGAATAATTTATTCAGTTTCATGATTTTTTTATTTCACACATTAAAGCATGGAATGTTGAACTGCTAGAAGTTGGAGAACGCGTTGCAATCGGTGTCTTAAGTCTGGTATGGTTGTAACCTTGAGTCCCAGTTTCTTTACAACTGAAGTTAAGTCTTAAGTTGACTTTAGTTTGCGTTGTTGAAATGTTGAAGCTCAAGCTCGCTATCTTCTTAATTGGAACGACATTGGAATTATTTTATATGCAATTCCGAATGGCCTTGTAATATAGTTTGGAAATGACCATATGAAAGAAGGAATTTAGAATAAAATTCTATTTACTCTGGCATTGGAATTTTGTCTAACATAGTTTTGAAGGCTGATTTATGTGACATCCATATATTTTAATTTAATGGCATGCATATGTCGATGATGACCATGTAAAGAGCGTTGAACTTGTAGTGTTCAACCCATTTGTGAAGTCGTCCACATCAACATCAAAGTTTTGCCAACTAGATAAGGAAGGCAAAGGCAGAGAAGCTTTGAGTTTGGAAGTGACAGTGTCTTAAAGAGCGTGTAACTTGTAGTGTTCTAATGGGAAAAGCACAGAGGTTGAGAAGTCTGGTAGAAGATAGAAAAAAAATCGAGGGTGATTGGTGTAGCTTTGATCTGCTACCACCACCTATGTTTACTCGGAAGATCCTCGAAGCAGAATTTTGGTGCAAGGTGGAGTAATCAAGTCGAAGACGATAGTGTTGTTCAGCCTCTTCTAGTAGTGCTTGAAGATAATAATGAAGATGGATCTGTAGTAGTGAATCTACAAAGAGATGAAAGATTTTTTGAATCTCACTTGAAAGTGGATCACAATGTTGATGGTGTGTTATCAACAGACGCTAATTTTGGCATAGATAATGTTTCCAATGGAGAAGCATCTGGTTTAGTGGATCCAACAATTGAAATTGCTAATGTTAAATTTGATGAAGAACAATTAACTCATGACGAGTGGTTGTAGATGATGCAATATAAACATCTTATTGATAGACTGTTATTTGGTGAGAGAAACCCACTTGTGTGTGAAAACCAAGTGGAAGAAAACCTATTTGCAGAAGCAAAGGTGGAGACTCAAGATTATGAGGCATCCACAAAGTTAAAGAAGGAAGAAGAGGAGGAAGCTCTCAGTCGAGAGCAGAATGAACAAAACCAATATGGTTCTCAAAATGTTTTTTCATATAAACTGAAAAATGATTTTGTGTGTGCAGATGCTAGAAGCAACCGAGATGAAGCAACAAAACATGAAGAAGAATTAAAGTTTCTTGAAGCATGGCTTCAAAAACCATGTATTGATGATGCCTGCATAGAAATTTTTGCTATGAATATTGAAGATAGTATGGATGATATTGAAAATGAAAATGAAATTTTCATGTATTGGAGCCCGAAAGAGATTAAATTTTATTATGAACTTATGTTGCAGCAAAATGATAATCAGAAGATTGATGATGAAGAACAAACTATAGAAGATGACATGTGGCAGTGGTCCACATACGAACATATTTTTGAAGAGGTAAAAGACATCCATGGACACCCTGAAATGATTTTCTATGTTTTGGTAGAGCTGCAACAACAAATGAAGAAACTAAAATTTGAAACCTACACCAAAAATATAAAGATGAAGCAATTTAGAGGATACAGGATCTGGAAGAAAAGGAAAAAGAAATCCAGCACAAGAGTTGATGTCAAAGTTTTGAATCATTGTAAGCCTAGCTGAGACTTAGACCAGCACGCATGGTTAAGTTGTCTGTCGTAATTAGGGGGAATGTTGGAAATAATTACTCCTGACAACACACCGCCACCACTGCACCGAACATCGCCTCATCGATCACCACCTTACCTTGTTGATTTTTGAAGAGTCATCACTGCCATAACGCTTTTGAATTGAAGGGACAATTAACCAACTTAATTTATGTATAAATTCAGTTGATCTGTGATAGAAGAGAGATGCAGAGTTAGGACTCATAGTATGAGTTGTAACCCAACTGTAGTTGCATAGTTTGTTGTTTGACTTTTATAAATTCATGTTTGGTTTTTAAGGTTTATTTCAACAGTCGTAGTTGTGTTTCCGTTGTTTGCTCTGGATCTTTTCAATTGGTATCAGAGCATTGTCTGTTCTGCCCATTCTTTCAGGCAAAGCATTGCATGAAACCTTAACTTTTTTAGAGTTTCTCTATTCCGTCTGCCTTTGTCAATTGCAGGTGGCTTGAAGGATTTCATTGGATTTTGCATTTAATTTGACGTTGTTTATCTATGGGGGTAACTTGTTACTTCTATCTTGTTTGTTGGACTTCAACCGCGAGATTTGGAGCTTTGGCGAGAGCAATGTGGTTTAAAGGTTTCTCAAGTATAAAGTCTCGGGACTTCAATCCTCCAGGTAAGAAGAGTAGAAATCTATCCGCATTTCGTTAACTCCTATGGTCACACATGATAGATATCTTAACAAAGTTGGATGTAGTTAATATGCAAAATTTTTAACCTCACTTTTGTATCTTGTAGCGCAATGCCTCATTGCTTGAAAACATGAAATATCAAGGTAAAACCAAGAAATATTTATCTTGTAGCACAATACCTCATTGCTCGGCAACATTAAATCTCAAGGTAAAACCACGCAATATTTAGTCGAGTATTTGTTCAATTTTTTCCTTTATTCAAAGTTATTCAAACCCTTACACAAAATAAGTTTTATTTGTGTGTTTTATTTTATAATTTATGGTTTCACGTCCTGTACCATTTTGTAAAAGACATGTTTGCATCTTTGGAGTTTTTGGGACTAGACTGTTTTGCATGTAATTCTTATGCAAGTTTATTTCTATTTCTAGGTTCTCTGGTTTACTACCCTGCCTGATCGAAGTTTCCTTCTCTGCTTTCCAAAATAATAAGTTATAATGTGTAATGTACCCTGGTAACCTCACATGTAAAAGCAGGGAGTTAGAATTTTTTACAAATTACCCACAAGTAATTATCCAAAATCACTACTCCACATTCCTCATTAACCATTAGATATAATGTTCATTAGTACATAAAGTAAATTGCAATAGAGGACATTAAGTTGCATAACCATTGACAACCATTGTTGTAGTATATTAACATAAATTGTCTCATGAACCTTGCACCCATTTCATGATTCCCTTAACCATATCCATTAATCACGTACTTGATATTATAATTATCACTTCAAATAAGGAATCAACATCATCAAGAATTCAACACCATCAATCTGACACAATAAGCAATCACATCATTGAACACCGATACACCTTGAAAACCCATAGGGTGAAAACCAGCAAATGTTTAATCTTATTATTAAACGCTCGTGAGGTTTTTCACCCCTCACTCAATGGCTTATAAGGGATTCCATCCCTTATCCATTGTTATCAATTATTACAATGAAATATCATTAAAATGTCACATAATTAGCTAAAAGCTATTACATTTTCCATGAAACCCTTTACTTACATATCACCCTCTCTACATCCTTGTGACATAATTGTTCTATCAATGTGTGATCTTGCAACTCATACTTATGAGCATGGACCGTTAGTTCTTTACCTACCACAATGTTAAACACCATTTTTCTTTGGCACAACCCGCCATCATTTCTTGTCCTTGTTATCATCAACAAGCTTTGGCAAGAAGATTAGATACAATATTAATCAATCAATAATCAGTCTCTAAAAGTGATCTTTTAACATCTACTCATGTGCATGAGCAAGCATGTCATAATAATTAACTAGTACATATATTCAAGTAAATACTTGTTTTACTTTCCACAATGCTTATTCACACTAATGCATATTTCTCTTTAAGAGATCTAACCCAGTAGTTCTACAAATCCATGTTTCTCTTTAAAATATATAACACAATAGTTATATCTTCATACATGTAATAAACTATTGTTTCTATGCTTTTGCACGTGTGTTCTTTTCACATAGTTATTTTTCAAGAACTCAACATAGTTTCTCTATCATTTATGTACAAAGCTATTATGCATTTGTTTCCATGAAAGTACCATAACAAATTCCTCATGCATTTTTTTCAACAAAGTATCATAATCAACCTTTCTTTTGCGCATAAGAACTAAGATAATAATACTGGTAACCATTTATGCATTAAACCATGCAAATAAATCAAACTACCCAATATGCAACAAACAAATCCTTTACCTTTTACTCACCAAAACATGTAACTTTTGCAAACTCTTGCAAAGGGATTAACTCCATTAACTTATCTTTCATGCATAAAGATATATATTCTTTCCAAAGAATGCTCATATGACTTATCTCTGTGCATTTTGTCTATTCATAGGTTATTATATTTTCTCATAACTAAGTATTGTTTTACAAGAAAACTCTCTACCCATGAGAATATTTCACAAATTACCCTCTTTAATCAATATTCACTCCCAGGAAAAGGACTATGAAATCCCTTTTTAAGAAAAGAGAATTCATCCTATCTTTTCTTACATAAACACATATGCATGTTATATAAAGACAATAATGTTACTTACCTTTTAATGTTGAATATATATATATATATATATATATATAATAACCAATTTTTAGATTGCTGGCCACTTCATTGTTGATGTCGTTAAGGGATGGTTCTAAACATGTGGCTGTTAGAATGACTGATAAATTTGCTATATAGCTCGATTGCAGAATTCCACTAAAAAAAACCATGCCACAAACCCTATGTGCCACATTCTGGTTCGGATATCATCTTGATTAGTGCACCAAGTTATAAAACTGAGCCTTAATATGCTTCCCAATGGGTTTCTAGGTTTCCTTCGAAGAGCCAAATGTTTCTGCTCTCCAATATATAGATCATCATCCCTCCGGAGATGAAGAACCCCGCTATTAGTAGCCACATTCCAGTGGTTAAAGGTTTTGTAAAAACCCAGCCAAAACTAATGGTATCCTGATGTTTCAATGGAACAACTGCCCCTAAACCAGAATCTAAGAAAGGTTATGCAAACAATACTTCTCGAGAACGTTTTGATGTGATGGTGAAGTCTCCTACCATTGCTTCTAGATTCTTGAGCAGAATTGGTCAATAATACTATCGTGGCTGAAGTCGACATATGGGATGTAATGGGCGGTATAATTGAGTGTTTTGATGGCTGCTTCAAACACCTTCACGCAGAATCCGCCAACAGTAAAAGTTGTTCCGTTCGTTTCTATCGAGACGAGATCGGTGAACATACTTGTATTCCAAGGTACGCCTACTCTCAAGATTTTTGCTGTTGGAGAAGTAATAGAAGAAGACGGTGTTATTTGATTTTGTTGTGCATCAGTATTCTGATAAAACGTATGCATGCAACTCATAAAAATAAGGGTCGGCCCAAGAAAAACTTTCAATCCCACCGCCCTCGTTCTGATCACTTCACTATTGGATTCTACAAATCAAGTTCTTGATTGTTCCAAATTAAATAATCGTAGGTTAAGTGGAGCGCTCGATGATTAGCGATTCCACAAATCCACGGTTCGAATCTTCAAAACAAAATAAACAAAGGTACAGACAGAAACACCAGTGAAAGTCCCATGCAATTAGCAAGGTTGGCTACATCTTACACCCACAGCAAAAGAAGAAAAAGGAGAGCCACCCCCACGAGAAGTATGGACTCCAAAAACATATACAAGTTTCCACCTCCTATCATCATTACGAGGCACCCAGATTCAAACCAAACGCATAACCATTTTCTTCCATACCATTCGCCATTCCGTGGGAGACTTTCCTTGATTCTTGCTTGGGATTCCCATTCAGTTTCACGAATACCAAGAATTAGTTTTATAACTAATTCGTAACTTTTTGATTTTACAATTAGTTATTTTAGGGATGTTACATACTCCCCCCCCCTAACAAGAACACCATCCTCGGTGTTCATCTCCCGTTGGAACTTTAGATTTTACTCATGATATAACCATATAAACTACACAAAAAGTGATCCATCCTCTTTAAAATCAAAGATTTCATTCCAAGAAATGACAATAAAAAAAAATTATAATGTCATAACATAAGAAAAAGCAATAGACATAAGCATTTATAACTGCAAAAATATGCAAGTTCTAATTTCCATCACTTGACCCTTATTCAAATTCATAATATACAAAAACAAATCTCTATGTCAACTTACCATTACTTACCATGTACTCTTGAAAATCATGAGCACTTTCACGTAAGCATTTTAATAGTGATTCAACAACCCATCAACCCTCCATGGTAAGTAATCCTATAATGTATGAATAACAAATTCAATCGCATTAGTCACAATATTCTGATTCAAATGAAATATTTTTAACTATCAATCAATTTTGCAATGTTAGATGATATTTAAATCATAGTACTTCTATAGGTACTTAAAGAGCACTAACACTAATCATCAAAATGATAAATCACTGCTCCACAAGCACACTGTATTAACTCTCACTAAAGACATCCACAGAGTACTTCTAAAAGTACCAAAAGAGCACCTAGCTCTCTAATCATCAAAACAGTCAATCACTGCATCAAGTGAAAATTGTCTTAGCCCCTACTAAGACGTTCACAAGATTAGTAATATAATAAAGGAATTAAAATTACCAATAACTCCTTATTGAGCACTAAGCTCATTTCCTGTTAAATGTGCATAACATATTTTACACAACTATATGTAAAATT
Source organism: Pinus tabuliformis (assembly GCA_031772625.1). Lineage (NCBI taxonomy): Eukaryota > Viridiplantae > Streptophyta > Pinopsida > Pinales > Pinaceae > Pinus > Pinus tabuliformis. Next base: position 930,724,938 of record CM062806.1, read on the forward strand.
CATTTTTAACACAACACATAACTATTTAATTAATGTGTTCTCCACGAGAACCATAATGGCAAAGGAATGCTCTTCCCAACCCATGGGAATTGGTTTCCACAACCAGGTGGAGTCATTTTCACATCCAGACAGTTTCTTTGATAGAGACCTTACCAGGTCTAACATGGAATTCCACTGGCCAACCAGCTCAAGAATTCCAATGACCACATAGGGTCCAATATAGGATTCCTCTTGGCAGCGTCCTACCTATTCCTCTGACAGTGTCCCATCTATGAGGAATTTTGGGCCTCTTCCAATAGGCTCCAAATCAATAAAGTTGCCTCAGGCTTTTTACCCTCTTCACCATCTTGGCAAACTCTTTTCCCTTACTAAGATCATTTATCTCTAAGGAGAGGAAATCCAGGTAGGCAAGTACCATCAACCCCTTCAGGCAGGCAACTGCCATCAACCTAAGGCCTTATATCCTTTCACAACTATCTGCAACTATCTGGCATATTGAATTTCTCTTTTATCACTCTTCATCAAAGAAATTTACTTAATGAACCATATGCACATTATCATTAACAAAATAAACATGCATGTAGTCCATGCATTTACACTTAACCCTCGACATGGGTCCACAACATCTAGATTGATAGGAAACATAACTGATATACATGTTGTATGCATTTTGATTTTCCAAATAACACAATCATGCATATCATATAACAGTATAATTTCTCATTTATGATTGCAATTCACATTGCAACATTTTATGTGACGATTTTTCTTGTTGCCATTAAGTTACCACTACTGAATCCCATCAACAATGTTAGTTATAAATATGCATCATTTAGCAAGTATTCAATTTCCAAATCATTTTAGGTTGAGGCACAATACTATCATGCATAAAAGTATATGCAAATATTCATTAATGTGTAAATGCCAATGATAGTTGAGGTAACAATCTAAACATTTCCAATTTCCCACAATGTATTTCCATCAACAAACCGATACATGAAGTAACTACCATAATCACTTGTTTGTGAATTGTAATAAGCTTAAATCAAATTCAATTCACACAAATAAGTGCTATTAGTTATTCATACAAGACTAACCAATCACAACTACCAATCATCTTAATGAAACCATTGCAAAACTTAATCAAAAATTACTTATTATAGTCAAGTCTTGTTACTTGACTCATTTTTTATTTTCAATATCTAGAGGGGTTCTTACAATGTCTTTTTAAAACACTATATCATGATATTCAAGGACATTCCCTGTATTTTTCATTCATGCATTGACTCATTAAAATTAGTTCATTGTAACTTCAATCATGTTCATTAAATGTATCATTATTATTACCATATTTGCAAAGCAAAAGTTGGTAGTTGATTGTCACTTTCCTTAATGAGTGCTCAATATTGTTCATAACTGTAATGAGTGTTCAATATTGTTCATAAGTGTGACAAGAGTTTTATTGTCTTTTATCCTCATCAAGAATCCAATTTCATGAACACAGTTATGCAGCAAACTTTATTACTTACTACGCGAAGCAGTTATAACATGAATCACACATATCATGTCAAAAGTAGTGTACTACATAAATCAATATGTAGATTGTTAAACTCATACCTGAGTTAATGCCCACTGGTGGCATACCTCAATTTATTTTCTGCTTACCAATTCCCAAAGGCGCCAGTGCTACAACCTTTAGCTCTGATACCACTTGTAACATACCCTGGTAACCTCACATGTAAAAGTAGGGACTTAGAATTTTTTACACAATTACCCACAAGTAATTATCCAAGATAACTACTCCACATTCCTCATTAACCATTAGATATAATTTTCATTAGTACATAAAGTAAATTGCAATAGAGGACAGTAAGTTGCATAACCATTGACAACCATTGTTGTAGTATATTAACATAAATTGTCTCATGAACCTTGCATCCATTTCATGATTCCCTTAACCATATTCATTAATCACATACTTGAAATTATGATTATCACTTCAAATAAGGAATCAACATCATCAAGAATTCAACACCATCAATCTGACACAATAAGCAATCACATCATTGAACACCGATATACCCTAGAAACCCCGTAGGGTGAAAACCAGCAAATGTTTAATCTTATTATTAAACGCCCGTGAGGGTTTTCACCCCTCACTCAATGGCTTATAATGGATTCCATCCCTTATCCATTGTTATCAATTATTACAACGAAATATCATTAAAATGTCACATAATTAGCTGAAAGCTATTACATTTTCCATGAAACCCTTTACTTACATATCACCACTATCTACATCCTTGTGGCATGATTGTTCTATCAATGTGTGATCCTGCAACTCGTACTCATGAGCATGGACCGTTAGTTCTTTACCTACCACAATGTTAAACACCATTTTTCTTTGGCAAAACCAGTCGTCGTTTCCTGTCCTTGTTATCATCAACAAGCTTTGGCAAGAAGATTAGATACAATATTAATCAATCAATAATCAGTCTCCAAAAGTGATCTTTTAACATCTACTCATGTGCATGAGAAAGCATGTCATAATAATTAACTAGTACATATATTAAAGTAACTACTTGTTTTACTTTCCACAATGCTTATTCACACTAATGCATATTTCTTTTTAAGATATCTAACACAATAGTTCTACAAATCCATGTTTATCTTTAAAATATATAACACAATAGTTATACCTTCATACATGTAATAAACTATTGTTTTTATGCTTTTGCACGTGTGTTCTTTTCACATAGTTATTTTTCAAGAACTCAACATAGTTTCTCTATCATTTATGTACAAAGATATTATGGATTTGTTTCCATGAAAGTATCATAACAAAGTCCTCATGCATTTGTTTCAACAAAGTATCATAATCAACCTTTCTTTTGCACATAAGAACTAAGATAATAATAACAATAACTGTTTATGCATTAAACCATGCAAATAAATCAAACTACCCAATATGCAACAACCAAATCCTTTAACTTTTACTCACCAAAACATGTAACTTTTGCAAACTCTTGCAAAGGGATTAACACCATTAACTTATCTTTCATGCATAAAGATATATATTCTTTCCAAAGAAGGCTCCTATGACTTATCTCTGTGCATTTTGTCTATGCATAGGTTATTATATTTTCTCATAACTAAGTATTGTTTTACAAGAAAACTCTCTACCCATGAGAATATTTCACAAATTACCCTCTTTAATCAATATTCACTTCCAGGAAAAGGACTACGAAATCCTTTTTTAAGAAAAGAGAATTCATCCTATCTTTTCTTACATAAACACATATGCATGTTATATAAAGACAATAAATGTTACTTATCTTTTAATGTTGCAAATATATATATATATATATATATATATATATATATATATATATATATATATATATATATATATATATAGATATATATATAGATATAATAACCAATTTTTAGATTGTTGGCCACTTCACTGTTGATGTCATTAAGGGATGGTTCTAAACGTGTGGCTGTTAGAATGGCTGATAAATTTGTCGTATAGCACAATTACAGAATTCCACTAACAAAAAACCACGCCACAAACCCTATGCACCCCATTCCGTTCTGGATATCATCCTGATTAGTTACCAAGTTATAAAACAGAACCTTAATATGCTTCCCAATGGGTTTCTAGGCTTCCCTTCTAAGAGCCAAATGTTTCTTATGAGCTAAAAGAGATGCAACCGAAAAGTCTTGTACTTCCAGTTTTAATACATCTAGTCTAAAGAGATCATTTCTTTTTAATACATAATCAATGTTGTCAGGCACAATGCATTGTAATCTGAATTGGTAACTGTCAACATCTATAATTTCTTCCATCATTATTAAAAACTTAACAGAGTTGCCTTGTGCAATTGTCTTCATAGAAAGTCAATCACTTTAGCAATTTTTACTATTGCTGTTATCTAGCATGGAAAAATTAAAAAAAATATTAAAACAACAGCAAACAAGAATGAATTTAGAACAACGTTAAAACAAGAACGAGTAATTCCTTAGATGAGATTTGAATTAACAAGAGAATGTTGAGAAGAATAACAGACAATCTATGTCAAATATGAACCCTGAGATTACAGGGAAAAGTAAAAAAACAAGAACAAATGACAAACAATTGACTAGAACATTGAAGCACAAACAGAGTGATGTCAAAGATAAGCACTCCATTTATAAGGAAATGTTGAAAAGCAACAAAATGATGTTGGAAAAAGTTAAAACAAGAACAACATCATGCCTAAAAATGAATTTTTGCATGAAAAATACTTGAAGCAATAGCAGAAACATCATCAATAAGTATTCCCAAACAGAATTCTTGATTCACAAGAAAAATTTAAAACAACTACATATTGGTGAGACTATTTGCAAATAGATTCCAAATAATGATAATCATTACCCATAACGTTATATAATATATGACTTTAATTAAGACTATATGTACCTATTGTCTGTTGAAGACTCCTGTTCATCGCATTTGTTTACTACTGGAATGAGGGAAAGGGAAAATCCAATGTGATTATTTCAAAATATATTTATATAATTAGGGCACCAAGTGTCTTCATGACTATTACTCCTATGAATGAAATGCACCCATGTGATAATTTAGACTTAACTCAGTGATACATATATACTCACCCCAGATAATGTTGAAGTTCCGACTTCAGCAGCCTCCAACTTCAACAGTATCTGGGGTGAGTATATATGTATCACTGAGTTAAGTCTAAATTATCACATGGGTGCATTTCATTCACAGGAGTAACAGTCATGAAGACACTTGGTGCCCCAATTATATAAATATATTTTGAAATAATCACATTGGATTTTCTCTTTCCCTCATTCCAACAGCAAACAAATGCGATGAACAAGAGTCTTCAGCAGACAACCCATGAATAAAAGTGATGGTTATATTATTGTTTATAGAAAGTCTTATCGTAAGGATACAATAGCTAGATTGAAAGATTACTCTGTAACTAGAACTATAACAAGCTCAGGAGTCTGTAGATGGAAATCAAAATTTACATAAAATGGCTAAGCTGTGGTCTTATCTGTTACTGTCATTTTGTGAAGAGACATCAAAAAGCAATAGGGGGCACGTTAAATCCTGGCTGACTTTGATGGAAAGGTACTCCATACTCATGCATTAATGTTAATGCACTATTTCAAAAATATCTCAGAATCTGGTCAGAAAAGAGGTCAACTGAGAGGTGAAACAATTGACCTTTTCCTGAATGTGCAATTTACATAACTCTATACCCATAGCCCTGGTATGAGAGGACCAAGAATGGTCATCATTTCCCACATAAAAGAGCAGGCAAACGATAATGGAAGAAAGGGAAAAGAGCCAGTCTCATTCATGTCTATTGTTGAGAGAAATAGCCTGAAAATTTGATATTCAAAACGAGCCCTCAGAAAAGAAATAAAGCCTTCAATCTCTATTGGAATTTTATAAATAGAATGAAAATTTGATATTGAGAATGAGTCCTCAGAAAAGAAATAAATCCTTTGATCTCTATTGGAATTGAGAATATTGAATCCTTAGAAACGAAATAAAGCCTTCGATCTCTAATGGAATTTTATAAACAAATTTAAGGACACCCTATTACTAGACATGCACGTGCATGGAAAGGTGGTGGCCTCACAATGAAGAAGAAAACTTGAGTTAATTGAAAGCTGTAAACTCTTCAAAAAGGATATGCAATGAGCTCGATTACAATCTATAGATGTTGGTCATTGACACTTTATTTCTCTTTACTCTCATTAGCTACACAGCTACAGCCAGGGTTGCCTCCAATCCTCAACAACACATTACCTTCTTTCAACAAAACCCACAGATAAAAGCTTGATCTCCCAAATGTTATGCTTTCCCAGTATAGGCAACCCCATGGAAGCAAAGCATCTTCCAATTATTCTATAAAATGTAATGACTGTTTGAAGAAATATTTTACCCACCAGTAATCATATTTTAGTTTTGACCTATATGATTTTACAAAATATCTGTCCAATTGCTAACATTCCTAAAAATATTAAATACCCTACTTGTTGATAGGTGAATATTGTGAAAGAGTCATGCATAGCACAATACTGGGGTTTGCAAGAGATCACCAATTAAAGTGCAAAGTGATCTTAATTTGTTAAAGTACAACAAATAGTTAAGTAGCTGACATTGAAATCTAACCACAGATTTGATGACAAAACTTCCATGAAGATTGATGCACCTATATGATGATAGATTTACTGCCCACTCCTTAAAAGAAGTGTTTACAACTTGCTTGACTTGTTGATTGCACTGGCTATAGTGGATTAAAGTCCCCATCACATATATGATGACAAAGAACTTCCAAGAAGATTGATTGAACTATATGGAGATAGATTTACTGCCCACTTCTTAAAAGAATTGTTTATAACTAGCACTGCCTATACTTGTAAATTGTACCCTAGAAAATGGAAATGGAAATTGAGCCTAAACAAAATTGATCCCGAGGCCAAGAAAAAAGAAGAGGGGGAAAAATAAAAATCAAAATTGAGTTTGAGCCCTAGAAAACAGCAAATGAGAATTAAGCTTGAGCTAGATTTATTGCCCACTTCTTTTAAGAAGTGGTTACAACTTGCTTGACTTGTAGATTGAGTTGGCCTGACTTGTGATTTGAACCCTAGAAAATGGAAAATGAAAATGGAGCCTAAAAAAAACTGAGCTTGAGCCCCCCACAAAACAACAGGTGAAAAGGAGCTCTAGCCTTAGAGAACAAAAAAAGAGAAAAGAAAGCATACAATAATCACCAAGGATCATAGTAGCATATGTCACAACACAAATCACCATATAGATCCTTGTATGGTGCATGGCTGGCCTTTTAAGCTTGTTCCCTCCATGCAAGTATATATGTAGTTATGTGAAATCTCAAACTATCCTATTGTAATATCTTAAACCATACACCAAAACCACAGTAATATTAACAAAGTTACTCTTGGAAAAATCTTTGAAAAAATTAGATGAGAATTAAGCTTGAGCTAGATTTATTGCCCACTTCTTTTAAGAAGTGGTTACAACTTGCTTGACTTGTAGATTGAGCTATCCCCACTTGTCATTTGAACTTTAGAAAATGGCAAATGAAAATGGAGCCTAAACAAAACTGAGCTTGATCCCTAGAAAAAAAAACAAAGGAAACAACAGATAAGAATGGAGCTTGAGCCCCCCAGAAGACAGCAGATGAAAAGGAGATCTAGCATTAGAGAACAACAAAAGAGAAAAGAAAGCATGTAGTAACCACCAAGGATCATAGTAGCATATGTCACAACACAAATCACCATATAGATCCTTCTATGGTGCATTGGCGGCCTTTTAAGCTTCTTCCCTCCATGCAAGTATATATGTACTTATGTGAAATCTCAAACTATCCTATTGCAATATCTTAAACCATACACCAAAGCCACAGTAATACTAACAAAGTTACTCTTGGCGGAATCTTTGAAAAAATCACTATAATGCTACATAAAAGCCAAATAAATGATTCCTATATCAATCTCTTTCAGCCTGATATATAAAGGTGAAAGTGGCCCCAATAAATATTGAAGTTGGTTTTCTATATAGCCATACCACGCAGCCATATAATTGAGAATATGTACTACAGACCACTTGCAATGGGGTCCTGATTCAACAATGAAGATGGAGGAAGGTTGAGTCACCCATCAAGGTTCATTTCTGCGAGAGACATGAAAAAGCAATAGGGGCCACGTTAAATCCTAGCTGACTTTGATGGAAGGGTACTCCCTATCAAGGTAGCCTAGCTAGACAAAAGTGCCTATGTTCAATGGTTTGCCTCTTGAGTGCCATTTTTCCCAGAAAACTAGACCACTTTTTATAGAGATTGAAAGTAGTACTTTCGAAAATAACAGAATTTGGTCTCAAACCTAACTAACTTGGATATCATATGAATAGAAGGGCAGAGTAGTTAATAAAATAAAAGGTGGAAAGCAATGCGAACCTCATTAATCCAAAAAAATGTCAAAAACGCTTGACAAGAACTTTTAAAAGTAGTTTTAATCATAGAAAAACCCCGACAATCCCTAAACATATCCTTCTTTACGACTACTGTCTATTTTTCTCATGCTATGTTATTTTCAGTACCTTTGCAAATTTTCCATTTGACAATGGTAGTGAACTAATACATGGATGTTAAATAATTGATTGAATGGTCATTCATGCCCAGCTAACATTCCCAAAAATGTTAGATACCCTGCCTGTTGATAGGTGAATATTGTGAAAGAATCACACATACCACAATGTTGGGGTTTGCAAGAGATCACCAATTGAAGTGCAAAGTGATCTTAATTTGTTAAAGTACAACAAATAGTTAGGTAGCTGACATTGAAAAAGATCAGAATCTTATAGTAACTTTAAAGTATCTCACTCTTAAGAGAGAGATGAATACCATAGTAATGTTAGCAAAGTTACTCTTGGTAGAATCTTTGAAAAAATCACTATAATGCTACATAAAAGCCAAATAAACAACATATGCAATGATTATAGCTAGAAATGTGATTAGCGTTTGTTGATATTTAATACTTGTTTGTCCATAAACATAGTGTGTCCTCACAAGTAGTTCTATGGTTACTAGATTGAATAAGAACAAAATGTAAACTTTGAGTTAATCATATTCAATTTAAAACCTTCATAAATTTATAATAATAATAGAAAACTGGAAGCCATCTATGTAAAGGATATCTCGGAACGTACACAACTAACCATCATTCATATTGGGCCATGATTTTAGGCAAAATGGAGTGCTGATGTAAATATTGGCCAAATGAAAGTAAAAGGAAATAGAAATGAACAAGACCGAAGATAATGGGAGTTACATGGATTTTAGCGGCCTTTGAATTTGTCTTGATCTCTGCCGCTAAACTTGTCCTGACCAATAGCAATCCATGTACCCTGTTGCATTGTGAATGGTCCTCCAACCGCGCCTTCACGAAGCCTTGCACAGAAGAAAGGAAATGACAGTTAGCCATATGACCTCGTTCATGAAGAAAAAAAACAGTTTAAGTTAATTGCAATGGTGAGGGCAAGGAATTATTGTTCGCCCATCCAACTAGATTTTAATATTTGAATCACTTACATTGTTGATGCAAACGTAGATCTGACAGTTCTCTGTTCTATGAAGCATGATTGTCAAAATCACTCGCCAGATGCGTAGCATGAATGAAAATTCTTTGTACTATGGAGCTGTAGGCTGACATAAGAAATAATTATCTGTGCTATGGAGCTATAAGGTGGGTTAAGAAAGATCTCAAGTTGATTCATTGTATTGATTGTAAGCTCAACTATTGCAGAGAATATAGTATTCAAAAATGGCAAGAAATAAGCAAGCTATGATACTTACTTAGAACCAGCAGCAGCAGACGACTCCTTTGAAGATCAATACAATATTCAGCTACTTTTTGATTTGAGAAATTTTTACTTCCAAAAATTAATTTCCTTATATATATTTTCAAAATAAAACATAAAACATATTTTTATTAACTTATACATATTCTCAAAATAAAATTTAAAATATCTTTATTTTTATACTGACAAAAAACCATAAATCACTAAGACATTTACCAAAAAGAAGAAAACACATTTTGATATTGAAAAAAAACTTGGTTGTTCTTACACAGGTCTAAATGGATTATCCTGTGTGAGCTCCTTAGTTGGACATTTTCTAGACATGTTATAGCATATAGGATATCTACTTATTGCATACTAAGAAAAAAGCAGTGAATGCTCAAAACTAGAGTAATGAATTTGAGAATTTCAGAGAGACTTTTGTAAAAACTTTGAGTGGAAGTAGGACAAAAATAGAACAATTGTTTTTAGATAATCAGTAGGAATTATGGAACATTATGATAATCAAAAAATATTGTACAACAGTATTGTGCCATAAGTACATTTTCTTGGTAAATGAGTGGAAACTGCAAGTTAAATAGTTCTATTACAATAACACCATAATATGAAGAAACATATTCATATCACTTTTGCATTTGTTGTGTACGTGAAGGTAGTCAATCGCATTGAACAAGCTATTGGATTCTAATAGATGCCATGTTCCTGGATTTTGTGATCTGAATAACAAATAATTAGTTATAATAAAATGATAACATTGTGAATTGAACAGAGGACATATTTGAAAGAAAAGATGTTAAGGCATATGTTGATGTACCTTCCATTTGTTAGCCGACATGTAATAGTTCACTATCTTCATTGAGTGTGAACTTGCTGTGAATTTTGAAGTCACGTAACATGTATACAGTGGTAGCCTTCTGTTCCAAATATGCTTCATATGGCATTGGTTTTAAATCAAGAAGTAAGTCATGTAGTAAAGGTTGTCTGATAATGCAATGCACAATGTTATTTGTAATAGATTCTATTACAGCATTTATACAATGCTTGTAGATGAAAGGGAAATTATTATTGCATTGTGAATAGTAGATTGTTCCATTGGTTATCAGTATGGATGAATTGATTGGAGAGTTACAAATAGCACAAACAAGTTCGAAAGGAGTTGAATATGAATTTGCTACCATCAGAATACCTTTGACCTGTTTATAAAATATTCAAATGTTAATCTACATTATTACATATGAAATACAAAGTTAGTAAAAAGATCATTATTTTTATACTTGCAACATAGGTAGATGTAGTTATTTTTCTGAGATTCTTTACTGCATCTGTGTTAAGTTCCGTCATGAATGTTGAATTTGTAGCTCTCAATATTTTTTTCTTTTGTGTCTGTCCCTTTTTTTATATTCTTGAAAATGATCAGGGGGAACTCTCCTTTTTGCAGTTGTTCTTCCATTGAAATAAAATATTGTTCGTAGGTGTCAAATAATTGCAACTGCAAGAGACAAATTATAATAATTATATAATGAAGTAATGCATGTTATCTATTGAAAATTACGAATAGGTAATACGCAAATACATTGTTCATATGTGTCGAACAATTGCAAGTGCAAGAGACAAATTACAATAATTAGATATTGAAGTAATGCATGCTATCTATTGAAAATTAGGAATAAGTAATATCCAAATACATATTGTTGCATTGTCATTTTTAGAATCTCCATCTTTGATATGGAGTATGTAATGCAATCCAACCCATTTGGCAAGTGTAACGGCTGCAGCGATTGTACCAATTGGGTACATTTCTTTTTTGTTTGCAAATTGCCTAACGGTTGTATCGGGAATGAAGAAATATTCTTTGCAAACCTTAGGTACAGTTTCTGTGATACTTGATTCAATGAGCAAAATTATTTTGTCATAGTCACCGCGATCATAAACATTTTTAGGCAATATCTAGAAATTTGTAATTGATATGTTGTTGCCTTGCAAAATTTTTTGTTCATGTTGCTCAACTAAATGTGCAGGTATAGTTAATGTTATAGTCATCATTCCTTTAGCATCTGTCAAATTGGCCCATAATATTTGATGTGATTTGTTTGCTTTATCAAGAAATGCACTATACACAACCATTATGTCTCCAACAAATAGTTGTCCAATTCTACGACTATTCAGATCTTCAATTGATACTTTAATTGGCAGTATCTGTTTTTGCCTATAAAAATTGCTTAGTTAGATACTGCTATAAACATCTCTACAATGCTATGTTTTTTCTATAAATTGTAGAAGTATAAATAGATTACAATGTTGTATTTCATATGCATACCTTTTTGATGTATCATTTCGTAGATTTGTTGAATCAAGTTTTGTTGTGTTTGTTTCACTTGGACTAAAAAAAATAATTGCACATTTCAATATGATGTGGATATTATCACATGTATTTTGCATAAGCAATCAATAAAAAATTTATGATATCTAACCTATACATGTATTGTTGTTGCGTTGTGTGGGGGGACTTACTACTAGTGCTTTCTCCACTCGTCCAACGTTTTCTAATTTATATACATTTAATTATACATATGTAAAAACAAAATGCATATATAGTAAACATTAATATTCTAAATACAAATTAGCATATTTATATAGTTGTCATAGACATACCTTTTCAAAACAAGTGGTTGGCTTGTGTTTTCTATTTGGCTTATGCCCTCTATCTCTTCAATTGTTTCTTTTCCTTTTTCAAGATTTATGCTATGTTATAGAATAGTAGCATATATTTAGTTCAGTTTAAAAGAGCATATAAAAGTAAAAAGTGAACAAGAACATAAAAACCATAGAAAAGGAAAAGCAAGAAGAATATACTCTCTTCGTTCATGTTCCATGTTGTTGTTCTTTTTTCTCGTTCGTTTTGTTTAATTGAAAAGGGTTTTACTTGTACAATCTGTATTCAAAAATATATGAGGTCATATGTGTAAATTTACAATAGGATGCCTGTCTTGCATAATTGAAAAGGGTTTCATTGGCACAATTTGCATTGACGAATATATGAGGTCATATATGTAAATGTACAATAGAATGCATAATATATATGGTGTTATTATCTGGTTTATTACAGAGAGAATATGCTAATATGCTTTAGTAAAATAGAAGTGGTAAAAACAATGACGTATTGCAAAAGTATCAAAATTTGCAATTTTGTAAAGTGTTTCATGTGTATATCATCGCTGAAGGACAAGAGATATTGTATCATGATCATACCAATATGTATCTAATATGAAAATTCTATATTTTTATCAGCTAAATTTGCCCAAACATGGTCAATGAATGATTTAGGCATGTTATTAGTTTTGGCAATAAGGAAATGAAGATTGTAGTTTTCCATGTAGCTTTCTAGTTGCTTTGTTTTTTGATTGCAATGCACCATACCAATATTGAAGTCCCCCAATATAATTATGATATTGTTTAGATCTAAGTGGCATAAAGCTTTTGCAATGACATTCAAAATATTGTTCACATTTGCATGTGGTGATGCATATATATTGAGTATTGCAATTTGTAATCCGTGAACTTTTGTTTTTGCGAGCAATGCCTCTACAAGTTTCTCTTCAAAATGGGTATGTTCAAGGATAATGATATTTATTTTTATCAGTATCATTACTCCATGCTTAATACAACTTGAGATGCAATTGAAATTTTTGAAGTACTCATTTTGCATACACAATGAAATATGTGTTTCTTGTAAGCATAAGATATTAGATTGCATTGTGTCATAATCATTGCATATGTCATTAAGATGTGCACGAAGATTACATGTTCAATGAAACAATAAATATGGATCGCAATGATTGTATTGATTAATAGTCATATTCTAATTGCCATTTTGCAGTGGTTTGCAAATGCAGCATTTCACAATTCACTTTTTTCTTAACCTTAAAATTATTGCCTTTAAGAGCATTAAGCAAATACAATGATTCTATGTTTCTGACACGTGATAGCATTGTGTATACTAGGCCATGCACTTGTACGCCAGTAGGGTCGAATGCAAGCCTATCCAAGGTTAAGCCTTGTGATCTATGTATTGTGCGTGCACATGCAAGTTGAATTGGAAATTGTTTCCGTATTTTCAAATGAGCCATCTTTGGTGTGATAGGCATTGCTTTTGATATTCGTAGTATTGGTGTCAAATTATGTGCTATGTCTGAAGTATACAAATGTGCTAGTTTTCTAGATTGTCGATGACCAATATTAGGGTCATGGAACTTAATCCATAGAACATCGACCTTATCTATATGGGTATATGATTTAACTATTCCATCTGCACCATTTACTAGCCCATCTGGTGCATCATAATTGCAAGCATACATTTCAACTAACATGTTCAACTTTAGCACAAGTTGTGAAGGCAAATTAGCTGTATGTTGATGTGTTGGAAAATTGCCCTTATTCTCCTCATTTTCATCAATTGCGTTAATTAAAATTTCATTGCCAGGCATGAGCATTAACATTTTCTTGTAATGCATTGCAACATCCTTGTTTTTGTAAAATAAATAGGGAAATGTTGGATCATTTGGTACAAGGCGCATGCAACTTGTATTAATATCTGTTATATCATCAGATGTTTGACAATTTGTTTGCATTCTATTTAAAACTGATATGAATCTCTCATTTGTTTGTTGCATAGTCATATGCAATTGGAAGCACTTGACATTATCCTTCCAGAAATCATGTGTTATTGTTTGATTGTTGATTCTTGGTTGTTCAAAAATAAGAGAGTCTTGAATAGGTTGCCCTTGATAGAAATCACCACAAAATATGATGTCAATGTTTCCAAAGTATTTGGTTTGGACATGTTTTATGTTTCTGAATCTATTGTTAATAGAATATAAGAACTGACTACCAATCATAGAGGCCTCATCTATGAAAGCTAGCTGCAATTCTTGATATAGCTTTGATAAGTTGTCTAATACTTCTTTGCTAAGTGGCAACAATTGAGATTTGTTAAAAGGCATTAGCAATGTAGAATGGATTGTTGTTCCACCTGCACTATATGCAGCTTTTCCTGTATATGCTAATATTAGACCTTTTGGTTTCATAGGATCAGTTATGTTTTGTGAATCATACATTCGTATAAGCATTTTGAAAATTGCTTTTGCTATGAGTGTTTTGCCTACCCCTGCTCCACCTGTAATAAATAGGTAAATTGGTTCCTTGGTTTTTTTTTTTTAATTCCAACGTCTTTTACAATTGCTTGTTGCTCTTTGTTGCTTGTTGCTCTTTGCTGTGAGTGTTTTTCCTACCCAAATTTTCTCGATACTTGACATCTCTTGCTAATATTTTTCTCCCTCTTAGTTGTCCTTTTCTTATTCGTACCCGTATGCAAGAAAGAACTTTATCAATAATTATTCGCATTATCTTGAAAAACAAATTTGTTGTATGATATGAGAAGTCACCACTTGCTTATAACAATTCCCATTGTACAGTTTTTTGGTAGCTAAACCTATTTGTGATGTCATCATCACGCGCATCACCGTAGAATAATGTTGGAAAGTTCATTTCTTCTTCATATTTGTCCTTGAAAATCCCCAGTGGTCGTTGTCCTTCAGTAGGTGCCAGTACAATAATCTTGTCTTGAAAATCGTAGATGCGTTGTTACTCTATTAATCCATGCACCAATGTTTCAGTAGGTGCTTCATTATTTGCATCACTGTTTGTATCACTTTCATTGTCACTGTTTGCATTTTGTATGATGTATTCATTATTATCTTGTAAAACATGGGTCCAATTCTTATTTATACAAATGTTCTCAACTTTATAAAGACTTCTAGAACATAGTTCGTTCAGTTCTTTTGGACATACTTTACCTATTTGGTATGCATTTTTGTATTGCAAACGTCTTTTCAATGCAACTACAATTGTCATTGTATCACTTAGATATTGCGGCAATGCTTTTTGCACAACGTCCATATGAACTGGTACATTGATAATTGATCCTGTTAAGCTAATCTGTGATCGCTTATATCCCCATTGTCTGATTTGTGCAAATGCAATTCTCAGTGACACAAGTCTTTCTTCTAGATTTGAAAGTGTATTTACAGTTGGTAATGGAATGTTACATCTTATTTGTTCAGGTGTTGCAAATTGTGGAAGCTTTCCATTTTGAAGTACTTTTTTGCAAGCAACACATATGTTTTCATTACTGAAGGTCCTATTGTTCAATGTCAAATTCATATGCTTTTCTTGCAATTCTGTAGTGAAACATCTGATATTTTTTTCAAAATGCAATCTCGTACAAATTGCACATGTATTCCTAGGCATGTCTTCGACCTATTTCATATAGATGTATTTTGCATTTTTCTTGCTTGGATGGATTTGTTTGCTTATTGTATTTTTCTTATTGTTTCCGATGTTGTGCAATATTTGTTTTAATCCAAGAAATGCCATTCTTGTCTTCTTATTAGAAGATTCTTTTTTGCATATGTCATTGCATTTGCTTCTTGTACGTATGAATTGCTTCATTTGGTGATAAGTAAGCTTATGACACTTTGGCAATTTTTGTAAGCAAGATGCTATTTCAAATTCAATGTTCTTACTGAGATGTATGTGAGAACTAGATTGTTTATTTTTTAGTACATGCTTCTGACAAAATATGTTATCATTGTTATGTACATCATTGCATTTCCTTTTTGCACGTATGAATTGCTTCAGTTTGTGATAATTGAGCCTATGATGCTTAGTTGGTCACATTTGTTCTAAATGAGATGCCATCTAAAATTGAATATTATTATTAAAATGTAATTGAGATATACATTGTTGTTTTTCTAGTATATGCTTATGACGCAATTGATTACAATCCTCTTTTGCTTCCATGTACACTTATTCAGAATTCCGATCATATTTTTGTATCATTGCGTGGTAATGAATATGTAATGTATCTGTTTTGAATGACATGATGTTAAGAACACGATTGCATCTCGAATGAGCAAAACTGTAACTGAAAAAGTTATTAGCAACAGAGGACCATACTTGGATATTGACTTTGAATATGACAGATATCCATTGCAAACAGAATGGTCCACCTTCTACCTGCCCTTTCTCATATGGCATTGCCATATTTATGAGATATTGTTGCGAGTTGTTATTCATTGCATAGTGTATCACATCAACTATTAGGTATCGTTCTAAACAATGCAATGCATCTTGATTCTTTGCATAAGTGCATTGCAAAAAGATTGGAATATGTAAAGTCGCAAACACTCTGCATCGAATTCTGTTGCTACTAAATAGCAAATTGCATTAAAGAGACTGTCACCGCAATTAGATGTGATTTGTTTTGTAATCATTAATTCATTTAAAAGCATATTATGTGCAGTACACATCCAATGGCTTTCAATATCTTTGTAAAAAGATGACAGGTAGATATTAGATTTTTTAGAGATGCATATTGGAAACTTTTGGTAAAGAAATGGTTCATAATGACCACTAACAGGATTCGCATCATGAAAGAGAATGCAATATGGAATTGTATTTTCATGTTGATTAAAAAGCAAATATCTTGTTTGCCTTGTCCATGACCAAACTCCAATTGATATATCTAGCCATTTAGCTAACCAACGTATGCAAAAGGTATCCCCCCATAGACCTCGTTCAGAATCCTTTATATTTGTAGATGTAGAAAAATGCATTTTATGAAGATATGTACCAATATCATTAATTCCATGTAACTCGTATAGGAAGTCAAGTGCTAATTCATATTCATATGACTCTATTGCTTCAACATCATTATTGTTTAAGCAAAAAAGAAAATGTTCTATTAACCCATTTCGTAGTTGATTTGAAGTATAATGAAAATGTAGAAGCATTTCGAATGAGTCAAATAGACAATCTCCTACAGTATATGAAAATGCATCTTGTCTAAAGAGACCATTTCTTTTTAATACACAATCAATGTTGTCAAGCACAATGCATTGCAATCTGAATTTTTAACTGTCAACATCTATTATTTCTTCCAGCACTTCCAATTGCTTACCAGAGTTGCTTATGCAAGAAATAGATTGTTGATTTTCTAGTACATGATTATGACAAAAGATGTTATTGTTGTTATGTACATCACTACATTTGCTTTTTGTACGTATGAATTGCTTTAGTTTGTGATAATTGCGCTTACCATGCTTAGTTGGTCACATTTTTTCTAAATAAGATGCTATCTCAAATTGAATATTATTGTTAAAATGTACTTGAGATATACATTTTTTTTTCTAGTACAAGCTTATGACGCAATTGATTACAATCCTCTTTAGCTTCCATGTACACTAGTTCAGAATTGCGAACATATTTTTGTTTCATTGCGTGGTAGTGAATATGTAATGTATCTGTTCTGAATGACATGATGTTAACAACATGATTGCATCTTGAATGAGTAGAACTGTAGCTCACAAAGTTATTAGAAACAGAGGACCATACTTGGATATTGACTTTGAATATGACAGATATCCATTGCAAAAAGAATGGTCCACCTTCTACCAGCCCTTTCTCATATGGCATTGCCATATTTATGAGATATTGTTGCTAGTTGTTATTCATTGCATAGTGTATCACATCAACTATTAGGTATTGTTCTAAACAATGCAATGCATATTGATTCTTATGCATAAGTGCATTGCAAAAAGATTGGACAGTGTAAAGTCGCAAACATTGTGCATCGAATTCTGTTGCTACTAAATAGAAAATTGCATTAAAGAGACTGTCACTACAATTAGATGTCATTTGTTTTGCGATCGTTAATTCATTTAAAAGAATATTATGTGCAATATGCATCCATTGGCTTTCAATATCTTTGCAAATAGATGACAAGTAGATATTATATTGTTTAGAAATTCATATTGGAAACTTTTTGTAAAGCAATGGTTCATAATGACCACTAACAGAATTTGCATCATGAAAGAGAATGCAATATGGAATTGTATTTTCATGTTGATTAAAAAGCAAATATCTTGTTTGCCTTGTCAATGACCAAACTCCAATTGATATATCTAGCCATGTAGCTAACCAACGTATGCAAAAGGTATCACCCCATAGACCTCGTTCAGACTCCTTTATATTTGTAGATGCAGAACAACGCATTTTATGAAGATATGTACCAATATCATTAATTCTATGTAACTCTTATAGGAAGTCAGCTGCAAGTTCATATTCATATGACTCTATTGCTTAAACATCATTTTTGTTTAAGCAAAAAAGAAAATGTTCTATTAACCCATTTCGTAGTTGATTTGAAGTATAATGAAAATGGAGAAGCATTTCGAATGAGTCAAATAGACAATCTCCTACAGTATATGAAAACGCATCTTGTCTAAAGAGACCATTTCTTTTTAATACACAATAAATTTTGTCAGGCACAATGCATTGTAATCTAAATTTGTAACTGTCAACATCTATTATTTCTTCCATCATTTCCAATTGCTTACCAGAGTTGCCTTGTGCAATTGTCTTCGCAAAAACTCAATTACTTTAGCAATTTTTACTATTGTTGTTATCTACAGATTTGCAAAAAATATTGATCAGATCAGCAAAAACTGAAGATGATTATTTCCAACAAAATAGATATATTAAAACAATAGGCTCTTGCATTATGTTGCCAAACAAATATCAAATTTCTAGCAACAAGTCATATTTAGAAATGACAAAGAAATTGGAAATGAAAAAATAACTTTGGAAAGCAATATAACTTGATAAAGGAAGCAGTGGAAAGACATAATGAAAATGACTAGGATGGAAAATTTGCAACCAAGTCCTTTGTTGATGGATAGTAAGTTGGCGAGGACATCTAGGCTTGTGAAAAATGCTATAACTAGGCCTGTGAAAAATGCTATAACTGATGTGGTAATGATCATTATGGAAGTTGCATCTTCATGCATTTTCCCCACGATGTTATTACATGTAAACTTTGAGTTAATCATATACAATTTAAAACCTTCATAAATTTCTAATAATAACAGAAAACTGGAAGCCATCTATGTATAGGATATCTTGGGGCCTATTATGCGGAACTCCATTTGCTCCTTCCACTACAGACAGTTGCGGGATTGGAGTGATCTATAGCTATGGGTCTCCCTTATCGAGCCAAACCGGCCACCCATGAATAAAGAAATGAATAGATATCGCATGGGCCTTTCTTTGTTTTTCTATATATAGGATGCGTCGATCGCATTTTGTTTGTGCTGCATAGATCGTCGAAGCACACGCTACACAAAGTAGCTCACTATCACTATGTTATTGGTGGGGACTGAATGTCATATGGGGTGTTGATTCATACAACCTTAATGCTAATGTACCTAGAAACAATGCAGGCACTGATATTAGATAACCAATCCACCCATCACTAGTAGCCCAGTATACAACAGTGGCAACTGAGGATGCAATGATTATAGCTAGAAATAGGATTAGATCATAAAAACGACTAGACCAATTCATCGAATATGGCAAGGTGGCTCTCATCTCTTTCGTAATAAAATATATGACTCTAAGTTATAAAAGGAAAGTAACAGTAACCATACATGCTCTGTAAGTGAATACAGTTTTAAATATTAGTATGGAAAGGAAGAAGGAACAAAATTTTAAAACAAGAACAATTTCATAATGAGAATGATGTGTATGAAGAGGTTGTAAGAAAAATAGAGTTTCATAAACAAGATTTTACGGATGAAATCCAAAGAATTCCTTATACAGAAAGTTATAGTTCCCTTGGATCTGGAACTCTAATCAAATTTTTGAGCATCTGGGCCTATTCAGAACTGGGCAAAACCTCTAAGGGCCACGTACCACCATGCATGCCCATGGATCATAGCAGAACTCTTCTCATGCCTAAAATATCTGTCAGATTCTTATCAAATTTGTGACCACAAAGAAAGTCCTACATGATTAGCTTACTCCATTTGGCTTTTTGCTCATAGTAGGTAACTCCAAAAGCTGGTCCCCACTTGCAATGGGGTCCTAATTCAGCAGTGAATATGGAGGCAGGTTGAGTCACCCATCAAGGTTCATTTCTGCGAGAGACATGAAAAGGCAATAGGGGCCACGTTAAATCCTGGATGACTTTGATGGAAGGGTACTCCCTATCAGGGCAGCCTAGCTGGAAAAAAGTGTCTACGTTCAATGATTTGCCTCTTAAGTGCCATTTTTCCCAGAAAACTAGACCACTTTCTATAGAGATTGAAAGCAGTACTTTCAAAAATAATAGAAGTAGTCCATTTTTTGATGCCCCACATATTTACTTGCTTGATTAGGAAATACAGTTTATAACCTGTGAATAAATGTGATGGTTGTATTATTGTTTATAGAAAGTCTTATCGTAAGGATACAATAGCTAGATTGAAACAAGGATCATAGTAGCATATGTCAGAACACAAATCCCCATATAGATCCTTGTATGGTGCATGGCCAGCCTTTTAAGCTTCTTCCCTCCATGCAAGTATATATGTAGTTATGTGAAATCTCAAACTATCCTATTGTAGTATCTTAAACCATATACCAAAACCACAGTAATATTAACAAATTTACTCTTGGCAGAATCTTTGAAAAAATCAGATGAGAATTAAGCTTGAGCTAGATTTATTGCTCAATTCTTTTAAGAAGTTGTTACAACTTGCTTGACTTGTAGTTTGAGTTGGCCCCACTTGTCATTTGAACCCTAGAAAATGGCAAATGAAAATGGAGCCTAAACAAAACTGAGCTTCATCCTTAGAAAAAAAAAAAGCAAAGGAAACAACAAATAAGAATGGAGCTTGAGCCCCCCAGAAAACAATAGATGAAATGGAGCTCTAGATGAGAATTTTACTGAGTTCTCATTTTTTAGAGGTTGCATAAAATCATCATTTTCATAATAATTTTGAAAAAGTGGCAATTCAACATCATCCTTTTTTCATTCCAAGGTTAAAATTCCAACATTTTTCAACCATGTTATTAAAAATGAAATATCATGATTAAAAAATACATGAAAAACCACACTAAAATGAAAAAATGGTGATGGAGTGACAATTATTGTCAAAACCTAGTGATCAGTTTATGTTTATGATAATTCCATTAGGTTTTGGTTTCAACAAATATGTTTACAAAAAAAAAATTGACAATGAATAAGTCAAAGAAGGATTTTATGGAATGCTATTTCTTGGTCAGAACTAAAAATGGATAATTGGTTTGTATTTTTGGATCTTGCATTGATTTTTCTTGAATTCAATCATGTAAAAATTCCAAGATTATACACTAATTCCTGTAGGACAATAATTCATCAACAAAGGATATATACCCTATCTGTTTTTTGTTTTCTGATTGTAAATATTTTTCGAATTTACAAGTTTTTTCAGATCTCGAATAATCACTATATCAGATAACAAAAATGCCTTAGGTTAAGCCAGATTCCTTAGGTCCATAAAAAATATTTGATCATCTTTTTAGACTGTATATATGGGCCTAATGGAAAAGGTATTTAATGAAGGTCTAGGATCAATGGATGAAAAGGTTGTATTTCTGTATTTCTGCATGTTATATGTTTATACTTTATGTGCCTAAAGGCAAAAGTATAAAGTGCCTATGTTCAATGGTTTGCCTCTTGAGTGCCATTTTGCCCAGAAAACTAGACCACTTTCTATAGACATTGAAAACAATACTTTCAAAAATAACAAAAGTTGGTCTCAAACCTAACTAACTTGCATATGATATGAATAGAATGCCAGAGATAGGTGAATATTATGAAAGAATCACACATACCAATCCACCCACCACTAGTAGCCCATTTGTTGATACCCCACATATTTACTTGCTTGATTAGGAAATAGAGTTTATAACCCATGAATAAATGTGATGGCTATATTATTGTTTATAGAAAGTCTTATCGTAATGATACAATAGCTAGACTGAAAGATTACTCTGTAACTAGAACTATAACAAGCCCAGGAGTCTGTAGATGGAAAGCAGAATTTACATAAAATGGCTAAGCTGTGGTCTTATCTGTTACTGTCATTTTGTGAAGAGACATGAAAAATCAATAGGGGCCATGTTAAATCCTGGCTAAATTTGATGGAAGGGTACTCCATGCTCATGCATTAATTTTAATGCACTATTTCAAAAATATCTCAGAATCTGGTGAGAAAAGAGGTCAACTGAGAGGTGAAACAATTGACCTTTTCCTGCACGTGTAATTTACATAACTATATACCCATAGCCTTGGTACAAGAGGACCAAGAATGGTCATCATTTCCCACATAAAAGAGCAGGTAGACGATAATGGAAGAAAGGGAAAAGAGACAGTCTCATTCATGTTTATTGTCAAGAGAAATAGCATGAAAATTTGATATTGACAATGAGTCATCAAAAAAGGAATACAACCTTCAATCTCTATTGGAATTTTATAAATAGCATGAAAATTTGATATTGAGAATGAGTCCTCGGAAAATAAATAAATCCTTCAATCTCTATTGGAATTGAGAATATTGAATCCTCAAAAAAGAAATAAACCCTTCGATCTCTATTGGAATTTTATAAACATATTTAAGGACACCCTATTACTAGACATGCACGTGCATGGAAAGGTGGTGGCTTCACAATGAAGAAGAAAACTTGAGTTAATTGAAAGCTGTAAACTCTTCAAAGAGGATACGCAATGAGCTTGATTACAATCTATAGATGTTGGTCATTGATACTGTATTTCTCTTTACTCTCATTAACTTCACAGCTACAACTAGGGTGGCCTCCAATCCTCAGCAACACGTTACCTTCTTTCAACAAAACACACAGATAGAAACTTGATCTCCCAAATGTTATGCTCTCCTAGTATAGGCAACCCCATGGAAGCAAAGCATCTTCCAATTATTCTATAAAATGTAATGACTGTTTGAAGAAATATTTTACCCACCAGTAATCATATTTTACTTTTTAACTATATGATTTTACAAAATATCTATCCAATTGCTAACATTCCTAAAAATATTAAATACCCTGCTTGTTGATAGGTGAATATTATGAAAGAATCACGCATACCACAATACTGGGGTTTGCAAGAGATCACCAATTGAAGTGCAAAGTGATCCTAATTTCTTAAAGTACAACGAAGAGTTAAGTAGATGACATTGAAATCTAACCACAGACTTGATGACAAAACTTCCATGAAGATTGATGCACCTATATGATGATAGATTTACTGCCCAATTCTTAAAAGAAGTGTTTACAACTTGCTTGACTTGTTGATTGCACTGGCTATAGTGGATCAAAGTCCCCATCACATATATGATGACAAAGAACTTCCAAGAATATTGATCGACCTATATGACTATAGATTTACTGCCCACTTCTTAAAAGAATTGGTTATAACTAGCACTGCCTATACATGTAAATTGTACCCTAGAAAATGGAAAATGGAAATTGAGCCTGAACAAAATTGATCCTGAGCCCAAGAGAAAAGAAGAGGGGGAAAAAGAAAAATCAAAATTGAGTTCGAGCCCTAGAAAACAACAAATGAGAATTAGGCTTGAGCTAGATTTATTGCCCACTTCTTTTAAGAAGTGGTTACAACTTGCTTGACTTGTAGATTGAGCTGGCCCGACTTGTGATTTGAACCTAGAAAATGGCAAATGAAAATGGAGCCTAAACAAAACTGAGCTTTATCCCTAGGGAAAAAAATGAAGGAAACAACAGATAAGAATCTCACTTGAGCCCCCCAGAAAACAGCAGATGAAAAGGAGCTCTAGCCTTAGAGAACAACAAAAGAGAAAAGAAAGCATGTAGTAACCACCAAGGATCATAGTAGCATATGTCACAACACAAATCACCATATAGATCCTTGTATGGTGCATGGGATTCCTTTTAAGCTTCTTCCTTCCATGCAAGTATATATGTAGTTATGTGAAATCTCAAACTATCCTATTGTAATATCTTAAACCATACACCAAAACCACAGTAATATTAACAAAGTTACTCATGGTAGAACCTTTGAAAAAATCACTATAATGCTACATAAAATCCAAATAAATGATTCCTATATCCATCTCTTTCGGACTGATATATAAAGGTGAAAGTGGCCCCAATAAATGTTGAAGTTGGTTTTCTATACAGCCACACCATACAGCCATATAATTTCGAATATGTACTAAAGATGTAGCTACAAATGAAAGAGTATGCACAATTGCAGAAGCATCTTATATATGCAGAACATTACATCACTAATGAAATCAGTACCTAATAGAGATGAAATGCATATATATTTCAAGGATTACTGCCAAAATGGTGTGAAAACGATGTAAAGAAATCCTAAACAATGCTAAACTGCAAGCCCAAAAATACCTGTCAAATAAAGATGAACTTCAAAGCCTCTCAAATTAAACTGGACCTCAAAAGCTGTAGCAGTTAACTGCTTTGAAACTGTAATGTATAAAAGCAAAGAAAAACTGTAATGTATCAAGCTAAAGACAGAGCTTTTAAAAAGACACTTGTAACACATGCAAAAAAAAATGTATAATACAAAAATATATTTCAAACACGTAAAATCCTGTGGGCCCACAATTTTACCACCTGCCTGCCTCTCGTCCTTCTTGCATACCCAACATCTTTACCTCTGTCTCTTTTGCATGTCCAATGTGTCTACCTCCTAGCTAACCAACTCACTTGCATCCACCCAAATGATTGAATCTCCTTCTAGAGTCTTTCTAAAACTGTCCTGAAGAAATGATTCAAGGCAGTGGAGGCACGTGGATTGTATCAAGGCCATATGTCACCAAATGTTTGTTTATTTTTATTTCAATTATTTTTATTTTTAACAGATAAATAACTAATATAAAAACATATGCAAATTTATATGAAATAAAAATTAATATGTTTAAACATATTGAAGTAATTTCTTTTTAGTTGCTGTAGATGGTGGATGATTGGATGTTCAAATATGGTATGGAGGTTTTATGAGGTGTAAATGTCGATGGGGATAGTTTGAGGAGAGTGAGCTCATAGGTATCACTTTGTATACCAAGGATATCCAAGGAGGAATGGTCATATACTTTTGGTGCTATGGAGCAAGACTTGCTACAATAACTGGTACTTTGGCCATTGTAGCCCACTTCCGTTGTTGAGAATCAAAAACCCACCATTATGCAGATTGGTTCAGTCATGGCATAGCTTCTTCCAACCAAGCTCTATCAATTGAGCGAGCCCTATCAATGTGAAATGGAGAAATCGATGTGCTGGGTTCACCCAAGGATTGGTTTAGCCCAAGACAAAACCCACAGTGATTACGGTTGGCTTAGCTACTGTAAAGCTCTTATATACAAACAGGAACCCAGAGAAAAAAGAAAAATGGAGGGCGTTATTCCCTACATTCATAAAGCCCTCACTCATCGGTATGAG
The DNA here is from genome assembly GCA_031772625.1 of Pinus tabuliformis. NCBI lineage: Eukaryota > Viridiplantae > Streptophyta > Pinopsida > Pinales > Pinaceae > Pinus > Pinus tabuliformis. The sequence continues at coordinate 930,750,718 of CM062806.1, forward strand.
CACGAGCCTAAACCTCCTAAACCTTAGTGTCGCATGGTTCGATTCCTGCTATGTCCAACATGCATTGGAGCTAGTATGCACCAAGGCAAATAGCTCCTGGAAGAGCCTTATTATGCAGGTTCGACTCCTGCCAATGGAAAATGGGTTGATACCGTCATTTGGCTAGGCATGATGCCAGCTTCCCGCAGAAAATAAAGTAACCCCTATTAGCCTGGCCCTCTCCACATTGGTTAACAAGGGTTGACTTGTGTCATTTCAATCAAGTTTTGGCAAAGCGCCTGAACTCTAGGAACTTTGAGAAAAGCATGACCTTGGCAAGGCAACACTCCGTTAGAGCTAATTCCCTCCTAATTAGAGCTAGGGTGTCGTCCCTATATCAAACAGATCTAGAGATAGACATGTGCTTCGACTACGTGATGAAGATTTCTCTTTCCTTTTTCCGATATGCAAGAAAGCCCTCTAACTGGGTAAGCTCGGATTGTCGCAAAGATGTGGAATCGAACTCAGATTACCTCAACTCAGATTTTTCAGGCTTTAACCACGGCTTGCCTACAATTCCATCTCTCCATTAGCGGAGATTGTCACACACAACAATTGAAGAATGTTAAGCTGTCTCACAAATCAGGAGACAGCCAAGAAAAAGGAGTCGAATCGTCAACGATAAAGGGCATTTAGGGTTACACTATAGCCAGTACATTGAGAGGATAGCCGTAAATGGACAATGGGCATGGTAATGACTGCCAGCCGGTAAGATAGAAGTATAGCCACTATAGTGACAAGATTTTGCCTCAGCTAATAAGTTATGCACAAAACAAGAGGTAAACGAGCAGAAATTACCTCCACATGCACAAAACTAGAGGTAAACGAGCAGAAATTACCTCCACCCTCCTTGGCAAACCCCTCCTTGACTGAAACTCATCCTCTCTTCCTTGGCTAAAACTGAAGCTCCCCCCTTGACACTTGAAACTGAAACTCTCTGCTTTGATTTGAAACTCAATCTCTGCCTTACTCCTCAAACTCTCTGGAAACGCACTCCCTGCTTTGCTCCTGACACTCTCTGCTCTGCTCCTGAAACTAGCTCAAAACTGAAACTCACTCTCTGCTTTGCTACTCTACTCCAGAAGAAGGATGTGTGTACAAACGTGGATGCCTGTGCACAACCATTAGACATCTGGCACTGGCTGCATGCAGGGCACGAAGAACATGCATGAAAAGAAAACAGGCACCCTGAACATGCATGAAAATAAAACTTTGAACAGCAAACAAATAAACTTTGGATAAAATAACCATGTCCATTGTAATGTGCCTCGAAATAAGTGAGGTTTACAATAAGAGGTGTAAGTGAAAAATTTGGTTAAAATTTCATTGCGCGAAATTGAAATGCCCAAACCTTAGCTTAAATTTTGGTGAACAGCACAGTCAACGGCAAGTAATATGGATTCAATGCATAGCGATAGCTAATAGTCCCCGAGGCACAATGCATTGTAATCTGAATTTGTAACTGTCAACATCTATTATTTCTTCCATCATTTCTAATTGCTTACCAGAGTTGCTCATGTGAGAACTAGATTGTTGATTTTCTAGTACATTATTACGACAAAATATGTTATCATTGTTATGTACATCACTGCATTTGCTTTCTGTACGAATGAATTTCTTCAGTTTGTGATAATTGAGCCTACGATGCTTAGTTGGTCACATTTGTTCTAAATGAGATGCTATCTCAAATTGAATATTATTGTCAAAATGTACTCAAGATATACATTGTTGTTTTTCTAGTATATGCTTATGACGCAATTGATTACAATCCTCTTTTGCTTCCATGTACACTTGTTCAGAATTGCGAACATATTTTTGTATCATTGTGTGGTAATGAATATGTAATGTATTTGTTCTGAATGACATGATGTTAACAACACGATTACATCTCGAATGTGCAGAATTGTAACTAACAAAGTTATTAGCAACAGAGGACCATACTTGGATATTGACTTTGAATATGACAGATATCGATTGCAAATAGAATGGTCCACCTTCTACCTGCCCTTTCTCATATGGCATTGCCATATTTATGAGATATTGTTGCCAGTTGTTATTCATTGCATAGTGTATCACATCAACTATTAGGTATTGTTCTAAACAATGCAATGCATCTTGATTCTTATGCATAAGTGCATTGCAAAAAGATTGGACAATGTAAAGTTGCAAACACTGTGCATCGAATTCTGTTGCTACTAAATAGAAAATTGCATTAAAGAGACTGTCACCGCAATTAGATGTCATTTGTTTTGCGATCGTTAATTCATTTAAAAGCATATTATGTGCAATATGCATCCAATGGCTTTCAATATCTTTGCAAATAGATGACAAGTAGATATTAGATTGTTTAGAAATGCATATTGGAAAATTTTGGTAAAGCAATGGTTCATAATGACCACTAACAGGATTTGCATCATGAAAGAGAATGCAATATGGAATTGTATTTTCATGTTGATTAAAAAGCAAATATCTTGTTTTCCTTGTCAATGACCAAACTCCAATTGATATATCTAGCCATTTAGCTAACCAACGTATGCAAAAGGTATCCCCCCATAGACCTCGTTCAGACTCCTTTATATTTGTAGATGCAGAACAATGCATTTTATGAAGATATGTACCAATATCATTAATTCCATGTAACTCGTATAGGAAGTCAAGTGCTAATGCATATTCATATGAAGCTATTGCTTCAACATCATTATTGTTTAAGCAAAAAAGAAAATGTTCTATTAACCCATTTCGTAGTTGATTTGAAGTATAACGAAAATGTAGAAGCATTTCAAATGAGTCAAATAGACAATCTCCTATAGTATATGAAAATGCATCTAGTCTAAAGAGACCATTTCTTTTTAACACACAATCAATGTTGTAAGGCACAATGCATTGTAATCTGAATTTGCAACTGTCAACATCTATTATTTCTTCCATCATTTCCAATTTCATACCAGAGTTTCCTTGTGCAATTGTCTTTGCAAAAACTAAATTACTTCAGCAATTTTTACTATTGTTGTTATCTACAGATTTGCAAAAAATATTGATCAGATCAGCAAAAACTGAAGATGATTGTTTCCAACAAAATAGATGTATTAAAACAATAGGCTCTTGCATTATGTTGCCAGACAAATATCAAATTTCTAGCAACAAGTCATATTTAGAAATGATAAAGGAATTGGAAATGAAAAAATTGCTTTGGAAAGCAATATAACTTGATAAAGGAAGCAGTGGAAAGACATAATGAAAATGACTGGGATGGAAAAGTTGCAATTGAGTCCTTTGTTGATGGATACCAAGTTGGCGAGAACATCTAGGCTTGTGAAAAATGCTATAACTAGGCCTGTGAAAAATGCTATAACTAATGTGGTAATGATCATTATGGAAGTTGCATCTTCATGCATTTTCCCCACGATGTTATTACATGTAAATTTCGAGTTAATCATATACAATTTAAAACCTTCATAAATTTCTAATAATAACAGAAAACTGGAATCCATCTATGTTCGGGATATCTTGGGGCCTATTATGCAGAACTCCATTTTCTCCTTCCACTACAGACACTTGCGGGACTGGAGTGATCTATAGCTGTGGGTCTCCCTTACCGAGCCAGACCGGCTACCCACGAATAAAGAAATGAATAGATATCGCATGGGCCTTCCTTCGTTTTGCTATATATAGGATGCGCCGATCACATTTTGTTTGTGTTGCATAGATCGTCTAAGCACACGCTACACAAATTAGCTCACTGTCACTAAGTTATTGCTAGGGACTGAATGTCATATGGGGTGCTGATTCATACAACCTCAATGCTAATGTACCTAGAAACAATGCAGGCACTGATATTATATAACCAATCCACCCATCCCTAGTAGCCAGTATACAGTGGTGACAACTAAGTATGTAATGATTATAGCTAGAAATAGGATTAGATCATAAAAATGACTGGACCAATTCATCGAATATTGCAAGGTGGCTCTCATCTATGTCGTAATAAAAGATATGACTCTAAGTTATAAAAGGAAAGTAACAGTAACCATACATGCTCTGTAAGTGAATACAGTTTTAAATATTAGTATGGAAAGGAATAAGGAACAAAATTTTAAAACAAGAACAATTTCATAATGAGAGTGATGTGCATGAAGAGGTTGTAAGCAAAATAGAGTTTCATCAACAAGATTTTACAGATGAAATCCAAAGAATTCCTTATACAGAAAGTTATAGTTCCCATGGATTTGGAACTCTGATCAAATTTTTGCCCATCTGGGCCTATTCAGAGTTGGGCAAAACCTCTAAGGGCCACGTACCACCATGCATGCCCATGGATCATTGTAGAACTCTTCTCATGCCTAAAATATCTGTCAGATTCTTATCAGATTTGCGACCACAAAGAAAGTCCATTTTCTACATGATTAGCTTACTCCATTTGGCATTTGCTCGTAGTAGGTAACTCCAAAAGCTGGTCCCCACATACAATGGGGTCCTGATTCAGCAGTGAAGATGGAGGCAGGTTGAGTCACCCATCAAGGTTCATTTCTGTGAGAGACATGAAAAATCAATAGGGGCCACGTTAAATCCTGGATGACTTTGATGGAAGGGTACTCCCTATCAGGGCAACCTAGCTGGACAAAAGTGTCTATGTTCAATGATTTGCCTCTTGAGTGCCATTTTGCCCAGAAAACTAGACCACTTTCTATAGAGATTGAAAGCAGTACTTTCAAAAATAACACGAGTAGCCCATTTGTTGATGCCCCACATATTTACTTGTTTGATTAGGAAATACAGTTTATAAGCCATGAATAAATGTGATGGTTGTATTATTGTTTATAGAAAGTCTTATCATAAGGATACAATAGCTAGATTGAAACAAGGATCATAGTAGCATATGTCACAACACAAATCACCATATAGATCCTTGTATGGTGCATGGTTAGCCTTTTAAGCTTCTTCCCTCCATGCAAGTATATATGTAGTTATGTGAAATCTCAAACTATCCTATTGTAATATCTTAAACCATATACCAAAACCACAGTAATATTAACAATGTTACTCATGGCAGAATCTTTGAAAAAATCAGATGAGAATTAAGCTTGAGCTAGATTTATTGCCCACTTCTTTTAAGAAGGGGTTACAACTTGCTTGACTTGTAGATTAAGCTGGCCCCACTTGTCATTTGAACCCTAAAAAATGGCAAATGAAAATGGAGCCTAAACAAAACTGAGCTTCATCCCTAGAAAAAAAAAGAAGGAAACAGTACATAAGAATGGAGCTTGAGCCCCCCAGAAAACAACAGATGAAAAGGAGCTCTAGATGAGAATTTTAATGAGTTCTCATTTTTTAGAGGTTGCATAAAATCATCATTTTCATAATAATTTTGAAAAATTGGCGATTCAACATCATCCTTTTTTCATTCCAAGGTTAAAATTCCAACATTTTTCAACCATGGTATTAAAAATGAAATTTTGTGATTGAAAAATACATGAAAAACCACACTAAAATGAAAAAATGGTGATGGAGTGACATTATTGTCAAAATCTAGTGATAAGTTTATGTTTATGATAATTCCATTAGGTTTTGGTTTCAACAAAGATGTTTACAAAAAAAGAATTGACAATGAATAAGTCAAAGAAGGATTTTATGGAATGCTATTTTTTGGTCAAAACTAAAAATGGATAATTAGTTTGTATTTTTGGATCTTGCATTGATTTTTCTTGAATTCAATCAAGTAAAAATGCCAAGATCTCTTTAAATTTTCTGTTTTTTGTTTTCTGATTGTAAATTTTTCGAATTTACAAGTTTTTGCAGATCTCGAATAATCACTCTATTAGATAACAAAAATGCCTTAGGCTAAGCTAGATTTGTCCAGTCCATAAAAAATATTTGATCATCTTTTTAGACTATATATATGGGCCTAATGGCAAAAGTATTTAATGAAGGTCTAGGATCAATGGATGAAAAGGTTGTATTTCTGTATTTCTGCATGTTATATTTTTATACTTTATGGGCCTAAAGGCAAAAGTATAAAGTGCCTATGTTCAATGGTTTGCCTCTTGAGTTCCATTTTGCCCAGAAAACTAGACCACTTTCTATAGACATTGAAAATAGTTCTTTCAAAAATAACAGAAGTTGGTCTCAAACCTAACTAACTTGCATATCATATGAATAGAATGCCAGAGATAGGTGAATATTATGAAATAATCACACATACCAATCCACCCACCACTAGTAGCCCATTTGTTGATGCCCCACATATTTACTTTCTTGATTAGGAAATAGAGTTTATAACCCATGAATAAATGTGATGGCTATATTATTGTTTATAGAAAGTCTTATCGTAATGATACAATAGCTAGATTGAAAGATTACTTTGTAACCAGAACTATAACAATCTCAGGAGTCTGTAGATGGAAAGCATAATTTACATAAAATGGCTAAGCTGTGGTCTTATCTGTTACTGTCATTTTGTGAAGAGACATGAAAAAGCAATAGGGGCCACATTAAATCAGGGCTGACTTTGATGGAAGGGTACTCCATGCTCATGTATTAATGTTAATGCACTATTTCAAAAATATCTCAGAATCTGGTCAGAAAAGAGGTCAACTGAGAGGTGAAACAATTAACCTTTTCCTGAATGTGAAATTTACATAACTATATACCCATAGCCCTGGTATGAGAAGACAAAGAATGTTCATCATTTCCCACATAATAGAGCAGGCAGATGATAATGGAAGAAAGGGAAAAGAGCTAGTCTCATTCATGTCTATTGTCGAGAGAAATAGCATGAAAAATTGATATTGAGAATGAGTCCTCAGAAAAGAAATAATGCCTTCAATCTCTATTGGAATTTTATAGATAGAATGAAAATTTCATATTGAGAATGAGTCCTCAGAAAAGAAATAAATCCTTCGATCTCTATTGGAATTGAGAATATTGAATCCTCAAAAAAGAAATAAAGCCTTCGGTCTCTATTGGAATTTTATAAACAAATTTAAGGACACCCTATTACTAGACATGCACGTGCATGGAAAAGTGGTGGCCTCACAATGAAGAACAAAACTTGAGTTAATTGAAAGTTGTAAACTCTTCAAAGAGGATACGCAATGAGCTCAATTACAATCTATAGATGTTGGTCATTGACACTGTATTTCTCTTTACTCTCATTAACTGCACAACTACAGCCAGGGTTGCCTCCAATCCTCAGCAACACGTTACCTTCTTTCAACAAAACCCACATATAGTTCAACTTGATCTCCAAAATGTTATGCTCTCCCAGTATAGGCAACCCCATGGAAGCAAAGCATCTTCCAATTATTCTATAAAATGTAATTACTGTTTGAAGAAAATTTTTACCCACCAGTAATCATATTTTAGTTTTGAACTATATGATTTTACAAAATATCTGTCCAATTCTTAACATTCCTAAAAATATTAAATACCCTGCCTGTTGATAGGTGAATATTGTGAAAGAATGACGCATATCACAATACTGGGGTTTACAAGAGATCACTAAATGAAGTGCAAAGTGATCCTAATTTGTTAAAGTACAACAAATAGTTAAGTAGCTGACATTGAAATCTAACCACAGATTTGATGATAAAACATCCATGAAGATTGATGCACCTATATGATGATAAATTTACTGCCCACTTCTTAAAAGAAGTGTTTACAACTTGCTTGACTTGTCGATTGCAGTGGCTATAGTGGATCAAAGTTTCCATCACATATATGATGAAAAAGAACTTCCAAGAAGATTGATTGACCTATATGAATATAGATTTACTGCCCACTTCTTAAAAGAATTGGTTATAACTAGAACTGCATATACTTGTAAATTATACCCTCGAAAATGGAAAATGGAAACTGAGCTTAAACAAAATTGATCCCGAGCCCAAGAAAAAAGAAGAGGGGGAAAAAGAAAAATCAAAATTGAGTTCAAGCCCTAGAAAACAACAAATGAGAATTAAGCTTGAGCTAGATTTATTACCGACTTCTTTTGGTTACAACTTGCTTGACTTGTAGATTGAGCTGGCCCAACTTGTGATTTGAACCCTAGAAAATGGCAAACGAAAATGGAGCCTAAACATAACTGAGCTTGATCCCTAGGGAAAAAAACAAAGGAAATAACAGATAAGAATGGAGCTTGAGCCCCCCAGAAAACAGCAGATGAAAAGGAGCTCTAGCCTTAGGGAATAGCAAAAGAGAAAAGAAAGCATGCAGTAACCACCAAGGATCATAGTAGCATATGTCACAGCACAAATCACCATATAGATCCTTGTATGGTGCATGGGTGGCCTTTTAAGCTTCTTCCCTCCATGCAAGGATATATGTAGTTATGTGAAATCTCAAACTATCCTATTGTAATATCTTAAACCATACACCAAAACCACAGTAATATTAACAAAGTTACTCTTGGCAAAATCTTTGAAAATCACTATAATGCTACATAAAAGCCAAATAAATGATTCCTATATCCATCTCTTTTGGCCTGATATATAAAGGTGAAAGTGGCCCCAATAAATGTTGAAGTTGGTTTTCTATACAGCCACACCAATAAATGTTGAAGTTGGTTTTCTATACAGCCACACCACACAGCCATATAATTTCAAATATGTACTACAGATGTAGCTAAAAATGAAAGAGTATGCACAATTGTAGAAGCAGCTTATATATGCAGAACATTACATCACTAATGAAATCAGTACCTAACAGAGATGAAATGCATATACATTTCAAGGATTACTTCCGAAACGGTGCGAAAGCGATGCAGAGAAATCCTAAACAATGCTAAACTGCAAGCCCAAAAATACCTGTCAAAGAAAGAAGAACTTCAAAGCCTCTCAAATTAAACTGGACCTCAAAAGTTGTAGCAGTTCACTGCTCTAAAACTGTAATGTATAAAAGCAAAGACAAACTGTAATGTATCAAGCTAAAGACAGAGCTTTTAAAAGGACACTTGTAACACATGCAAAAAAAAAATGTATAATACAAAAATATATTTCAAACACGTAAAATCCCATGGGCCCACAATTTTACCTCCTACCTGCCTCTCGTCCTTCTTTCATACCCAACGTCTTTACCTCTGTCTCTTTTGCATGTCCAACATGTCTACCTCCTAGCTAAGCAACTCACTTGCATCCACCCAAATGATTGAATCTCCATCTAGAGTCTTTCTAAAACTATCCTAAAGAAATGATTCAAGGTAGTGGAGGCACGTGGATTGTATCAAGGCCATATGTCACCAAATGTTTGTTTATTTTTATTTCAATTATTTTTATTTTTAACAAATAAATAACTAATATAAAAACATATGAAAATTTATATAAAATAAAAATTAATATGATTAAACAAATTGAAGTAATTTCTTTTTAGTTGTTGTAGATGGTGCATGGTTGGATGTTCAAATATGGTATGGAGGTTTTATGAGGTATAAATGTCGATGGGGATAGTTTCAGGAGAGCGAGCTCAAAGGTATCGCTTTCTATACCAAGGATATCCAAGGAGGAATGGTCATATACTTTCAGTGCTATGGAGCAGGACTTGCTACAATAACTGGTACTTTGGCCATTGTAGCCTACTCCCATTGTTGAGAATCAAAAACCCACCGTTACGCAGATTGGTTCAGTCGCGGCATAGCTTCTTTTGACTGAGCCCTATCAATCGAGCGAGCCCTATCAATGTGAAATGGAGAAATCGATGTGCCGGGTTCACCCAAGGATTGGTTTAGCCCTAGACGAAACCCACAGTGGTCAGGGTTGGCTTAGTCAGTGTAAAGCTCTTATATACAAACAAGAACCCAAAGAAAAAGGAAAAATGGAGGGCATTCTTCCTTACGTGCATAAAGCCGTCACTTGTCGGTATGAGCATGAGCCTAAACCTCCTAAACCTTAGTGTCACATGGTTCGAGTCCTGCTATGTCTAACGTGCCTTGGAGCTAGTATGCACCAAGGCGAATAGCTCCTGGAAGAGCCTTATTGTGCAGGTTCGACTCTTGCCAATGGAAAATGGGTTGATACCGTCATTTGGCCAGGCATGATGCCAGCTTCCCACGGAAAAGAGGGTAACCCGTATTAGCCTGGCCCTCTCCACATTGGTTAACAAGGGTTGACTTGTGTCATTTCAATCAAGTTTTGGCAGAGCGCCTAAACTCTAGGAACTTTGAGAAAAGCATGACCTCGGCGAGGTAACACTCTATTAGAGCTAGGGTGCGGCCCTATCTCAAACAGGTCTAGAGACAGACATGTGCTTTGGCTATGCTACTAAGATTTCTCTTTCCTTTTTCCGGTATGCAAGAAAGCCCTCTACCTGAGTAAGCTCGGATTACCGCAAAGATGTGGAATCGAACTCGGATTACCTCAGCTTAGATTTGTCAGGCTTTAACCACGGCCTACCTGCGATTCTATCTCTCCATCAGCGAAGATTGTCACGCACAACAATTGAAGAATATTAAGTTGTCTCACAGATCAGGAGACAACCAAGAAAAAGGACTCGAATCGTCAACGATAAAGGGCATTTAGGGTTACACTATAGCTAGTATAGTGACATGATAGCTGTAAATGGACAATGGGCATGACAACGACTGCCAGCGAGTAAGTTAGAAGTATAGCCACTACAGTGACAGGATTTTGCCTCAATGAATAAGTTATGCACAAAACAAGAGGTAAACAAGCAGAAATTAGCTCCACATGCACAAAACTAGATGTAAACGAGCAGAAATTACCTCCATCATCCTTGGAAAACCTCTCCTTGACTAAAACTCCTCCTCTCTTCCTTGGTTGAGATTGAAGCTCCCCCCTTGACACCTGAAACCGAAACTCTCTACTTTGATCCGAAACTCACTCTCTGCCTTGCTCCTCAAACTCTCTCGAAACTCACTCCCTGCTTTGCTCCTGACACTCTCTGCTCTGCTCCTGAAACTAGCTCAAAACTGAAACTCACTCTCTGCTCTGCTACTCTGCTCTAAAGGAAAGATGTGTGGACAAACATGGATGCTTGTGCACAACCATTAAACATCTGGCACTGGCTGCATGTAGGACGCTGCATTCAGGGCACGGAGAACATGCATGAATGGAAAACAAGCACCCTAAACGTGCATGAAAAGAAAACTTTGAGCAGCAAAACAAATAAACTTTGGATAAATTAACCATGTCCATCGTAATGTGCCTCAAAACAAGTGAGGTTTACAATAAGAGGTGTAAGTGAAAAGTTTGGTTAAAATTTCATTGCGCAAAATTGAAATGCCCAAACCTTAGCTTAAATTTTTTTGAACAGCACAGTCAACGACAACTAATATGGATTCAACGCATAGCAATCGCTAATAGTCCCTTCTCTGCCATAGAGGGACTAATAACCAATTTTTAGATTGCTGGCCACTACACTGTTGATGTCGTTAAGGGTTGGTTCTAAACGTGTGGCTGTTAGAATAGCTGATAAATTTGCTGTATAGCACGATTGCAGAATTCCAATAACAAAAAACCACGCCACAAACACTATGCGCCCCATTCCGGTCCGGATATCATCCTGATTAGTGAACCAAGTTATAAAACTAAAACTTAATATGCTTCCCAATGGGTTTCTAGGCTGCCCTTCGAAGAGCCGAATGTTTCTGCGCTCCAATATATAGATCATCATCCCTCCGGAGATGAAGAACCCCGCTATTAGTAGCCACATTCCAGTGGTGAAAGGTTTCGTAAAAACCCAGCCAAAACTAATGGCATCCTGATGTTTCAATGGAACAACTGCCGCTAAACCAGAATCTAAGAAAGGTTGTGCAAACAATACTTCTCGAGAACGTTTTGATGTGATGGTGAAGTCTCCTACCACTGCATCCAGATTCTTGAGCAGAATTGGTCAATAATACTATCGTGGCTGAAGTTGACATATGGGATGTAATGGACGGTATAATTGAGTGTTTCGATGGCTGTTTCAAACACCTTCACACAGAATCCGCCAATAGTAAAAGTTGTTCCGTTCGGTTCTACCGAGAAGAAGATGGTGTTATTTGATTTTGCTGTGCGTTAGTATTCTGATAGAAGGTATGCATGCAACTCATAAAAATAAGGGTCGGACCAAGAAAAACTTTCAATCCCACTGCCCTCATTCTGATCACTTCACTACCGGATTCTACAAATCAAGTTCTTGATTGTTCCAAATTAAATAATTGTAGGTTAAGTGGAGCGCTCGACGATTAGCGATTCCACAGATCCACGGTTCGAATCTTCGAAACAAAATAAACAAAGGTACAGACAGAAACGCCGGTGAAATTCCCATGCAATTAGCAAGGCTGGCTACATCTTACACCCACAGCAAAAGAAGAAAAAGGAGAGCCACCCCCACGAGAAGTATAGACTCCAAAAACATATACAAGCTTCCGCCTCTTATCGTCGTTGCGAGGAAACCTGTAATGACTTGTGCTCTCCCGGTTCGTGCGACGAGCGGTTCATCCCTCGGGCGCGCGTTTTGGTTGGAAGTGTGAGCTCTTTTGAAGTGTGCGATGTGTTATGCGCATATGTGAGAGGGCAAGCTATGTTTATATGGCGTGACAGGTGGTATCAGAGCTGGTACGTGACGAAGTGTAGGTGTGGATGCACTTGACAATTGATGACAATGGAAGCAGGTAGTTGCAGGTGAAGTAAGCTAGTTTCACATACAAGTGGAACAAGGGCCGGTTCATGGTTGCAGGGAACTTGGTGAAGCTAGTGAACGGTGAAACAGGTTTAGCAGAGGTGAAGCTTAGTGCTTGGCCCAAGCTGAACATCAAGGCATGGCAAGTTTGGAAGAATGTGAAGGGAAGCTCTTACTTACCTTATACAGGTTGAAGCAAATGAAAGAAGAGAATCCCCGGATTCGAGAGGAACTTGAAGTCTTGGAAAAGAATGTTGAAGACGAACTTATTCAACTTGGTTGGACAATGGAGCAAGATGAAGTTGCAGATTGTGCTAACAAGGAAGAGGAAGTCGTGTTGATTGAAGATGTTGCAGATGTGGCCATGATGGAGGATGAACTTGAGATTGATCAAGTTGGACCAGGGTTGTGCAGTTTGCAGACATGGATGGATGAGGATACTCATATGGAGGAACCTCATGATGATGATGTAAGTACTATTGATACTTGTGTTTCACTTGAGCATTTGGGAGATGAACCGTATGCAGGGAAGGGCAAAGTCAGTTTGCTGATGCTAGGGAGCATCTTACCATGGATGTCTATGATGAGACCTTGTATGGAAAAGCAAGGATTTTTTATTGTTGCAGGGATTGTTGGGGTTGTTTTTGACCTTATGATAGAAGGTACAAGGGCCCGTGACAAGGGAGGAACATGATGATCATTGCGGATGAATGGGTCATGCTTTAGCCACATGGAGAATTGGCTAAGTGCCCAGCATGACTCATGGACAGATTGAGGAGGGCACACACTTGAGTTGCTTGGGTGGACTTCTCATGGTCGAGACCGAGAGATAGACTAGGTGGAACCTTTAGTGGGGGAGCTATGATGAATAGAATCATGTGATGATGATATGGTTAGGGGTGACCGAGTTCACTAGACCGAAGATTGCAGACTTGGATGAGGATGACCAATTGTTGTGATGGATCTACTTAGTTGGACTACATGGGCAACTTAGTCACGGAAATCAGGTTGGAGACATGGAGCATGGCAGTCTATGCAGGGACATTATGCAAGAGCACTTGTAGAGGTGTCACTTAGGGGCATCCAATGAGGAGTGCCAAGGCAGGGATGTTGTGCAAATGGATTTGTTGATGTGACATGGAGATGTTTTGCTTATGAGCCGATGGAGAGGCTGTGCACTTGAGTACAACAAGGCCATGGACTTGGACGGAGTTGTGAGCAGACTATGGAACATTCCTACTACATGGAGAGTTGAGGCATCTTGCAGAGACCTTTGGGCCGAGACTTGTATGCTTGCTGAGATGTTGGTTGGAGATGACTCATGGAGCTCATGATGACTTGAGGTTGTGACTTTTAGGGACTTCATATATGGTGGACTTGGAGGATTTGATGCATTGAGGAGCTGAGGTCAGAGACTTTGATGCAGGATGGGGTGCATACTTTCAAGTACATGTATGGGTATGGCTTGGAAGAGTGACTTGATGTGGAGGATCAATATGAGACACTTTGGAGTGATGGAGTTACAATGATGATGATGCCTTGGTGACAACACTTGGACATGGGTTGAGTCGAGACTTAACCACTTGACACATGGGAGCTGATTGATCTATGATCATGGGCAGCACATGGATAGATGAGACAGGTGTATACTTGTTTCTATGGCAGACTTGAGGGATGGCACATTGCAGATATGATGGAGGTTGCTTCATGGACCTGGATGTGGCACATCAAGAGTCAGATTTTGATGAGATGGTCCCTTCATATTGAGGAGGCACACATATGGATGATGATGTTGGGATAGATGCGGCTGATTTCATACAGCACATTGGTACCAGACATCATGGACAGCATGTTGCAGATGAGATGAGGACTACTTTATGGACCTGAGCATGGCTTATATGGAGATGGATTCTTGATCGAGTTGAGGATGTGACAGGATGTTCGGAGAAACGACTGATGATGGCATGAGGATGTTCACTCTCATGGTTTGAGCGTGACGGTTGGATTAGCTACCCAACTAGTTCAGACATGGGGTCGTGAAGTGCGCAGAGATGTGTTAGCATTGTTGGAGTATCATAGCAACAGTTCACATGAGGACGACGCATGATAAGGTTGACACGAGATGTTGCAGGAAGCATGTAGCTTGGATGGAGGGGGCCAACCTTCCACGATGGAGAGCAGCATGTGGAGATTGTGACAAGGTGATCGATGATCATGGATTGAGATGATTTCCGATGTATGACATACAGATGAGGTGTATACCTTGGTATGGTGATCTTGGTGACAGATGGTTGCCGAGACGAGACATGATGGAGACGGTGGTTCTACATATGTTGCAGAGATGTTTGCAGTATGTGGAGGAGTTGACATCATGGATGATACAGTTGCTGATGATCTTGGTGGATGGCTACCAGGATGGTATGTTGTCAAGGACGACAACGATTTCAGGTGGAGGAGGATGTAACGACCTGTGTTCTCCCGGTTCGTGCAACGAGCGATTCATCCCTCGGGCGCGCATTTTGGTTGGAAGTGTGAGTTCTTTTGAAGTGTGCGATGTGTTATGCACATATGTGAGAGGGCGAGCTATGTTTATATGGCGTGGAGCATGTGTTAACATGTATGGAGGCCGACCTACATTGGTGAGGGAGCCGACGATGCGTTTGGAGACTTTGCGATGGTGTTTGGGGCGTTGGGCGAGTCGGTTGGGCAGCCAGACTTCGCCCTACGCTTGGATATATATTGTGGAGTGTTTGCTCTCATTTGGCATCATCTCATTCGCTCAAACAATCTTCGCTCTAAGGAGTTAGGCGCAGTTCTAGTGCACAGGTCTAAGGAGGAAGGCGCAGGTTGTGATGCGCCCATTCTTGGGCTCGGTTGCACGGTGAGGACGCGTTTGTGGGTGAAGGTGCGGGCAGGAGTGCCCGGCGGTTGGGTGAGGGCGTGCACGGGTGTGTGGCGCCCGACAGACGATTGAGGCGTGCACGGGTGTGTGGCGCCCGGTTTGTGCGACGACTTGGCATGGGTGTCTTGGCAACTTGGGTGAGCGCCCGCCCGGCGTGCAAGTGTGCATGGTGACTTGGTGAAGTGTTGAGATTGTGAACAGAGGTGTGTCTCGGGTAGAGACGCTCGTGTGTGGCAACTTGGAGGCATGCCCGAGTTGGGCAAACAACACGATCATGCGACGAGGTGAATGAAGGGTTGGAGAGTCGTGCGACGACCGTGCGGAGGCACTGACGAGCTGGGCAACCAAGTTTGCCGAAGTTGGAAATTTGGCTAAGTATAAATTTGGGGTTTCCCAAGGACTTAGTCTGTACTTTGTAAAAGTGGAAAAATTGTATAATATATTGATTCGGGCAAACTCATATTGCAGGGAGTTGCCCCTCCCTTTATACTATTGTGCATTTCTCTTGTATAATGTTGTTTATGTGAATGTTATGGGCTTCCACTGGTATAAAGGAACACATTAATAATACTTGGTAATGAAAATAAACTAAGCATGGAATGTTAAGGCGTAGTCTACAATCGTAAGTATTAGTGAAAAGAAAACGGTTAGTAGTGTCGCACCTCGCTATAAGCGGTTGAAAGATTACTGCAGGTGTAGGGGCGTGACACAACTGGATTCAAACCAAACGTGTAACCATTTTCTTCCATGCCATTCACCATTGCGTGGGAGACTTTCCTTGATTCTTGCCTGGGATTCCCATTCAGTTTCACGAATGCCAAGAATTAGTTTTATAATTGAGTCGTAACTTTTTGATTTTACAATGAGTTATTTTAGGGATGTTACATAATGGGCCACGAGATCCTTGGTGTTTTAAAGATAAGTTTTTCTTATTTTCATAAATGGTAGATAGTGTATAGCCCATTGTTAAATTGATATAGTCGAAGGATAATTTTTTCTATCTTTAGGAAAAATTGAATTTCCACGCATGGAGGGTTTGGTATGGACCTTCTTATTGGTAGTTAAACGTTTAATTTATTTCAATAAAATTTGTTACAGGTACATACCAAGAACTCTGTTCAGAATTGTATTAGGAACGTATGTATGCCTTTATCCTCTTTATAACCCTAACCCCAGGGTATAAGTACCGATACTTCCTGTCTCTTTTTTAAAATGCACCGGCATTCCTACAGGTTTCTGAAACTTGGTTGACTACAACTGAAATTGTACTGTACTCCTTAGTGTTCACTCAAATATTTTCAATATGTCTCTTTTTTTAAAATGCACCCTCATTCCTACAGGGTTTCTGAAACTTGGTTGACTACAATTGAAAATGTACTCCTTAGTGTTCACTCAAATATTTTGAATATATCATTCGATGTTGTTTGCTTTTACACACATAACTCTATGGTTTCTTATCATGCATTCTTTTTTGTGGTTGTTATCTGTATACTGCAATTAACCCACTAGGCATGCCGACCAGGATTCAACATTCACTATAGACCCGAGTTACATTATATAATGCATGTTTGTGTAATAACTCTCTGGTTTCTTATCATGCATTCTTTTTTTGTGGTTGTTATCTGTATACTGCAATTAACCCACTAGGCATGCCGACCAAGATTTAACATTCACTATAGACTCTGAGTTACATTATATCATGCATGTTTGTGTAATATAATTCATTTCAACACTGTAATGTAATTTTTATTTGGGTCCATATATAGATGGTTCGGTTACATTATATTTTCATTTCTTTTTTTACATTCCACCTATCTGTTTTTGCATAATATTTGTTCAATGATAGCTATTGGGTTATTTTTGCAGCTTTTTTGGATGCATAAATTTCCTTTTGAAATTTGGAATTAGGTTTTTATTCTAATTATTAAAAATTATTACGAATGTTACAGAGTGTAGCCAAGACCTGATCTCTTTAAGGACTCTCCATTCTCTCTACTGTAATGTTTAGGTATAAATTTGTAATGTCTCATATATATATATATCTATATATATATATATATATATATATATATATATATATATATATATATATATATATATCTATATGTATATATATATCTATATGTATATACATATAGATATATATATACATATAGATATATATATACATATATATATATTTATATATATATATTTATATATATATATATACATATATATATATATATATATATATATATATATATTTATATATATATATATATATATATATATATGTATATATATATATATATATATATATATATATATATATATATATATATATATAATTCCCATACCCATGGATAACTAAAGGAATTTTTTACTTACACCACCACTTGCATTCCACGTTTCATTGATTTAAAAGCTGGTGTACTGTTTTTATATTGGTTTTACAAAATTTTTATGCATGAGATCCACGCGGGATTTGGTAATGAGTTATCTTTTGATTTTCCTTCCGCCATCATGTGACATGCCTTATTCATTTTCAAGTGAATTAACTCCTGCCCAACTCTACGCTGTACGTGGTCGGAAAGCATGTATCTTCCTCTGCCTTGCATGGTAATCCCCGCTGTATCGATGGTGGGGAAATGCGTCATTCAATCCAACGATGGCTGGGTAATCTTATTTCGCGGGCTGCCAACCTAGTCTATCGACGATCTAGGGAGTTGGCTCATTTGGTTAGTCAATTTTCCCTCTCTGAGGGTTTGTTTGGGCTCCGCCTGTGCACGCAGACCCAAGAGCCAACCTATAGTCTCTGTTTGGATACTGGTGGTTCGGTCATCAACCCTTCAGGTAACGACGAACAGAATTATGGTTGCCCTGCATCAGTTGATTATGCGCTCCTTGTTTTTTTTTATTGTTCATAGAATGGCTCTCGTTGACACTAGGTTACACATCTGCAGGTAAGTTTGGCTATGGAAGCGACCTGCAGCTTTGGGACAGTGCTATTCATATACTGGTCGGGGCTCCTTTAGCAGGTAAGTTCCTTGACAAGGAACTGAAGTTATATTACCTTGAATTGTTGCTACTGTAGAAGGCATAACTTTCTCTGATATTTAATTTGTGTTATATGTTTTGCGATTGCACAGGCTAGGCACCTACCTCTGCTCGGCGGCCTAGCCATGACTAGGGGAAGACCCAATCTTTGCCCAGAACGAAATTTCAGGTATGGAAATCCCTCCGGTTGTGGCCTTGCCTGCTGCTCTAGAGTTTCTCATATGTTTTCAAGGGAAATAATTCCTCTAGGTCTTTTATAATTAAATGAGCAAGGGGGTTTGGAGGGTATTTCGCCCCGCCCAAGTCCCAGTTTGTATTGTAATGACTTATGTAAATTATTTACTAGATTTTGGGCCGACTTTAATTCCTCTGTTCGGACCCTATGTTTGTATATACAGTTTTTGTGCACACATGGGTTAATTTAGCTCTCGGCACACTGGACTGTAATTTATGTGAAAGATGTATTTATTTCTTTGTTAGCGGAGTAATCTCATAGTGTAGGCCTGACATGGTTTTCTCGCACCGCGGTTCCACTGTGCAGGTGTTTCTCACTCTTTTAATTTATAAAAGTTAGGGTTTTTCGCACCTCTTTTCTTCAAGTTTTGTTCTCTACTAAAGATGTAAATGTTTGCACAACCTTATGGTGTTGAATATTCACTCTGAGATTGGTTTGCATGTATTTGTTTTACTATCCTCCTTTCGAGCTATCCGAGTCCTGCTCTTTCCACACATCCTGTAGCTTTTCCTCTTCGGCTCCCGATAGCCACCAGGTTCTGAGCCTTGTATGATGTGGCGATTTAGGAGTAGAAAGTTTATAACCCTACCCATACTAACTGCTTCTTTTGTGCAATCCCAGCTTTCCTATGGTCTCACCACTGTTAGGCTTGCATACAGTGCGGTCTCCTACTGAGCCATGCCATTCCTAACTCTTCTTAACATAAGTGGTTATCATCATTGTTATGTCAGTTATAATAGTCGTTGTTTTCCTGTTTGAGATGGTGTCTCCTCCTTAAGGTAGGAGCAACTTCGTGGCTTGGGCAACGAGGGTTTTTCTACTATTATATGTGTATGACTGTTGCAGAAAAGTAGACTCAGTCCGAAGACTTGTAGCCACTTGAGGTAACACTGGTCTTTAGCCACTGCTGCATTCTCTCCTATTTCGGATTTGACTACGCTTTGCATCATAATTCTCTTATGTGGTTACTTGGGGTTCCCTTGGGCGACTGTTATAGTTTTCATTGTCTTTCCAAGGGATTTCTTTCTTTTTTTTCCTATTCTCGGGCTCTCGAAACCTGTCTATATTATGCGATAAATTTCTTCACAGCAAATTCTTTTTGACTACCCTTACCACATACAGTTAACACCCAAATTTACTAGCTTGTTTCAATCTTAAGTTTGAGGGAAGTTTTATCTAGACAGATGAAGCAGTTTCTACATTTGACCTCTTTCTATTGCCTGTCCTTCCATACCCAATTCACGAAAATAATTCTTTTAAATTAAAGTACTTGTCAAACACACTGTTTTTGTACCCATACACACTACTTTAGAAAAGCTGCACTTACAGAAAGTAAACATTCTTTTCTTAAGGATTAAATTAGAGCCACATACTTGTGTCGTCCTCCGTAAATGCACTTCTTCTTTTTGTTTCCTGGATATGGTCACCCTGTACTCTGCAGCTAGTCCTCCACCCGACCATGAGACTGTCTTTCCAGACCAGTTTCCCCCTAGCTTGCTCAAGGACAACTGTCTTTGCTAGTTGCAGCGCTTCTGCAGTCCTACCATCTGATCCTCACCAAACATGGTAAGCCAACCCTTTTTCCTCCCACTACCTGTCCTCTACAACACAACGTTTTTGTTTTTCCCCTTCTTCCCTTTTTCCTGGAATCCATTCCACGGTTAGGGAGGGGAAAGGTGGTTAGGGTTTGCAACCGTTTCTTCTTTTTTTATTTTTCTTTAAATATATTAACTCCTCAGAAGTTACATAACATCCCTGTTACTGGGAAATTATTCCACAATTCCATTTCTGAAATAAAAATAAATATTAATTAATTCATGCAACAGATAATAATCATCATCCTTTCATTGGTGTCTTTTTTTTTAACTGAGGTAAATAAAAATATTTACAATAGTCTGGGGATATGACATCTCCCCCTCTTGAAATTAGACATCGTGCCGATGTCCTTCGGTTCTAAACAACCCTGGGTAAGCCTGTTTCATGAATTCTTCATCCTCCCAAGTGGCCTCATCAGGCCTAAAGTGCTGCCACTGCACTTTAACTTGGGTAATATCTCACTTCCGCAGCATGACTTCTCTCCGGTCAAGGATGCTCAGTGGTTCGACTCAGATTTCTCCTTCCGGTTCTACCTTCAACATGCAACAATCTGAGTCAGTTTTTCTTTTAAGAGAAAACATTTAGATTGGTCTATCAAAGATAATTCTCACCTGAATCTCCTGCCAATTAATCACATGTTTAATATCATAAACATATTTTTTTAACACAGAGATATGAAAGACATTGTGGACTTATATGTGACTAGGTAGAGCGAGTTGGTAAGCCATCGGCCCAATTCTCGCTAAGATTTGGAATGGTCCACAGTATCGAGGTGCCAACTTAGCGCACCCGCTCCACTGTAGTGTGCTCTTTTTTGCTCGAATTCTCACATACACATGATCACTGACCTGAAATTCCTTAAACCTCATTTTCTGGTCAGCGAAGTTATTTTTCCTATCCTGAGCTTCCTTCAGATTAGAGCGCACCTTTTTAACCGGTTCCTCCATTTCATTAAACATTTCACAGCCTAACCTTAGTCTGTCTTCCAGTCCACTCCAACTTGAGGGGGTGCGGAACTTCCGCCCATACAATACTTCAAAAGGGCTCATCTGCAATGATGTGTGGTAGCCATTATTGTATGCGAACTCAACCAAATGAAGATAGTCCTCCCACTTGTTTGGTTGCTACATCACATATGCCCTCAACATATCTTCCACCACCTGGTTCACCCATTCATTTTTCCCGTCTGTTTGAGGGTGATAAGCCATGCTAAAGTTCGGCTGAGTTCCCAATTATTCAAACAATGTCTTCCAAAAGACTGATGTAAATTTTATGTCATGGTCTAAAATTATTGTCTTTGGTAACCCATGCAGCTTAAATATATTTTGCATGAATACATGGGCGATCTACATAGCTCTGTATGTAGATTGCACTGGTATGAAATGTGCTGACTTACTTAGCTTGTCCACCACTACCATGATGGAGTCATTGTTCTTCTTTGATTTAGGCAAACCTGTTATAAAATCCATAGTGATGGTTTCCCACTTCCATTCTGGAATGGGTATTGGTTGTAACAAACCCGCAGGATGTTGGTGTTCTGCTTTAATTTGTTGACATTCTAGACATCGAGCCAAGTATCCAGCCACATCTTTCTTCATTCCCAGCCAATAATATTCTTTCCGGAGTGCAGTGATCATCTTTTGATATCCTGGGTGTCCGGCATAATGACTCCTATGATACTCATCTAATATCAGGTTTTTGATGTTGTTTTGATTTGGTACGTACAACCTACCCTTATAGTACAACTTTCCAGCAACATCTAAAGCATAATCTGGCTATTTTTCTTTGTTGTTCGGTAGCTGCACTTGCTGTTTTATTTGCTGATAAATAGCATCTTGTTCGGTTGCCTTTTTAATCATTTCCCTGAAGGGGCTTTTCCCTTCACTGCAAGAAACCTCATATAAGCATTGCAACTTCTGACTCAATGCGTCAGCCACCCGATTCTCCTTCCCCTTTAAATGCTTGATCTCAAAATCAAAACTGCTCAGAAAATCCACCCACCGTGCTTGTCTCGCATTTAGAGTGGGCTGGCTGAAATAATTGGTCAGACTGTGGTGGTCTGTCAATAACAAAAAAAAAAATTCCCATGAGGTAATGTCACCACATTTTCAGGGCGTGAATCACAACTGCCAACTCTAGATCGTAAGCAGAATATTTCTGCTCATGCTCTTTTAACTTCCTTGATTCATATGCTATCACCTTTCCTTCCTGCATTAACACACCTCCTACCCCTTCCTTACTTGCGTCAGTACACACCACATACTCTTTACTGGGGTCGACTATGCTTAGAACAGGTGCCGTGGTGAGTAGATATTTAAGTTGTTCGAAACTTCTTTGACATTCAGGAGTCCACCTGAAGGTTCTCCCTTTTTTCTGCAAGGATGTGATTGGATAAGCTACTCTTGAAAATCCCTCTACAAATCGTCGGTAATAACCTGCCAGCCCCATGAAAGATCGGATATCCGCCACATCTTTGGGTACTGGCCATTCCATAATGGTCCTTATCTTTTCAGGATCCATGGCAATCCCATCTTTAGTGATGATGTGGCCTAAATACTGTATCTGCTCCTTAAAGAATTCACATTTACTGAACTTAGCATATAATTGGTGTTCTCGGAGGGTTTGCAATACTAACTTGAGGTGCTCCTGATGCTCCTCTTTAGTCCGAGAGTAAATCAATATATCGTCAATAAAGATCAGCACAAATTTATCTAAATACCGATGAAACACACTGTTCATCAGACACATAAAGGTGGCGGGGGCGTTAGTCAACCCGAAGGGTAACACCACAAACTCATAGTGGCCATACCGAGTCCTAAAAGTTGTCTTAGCTATGTCTTCTTCTTTAATCTGGATTTGGTGATACCCTGATCGCAAATCAATCTTTGAGAAAACTGTTGCTCCCTTCACCTGGTCGAATAGTTCATCAATACGGGGCAGAGGGTACTTGTTTTTTATTGTCAATTTGTTTAATTGACGATAGTCCATACACATGCGAAGAGTCCCGTCTTTTTTCTTAACGAACAATACTGAGGTTCCCCAGGGGGACACACTGGGGTGAATGTACATTTTGTCCAACAACTCCTGTAATTTCATCTTCAACTCCATCAATTCTGGCACACTCATTCTGTAGGGTGCTCGAGAGACTGGGGCTGCCCCTGGCACCAATTCTATGGTAAAATCTATGTCCCTTTTGGGTGGCAGTCTGGGTATCTCTTCCGGAAATACATTGGAAAATTCCTGTATCACAGGAATATTCTCCAATGTGGCTGTTTTGTCTTTCGAGTTGGCATACCCCACTTGGATGGCATAAATTTGACACCCCTTCCTGATGCATTTTGCTAACTGCGAGGCAGTTATGGGCTGAATCTGCACTGGCCGCTTAATCCCCTGCACCTCTTGTTTTATTCCCAGCTCATCCTTATAACTGATAGTCTTGGTTTTACAATTAATTATGGACCAGTGTTTTTCTAGCCAGTCCATACCAATCAATATATCGTACGAGCCAAGGGGAAGCACATTTAAATCTGCTGTCACGGACTGTCCTGCTATTTCTATTGGGCAGTTTTTGACCTTAGCCATTACCCGCCTTTTTGCCCCTGTTGCCAACTGAACTAGCCAGGGGGTCTTAAACTTAACAGGCTGCAACTTACAATGCTCCACAATTCTAGGACTAATATAACTTAACGTTGCACCAGGGTCAATTAAAATAGTTACAGCAAGGTCTAAGAGTTTACCTTCAAATTCCACCATGGTCGGCTGGTACTCTGCCTGGCGATCTTCCAAAGCAGCATTAATCTTTGGCAGAGTTCGTCCTACATCGCCAACTGTAGAGGCTTCATATACCTGGGAAACCTGTTCAGCTCCTTTTCGCTGGGGGCAGTTTTTCACATAATGGGGCCCACCACAGCCCCAACATTGCACTGGGGGCCTTGCTGTCCCTTCACTGTCTATTTTCCTGGATCGATCATTGGTTCTAGACTCACTGGGGGGCTGTAATCGAAGCGAATTTTTCTGTGAATTTCTGCTGATTTGCCCCTTGGCGAATCCTTTGCTACCTCCACCACGATTACTTTTTGTGCTTCCAGCCAATTTGCTGCCTTTCTTATCGACCCACTTCTTACCCAGGACATCTCCTTTCTGCTTGCTTTGCTGATAGCAAATTCGGGCCTTGCGGATAGCCTCATCCATCGTCTTTGGGTTGTCAAATTCAATTCTTTCCCTCATACTCAACGGTAAGCTGCTAACAAACCTCTGTACTTTAGCTTTTTCTTCCCATATATAGGGCACATAACGGAGTAGGGAGGTAAAGCGAGTAATAAATTCATCCATAGTTTGTTGCCCCAACTGCAGGTCATGGAATTCTCTTGCCTTCTCATCGTAGAAGCGCTCGGTCAGGTACCTTTCCTTAAAATATCTTTGAAATTTCTCCCAGGTGATATTCTATTCGCTTACTCCCTTTACCATCTTAACCTCCTCCCACCACAAGGTGGCCTTTCCCTGTAATTGGAAAATGGCCAACCGTGCCTTGAGGTTGTGATCGTACTCATACAGCTGGAAGTATTTGTTCATATTGATCAACCAGGCCTCCGCTGCTTCCTCCTGTTCTCTGTCAAAGTGTGGTGGCTTGATTTTACAGAATTCCCCTTGCAACTCTATCCATTGCCTTTTGGATGTCTGCTGTTCGGAGGCATTATCCGAGTGTTCCTCCTCCCTTCCTTCTGATTCTTCGGGCTTTGTGTGGGGATTCTGTTCTCCTGACATTCTTTGCTACTCAGCACTGGGATTCGGTGGCTGCTGATTCTGCCTGTCGAATAAGCTTTTTATGATTCTCTCTTGCTCCATAGTTAACCTTGCATTATCTTCCCGTAACCGGGCCATCTCATTTTTCAGTTCTTGTACTGTTTCCAAAATCGCCATATTGGTATTGCGCGCTTCCTCACCCAGCTGAACCCATAACTCGGGATTGTTTCCAGAACCCGCTGCAGGCCCCTGACCCGCCCCAAACCTGTGGGATGCGTTGTCTGTTCTCCTCATGTTGTCAGTCCTCTGCTGTTCCTGTGCTTACCACAAAACAAGTAACATTGGAAGGGTTATCACATTATTTGTTTGCTTATACACTCATTAGGAACGAAATAAGTTGTAAATACAGTGGGTTGATAGTTTTCAGTCCCCAGAGGCCACAGTTTTTGTCCCTAGGCTCTGATACCACTTGTAATGTCTCCACGCAGGAAAATATATATATATATATATATATATCTATAGAGGAAAATATATATCTATCTATCTATATATATATATATATATATATATATATATATATATATATATATAATTCCCATACCCATGGATAACTAAGGGAATTGTTTACTTACGCCACCACTTGCATTCCACGTTTCATTGATTTAAAAGCTGGTGTACTGTTTTTATATTGGTTTTACAAAAGTCTTATGCATGAGATCCACGCGGCATTTGGTAATGAGTTATCTTTTGATTTTCCTTCCGCCATCATGTGACATGCCTTATCCATTTTCAAGTGAATTAACTCCTGCCCGGCTCCGTGTTGTACGAGGCCGGCAAGCATGTCTCTTCCTCTACCTTGCATGGTAATCCCCGTT
Source organism: Pinus tabuliformis (assembly GCA_031772625.1). Taxonomy (NCBI): domain Eukaryota; kingdom Viridiplantae; phylum Streptophyta; class Pinopsida; order Pinales; family Pinaceae; genus Pinus; species Pinus tabuliformis. Next base: position 930,776,759 of record CM062806.1, read on the forward strand.
GTATCGACGGTGGGGAAACACATCATTCAATCCAACGGTGGCTGGGTAATCTTCTTTCGCGAGCTGCCAACCTATTCTATCGACGGTCTCGGGAGTTGGCTCATTTGGTTAGTCGATTTTCCCTCTCTGAGGGTTTGTTCGGGCTCCACCTGTGCACTCAGACCTGAGAGCCAACCTACAATCTCTGTCTAAATACTGGTGGTTCAGTCATCAACCCTTCAGGTAACGACGAACAGAATTATGGTTTCCCTGCATCAGTTGATTATGCGCTCCTTGGTTTTTCCTATTGTTCATAGAATGGCTCTCATTGACACTAGGTTACAGATCTGCAGGTAAGTTTGGCTATGGAAGCGGCCTGCAGCTTTGGGACAGTGTTATTCATATATTGGTCGGGGCTCCTTTAGCAGGTAAGTTCCTTGAAAAGGAACTGAAGTTATATTACCTTGAATTGTTGCTACTTTAGAAGGCATAACTTTCTCTGATATTTAATTTGTGTTATATTTTTGCGATTGCACAAGCTGGGCGCCTACCTTTGCTCGGTGGCCTAGCCATGACTAGAGGAAGACCCCATCTCTGACCAGAATGGAATTTCAAGTATGGAAATCCCTCTAGCTGTGGCCTTGCCTGCTGCTCCAGAGTTTCTCATATGTTTTCGAGAGAAATAATTCCTCCAGGTCTTTTATAACTCAATGAGCAAGGGGGTTTGAAGGGTATTTCGCCCCGCCCAAGTCCCAATTTGTACTGTAATGACTTATGTAAATTATTTACTAGATTTTGGGCCGACTTTAATTCCTCTGTTCGGACCCTACATTTGTATATATAGTTTTTGCGCACACATGGGTTAATTTAGCTCTCGGCACACTGGACTATAATTTATCTGAAGATGTATTTATCTCTTTGTTAGTAGAGTAAACTCGTAGTGTAGGCCTAACAGGGGTTTTCCGCACCACGGTTCCACTGTGCAGGTGTTTCTCACTCTTTTAATTTATAAAAGTCAGGGTTTTTCGCACCTCTTTTCTTGAAGTTATGTTCTCTACTAAAGATGTAAATGTTTGCATAGCCTTATGGTGTTGAATACTCACTCTGAGATTGGTTTGCATGTATTTTTTTTACTATCCTCCTTTCGAGCTGTCCGAGTCCTGCTCTTTCCACACATCCTGTAGCTTTTCCTCTTCGGCTCCCAATAGCCACCAGGTTCTGAGGCTTGTATGATGTGGCGATTTAGGAGCAGAAAGTTTATAACCCTACCCAAACTATTAACTTCTTTTTCACAATCCCAACTTTCCTATGGTCTCGCCACTGTTAGGCTTACATACAATGCGGTCTTCTGCCGAGCCGTGCTATTCCTAACTCTTCCTAACATAAGTGGTTACCATCATTGTTATGTCAGTTATAATAGTCGTTGTTTTCTTGTTTGAGATGGTGTCTCCTCCTTAAGGTAGGAGCAACTTCGTGACTTGTGCAACGAGGGTTTTTCTACTATTATATGTGTATGACTATTGCAGAAAAGTAGACTTAGTCCGAAGACTTGTAGCCACTTGAGGTAACACTGGTCTTTAGCCACTGCTACATTCTCTCCTATTTCAGATTTGACTACGCTCTGCATCGTAATTTTCTTATGTGGTTACTTGGGGTTCCCTTGGGCGATTGTTATAGTTTTTGTTGTCTGTCCAAGGGATTTCTTTCTTTATTGTCCTATTCTCGGGCTCTCGAAACCTGTCTATATTATGGGATAAATTTCTTCATAGAAAATTCTTTTTGACTGCCCTTACCACATACAGTCATCACCAAAATTTAACAGCTTGTTTCAATCTTAAGTATGAGGGAAGTTTCATCTAGACAGATGAAGCAGTTTCTGGGTTTAACCTCTTTCTATTGCTTGTCCTTCCATACCCAATTAACGAAAACAATTATTTTAAATTAAAGTACTTCTCAAACACCCTGTTTTTGTACCCATACACACTACTTTAGAAAAGCTGCACTTACAGAAAATAAACATTCTTTTCTTAAGGATTAAGTCAAAGCCACATACCTGTGTCATCCTCCGTAAATGCACTTCTTCTTTCTGTTTCCTGGATATGGTCACCCTGTACTCTGCAGCTAGTCCTCCACCCAACCATGAGACTGTCTTTCGAGACCAGTCTCCCCCCTAGCTTGCTCGAAGGTAATTGTCTTTGATATTTGCAGCGCTTCTGCGCTCCTACCATCTGATCCTCACTAGACATGGTAAGCCAACCCTTTTTGCTCCCACTACCTGTCCTCTACAGCACAACGTTTTTGTTTTTCCCCTTCTTCCCTTTTTCCAGGAATCCATTCTATGGTTAGGGAGGGGAAAGGTGGTTAGGGTTTGCAACCGTTTCTTCTTTTCTTTATTTTTCTTTAAATATATTAACTCCTCAGAAGTTACATAACAACCCTGTTACTGGGAAATTATTCCACAATTCCATTTTTGAAATAAAAATATATATTAATTAATTCATGCAACAAATAATAATAATCATCCTTTCATTGGTGTCTTTTTTTACTGAGGTAAATAAAAATATTTACAATAGTCTGGGGATATGACAAAATTATTATTAAAATTTAGATTGTTCTATAATGTGTTTTTTTGTTAAATTACAATTAACCAATTTCAACACTAACCCATTGTAGTATTAATAGAAACAAGTCATATATATATATATATATATATATATATATATATATATATATATATATATATATATATATATTTGACATTGAAATATTGTATTTATAATTTACATTTTAGTAAAATGTAAACTTCATGTAATATTGCTAATATTATTTTTATATGTCATCTATCAACTCCATATTAAGTAGTGAAAACATTACATGTGTTCTTAACACTAAAAGGTAAATCGTGTTTTTACTTTCAATCACTTTATCTTTATGTAATGTAGACCTAAAATTAAGGTGGAAATTAAAGGAAATATTTTATTTATGGTCAACATTAATTTTTTTGTTGTTTAATGTAAGTATTATTTTATTGTTTTTACTTTTAATCATTTTATCTATATGTAAAGTTGACCTAAAATTAAGGTAGAAATTAAATGAAATATTTTATTTATGACCTACATTAATTTTTTTTATTACTAGTTTTAATATTTGTTAATGTAAGTATTATTTTATTATATTAAGTATAACATTAGGTTGACAACATCTCCTTCCATTAGGTTGTAGAAAGCCCCAATAATTTATAAATATCTACATGAAATTTATTTATTTACTTGATATGTTTTGAAGTTGGTAAAATTTACTATAACATAGTAGTTAATTGAAAGTGATGATAGTCAATATTGTTTATTATAAAAATAATCAAGTCTTTGGTATTTGAGAAGTGGACAAACTTCATGGTTTATTAACTTATTTTCTTATATCCATCTTTTAGTTAATCAGAAATAATTTTAAGTTTTACTCAAAAATCAGATAGATGTTTTGAGTTTCACAAGTACTCATCAATGAGTTAGGTTAATTGTTATAATATTCACAAGTAATCATAAATGAGCTAGGTTAATTTTTCCCTTAATTCTATATATGAAACCAAAATTCCACCATAGTTGCTATTTAAACTTTAAATTAAGAGGATTTTATATAATAATAGTGATTATAGATGATGATGTCGTGACCACCCACACACCAAATTTGTGTATGAGACCCTCTTTTTAGGAGGCAAGAGATCTTTTTTTCACAAATACTTGTTATTTTAGTTGCTATTTAACCACTTATCTAAGAGGACTTTATATTATAATAATAATAATGTCCAAGCCAGACACCAAAATGGTGTATGATGGTCACTGTTGTTTTTGAGACAAGAGATTCCTCTTCCACAAATATCCCTTGTTTTTGAGACAAGAGATTCCTATTCCACAAATATTTTACTACAAAAGTGTACAGAGTTGTACCTACTCTACCTCCCTCTAGATGCCTGCTCTTAAATATTCAACTACCAAAGTCTACCAATTTGTACATATTCTTCCTCACTTTGGATTTATGTTTTTACAAATTTGACTACTAAGGCCTATGAAGTTGTACATACTCTACCCCTAAGGAATTTTGTTCCTAAATATTTGACTACTAAAACCTATAAAATTATACATACTCTACATTGGCTCACTTAAATTGTATACATTTCCTAATTTAATGAAATAAATTTTTAAATATTATATATTTTACAATTTTACAATTTCAACCTTAAAAATTTATCTTATTCTCTGTTACACATTTAAAAAAATAATAGCTAAGATAAGATTAAATATCACAAGAAAGCATATGCTTTCATTCTTGTAACCTAGAGTAGAGTAGAGTAGAGTAGAGAGATTAGTTTTCTCACCAATCCTATAGAACTTGAAATTACCTTTACTTTTTAAGTATATTTTAATCTATATATATATATATATATATATATGTATGAAAAAATATTTCTAAAAGTTAAAATAAAATATGATTTATTATATAAATTTAGCTCTAAAGACCAATAAACTCGTGTAGCCATAATTAAATGGTGATAAATGCTTATAGATATCAACCCATAATAGGCATTAAAGCACTTCATTATACATCACCTTGCTAAAATTTAAATTATTATTATTCATTATAAAAAAATAAATATATAAATTAAACATGTATATATTTTAAAAAACACTAAACAAGATTTTAAATCATGGAGATTTACCACAATTTACCATGCAAATTATTAATATGTAAATAGGTTTTGTTGCAATACCATGGATTATGAGTACCATATGCCAAAAAAACCATAAGTCACTTACACTAGTTCATTTGTCATTTTTTTTAATTAAGCAATTTAATTAAAATGACAAAAAGAGCATATCTACTTTGGAAATAAACCTCAACTTTAAATTTTATATACTATTATAAATATTCTATAATATTAAACTGAGATTAAATACCCACCATTTCTTTTCTAATGATTGATAATTAAATTAAAACTCTAAAAATCAATTCAAAACACACTTATCCACTTAATTATTATTTCGAATAATTAAATTATATTTACACAGAATAATAAAATGTAAATTAAAATGTTCAATTTGTATTTTCTTCCTTGAAAAAAGGATGAATTGGCACTTAATTGAAACCATTGAAATTGACACATTGTTAAAAAATTAGAAAACATTTAATCACGCTGGGTTCTCTCGTTTTCTTTTTTAATCTGGTTTAGCCTTATTTTCTCACTACTTAGGTTGGCACATGACAACGACCTTTAGCCACACAACACGTAGTATACCCTGGCTGGTGATTATCCGCAGCCCCTATTTTTTGTGAATGTCAGCACAGAGGTTTGGTAATAACCCTCTAATTGTTTTCCCCAGGTGCGTTCTCAGCTGGTGATTTAATGTCGCTCCTTGCTTAGGGGTTTCAACTTCCAACTTTTAATTGCGTCGTGCTGGTCTGTAATTTCCACGTTTCTTTCCATAACTCCTCTCGGCTCTGGTTAGGCTGTAACCGTCTGAGTTATTTCATTCATCACTGCTCTGGCTGCTATGGAAATTTTCTCAGTTTACTGATTATAACCACACAGTGGTTAACAAGTCCAAGTCAAGGTTTTAGTTCAGTGTTAAGGTTAGGCTTAATGCAGTGTGTATTTGTATGACAATGGACCAAGAGTTCTCGAGCCTTTCGGCTACCGTTCATTCATTTACTGTGGTAGCTACGTCGCCCCACTCCATAATTTTGTTGAATGAGAGTCTGGTTCTTTTAATAGGAATCGAAGTTTATTGTCTATTGCCTTTATTATTGCCAGTTGTGCCAAATTTAGTCTAATCCGAACAATATCGGAGTGTGGTAAGGGTTTAACTGACCCCTCATTTGTCTATAGCAACATACCTATAAGAAGCAGCAGCCAAGCCGGCCAGAGGTGCTCATTCAGACCGTTATTAGCTTGCAGATCCAGTTGTTGGCCAGCGTTGCTGTGGTTGGGAGGGATCATTCAGAACACGTCAACTTTCGCTTCTCCAAGCGAATGCATGCATGTTGACAGTATTGGTATTGGAAGTGGAGAAATAGTAATTCATTTGGCCATACATAAGTGTGGAGAAATAGTAATTCATTTCGCCATTTCCATTATCAGAGAATTGGGTATGGCTCTACCTCACTCCAGCCCAACATTCCAATAAAAGAAAATAAATACTGCTACTTGTAGCCCAGATAGCAGCGCGCATAAGCGGAACCATGGGCACCCACTTGCATTTTGTAAATATTATCCTACGGTAAGTAAAGGGTACACGGCATATAACTATTATCCCATATCAATACGCTTGATTCTCGTGACATTCCTTTATGGACTTTAGCCCAGAAAAGTCAGTGCTACATGTCCTAAAAACTGCACTTCGACTCAGCAAACAATTGATTTGACAGAAGCTATCCTAAGAAGAGAGAGAAAAGGAAAAGAAAATAATTATAAGGGTTTGGTCTAACACTGAAATCGTTACAATGGCAATAAGTAATATTCGTCTCGCCACATAGACGTTCCGGGGGAAGTTCACATTCAATCAAACATAAGAAAAAAAAAAATCTGTAAATAAAACACCGCGAGTCAAGTCCAATTTCAATTTCTGAGTATTAGAACAGCTTCTCTATATCGTGGTTGGGATTAAATCGGGCAAGGAGATGAATCTAAAGATTGTAATGTTGAAAATATAATTTCAACTGCGATACATGCAGCAGCATGAGGACAGTAACCGTGCCATGAGGACAGTAACCGTGCAATTCACCAAGAATCAGGAGGCAAGAACACTTCAAAATCAAATTGCAGGCTTAAGGATCCGTGTTTGTTTTTAGCCATCAGATCTAACCGATCAACGGTCTAGATCGTATCGGCGTATCGGCAAGTCGGCATATCGGCGGGTTGGAGCATCAGAGGTAGGTAGCGGCAGCGATATGAAATATCGTCGATGAGCGATCGTCGATTTCGCTATCGGCAATGTCATAAGGACGGGGCTTTTAACATGAGTAATGTTGCGATGCGATGGAGCGGACCCGACAACATTATAAATAGTTTTTGATAAACTTACAAGTCCGCGCTCAGGGCATTTTCAATGTATTTAATGTATTTTCGAAATATAGGAAAAAGAAAAGGATCGGCCCATAGTGCGAGCGGCATATCGCAATCGGGGAAACCATGGGTACACAACCCTTTCATATATGAGCGCTATGCGATGAAGCACGGACCCGATGGGTTCTCAAAACCAAATTGTATAATGATTGAAATCCACCCAAAGGCAATTTTTGTGTTTTGCAGCGTTTATGTATATTTTCAAATATATGGAGAAACAGAGAATTGGCGCGGAGGTAGTTAAAATGAGCATGGAACAGTACAGCATAGCAGGCAGAAGCATTCAATTCACAAGTATGGCCGAGAAGGAAGACATTCAATTTTCAGCTACCGTAGTTAAAGTTCAGCTCAGCCGAGGACAAGAAGGACAGCCTCGAGCAGTTCACAGCATGGGTCTCCATCCTCGTTCATTAATTCATTCAAGTTTTGTTTTTTGTTGAAGTGGTTGTAGTCTGTTGAGTTTTAGTCTATAGTCTGTAGTGTGTGTGACACAGGTGTAGTGCAGCAGCACAAGTGAATTTTTTTTACGTAGCAGCGTAGACTGTAATGTAGAGTGTGTGTTTTCTTTTGGTGAATCCCTCTGAGCAGAAGAGGAAGAATATTGTATCAGGCTTTTCATTTTTAATGAATACAGATCCCTGCTTATGCATGATATACTCTGTTCTCAGAAACAATCTTTTAAACTTCCGTTGTGTTAAAGATCCTGTGTGTGAAGAACAGAGCATTGTACTCTATTTTGTGATTTTATATTGTGTTTTTGGGATTTTGACAGAAAAATCCCCAACAGTGGTATCGGAGCCAGGTTCAGGCTCTTTGAAGGGTTCAAAGAAGCTGAAGGAAGGAGTCTTACTGCAGCAACTTCTCTAGCAGAGCGAAGTCTCAAGCTAAAGAATCCAAGATATTTCTCTTAAATATTTGACTGTATTTTGAAGCATAGTTAAGAGTGCAAAAATGGCTGGGACCAGCACTAGCAATAGCATGGGTATGTAGCTCCCATTATTTGATGGCAAAAATTATGACTATTGAGCAATAACAATGAAAGCCTTGTTTGCTTCCCAAGACTTATGGGAAATAGTTGAGGATGGTTTTGAACAACCAGCAGATGAAAATGAGTTTAATGCATTAACTCAGGGAGAGAAGGATTTGTTGAAGAGCCACAAGAAGAAGGACTCAAAAGCCTTTTTCTTCTTGTATCAGGCCGTGCATGGAAGCGTGTTTCCAAGGTTAGCAGCAGCTAAGACATCCAAAAAAGCATGGCAAACTCTTAAAACAACCTATCAAGGCATGGAAAAAGTGAAGACAGCAAAACTACAATTGTTGATGAAAGATTTTGAGAACCTGTGCATGAAGGAGTCAGACAATATTGACTCGTTCTTCACTCATGTAATTGGCCTGGTCACACAAATAAGATCTTATGGAGAGATACTTGAAGAAAGGAGGATTGTGGAGAAACTGTTGAGGGGCCTACCCTCAAGGTTCCATGTGATAGTCACCACCATAGAAGAGACAAAGGATCTCACAAATTTATCAGTTGATGAGCTTCATGCATCACTGATAACACATGAGCAGAGGTTGAGTAGAACTGAAAACTCATCTCAAGAGCAAGCCTTCAAGACCCAGATGTCCTTTGGAAGAGGAAGAGGTCAAGGCAGAGGAAACAAAAGAGGAAGAGGCAGAAGCAAGAACAGAGGTGGAAGGAACAGTCCAGCGAATGCTCAAGGAATAGGCAGCAATCCAAATCAGAACCAAGGCCAAGGCAACAGCCAGCAAGGAGGACAACATCATGCTCAAGGACAAAGGTATGAAAAACCCAATGTCCAATGTTATTATTGTAAAAAATATGGGCATTATGCCAGTGAATGTAAGAAGAAGTAGCATGATGTGAATAATAGATCTAATGTAAATATCACTAGAGAAAATATCAGCCAAGATAATGTTTTGTTAGTTTGCAATATGGCTGAAACAAATAGTGAAGATATATGGTTTCTAGACTCTGATTGCAGCAACCATATGACAGGAAACATAGCTTTGTTTTCTGTTTTAGATCAAAGTGTGAAGTCACAAGTCACACTTGGGACTGATAGCAAAATTTCTGTTATGGGTAAAGGAGAAGTTAAAATATTTACAAAGCAAGGCGAAAAGAAAACCATAGCAGATGTCTACTATGTCCCTGGAATGAGATGTAACCTCTTGAGTATTGGACAGCTCGTTCAAAAGGGGTACAATGTTTTCTTTGAGAATGATGTATGCACCATCATGGATATAGCACCCAGCAAAAGATGCATTGCTGAAGTGAAGATGACAAGGAACAGGATGTTCCCTCTTAGACTAAGAGCAGATCTGAAAAATAAAGAAGAAATTGCAGCAGTTACCCAAGAGGCTTTCCAAAGTGTGCCAAAGGATGAAAATTGGTTGTGGCATTTGAGATTTGGACATCTCAACTTTGGAGGTCTTAACTTGTTGAGCAGAAAAGGAATGGTAAGAGGATTACCATTGATAGAGAAACCGGACAGCCTTTGTGAAGGCTGCATATTGGGAAAACAACACAGAGAAAGTTTTCCAAGCGGGAAAAGCATAAGGGCAAAAGCACCCTTAGAGATTGTCCACTCAGATTTATGTGGACCAATGCAAAGTTCATCTTTAGCAGGCAGCCAGTATTTCCTAACATTTATCGATGATTTTACAAGAAAAGCTTGGGTTTATTTCTTGAAGAATAAAAGTGAAGTGTTTGAGAAATTCCGAAATTTCAAAGCACTTGTGGAAAATCAGAGTGGGCTGCGCATCAAAGTTTTGAGAACAGACAGAGGAGGTGAGTATATCTCCAAGGAATTCCTACGGTTTTGCAGAGAAAGTGGAATTCACAAGCAGTTTATAGCAAGGTACACCCCACAGCAAAATGGAGTTGCTGAAAATAAGAACAAGACCATTATGGATATGGCAAGGAGCATGTTGAAGGCAAAACATTTGCCAAATGATTATTGGGCTGAAGCTGTAAATTGTGCAGTATATATTTTGAACAGGTGTCCTACAAAAGCTATGATGAACAAAGTGCCGGAAGAAGCATGGAGTGGAAGAAAGCAAGGAGTCACCCACATGAAAATTTTTGGATGTGTGGCTTATGCACACATTCCTGATCAGCTAAGGAGGAAGTTGGACAGCAAAGGGGAGAAATGTATCTTCATTGGATACAGTGAGGAATCCAAAGCTTACACGCTGTATATCCCATCCACCAAGAAGTTCTTTGTGAGCCGAGATGTTTAGTTCATTGAGGAGGAAGCTTGGGATGGAAGCATAGAGAAAACAGTTAATGTTAAAAACTGTTTGTCTCATGATGAAGATGATGAAGAGGTGGCTGAAATTCATCCCCAAACAGCAGTGCCAACACAAGGACAGCAAGGAACACCCTTGAGAAGAAATGAAAGTGCTTCTCCAAACACACCACTAGGAGGAGATTCAAGTGCATCTTCAAGCACTTGCACACCAAGTGAAAGATGTAAGAAGTTTAGGAATCTAAGTGACATTTATAATGAAGGAATGAATTCCTTATTTGCCTTGTATTGTCATGTTGATGATCCTATTCATTTCGAAGATGCTATTAAAGATAAGAAATGGATAGAAGCTATGGATGAGGAGATTAATGCCATAGAAAGAAACAAGACATGGGATTTGGTTGAGCTACCAAAAGGTAAAGAAGTTATTGGATTCAAATGGGTCTATAAGACCAAATGCAATGCTGAAGGCAAAATTGAAAGGCACAAGGCAAGGCTTGTTGTCAAAGGATACAAGCAGCAATATGGGAGAGATTATGAGGAGACTTTTGTACCGGTTGCAAGAATGGAAACCGTGAGAGCAGTGTTGTCCATAGCAGCACAAAACAAATGGAAAGTTTACCAAATGGATGTGAAGTCGGCATTCCTAAATGGAGTGTTAAAGGAAGAGGTATATATTGAGCAGCCTCTAGGCTATGAGAAGAAAAGCCAAGAACACAAGGTTTGCAAATTGAAGAAAGCCCTTTATGGATTGAAGCAAGCTCCAAGAGCATGGTACAGTAGGATAGATTCCTATCTACTGGAAAATGAATTTGACAAGTGTGAGGGAGAACCCACGGTCTACATCAAAGAAAATGATGGTAAGATTTTGATTGTAGTCTTGTATGTTGATGATGTAATTTTTACAGGTAATGATGACTACCTCATTGAAAATTTTAAATCAGTCATGAAAGAGGAATTTGAAATGACTGACATGGGTTTCTTGAGATACTTCTTAGGGATAGAAGTAGATCAAAATGAAAATGGAATTTTTATCCCTTAGGCAAGATATGTAAATGAAGTATTGGACAGGTTTAATATGTGAGAGTGCAAAGCAGCAGTCACTCCCACGGTAATGGGATTAAAACTCAGCAAAGAGGACAGCAGCAAGGATTTTGATCCTAGCTTGTATAAGAGCATAGTTGGCAGTCTTATGTATTTAACTGCAACTAGGCCGGACATAATGTATGCTGTTAGTTTGATTTCCAGATTCATGGAGAGGCCAAAAGAGGCACATTGGCAGGCAGCAAAAAGAATTCTGAGGTATGTCAAAGGTACAAAAAGATTTGGCATCTTATATACTCTTTCAGAAAGTTCAGATTTAGTTGGGTACACTGATAGTGATTGGGCTGGAAGTGTAGATGATCGGAAAAGCACATCCGGTTATCTTTTTCACATGGGTTCAGGAGCTATTTCATGGGCTTCCAAGAAACAACCAATTGTGGCGTTGTCTACAACAGAGGCAGAGTACGTGGCAGCTACAACAGCAGCATGTCAAGTAGTGTGGATGAGAAGAATGTTGAGGAGCTTAGGCCAAGAGCAGGCAAAAGCAACAGTGATTTATTGTGACAATAGCTCAGCGATTGCCCTGTCCAAGAATTCTGTGTTTCACAAGCGAACGAAACACATTGATACAAGGTTTCATTATATCAGAGAATTGGTAAGCAATGGAGAGATCAGTTTACAACACTGCAGCACTCAGGAACAGATAGCAGACATTTTGACAAAGCCATTGGATCAGAAAAACTTTGAATTTTTGAGGAAGTGTTTGGGTATGATTGAATGCCCGACAGTTGAAATTAAAGGACAGTGTTGAAAATATAATTTCAACTGCGATACAGTTGAGCCATGCAGCAGCATGAGGACAGTAACCGTGCAATTCACCAAGAATCAGGAGGCAAGAACACTCCAAAATCAAATTGCAGGCTTAAGGATCCGCGTTTGTTTTCAGCCGTCAGATCTAACCGATCAACGGTCTAGATCGTATCGGCGTATCGGCAAGTCGGCATATCGGCGGGTTGGAGCATCAGAGGTAGGCAGCGGCAGCGATATGAAATATCGCCGATATCGCATCGGCGGAGTCGCGGTGGAGGACATATAAAGAAGCTTTTGTGTTTGCGATGAGCGATCGCCGATTTCGCTATCGGCAATGTCATAAGGACGGGGCTTTTAACATGAGTAATGTTGCGATGCGATGGAGCGGACCCGACAACATTATAAATAGTTTTTGATAAACTTACAAGTCCGCGATCAGGGCATTTTCAATGTATTTAATGTATTTTCGAAATATAGGGAAAAGCAAAGGATCGGCCCATAGTGCGAGCGGCATATCGCAATCGGGGAAACCATGGGTACACAACCTTTTCATATATGAGCGCTATGCGATGAAGCACGGACCCGATGGGTTCTCAAAACCAAATTGTATAATGATTGAAATCCACCCAAAGGCAATTTTTGTGTTTTGCAGCGTTTATGTATGTTTTCAAATATATGGAGAAACAGAGAACTGGCGCGGAGGCAGTTAAAATGAGCATGGAACAGTACAGCATAGCAGGCAGAAGCATTCAATTCACAAGTATGGCCGAGAAGGAAGACATTCAATTTTCAGCTACCGCAGTTAAAGTTCAGCTCAGCCGAGGATAAGAGGGACAGCCTCGAGCAGTTCACAGCATGGGTCTCCATCCTCGTTCATTAATTCATTCAAGTTTTGTTTTTTGTTGAAGTGGTTGTAGTCTGTTGAGTTTAGTCTATTGTCTGTAGTGTGTGTGACACAGGTGTAGTGCAGCAGCATAAGTGAATTTTTTTTACGCAGCAGCGTAGACTGTAATGTAGAGTGTGTGTTTTCTTTTGGTGAATCCCTCTGAGCAGAAGAGGAAGAATATTGTATCAAGCTTTTCATTTTTAATGAATACAGATCCCTGCTTATGCATGATATACTCTGTTCTCAGAAACAATCTTTTAAACTTCCACTGTGTTAAAGATCCTGTGTGTGAAGAACAGAGCATTGTACTCTGTTCTGTGATTTTATATTGTGTTTTTGGGATTTTGACAGAAAAATCCCCAACATGTAACACAATGACTATGAATTGAAACCAGGAATTTGCATATAACGTTAAATGAGTATGAAATAAAACCACGAATTTATAATCCTTCGTGTATGGCGAGGAAATGAAGTTCAAGATTGTATCAAAACGAGGAATTTGAAATCTATATTGAATGCACCTGTAAGTTTTCCACACTTCAACTTGGCCGCTGCATATTTGATTTGATCTCAACCCTTTTGGAGTCTGGTAGGGGTTGAAAATTGAAATAACACCTTGGTTGGCCATTGCAATGGTTCCTACAAGCAGCAGCGGCCAAGGAGAGGTGCTACTTCAACCCATACTAGATTCCAAACTGTAGTTGTTGGGAGCGAGCGATGCATCGATCAGATCAACTATTTCGCCGCTACGGTGGCAAGGTATGCATATAGAGTATAGTGGTACAGAAACAGGGATAACGCCATTTGTAGCTCAAAAGTAGAAGTAGGCAACCGGTAACCACGAATGAAAATTAGAGCAATCGTCCGTAACGGTCGGGGTTAAAATTACAAAGGAACTTTTACCGCTAACCACGAAGGAAAATTAGAACAATCGTCATAACGGTGGGAGTTAAAATTATAAAGGAACTTTTACCGCGAGTAACTAAATCTTGCTGTTTTTAAGCGAGACCTTGATTTCTGGATCTTCTCATAGGTCGATGATGTGCGTTGGAAATTACCGAAGGCAGATTGCAGTGATTCTACTTAGTGCCTACGACTTTAGAAGCCTGGTTGCTTGGTTACTTAGTAACCGGTGATTTGATTTGCTAGATAACAATTTAGCAAAACCGTCGACATTAATTCTGAAAATAAAGGTGTGAAAACCTAATTTTACAAGTAAATCTATTTTGAAATTCCAACCTTACTTTACTGTTCGAATTTAAACAACGGAACATTATCCCCATACATATAAACATTAGAACAACATTAATAAAAAGCCATGAACAATGAAAAACTGTGATAAAAAATTACTAAACTTGAAATATAAGTTAAAATTGAAAATAAAATATAGCGTTAAGAACCAAACGAATCCAAGACTATTAGGTAAAATAATATTTTTTTTTCTTAATTTAAAACGGCTAAGTACTCATTTTACAACCAAGGATTGAACTTGTTTTAAAATTGTCAAGTGTGTGAAAATGATTGAACTTGTTTTAAAATTGTAAAGTGTGTGAAAAATGAAATGAAGAAGCATGTGAAAGTGAAAGGAAATTAATAAAAGGAAAATGCTGGGAGATTGGAAATTTTGGTTATATTTTGATAAAATTTGGTAGGGATTTTATAAATTTAAGTTACAACTTTTAAATTTCACGATTTTAAATGTCTAAAAAAATTTTGATGGTGCTAAATTTATTTCCACAATTAAAAGTGATGCTAAAATTCAAAGCTGATGATACTAAATTTATTTCCACAATCGAAAATATAATTAAAAGCTATGTCTGCAAAAAAAAATTTAAAATGTTTTTGCTGAGAATCCAACCATTTTTAACAATCCCAACAATTCTTCCGCTGGGTAAACGACTCCAATATTAATTCCTTTGTCGTAGTATTAATCTATTGTTCTTTCTGGTCAGTCAAACCATTGTTGTATTGTTAAGCATTTGATCATGCTTCAGGCATGCTTCGTAATTTTTTGGGAGCGTGCTCGGGGAGTTCTAAGTCTGCTTATTCCTGCATGCTATGCTCTGTTATTCTCAGGTTCTTGTGTGCACTGGGTGGTAATTCCCCCTTATTAGGACTGTCTTTTCCTTCTGTAGCTCAAAAAATTGTGAGAACAGTAGCAACTACTGTTTTAATGTATACTATTAATATCAAAGAGTATTACTGGTGAGGAATGATCAGAGTCCCTAAAGGCTTGCGAGGAGAATTCGTATCGATGAAATTTCCAACTGAAGCATTGGTGATGTCGACGTTAGGAGGGAAAGCGATCTATTCTAGTGGGTGGATACGTTCAATCGTACCGCTGGACGAAATGACGCCCTTCTCTGTCACTTAATTTATACTGCTCTACCGAAGAGTGGAATAAGTGCGTCTGTCACTTAGTTTATACAGCTGTGCGGAAGAGTGGAATGACTGCACGGAATCTCGGTATTTCTGGATTCGATGGCCGTTGTTTTCGAGGAGACAATTGTCTGACGGCAAATTTTCCCCGAATTTGGTTTTTTTTTTTTTTTTCCAAAAAATCTGATTTTCAAAAATGGAAATAAATTCAGCAACAACATAAAAAAACTCTAAGCAACGAAAAATACTAAAGCCCTAATCTAAATTTCCTAAATATTTTTCAAAAAAAAAATTCGGGAGATTTTGTCAAAAACATATTAGAATTTCCGTTATTTTTTGGTGGAAAATGTAACCTGATTACACTACGCTTATTCAAAGCGGTTCAATGGTTTTGCAATGGATTGGATAGTTATGACCGCATAGCAAGTCAAGTACAAACACCGGGCCTGGAATTTGATGTTCTACACAGGCTTTTCACATTTTAAACTTATTTCAGGGTGACGGAAAATATTGAAAACATTTTAAACTTATTTCAAGTAACTTATTTCAGGGTGACGGAAAATATTGAAAACATTTTAAACTTATTTCAAGGTGATGGAAAATATTGACACTTCTCATATTTCAAACTTATTTCAAGGTGATGGAAATTATTAAAACATTTTAAACTTATTTCAAGGTGATGGAAAATATTGAAATTTGAAAAGAGGGAAAAAAATTAAACAATAAAAAATTAAGTGGATGGGCTTAAAATAAGATTCTTATAAAGACAAAAAGGAGAAGATGGAAGATAGTTTGCATACATTTCATAAACAATTAGTGGCTTGGTTTAAAATAAGATACTTATAAACACATAAAAAGAGACCGAATACAGTTGGCCTACAGTTCATAAACAAACTTATGATGTTATATAAATGTTATAATGTTATAAAGTTAAATGAGTGAATTATTGTGTTTAAATTATTTCTTTTAAATATAACTACTTGCAAGCTACGTCACCTTCATAAATGTATATAAAATAAAAATACAAATAACCATTATTAAATTAATTTCGAGTTGAACAACAAAGTAAATTTGGAAGTCCACTTGACAATCTTGTCTAAAGAAATTAATAGTCAAGCTGACAAACAGTCCAATCAAAGCAATCAAAATCCGTTGTTTTTATTTGGATAACCTCAAATGCTTTGTACTTTTTCCCTTTAAATTTTGGTTGAAATAATGTTGAAAAATTGAGTTTTAATATTCACATTATTTTATTTTTTAACATTTAATTATTAAAATTTATTTACATTGTTTTTTAAAAATAACTAAATTAAATTAAATAAGAATTTAAATATTAATAAATTATATATATATAAATAATTAAATAAAAATTAAATATTCAATAATTAAATTAAATATTCAATGATTAAATTAAATTAAATAAGAATTTAAATATTAACGAATTTTATATACATTATATTTTTTGAAAAAATATTAAATTAAATAACCAAAATATCTAAATTAAATATTCCATATTTTATGAATACTAAGATTACTCTCATTTATTTATATTTTAAATATACTATTTTAAAATCTGGTAAATGTAAAAAAGTTTTTTTAAATGTTTAATTTTAACCAAAGAAACACAGAATTTAGTTATATTCATGTTAACTTGCAATCTAGTTTGAAACCACTAGAAGTGATAAAAAATGATAAATAGTTTGTATATTAAGAGATTTGACCCTCTCCGCGTTAGATAAATACTGAGTTAGATAATTCCGGAGTTAAAATAGATCTAGACTAGACTTCGCAATAGTTAAAAATGTTGACATACTTATTTACTACAAATTATAGTTCTCTCATATTCTATTTCTATAACTCTATAATGTGATACCATCTATTTAAATCTAAAGAGTAAATAAGAAATAATAATTTTCTTTGAAACTCTTAAACTATATGAATCACGGAAAACAAGAAAACTGACAACTAAAACTGAATTTACTCTCCCCAAGATATAGAGTTTCTTAACAATCAATAAGCAGTAGAAAAACACTAGAAATAAAAACACGTACAAAAAATTGACATGCGTGTTTTACCTAGGACACTGAAAATAGAAAACCTACTTTCTTTGTTGTGGTATTTTATTGATTGTTATTTGAGTAATTGGATCTATTACAATTCATGTTGCTACTGTAGCCAACAATCTATTTATGGGAACGTGTTAGGATTCTCCTCACTATTCTCAGCTTTACAACTATTCTCTGCTCAAGATATTCTTGAATTTCTATGAGAATCCTAATCCCTTATCCACAATCCTTTCGCACTTTCTCCTAAATTCTTGTGCAAAATTGCACCTTGACTGAAAGAATGATATATGAATTTTTTCCTTTTCCCTCTCTTTATAGATACAATTCGAAGCATGAAAGAGGCCTAGTTCGATTGGCAGTTCAATCGAGTTTCCTTCAGTAGTGAAACTTATTCTCTCTCAAATAAAAAATAAGTCTTAACTTGTTCTAACTCAACTTGTCACCGCCACCTCATATTGTAGTCTAACTAAAGAATACTCCAACTGACTAAAGCTCCAACTCTATGCATGTGATGACCATTCTAGTAGATAGGAAATAAACTCATCATAACTGAATTCTATCTCATGAACTCACATCGATGTTAGACAAAGTCAAATTTGTGGTCTTTAATGGCTAAGGAAGGAGTCAGAAGACCTTCCATCACTACATTTGGAACAATAAACTTCGTAATATAGCCCTTCATGTTATCTCAATTATTCGAGATAATGTCGCTAAGGTACCTCGCCATTGAGAGGTCATAGGGACAATTGTCTCAGATGCCATTAGGGTTAGGATCTAACTAGTTTGGCCGATGGGATTTGATCCCTTCAAGTGGATATGCCTAAATTTTCCTTGGAATAATAATAACAATAATAATAATAAATAAATAAATAGTCTACAGTGTTATAGATAGACAGTGATCGGGTGCTCTATTAAGGCACTCCTTGATGTGAAGTCACCGGTTCAATTCCCCACCCTAATCAAGGTGATATATTGGACATAATGAAAATGTAGTATTGCCAAACTTACTTAATAATAATAAATAAATAAATAAACTACCTAATAATTTGAATCAAATTAAAAAATAAATTTACTTATATGAAAAAGCTACCTAATTTGGATTTATAGCTAGCATCATTGTATACTATTATCATTATGGGGATATGGCTAATTACATATTTCAAAATAGAATTACCTTTGACAAAAACACAGTATAGGACTTGAATATATCTCGAGAATCTGTATCATGGATATTACTTCCAATTGTAATTCCCATCATTTTTCGATTAGTGAATTTCTATGGTTTCAACATAGAAGAAGAGAGTAGGTTCGACTATCCTAAAAAATATTTCTTTTTGTTGGATAGATGAGAGGGTTTCTCGTTGTTAAAAAATAAATTGTTTAGGGTTTTCAATCATTGAGCAAAGTTGTTTCAATAGAATGGGATTTAATGAAGCAGTATAAGTGGAGGAATCATTGCAGAAACGTCAACCCAAATGCCTTGGTTTATGCCGTACATAAGAAACTCATTCTGGCTTTGAAGAAAAATGCTAGAATTCTTCCTCATGCTAAAACTATGTAATGCTTTGGATTGATAAGTAGCATCATTGTATATTATTATCATCATTGGATTTAGCCTTGTGACTAAAATCAAAACCATTTAGCCTTGTCACTAAAATCAAAGCCTAGGCATTAAAATTTGAACTTGAGAATTGTTAAATGAAACCTATAATCTAGTAACTAAAACCTAAAATATAAACGTAGCGAACGTGCCCATTAACAAAATTGAATACTTTGTATAATAGAATATGCGGACTTGATAACATAATGGAGTATACTTGGTCATACTTTGTTCGTAAATGGAGATAATGGAAACATAACCGAACCAGACATAATTAGTATACTTGGTCATACTTTGTTAGTAAATGGAGACAATGGAAACAAAACCTAACTAAACATGTGGTGATTGTATTGTATTGGTTAAAAATTTAATTGAGAAGACATATTCAATATTAGCTAACATGTATTTTTAAAAAAAAATTAATGTAACTTTAAGTGACTACATCTCCTTTATATGCTAAATTTTTAGTTAAAATTGATATTACATTAATTTTTTTTAATTTTAAATTTTTATATCAAATATTAAATTTTAGAAACATTTACCCTTACAAATATTTCTTGTAAAATATTTCTTGTAAAATGTCTCTAGATGCAAAAATATATGTTATATATAATGATTAAAAAATAGTTTTACAACTAAATGTTGCTTTAATAAAATTAGATGATATCTAATAAATAGTATATTAAATATTATATGAGTATGTCATAATCTTAAATTTTATTATTAAAACACTTGTAAATATAAATTTAATAAAAGAAATTATATTTTAAAATAATCATTTTAAAAAATATTATTTATAAAATTTATTATGATTTATAGTAATATTTTTTTTCAAACAACAAAATATAATATTGAAATTCCAATAAAAATATATAATCATAAAATGCATGTACAAAGTTGTTGAAACGTATCATTCACTTCACACATAAATAATTTTAATTTTTTTTTTTTGCAGATATTAACTCACAACAAAACATTCAGAGAAAAAGCACGGGCATTATATAAAACTCATTGCATAAATTGAAGATTTTGTGGTTTAAGATTAGTATCTTGGGTGATTAGGAGTATATTTTATTCTTCCATTTACTTGGGTTTAATTTTAAGGGATATATTTATCTAATCGTATAAAGTTAGAAGAGTAGATGATTATTGGGACAGATTGTAGACATCACCTTGATCCCTTGCGAACTATTAACTAGCACTTGCACGAAATGTTGCAAATAAAGCATCGTAAGTCGGTAGCATATGGAAGAAGAGGATAGATGAAGAGAGGTGTGGTATGTTATTCTGATCTAAATGTTTTCTATTTGGAATTGTTTCCTTTGTAATATAAAGTATTGTCTCTACACTTAGAAATGTCGAGTGATAAATAAATACCACTTTACAATAGGTTTACAATGGCCTCCATAAACTTACATAAAAAATTTGAATTTGGCCCTTTGGTGACTCCCTAGTCTGAAGTAGGCACACTCATGTTTTAGTCATACTCACAAGCCACTTGGATTTGCAACCATGAATATGACATGCTTAATGCCTTGAGTCCAAACATTTGGCCATGAGTTCCAGTCAAAGAGGCTAACTTTGAAAGAAATTATCCTATATGCATTTCCACAAATTTGAGTGTTTCTCATTAATGAATACAATTATAGCACAATTGCATTTGGTCATTGCTCCACAACATAGAATCAATATTCTCATTCTGATTGACTGGGTTTATCCAATAAGTTGAATTGACAAAGTTGTAACCAGAAACTGATGGTTGTATGCAACATCCTGACTAAAAAAATGCCCTTGGTAGAGAGGATTTGAGTGATTTTATAGTTGAGAATAATATTTTTCCCAAAAATTTTGAAGATCTGTGACAAATTTGAATAATTTAAGGCATGTGGGGAGATTTGAGTGATTTTAAGCATCTATAAATTCAAGTATATATTTAGTGAGTTCAAAGTCTCCAACTAATGTTGAATAATTTTTAGTGTTTTGGGGCCTCTAATAATGGTTTTCTATTGTCTGTTAGAAGCCAAGGATAATAATTTATGTGTTATGAAGTCATGTTCAAAGGAGCATGTATAGTATGGATTCAAGTTCTATTAAAATGTTGATTGTGAATGGGGTTTATGTAATGTTTTTGTTTGTGAGTAGTATATTAAATATCCTAAAGTTTTTTTCCTCAATAAATCCTTCTCTTGTTGATTTAGACCAGCATTATATGGTCTTATTTCTTGAAAGAGTGAGGGTTTAATAGAAAATTTCCAAGTTCCATGTACCTTTTCATCAAGTCAAAATTGTGATTACTCCTCCTTAGTGTTCTAAATAATTTTGCAAATTCATTGAATTCTAAGGAGAAACATATGGGATTTTTACTTTTGAAAAGATGGGAGCATATCTAGTTTCCAGTTTTAAATCCTACCCTCAAGGAAGTTGTTTAAAAGTATCAATTCTCAATCCTTTATATTTGACCTTAATCTTCTTTGCCTTCCTTATGTATTAATTAGTTTAGCTTGGTTTATGATTTTGGATTAGCCCTAGGGATGCCTAAAGGTGCTTATTATTGATTCTACTTTCTCATTTATCTTATCTAATGTCATCTACTACCTGTATTTCTTCAAAGTCTATGAAATATGTGTCTATTGAATCTTGAAAGAGCATATTTGAATATTAAGAGGCAACCCATATTGGAAAGGTTATAGAATGTTAATATTATTTATCTTATCTGATGTCTTCTACTACTTATATTTATTCAAAGTCTATGAAATATGTGTCTATTGAAACTTGAAAGAGAATATTTGAATATTAAGAGGCAACCCATATTGGAAAGGTTATAGAATGTTAATATTATTTATCTTATCTCATGTCATCTACTACTTGTATTTATTCAAAGTCTATGAAATATGTGTCTATTGAAACTTGAAAGAACATCTTTGAAGATTAAGAGGAAACTCATGTTGGAAAGGTTATAGAATCTATAAATTTGGCATAATGTAATTGATTTCTCTTTACCTTCTAGCTCCAAATGGCATTTTTATCATATTAATACTGACAGCTTCATAGCCATTTCCCAAAATGAAGGGAAGAACACAATTGACAAGCTTAAGACAAGGTTTTTCCCTTGTTAGTTTTTCTTCTCCCATCCACATTGGTTTAGTGTTCATGTATGTTTAATTTCAAGGAAGGGTTTGTTAGAGGAAAACACTTATATAGGTTAGGTAGTTCCTGAGAAAATATACCCCTGTTGTATTTTCCATTTTGAATTTTTCATGTTGGTGTTGATTTGAGTGTCAAGCATAAATTGGAAATTAAAACTATCTTATCTTTATCTTATCTCATGACCTTTGTTTGAGTGATCTTACCAATTTTCATAGACTCAATCTAATCAATTATGTATAGCATTGTGGATATATATTGTCACATTGATATTAGATATCTTATGAAAGTATTTAAAGACAACTTAGTTATTACCATATGCATTATGGTGGTGAATGTTAATGATTGAAATTGTATCACTCATAAACAGTTGATATATAAATTCACTAGTGTTGTTCTTTAATCTCATTGCTTCATATGATGAATATTTTGTTGGGTATTTTTTGAAAATTCAAAGAGTCTCTTAAAGGATTAACTTGCCCACTCGATGATTACCAGCAATTATTTGTTCATAATATCTATTGTAAACCTAACGCAAAATATTTATACTAAAAATAATAATTTAAAAATAAATAGATAACAAAAATGCTTGCAAAAAATGTTACCAACCATTCAACATTTATTTACTATCACTAGTGGTGACTCTTTTACAAACATGAAGTGTGGCAATGCAAGAGGAAACTATAATGTCCTAAGGCACTAACTAATAAAGGGAAGAAAAATGGTAAATTTCCTAAGGCACTAACTAATAAAGGGAAGAAAACGATAATCTCTGCACAGGTCCAAGATCTCATTCTCCATAGAATAGAAGCAATAGAAGCCTTTGTAAGGATCTCATTCTCCATAAAATAGAAGCAATAGATCTCATTCTCCATAGAATAGAAGCCTTCGTAAGGATCTCATTCTCCATAGAATAGAAGCAATAGAAGCCTTCGTAAGGATCTCATTCTCCATAGAATAGAAGCCTTCGTAATATGCACAAAGGCTCTTTGGATCTCATCCTCCATA
This sequence comes from Pinus tabuliformis, assembly GCA_031772625.1. Lineage (NCBI taxonomy): Eukaryota > Viridiplantae > Streptophyta > Pinopsida > Pinales > Pinaceae > Pinus > Pinus tabuliformis. The sequence continues at coordinate 930,800,061 of CM062806.1, forward strand.
GAATAGAGACCTTCGTAATATGCGCAAAGGCTCTTTGTAACCTTGAAAAGTGTCCATGTAAGAGATATGTCACCAAGGCACAATTGAAGAAAAGTTGTGAACAACCAAAGCTACAAATTGAATTGTATATCATGCTTTCAATTAAGATTTTAAAATTTCTTGTTTGCAGCCTCTTTTATTTAAGAGTGAAATGAAACTATCTAACAAATGTGAAAACCACTTAGAGTAGATTGTTGAAGATAAAATAATACTCCACTCTTACTCCCTCATAATTAATCCATTAAAATTCCAAAGAAAAAGTGTACCATCATTGCCCTATTGAAGGGCCTAGATTTGTTCATTAGTGTGTCCAACCCTGTAGAAAATGATCCAAAGAAAAATGTAACAATGTGCATCTCATTGAGAACACATAGTTATCCACAAATCTTGAGCATCATCATCAAAAAATAAATAACTACATACATACATAGCTAAGTGATAAGGTTTAAAAAAGAAAAGAAAATTGAACCAGCTTATATTCATCTTAAATCCATAATTATCTTTTTTTAGTACTCTAAAGTCCATTAATGAGCAACCTATCCCAAAAAGTCCATTAATGAGTAACCTATTCCAAAATGTACCTTCACAATGCACCCATTCACTCCCAATCCTCAACTTAAATATATATATGAATGACATGTTCAGGTTAAAAACGAAAATATAGTATTCTTGCTAAATACAACCTTAGGTATTACAAACACTTTCTTAATATAATAAATAATGGAGTCTTTAGAGACACTTTCTTAATATAATAAATAATGGAGTCTTTACCCAAATCTATGTAAAATCAAATTCAGTTTAAAAAACGTAAATTAGCACTTATTAAATTTTCAGTACATTGACCACTCAGCCAGTCAGCCTCTACGCCATGAGAAGGAAAGTATTTATTTTCATAAATGCAGCCCTTCGATCTCCACTTGCAGTTTGATCTGAACCAGTCAAATTGGTTATTTTAACCCCAAATACAAGAAATAACGAGTTTAACCCAAGCTGCCTAACCCAACTTAGTGAATTGACCCGCTTATCCTTATTATATAATGCACTGTCACAACATTATAATAAGACAAAAGAGTATTCTTCGAAGAGGTTGAAGCAAAGACATCATGAAGTGAAGTGAGATCAAATTTCCATCACCAAATGATGTGAACTTCTGTTTTCTTGTTTAAATTATGGTTTTTATGTGTAAATTATCATTCTTCTGTGTAAATTATGGTTTCTCTTAGCATATTTCTATAACCAAAGGAGGTGAATACCCGAAGTATTTATTTTGCTTTCCTGTTTTAGCATGGTTAGTAAATTTTTTTTCTCTTACAGGAATTTCAGGTATGTCGGACATTATCATGTTCAAGAACCAGTTGGAGGAATATGTGAAGAAAGCATCATTGCCCAAGCCTGTTTACGAGACTACACAAGAAGGCCTTTCCCATGACCCCAAACTCAGTTCATTTTTTATTCTCAATGGGATCACATACATTTCTTCTCAATCAGATTTCAAGAAGTCCAAGGCTGTTGAGCATGCTGCAACCCAAGTTGTTGTAGAGGCGTTGGGTTTGGTACCCAATCCACTGGTAAAAATATTTCTATATTTAGCAAAGTAGACATTCATTCTGTCTCTGTCATTTAATAAACTAGTTATTCATCCTATCTTTGATGCCATAGTTAAGTGCATTTTATCCTCAGAGGAATACATCTAAGCAAAAGGAGAATGTTAGTTTAAAAAATTGTGGATATGTAGAATGAAGACTTTGGAAGCAAGGTAATAAGCAAGGGTAGAAAGTAGGGTTGAGTAATGAAGATTTACCATTCACATTAAGAAACATAAAGATTATATAAAAATCACATTATTCAACATTCACATTATTTTACACACCTAATTCACATTGAGCTAGATTACACATAACTTCTCATAGAAAACCCTAATTTCCTCTATTCTATTGCTGATGCTACTCTTGACAAAAAATGTAATTACAACATGATTGATTGTTAAATTCCAGACGTATAAAGTAATATTATGACTCCCACTTGTCTTTCAAAAATATTAATTTACTTACCTTGAATTTTGGCCTCCACTTCCTATTCCAACAACTACTCAGCCCCGAATTTACTTCATCACAGGAAGAACGATATATAGGAATGCAACATCCACCACGTTCCTTAGGAGAGCATGGTATAGTACCATCACTCTTTACTCTTCAATTAGGTAACAGATGCAATGGATTCTCGATGCCAACATCTAAGGCATGGGACGAGCTTTCCAAGCCAGATCTCCTTGCTAAAGCACCAAGATTTTCTCAAACAAGAGCATTAGCTCTCTCCTGAGATTGCTGTTGAGAAAACTTTGCTTCATCACCACCAGGTTGATGGTCTTCTTGAAGCTCATGATAATAAATGAGACAACGATCATAACAACAATTTGGGTAGCTTATATGGTAGTCAATAATAGATGTTGTACAATTGCTACTACAAAACTCAACAAACATGTTCGATTAATAACATAGAAAATAATTGCATGAAAAGATTAAAATAGTAAAACCCAAGGAAAATTTTCAACTAGGTGATTATTGGAGAAAATAATCGATCTCCTCTTCAACATACCTTTGTTGTTTCTAGCATGACAGTTAAAATTCTATATAAAACATGGAAGCTGTCAAAAGTAAATTCATCTAGTAGGTGAGGTTGAAACATTCCATCCCAGGAAGAAAAGGGGTTGTATGGTGGTACCTTAAGTTTGTTTCTAGACCTAATTATTCATTGAAAAAGTAAGTCCGTGTAAGCCCTACCTTCTAAGAGGTATCTGCAACTTGTCTAGAAAAGAAGTCCACTGGCCAAAGACAACAACTTTCAGACCTGAGGCCTCATCCTATAACTTTGGTTCAAGAAAATGCTACATATCGTTAACCTTGAAACAACCTTATGACGTACAACAATTATAGTGTCACAAACAGCATCTTCCAACTTGAAGTTCTTTATTTGCAAACATTAAATAAGATAAATGTTTGAATTCAAGGTATGCAAAGAGTATTGAGAACGATTGTGAGAAGAAGAAAAAATCTTTTTGTGTTTGGTCACAATATCTCAGTTACTATCCATGCATTCCTCATTTGGATTCTCTATAGAATGAATATATCATGGGGTAAAAGAAAAGAAACCTATACTACTAAGTTAATGGATGCCATGCAATTTAATGCTTGGAACAAGATAGATGCCAATGGAATATGCATGATTTCAAATTTGAAATAGAACTTGACCAATTTAATGAGTTTGTGATTCTTTAAGATGTTATGTCAAATTTGAGTGGGGCTTCAAGATTTACCAGAAATATGCATTCACAAACAAGTTTGCTATGGCAACATATAAGTTGTGTAGAACACATTAGCAGAAACCTCTCCATGACTACTTATACATCTGAAGAAGGTTGTTTTGTGTAACAAAATACCTTTGGAGTCTAGTCAAAAACTAATGTCACCAGATTTAACTCTCATGATCTCCTTTTTAATGCAATTAAATTTTTATCCATAAACCTAACATTACGAATGAAATAAAGTGTTGGGAGCTCAATGTAAAACAATATGAATTATTCATTCACCTGCGTTCTGTATCCTATTTCCAAATTATATATTCATAACTACCAATAACTCAGATTTCTCTTTATCAGGTAATAAAATGATAACCTAATAAATAGATAACAAAAATAAAACTAAATAACTAAGTAACAAAAAAATGCCCTACCTTCTAAGAGGTATCTACAACAGGTCTAGAAAAGAAGTCCACTAGCTAAAGGCAACACCTTTCGGACCTGAGGCCTTGAGCTCTTGCAAATGTTTAAGTAGAGCCAAAACCTTTGATGATTCTATCCAGTTTGTCTTGTTAACCTTGAAACAACATTATGACGTACAACAATTACAGTGTAACAGAGAACATCTTCCAACCTGAAGTTCTTGATTTGCAAACATTAAATAAACTAAATGTTTGAATTCAATGCATGCAAAGAGTATTGAAAAGGATTGTGAGAAGAAAACAAAAAACTTTTTGCGATTGGTGGCAATATCTCAGTTACTATCCAAGCATTCCTCATTTGGATTCTCTATAGAATGAACATATCATGGGGTAAAAGTAAAGTAGCCTATACTACTAACTTAATGGATTCCATGCAATTTCATGCTTGGAACAAGATAGATGCCAATTGAATATGTGTGATTTCAAATTTGAAATAGGCCTTGACCAATTTAATGAGGTTGTGATTCTTTAAGCCTGTTCTGTCAAATTTGAGTGGGGTTTTGATTAGTTTAGTTTGTTCTGCCAAATTTAATAAGCACCACATGTTTAATGCAGGTACAAATATAGGCCAATTGCGATAGAAAATCTTCCAAATTTACTAGAAATATGCATTCACAAACAAGTTTGCTATGGAAACATATAAGTTGTGTAAGTCAGATTAGTAGAAACCTCCACAAGACTACTTATACATCTCAAGAAGGTTGCTTCGTGTAAATAAATTCCTTTGGAGTGTAGTCAAAAACTAGTGTCACCAGATTTAACTCCCTAATCTCCTTTTCAATGCAATTAAGGCTGCTAGCAGCTTATCCCTGAACTCCCACAACTATTCTTTCCCCATACCGAGCATCCCATGTCCATCTACATTGGTGAGAATGAGATTCTAAAGCATTGGATGATCAGAAATTATCCTTTGTGACAAATAATGCCTAGTAGAAGCTTCAATTAATGAGATTATGGTCCAAACTACTCTCAGCTTCGACCAACATTGGTGTAGAATGATTTTGGTATACTGCCATTATCATCCAAACTCTGGTTATATTCCTCTATTCTTTGAATAGTAGAACAATGATTTTTCCTTGAATTCTTCACACAAAAATACGATGTGGTTCCCAATATCACACAGCTCTCAAGCATACTACCAAATTCGGCTCTCCACCTCAACAACACCTCATCCCCAATGCCAAGCTCTCTATCGAGAAGCTCAATGTGAAGATTTTGAATCTCCTTGAAGTTTTTTAGCGCCTCGCCAAGGGAATGATGTGAAACCTCGGCAAGAACTACTTTCTTCGTCCCGAGGATCTGTTGCAATGCCTGTAAGGGCTTAACTATACTACCAATCACAAGTTTAACAAAAAGACCTATAAATCCCCTGCTCCTGTGGCTCAAACTCCCGCTCTCCTCACCAGAGATCACACAGTCCACCTTCACCACGACATCCTCCACCTGCGACACCAAACCGTTAAAATTTTTCGAAACAACCGAGCACCGCCCTAGGGATTTGATGTCACCTAACTTGTTAAGGATCACCAAAACTAATGAATTGGGAAGACGATCGAATTTATCTGTTATAGACATTTGAACCCCCTCAGCTCACGTTATTATTTTTCTTGTAGCTGAACTCCAAATACATGCATCCTCACACCCTTCAATGGAAAAAAGGAAATATAGCTTCAATTTTGAAGCATAAAACCCAACGGAAATGGAAATATTCTTTGATTTTCACCTTGAAGATTATTTGAAAGATTCACCTCCAAGCTACAATCCACAACCTCACAAATTAAAAGAATATAAATGAAACAATTTTTATTTCTTTTTCCCTTTTTCATTGATTGGGCAAATGTTTAGACCTGGAATCTTACTGAACAGACAAATCTGCCTCTTGGCACCTTGTTGCCTCCCATACTGGGGCCCCAGTGCAAATAAGGCTTATAGAGATTGCTACTGTAATTATTCTTCAAACTTTATAGCCTATCTGCCTCTTGGCACCTTGTTTCCTCCCATACTCAGGCCCCAACGCGAAGAAGGCTTGCAGAGACTGTTGCTATAATTATTCCTAAGAATTTAGAGCCTTTTTTCCACTTATTTTTCCAATACTCTAATTGTACACTAAGACTATCATATGTGATAGGGAATTTCATTAGATAATTGTAACTAACTAGTACCAGTTTTTAATCGAATGGTGGAGGCTATTTGTATCATCTAACACTTAAATTAAAGGTACATAAAGGGACAGGTGGCATGGGAGGGGAGTTCTTTTGAAAGGGAAATGCCTTACAGCGTAAATATATTTTTAATGTTATAATGATAGTCAAAACATTTGATATTTTCAGTTTTTTATTTTTTATTTTTGAATTTCTTTTTGTTTGTTGGATATATGTATGTGAAGTATGGTATTTCTATTTGTAGATTTAAGTATAACAAATAGATTCTATATGTTATTGATATTAAAAGTGATGCAAGATGTTGAGATTTATAAGTATTGGAGTGTACAAATGTTTATTTTGTAAAAATGATATGTGTGTGTGTGTGTGTGTGTGTAAAGTAAGGGTTATTTTTATTAAAATGACATATTGAAAGTAGGAGTACTTTTTAGTGATTTAATAAAGTAACTATTAGAACATACATAGATTAGATAAACACCAAATAATATATAACAAGAAAAATACCTATTATTATTATTTTTGTGACCCAGAGGAACTTAACAACCCTCCTGACACATAACTATTAGTAAAATTTTGGGGGTTAGGTCGCAAAAAGAGGATTTGAACTTATTTATAAATTTATTTCTATAATCATTTTATTTTTATTTTCTAACTTCATTTGAGTTTCTAATATATTTATAAATGTATGTTATTATATATAATTACTACGTATTTTATCATATATATATTATATATATATATAGAAGTGAATTAATATTTATTCTACTCAAATCAAAATTTTAGAAATTGATAAGTTTTAACTTGTATTATTTTCTATTAATCTCCATCTGGTCAGGGACTATAACATACGCTTTGCGGTCAAAGTCTGTTGAGTCTACATTATTTTGTCGTGTTTTTGCAATTTTATTCAAAGTTTTGGGAAAATTCTAATATTTCTATTTTTTCATAAAGTCAAAAATAATTTTCTAATTTCCTATGAATCTTATTTCTAATTTTCGGTTGGTTGAGTGAGCTCGGTGGGACATAATTCCCCTAGTGGAGGGTGTTTTATTTTCATTATTTTCTAGTGCCTAATAGTTCCATGGGGGCTTCACTCAATGAGGGTCTAACATATTATGTGCGTTTGTGGCATACTAAACAATACCCCTGATTTGACTATATATTGGAAAATACCTCTAAAAGTCACGTTATTTAACCCCTTACCAATATGAACCCAATACACCTTCCCAATTAGAAATCCCATACTTTCACTAGATATAGTAGGTATCCCTTTTTTCATTAATGTTTTTTATACCCCTTTATATTTTTCATTAACTTTGAGCTCCATTTTTTATACCTGCTAATATAAAAATGATTTACCCCCTATTAAATGCTCAATATATTATGTCATTTTTTCCTCATATATATCCCACAATAGTAAAGCACATGGTATGGTATTACTCCCCCAATAAAGTAACGTACATAATTCATTTAAAAAAAATTGTGACTCGCCATTTTGTTGTTGAGTGCTCTGACACTAACGCACACATTGTTATGCTACTGCTCTACCCAATGATGAAATAATTGACATGGTTGCAGGCTCCTTTAGATGTGTGGGTGGGGGGGGGGGGGGGGGGGAGGAGGGGGCGAAGGGGGGCGGAGGAGGCAAAAAAATCTTCAATTAATATTATTATGTTTCATTGTGTGAGCTCCCTTGTGTGAATATTTTACTATGTGGAGGATGGGGCATGTGTGGGAGAATGGGGGTACAGAGGGAACTTTATTCCATTGGGACGAAATTAATTTTAAACTCTTTTGTGCGGAACAAAGGATGTGTTGAGGAAGGGGTATGTGTCGGAGAGCATGGATGAAATTAATTTTAAACTCTTTTGTATCGAATGAAGGCTATGCAAAGGACAGGGTATGTACGAGAGAACATGGGTGCCAAGGGAGTTTTATTGGATAGACACGTAATTAATTCAACTATGAAAAGAACCTTTACTTCGTAATGTAATAGGAATAACTAGAAACATTGGTTTGTAAACTAGAAATAATCAATATTTCACATTTTCCTATTTGTTAATTTTAGGTATGTTGTATGCTTAGAGCAATTTATTTCAATTTTCACAGTTAGCTCAATATCATTTCTAGATTAGCAATCACATCAGCATAATAGTAAATTGCAGATAGAACATAGACATAAATCACAAAAGACAAGCCAAGAAAAGAGGACACAAGATGTGGCGCTAGCAAAGGTTAAATCCCAATGTGGGGAAACCTTGATCAATTATTCTTATATGTTATTCAATAGTTCAACACACAAAGAGAGAGAGAGAGAGATAGTACATTTACAACAGAAGTTAACACTTTGACTTATCTAGATGAGAGCATAGATCATCTCTAAGAAGATGATACATGAGATCAGTTGAAGACATGTTGCTTCAACTGATTCTCCAAGGTGACTCCTTCACCTATCACTGTGTTGCATCTCGTCATCATGTTGCACCTCACCGTGTTGCACCATGTTGCACCCATCAACATAATGCTGGACCTCATGACTGCTACACCTTATGATGCATTGTTGTTCCATGTGCCATTGTTGAACTATGTTGTCATACAACATGTCTCATGTGCTTGCAGCACAATGCTTGTCACTGCTATCGATGTTGTCCATGCTTGTCATGCTTACCATGCTTGTCATGTTGGTCATGCTTGCTACTGTCATGTAATAACTGTTGTCCCACTTGTGCCACTACTGCACAATTTCCATTTTTGTCCTATGTCATTAGGCTGTCTCATCATAGTTGTTGTTCCTATGACTACTTGTTGTCCCACTGTTTACTACACCAAGCACCATGCCTAGCTATCCCATTTATTATGTAGCTATCCCTTGCCACTGACGCCTAGTTATATGGCTGTAGTTTTTGTCCCTAACAATCATATTATACCTTGTTGTTGTCCCCTTGCTGCTGTCCCATCATAGTTGTTATCCCAACATGTTGTTGTCCCATCATAGTTGTTGTTCATATGAGTTCTTGTTGTCCCACTTTTTGTTGCACCATGTAGCCTAGCTGTCCCATTTAACTTGGCATATCTTTCTATCCCATTTATTATATTGTTGTCTTGGGCATGTTTGAGCCCTCAAATTCTCCTCAAACAGTCCTCCCTTTCAACCACATTAGGCCTGTGTCTAGGGCATCATTGGTGTGTTTAGGAAAACATCTATCTTCATATCAACAACGGCTAGGATACCCTTGAGATAGCGTAGGTTAGGGCTGCCTTCTTGGATGCGTTAGCAACCTTTAGGACAATGTTTAGGGTAGCCTTTAGGATTGCGTTAGGGCAGCTTTTAGGTCTACGTTAGGGCAACCTTTAGGTCTGTGTTAGGGACTTCCCTTTGATAAAATCTAGGGATTCCATTGACAACTATAGAAACCTGCGTAGAGCCTTCCTTTTGACTACATCTAGGGCTACGACATCTCCTCTAGGGCGGTTCCCTTAATCTTCTTTCCTCCAACATCTAGGGCTTCCACTCCTAGATTTATCTTCCACTAAAACCCAAGACAAGTGGACAAAAATCAAGATAGAAGTGTGTGTGAGAAATGACTCTCAAGTCATCTCCTTTTATACTAAAACGTTGAGCACATGTGGGGTTTATTTTGTTGTTGGCCAACCTTGACGAATTGTCTTATAAAACAAATAAATTCATAACTCCATGAATACTTATCGGAATCAAATGATCTTTAGATCAATCCTACACCTCTCGATGAGAGGGATCCAAGAAAAATATCCACTGCCATAAATAAGATGACCCACATGGAGTTTGGCTCTAGTTGCCAATTTTAACACTCCCTCTCAACTACAGAGAACTCCATCTGTTGATCCATATGTCTGATTGTACTATCTTTTCCATCAGTGCCCTACACTACTCTTCTCTGCTCTATTGAGCCCTGCTCTACTTTTCAGAGCCTTGCTATGCTCTGATGAGCCCTGCTCTACTCTGCTCTACTAAACCATGAAGAAGAAGAATTGATCGAGAATATCTCATACCATTCTCTACTGACCCGAAGTCAGTTTTAATGATCCCAGATCAATATCACAAGAGAGTGTCTCAAAGAATTCATACTGGTCTCAGATCAGTTCCAAGAGAGTGAGTCATATCACTCTTACTGACTCGTAGTCATTTTCATTGATCCTAGATCAATATCACAAGAGAGTGTCTCAAACCACTCATAGTGATCCCAAATCAGTTTCATTGATCCCAAATCAATGGAGGTCATCCTAGCATAGGGAGTATGGTAGATACAATGATGCGTCCATCGATAGTACTACTGTGGTCCCTAACCCCATTTCCCTGCTCATTGGCCAGATGAGAGGTACTTCCCATGAGTCCCAGACTACATGGGTAGGATGCCTCGACAAGAGAACCATTCATCCCATCCCTAAGTCGCCTTGGGGTATCACAGGGGAAGGCTAAGCCAATCACCCTGTACACAACACACCATTAGGGGAGGGTGAGTCGCCCTATGGTCGTGTGTTGCTCCTGTTTGTAACCCAAGCCCCCTGGAGCTCTCAGAGCTCAATGCATACAACATGCAGGAAGAGGGTCAATCAACGACTCCAAGTCGTTCAAGAAAGTCACAAATTTTACCTTTCCTCGAGGCTTTGACAAAATGTTTGTGACCTGTACATCAATCTCAATGCAGTGGAGCCTCCTCGCTCATCAACATACCATATCCCTGATAAGGTAGTATCTGATGTCTATCTGCTGGAGCAATCATAGAATATGGGATTCCTCAACAATAGTATCCTCCCATGGTTGACACAAAGGATCACAGTGGTATCCATCATGTGTACAAACAACTTACTAAAGAGGTCCCGCAACCAGGCATCTTCACATAGGGTCATACTCGTATCTATGTATTTAGTCTCATCGGTGCTCAAAGCAACCATCTTCTACTTCCTGCTCATCCAGGATATCAACCAAAACCCAAAGAGAATTAACACACAGAAGTTCTCTTAAGATCCTCCGCACTGCCTGCCTAGTCAGCATTCAAATAATCATGCAGCTTCATATTTCCAGCAGTGTATGTCAATCCATGAGAGATTGTGCCTTGAAGATATCTCAAAATATTCTTGGCACCAATCCAGTGAGGCTTAACCATATATGAGCTCATCATGCTAACTGCAAATCATATGATCAGATGGAAGTTCACCATGAACATCAGCACGATTGAGTTTATGAAACTCAGAGGCATTTCCCAAATTTGGTCCGGAATCACTACCATATAAATTCTGAAAGTTAAGATCCTCGAGGTAGTCATGGGTTTGCAGTTTACCACTCCACATTTGGAATGCAACTCCCTCTTACTTCTGCAAATGAGAGGGTTTTCACCTATCAGAAATAGGTCATCCTTAGAAGGTGTTGATATGAGAGGTCTATCATCCACAACCACCGAGCAATGGTTTGGATTGGCTTCACTCTTAGTGAATCTCATCTTCATGAGACAGCTATCAATCCTCTCATACTAGGCCCGGGATGTTATGCTTCAAGCCATATAGGGATTTCTTCCACTAGCACACATGAGATTCCTGATCATGAATCTCAAACCCCTAGGTTTGTTCCAAACCTGTGGACCTACTACATGAGGGGAATGGTCCCCTTGTAATATTTTCCTTCAGTACATCTCAGACATGTACTTTCATGCTCTTTTTTAATTCAGCCATCCGTGTCACCATCTGACTCACAGACCTACGGTGCTATGTGTCAATGGACATGGTCCCTAGTGGACCATCCTGCAACTTGATACAAATTTCCAACCATGAACTCAAAGATAAAATCATCTTTGAAAATTCTATTTTCAAACATGTACCTCTCCATTGATGAATGCCACCCTGTAACCTCTGACTTCCATTGCCAAAATCAACACCAGGTTCTTCTTGCGATCAGGTACATAAAAGATATTCTGTAAATGAATTGAACTACCCTCATTCAATTGAGGGGTAACATTTCCTACACCATTTCTGGGATAGGTGGCATCGGCTCCAAGTATAATCCCATGATTATTTCCATCTCTTACCAAATTCGAGAGAGCACCCTTCTACCGGATGAAGTACCTTGAAGCACTATAATCAACAATCGATATTCCCACAGAATCTAAAGGAGAGAGCCAATACAAGATAACACTTCTTTATCTTATCAGAAACAACATTTGATTCTTCATACCCGGGGTTCCTTACTTTCCTTGAAGAGTCTACCGTTTCCTTGATGACCTGCATTACCTTTCATTCCTCCGATCATTGAATATGTCCCTGGAATGATTGTTATCTTATTCAAGAGATGTGTCCATTCCATTCAAACAATCCTTCGCATAATGGCCGAACTTATTGTAAGCAAGGCATCTGCCTTTCCTTTCACCCCGAGATCTGGAATTCCCATTGAATTGATATTGAGGTAGGCAATCAAAAGCTTCTATTGCGCCATTCTGATAATATACTCTACTTCGACTTCACCCTTGGTGAATTTGAAGAGGGATGAGGAATCCATTGATCCTTTTGTCCTTTCCCAACTGTCTTCGATGATTGCTCTTTCACTATTGCTTGGGTTTTGTCTTCACCTCAACTCGGATACCATGTTAACTTTAGGTATGTTCTATGCTTAGAGAAATTTATTTCATTTTGTACAGTTAGCTCAATATCTTTTCCAAATTAGCAATCACATCAACATAATAGTAAATTGTAGATAGAATATAAACATAAATCACAGAAGAAAAACCAAGAAAAGTGGACACAAGATGTGCTGCTAGCTAGGGACAAACCCCAACGTGGGGAAACCCTTGATCAATTCTTCTTATATGTTATTCAATAGTTCAGCAGAAAGAGAGGGAGATAGATAATACATTTGCAACAGAAGTCAATGCTTTTACTTATCTAGATGAGAGCATAGATCATCTCTAAGAAGATGATACATGAGATTAGTTGAAGACATGTTGCTTCAACTGATTCTCCAAGGTGACTCCTTCACCTATCATTGTGCTACATCTCGTCATCATGCTGCACCTCATCATGCTGCACCATGATGCACCCATCATCATAATGGTGGACCTCATGTCTGCTACACTACTCTTCCATGTGGCATTGTTGAACCATGTTGTCATACAACATGTCTCATGTGCTTGCAACACCATGCTTGCCACTGTTATCCATGTTGTCCATGTTTACCATGCTTGTCATGGTGGTCATGCTTGCTGCTATTGTCCCACTTGTGCCACTGCTACACAATTTTCATTGTTGTCCTATGTCATTGGGTTGTCCCATCATACTTGTTGTTCCTATTAGTGCTTGTTGTGCCACTGTTTGCTGCACCAAGCACAATGCCTAGTTGTCCCATTTATCTTAGCATATATTATTGTCCCATTTACTATGCAACTATCCCTTGCCACTACTGCCTAGATATATGGTTGTAGTTGTTGTCCCTAATAGTCATACTATACCATGCTGATGTCCCCTTGCTGTTGTCCCAGCATAGTTGTTGTTCCTATGAGTTCTTGTTGTCCCGCTGTTTGTTGCACCAAGTAGCCTAGTTGTCCCATTTACCTTAGCATATCTTGTTGTCCCATTTATTATAATGTTGTCTTGGGCATGTTTGAGCCCTCAAATTCTCCTCAAAGAGTCCTACCTTTCAGTCGCATTAGGCCTGTGTCTAGGGCACCTTATGCCTATGGCTAGGGCATCATTGGTGTGTTTAGGATAGCGTCTATCTTCATCTTAACAATGGCTAGGATACCCTTGAGATAGCATAGGTTAGGGGCGCCTTGGAATAATGTTAGGGCTGCCTTGGAATAGTGTTAGGGCTGCCTTCTTGGATGCGTTAGGGTTGCCTTTAGGATAGCGTTTAGGGCAGCCTTTAAGACTGCGTAAGGGCAACTTTTAGGTCTGCGTTAGGGCAACCTTTAGTTCTGCTTTAGGGACTTCCCTTTGATAGCATATAGGGCTTCCATTGAAAGCTATAGAAACCTGTGTAGAGCCTTCCTTTTTACTGCGTCTAGGGCTAGGGCATCTCCTGTAGGGCGGCTCCCTTAGTCTTCTTTCCTCCAATGTTTAGGGCTTCCACTCCTAGATTTCTCTTCCACTAAAACCCAAGACAAGTGGAGAGAAATCAAGATAGAATTGTGTGTGAGAAATGACTCTCAAGTCATCTCCTTTTATATTAAAACATTGAGCACATGTCAAGTTTATTTGGTTTCTGGCCGACCTTGAAGAATTGTCTTATAACACAAATAAATTCATAACTCCATGAATACTTATCAGAATCGGATGATCTTTAGATCAATCCTACACCTCTCAATGAGAGAGATCCAAGAAAAATATCTGCTTCCATAAATAAGATGACCCACATGGAGTTTGGCTTTAGTTGCCAATTTTAACACTATTACATATATTATAAGGTATGTTACGCATAATATATACATTGATTAAAGTAGGGATGCTTCAGTTTGCTTTTTGTACAGAAAATTTTTGAGTCTAATTTCATACTCTGCATAATGGAAACATTCATTTTCCTTCCACACTGCATACAATTAAAACGTTTATCCTTAATGCGGTAAAAAAATTAATTATTGAATATGCATGTCAAACAAATTTTGATTTTTAGCATTTAGTACGCAGAACTAAGTCATTTTTCTAATGCATTGAACGTGATATATAAGGAAATTATATCTTAATATTTAAACTATACTATTATCGATCTAATTAAGATATATATATAAAGTAGGTGTGTTATACTACTACAAATGTAAAACTTTGCCATACACAATTTCTCCGCACACCCTTTCTCCTAATCATCATTTCCCCTTCCTCTGTATGTTACAAAATTAGTCTTTGTTATCCAAAAGATATGAAACATTGTGAATCCATAAGGATGTGTGGAGGCTAGGGTATGTGTTGGAGAATGTGTGCAAACATGAAATAAATTTTAAACTCTATTCCATTTAACTTTTTTAGAAATTTAGCTATGTGGGAGAGCAGTTGCATAGAGCTATGAATACGTGTAGAATGAAGGATGTGTGATGGATAGGTTATGTGCGAGAGAATTTGGGGGGGGTGGGGGGGGGTGGGTAAAGGGGGTTATATGCTCGGTGAGTACTGTGACACTGATAGAAATATATGTATTGTTAGTGCATTTATCCTTATTATTTCACTTTAAGTTATTTTCCATTTAAAAGTTTTACAAATTTAGTTGTGCGGGAGAACAATTACAAAGAGTTGTGAATATGTGCGGAATGAAAGATGTGTAGAGGACGAGGTATGTGTAGGAGAATTGGGGTGTAGAGGGCATTTCCTCCGTAAGACTCAAAATTAAGTTTACTTTCTTTTCCATTTAAAACTTTTACAAATTTAGTTGTGTAGGAGGGTAGTTTATTTTAACTAGGAACAAAAACTTTAATGCGTAGATGCGAAACTAGTTTAACTAGGAATAGAAACGTTAATTTATAATGTAATAGGAACAATTGGGAAGAGTGGTTTATAAACTAGAAATAACAAATATTTCACATTTTCCTTGCTAGTGACTATAGCATTTGCATCGGAGTCAAAGTGCATTGAATCGATTTTTCAGATAAATTTTGCGTTGGCAAATTTCATGGCTAAATCAACACACTGAAAATTTGTTAGCTAAACATTCTTTGAAATATTCACTATCTACATAATCAAATTTGTGAACCTTTTTAGTGGAAAACCCTATCCGCTATTTAAATAATCGAACTTATTTATGACTGCCTTGTTGGAGATGTCCATCAAAATAGAGGAAATAATAAAGAGACATAAAGTTGTAGTCATTCCTAGTTGAAACCCCATGCTCTCTATCATGCTTTCTTCTATTATCACTTCGCTCTTTCATAATAACCACTATCGTGTTGATATTGTCAAAATATGATATAAGTCACCAACATAATTAATCTTGAATTACACTAAAATTGATGGCATTCTAATATTCAGAATAAAAAATAGTAACTAGAACTCTTGCAAACCACCCTATTATCAAACTAAATAGTAATTAAATTGTGGAAGTTATTGCATTATTAGGAAGAGTCCCGGGTCATTTCTTCAGTTAGTGCTCTGACACTAACAACAAGATATGAATTTCTAGTGTGTTTTTCTCTTAATATTTCATTTTAAGCTCCTTTCCATTTAAAACTTTTAGAGATTTAGTTATGTGAGAGATCATTTGCATAGAGTTGTGAATTTCTAAGGAATGAACGGTGTGCAAAGGACGAGGTATGTGAAGGAAATGAGGTTGTAGAGGGAGCTTTATTCCGCAAACACAAAATTAATTCAACTAGGAACAAAAAGTTTAATTCATTATGTAAGAGGTATTCGTTATAAGGATGGTTAGTTTCATACTAGAAAAGAATGGTTTCTTGGTATTCAAGGCTTCTGAATACTATGTACATTTTTTGTTTCATAATTGTGGATAAAATATTTATTACCATTTACTTTTAAACAAGAAACATTAATTTACACCAACTTTACTCGAAACTATTAGTCACTATTACAGAAGAAACATCATTTTTCATATTCTTCAAAACTTTTCGTTAATAAGAATGTTTTAATTTTATAAAACTTATATTAATTCAATTAACACGATGGAATATATAAAATAAAAACATAACAAATGTTTGAGTACTTTAAATCAAAGTTTGTATATAATTAAGGAACCTCAATATTGCCAATTTTTCCTTTATAAAAAGTATGTGCGAGTTTCTTCTCTGTAGTATTCTGGAATAATACTTTCTAAAATTTCAAAAAAATTTAGCCTCCAATAGGCCCCCAAAACAAAATTGTAGCATGTTTCGAGCAACTCAATCCTTCTAATATCACCATGGGTTTGGGAACTTTTGTGCTTACTAAGGTTGACTAAGTTTTATGTTTGTCACTAACCTTTCCCTGCTTCATGTTGCTCCAGGTTCTCATTTCCTTGGCAAGGATTGGCATGAGCTCGATTTATTTATCTTCTTCGTGACACTAAGAGGGTTGGTGTAAATATTCATTCTATTAACCCACCAAGGCAGGGAATCTTAAGGATAAAACCCCATTCCACTACTACAACCCCTATTGCAGGGACTATTTGGAATCGTAGGGCCCTCCCATAATCGTTGCTTCTTCCAATAATCCATGTTAGGTTAACTTAACTTGTGTAACTATGAGCTATTGTGTAAACCATCTTCCTGAGAAAAAGGATCCCCCTCTTTTCTGGGCCACCTGGCTTCGTTGGGACACCAAATATACACGAAATCCCCTATTTCCCTTCTGTCATATTTGGCTCTCCCAACATTGTATCATCTTCCATAACCACATCGTAATAGATCATAAAACAATCTAGGCTCTTCCTGGAAGCACACTCTTTGTTGTTTCCATTCCTTTAACTTCTCTCGCTATTAATAGTGTAGCTTCATCTATCCCTGACACCATTCTTGCACCACCCTTCTTGTCACAATCAAAAACTATTTTAATTTGTTGAACTCTCATAGACTCTGAAGTTTCCTCTACCAGTTATGCTAGCTTCCTCCCTTGGTTGGTGTTTTATAAGTCTTCCAAACTCACAACAATTTCTCCATCCCATAGAGGATCATTACATTGGCTTCATCATTACTACTCGCAAATCCAAATTGCTACACTTCTATGTGGAATGCGTGTGAAAATGTTTTCAATTAAATTTGAGAGGTTCCACCTCTCAAATTGATAGTAATTATTGCTATCATTATCCTCTTTCAATCATATCATCCTGATACCCAATGGGTCAAGAGGGTGGTCTGTGTGCTCTTTTGTACAACGAGAATCTGATTCGGGGATAATATCAGCTACTTTCTTTCAGTTCAATTGTCATTACCATACAAGGGATGGTAAGTTCTTCATCTTTGCACATGATTCCCATCACATTGTTTAATGTCACCCTAACTCTTGCCTCAACCTTCAGTTGAAGCAAACTATTGTACACTGTTAATATTGCATCTAAGACATTAGGATAATAAAAAATCCAGATGGCAAGTTTATCTCCACGTTAAATATTTTGTAACATGTTACGAAGGAAAAATATTGGCAAGTGGTGATTTCTATGGAAATGAGTTAGTTCACATCTCCCATGCAGCCTCATTCTGCATAACTCATTTTCTCATATCTATAGGAACATTGAGTTATTGATTACATATTTCAAATAGAGAAATGTGAAACGTTTCTCTTTATAGAATGTTTATGAATACTATGTGCATTTATGACTTCACATTTGCGGATTAAAGAATAATAATTATTATGTAATATTAAATTAAGCTTGCTTTTAATGCACATGAACAATTATTTTTGTGTGGGAGAACAAGTTTGTGGAGCAAGGAACAAAAACTTTAATTTGTAGTGTCAAAGCATAATATTCTAGAGATGATATGAGTTGCCCTTCTTCATCTATCTATGTATATATGATAGATGATATACCTAGGGACATGTCATAAATCCATCATTATGTTACCTTGCCCATGAATGAAGTAGCTTGAAAACACTCACATTTATAATTATAATGAGCAGATGAGTGGCAGATATGGTTGCACAATCTTGGAGTAACTGAATTACAGGTTCTTGGAGGTGCGAAGGAATTAAAATGAAAGCTTCATATTTCTCGCACCTCCACAAAAATTTGTCAGTCTGATTCAACCGCACTGCAATTTAGTTTTTTTTAATAATGGTCAGCTTGGTCAATTCATGAAGGGAACATGGCCCACTAGTTATGCCCACTGTAATTTGTATCGCTCATGTTATGATATGCATGTTTATCTACTGGAATTAAAGATACAGTCAGCAAGATTGTCGTTTTCTATTAAATAGAAAACCAAAATCAACTCGCTAATATGTCCAAAGGAAAAATAACTCTTTTTTTTAATATTCTATACCTATAGATGCATGATCTCATTTAGTTAGCCATAATATACAATGTATAAAAAATAAAAAATAAAAAAATAAAAAAAAAATCTTTGAACATAATAAACTTTGTAAAGTATTCATTTAATATGTAACTATTAACTATGTTCAGTACAATGTATGAATCCACATGTCCGCATTTCATACCTTGTATAAAAAATATTCACATTCCGCTACAATTCTAAAACACATTGTTGGGCGGCCACTTGTGTGAAGTGAACTGGTGTGGACAAAAGCTATGTGTAAAGATAAGTGAAGGAAAAGAATCATTTCGTACAATAAAAGTTTTGATTCCACTGTCACATTCCACACAATGAAAATGATGACTACATATATTACAATAATATATGCCAATAATTATAAATTATTGAACATCCATGGCAAGCAACTTTCAATTTGCTGCATTTAGTGCAAATAATGGATTTATTTGTTGAGTGCATTGAATACGATCTCGAAGGAGACGTGTATTTTGTAAAAAATGACATATGTGATTCTAACCAGAGGCTTGATTTTCATTTTTATCTAGAGGAAAAAAGGTAGGAATTGGCAAGTTGTAATTGGATGAAGAAAATCAAAATTGCATGGTCTTAGAGAATCAAAAGATAGGTGAACATTATTTTTAAGTGTGAAACCATAGGGAATTGAAGAGTTGACGTACTCTACATAGCTTCTTCCATTGATACATTGTGTGAAGTGATTAATATTAAGTGGCTTCGATCATTTAAAAATAAGTATTGTGTGGAAGGAAGGTGCATGGGGGGATTGTGATAAGGAACAATGCATGCAGAGGTGCATAAATTTACGGTAGAAAGATGGTGTTTGTTATTACACACACTTTTTCTCTGGAACAAACCACAAATAAAAACGTCTAAGTTCTATTAATATTTTGTAATGTGGTTTGAACAAGAAACGTGTTCATAGTTGCATTGGCCAAGTGTTCGTAAGGAATTTTTTTTAACATGCATGCTGCCAACACATATTCGATTAGATCTCGAGGGTTGTGATAGTGCAAGTAGTACGTAATTGACAGGTAATCAAAACATTATTCAAGTGATTAATAACATTTAATTTAATTCATTGTGTAATGATTAGTAATTATAAACAAAACAATAGTGTGCAAGATCACTCTGCATTCATCGTTAAAAAATTAAATTTAAGCCAATTTAGCATTTTTTGGCTAACAAATGTGGAATCAGTACATTGTGCATCTTGTGTCAAGTATCTATCAAAGAAAATTGCAAGGACGAAACGTGACACCACTTATAGAACATTAACATAACCATGAAATCATTCTATGTTAGACCTAGTTGATCGTTGTTGTGCACAATATTTCTATGTCATTGTATTAAGATCTGGTACAACAATAGTGATGATGACATTGAATTCATTTTTATTTTAGTTCATAAATTTTTGCTACTTAGTACATGTATATCAACGAAATTAAAGAAATAACGGTCACTGAAATAAAAGAATGAAATAATTATGGACTTTTGAGATTTATTTCCACTAATTCTCATAAACTTCCACTTTCGTATTTTCAATTGCTATTTATTGAGAGCATTTAACATATCGAGAAATATATAGTTAAACAAAATAAGTTATTTTCACTCATATGATTAATTCACTTACTTTTATTGATAGGGGATTTAAGTAATCAAGCACATATAGATATGATGTGAACATGCTGATGGGTGAAAAGAATAACGTTAAGATTTGAAGAGGCAAAGTGAAAAATGTGAAGTGTGTTACAAAAGTATTTGATTTCGGACAAACAGATGAACAAATTAAACGTAGAACTATTGGAATAAACTATTAATTCATCATTTATAGCATTAGTTGGAGAATTTGTTTTTCATAAATCACGGGGAATGTGTACACGGCCACCTAGAATGCATTATGAAAGTTAGCTTTGTACCATGATCTTCAAAATCGAGTGTCAACTTATTCATAAATCAAATTTGGTTCAACATTGTTCGTACTTCAATATCAAATAAAACGAATCGACATCAACATAATGGTGGGAGCCAACTTAGCCACCAAATTGATTCATGGTAGAGGTAGGTGAGCACGTCTGTGCATAATATTTATTTGCAATTGTCCTTAAACAATTTTCTATTTACAATTATTCTTGACAATTTCTAATCTAATTGTCATAATCACAAATAATTCATACTTATTTTATATCATAAATTTTTGCTTCTAATGACATGTATTTTAATAATATTAAAACAAGAGAAAAATGTGGAGTACGTGGATAAGATGGTTTCAGAATATCAATATTTATTTCCATTACTTCCTGTAAACATTGGCTTTGATAACTTTAATTGTTATTTATTGAGAGTGTAATATGTAGCAATTTCCACAAGAGAAATAGTAACAACTGGTAATTAGGATTGGAGCGGATAATTATTTGTGAACGTGCAATGAACCAATTTGCCTATATAGATAAGAACTTTCACTGGTCATTTTCGTATCTGAAGTATCTTAATATGTCAACAGAAAAGTAAAGAAACAACTACATTTGCGACATTTGATTGAAAAATGTTGTAGTGAATAAGTGCTTGAAATTGTGCGAAGAAAATACTTTCCTGAGCTCACAATCAGGCGGAGTCAATATTATTCACAATTCATTTTCTAAATTTCTGAGGATCTTTCCCATCTTTCTCTCCAAGATATTCATTTATTTACATAGTAATCTAAGTATTTCTATTGGCTCTTTTCACGCTTGATGAACATAGGAAGCACAACAAATGTTTCAAAATACATTCTCTATTTTCTTTCTTAGTTATACAGAACAGATTGTGTAATCGACTAAGCTAATCTCATTTTCAATCAAGTTTCTTTACAGTTAGTCAATTTGTCCACCAATAATAAATTTATTATGATATCGTGTCTTTGAAAACTTACCCTAATAACCTAAATTGCATCTGAACAAAGACCCAATGTAATTTTTGTATCTCATAATGTGAAAGAAAATAGTTTATTTAAATATTTGTCTAATTCAAAATATGTTTTCAGAACCGATCATTTACAAGACTTACAGAGAACCAAAAATCAAATACTAGTAATGGATGCTGAAAAAATTACTCAAGAAACCAACATTAACAGGGAAGCAAAACACAAACAAAGAGGAGTAAATCCTCGACAACAATCTCCAGCTTCAAAACCTAGTACTAGTGCAACCTCATCCTCTCGTCTAGGAAAGAGAAAAGCTCCTGGAACTGGAAAACCGGTTCAAGATGAGCTATCAGGTCATTGAGATGATGAAGAATCTCTTCAAAGATTCACTCCATACAAAGTGCATAGGTTCAAACGGCCAAATCTAGAAGTTCTACAAATAGAGAAGGAATTGAACAAGTTATAGACGTGGAAAATGACAACGACGCACCACCTGATTGGGTTACTTATTTTTTAGTAGAGAATCAACAAATAATGGAGTAGATTGCAGAAAAGGTCATTGTTTTTTATGAACATATTGTCACATTGCATAATGCAAAATATGACAAGGGTAGTAAAAAATTGAGAATTGAAAAAGTGAAAGTCCATAATAAAAAGATCATTAATCAAGAACAAACAAATATTGATCTTTCTAGAATTGGAGTCAACAGGCTCATGGTATTCCATCAATCTATTGACTATGCACTTGCATAGTTTATTGATGAACATATTGCAGAAAATTGGAGACTAAAAAGAAAATGAAAAGAACTAGTGGACACTCTAAATCTAGGTCCTCTCTTAATGACTCCATTGGCAACAAAGACACCACCATTGTCAATTTTGTTTGCTGCAACACTGCACA
This sequence comes from Pinus tabuliformis, assembly GCA_031772625.1. Classification (NCBI taxonomy): domain Eukaryota; kingdom Viridiplantae; phylum Streptophyta; class Pinopsida; order Pinales; family Pinaceae; genus Pinus; species Pinus tabuliformis. The sequence goes on from CM062806.1 coordinate 930,822,780, forward strand.
TATCTAATAAGGCTGCCAATCTTCTTAATGCAATCAAATCATATATCATCAAGGGCATATTTCAAAGGTTAGAAACTATTGATCATGCATGGAAAGAAAATTTTGATTTAACATGCTTCAATTGGAAATTAAGACATTTGTAAGTTAGATCTAATAAAGTTGTCAATCTGCTTAATGCAATCAAATCATATATCATCAAGGGCATGTTTCAAAGGTTAGAAACTATTGATCATGCATGGAAAGAAAATTTTGATTTAACACGCTTCAACTTGGAAATTAAAACATTTGTAAGTTTGATTAATAGTAATCTTCAACTAGAGAGAAAATTCATTGTCAATGATTTAGTTACTTTTAGTCAGAGGCTTGGACTACTTTTTAACATAGAGAAAAATAATAAAGGAATTAGAGACACTAATCGAATAAAGCAACTAGAAGTTGGATGGTGTGATAGAATTTGTAACTAGAGGAAATCATTTCTGAATTTCATGTCAGTAGAAGAGGTGATGCCTATCTGACAACAGTACAAATTATACAACACTGAAATAGTCCGTGCATCATTCATAATTTTGAATTAATTTTAGGAGACACGCTAAAAGCTGAATTTGACCAGCTGAAGAAATTAATGGAAACAAATTTTGATGACATAATTCATTTTAATGCAGAAGAAATTACCAAATGATTAATTCTTTTTGTTAGAATCAATAATGAGAACTTTGTCTTGAAGAAAGAAGGTGCACAAGCACAACTGTCAATGAATTCACATGAAGATGAAAGAAAAATTACAACTTCCACATAAACAAACTTTTCAGTTCAAGTAGAGGTAAAAGATCAAAATTGGTGATGGCATCTTAACATTGGAGGTTTAAATTTGCTACATAGGAAATGCATGGTAAAGGGATTGCCACTAATAGAAAACTAGAAATATTGTGTAAAGGATGCATCTTGGGTAAACAACATAGAGAGTAATTTCTAGCAGGAAAGTAAATAAGGGAAAAATCACCTTTGGATACCGTTCATTCATATTTATGTGGACCAATGCTGACACCATCAATTGGTGGAAATTATTATTTCTTGACATTTATAGATGACTACACAAGGAAGACATGAGTCTACTTCCTAAGACAGAAAAATGAAGTGTTTGAGATCTTCCATCAAAACAAAGCTCTTGTTGGGATGCAAAGTGGACACTACATCAAAGTTTTGAGAACTAACAGAGGTAGCGAATACATCTCAAATGACTTCCTAGGTTTTTGCAGGGAGCATGAAATTCACAAACAATTTCCAACAAGGTGTACACCTCAACAAAATGGTGTCATAGAAAGGGAAAATAGGGCGATTATTGAAATGAAAAGAAGTATGTTGAAGGAAAATCATTTTCCAAATGGTTATTGAGATGAAGATGTCACTTGCACAACATATATTATAAATAGGTGTCCAATCAAGAGTGCCAAGAATATGGTTCTTGAAGAAGCATGGCGTGGAAGAAAACATAGCTAACTCATATTAGGGTGTTTGGATGTGTGGCATATGCACTTGTCCTGGATGAATTAAGAAAAAAGTTACACAGCAAGGGAGAGAAATGCGTATTTGTTTCCTATAGTGACGAATTCAAGGCATATAAACTCTATAATCCATTAACCAAGAAGGTAAGGAAGGTAATAATCAACATAGATGTGCATTTCATAGAAGAGGAAGCAGGAGATGGAAGTTTGGAGAAGATATTTAATGTGGTAACAAGGCTATCATAAGAAAACAAAGAGGAATTGACAACCTGAAGTAATTCCTCAATGGTGACTCCTCCTACACCTATTCAAGTCCAACAAACCATTCATTAAGTGACACCATCAACAAGCAATAGAAAATTTTCGTGCAGTCAAGGAAATACCCCTCCAAGTGCACAATAGATATCAACAACTCCATCTTCTCCAAGTTCAACTTCAACTGACATATCAAGTCCATCTTTGGCAAGCATGAGAAGAAAAAAATTTAGAAATCTGAGTGTAATTTATGAGCAAAATGAAGGTGCCAATAACAAAAGTATGAAATCACCTTTTTTCTTTATTTTGTCAGGTAAATGATCCAATCCATTTTGAATATGCATTCAAGGAAGGAAAATGGGTAGCAATAATGGATGAAGAAATAGAGGCGATAAGAAAGAATAACACTTGGGAATTAGTCAATCTTCCAGAAGGAAAAGAACTCATAGGTGTAAAGTGGGTCTATAGGATCAAAAACAACATTGAAGGAAGGATTGAAAGGCATAAAGAAAGGTTGGTTGTCAACAGATACAAGTAGCAATGTGGAAAAGATTATGTCGAGACATGTGTTAGTCGCACAAATGGAGATACTGTGGATAATGTTGTTAATTACAGTCCAACATAGATGGAAGGTATATCAAATGGACATGAAATCAATATTTGTGAATGGAGTGTTGTAAAAGGAAGTACATGTGGTGTAACCACATCGTTATGAAGTTCAAGGCCAAGAAGACAAGGTGTGTATTGAATAAAACTCTATATAGGCTGAAACAAGAACCACTTGTATGGTAGAGTAGGATAAACGTTTCCCTGCTGGACAATGGATTTAGCAAATGTCATGGTGAACCTTCTCTCTACATCAAATAGAGAGATGGTAAGCTTCTTATTGTTGTTTTATACGTAGATGATTTGATTTTTAAAGAGAGTGATGATCTCTTGATTGTCTATTTCAAAGAATTCATGAAAAGTGAGTTTGAAATGATATATTTGGGGTTGTTAAAGTATTTTCTAGGCATAGAAGTGAAGAAAACAAAAAATGCCATTTTTATTTCTCAAACAAAGTATGTTTCAAACATCTTGAAGAGGTTCGAAATGCAGGACAAGAAGCATGCACCAACTACAACTATGATGGGTTTGAGACGGAGTAAAGAATATTGTAGCAACAATGTTAGTGTGACACTATACAAAAATATGATTGGTAGATTGGTCTATTTGATTGCAAGTAGACCAAATTTAGGGTATGCAGTAAGTTTGGTTTCAGGATTCATGGAGACATCAAGGGAAAGGCTTTGGCAGGGAACCAACATAATTCTATGATATTTTAATGGAACTAAAGGATATGGTATTTTATACACTGCAGCACGTGACTCATTGGCTACACTGACAGTGACTGGCTAGGAAGTGTCGATGAAAAAAAGAGAAAATTAGGTGGTTTCCCATATGGGTTTGAGATCGATTTCATGGTCTTCCAAAAAAAACTAATAAGGTCATTGTCAACAACTAAATTTGAATATGCCACAACAACAGGGCTGGCATGTCAAGCCATTTGAATGAGAAGAATGTTGAAAGATTTGTGGCATCAACAAGAAGGAACAACAACAATTTGTTGTGACAACAACTTTGCACTTACGCAGTCCAAGAATTCAATTTTCTAGAAAACAAAAAGAATAATTTTATTAAGAGTTAATCGACAATGGAGAAATTGTTTTGCAACATTGCAAGTCACAAGACTAGTTTGCAAACATCTTCACCAAACTATTGACAAGAGTTTCATCTAAAACACTATTTGGGAATTGTCAATATCGACAATTATAATTAAGAGGAAACGTTGGAATTAATCACGCCTCATCTAAATAACTGCAGTAAATAACAAATCAATCAGCAAATGTTGGTTTCATTTTAATGGACATGAAGGTAAATGAGTTTTTGATGCAGGGTACAAACTCCCCATTCCTCAAACACATCATCAAAGAAATATCTACATAGAGTTCGTAAATAGTAAACGTGAGCCTTTTAATGCGCAACTTGAGTACGTACCACGCAGTGTATGAGGCTTTTAATGCGCAAGTAGAGTATGTACCACGCAGTATATGAAAGTTCAGAATTTTTTGAAGTATGTGCACCCATGTTTAGTTTTAATGTATGTCCTATCATGAAATTAGTGTACCAATATATGTATTTTGGTTAGAGATATGAAATTTTAAAATTTGCAGCAAACCAGTTCGAATGTCTGAAGCTAAATTTGAGGAGCGAAGATAGGTGGAATTTGCAGCAAACCAGTTCGAATGTCTGAAGCTAAATTTGAGGAGCAAAGATAAGTGGGCTCGCAAAACAGAGATTTATCGTGTTTTTACTATGTAAATAGAGAAAGTTGTAAATATATGTAAACATCTTGGTTTATGATCATAAGGGAGTTGTCCCCATGGAATTGTAAATTGAAGTATTTTGTTGTGCAAACACTTTGTTTTACTATGTTTCGTATTGGGTGTACTTTTTGGAATTTACACTATGTTATATTTTCGACAGTTTTATTTTGACATGGCCTTTGGAATTTACACTATGTTATATTTTAGACAGTTTTATTTTGACATCGGTGGGCGCGCCCATTATTTTTGGTGTTTAACTCCGTCTTTTTATTGGTTCTGGGGTTCAACCGTGTCTCTTCATGGTCAGTTGAAATGTGTATTGCCTTTAACCTGCAGGGTAGTGTCATAACCTAGGTCCTCTGCCTTTACTCTCAAAGATTAATAATTTTATTATTTTAAAATTGTGATCATTTGTATAAGGATATTAAACCATTCATGGTGAGTGAAGCCTAGAGTTTAATGAGGAATTTATCAGACTCACGCACTTTGAGTCTGCTAAAATATTAACACCCCAAAACAAAGTGGAGGAGGACATTTAAGGTATCTACCAACTACATCTGGATAATTTATGGTCTTCCTTTGTTTATTTGTGTACAATGTATACAGTCTCTCACTTGCAAACATGGTTTTCAAGTTGAAATGAGAGCATTTTTTTGGGTGTTTTTGTTGTACATGTTGAATAGCTTTTTTTGTGTTTTTGTTCATATTATACATGTTGAATAGTTTATTTAGAGTTAGCCAACATACATAGTCTAACAAAGAAATGAAATGTAAATTTTTAGCTTTTAATTGTAGACTATCTATTACAAAATTTAAGAGAACTGTTATATATTTTCAACATTTTCGACTTTTGATATTTAATCTTCTTTTCTGTCTTTTGTTGGAAAGACGAAAAATACAAAGCATGAATTCACATAAAACACGAGTTGCTGCTCTTTTATTGATCACACAAAACATGATCATTACAATGAACCGGGTGAAGGGTATTTAAACATTTTCCAACTAGCTAATTGCCTAAAATATCTTGACATGCAACTACATGTAATTGCACACTCAAAGCCGTCTATCACTTAACTCAACTTGACTTAACACTCAAACACTCAACCACTCAATCACTCAATTAACTGAATCTCTATGTTTAGCTAACTCCTCATGCAGGAGTAATTATCTTATTTTAACACTCACCCTTAATTACAGCTGGTAAACTAAAAACATGACTCATGACAACTCAAACATGCCTCCTGGTCTATGTCTCAACTAGCCTTACAACACTCAAGTTTCTTCTATGAAACTCAAACACATCTTGTGCTAATGACTTAGTAAATATATCAACCAATTGATCACTAGATTCACAAGGCTTCAAGTGAACTTCTCCATTGCTCACAAGTTTTCTAATAAAGTGATATCTCTTATCAATATGCTTGCTCTTCTGATGAAACACACTATTCTTGGATAGTGCAATCGCTGAGGTGTTGTCACAATATATTGTTGTTGATCCTTGTTGTTTCTGCTTGAGTCCATCAAGTACTCTTCTTAACCACACTGCTTGACATGTTGCTAATGTTGCTGCTACATATTCTGCTTCTGCTGACGAAAGTGTCACAATGGGTTGCTTCTTAGATGCCCATGAAATCACACCTAAACCAAGGTGGAACACAAAACTAGAAGTGCTCTTCCTATCATCCAAACTTCCCGCAAAATCACTATCTGTGTATCTAATCAAATCCTTATTTTCTGTGCTTGCATACATTATGCCACAATCTCTAGTTCCCGCTATGTATCTCAAAATTCGTTTTCTCGCATTCCAATATGTGTCTTTTGGAGTCTCCATAAATATGGAAATCAAACTCACTCCTTGCATGATATATGGCCTTGTAGCTATGAGATACATGAGGCTGCCAACCAATCTTTTGAATAGATTTGGATTGACGTCTGATCCTTCATTATCCTTGCTTAACTTTGTACCTGTTGCAACTAGTATAGGGACAGGTTTGCAATTTTCCATCCTTAATCTTTTCAACAAATCTTTGGCATATTTATTTTGACATATAAAAATTCATTTTTCAGATTGCTCAATTTCTATGCCAATAAAATATTTCATGAGACCAAGATCTGTCATCTCAAATTATTTCATCATAGCTGCTTTAAATTCATCTATGTCAAAATCACTTGTAAAAATCATGTCATCAACATATAAGCAAACAATCAAAATCTATCCATACTCATTTACCTTTGTGTACAAGGTAGGTTCAGTGTTGCTTCTGCAAAATCCATTCTTGATCATGTAACTGTCAATTCTACTATACCAGGCTCTAGGCGCTTACTTTAGTTCATAGAGCACTTTATTCAACCTGTAAATTGTCTTTGTTACTTTCAACTTCATATCCTAGAGGTTGTTGCACATAAATTTCTTCTTCTAGAATTCCATTCAAGAAGGGTGATTTCACATCCATATGACATATTTTCCACTTGTTCTGAGCTATTGTGGCTAGAACTGTTCTTATAGTATCCAATCTGGCTACAAGAGAAAACTTTTCTCCAAAATCTATTCCTGGTTGCTGCAAGAATCCTTTTGCTACAAGTCTTGCTTTAAATCTGTCAATTTCACCTTTCTCATTCAACTTTGTCTTATTCACCCACTTCACACCAATGAGATTTTGTCATTTGGTAAATCAACCAAATCCCATGTATCATTCTTTTCAATAGCGTCAATTTCTTCATCCATGGCTTGCACCCAATTTTCATCTCTGATTGCTTCTTGAAATGAAGAAGGTTGGAATGATAACAATGCAAAATTTGAACTAACATTCAAATCATCATAAATATCTTTCAAACTTCTTGATTCATCACCTAATTGATTGCTGGGAGAATATTCATCTGTTGATCTGCTTGAAGATCCATGCTACTCTGAAAATATTGAAGTCCTTGTTGGTGTGTTTCTGTTTGTTGTCTTCACCTGTGATTCTTGCTGCTCCTTTTCTGCTACATCATCTTTTTCCATCAGTGGCACTTGTGCATCAACTGTTTTTTCTACAGTGCCATTCCATGACTCTTGTTCCTTGAACACAACATCTCTGCTAATTATGGTCTTGTTTGTGACAGGGTTATACAATTTGTAAGCTTTTGTTTGCTCACTATAACCAATGAATATGCATTTTTCACTTTTATCATCCAATTTGCAACTTCATTCCTTAGGCACATGTGCATAAGCTACACATCCAAATACTCTGAGATGAGATAAGATGCAATACATACCTGACTATGCTTGTTCTGGTACTCTGTTCATTACGCTCTTGGTAGGAGATCTGTTGATCACATAAATAACACATGGAACTACTTCTACCCAATACTCATTAGACAAGTTTCTGTCTTTCAACATGCTTCTTACCATGTTTATAATTGCCATGTTCTTTCTCTCTCCTACACCATTCTGCTGCGGTGTGTACCTAGTTGTAAATTGTCTTCTAATTCCATGTTGTTTGCAGTAATTATGGAATGTCTTTGAGTCATATTCTCCATTACGATCTGACCTCAATACCTTGATCTGTCGATCACTTTGGTTCTCTACTAAGGCTTTGAATTCTTTGAACTTTGCAAATGTTTCAGACTTCTGTTTCAAGAAGTAAACTCAAGTCTTTCTGTTGTAGTCATCAATGAAAGTGATAAAGTGGAAACTTCCACCAATCCACTGTGTCCTCATAGGTTCACACAAGTCTGTATGCACTATCTCAATAGACTGCTTTGCTATGTATGCAACTCCCTTTGGAAAACTTTCACGATGTTGTTTTCCCAAGATGCAACACTCATAAGTACTAGCAAGCTCTTTGATGGGAGGTAATCCTCTAACCATCTGTTTCTGCTACAACAATCTTAAACTAGAAAAGTGCAAGTGTCCAAATCGAAAGTGCCATAACCAATAATCATCAGAACATGCAATTATAAAAGAACTCACCTGACCACTATAATTCAAAATTAGAGGAAAGAGTCTCTTCCTCATCATCTACACCTTTGTTGTCAGTTGCTTCTTGGGGGCTTGTCATATATAAAAACTTCTTCACCTTGAAAGATAACTTTGTATCCTTTCTATGTCAATTGACCAACACCTAACAAATTATGTTTGAAACTAGGAGCATAATATACCTCTGAGATTGTCTTCGGATCCCCTTGCTTGGTCAGAATGTTGACCACTTCTTTGCCATCTACTTCCACAATCTTGTTAGTCCCCAACTTTACCTTTGTTTTCACAGATTAATCAAAATTTGCAACCAAATCCTTGTTGCCTATCATGTGGTTACTGCAACCACTGTCTAAAAGCCAGACACTAGCAGAAGGTTCATGCATTTGTTGGAAAGCTAGGAACATGGAGTTAATACTCTCTGTAGTGACATTAGCTCTCTAGTTCCCTTGATTAGCTATTTTTTTCCTGCAATCACGAGCATAATGACCAAATTTATTGCAGTAATAACATCTCACCTTTGATTTGTCAACTCTTTGATTATTGTTGAAGCTTTTGTAGTTGCTTCCACTTGCATGTTCATGCTCTTCTCGATCATCTCTTTGACCACCATATCTTCCGCTTCGTCCTCTACCTCTCGTTCTACTTCTGCCTTAACCTCTATTTCTTGAAATAGAAACCTAACTTTTGAAAGTGGTCTCTAAAGTGGAATCCTTATTTTTGTCTATCCTTGCCTCATGTGATAGAAGTGATCCCATCAACTCATCAACTGTCAATGATGCCAAATCCTTGGCTTCTTCTATGGCTGCTACCACAACATCAAATTTGGTAGACAAGGATCAAAGGACCTTCTCAACCACTCTTTGATCGTTTATATCTTCACCATAAATCTTTAACTGATTTATGACAGTTATGATCTGATTCATGAAAGAATTGATGTCCTCTGTCTCCTTCATCTGTAGACTTTCAAAATCTCTCCTAGTATTTTGCAACTTAACAATATTGACTTTGGCCATACCTTTATAGTTTGTCGCCAAAGTATCCCATGCTACTTTCGTTGATGGCGTGATCATAATCCTCTGGAACACTGCTTAGTCCACTCCCTGTTGAATAAGCTGCAAGGCATGTGCATTCTTCTTCTTGTCTTTCTTCCATTGTTCCCTCTTTGTATTACTAAGAGCTTGTTCTTCTTCTTCGTTATTAGGTTCTGAAAATCCAAACTTGATATAATCTAAAACATCATGTGCCTACAACGTTGTCACCATTTTAATGGCCCATACATCATAATCTTTCCCTGTAAACAATGGGAACTGGGGCTGGAAATTTGGGAAAGTCATTTTTCTTCAAAAATTTCTCTTCAAAAAAACCCTAATTTTTTTTTAAAACTCTAATTTTAAGTTTTTTTTGTTGAAAAAAAACTTTTTCCAAAAACGTTATTTATTTATTTTTTTATAAAAAAATATTTTTATAAAAAATTCTTTATATATAAAAACAAAAATCTTTCACTACAAGTTTATAAAACTTTAATTATATAAAAAGATATTTTTATAAAAAATTCTTTATATAAACACAAAAATCTTTCACTACAGGTCTATAAAACTTTAATTAAAAAGTCCCGTTACCACTTTTAAAAAAATGTGTCATAAAAACCTTCACTTTATTCTTTAAAAAAAACCTTCACGTTAGTCGTATGAAGTCTTACGGTTCTCCTTTGAAAAAGCTTGAACTTTTGAATTTTTAACGGCTTCTGAAATTTTAACGGGCTGTATGCGCTGTATGAAAGACCTTTTCTCTCGTCCCTTCCTACTGCTACAACAAGTGCGGGGATTGTGTTTGACACAGTTACGGTTTCAGTTGGCGACGTCTAGGGCTGCGACCCTCTCTCTATCCAGAATAATTCGATGGCTGATCGCTCAACAATCACAAACTACGGCTTATCACTCAACGGCTTAGCTGAAACTTTCGACCCTTTACTCGTGAATCTGCAGGTTGCTGTTACAAAATTTCTGATAGTTCTTCTCTAGCTCTCTGATACCAATTTGTTGGAAAGACGGAAGAGACAAAGAATGAATTCACACAAAACATGAGCTGCTACTCTTCTATTGATCATACAAAACATGGTGATTACAATGAACCCGGTGAAGGGTATTTAAACATTTTCCAACTAGCTAATTGCCTAAAATATCTTGATATGCAACTACATGCAATCACACACTCAAAGTCGTCTATAATCACTCAATTAATTGGCTCTCTATGTTTAGCTAACTCATCATGCAAGAATAATTATCTTATTTTAACATTTTTCTGTAAATATAATATTTTCTTTTATCTTTATTGAAAAAACAATTATTAAAAGAAAATTTATATCATTATCAATATATTTAACATTTTTCTGTAAATATAATATTTTCCTTTATCTTTATTGAAAAATACAATTATTGAAAAAGAATTCATATCATTATCAATATACCATGTAAAGTAATTCCAAACATATAAACATGCGTTTTTAGAGTAGTCATGTTTCCAAGAGAGAGTGAGAGTGAAGGTTTCCATTCCCTCTCTCTTTTCCCATTCCATCAATCTCTTTTGACATCACATGATACCATTTTCCTCATTTCATTTGTAAATTTTTATTCTTATAAATAGAATATATGGTTTATTAAAACATATTAATTATTTTATTCATCACTTTATTAATGCAATTACGCTCATTATAATTTGTTTCTTAATTTTATTTTATTAATATCACATAAAAATATTATAACACCACATAAAATACACACATCAATTTTACCCATCCTAAACTACAAAATAGCATCACTTTACCCATCCTAGACTATAAAATAGCTTCAGTGGTTTAGTACAATTAAAATGAAATATATTTTAGGCAAATTTTCCTGTAACATGGACAATTTCTTCAACCACATTGACAATTTTATATCTTCTTCATCTAACTTTAAACTTTCTTACTTCCTTCATATCCATATATTATTATAATAATATTTAACAGTATGAATTTTCTACCTCCATATATTCTTACCGTAATATAATTTATAAAATATGTTTTGTATTCTTATAATAATATTTATAAAATCAATTTTTTAATATTTTAATTTGGTATTTTCTCCGCTAATTATCCTAATGTTATGAAACCTTTTAATTTGAAATATTGAAGTATAATAACAATGTTAAAAATGTCCGCCCATGGTATTTTAATATTATGTTACCAAAAGTTAATTAACTCAAAACAGCTTTGACAAAGTTCCAAATACGTTAAGTGCGATAATCTTTGACCCATCATCTTAAAATCCTAAAGTTTACAAATTTGATAAAAAGTCATTCCATGCAAAAAGCCCCTATGCCCGGAAGAGAAGACAACGATATAGATCATTTATCCATTTACACCATTTCCAACAGTTTGCTAATGATTTGACTTATTGAAGATATTAATGCAATTAGTTAAATCTTCTTCCTAATACTTTAGCCAAAGAGAAACTCTATAACTTATGCCTTAAATTCCACAGTCAGATAAATATTAAGTAGTGTCAGTGTTGTCTCATACAAGACAGTACTTACAATTTGACAGTGATTAAAGATAGCAAATCAATGTCACAAACCAAGGAAGATAGATGATATTTCTTTGCTGAAACACTGGCGATACGTAATTTTTCTTAATTCTTCTTGGCACATGGCTGGCGCTAAAAACTTGCCAATAAACGACCGCGTTCATCACTTCTCCTTCGGTGAATTCAACATTCCATCTATTCTCAGAAGATTAACTTCCGCGTAGTTTAATCCCCATCCCTACAAAATTGTTATTGCCATTATGTACAGGACGGGATTACATCTGCCTACAAGACGAAGCAGCAGAATTCTAGGGATCTGGACGTTGATCTCTCTCGGAGTTGGCCATGCAGACAAAGTGATATCGCAAGGTTAATCAGAGCCCAATTTTCGGGATCCATTCCTTGATCTCTTCTGGTGTTGGCCAGGCTCAATGGAAAGGGCATATCTAACATCTTATCTTTTGGGAAGAGGATTTATTTTCATCTCCACATTTTGGACATGATGGAGGGAAGCCAGGTCCCCTCTTACTTTTCCTAGAATTCAAGTATCTGGTAATTTTCAAATTCTCCAAACTTTATGCTAGGAAATTCTGACCCCTCTTTCATATACCAGTATCACTATGAATCACAAGCATGATTAGAAATCTACCCTCAATGCACACCAGGCACGGAAGCTACCTAGCTCTCTAGCTGAATAACATAGGAGTGTGGTAAGGGTCTAAGGACGTCTCATTTGTCTATTGCAGCATACAGCTATAAGCAGCAGCAGCCAACCTAGCTAGAGGTGCTACTTCATTCAAGCCAGCTAGATTTACAATGGTTGGCCAACTTTGCTGTGGCTGGAAGCTGTTGGAATATTAATTCCAACTGCTGTGCAGCAGCAACAGCTGTTTTACTTTATTCATTTGTCTTTATCCGGCGCCCCACATTTTTCCCCCGATCTGTTAAATCACCGCTATTACCATCTCTTCACCGTTTGCTTGTTTGTATTCCCAAAGGAGGAGGAAGATCAGATCTGGGCTCTGCGCCATAACAGTTCACCAAACAGCATTAAAGAAGAAGCATGGCCGAGAAGGAAAGTACCAGCGGCAACACTTATCAGTCTTGGGTTTCAGCACAACCGACTCAAGAAATACAGCAAGAAATCAAATCTGTTAATTATGAACAGCAGATATTTCATCAGCAAGTTAAGGCGGTGAAGAACCTTTCCTGCACTATAAATAGAAACAGAAACAGAAGTAAAATATATGTGTGATAGAGAGAGATAGAGAGCAGAGGAGAGCACGCAGCAGCGTGAGTATACTTTTCTGTTGGTGAATATGGAAACGCAGCACACAGCAGTGTGAATATGTTTTGGTTGTTGTTCGTTGAGAACTTGCAAGGGGAGCACGCAGTGCGTATGTTTTTGTTGTTCATTTAAACTGAACATGAGATGTAATGCGCAGTAGCGCGAGAGTAATTCAAGAAGTTTTTTTTATGCACAGCAGTGCAGTGATAGACAGCAGTGCTGAGACAGCAGTGCTGAGACAGTTGTGAAATCCCTCTGTCAAGAGGAAGATGCTTTTCAGCATAGTTTGGTGAATCCCTCTGTCAAGAGGAAGATGCTTTGTAACAGCAGTTGTGGAGATCCCTCTACGTGAGGAAGACTTAGTTTTATGAGTTAGTTTATTTTTACAAATAGAAGTTTCATTTTACCTGTCGCTGTTTCACCAAAAGTTATTTCGTCAAAATTTTAGTTGCTGAAACAGCTCGTAACTCAAAAATACTTGACGTCAAAATTTCCTGTTGCTGAAACACCGTTGCTGAAACACCTGTTTCAGCAACTGAAAAAAAACTGTGTTGCTGAAACACCGTTTCCAGCAAGCGATTTTTCTGTTTTTCTGTGTAAAAACAGAGTGCGATTTTTGTCTGTCTGTTATGGAATTTATCAGAAAATTCCGACATGGTATCAGAGCTCTGTTTTGCTCTGTTGAATTTTGTTTTTGGAATTTTAGCAGAAAAATTCCCAACAGTGGTATCAGAGCTAGTCCAGGCTCTTTGAAGGCGTCAAAGAAGCTGAAGGAAGATTTCTTGCAGCAGCAACTTCTCCAGCAGCGTGAAGACTCAGCCAAGAAAAATATAAGGTATTTCTCAAGAATTTCTTTTGTGTTGTTGTTGAAGAAACAATCAGTTATTTTAAAATACTCAGTCAAATGGCAAGGTCAAAGAAGAAAGTCACCAATCCTGCTAAGAATGTGTCTCCCTCTACTCCCAAAATAGAAGACAATCAACTTGAAAGCATTCTATTTGAGGCTTCAAGACTTAATGGAAATTTTGATATGTGGGAAATAAAAATGAGGACTGTCTTACAGTCTCAAGGGATTGAAATTTGGGAGTCAGTGATTGATGACAACAAGATGGATAAAGAATCCATGGAGTATGATGCACAAGCAGCAAAGACTATCTTGGATGGTCTCCCTGATTCAGTGAAGAAGAATCTTGGAAAATATACATCAGCAAAGGATATATGGGAGAGACTGCATGACCTTCATGCAAAGGGAGCACTGACCACGACAATCAGTCAAGAAGGAAATTCTGAACCCATCATAGAAGCTGAAAATGAGAAGGTTGACCTCATCAAACTTCAAGTACAAGAAAGAGATGAAGAGCTCGCCAAGCTTAAGAAGGAACTTGATCAAAGCAAAAGGAAGCATCATGAAGAAGTCATATCCATGACAAATCAGTTGAATAAAGCAAGGAAGCAGGAAGATATCTTGTCAAATCAACTTGAACAAAGGCACAAGAGAGTGAACAAACTTGTAGAAGAGATTGGACAGTACAAGGTAGAGGTCTCCTCCCTTAAGTCTGAATTACAAGAAGCCAGGAAGCAGGCACAAGAAGCTGAGAAGAGAATGGAGAACAGTCAAGCAAAAGATGAAGAAATCTCCAAAATGAAGACAGATATTATCTCCCTTAAAATAGTAGCAGCTGAAGCTACTCGTAGCAAGGAAGAAACTGAAAAACAACTTACAAAGAAGAATGATGAATGTGAAAAGTTAGAAGAAGAGATTGTCCTCCTCAGGAAGAAGGTTGAAGGGATGAACAAAATGATGAAGAGCTCTCAAGCCTTGGATGATATGCTCAGCTATCACAGATCTCCATATGATAAATCAGGACTTGGGTATGTAGGTGAACCCTCAAACAAGTATGAGGATGCCTTAAGCAAAGGAGATGTGAAGAAGCCAGAAAGAGATGGTGATGCTCCTAGTTCCAGCAAAGGCAAGGAGAAAAATGAAGGCAGCAATAGAAGAAATCCTGCTCCAAGCATAAAACCAGCTCCAAGAAGAAATGTAGCTGATGTCAAAGAGGCAAAAGGCAATGGTTATCATCAAAGGATCTCAAGGCAGCAAGGCTTCAGAAGTACATCAAGGAAACCTCCATCTCCCAGGTACCAAAGTTCATTTTATGGTTATTGTTATGCTTGCTCAAACTTTGGTCATATGGCAAAAGATTGTAGAGCATTTCATGGAGATAGATGTTGTGGTCCCCGACAATCTCCAAGAAATAATTTCACAAGAAGAAATCATGAATTCTTATTCATGAATAAAGTTGAATGCTTCAAGTGTCATAACATTGGGCATATGGCACGTGACTGTAACTTGACATGGGCCTTTACACAAGCTAAACCCATGCAAAAGAAAAAAGTTACACAAGTATGGAGGAGGAAGAAAACACAGTCTGAAAGTCCCTTGAGCTCTCCAGCCGATCTAAGTTTCTTTTGAGAAGATTCTGCCAAAAGAAGATAATGCATACATTAAAGGGGAGCCTGTAATTTTTTTTATCATTATTGTTGAACTGTATTAACAGTGAATTTTTGATGAAGATCTTCTTATAAGGAAGAGATATGGAATTAAATCTCCCATGACAACAGAGAAGGAGCAGGTTGCTGATATTCTGACCAAACCATTGGATCAGAAAAGTTTTGAGTTTTTATTGAAATGTCTGGGTATGATTGAACGCCCAGCAGTTGAAATTAAAAGGGGAGTGTTGGAATATTAATTCCAACTGCTGTGCAGCAGCAACAGCTGTTTTACTTTATTCATTTGTCTTTATCCGGCGCCCCACATTTTTCCCCCGATCTGTTAAATCACCGCTATTACCATCTCTTCACCGTTTGCTTGTTTGTGTTCCCAAAGGAGGAGGAAGATCAGATCTGGGCTCTGCGCCATAACAGTTCACCAAACAGCATTAAAGAAGAAGCATGGCCGAGAAGGAAAGTACCAGCGGCAACACTTATCAGTCTTGGGTTTCAGCACAACCGACTCAAGAAATACAGCAAGAAATCAAATCTGTTAATTATGAACAGCAGATATTTCATCAGCAAGTTAAGGCGGTGAAGAACCTTTCCTGCACTATAAATAGAAACAGAAACAGAAGTAAAATATATGTGTGATAGAGAGAGATAGAGAGCAGAGGAGAGCACGCAGCAGCGTGAGTATACTTTTCTGTTGGTGAATATGGAAACGCAGCACACAGCAGTGTGAATATGTTTTGGTTGTTGTTCGTTGAGAACTTGCAAGGGGAGCACGCAGTGCGTATGTTTTTGTTGTTCATTTAAACTGAACATGAGATGTAATGCGCAGTAGCGCGAGAGTAATTCAAGAAGTTTTTTTTATGCACAGCAGTGCAGTGATAGACAGCAGTGCTGAGACAGCAGTGCTGAGACAGTTGTGAAATCCCTCTGTCAAGAGGAAGATGCTTTTCAGCATAGTTTGGTGAATCCCTCTGTCAAGAGGAAGATGCTTTGTAACAGCAGTTGTGGAGATCCCTCTACGTGAGGAAGACTTAGTTTTATGAGTTAGTTTATTTTTACAAATAGAAGTTTCATTTTACCTGTCGCTGTTTCACCAAAAGTTATTTCGTCAAAATTTTAGTTGCTGAAACAGCTCGTAACTCAAAAATACTTGACGTCAAAATTTCCTGTTGCTGAAACACCGTTGCTGAAACACCTGTTTCAGCAACTGAAAAAAAACTGTGTTGCTGAAACACCGTTTCCAGCAAGCGATTTTTCTGTTTTTCTGTGTAAAAACAGAGTGCGATTTTTGTCTGTCTGTTATGGAATTTATCAGAAAATTCCGACAGAAGCGATCCCTCAGAACAGGTCGGGTTTTGCCTCTTCAAGAGAATGCATGCATGTTGATAGTAGTGGTATTGGCAGTGGAGAAATAATAACGCTGGTTTGTGATTCATTAGATTATAATTTAGTGAGAGTTTACCTCGCGTTTGGTATGGCTCTATCTGAAACAAGATGATCAACCTTAATGCAGCGCAAAATTTAAATAAAAGAAAATAAATATTGTTACTTGTAGCCCATATAGTAGCGTGATAGGAAGAATCATGGGCAACCACTTGCATTTTAAGGCCGTGTTATCCTACCGTAAGTAAAGGGTGCACTCAATATAACTATTATATTCCCATACCAATATGCTTGATTCTCATGGCATTCATGTATGGGCTTTAGCTCAGAAAACTCAATGCTACTGGTCCGAAGAATTACACGTCACCTACAGCAAACAATTGGTTTGATTGAAGTTATAACAGGAGAGAAGAAACTAATTGTAAGGGTTTTTGATCTAACTCTGAAATCGTTACAATGGCAATTAGCAATATTCTTCTTCTCACACAGCCGTTCCGTTAGAGTTCAAATTCGATCCAACATAAGAAAAGAATTCCTCTGTAAAGAAAACACTGCAAGTCCAATTTCTATTTCTGAGCATTTTAATCCCCATCCCCACAACATCCTTATTAGAACAACTTCTCTATAACGGGGTTGGGGATTAAATCTGGCAAGGAGATGAATTTACAGAATTTACCGCAATGACTATGAAACAAAACCAGGTATTTGGAGAAGAATTTAAAGACTGTAACAAAATGACTATGAAACAAAACCAGAAATTTGAAATCCATTGGTTATGAATGAAAAAATGGAGTTAAGGTTTTGGTTAACTCATTGGCGAGGAAATGAAGTTAAAGATCGGAACGAAATGGTTATGAATGAAAAACAGGAATTTGAAATCCATATTGAATGTACCTGTAAGTTTTCCACCCTTCAACTCTCCAGCTTGCGGCAAATTTGTTTGATCTCAACCCAACTGGAGTCTGGTAGGGGTTGAAATAACACCTCAGTTGGCCATTGCAACGGATCTGAAAAGAAGCAGCAACCAAGCCTGGGAGAGGTGCTACTTCAACCCATACTAGATTCCAGATTGTAGTGATCGGGAGCGAGCAATAGATCAGATGCACTGTTTCGGCTCTATCGTGGGGGGATGCATGTTGACGGTAGTGGTAGGCAAGCAATGATAAACTCCAGTTGTAGCTCAAAAATATAAGTTGAGAACAAGTAACCATGAACGAAAATTAGATCAATGGTCAGTAACGATGGTTCAAACAGCGTTCGTGGAATTTATGTTTTGATTTTTTTTGGTACAAGAGGTTTTTAATCGTGTTAAATCTATTTTTGCTATTAAAAAAAGATTCAAACTCTTTTATGAACTGATTTTCAAAAAAATAAAAGACGAGATTCCAATTAAATTAAAAATAACCCTGTGGCCGTACACAACGCCGTTGTAAAAAACATTAGTAAATAAAAATAGATGGAAATTAATAGCGTCAGAGATGTAATACATGTCGAAGTGTTTTCAATGCAGGTCGATTGTTTAATCACCCTTTTCATTTCAAAGACCCGCCGCACAAATATTAATTCATTCGTTGTATTATTAAGCTGTTGTTATTTCTTGTCAGTCAAACTATTGTTGTATTATTAAGCACTTGATCGTGCTGCAAGTATTCTTCGTAATTCTTTTGCAGCGTGTACGACAGATTCTAAGTCTTTTCCTTCTGTTGGCCGAATTTGTGAGAGCCAGTTGTCAGTGCATGCACATGGAAAACAGTTCTCTGGATCACCCTGCTGTGGCAGATTACTGTTTTGATAGCGAAAGAGCATTCAAGGCGTACAAAGATTAGAATCCCTAGAGGACTGTAAGGAGAATTCATATCGGTGAAGGGCCAGAGGAAGGAGATCCAAATTGCCCACGGAAGCATGGGTGATATTGACATTTAGCTCAGGAGAACGATGGGAGGGAAAGCAAGATATTCCTGCTGCTTTATTGGGTGGATCGGCTGAATCACACTGCTCAGCGCTGACGAAATGACGTCCTTTCTGTCACTTAGTTCTAGTAGTTGGCAGCTCTTATTTCAAATCTTATAGCAATATGAGTTGGCAGCTCTTATTTCAAATCTTATAGTAATATTAATGCGGTTTGACATGGGGCTGATATAACACGATACAACATACTCATACAACATACCACAATTTTGTATCGTGTTATATCGACCCTATGTCAGACCACATTAATATTGCTATAAAATCTAAAATAGGATTCGCCTAGTTCTTACGGCTCTGCAAGGAGTGTGTATTATCGATGAACCATTCAATGTGGATGGACAGGTCCCAGGACGGAACCATTAAAAGTGGTTATGATGGCCTCACGAGTCAAGTCCAAACATAGCGGAGGATCGCATTGTAACGTATCGTATTTCACGGTGAGGGAAAATTTTGTAACGTGAAAAGTAGTTTGTGGAAAAATTTAAAACCTTAAATTTGACCGTGTAAACATTTAAGTCACTGTTATAAATTTTGACGAGTGATTTAGAAAGAGACTAATTTAGATAATCTGTTTACTTATAACACTTATTTTTAGTCAATATTCTTTAGTGGATCGGTTAGAAATGAGAGTATCAATCCGATTATTTCATCCCATACTCCACCTCTTTAGCAAAATAAAAAAAATACTGTGAAGAAATAATATTCCAACATAAAATACATTATTATAATTTAAAATTCTATCTTCTAAACGCAAAAATTGTTAAACAAATGGTGTAACATTTTCCAAAAAAAATTATTATTATAATTTAATATTCTACCTTTAATAACTCCTAAATATTAAACAAATAATTTAACATTTTCCAAAGACACAATTCCGCTTGATAACTTCGAGATGAAAAAATTCCGCTGCTGAAAGAGAGCTCGTTGTGGCCAAGATCGTAGACTAACGAGCTCTCTTTCAGCAGCAGAATTTTTTCATACGAGCACTCTTTCAGCAGCAGAATTTTTTCATCTCGAAGTTATCAGGGTAGAAATTCAAATTAGGGTAATGTGTCTTTGGAAAATGTTAAATTATTTGTTTAATATTTAGGAGTTATTAAAGGTAGAATTTTAAATTATAATAATGTATTTTATTTGGAAAATGTTACAGCATTTGTTTAACAATTTTTCCATCTCGAAGGTAGAATTTTAAATTATAATAATGTATTTTATCTAGAAAATGTTAAACTTTCTATTTAATAATAATTTTATTTAAAAGTTTTCAAAAGCAGAATTTAGAAGAATATTACAAATGTGAATGTATTTTATTTTGGAATATTATTTTTTCACAATCCCTTTTTTTATTCAGCTAAAGAAGTGGAGGATTATTTCACTGTTGGCAATCCAATTATTTCATTCAGGGAGGCTGAAAGTTATAAAAATTTCGGTCATATTTAGAGAAAATCTGGTAAGGATTTTTGTAAACGCAAGTTATAGTTTTTAAACTTCAAAATTTTAGGTGTCTTAGACATTTTTGATGGTGCTGAATCTATTTCCACCATCAAAAACATGATTCAAAAACTGCCTTTACAAAAAATTTTGAATCTTTTTAATTTTTGAATCTTTTTTGTCTGGATTCCAGCTATTTTTAGTCGTCCGGGCCATTCCTCCACCTCGTTAGACAACTTCAACATTAATTATGAATATAAAGTGTGAAAACTTAATTGTAAAAGTAAATCTATTTTGAAATTCCAGTCTTACTTAGAATATTGTAATTTAAAAAACTGAACAGTAATATCCAACCTTAAGAAAAAAACCATAAACAATGAAAAATTGTGACTAAAAATTACTAAAATTGAAATACGTGAAAATTGAAAATAAAGTATCGCGTTAAAAATCCCAACGAATGCAAGATTGTTACGTAAAATAATATATATATATATATTAATTTAACATGGCTAAGAGCTCATTCTACAACCAAGGATTGAACTTGTTTTAAAATTAAGCACGTAAAATGAATGAAAATTTATCGTGTCAGAGATGTAATACTCCTCGATGTGTTTTTAATGCATGTCAGTCAAATCATTGTTATATTATTAAGCGTTTAATCGTGCTGCAAGTATTCATCGTAGTTTTTTGGGAGCGTGTTCGGGGAATTCTCAGTCCGCTTATTCCTGCATGCTCTGTTATTCTGGTGTGCACTGGTTGGTAATTCCCCCTTATTAGGACTGTCTTTTCCTTCTGTTGCTCGAAATTGTGAGAGCCAATTTTCAATGCATGCCCATGGAAGACGGTGGCAGATTTACTGTTTTAATGTATTCTATTATTATCGAAGAGTATTACTGGTGAGGAATGATCAGAGTCCCTAGAGGCCTGCAAGGAGAATTCATATCGATGACATTGCCCACTGAAGCATTGGTGACGTACACGATAGGAAGGATACGTGGGTGGATACGTTCGATCATACCCGTGGATGAAATGACGCCCTTCTCTGTCACTTAATTTATACGGCTCTGCGGAATAGTGGAATGCATCTGCCACTTAGTTTTTACATCTGTGCGGAAGTGCGGAAGAGTGGAATGAGTGCACATAGTGTCGGTATTTTTGTATTCGATGGGCGTTGTTTTCGAGGTGACAAGTTTGTCTCCACGGCTATTTAATTTATTTTATTTAATATTTTTTTTTGGGAATTTGGTTTTTTTTCAAAAATATCTGAATGTTGGAATATAAATGCAAGAACAACATCGAAAACCTATTTGCAACCAAAATACTAAAACCCTAATCTAAATCTAAATTTCGAAAATATTTCGGGAGATTTTGTCAAAAACATATTAGAATTTCAGTTATTTTCTGGCCGAAAATGTAACCTGATTACACTACCCGTATTCAGAGTTGTTTAATGGATTGGATAGTTGTCACCGCATAGCAAGTCAAGTACAAACACCGCGCCTGGAATTTGATGTTCTACAAAGGCTTTTCACATTTTAAACTTATTTCACGGCGAAGGAAAATCTTGAAAATATTTTAAACTTATTTCAGGGTAATGGAAAATATTGAAAACAATTTAGACTTATTTCAATGAGATGGAAAATATTGAAATATGAAAAGTGAGTGAAAAAAATTAAAAACAATAAAAATTTAAGTGGATTGGTTTAAAATAAAAATTTTATAAACACAAAAAAAGAAAGATCTAACACAGTTGGCGTACATTTCATAAACAAAATTAAATAAGTCAGTTATTGTGTTTAAATAATTTTTGTAAGCATAACTACTTGCAAACTACTCAACTTACATAAATATATATATAGCAAAAAAACAGATAACCATCATTAAATTTAAGCATGAACAACAAAGTAAATTTGAAACTCCACTGGACAATCTTGTCTAATGAAATTAATAGTCAAGCGCACAAACAGTTCAATCAAAGCATTCAAAATCCGTTGTTTTTATTTGGTTAAGCTCAAATGCGTCGTGCTTTTTTCCTTTAAATTTTGGTTGAAATAATCTTGAAAATTTGATTTTTAATGTTCACATTATTTTATTATTTTATTTTCCATCTTTAATGTTATTAAATTTTATTTACCTTGTGTTTAAAAATAAATAAATTAAATTAAATAATAATTTAAATATTAATAAATTTTATATACATTATTTTTGAAAAATTAATGAAATCAAATATTAAAAAATAAGTAAATTAAATATTCCATAATTTATGAATACTAAGATTATCTTTATTTACTTATATTTTAAGTATTGATAAAATTTGTGTATACTATTTTAAAATCTAGTTAACTTAAATTACTTTTTTCAAATGGGTAATTTTAAAGGACGAGTTTATATTCATGTTAATCTATAATCTAGCTTCAAGAAGAATCAAATTACTAGAATTGCAAACCTCTTTTCAGTACAAAAATTATAAATATTTCTATATTAAGATATTTGATTTTCTTAGCAGTGGATAAATTTGGAGTTAAAATGAATAAATCTAGAGTTAGAATGAATCTAGATTGGTTTAATGTTGACCTACTTATTTACTACAAATTATAATTCTCTCATATTCTATTTCTATAACTCTATAATATGATATCATCTATTTAAATTTAAAGCGTAAATACAAAAATTGATAAATAGTTTCTATATTAAGATATTTGATTTTCTTAGTGGTAGATAAATTTGGAGTTAAAATGAATAAATCCGGAGTTAAAATGAATCTAGATTGGTTTAATGTTGACATACTTATTTACTACAAATTATAATTCTCTCATATTCTATTTCTATAAGTCCATAATGTGATACCATCTATTTAAATTTAAAGAGTAAATAAAAAATAATAATTTTCTTTGAAACTCTATGCACTACATGAATCACTAAAAACAAGAATACTATAGTCTAAACCGAATCAGAAAAACACATGAGATAAAAACACATGTACACAAAAATGGCATGTGTGTTTTACAGAGGACACCCAAAATGGAAAACATGCTATGTTTGTTGTGATATTTTATTTATTGTTCTTTGAGTAATTGGATCTATTACAATTCATGTTGTTACTACAGCCAACAATCCATCTATGGGAAAGTGCTAGGCTTCTCCTCAATATTCTCAACTATACAACTATTCTTTGTTGAAGATATTCTCGAATTTCCATGAGAATCATAATCCCTTATCCACAATCCTTGCGCACTTAGGCTCCTTGAATTTCCATAAGAATCCTATTGCCTTATCCACAATCCTTGTGCACTTAGGCTCCTAAATAGTTGTGCAAACTTCCTCCTCAACTGATACGTATTCCACAATAAAAAATGATATATGAATTTGTGCCTTTTTCCTCTCTTTATAGATAGAATTCGAACCATGAAAGGAGGTCTAGTTCGATTGATAGTTCAGTCGAGTTTCCTTCAGTGGTGACTGCAAGTTAACTGAGAAGTCAATTCATTCTCTCTCTAATAAAAAAATGAATTCTTAACTTGTTCTAATTCAACTTGTGATTGCCACCTCAGATTGTAGTATAACTAAAGAAGAATCCAACTGACAGAAGCTCCAAGTATATGCATGAAAACCTGATGACAATTCCAGTAAATAGGAAATAAACTCATCATAAGTGAAGTCTAGCATCCACGTTAGACAAATTTAAATTTGTGGTCTTCACTCGCTAAGGCACAAGTCAAAAGATCTTCCACCGCTACATTTTGAACAAGAAACTTACTAATATATCCCTGGGAGTTATCTCATGTTATGGAACCAGCTCACAAAAATATAGAAAAGATAGATGAATGCCTTCAAAATAAGCCTCTTCGAGGGGGCAACCTCCTTTACATTACACAAATGAATAATTCTTCGATGATACAAATGACAAGACCTCCTTTCTATATATAAGAGTCTAAGGGGTCATAATATAATTAGAGCCGACATAACAATAATAATGTAAGGGAATAATAATAACAATAGTGGGCTTCTATGGGGCAGACTAATAACAATATGGGGACTACATGGGCACAACAATATAATAAGGGGGTTGTACTAATAACAATCAGCAGTTACAATAGTAGTATAGGGACCTAACATGCCCCTCTCCTTGAAAAAGTGTTGTCCTCAATGTTTCAGTAGTTCTTGATGCTTCTGTATAAAATTCTTGTCCTCCCATGTGAAATCTTCAGCAGGTAAGTTCTTCCACTTGATGAGCTACTCTGAAATTGATCGATTTCGTAGCTGTTGGGTTCTTGTTTCTGTGACTGCTCCAGGTTCCAATATGATATTTCCTTCCTCGTCAAGTTCTGGAAATATTGTTTGAACTAGGATCTTCTGCAACTTTTGTTCAATTCATCCCTTGCTTCTTTCTCCAATCTAGTTGCATAATAGAAATAGCACAAAACAATGCTTCTACATCCTCATCCTTCTTGAGAGTGCATCTGCAACAACATTTTTCTTACCTTTTTTGTAGATGATTTCAAATTCATAGTCCAACATGTTTGTGACCCATTTTTTCTGTTCTTCTAAAGATAATCTTTGTTCTAAAAATTATTTAAGACTATCATGATCCATTTTTACTCTGAAGTGTCTTCCCATTAGGTAAGGTTGCCATTTCTTAAGTGCATGTAGTATTGCCAACATTTCCTTCTCATAAATAGCTTGCTTGAGATGTAGCCGTAAAAATACCCAGTCACCTACATTGAAACTTCTTTCACTGCGATGTTGATCTGCCTGTTGTTTCATTCGATTCTGCACCAAAATGGTTATATCCTTTAAAAGTTGGAGAACTTGCTGTTGATGCTCGACGTGATCTTTCACTACTTGAATCTTTTTGTTCTTGATATGTCCTTCTATCTTGAGAGTTTGAGGAGTGGTAACTTCTTGCAATGCATTACAAGATATGGTCGGATTTATTTCTTGAAGCTCGATGTGATCTTTCACTTCTTGAACAATTTTCTTCTTGATATGTCCTTCTATCTTGATAGTTTGGGGAGTGGTAATTCTGGCCAATGCATTACAAGATATGTTCAGATTCATTTCTTCTTTCTCGATGTGATATTTCACTTCTTGAACCTTTTTCTTCTTGATATGTCCTTCTATCTTGAGAGTTTGAGGAGTGGTAATTCTTGTCAATGATTTACAAGATATGGTCGGATTCATTTCTTCTTCCTCTAGGGTTGGTTCGTAGTGTATATCCTTTTCTTTTGATGTTTCTTGATCCTTTTCTTCCTCCTCTTTATAATCTATGTAAAATAATTTCTTTTCAGCACACTTATGACCTTTAGTGTATTTGCTATCCCAATTGTAACAAAGCCCTTTGTGGTGTAAACCTTGTAGGTTGTGGAAGGCTAGGTGAAAAAACACTTCCATAATTATAGTCATCAGTGGTGGGATTCCTTGTTTCCATAATTTCACTTTCAAATTTTCTTGCCAACCTAAATGCCTTCTCCAATGAATCAGGTTCCCAAAGACGAACCTCATGTTGAATGTTATCCTTTAAAGTACCTATGAAGACATCAATCATTTGCTTCTCTGGAATATCATTTACCCTTATATTCAATTTTTTAAATTCCTCAATGTGCTCTGCTATTGAACCCTTATGTTTGAGATTTATCGATTGGCTAAAGAAGGTGTTTCTCTTTGTATCCTCATAATGTGCTATCATTTCCTCTGTGAAAATTGACCATGTGACAAGAGGTTTACAAGAGCAAAGCCTTTCATACCATAAAAATTGATTCGGTTCTAAATATAAAGATGCAATACATACCTTTTGTAACAGTTGCACCACATGCAGATCAATATATTGCTCCATCTATAATATCCAATTTAACGGATCATTGCCATCAAACTTCCTCATATCGCCTTTTCTTGATTTTAGGAGCTCGATCTTGAAATGACTGTAACTCTGTAATTTCAGATCTCCAAGTTATGAAATTTCACCCTGCTGTAGCTCTCTGAGTCCTCTTTCTAACCCCACAAGTCTGATCAAGATTGGATTCTCCAGTGAAGAGTTATGCCAAATCTCCCACGCTGACCTGATTATAGACTCGTTCAGTAGAGTGACCTTGTAAGGAGTACCACGTGTCAATATTTTGACCTTAGGATCTACAGTCCATCCTCTTTCTGTAACTTCTTACAAAATTTCAATCGGATGGTCAGAAAAAATGTTATGACGATTTTCCCCAGGTCGCCCGTTTGAGATATAATTCAGGATCCTGCACAAACCCTAACTTCCTTGGATCATATTTTCGAAAATATAGCGAGACAAGATCTGAGATTCGGACCCGAGGTTCAAAGAAATTTTGTCTCAAACGTTTTTTTTTCGCTTTTGAAATGTCGAAGAACAAACATTATAGCGAAAATGCCATGATGACCTGTTTGGAGCAGCGAAACCCTAGAATCCAAGCTCTGATACCAAATGTGATGGAACCAGCTCACAAAAAGATAGAAAAGATAGATAAACGCCTTAGAAACCAGCCTCTTTGACGGGGCAACCTCCTTTACATTACACAAAGGAATAATTCTTCGATGATACAAATGACAAGATCTCCTTTCTATATATAGGAGTCTAAGGGGTCATAATATAACTAGAGCAGACATAACAATAATAATGTAAGGGGATAATAATAACAATAGTGGGCTTCTATGGGGCACACTAATAACAATATGGGGACTACATGGGCACAACAATATAATAAGGGGGTTGTACTAATAACAATCAAGGGTTACACTAGTAGTATAGGGACCTAACATCTCAATTATTCGAGGTCATGTTGCTTCATCATTGGGAGGTCACTTGGTCAATTGTTCTCGATGACATCAAGGTTAGGATCTGATTAGTTTTGCCAATGGGATGTGATCCCTTCGAGTGGATCTACCCATATTTTCTTAGGAAAATAATAATAATAATAATAATAAATAAATAAATAGTCCACAGGGTCTCTGATAGAGAGTGATCGGTTGCTCTGTTAAGGCACTCCTTGATGTGAATTCACCTATTCAATTCCCCACCCCACCCAAATCAGGGTGATATATTGGACATGATGAAGATGTAGTGGTGCCAAACTTACAAAAAAGATTGATAAATAAATAAATAAACTACCTAATAATTTGAATCAAATAAAAAAATAGATTTAGTTACATGAAAAGCTACCTAATAATTTGAATTGATAGTTATCACCATTGGATATTATTGTCAGATTGATAGCTAGCATCATAGTATACTATTATCATTATGGAGATGTGGTTAATGGCATATTTCAAAATACAATTTTCTTTGACAAAAACACAGTGTTTGACTTGAATATATCTCGGTAATCTTTATCTTGTATATTTAGTTCCAATTGTAACTCTCATCATTTTTCGATCAGTATATTTCTATGGTCTCAATATAGAAGTATAGAAGTAGAGAGTAGGTTTGATTATGCTTAAAATTAATTTTTTTGTTTGGTAGATGAGAGGGGTTTTGGGTGTTAAAAACATAAATTATTTAGGGTTTTCAATCATTGAACAAAGAACAAAGTTATTTAAATAGAATGGGATTAAATGGAGGAGTACAAGTGGATGAATCATCCAAATGCCTTGGTTGATGCAGTACAGAAGCAAGAAGCAATTCATTCTGGTTTTGAAGAAAGATGCCAGAATTAAACCTCATCCTAATGATTTAGATTGATAGCAAGCATCATTGTATACTATTATTAATATGGGATTTAGTCTCGTGACTAAAATCAAAACCTAGGAATTAAAAATTGAAATTGATATAGTTAAATGAAACCTAAAATATAGTAACTAAAACCTAAAATATAAACCTAGCGAATGTGAGCATTAAAAAAATTGAATACATTGTATAATAGAATATGCGGACTTGATAATAGAATGGGAATAGTTAGTATACTTTGTCATATTTTGTTATTAAATGGAGACAATGGAAACAACAAAATTGAATACCCTGTATAATAGAATATGTGGACTTGATAAGAGAATGGGGATAACTAGTATACTTTGTCATACTTTGTTATTAAATGGAGACAATGGAAACAAAATTGAATGACTTGATAACAGAATGGGAATAGCTAGTATACTTTGTCATACTTTGTTATTAAATGGAGACAATGGAAATAGAACCAAACCAAACAGGTGGTGATTGTATTGGTTAAAAAATTAATTAAGTAAACATTTTCAATATACTTTATTATTAAATAGAAACAATCAAAATAGAACTAAACCAAACAAATAAGTGGTGATTGTATTGGTTAAAATTTTATTTGAGTAGACATATTGAATATTCGCTGACATATATTTTTTAAATTATATACTAAATTTTTAATTAGAATTAATATTCCATTATTTTTTTCATAATAAATCTTTATATTCAATGTTAAATTTTTTAAACATTTACACCTATACATATTCTTTGTGAAATATCTCTCATAATATTTATATAATAATAATAAAATAAATTTACAACTAAATATTACTTTTAATAAAATTATATAATATCTAATAAATATTATAGGATTATGTCATATTTTAATTTTTATTATTAAAATATTATATATTTAAAATAATAATTTTTAAAATTATTATTTATAAAATTCAATATAATTTATGGTAATACTTTTTCCAAACAACAAAATATAATCCGGAAATTCCAATAAAGATATATAATCATAAAATGCATGTACAAAGTTGTTGAAACATATCATTGGCTCCCCCGCACAATTTTTTTTTTTTTTTCGCAAATAATAACTCACAACAAAACATTCCCAAAATAAAAGAAACACGCTCTACAAAGCTCAGTGCATAAATTGAAAATCTCGAGGTTTAAGATTAGTATCTTGAGTGTTTAGAAGTACATCTATTTATTCGGGTTCAATTTTAATATTTAATAAGATTTTAACAAGATTGGAAGAGTAGATGATTACTGAGATAGCTCCTCGACATCACCATAATTTCTTATAAATTATTAAATATATTTTTAATGTTATAATAATACTTAAAACACAGTTTTGTTTTTGTTTTTAATTTGAATTTGTTTTTGTTGGTTATATATATATGTATGGATATCCATATCTAGTTTTAAACGTAACAAATAGATTTTATATGTTACAATATTGAAAGTGATGCAAGATGTTGGGATTTATAAGCATTAGATTGTAAAAATGTTTATTTTGTAAAATTAAAATATATCTATAAAAAATGAGGGTTATTTTTATTAAATAATTTATTAAAAACTTTGATTTAACAAATACAATTTTCAAAGGCTTTTATTAGGGTAGAAGTATTTCTTAATAATTTAATAATGTAATTATTAAAATATACATGGATTAGATCAACACCAAATAATACATAAGAATAAAAATATCTATTTATAAATTTATTTCTATAATAATTTTATTTTTATTTTCTAACTTCATTTGAATTTCTAATATATTTTAAAATGTATGCTACTATATATAATTATTATGTATTTTCTATTATTTATATATATATATATTAAAAGTGAATTAACATTTATTTAACCCAAATCGCAATTTTAGAAATTGATAAGTTGCAACATGTATTATTTGTTATTAGTCTTCACTTGATCACGGACTATAACATATGCCTCGTGGTCAAAGTGTGTTGACTCTAGATTATTTTGTTGTGTTTTTGAAATTTTAATTAAAATTTTGGGAAAATTATAATATTTCTATTTATTCATAAATTTAAAATTAATTTTCTAATTTCCTACAAATCTTATTTTTAATTTTTGATTGGTTGAGTTAGCTCTGATGGCACATAATCCCCCTGGGGATGTTTTATTTTGAGTATTTTCTAGTGCCTGACAATTTCATGGGGTCTTCACTCAATGAACCTCTAACATATTATGTGTGTTTGTGTCATACTAAACAATACCTTTGATTTGACTACATATTTTATACCCCTTTATATTTTCATTAATTTGAGCTCCATTTTTTATACCAGCTAACATAAAATACAAATCATTTACCCCCTGTTATATGCTTAATATATTATGTCATTTTTTCCTCAATATATATCCCCCAATATGAAAGAACGTGGTATGGTATTACTCCCCCAATGAAGCCCCATGGATAATTCATTTAAAAAAAAATTTGACTGGAAATTTCATTGTTGAGTGCTCTGACACTAACACTGTCATTGTTATGCTACTCCTCTGCCCAATGATGCAAGAATTGACATGGCTGTAGGTCCTTTATATACGTGGGGTTTGCAGGCGGAGGGGGTAGGGGCGAATAAATCTCTAATTAATATTATTGTTTCATTGTGTGGAGCTTCCTTGTGCAAATATTTTAATATATGGAGGATGGGGTATGTGTGGGAGAACGGGGTTACACAAGAAACTTTTTTTCCACAAGGATGAAATTATTTTTAAACTCTTTTGTGCAAAATGACGGATGTGTTGAGGAAGGGGTATGTGTGAGAGGACAATGAAATTAAATTTAAACTTTTTTGTGTGGAATGAAGGATGTGCAGAGGACAGGCTATGTATAGGAGAACAAGGGTGAAAAGGAAGCTTTAATGCGTAGACACATAATTAATTCAACTATGAACAAAAGCTTTAGTTATGCCTATGTGATAGGCATAACTAGAAAGAGCGGTTTGTAAACTAGAAATAACAAATATTTCACATTTTCACAATACATATATTATAAGGTATGTTAGGCATAATATATACATTGATTAAAGTACGGATGCTTCAATTTTCTTTTTGTACAACAAAAGTTTTGATTCTACTTTCATACTCTGCATAACGGAAATGTTCATTTTTCTTCCACACTCTATACAATAAAAACATTTATCCTTAATGCGGTAACAACATTAATTATTGAACATGCATGGCAAATAAATTTTGAGTTTTTAGCATTTAGTACGAAGAAATAAGTCATTTGTCTAGTGTATTGAACGTAATATATAAAGAAATTATATCTTAGTGTTTAAACTATACTATTATCGATCTAATTAAGATATGTATAAAGAAGGTGTGTTATACTACTACAAATGTAAAACTCTACCATACACAATTTCTCCACACACCCGTTCCCCTGATCATCATTTCCCCTTCCTGTGTATGCCAGTATTCACTATCTACATAATTGAATTTGTGAACATTTTTAGTGGAAAACCCTATCTGCTATTTACATAATCGAACTTGTTGGTGACCGCCTTGTTGGATATCACCATCAAAATAGAGGAAATAATAAAAAGACTTAAATCTGCAGTCATTCCCAGCCAAAACCCCATGCGCTTTGTCATGATTTCTTTTATTATCACTTCTCTCTTTCACAATCACCACTAGCATGTTCATATTGTCAAAATATGATAGAAGTCGCCAACACAATTAATCTTGAAGTACACTAAAATTGATGGCATTCTGAGATTCAGAATAAAAAATAGTAACTAGAACTCTTGCAAACCACACTATTATTAAACTAAATAGTAATGAAATTGCAAAATTTATTGCATCATTGGGAAGAGTCGCAGATCATTTCTCCAGTTAGTGCTCTGACACTAACAACAAGATAGGAATTTCTGGTTTTTTTATCTCTTAATATTTCATTTAAAGCTCATTTCCATTTAAAACTTTTACAGATTTAGTTGTGTGAGAGATCATTTGCATAAAGTTGTGAATTTATAAGAAATGAACGATGTGCAGAGGATGAGGCATGTGCAAGAAATGAGGTTGCTAAGGGAAATTTATTTCACAAACATAAAATTAATTCAACTAGGAACGAAAAGTTTAATTCATGATGTAACATGTTGTCGTTATAAGGATGGTTAGTTTTAGACTAGAAAAGAGTGGTTTCTTGGTATTTAAGGTTTCAGAATACTATGTACATTTTTTATTTCATATTTGTGGATAAAATAATTACTACCATTTCCTTCTAAATAAGAAACATTAATTTACACCAAATACTTTATTAGAAACTATTAGTCACTATTATAGAAGAAACATCATTTTTCAATTTCTTCAAAACTTTTCATTAAGAAGAATGTTTTAATTTTATAAAACTTACATTAATTCAATTAACAAAATGGAATATCTAAAAGGAAAACATGCCAAAGGTTTGCGTCCTTCAAATAAAAGTTTATATATAATTAAGGAACATCAAGCTTGCAATTTTTTCCTTTATAGAAAGTATGTGGCAGTTTCTTCTTTGTAGTATTCTGCAATAATACTATCAAAAATTTCAAAAAAGTTTGGCCTCAAATAGGCCCCCAAAAAAAAATTGTAGCTTGTTTCAAGCCACTCAATCCTTCTACTATATCCATGTGTTTGGGAACATTTGTGCTTACTAAGGTTGACTAAGTTCTATGTTCATCACTAACCTTTGCCTACTTCATGTTTCTTTAGCTTCTTATTTCCTTGGCAGGGATTGGCATGACTTCAACCTCTTTAACTTCTTCATGATACCTAGAGGGTTGGTGTAAATTTTTTTTTTTCCAACCCCCAAGGTAGGTGTTCTTAAGGAGAAAACCTCATTCCACTGCTACAACCCCTATTTCAGGGATTGTCTGGAATCATATGGCCCTCCCATAATCACTAGGTCTTCCCATAACACATGTCAAGTTAACTTAACTTGTGCAACTATGACCTGTTGTGTAAACCATCTTCTTGAGAAAAAGGAGCCCTCTCTTTTCTAGGCCACCTGGCTTGGTTGGGACCTCAAAGATACATGAATTCCCCTATTTCCCTTCTGTCATATTTGGCTCTCCCAACACTGTGTCTTCTTCCATAACCACATAATACTAGATCGGAAAATAATACAGGCTCTTCCTGGAGGCATGCTATTTGTTGTTTCCATTCCTTTAACTTCTCTCTCTATTAATAGTGTAGCTTCATCTATCCATCATGCCATTCTTACACCACCCTTCTTGTCACAATCACAAACTATTTTAATTTGTCGAACTCTCATAGACTCTGAAGTTTCCTTTATCAGTGATGTTAGCTTCCCTCCCTTGGTTTGTGTATTATAACTCTTGCAAATTCGCAACAATTGTTCATTCCCATATAGTAGCATGACATTGGCTTCATCAATACTACTTGAAAATTCAAATCGCTACACTTCTAAGTGAAATGTGTGTGAAATATTTTTCAATTAAATTTGAGAGGTTCCACCTCTCAAATTGATACCAATTCCTTGCTAGCATTATCCTCTTTCAATCATATCATCCTGATACCCAATGGGTCGATAGGTTGGTCTGTGTGCTCTTTTCTACTCCCAGAAGCTGATTCAGGGATAAAATCAGCTACTTTCTTTCAATTCAATTGTCATTACCATACCAGGGATGGTAATTCCTTCGTCTTTTCATGCGG
The DNA here is from genome assembly GCA_031772625.1 of Pinus tabuliformis. Taxonomy (NCBI): domain Eukaryota; kingdom Viridiplantae; phylum Streptophyta; class Pinopsida; order Pinales; family Pinaceae; genus Pinus; species Pinus tabuliformis. The sequence goes on from CM062806.1 coordinate 930,856,356, forward strand.
TTCCCATCACATTATTTACTATCACAATGAATCTTTTCTAAGCCTTCAATTGAAGCAAACTATTGTACACCGTCAATATTGCATCTAAGACATTGGGACAATAAAAAATCCGGATGGCAATTTTATCTCCGAGTTAAATATTTTGTAACGTGTTTAAGAGGAAAAGTAGTGGTATGTTTTGATTTCTATGGAAACGAGTTAGTTCACATTTCCCATGCAAGTTCATTTCCCATAAATCATTTTCTCATATCTATAGGAACATTGACTGATCGATTACGTATTTGAAATAGCGAAATGTGACACCTTTTCTCTTTGCAGAATGTTTCTAAATATTATGTGCATTTGTGACTTCACCTTTATGGATTAAATAATAATTGTTTTTATGCAATATTAAATTAAATGCCATTTTAATGCACATGAACAAATATTTTTGTGTGGGTGAACAAGTTTGTGGAGAAAGGAACAAATCTTTAATTTGTAGTGTCAAAGCGTAATATTCTAGAGATGATATGAGTTGCCATTCTTTTTTTATCTATCTATATATGATACATGATCTACCTATGGACATGTCGTAAATCCATTATTATGGTACCTTTCCCATGAACGAAGTAGCTTGAAAACACTCACATTTATAATTTAACGACCAAGTGGATGAGTGGTGGATATGGTTGTGCAGCCCTGGAGTAGCTGAATTACAGGTTCATGAAGGCATGAAGGAATCACAATGAAGGCTTCATCCACATTTTTCGCACCTTCACAAAAACCTATCAGTCTGATTGAACCGCACTGTACTTCAAGTTTTTTTAATAATGGTCGGCTTGTTGAATTCATGTAGGGAAGATGGCACACTAGTTATGCCCACTGCAATTTTGCATTGATTATGCTATGACATGCATGCTGATCTTCTAGAATTAAAGAGACAGTTAGCAAGACTATCATTTTCCATTAAATAAAAACTCAAATCTACTCGCTAATATGTCTGAAGGAACAAGATATCCCTTTTTTAGATATTCTATACCTGTAGATGCATTCGTTCATTCATTTAGCCATCATATACAATGTATCAAAAAACCAAAATCTTTGAACATAATAAAGTTGGTAAAGTATTCTTTTAATACGTAACTATTAATTATGTTTAGTAGAATGTATGAATCCACATGTCCAAATTTCATACATTGTAACAAAAATTATTCACATTCTACTACAATTCTAAGACAAATTGTTGGGTGGCCACTTGTGAGAAGTGAAGTGGTGTGGACAAAAGCTATGTGCAGAGAAGTGAAGGAAAATAATCATTTCATACAATAAAAGTTTTGATTCCATCGTCACATTCCACATAATGTAAATATTGACTGCATATATTATAGTAATATATGCCAAATACTACAAATTATTGAACATGCATGGCAAACAACTTTCAATTTGCAGCATTTAGTGCAAAGAATTGATTTAGTTGTTGAGTGCATTGAACATGACCTCGAAGGAGATGTGTATTTAGTAAAGAATGACTTGTGTGCTTCTAGCCACAAGCTTGATTTTCTTTATGATCTAGAGACAAAAAGGAAGGAATTGACGAATTGTAATTGGATGAAGCAAATAAAAAGTGCATGGTCTCAGAGAATTAGAAGATTGGTGAACATTATTTCTCAGAGTGAAACCATAGGGAATTGGAGAGTTGACATACTTTTCATAGCTTCTTCCATTGATACATTGTGTGAAGTGATTAATATTAAGTGGCTTTGATCATTTAAAACTAAGTAGTGTGTGGAAGGAAGGTGTGTGGGTAGATTGTGGTGAGGAAAAATGCATGCGAAGGTGTAGAACTTTACGGTAGAAATATTGTGTTTGTTATTACACACAATTGTTCTCTGGAACAAACCACAAATAAGACGTCTAATTTTTATGAATATTTTGTAACGTGGTTTGAACAAGAAACGTGTTCATAGTTGCATTGGCCAAGAATTCATCAAGAATTTATTTAACATGCATGTTGCCAATAAATATTCGATTAGTTCTTGAGGGGTGTGATAGTGCAAGTAGTACCTAATCGACACGTAATCACAACATTATTCAAGTGCTTAATAATATTTATTCTACTGCATTGTGTAATGATTAGTAATTATAAACAAAATGATAATGTGCATATGACTCTGCATTCATCATTAAAAAAATAAATTTAAACCATTTTACCATTTTTCAGCTAATAGATGTGTAATCAGTACATTGTGCACCTTGTGTCAAGTATCTATCAAAGAAAATTGCAAGAACGAAACGTGACACCACTTATAGAACATTAACAGAACCATTAAATCATTCTATGTTAGACCTAGTTGATCGCTTATGTGCACAATATTTCTGTGTCGCCGTATTGAGATCTTGTACAACAATAGTCACGATGACATTGAATTCATATTTATTAGTCCCTGCCCTCCAGGCATGGACTATAGTAATCGTTCGCGATGGATATAGCATTAGTTGACCTGCTTTTAGTCCCCGGTCATCAGTAATTAACCAAAGTTTTATTCCCGATCCTGATTTTTCATCTTATTTGGCCTCTTTCCAAAAAACCGAAGCTAGATGTCAAAAACCGAGGCGAAACGAATAGGTTATATTTTTGTTTGTCCGATATTTTCAAATTTTCAGTCCCTGCAACCTAAACTAATGCTAGCATTACTGGACAGCATTAAATGTTATCTCAGCATCCACGGACACCTTGGTATATACCAAGCAGGTCTAAGCATATTGGCAGGTGTGCATGCATGGGGAGGTGTCATGTTTCGCTGGCCTGCCTTAGTTCTGGTGGTGGTCTTCCGTGTTTTAAACCTGATCTTCTGTTTACGAAGGGTTCATAAAAGCAATGATTCATCTCATCCCTTACTTGCGAACCAGAAGCGAACGCCATTGCTGGAACTTACTCCTTCAGATTACCGTGCGCTTGCTGGAACTTACTCCTTCAGATTACCGCCCTGAGCGCACGCAAGGATCTGAGCGAACGCCATTGCTGGAACTTACTCCTTCAGATTACCGCCCTGAGCGCACGCAAGGATCTGAGCGAACGCCATTGCTGCAAACAGCCCGGGAAAATTTAAGTAAGTCTATTACAGCAGAAAATTTAAGTAAGTCTATTACAGCAGATTTTAATTACAGCGAGCCTAGTAATGACTTAAATCAAACCTGTTGTATTTACTCTATTTTTCAAAATTTTCACTGAAATCTAAATTTCAAGCAAGACCTCTGTATATTTACATAGCATACCTTCACGTCCCGTAAGCAGCAGGTTGACCATAAAACATAAAGAGTAGCCATAGAGGCAACATTACACCCCTATTTTTATACAAAACCCTGCAAGTAGAGATGTATGCTCTGCGTCAATTTTAGACGTTTCAATCCAGCTAAACATTCAACAATTAGGTGTGGCAAAGTGAAGGATATCTGGTTACAGCAAATAAGTTTAACAAAATTAGAGTGTGAATTAATACCTCAGGTGTAGCACTGGTGATCATAGGACACGTTGAATGGCTTGTTCAAACATTGAACTGCAATGAAATTGCTTCCACTCAACACAAACAATATTATGAAAGCGCAGGCTGATCCTTTGCTATTTCTCATAATTTTACCGCCTGGATTCGTACCAAAAGCAATGCTCAGTTTGCATCCCCATACATACAATGACAACTTTGAAGAATACTTTGCTCTGCTGCAAAGTATAGCTTCCACCGAAAGGAGGAGCGACGCATCTAATCTGCAAGAGCCCGTGAAGTTAACACGACTGAGTTTAGACCCAAGCTATATTAAGGGATTTCATCATAATAATTCATACATAGCCACAGCTGTGAGGAACAGAGGAAAATAGCACAAAGAACACTAAGTGTCAACTAAATTCACTACCTGAGGAATTCAGTCTCAACAAGTAGTAGGCAACCAACCTAAAAAAAAGATATTTGGAGTGAGAAGTAAACCCGTTGCAACCCACATTCACCAGCAGAATGAAGGTCCAGGCAAAAGTATCACTCGTCAGACATCGAACCAGAAAACAAGTTAGTTAACGAGAAGAATCATTTTAGACATAAGTAAAAATTAACAAAGAAAAATTTTATAATCTGGGTTGTTGTTTAACGTTTCGGTGTCGCCATAATCACCGCAAGAGCATAATAAAACCTGTTAATTATAAACTTTTCTGCACAATCCCAAAACATTACCTCTGTGAGCCAGAGCAGGGAGGATACCTTGGTTTTCGTGGCCACTATTGCCCTGCCTCGATGTCATCCATTGATGAATGGAAGAAATCTGCGAGAAAACCCTACATTCAACCAAGCAAATGTAAATTACTTTGGCGTTATCTCAACCTGAAACTGCATTAAGGTGTTGTAAGCTACTGGATATACGCCTGGAATTGGATCTGGAACTATAGCATTTTCAGGACCGACAACGGGCCTCCCAACCTGGACATTTGGTATGCATGCACCCCAGATCCCGAAGAAGCCATTTGAGATACGTGGCTGTGTTGAGGCTTTTTTATAAAACAGGTGTATCAGTTTTACGAAATATTTTATTTAAAAATTAGACGTGCAATTTGCATGCCAGGTCAAGTCGACTGGGTGCTTGCTTCCGTTGACAAAAGTGGCTTGTCTCCTAGAAATATCGCATGTGTAGGAGGACGATTTTCACCCACGTTTACGTCGGGAGCCATCGAAACCCTAACCATGAAATTCTTGTTCCTTTTGCATTTATTCATGCCCAATGATCGATTTGAACATCATGACGAGGAAAAGAACATGGGCACTATAAAGGAGTATGCGAGCAAGTTTAGCTACTTAGAACTAGGAGCATCCTTTTTTCTTTTTTTTTTTCTCAATTATTCTGTTGTTATTTTAATTCAATTATTTCATCAATAATACATATGCCGTTCAACACCATTATTATTTTAAATAATACGATAAAAAAAATGATATAAAATCCAAAAAGATAATTAAATAAAATTTACTTCACTCTAAGAACATACGCTTATTCGATATATTAATTTTAATTAATCATTTAACCTCTATAACCATAATACTATATGTAAGCAGAAACCTTGTCACATTTTATTAAGCTACTTTAAACATTTGATTAAAAATATAAAGTAAAAAGGAAAACATGCCGCATCTTGAAAACATAAAAGAGTCGAGTAAAGCACGGAATCTCCTGTCATTTTTTGTTTGTAAGATACGCATTACTTAGTCAATGAGGCATGGTATTATTCAGTTGTTCAGATTAATCAAAAGTTACTAGTAGCGTCCATAAAGAGAAACATGGGTCAGCCGAGTGATCCAGATCGATATGCATTGTGCCCGTACGGGATGCTCCTTCAATGCCTCTGGTAAAGGACCAATCACACTTGCTAACAAGCACCAGTACTTTGCCAAGTTTATATTTCCTGATTTTTTAATAAGCAAAGTTATTAGGCTGTTGAGTATTTGCTTTGTAGTTGTGTTTAAGGCGGCCTGGAACATCTAGAAGTTGATATGACTTTCGTGTTAAGATCAAGTTTTGGCTGGCTACCCTCGCCTATATATAGAGTCTAACCTGTGATATACAAGCATGAAATAAGCTCAACTGCAATTCCTTCCTTGTGTTGCGCTGCTTTGTAGTTGTGTTTAATTAGCTGCCGGTGGCCGTTGCAATGGGGGCAAGAACATTGGCAGTTTCAGTTTATGTTACAGCAACACTAGCATTAATATTTAATCTCTATGTTCAAGGTAAGGTGGTAATCCCTAGACTGTATTTTATGTACGTACCATATTTGTTTGTTTTGGTGAGTACCTATCATCAATAAATAATTGTTTGCTTTGGTAAGTGCAGGAGCTACCGGTGCGACGGGCAATCATGGAGTCTTAACGTGCCCGCAGGAACAAGTTCAGGCAGATTTTGGGGACGTACGGGATGCTCCTTCGATGCCTCTGGTAAAGGACCAATCACACTTTCTAGCAAGCACCAGTACTTTGCCAAGTTTATATTTCCTGATTTTTTAATAAGCAAAGTTATTAGGCTGCTCATGCGGAGTTAAGAGCTTGTGGCACCTGCTGTGGCAAATGCAATTGTGTTCCGCCTGGAACATCTGGAAACGACATCGCAATAAACATAAGTGCCCATGAACATGATATGTGCCCATTGCATCCAAGTTGGTCGTTCAACTATGGATTATGGCAGGGACTAGCTGCCTCGCAGCCCTCCTTGTTTTAGTTCTTAATTTTTTTCTACTTAGTACATCCATATCGATGAAATTAAAGCAATAGTGGTCAGTGAAATAAAAGAATGAAATAATTTTGGACTTTTGAGATTTGTTTCCACTATTTCTCATAAACTTCCACTTTTGTATTTTTAATTGCTATTTATTGGTAGCGTTTAACATATCGAGAAATATGTAGTTAAAAAAAATAATTTATTTGCACCCATATGATTAAATTTCTTACTTTTATTCACGAGGGCTTTCAGTAATCGAGCACATATAGATATGATGTGAACCTAATGATGAATGAGAAGAATAATGTTAATATTTGAAGAAGCAAAGTAACAAATGTGAAGCGTGTTCCAAAATTATTTGGTTTTGGACAAATAGATGAACACAATGAATGTAGAACTATTGGAATAAACTATTAATTCATGATTTGTAGCATTAGTTGGAGATATTTTTATCATAAATCATGGGGAAATGTGTACACAACAACCTAGAATGTGTTATGATAGTTAGCTTTGTACCACGATCTTCAAAATTGTGTGTCAAGCTATTCATAAACCAAATTTTGGTTCAACATTTTTCGTACTTCAATATCAAATAAAACGAATTGAAATCAACAAGTGCTGGGAGCCAACTTAGGCACCAAATCTATTCATGGTAGAGGTAGGTGAGCACGTTTGTGCATAATATTTATTTGAAATTATCATTAGACAATTTTCTATTTACATATATTCTTGATAGTTTCTAAGCTAATTGTCATAATCACAAATAATTTATACTTATTTTATATCATAAATTTCTGCTTCTAATGACATGCATTTCAATAATATTAAAACAAGAGAAAAATGTGGAATAAGTGGACAAAATGGTTTTAGAATATCAAGTTTATTTCCATTACTTCCTGTAAACATTGGCTTTGATATCTTTAATTGCTATTTATTGAGAGTGTCGTATGTAACAATTTCCACAAGCGAAATAGTAATAATTGGTAATTGGGATTGTAGTGGAGAATTATGAAGTTACGTGGGATTGAGAGCGAAAATAGGTAGTAGATAAAGGAAACGACCTATTTGTGCTCATACAATGAACCACTTCACTTATATATATAAGAAATTTCACTAGTTGTTTGCGTATCTGCAATATTTGAATCTGTCAGCATCAAAGAAATGAAACAATGACATTTGCAACATTCAATTGACAAATGTTGTAGTGAATAAGTGCTTGAAATTGTGCGAAAAAAATATTTTCCTGAGCTCACAACTGGGTGAAGTCAATATTATTCAACAATTCATTTTCTAAACTACTCAGGATCTTTCCCATCTTTCTCTCCAAGATATTTCTTTCTTTACAAAGTAATCTAAGGATTTCTATTGGCTCTTTTCATGTCTGATGAACATGGGAACTACAACAAATGTTTCAAAATCCATTCTCTATTTCTTTCTTAGTTATACAAAACGAATTGTATAATCGAGTAAGCTAATCTCATTTTCAATCAAGTTTCTTTATAATTAGTCAATTTGTCCACCAATAATAGATTTATTATGATGCCATATCTTTGAAAACTTACCCTAATAACCTAACCTTCATTTGAACAGAGAACCAATGTAATTTTTGTATCTCATAGTGTGAAAGAAAATAGTTTATTTAAATCTTTGTCTAATTCTAAATATGCTTTCACAACTCATTATTTACAAGACCTACAGAGAACTAAAAATCAAATACTAGTAATCGATGCTGAAAAATTTACTCAAGAAACCAACATTAACAGGGAAGAAAAATAGAAGCAAAGAAGCGTAAATCCTAGACAAAAATCTCCAACTTCAACACTTGGTACTAGTGCAACCTCATCCTATAGTCTAGGAAAGAGAAAAGCTCATGGAACTGGAAAACTAGTTCAAGCTAAGTTATCAGGTCACTGAAATAATGAAGAGTCTATTCAGAGATTAACTCCATACAAAGCGCCTATGGTTCAAACAACCAAATCCAAAAGTTTCACAAATAGAGAAGGCATTGAATAAGCTATAGATGTGGAAAATGACAACGTTGCACCACCTGATGGGTTACTTCTTTTCTGGCAGAGAATCAACAAATAATGGAGTAGATTGCAAAAATGGTCATTATTTTTTATGAACATCTTGTCACATTGCAAAATGCAAAATATGACAAAGTAGCAAAAAAATCGGAATTGAAAAAGTGAAAGTTCATAATAAAAAGATAATTGATCAAGAACAAACAGATATTGATATTTCTGGAATTAGAGCCAAGAGGCTCATGGTATTCCATCAATCTATCGATCATGAACTTGCACAGTTTATTGACGAACATATCACAGAAAATCAGAGACTAAAAAAAATATTAAAAGAACTAGAGGAAACTCTAAATCTAGGTCCTATGTTCATGACTCCAGTGGAAACAAAGACACCACCATTGTCAATTTTTTTTTTGTTGAAACACCGCACAAATCTAATAAAGCTTCAAATTTTCTTAATGCAATCAAATCATATATCATCCAGGGCATATTTCAAAGGTTAGAAACTATTGATATTTGATTTAACATGCTTCAACTAGAAGTTAAGACATTTGTAAGTTTGGTTAATAGTAATCTTCAGCTGGACAAGAAATTCGTTGACAATGATTTAGTTACTTTTAGTTAGAGGCTTAGATTAATTTTTAACATAGAGAAAAATAAGAAAGGGCATCCAAGTGCTAATTGAATAAAGAAACTAGAAGTTGGATGGTCTGAGAAAATTAGTAACTTGAGGAAATCATTTCTGAATGTGATGCCAGTAGAAGAGGTGATTCCTATCTGACAATAATACAAATTGTAAAATACTTACATAGTCCATGCATCATACATAATTCTGAATTAATTTCAAGAAACACACTAAAAGCTGAATTGGACCAGCTAAGCAATTAGTGGCAACAAAGTTTGATGACATAACTGATTTTAATGCAGAAGAAATTACCAAATGGTTAATTCCTTTTGTTAGAATCAATAACGAGAACTTTGTCTTGGATATGGAGTTGCAAGAAGAAGTTGAAAATTTGAAAATGAGACATCTAAGAAAAATGTCAAAATGGAGATAACAATTTCTCCTGACATAGATTTCATTAAAAATATGGTGAACAAATATGCTAAACCAATCATGAACCCAATAGACATCTAACATAAACATGGTCATGGTGAACACCTTTAGATACTCTAAGTGTTCTCAAATCCATCAACTTTTTCTTTTCTGTTTACTAAAATTAGATACTTCAACTTTGTTGATTATGTTATGATGACCTTAGCTAATTACTATACTCAAATTCTTTTTTTTCATTACAGATTTCTTTTTCGTATCATGGTTCACAAGAGCCCAAGAGCCCAATCTGAGTTCCCATTGGCACAAATGCATTTACTTTTACGGTTTACTACAATTTTGAATTTTTTCAGATTTTTTTTTATGACTGTGTTTTGATTATGATCTCATCTATATATATATATATATATATATATATATATATATATATAGATATGAATTATGGCTATGGTGATTGGAATTTGAATGGATACAAATGTTGTTATTGAATCTCAGTTTATATCAATTTTATGATAATTTTTTCTATAAATTTTCAAACATATTCTTTGAGCCTTTGTATTATATCTAATGTTGTTTTGTTGATTAAAATGAAAATGAACTTTTGGTAATAGTTTTGAATATCAAGCATACATTTTTGAATAATTCAGTGTTAGCACCATGTCTTTATAATTGGACAAATTTCATTATGTGGAATAATTCTGAAGAAATATTTCATTGTAGCTCCTCTTCACTCCCGTATTCCTCACAATCAAAGCTCTCTATAATTATGGATATGCATATTAATTAATTATGTTTCCAGAAAACTGAAGAAAATCTTACCACTCCAGAACTTGTCCCGTCCCCTTCGAATCTACTATATTCAGTTGCTTTTCATATATCAAACAAAACAAACAATTGTACTAATAAGAAAACAACTTGACTCAGTATAGTCCCTACACCCACACTTCTCGCACAACCTTCCTGTGTACAACCCAATAGTTCTCAATATTACTTTTTTTTATTTTGTTCAACATGTTTATTTTTTATGCCTATGTTTTGAATATGATCTTCTATATATCTAAATTATAACTATGGTGATTTACATTTGAATTTGGATACAATTATATGTTGAATCTGAGTCCCCATCAATTTTATAATAATGTATTCTATAGGTTTTCGAACATATGCTTTAAGACTTTGTATTATGTTTAATGTTGCATTATTGATCCAAATAAAAATGAACATTTGAAAATAGTTTTATATCTCAAAGATAGATCTATGAAAAATACAATGTTAACAAGAAGTTTTTAGAATTGAACAAATTTCATTTTACATAATACAAAAGTATAAATAAAGCATGCATTCTGCTTCCTCCATACCCATGCATTCCGCACAATCAAGGCTCGCTACATTTTACATAATGCTAATTTGAAATACCATAAAAAGGTGAAAATGAAGAAAAAGTAGTACAACTGAAAAATATTTTAGGTGAAGAGCGAGAACCACACTCATTATTAATGAGTATCTTTCTAATCATTATTTTCTAAATATATTTATGGTTTATAATTGTTTCAATTAAGATAATGAGTATTTTCTAATCATAATTGTTTAACTATATTTAATATTTATAATTGTTTCAATTAAAATAATGACAACTTCCCTAAAAAATGCGTTTTTTTTAATTTATTTTCATTTGATTATTATTACATTATACGACTTTGTGTATTTTTTTAACTATATTTTCTATTTAATCCCTAAAATAAATCATGCACAATCTATGTAGCCGTGACACATGCATTAATTGTTTCATTCCCTATGTTTTCGCAGTCAGTAATAATGTTCTCCAGTCTTTTAGTTCTCTAAAACCTGCTTCGAAGTTGTTTCTCCACACTCTCTTATTTCGACACATACCCTTTCACCCCAGATCCTTCACTCTACACTGGTAGCACATCTATCTATAGTGAGTGTTGAGTTGTGAACCCGTTTGTTAAGTGAAATAACAAGGTCTACAATATGATTCCCCTCTTTCAAATATACGATATCTAGTTCCTTTGATACAAATATTTTTATTAAATATCTATATAATTTTTAAGCACTCTGCAAGATGTATCAATGTTACTTGTTCCACGTTTTAATACAAGCATATTAACATTAGTCATAATATGATCTAATTTGAAATATGACATTCTCTGGATACTTCTTGCTACTTAAATTTTTATTACAGTGTTAAATTAACCTTATGCAAATATAGATAAAGAAAAGTTCACTCAATATAGTCCCTCTCCCGCTCTTACCCCGCTGGGGCATACCCTCTTCTTACATGAATCAGTTGCAATCGCATCAGTCCGTTGTCACGTAGTTAAGATGGTTCTGAACATGGGTAAATTTCACCGAGTGTCTTCATTACAGATGAACCATTCAAAGAGGATAAACATGTTCTTCAACCAAACTATTCAAAGTGGTTCAAAGGTCATGTAATGGAAAGTTGTAATTGCGTAACAAGTCAAGAGTTTATAAATTTATAATAAACAATTATTTTATAATAAATTTTAAAATATTAAAAAAGAAATATTACTTTATTTTAAATTGTAATTATTAATTAGAAAATATATATAAATATATAATGATATTTTTATATATTAGAATACATATAATAATATTTTTAATTATAAAAATTTATTTATATTTAAAAATAAACATATTTTTCATAGTAATTATAACTTTATTTTAAATTTTTATTATTATTGAATAGAAATTAATATAAGAGTTACACATATATAAATACTTAAGGAGAGCTTTATAAATACTTGAAAAGAATTTTAAAATGGTAGAGATTCACTCTCACTTTAACATAGAGCTTCTTAACTTACAAATATACTTTAGTATTGAGTAACAAAATTTTTAACTACAATAATTTGACATAAAATTTCTTAATTTATAAACAATTCTTTTACAATACCACACAACACCATCATAAAATATTAACACTATTTAAAAAAAAGGCTATAACACAAATTCATATAACACAGGTTCATATTACCGCAAGTGATATTCACTCCACCCATAACCTCGTTCACATCTAATAAGTCACCACAAACACACCCAAAATAAAAATCCGTTCAGTGTATTAGTTAGACATTTTCATATAGTGTTGATTCGCTTTCATAAATAAAAATTTGATGACATTGATTGAAAAACTGAGTGTTAAGCAATGACAACGTGATACGATGAATGTCACCCTTGGTGGTAGGAATAAATAAATCTATGAATAATAAATAAATCTATGAATAATAATTTAGAGCAAAATTCGGGTTAATGGAAGGATAAATAAATCTATGCGTAAAATTCTGGTGACATTTTTGAAAAAAATGTTAATAAAAATTTTCGAAAAAAAATATTATTATTATTATTATTTTTAAATTGGTTTATTTTATATATAAAATTATATTTTTTATTAAAAATTATATAAAATATTAAATAACATAAAAAAATATTTTATAGAAGTTATTTTTTTGAAATGGTGTATTGAATGATAGGATTCAACAAAAATAAAATTTTGAAAAGTATATTTTTGATTTTTTTTTAATATTGAGTAAAATTAGACTTGAGTAAAATTAGACTTTTTCTAATAAGATTGATTAAATAAAAACCCAATAATATATTACATTGTCATTGTTTATAATTATAAATTTAATTCTATAATAACAAGATGTTTTAGAGAGTTATGATAGTAACATACATGTATGATTATATTGTGTTATAATGTTATGAATTTTTGAAATTATAATTAATATAAATTTATTTTAATTAAAAATTTATGAAGAATGGAGAAGGATTAAATCTCATTATATGTAAACTTTTTTTCTTTTTTATAATGAAAAATTTGAACACAAAATTGCATGTCAAAAGATTTAATATTTTTAATACTTCATGGAGATTTAATCTTTTTTAATACTTGATGGATCTATAATGCTTTTTTGTTTCTTTATATATACATCATGAATAATTTTTCATAGTTTAATTAATATTTTTGAATAATTTATTATTATTATTAAAAGTTAAATGAATTACACATTTCTCTTTAGTTTTTCCTTTCAAATATTGAAATATTTTACTAAGTTCAACAATTATATATATGTGTGTGTGTGTGTTAATAAAAAGATTCAAACCTTTTGTAAATAAAGAATTGATAAATAGTAAATGTCAAACTTTTACTGCTTAAAATGTTAAAGAGGATGTACTGACCAAAGTTCAAAAAATTAGTTTTTTTAAGGGAGTTGTCTTTAATGCAACTTTTAAACTTTTAGAGCACTTTGATTGCACATGATTACCCATCAAGCTTGTGATTTCAATAAATTCCTGTCGGATTTTAGAGAAATTAGACAGGAAAAACCCACCGTAAAAACTTCCAAAAAATCGAACTAAAAACAGCTCCTTTTTTAAATATGTACACACATGTTTTAAGTATGTGTGCACATGTTTAAAATTTTAAGTGTGTGCGCCCATGTCTAGTTTTAATGTATCTCTTGTCATGAAATTAATTTACCAATGTATGTCTTTTGGTTATGTCATTAGATATGAAGTTTTAGTTTTACAGCCAACAAGTTTAAATATCTTAAGCTAAATTTGAGGAGAGAAAATAGGTAGGGCGTAAAATAGAGTTTTATTGCATTTTTTTTTAGATAAATACAAAGAGTTGTAAATCTCTGCAAACATTTTGGTTTTACAGTCGTAAAGAGTTGAAGTCTCCCAAAGTTGTAAATCCCTGTAAACATTTTGGTTTTACAGTCGTAAAGAGATGAAGTAGCCATTTTATGTCGTGAATGTTTTTGTTATGCACCATGTTCTGGAATTTCAATTCTAAGTTTTAGTAACTGCCCAAGCACTCTATTTTACTAGGTTTCACTCTATTTTACTAGGTTTCATATTGCGCATAATATCTAGAATTTACACTCTTTTAGCTCTCTTTTTACTATCGGTTGAAATTTGTTTTTCCTTTAACCTATCTGGGAGTTTCATAAGTTGGGCTCTCTTCTTTTACTGTAAATGGTGTCAAATAAAATAAGGTTTCAAAGCTCTCATTTGATAAGAAATTTTACCAAAGCACATTTATTAGTAAGAAGATAAGTTTTTAACTCGTCAAAAATGACATCTTCCAGCAAAAGTGACAAATCCATAATTTTTTTAATTTAATGGTAATACATATGATTATTGGAGAATCACAATGAATTCTTTATTTTCTTCCCAAGATATATAAGATCTGGTAGAAAAGGGGTTCTAAGAACCACCATATATAACAATATACAATGCATTGACACAAGTATAAAGAGATTTATTGAGAGACAATAGGACGAAATCTAAAGCGCTCTTCCACATTTTTCAAGCAGTGCATGAGAGTATATCTGCAAGGATTGCAGTAGCAACAAAGTCCAAGAAATCATTGAATATTCTTGAGACAAAATATAAAGGAATGAAAAAGGTGAAGACAATAAAGTTCGAATGTTGAGCAGGGATTTTGAAACTATATGCATGAAGAAGTTTGAGACAATAGACTCATTTATTACACATGTTATTCCACTGGTTACTCAAATAAGATCTCATGGTGAAACAATTGAAGAAAGAAAAATAGTTAATTTTTTTTAAAGAAGTTTACCAACAAGATTTGATCCTATTGTTGTAGCCATAGAGGAGACAAAGGATCTCTCACAATTTTTAGAGGATGAGCTTCATGTATCATTGATTTCTCGTAAACATAGGTTAAGCAGAGCAACAAACTCTTGAATGGAGTATGTTTTCAAGACACAAGTCTCAATTGGTCAAGCTATAGGGAGAGGAAAACCAAATGCTAGAGGAAGAGGAAGAAGTAGTACTTCAATCTCGGGTGGAAGAGGCAACAATCAAAATCCAAGTCAAAATTGAAGTCAAAATCAAGCACAAGGCCATAGGTATGATAAATCTCATGTTCAAAGTCATTATTGTAAGAATTATGGACATTTTGTAAGTTAATGTGGAAGAAAAACAACATGATCTTTTTAATAAATGAAATGAAAACTTCACAAAAGAAAATCAAAAACCAAGACTTTATGTTTTTAGCATGTAATGTAGCACAAGAAAAGAAAAAGTATGATAAATCTCATGTTCAATGTCATTATTGTAAGAAGTATGGACATTTTATAAGTGAATATGGAAAAAAACAACATGATCTTATTAATAAATGAAATGCAAACTTCACAAAAGAAAATCAAAACCAAGACATTATGTTTTTAGCATGTAATGTAGCACAAGAAAAGAAAAAAGAATTTTGGGTTTTAGACTCATGATGTAGCAATCATATGACAAGTAACATAGAAATATTTTCTAATTTGGATGAAATTGTAAAATATGAAGTTACATTAGGGAAAAATAACAAAGTGTTAGTGATAGGTAAAATAAAAGTTCATATTCTAACCAAGAAAAGGAAGAAGAAGTATATTTCACATGTATATTTTGTTCCTTGTTTGAAGCACATTCTCATAATTATTGGACAACTTATGAAAAAATGATACAATGTCTTTTTCAAAAATGGAAAATGCACAATTTTGGATAAATTCTCGAGAAAATAGTTGATTAAAAAAGTTCAAATGATAAGAAATAGAATGTTTCCCATAAGATAAGACAAGATTTGAAGGAAGAAGGTGTGCAAGCACAAGTGTCAATAAACTGACATGAAGATGAAAGAAAACTTGCAACTTCCACACAAACAAACTTTCAAGTAGAGGTCAAAGATCAAAATTGGTGATGACATCTAAGATTTTGGCATCTTAACATTGGAGGTATAAATTTGCTACATAGGAAATGCATGGTAAAGGGGTTGCCACTCATAGAAAAACTTGAAAGATTGTGTAAAGGATGCATCTTGGGAAAACAACATTGAGAGTAATTTCCAGTAGGAAAGTAAATAAGGGAAGAAACACCTTTGGATATTGTTCATTCATATTTATGTGGTCCAATTCCGACACCATCAATTGGTGGAAATTATTATTTCTTGACATTTACATCTCAAATGAGTTCCTTTGTTTTTGCAGGGAGCACGAAATTCGCAAACAATTTCCAACAAGGTATACACCTCAGCAAAATGGTGTCATAGAAAGGAAAAATAGGACCGTTATTGAAATGGAAAGGAGTACGTTGAAGGAAAATCATTTTCCAAATGATTATTGGGATGAAGATATCATTTGCGCAACATATATTATAAATAAGTGTCCAACCAAAAGTTTCAAGAATATGTTTCCTGAAGAAGCATGGAGTGGAAGAAAACATATTGTCACTCGTATGAGAGTGTTTGGATGTGTGGCGTATGCCCGGATGAATTAAGAAAAAAGTTAAACAACAAGGGGGAGAAATGCATATTTGTTGGCTATAGTGATAAATCCAATGCATATAAACTCTATAATCCATTAACCAAGAAGGTAATAATCTACAAAGATGTGCATTTCATAGAAAAGGAAGCATGTGATGGAATTTTGGAGAAGACAATTAATCTAGTAACCAGTCTACCTTAAGAAAACAAAGAGGAATTGAAAACATGAAGTAATTCCTTAGTGTGGACTCTTCCTACACATATTCAAGCTCAACAAATCATTCATTAAGTGACACCATCAACAAGCAATAGGAAAGTGTCGTGCAGTCAAGGTAATACCCCTCCAAGTGCGCAACATATATCAACAACTCCATCTTTTCCAAGTTCAACTTCAATTGACATATCAAGTCCATCTCTCGAAAGCATGAGAAGACACAAATTTAGAAATATGAGTGAAATTTATGAGAAAAATGAAGGTGACAACAACATCAGTATGAAATCACTTTTTGCTTAATTTTGTTGTGTAGATGATCCAATCCACTTTGAAGATATATTCAACGAATGAAAATGGGTAGCAATAATGGATGAAGAAATAGAGGCGATAGAAAAGAATAACACTTGGGAATTAGTGAATCTTCGATAAGGAAAAGAAGTCATAGGTGTAAAGTGGGTCTATAGGACCAAAAAGATCATTGAAGGAAGGATTGAAAGCCATAAAGCAAGGTTGGTTGTCAACGAAAACAAGCAGCAATATGGAAAAGATTATGCAGAGACATTTGTGCCAGTTGCACGAATGGAGATAGTGTGGATGATGTTGTCAACTACAGTGCAACATAAATGGAACATATATGGAAGGTATATCAAATGGACATGAAATCAACATTTTCGAATGGAGTATTGTAAAATGAAGTATATTTGGTGCAACCACGTGGTTATGAAGTTCAAGGCCAAGAAGACAATATGTGTATTGAAGAAAGCTCTATATGGGTTGAAACAAGCACCACACGCATGGTAGAGTAGGATAAACAATTGCCTGTTGGACAATGGATTTAGAAAATTTGACGATGAACCTTCTCTCTACATCAAATAGAGAGATGGTAAGCTTCTTATTGTTCTTTTATATGTAGATGATTTTATTTTTACATAGAGTGATGATCTCCTCATTGTGATTTCAAAGAGGTCATGAAAAGTGAGCTTGAAATGATAGATTTGGGGTTGTTAAAGTATTTTCTAGGCATAGAAATGAAGAAAACAAAAATGTCATTTTTATTTCTTAAAAAAGGTATGCTTCACACATTTTGAAGAGGTTCAAAATGCATGACAGGAAGCATGCACCAACTCCAACTATGATGCGTTTGAAACCGAGTAAAGAAGATTGTAGCAACAATGTCAGTCCGACACTATACAAAAGTATGATTGGAAATTTGATGTATTTGATTGCAAGTAGATCGGAATTAATGTATGCAGTAAGTTTAGTTTCAAGATTCATGGAGACACCAAAAGAAACACTTTAGCAAACAACCAAAATAATTTTAAGATATTTTAATGGAACTAAAAGATATAGTATTTTATACACTACAACACATGATTAAGGCTGGTTGGCTACATTGATAGTGACTGGGTAAGAAGTGTCGATGGCAGAAAGAGAAAATTAGGCTATGTTTACTACATGGGTTCGGGAGCTATTTCATGGGCTTCCAAAACAAACCAATAGTGTCACTGTCGACAATGAAAGCTGAATATGCCATAGCAACAAGGGCGGCATGTCAAGCCATTTGAATGAGAAGAATGTTGAAAGATTTGTGGCATGAACAAGAAGGGATGACAACAATTTGTTTTGACAACAATTTTGCAATTACGCAGTCAGTGTTTCACAAAAGAAATAAGCACATTGACACAAAGAACCATTTTATTAGGAGCTAGTCAACAATGGAGAAATTGTTTTGAAACATTGCAAGCCACAAGAGTAATTTGCAGACATCTTCACCAACCTATTGACAAGAGACATCTAACAGAGTGTTTGGGAATTGTCAATCTCAATAGTTATACTTAAGGGGGAATGTTGAAATTATTCACACCTATCAAATCAAGGGGAAATGTTGAAATTAATCACACCTATCAAATCAAAATCAATCAATCAAATTAATTTTGGTTTCATTTTAAAGGATGTGAACGTAAATGAGTTTTTGAAGCAGGGTCCAAACTCCCCATTCCTCCCATACATCAAACAATTAAGATCAAAGAAATATATACGCAGAATTGGTAAATAGTAAACGTTAGGCTTTTACTGCGCAACTACAGTATGTACCAATGTACCAGGCAGGGTATAAAAGTTCAGAAAATTATTTTTTAAGTATGTGCACACCCAAGTTTAGTTTTAATGTGTGTCTTATCATGAAATTAATGTACCAATATATGTTTTTTGGTTAATTCATTAGATATGAATTTTTAGAATTTGCAGCGAACCAGTTTGAATGTCTGAAGCGAAATTTGAGGAGCGATAATAGATGGGCGCGTAAAACAGAGTTTTATTGTGTTTTTGCTGTGTAAATAGAGAGAGTTGTAAATCTATGTAAAAATCTTGGTTTACAGTCGTAAAGTTGTTCAAGTCTCCATTTTATGTGGTGAATGTTTTGTTGTCCTCGTGGAATTATAAATCGAAGTATTCTAGAATTTCGTTTCTGACTTTTACTGCGCAAACACTTTGTTTTACTCTGTTTCATATTGACCGTAATTTTTTGAATTTACACTACGTTTTATTTTACACAGTTTTATTTTGAACTGGGCTGCGCGCGGATTATTTTTGGAGTTCAACTGTCTTTTTATTGGTTCTGGAGTTCAACTCTGTCTTTTTATTGTCAGTTGAAATTTATCTTGCCTTTAACCTGCCGGCTAGTGTCATAAGCTGGGTCCTCTGCGTTTACTCTCAAAACTTAATAATTTTATTATTTTAAATTTTGTGATCATGTGTATATGGATATTAAACCATTCATAGTGAGTGAAGCCTAGAGTTTAATGAGGAATTAACACCACAAAACAAAGTGAGCCTTTCCGGCCATGAGGGAAGACCTTTGTTGTACAACGTTTAAGGTATCTACAAACTAAATCTGGATGATTTATGGCGTTCTTTTGTTTGTTTGTGTACAATGTATACAATCTCTCACTTGAATACATGGTTTTCGAGTTGAAAATGAGACCATCTTTTCGGTGTTTTTGTTCATAGTGCACATGTTGAATAGTTTATTTAGAATCAGCCAACATAGATAGATAGTCTACCAAAGAAGTTGAATAGTTTATTTAGAGTCAGCTAACATAAATAGATAGCTTATCAAAGAAATTAAATGATTTAAATTTTTAACATTCAATTAGAGACTATCTATTACAAGATTTAAGAGAATTGTTATATACTTTCAACATCTTCGACCTTTGATACCCATCTTCTCCTCTCTTTTTCTCTAAATACTGTTTTTTCCTTTTTCTTTCAGTAAATATATTTATTGAAAAATACAATTATTAAAAAAAATTCATATCATCATCAATATGCCATGTCAAAGTAATGCGAGACATATAAACACGCCTTCTTAGAATAGGCATGTTTCCAAGAAAAAGCAAGTGAAAGCTGCCATTCCCTCTTTCCTTTCTCATGCCATCAGTCTTTTTTTCACATCACATAGTACCATTTTCCACATTTCATTTGTAAATTTATATTCTTATAAATAAAAAATGTAATTTATTAGAACATATTAATCATTTTATTGATGCAATTCTGTTAATTATAATTTTTTCCCTTAATTTTATTTTATTAATATCACATACAAATAATATAACACCACATAAAATACATACATCAATTTTACCCATCATAAGCTATAAAATAGCTTCACTTGTTTAGTACAATTAAAATGAAATTTGTTTTAAGTAGATTTTCCTATAGCATTTGAAATTTCTTCAACCATGTTGACAATTATACATCTTCATCATCTAACTTTAAACTTTCTTCCTTCTTCTTTTCATAATATAATTTATACTTTTATAATAATATTTATAAAATAAGTTTTTTTCTATTTTAATTTGATATTTTCTCTATCATAATGTTATGGAATCTTTTAAATTGAAATATTGAACCATATTGACAATGTTAAAAATCTCCCTCCATGGTATTTTAATATTATGTTACCGAACCTTAATTAATTCAAGAAAGCTTTAACAAAGTTCCAAATACGTTATGGGTGACAATCTTTGACCCATCATCTTAAAATCATAAAATTTACAAATTTGATAAAAGACATTCCATACAAAAAGCCTCTATGCGTCGAAGACAGCGATATCGATCATTTATCCATTTACACCATATCTAACAATTTGCTGATTTGAGTTATCGGAGATGTAAATGCAATTAGTTAAATCTTCTTCCTAATAACCAAACTCTATAATTTATGCCTTGCATTCCACACGGATAAATATTTAGTGTTAGTGTTGTCTCATCCAGTGATGATAAATATTGAGATATCATCCCAACCTTGGATGCGTGTAAGAGAGTACTTACAATTTGACAATGATTAAAAATAGCAAATCACTGTCACAAACCAAGGAAAATAGAGAATATTTCTTTGGTGAAACACTGGAGATAGGCATTATTTTCTAAATTCTTCTCGCCACATGGCTGGCCCTCAAAACTTGCTAATAAAAGACCGCGCTCATTGCTTGTGCTTCGGTGAATTCAACGTTCCACCTAATATTAGAAGATTTTTTTTTTTAAATAACATCCTGCAAGGGAAACTTCCGAGTAGTTTAATCCTTTGTTGGGAATTTCTGGTTATTCCAAACAAAAATCTAAATAGAGAACAAAAACGTTCCACCTAATATTAGAAGATTTTTATTTTTAAATAACATCCTGCAAGGGAAACTTCTGAGTAGTTTAATCCCTTGTTGGGAATTTCTGGTTATTCCAAACAAAAATCTAAATAGAGAACAAAAGCTCTGTTTTGCAGGATCTTAACACAGAGAAGCATAAAAAAGATTTCTGAGGAGACAGATTTTTCTTTATACAAATAAAACTTGTATTCATTAATAAAACGCCTGATACAAACTTCTTCCTCACAGAGAGGGAGTACACCAGCTCCAAAAAGAAATTGAAAACAAAGAGTAATACTCTGTTTCTTAAAAATTAATACACTGCTGTAAATAAAACATTTCTTACATTTACCGCTGTAAATGTAATTCCTTACATTACGTTTCAACCAAAAGAAAAGATTCACAGTGCTGCGCACTTCACTTCATTGCAATACATTTCAATCTTCCAACAAATTTTTTTATCTCGCACTGTTGCGCCTCTCAAGCTACCTCACACACTCTTGCGTTCTCTCCTTTTTTTTCTTCACATTACATTGCATATACTATGAACCAAAAAAAAGCGTAATGATACATTGACCTATACCATATTCCCGTGCATAAAAAAAACAATAAAATTAAATGGTTTCTACCAATGTTTACTTATGCCCATACCTTTCTTTTAATCCTGCCATACTCCCGTACAAAATGAACTAAAATATTTACCTATAATTCTGCCAACCATGGTAAATTCATTAAATTACTTCTACGGAGAAACTGGCAGTCAACCAAAAATTTTACTTCACGCAAGTTCAAAAGGTGCAGGTCCGTTGATTTAATCGAACGGCTATCATTAATTCTCCAGGAGCCCCTTTTAATCGAACTTTATGTTCCGGGGGATTGGTGGTTTTGAAACCATCCTGTGGACACGCGTCGACTGGTCGGTGTGATCGGAGCCTCCCCACAAAATACCACTCAGCGTGAAAGGTGGTGCAGGGAAGATACCGACAGTTTTGTGGAATTAAATGTGCGCAGGTGAAATTACAGTTTCAACACTCCCCTTTAATTTCAATTGCTGGATTATCAGTCATACCCAGACATTTCTTCAAAAACTCAAAACTTTTCTAGTCCAATGGCTTTGGTCAGAATGTCTACAACCTGCTCTTGAGTCCTGCAATGTTTTAAAATAATTTCTCCATTGTTCACCAATTCCCTGATGTAGTGAAACCTTGTGTCAATGTGTTTCGTTCTCTTACGAAACACGAAATTCTTGGATAATGCAATAGCTGAGCTATTGTCTCAAAAAATTACCGTTCATTTTGCCTGCTCTTGGCCTAAGCTCCTTAACATCCTTCTCATCCAAACTGCTTGACATGCTAATGATGTAGCTGCCACATATTCAGCCTCTGATGTAGACAATGCTACAATAGGCTGTTTCTTAGAAGCCCATGAAATGGATCCTGAACCCATGTGAAAGAGATAACCAGATGTGTTTTTCCGATCATCTACACTTCCAGCTCAATCACTATCAGTGTATCCAATTAAATATGAACATTCTGAGACAGTATATAAAATGCCAAATCTTTTAGTACCTTTGACATACCTCAGAATTCTTTTTGCTGCCTGCCAATGTGCTTCTTTTGGCCTCTCCATGAATCTGGAAATTTAACTAACAGCAAACATTATATCTGGCCTAGTTGCAGTTAAATACATGAAGTTGCCAACTATGCTCTTGTACAAACTAGGATCAAAATCCTTGCTGTTGTCCTCTTTGTTGAGTTTTTTTCCCATCACTGTGGGAGTGATTGCTGCCTTGCACTCCTGCATATTAAATCTTTCCAACACTTCATTAACATATTTTTCTTGTGAAATAAAAATCCCATTTTCATTTTGATCTACTTCTATTTCTAAGAAGTATCTCAGCAAACCCATGTCAGTCATTTCAAATTCTTCTTTCATGACTGTTTTGAAATTTTCAATGAGATAATCATCATTACCTGTGAAAATAACATCATCAACATATAACACAACAATTAAAATTTTACCATCCTTTTCTTTGATGTAGAGGGTGGGTTCTCCCTCACATTTTTCAAATTTGTTTTCTAGTAGATAGGAATCTATCCTACTATACCATGCTCTTGGTGCTTGCTTCAGCCCATAAAGAGCTTTCTTCAATCTACACACTTCGTGCTCTTGACCTTTCTTTTCATAGTATAGAGGTTATTCAATGTAAACCTCTTCCATTAATACTCCATTTAGGAATGTTGACTTCACGTCCATTTGGTAAACTTTCCACTTGTTTTGTGCTGCTATAGACAACACTGCTCTCACTGTTTCCATTTTAGCAACCGATGCGAAAGTTTCCTCATAATATCTCCCATACTACTGCTTATATCCTTTGACAGCAAGTCTTGCCTTATGTCTTTCTATTTTGCCTTCAGCATTGTTCTTGGTCTTGTAGACCCATTTAACTCCAATGACTTCTTTTCCTTTTGGTAGTTCAACCAAATCCCATGTCTTATTTCTCTCTATGACATTGATCTCATCATCCATAGCTTCTATCCATTTCCTATCTTTAATTGCATCTTCGAAATGAACAGGGTCATCAACATGACAATATAAAGCACGAAAAGAATTTATACCTTCATCATAAATGTCACTTAAATTTCTGGACTTCTTACCTCTTTCATTTGGTGTGCAAGTGCTTGAAGAAGCACTTGAATTTCCTCCTTGTGGTGTGCTTGGAGAAGCACTTTCATTTCTCCTCAAGGGTGTCCCTTGCTGCCTTTGTGTTGGCGCTGCTATTTGAGGATGTATTTCAGCCATCTCTTTATCATCTTCATAATGAGACAAACAGTTTTTAACATTCACTGTTTTCTCTATGCTTCCATCCCAAACTTCCTCCTCAATGAACTGAACATCTCTGCTCACAAAAAACTTCTTGGTAGATGGGATATACAACCTGTAAGCTTTGAATTCTTCACTGTATCCAATGAAAATACATTTCTCCCCTTTGCTGTTCAACTTCTTCCTTAGATGATCTGGAATGTGTGCATAAGCCACACATCCAAAAAATTTCATGTGGGTGACTCCTTGCTTTCTCCCACTCCATGCTTCTTCTGGCACTCTGTTCATGACTGATTTTGTAGGACACCTATTCAAAATATATACTGCACAGTGTACAGCTTCAACCCAATAATCATTTGGCAAATACTTTGCCTTTAACATACTCCTCGCCATATCCATGATTGTCCTATTCTTTCTTTCGGCAACACCATTTTGCTGCAGAGTGTACCTAGTGGTAAATTGTTTGTGTATTCCATTTTCTCTACAAAACCGTAGGAATTCCTTGGAGATATAATCACCTCCTCTGTCAGTTCTTAGAACTTTAATATGCAGCCTGCTTTGGTTTTCTACAAGTGCTTTGAAATTTCGAAAATTTTCAAATACTTCACTTTTGTTCTTCAGGAAATAAACCCAAATCTTTCTGGTGAAATCATCAACGAATGTTAGAAAATATTGACTGCCTGCTAGTAATGGAGTTTGCATCGGTCCACATAAGTCTAAGTGGACAATCTCTAAGGGTGCCTTTGCCCTTATGCTTTTCCCTGATGGAAAACTTTCTCTGTGTTGTTTCCCCAAGATACAACCTTCACAAAGGCTGTCCGGTTTCTCTATCAATCGTAATCCTTTTACCATTCCTTTTCTACTCAACAAGTTAAGACCTCCAAAGTTGAGATGTCCAAATCTCAAGTGCCACAACCAATTTTCATCCTTTGGTACGCTTTGGAAAGCCTGTTGTGTAACTACTGCAATTACTTCTTTATTTTTCAAATCTATCTTTACTCTGAGAGGGAACATCCTGTTCTTCGTCATCTTCACTTCAGCAATGCATCGTTTGTTGGGTGCTCTATCCATGATGGTGCATACATCATTCACAAAGAAAAAATTGTACCCCTTTTGAACAAGCTATCCAATACTTAAGAGGTTACACTTCATTCCAGGAACATAATAGACATCTGCTATGGTTTTCTTTTCACCTTTCTTTGTAAATATTTTTACTTCTCCTTTTCCCATAACAGAAATTTTACTATCAGTCTCAAGTGTGACTTGTGATTTCACATTTTGATCTAAAGCAGAAAACAGGGCTATGTTTCCTGTCATATGGTTGCTGCAACCAGAGTCTAGAAACCATATATCATCACTGTTTGTTTCAGCCATGTTACAAGCTAACAGCACATTATTTTGGTTGATATTTTCTCTAGTGATATTTGCACTAGATCTATTACTCATATCATGCTGCTTCTTCCTACATTCATTTTCATAATGCCCATATTTTTTACAATAATAACATTGGACATTGGATTTTTCATACCTTTGTCCTTGAGCATGATGTTGTCCACTTTTTTGACTGCTGCTTTGACCTTGGTTCTGATATGGATTGCTGCCTCTTCCTTGAGCATTTGCTAAAATGTTTCTTCCACCTCTGTTTTGGCTTCTGCCTCTTCCTCTCTTGTTTCCTCTGCCTTGACTTCTTCCTCTTCCAAAGGACATCTGGGTTTTGAAGGCTTGCTCTAGAGATGAGTTTTCATTTCTTCTCAATCTCTGCTTATAAGTTATCAATGATGCATGAAGTTCATCAACTGAAAAGTTTGTGAGATTTTTTGTCTCTTTTATGGTGGTGACAATCACATCGAACTTTGAGGGTAGGACCCTCAATAGTTTCTCCACAATCCTCCTTTCTTCAAGAACTTCTCCATGAATCTTTATCTGTGTAACCAGACCAATTACATGTGTGAAGAATGAGTCAATATTATCTGACTCTTTCATGCACAAGTTCTCAAAATCTCTCCTCAGCAACTGTAGTTTTGCTGTCTTCACTTTCTCCATGCCTTGATAGGCTGTCTTAAGAGTTTGACATGCTTCTTTGGATGTCTTGGCTGCTGCTATCCTTGGAAACACACTCTCATGCACTGCTTGATACAAAAATACGAGGGCTTTTGAATCCTTCTTCTTATTGCTCTTCAACAGATCTTTCTCTGCCTGAGTTAATCTATTAGACTCATCTTCATCTCCTGGTTCTTCAAACCCATATTCAACAAGTTCCCATAAATCTTGTGAAGCAAACAGGGCTCTCATGGTTATTGCCCAATAGTCATAGTTTTTCCCATTAAAGTGTGGGAGCTGAGTATTAAAAATACCCATGCTAGTGCTGGAGCTAGCCATTCCTTTCACTCTCAGCTATGCTTCAAATATTTGGCTATGTAAATTTAAAAAACATTGACTGTCTTCAACAGCTACACAAAAAACTTTGAGAAATACCTGGATCCTTTCTTGACTGAGTCTTCACTCTACTGGAGAAGCTGCTGCGAACCTTCCTTCAGCTTCTTTGACACCTTCAAAGAGCCTGGACAAGTTTTGATACCATGTTGGGAATTTCTGGTTATTCCAAACAAAAATCTGAACAAAGAACAAATGCTCTGTTTTGCAGGATCTTAACACAGGGAAGCATAAAAAAAAATTCTGAGCAGACAGAGTTTTCCTTATACAAATAAAACTTGTATTCATTAATAAAATGCCTGATACAAACTTCTTCCTCACACAGAGGGATTACACCAGCTCCAAAAAGAAATTTACTCTGTCTCTGCAACAGAGAGTAATACTCTGTTTCTTAAAAATTAACACATTGCTGTAAATAAAACATTTCTTACATTTACTGCTGTAAATGTAATTCCTTACATTACATTTCAACCAAAAGAAAACATTCACAGTGCTGCGCACTTCACTTCATTGCAATACATTTCAATCTTCCAACAAAATTTTTTATCTCGCGCTGCTGCGCCTCTCAAGCTACCTCACACACTCCTGCGTTCTCTCTTTTTTTTCTTCACATTACATTCCATATACTATGAACAAAAAAAAAAAACATAACGATATATTGACCTATACCATATTCCCGTGCATAAAAAAAACATTAAAATTAAATGGTTTTTACCAACGTTTACTTGTGCCCATACCTTTCTTTTAATCGTGCCATACTCCCGTACAAAATGAATTAAAATCTTTAACTATAATTCTACCAACCATGGTAAATTCATTAAATTACTTCTACGGAGAAACTGGCGGTAAACCAAAAATTTACTTCACGCAAGTTCAAAAGGTGCAGGTTCGTTGATTTAATTGAACGGCTATCATTAATTCCCCGGGAGCCCCTTTTAATCGAACTTTACGTTCCAGGGGATTGGTGGTTTTGAAACCGTACTATGGACACGCGTGCACTGGTAGGTGTGATCGGAGCCTCCCCACGAAATACCACTCAGCGTGAAAGGTGGTGCGGAGAAGATACCGGCAGTTTTGTGGAATTAAATGCGCGCAAGTGAAATTACAGTTTCAACATCCCCATCCCTACAAAAATTTTATTGCCATTATGTACAAGATGGGATTACATCTGCCTACAAGACGAAGCAGCAGAATTCTAGGGATCTGGACCTTGATCTCGGCAGTTTTGTGGAATTAAATGCGCGCAAGTGAAATTACAGTTTCAACATCCCCATCCCTACAAAATTTTTATTGCCATTATGTACAAGATGGGATTACATCTGCCTACAAGACGAAGCAGCAGAATTCTAGGGATCTGGACCTTGATCTCTCTTGGAGTTGGCCATGTAGACAAAGTGATATCGTAAGGTTAATCAGAGCCCAATTTTGGGGATCCGTTCCTTGATCTCTTCTGGTGTTGTCCAAGGTCGACGGCAAGGGCATATCTAATACCTTATCTTTTGGGAAGAGGATTTATTTTCATCTCCAAATTTTGGACATGATGGAGAATTTGGACATGATGGAGGGAAGGCAGGTCCGCTCTTACTTTTCCTAGAATTCAAGTATCTGGTAATCTTCAAATTCTCCAAACTTTATGCTAGGAAATTCTGACCCCTCTTTCTTATAGCAGTATGACTATCAATCACAAGCATGATTAGAAACCTACCCTCAATGCACACCAATGCACACCAGGCACGGAAGCTACCCAGCTCTCTAGCTGAATAATATAGGAGTGTGGTAAGGGTTTAAGGACGTCTCATTTGTCTATTGCAGCATACAGCTATAAGCAGCAGCGCCCAAGGTAGACAGAGGTGCTACTTCAACCAACCCAGCCAGATTTACAATGTTTGGCCAACTTTGCTGTGGTTGGGAGCGATCCCTCAGAACATGTCGGGTTTTGCCTCTCCAAGAGAATGCATGCATGTTGATAGTAGTGGTATTGGCAGTGGAGAAATAAAATAACACTGGTTTGTGATTCATTAGGTTATAAGTAAGTGAGAGTTTACCGCGCATTTGGTATGGCTCTACCTGAAACAAGATGATCAACCTTAATGCAGCCGAAAATTTAAATAAAAGAAAATAAATATTGTTACTTGTAGCCCATATAGTAGCGTGATAGGGAGAATCATGGGCACCCGCTTGCATTTTAAGGGAGTGTTATCCTACCGTAAGTAAAGGGTGCACTCAATATAACTATGATATTCCTATATCAATATGCTTGATTCTCATGGCATTCATGTATGGGCTTTAGCTCAGAAAACTCAATGCTACTGGACCCAAGAGTTACACCTCACCTACAGCAAACAATTGGTTTGATTGAAGTTATAACACGAGAGAAGAAACTAATTGTAAGGGTTTTTGATCTAACACTGAAATCGTTACAATAGCAATTAGCAATATTCTTCTTCTCACACAGTCGTTCCGTTGGAGTTCAAATTCGATCCAACATAAGAAAATAATTCCTCTGTAAATAAAACACTTCAAGTCCAATTTCTATTTCTGAGCATTTTAATCCCCATCCCCACAAAATCCTTATTAGAACAACTTCTCTATAACGGGTTTGGGGATTAAATCTGGCAAGGATATGAATTTACAGATTTTACGGCAATGACTATGAAACGAAACCAGGTATTTGGAGAAGAGTTTAAAGACTATAACAAAATGACTATGAAACAAAACCAGAAATTTGAAATCCATTGGTGAATATATATGGCGAGGAAATGAAGTTAAAGATCGGAACAATATGGTTATGAATGAAAAACAGGAATTTGAAATCCATACTGAATGCACCTGTAAGTTTTCCACCCTTCAACTCTCCAGCTTGCAGCAAATTTGTTTGATCTCAACCCAACTGGAGTCTGGTAGGGGTTGAAATAACACCTCAGTTGGCCATTGCAACGGATCTGAAAAGAAGCAGCAACCATGCCTGGGAGAGGTGCTACTTCAACCCATACTAGATTCCAGATTGTAGTGGTCGGGAGCGGGCAATAGATCAGATGCACTGTTTCGGCTCTATCGGGGGGATGCATGTTGACGGTAGTGGTAGGGGAGCAATGATAACCGCTAGTTGTATCTCAAAATATAAAGTAACCATGAATGAAAATTAGATCAATGGTCAGTAACAGTGGGAGTTAAAGTTTTAAAGGAACTTTTATGGTCCAGTACAATGGTTGAAACAGCGTTCGTGGAATTGATGTTTTGATTTTTTTTGGTACAAGAGGTTTTTGATCGTGTTAAATCTATTTTTACTATTAAAAAATATTCAAACTCTCTTATGAACTGATTTTTCAAAAAAATAAAAGACGAGATTCCAATTAAATTAAAAATAACTGTGAGGCCGTACACAACGCCGTTTTAAAAACAAATTAGTATGTGAAAGTGAATTGATATTTAATGAAAATAGATGGAAATTAATCGTGCTAGAGATGTAATACATGTCGAAGTGGTTTTAATGCATGTCGATTTTTTAATCACTCTTTTCATTTCAGAGAGCTCTAAGATCCCGCCGCACAAATATTAATTCATTTGTTGTATTATTAAGCTATTGTTATTTCTTGTCAGTCAAACTATTGTTGTATTATTAAGCATTTGATCGTACTGCAAGTATTCCTCGTAATTCTTTTGCAGCGTGTACGACAGATTCTAAGTCTGGTTCTTCTCCGGTTCTTAATCCCCCTTTGTTAGAACTGTATTTTCCTTCTGTTGGCTGAATTTGTGAGAGCCGGTTTTCAGTGCATGCATGCATTACTGTGGCAGATTACTGTTTTGATAGTGAAAGAGCATTCAAGGCGTAGAAGGATCAGAGTCCCTAGAGACCTCCAAGGAGAATTCATATCGGTGAAGGGCCAGAGGAAGGAGCATCCAAATTGCCCACTGAAGCATTGGTGATATTGACATTTATCTCAGGAGAACGATAGGAGGGAAAGCAACATATTCCTGCTGCTTTATTAGTTGGATAGGCTGGATCACACTGCTCAGTGCTGACGAAATGACGCCCTTTCTGTCACTTAGTTCCTACGGATCTGCAAGGAGTGTCTGTATTATGGATGAACCATTCAATGTGGATAGACAGGTCCCACAATGGAACTATTCAAAGTAGTTCAATGGCCATGCAATGGATTGGATGGCTAAAGTAGTTTGTGGAAAAAAAATTTAATATTTAATTATAATTTAATATTATTTAATTTTATTGTATAAAGTTTTTTATTTCAATTTAAAGTGGATGAGAATTTGGTTTTCTTTTTTATTAGTAAAGGTTTAGATTGATTCTCAACGGAATATGCTTAGTCTTAATGTTTATCAACTATTGTAATGTATTAAAGAGTTTGGTAGGTTGCATTGACTTTTAATACATTTAAAAAATTATACTCATGTCACTTCTCTCCAGGCCCACCAATTTCCTAGTGATTTGAAATTATTCTAATTCTAATAAGTTTTTCCATGATAAGTTCCTCATTATTATAAGAAAATCAATGATTCATAAAGAAACGACTAATGACTAGTTAGCTGCGCTCTTCATCTATGTATTTCAATGCCTAGAGATGAACCACATTCACTGGTTCGAAATGTGTCGAACAGATTATCTTCTATGTGATTTTTACCGAAATATATTGTTATAATTAATATGGATCACATAAGTCTAAATTCATTCATCTATTCATTTCATTGCCTAGAGATGAACCACATTGGCTGGTTCGAAATGTGTCGACCAGATTATCTTCTATGTGATTTTTACCGAAAGATGTTATAATTAATATGGATCACAGAAGTTTAAATTCATTTTTTTCATGTCACTTCACTCTAGGCCCACCAATTTCCTAGTGATTTGAAATTATTCCAATTCTAATAAGTTTTTCCATGATAAGTTCCTCATTATTATAAGAAAATCAACGAGTTTGGTTCATAAAGAAAAGACTAATGACAAGTTAGCTACGCTCTTCATCTGTTTATTTCATTGCCTAGAGATGAACCACATTGGCTGGTTCGAAATGCATCCACTAGATTATCTTCTATGTAATTTTTACCAAAAGATATGGATCACAGAAGTCTAAATTCATTTTTTTTTTTTAAATATTATTTAAATAATAAAGTCAAATAAAATAACAATAAATATTAATATTATTTTACCATAAATTAGAAATTAATTTTAACTAAACTAAGAAATTTAATCTTTTAATTATAATCAAATTCAACTAGGATCCATATTTTGATTTGAAAATTTAAATAATTAAATATGTATGAATATATATAAAAATATAAATTATATATCAAATCTTAAATTAAACACCTAGATTACAAACTAACTTATGACTTCCTTCAAAATAATGAGAAACTTAATGTCCGATGGTGTATATATATATATAAACAAATTTCATGAAATGATGTTAGGGATAATTATTAAAATAAAGGGAAATTTATTCAAAAGTTAAATAAATAAGAAAACCAACTCAAATATAAATGTTTGAAATAAAGGAAGAATATAAATTAAGTTAAGATCCACATAAAATAAAAAAGGAAAAGGAAATGAAAACATAAGAAACCAAAATTAAGGAGAAAACAAGGGACTCAATAAAATCCCAAGATCAATCACAAGAAAAAGAAGAGAAAAAATGAGAAAAACTAAGAGAAAAGCGCAGGGATCCAACAACTACTAATTTTCTATCCTTCATCCCTATTTAGATTACTCGATCTCCTCTCAATTTCAATGGTTTCCCTAAATTTAGGATGTTGAATATAATCATATATGCATTGAGGAGACTGAGGTTATTATTATTTATAATATTCATTATTATATAAGAAAAATTTCTTTAGCAAAATGATCATTACTTTTAATAAATTTAAAAAATTATATTCTTGCACCAATTTCCTAGGGATTTGAGATTATTCTAATTCTAATAAATCTCTCTAAGATAAGTTCCTCATTATTATTTATAACATTAATTTATAATTCATTTTTTTCTTAGTATTTTTAAGATGGTTCTACTAATTTATAATTGAATTAAGTAAAATAAAATAACTTAAATATTAATAAAATTTATTTACATTATTTTTGAAAAAAAAAATAATCCATATGTTATAGGTTACTCATATCACTTCATTTTAACCATTTACTTATTTTTAAATATTGATAAAATTTATTTACATTAAAATCTAGTTAATATAAATTAGACTTTTAAATGGTTAATTTAGAAAGAAAATATATGTTTTATATAATGATAAATAAATAGTTTTGTATATATGGTTTTGGATAGGTGCTCTATTAAAGCATAGATGTTAAGTCTTTAGTTCAATTCTTTGTTTTATTGGGAGATTGGGATATTATTCTTAAGCATGACCATAATATTACAAAACAGATTGATAAAAAAGAATAGTTTTACAATGAAATGTTAATTTAAGAACATATATATATGATTAAGATATGAACTATATATGATTTGTTTCTTACCCATATTAATTCTCAATCAAACTCCATAAAATTCACAATGGAGTTTGAAGAGAATGGGTGTCTTCCTTTCTTAGACATCCTTCTCTCCAGAATGAGTGATGGTTATGTTTCTCACCGAGTCTTTCACAAGAAAAATCACAAGAAACAATATCTTCATTCCAATTCTCATCATTTTATGGCGCAAAAATCCAGGGTTCTAAGTACTCTAGCCACCCATGATTTAAGAATTTCAGATGAGATGCACCTAGAAGAGGAAAAGTCTCATCTTCTTGAAGTTTTTAAAAGTAATGGCTATAGCAGATCTCAAGGTATCAAGGCTTTCCAAATAACCAAAAAAGAGTCAAGGGTTAAGCCTCCGAGTGATGGCTCAATATCTAAGGTGAAACTCTCATTTATCCTGGGGACCACTGACAGGATTTCCCATATTCTAAAGAAGAATAATGTCTCCTCTTCTTTCAAGCCCCTTAATACCATTAGAAATTCTCTTAGATCCATTACAGACCCTATTGACCGTAAGGACATGAAAGGAGTCTACTCAATCCCATGTTCATGTGAGGTTCCCTACATTGGGGATATCAGCCGCTCTATTAAACAAAGAATCCAAGAGCATGTTGTAGACACCAGGCACAATCGATCTCACTCCTCAGCTCTTGTAGAACATGCAGAGAAATATAAGCACCATGTTTGCATTGAGGATGCAAAGGTCATTGTGAGGGTTGATCATTTCCACCATAGGAAGCTAAGAGAGGCTTTTGATATTGAGAAACACACTATCAATCTCAATAGGGATGATGAGTGGAAATTAAGTAAAAGCTAGATTCCAACTCTTTTATCTTGAATATACCCCACCTTTTTTTTAAATAATGAGTAAATATTTTATTACATTTTTATTATTCTATTTATTGATTTACTTATTTAAGGAATAGAAATAGGGTTATTATGCATTATTAATTCATTTTGGAATTGTCTTTGGTCATTTTATAAATAAAAATGGTTATTAAAATCAATAATTCATATATAATTACTTATTATTATTAATAAATTAATTTAATATCATTAATAAATAATTTCTTATCAACCCATTATAATAAATAATATATAATAATTTAATATTATTGATAAATTATTCTATTTTTATTAATCTATTTATTTATTTATGAAATAGAAATAGGGTTAGTTTGTATTATTAATATGTTTTTAATTCGACATGTTATAAATAAAAATTGGTTAATATAATCAATAGTACATATATAATAATTTAATACTATTAATAAATAAGTTCTCATTTGATATTATATATATATATATATATATATAATAATAATAATTTTAATATTGTATGGTGATATCTTCCAGAGTCATCACATTCATGTTTTTGGAATCGATGTTTCGAACCATCCTCTGTGGTTCATCATCAGGATAGATCCATGAGTGAAAAAGTCAGAACTCAATAGTGTAAATAAATAATGGTGAGGGTAGGGTTGGGAATGAATGGTAGCCGACAAGAATGGTAATGCTTTAACACAATTTTTAATATATATATATAGTTAATGATTTTAGTTTTAGATTTTTATTTAATGTTTAGTTTCCTTTTTAAGTGTTAAAAATTTTTCTTTTAAATTTCTATTACTATGTATAATTGAATGCTTGAAAATACAAATATTTTTTTTTAAATTATTCCTAATATTTATTAATGTTGATACGTTAACCTATTATTTTTCTTGCTTTCTTGTAAACCAATAGTGGTTGTTACATTAAATTAAAAAAGAACAATATAAAAACCACCTTCAAGCCTATGAACACCATTAGTAGATGCCTGAAATTGGTAAAAGATCTTGTTGACCCTAAATGCCACAAAGGAGTTTATTTAGTTCCTTGTTCCTATGGTAGATCCTACATTGGTGAGACCAGGCGATCATTCTCCACTAGGATTCAAGAGCATGCCACTAATATTAAACATAAACATTTCAAAACCTCAGCTTTGGCAGAGCACTCTAACAAAACCAATCATCATATTTGTATTGACAACTCTTGTGTTGTGGCCAAAATTGATCATTATCACTATAGGAATTTTAGAGAAGCTATTGAAATAGGAAAACACCCTAACAACCTTAACCACGAAGAGGGTTGGAAAATTAGTGATAATTGGATTCCCACTCTAACCTCTGATTCCACCCTCTCCTAGATGCTCCCCGCCCTCTTATCACCAGGTTTTCCATTCATGGGCTTCCCTATAGCATACCAACCCTAAAAATTTATTAAAATATTTCAATAGTAATCTAAAATCAAGTATGAATAAAATTTTAGAATTTCAATTCAGAATAAATAAATTTATTTTAATTTTTAACTAAAACTTTAGTTTAATTCATTATATTCCATTCTATTTTGAAACTTTAGAAATTAAATAATAATTAACAATGATATAATATAGTTGATAAGCATTAAAACTTTGTAAGAACGTTAACATTTTAATTCCAATTTATTTCAATCAAAATTAAGGATTAATAAAAAATTTATTCGCCCCTATCAGGGTGCGTACCAGAGGATGGGGGTGCCCGCAAACAGTAATGATGAGTAGAGGAGATGTACATCCCACCACCCCCCACACACTAAACACGATGGGTGTGGTGGCCCTTGGCATGAGTACATGCAAGGGTGGTGGGAAAGGTGGTAGAGATGGTAGGGGCGAGGTGATATGCATAGTAATTAAGGTAAGACAGGTGTGCAAGAATTGTAATATGGTTTGTGGAGTAAGGACCGAGGACAACAGAGAAGGCAGGTGATGATAAAAGCAACAACAAACTTGGAGCGGAAACAGGTATGTAGCTTGGCTCTTTGCCTCCTTTGCAATGTTGACTTGGTTTGATTCTTGTTGGTGGTAGAGGGAGATACCTAGGAAGGGAAATTGGGGGAAATGTAGGTTAAATTGGCGGAGGCATCGTGTTGTCTTAGTTTGGCTTTGCGTCTTTGTTTTGAGCCTGTTGGGATTTGATTTGGCCTATGGAACTGAGGACCTTAGTGTGGGTGGCATTGGGACCTAGGGCTTCACATTCTATTGGTTGATGGGGGCTGCTTGCTGGGGAAGGGTAGGTAGCCCCTTAGTATTGGAGGCTAAGGGTAGAAAAGGAAAGCTAACATGTTGGGTTGGTGGATGGACCAGTGGTTGCAACCATGACAAGCTATGGGGGACTGGGAGTAATAGCCGCACTAAGAAACTAGCTAGGATCCCTATGGGAGAGGATGGGCATTGTTACACAGTAATTTGTCACCATTTGTCACCGTCCCTGTTACCCCTTTCCCGCACATTGGAGGACTCATTCCGGGACCTGTGAGAAGTGACATAACTTTAAAACACTTGCATTATGTTCCCCTAAGTATGGACTTCATATGCCTTGAAGACATCTCCTGCAAAATATCCTTAAAAAGTCCCCTTTTTCCATTAGTGCGGATCCACAGTGTCTCACCCGCACCAATGGGGGAAATTATCCAAAGAGGGCACGCCCGTTGGCGCTCTGTCTCAGAGTCTTACCCGCGCCAACCAAGTTTGGAAAAGTTTTTTAACAAACGCACGCCCGAAAGTTTTTTCCTTTCGACTCAAGAGGCTTTTCAAGGATAATGCCAATCTCATGGATGTCGAGATTCATCATATCTCTATCCATAATAGCTTTTCGAGGATAATGCTTATCCCATGGATGTCTGGATTCATTGTATCTCTTCCTCCTCCTCCATCTATAAAAGCTTGTTCTGCTGCATTTGACAAGCTAGTTTTTGAGCATAGGGAGAATGATACTGTCAGAAGTCTGAGAGACTGCTGTAAGAGTCTTCTTTGCATTCATAATCAAAGAGAGAGAGAGGCTTGTTCCCGATCTCGACAAGCTTTGCAAGACATATGTAGCTGATCACCCAGCCAAAGAAGGATTTGACGTCAGAACTATTGTTGTATACTCCTTTGTTGATTATCAATAATAGATGACTATCATTATGGTTCCATTCTTGCTGTTCATTATGATGATGTTTGAATTATATATTTTCTGACTTATATATAATTGCATCTATTGGATTTTATGCTTGTATTCGTATCTTTCTCTGCATGTGCAGGTGTCCATCCACGGAGATCATGAGGATCGTGACCGGCCGGAGCAGAGGAACGGGAGTGTCAACTCTTCTACAACACTAGCGTTGGAATCCAAGTAGGTTCTCATAATCCACTTTTAATTTGCAATTAGGAACTTGCATGATAGCATTGTTTGATTGTTGCTAGACCCATTTTGGGCTAGTGGGATCACCTCTGTCCGCAGAGGGGATTTACCTCTGCAACAGGCATGACAAGGGAAGAAGAATGGCTCTTTCTTACTAGGAAGAGGGGAATGGGATGACACACCATGGAAGAAAATTGTTCGGGCTGAAGCTAAGCCCATTTGTATGGCCTTGATAGGGGCCTGTCACCCACACTGGGTATGTGAGGTAGCAAAGAGGGAGGAGTGAAAAGCTAGAAGGGACATGGAGCCCAGTCATGTCTCATGATTGGCCTATCACCCACCCTGCCCCCTATCCTGATCGTAAATGGGACAAGACTAAGAACAAAGAGAATTATGGAAATGAAAATCCTAGACATGACAGTATTATGCTACAATGCTCACTGATAACATCTCTTTCTTGTGAACAGGTATCGAACCGTGTTGATATGGCTTGGCCAGCAAGAGGATGGGATCGTGGAAGATGAGGTCAGGAGCCTGGAAATGCTAAGGACCCTAGCATGTTAGAACATCGTAGAGGAAGAAAATCAGTGGAGCACCTTATCAATGAAGCAGCTGCGGCATACCGGGAAGGAACGGATGAAGGCATTCAGAATTTGTTAGAAGAATGGGAGGAGGAAATTAAGCAGGGTGGTGAGATAGAGGAGGAGATGGATAATTGGAGGACATTAGTCCCGGAC
This sequence comes from Pinus tabuliformis, assembly GCA_031772625.1. Taxonomy (NCBI): domain Eukaryota; kingdom Viridiplantae; phylum Streptophyta; class Pinopsida; order Pinales; family Pinaceae; genus Pinus; species Pinus tabuliformis. The sequence continues at coordinate 930,894,504 of CM062806.1, forward strand.
CCAGGGAATACCAGAAGAAGGATAACCCAATTCAAGCAGACTCTATACGTCTACTGGCTAATGAAAAGCCTGTTGGGGAAGTCCATGGAACCGATCTCGCTGCGGATGGCTCTCTCGCTCCAAGGCATGCTGAATTGCAAACAAGATCTGTAGAGAATCTAGTTTCAAATCCACAAGTATGACATTAGATTGAACAGAATTTAAAGGCACATCTCATGCATCATAGAATTGGCTGAGATGCGTGGAGCAACGGTCAAGGATCCAGCGTCTATGGAATCAACATCGGAAGAGTAGAAGTGCTAGTCAATTTAGCTTGTGTCTTTTTGTTTTATATGTGGTTATCATTTACTTTACTTCATGCATGTTTAAGGATAGCTAGACATATAGAGTCTAGTCATGAAACATAGACATACTTAGCTTGCTTAGAAAGATTGAAACTATACTATTTTTGGATGGCTTACAATGAGGATAGGTGGCCAACAGACATGGTTTCCCATTGGGAAAGTTGAGGCCACCTAGCCAACCTATGTGGTGTACATTTTCCGACTATAAATAGAAAATGAAAGGTCTTGCCAAGCTTAACAAAGAAAAAAAATTATTCAATTTAAACTTCAAATTTCAATTAAATTCATGCAAAAACAATAAGTTCATAAATAGTATGTATTGAATATTAATTATTTTTAATTATTGAAACCAAAAATGACATTATACAACTTACTAAATAGAAATAATTAAATTCATTTTAATCTTGAAATTAATAGAAATTAAATATTAATAAAAAAATTATACAATTTAAACATCAAATTTCAATTAGTGAGTCCAAAGGGTAGGACTACAAACTCATAATGACTGTAATGCATTTGAAATGTTGTTTTATATATATCCTCATCCTTGATACATATCTAGTGATAGCCAGACTGTAAACCAATTTTTGAAAATACCACCACACCCTTTACTTGGTCAAATAGATTGTCGATTTGGGGTAAGGGATACGTGTTCTAGAGACGATATGAGTTTCCCTTCTTTATCTATCTATCTATCTATGATAAATGATCTACCTAGGGACATGTCATAAATCCATCATTATGTTACCTTTCCCATGAATGAAGTAGCTTGAAAACACTCACATTTATAATTATAATGAGCAGATGAGTGGCAAATATGGCTGCACAGTCTTGGAGTAACTGAATTACAGGTTCTTGGAGGTACGAGGGAATTAAAATGAGAGCTTCCTCCACATTTATCGCACCTCCACAAAAATTTGTCAGTCTGATTGAACCACACTGCAATTCAGTTTTTTTAATAATGGTTGGCTTGGTCAATTCATGAAGGGAACATGGCCCACTAGTTATGATATGCATGTTTATCTACTAGAATTAAAGATACAGTCAGAAAGGTTGTCGTTTTCTATTAAATACAAAACCAGAATCAGCTTGCTAATATGTCCAAAGGAAAAATAACTCCTTTTTTTAAATATTCTATACCTATAGATGCATTACCTCATTTAGTTAGCCATAATATACAATGTATAAAGAAACAAAAATCTTTGAACATAATAAACTTGGTAAAGTATTCTTTTAATACGTAACTATTAACTATGTTTAGTACAATGTATGAATCCACATGTTCGCATTTCATGCATTGTATAAAAAAATATTCATATTCCGCTACAATTCTAAAACACATTGTTGGGCGGCAACTTGTGCGAAGTGAACTGGTGTGGACAAAATCAATGTATGGAGATAAGTGAAGGAAAAGAATCATTTTGTACAATAAAATTTTGATTCCACTGTCACATTCCACATAATGAAAATGATGACTACATATATTACAGTAATATATGCCAAAGATTATAAATTATTCAACATTGATGGCAAGCAACTTTCAATTTGCTCCATTACTGCAAAGAATTGATGCATTTGTTGAGTGCATTGAATATGATCTCGAAGGAGATGTGTATTTTGTAAAAAATGACATATGTGATTCTAAACAGAGGCTTGATTTTCATTTTTATCTAGAGGAAAAAATGGCAGGAATTGGTGACTTGTAATTGGATGAAGAAAATCAAAATTGCATGGTCTTAGAGAATCAAAAGATAGGTGAACATTATTTTAAGTGTGAAACCATAGGGAATTGAAGAGTTGATGTACTCTACATAACTTCTTCCATTGATACGTTGTGTGAAGTGATTAATATTAAGTGCCTTCGATCATTTAAAAATAATTATTGTGTGGAAGGAAGGTGCGTGGGGGGGTTGTGATAAGGAACAATGCATCCGGAGCTGCAGAAATTTACGGTAGAAAGATTGTGTTTGTTATTACACACACTTTTTCTCTAGCACAAAGCACAAATAAAAAAGTCTCAGTTTTATGAATATTTTTTAATGTGTTTTGAACAAGAAACATGTTCGTAGTTGCATTGGCCAAGTGTTCATCAAGATTATTTTTAACATGCATGCTGCCAACACATATTTTATTAGATCTCTAGGGTTGTGATAGTGTAAGTAGTACCTAATTGACACGTAATCAAAACATTATTCAAGTGATTAATAACATTTAATTTAATTCATTGTGTAATGATTAGTAATTATAAACAAAACAATAATGTGCAATATCACTCTGCATTCATCATTAAAAAATTAAATTTAAGCCAATTTAGCATTTTTTGGCTAAAAGATGTGTAATCAGTACATTGAGCATATTGTGTCAAGTATCTGTCAAAGAAAATTGCAAGACCTAAATGTGACACCACTTATAGAACATTAACATAACCATGAAATCATTCTATATTAGACCTAGTTGATTGTTGTTGTGCACAATATTTATGTGTCAGTGTATTAAGATCTGACACAACAATAGTCATGTTGACATTGAATTCATATTTATTTTAGTTCATAAATTTTTGCTACTTAGTACATGAATATCGACGAAATTAAAGAAATACCGGTTAGTGAAATAGAAGAATGAAATAATTATGGACTTTTGAGATTTATTTCCACTACCTCTCATAAACTTCCACTTTGGTATTTTCAATTTCTATTTATTGAGAGCATTTAACATATCGAGAAATATATAGTTAAACAAAATAAGTTATTGGCACTCATATGATTAATTCACTTACTTTTATTGATGCGGGATTTAATTAATCGAGCGCATATAGATATGATGTGAACATGACAATGGGTGAAAGGAATAACGTTAAGAGTTGAAGAAGCAAAGTGATAAATGTGAAGTGTGTTACAAAAGTATTTGATTTCAGACAAACAGATAAACAAATAGAACATAGAACTATTGGAATAAACTATTAATTCATGATTTATAGCATTAGTTGGAGAATTTGTTTTTCATAAATCATGGGGAAATGTGTACATAGCCACCTGGAATGCATTATGAAAGTTAGCTTTGTACCATGATCTTCAAAATCATGTGTCAACTTATTCATAAATCAAATTTGGTTCAACATTTTTCGTACTTCAATATCAAATAAAACAAATCGACATCGACATAATCATGGGAGCCAACTTAGCCACCAAATCACTTCATGATAGAGGTAGGTGAGCACGTCTGTGCATAATATTTATTTGCAGTTGTCCTTACACATTTTTCTATTTACAGTTATTCTTGACAATTTCTAATCTAATTGTCATAATCATAAATAATTCATACTTATTATATATCATTAATTTCTGCTTCTAATGACATGTATTTCAATAGTATTAAAACAAGAGAAAAATGTGGAGTAAGTGGACAAGATGGTTTCAAAATATCAATATTTATTTCCATTACTTCTTATAAACATTGCCTTTGATATCTTTAATTTTTGGAGTAGCATGATCCGGATTATCCACAGTATTATGTTCCTTATGTCGACGTTTTGAACCCCAAAGGGGGTCCATCATCAGGACCAAAATTGATAGAATATGAATGATAGTTTTATGAAAGAAGAATCTTCCGACCAGAGTATATATAAATGGAGGAATGATTTTATTATTTCTACATTGTTATTGCATGTCCGCAGTTCTTCTTTCAATCTTTATCCTTGAGATTTCGAGAAGAGAGATCTCATTCCATGTATCCCCTCTGTACAATGAAGTTATGTTAGATTTTAAGCTTCTGTGGTAGTTTTTTGGAATAGCATGATCCGGATTATCCACAGTATTATGTTCCTTATGTCGACGTTTCGAACCCCAAAGGGGGTCCATCATCAGGACCAAAATTGATAGAATATGAATGATAGTTTTATGAAAGAAGAATCTTCCGACCAAAGTATATATAAATGGAGGAATGATTTTATTGTTTCTAGATTGTTATTGCAGGTCGGAATTTTTTCATTCAATCTTTATCCTTGAGATTTTGAGAAGACGAATCTCATTCCATGTATCCCCTCTGTACAGGGAAGTTATGTTAAATTTTAAGCTTCTGTGGTAGTTTTTTGGAGTAGCATGATCCAGATTATCCATAGTATTATGTTCCTTATGTTGACGTTTCGAACCCCAAAGGTGTTATAGACATTTTTGGGCACTGCAACCCCAATCATAAATGTCCATAAACCAAGGGCTCTTAAGTCCCTAAAAGTTTTGTTCCAACCTCTAAAAGAACAAGGTCAACTGATTACATCTTCTCCCAGAAGTTCTCCATGAAAAATTACTCAGAACTGGTCAAAACTAGACCATCTCACCTGCTCCATGGTCAAAGTGCACTGCATCCCACCTAAATACACATGGGAGGTGTGATGCATACTGAAAAGCCCTTCTATGGGGTGCGATGGGCGAGAGTGGACAAATGGCAGGGTCAATCTGCAAGGTGGAGGATCATGGAATCTTCTAGAAACTTCTCCTGTGACACTTGCCTCTCTGCATTTGCCCAGGGATGAGTAAGAGATCATCAATCTCCAAGTGGAATCAATAACTATCAGAGAGAGGACACTAATCAAATCTCGAAAGCTGACTCACCCCCCTTGAAAACATCTATATATGGATCCCTCATCCCAGAGATCCAGAGGCTGGAATTTTGTATCTTGTAAGGAAGTGCTACTGGTTTCTTGGTGTAACATCATAGTGTTGGGTGATCTAAGCTTTTCATGAGGTGAAGAAGGGCTTTCTTGCTGAGAGGATGATTCTGGGTCAGAACAATTGGTTGTAATCCTCTTTGCTATTCTTGATTATTAATAAAGCTATTCAAGTTTTCCTCCACGTTCTTGTATGATTGATGATATATTCATTTGTGTGGTCAATATATATATGCTCCTATATTGTTTATGATAGTAGATCTGTGTTCTTGGATAGTGGTATGCTGCTTTGATTCCACAGGTACTCTTTGAAGCTGGGTAGACAAGGAAGCGAGTGGCAAAGATCTATCAGAAGAGAGAGGAATCAAGCAAGGAACCAAGCACAAGACAGAGGTTGGTCTCCTTCCTTCCCCTCTTATCTACTTCTCATAAAGGAAAATGAAAGTGGTTTTAGTTTGTTTGTTTCTAAGGTAGCTACTAGCCTTAGTGGGACTAGCAGCTCTGCATAGACACTAGATTTCCCGATAACAAAATGGCGACTCCACTGGGGAGCGAATAGATTGTTTGTTTGTCTATATTTGTTTACTTTATAAACTTATAGACGGATCCTGAAGTCAAGCCAGCTAGCCTTCGACCTGCATTTGCTATTCAAGTGCACAGTAGATCAATGCTGCTTCAGTCTGTCTCCGGGTTTTGTTTATAATCTGAACAGTCGATTTACAAGCTCTCTAATTGCCCTTGTGGTGGTTCTAGTAACCTCTTTAGATCTACCCCTGTGATTTATTTACTGATTAACACTTGCTCGGCCTAAATCCCTGAACTAAGCTACAAACTGTGACCCGAAACCGAGTTGAAATCTCGTCCCTGGACCATCGCACTGTCTCTTCTTTGGAATCTAGATGCATCACACTTCCTGAGTGTAGTAGGTGCGCTGCATCTCACTTTCCCTGTGTTACAGGTGCGCTGATCAGACAAGACCTCTTCTGCCATTAGATTTTGGTTTTTGTGTTCACTCTTTTCAGCTCTATTCAGGAGTTTTTCTGTCTGTAGTCAGTATGCCTCTGTTGAAACCCCCTTCCTGGCCATTATTCCGCCTCCATTGTGCAAAGAACTGTAAATGCTTTTATGTATTTTGAGCCATTTTCAGTTCTCTTTTACAAAGAAGTAGCGTAATTGAACTGTCGCTTCTTGATTTGAAAGTCTCGCAAGTGTCGTTTTCAGTCATAGGAGAGAATCTGATTGTTCTTGATAGTCGATTACACTGTTACTCTTGTATTTGATTTGAATTAGTAGTTTTTCAAGTGTCGAAAGCAAGTTTTCAATTCCAAATCACAAAGTGTCGTCATTGTCTTCATTTTGTCTTGAAAAGAAACTTGTTAGTAATGTCGCTTTGAAAAATAATTCAGATTTGCACTTAGCTTTCTTTTTATCATTCACACATTAAGAAGGCTGAAAACAAATACATGCATGTGCATTTGCATTTAGACTGTTTGTTGGTTTGATTTAGGACAGTGCATATAGTGTGTGCTCTCTGCTCTATGTTGAAAGAATTTCGTCTCTCTTTCCTTAGTAGCTAGGATTTTCATTGCAAAAAGAAGATTAAACGATTGTTTATCATCTTAGATTGCATTTTAGGAATTGTACATCTACATCATGTGGTGAACTTGAAAGGCAAATTTTTTAAGCAAGATCAACTGTAAAATAAATTTAATGAATCTAAAAACGCTTTGGAACCTAACGCACAACATTTAGAAGTCTAGGCTAGAGACGTATTCCGACGTCGTAAAGCCTGGTAACTATTGGTTTCATTGCTGGTTGGATGATTCCTCCACTTTGAGGAGATAAGTGCCAGTACGGACTTGTGCTCCCACGTACCATCGAGTATATATTGGGAGACCACAATAGGCTTTATCCTTTATCCATAGGAAGCTGTGTCTGCCACCCTATCGATCGGAATGCACTGAACACAGCATTCGGGAAGATTAACTACCGTACCGTAAAAAATATTCTGCAGTTGTGCATTTGGTTTGGTAATCCCTCTGTCTAGATTTCCAGAGTAGTCTCTTTCGTTCCTTTTCAGACTCCTTAAAGGAAAATGTCCATCTGAGCACTTGTCACTTCAAGCTCATTAAAAATCGAAGGCGACTAGAGTCATCTTTTGTTTTTCTCGACTCTTAAAAATTGAAAAAACAAGTTGTGTCAAAGCATCTAAAATTTATTTTAATCGGAATAAATATCACCTTTGGTACGTTGGTCTTAGGTTGAGAAAAATGGAGTCCACTAACCAAGGAGTTCCCCTTGGGGGAAATCCTAGTCCTTTCTCCTCTTGGGGAGATGTTGGTGCACCCCATATGGCCACATTGTCGCTTCCAGGATTGACAATCGGTTTTCCCGTATGGCTCTTCTCAACCTTTGCTGTTCAGAACACCGTGATTCCTGAACAATCAAGTCAGCAACTAAACGATACCAGAGTTACCCCCCAACCTTCTACTTCGTCCAATTCTTCCTCTTCGCTTGATGAAGCTAGTAAACCCAAAAATCAAGTAATCGAGAAGAATAAGGAGAAGAAGAAGAAAGAGAAGAAGAAGAAGGAGCCAAAGGCGAAAAGGGGTGACCAGGCATCATTTAGCGAAAATCCACACACTGCACCGTCCAGGCTTAAATTGCCATGTGTCATTTGCAAAGGAGACCACTATCATCGAGATTGTCCTTGCATCCCTCAGATATTAAGGGACTGGTCTCCTCGTTTGCACAATCTGATGTTATCAACCTCTGATGGTCATGTTGAAAATACACCATCAACTAGTGAAAGTGAAGCCCCTGGACAAAAAGGAAGATGTAAATTTCCTTGTAAACTGTGTGAAGGCAATCACACCGTCCACCATTGTCCCTTCTTAGACGAGGCTAAAGGAGTTTTGGACAACCGTTCGGTTTCACCGTTACGGCTTCCTCCTGGATGTAAGAAGCTCTTGCCGAGTTCGTCACTAGTTGAAAATCCAGCAGACACGCCATTGTGGTCAGCCGAAGCGTCTATCATTGAAGATAAACCATTTGAATCCACACTAGACGAAAGTCAAAAGGTCGAGGCGGCAGTTGACCCGGTCTTGCCTTCAGAGGATCCATCTTCAGATGATACAGTCACTGGAGAGAACAAGAACGACACCGTCCAAATTCTCTTCGTAAGCACAGACTCCGATGAACATGGGGGCAGTCTACCCGTTCCTTTACCGCAGGAAGGAAGTTCATCAAAGTCGTATCCGACCATCTATTCGGTCCCACCTCCAAGCAACCTAGTTGTTTCCTTCGATTGGAATCTACTAGGAAGACCCTGCTTACCGGCTAGTGTACCATTTCAAATCATTGCTCAAATATACAGAATGGTCATGGTCGGTACCATCATAGATGAAGGGGCTTCTGTGAGTATCCTTTCCTCAACTGCTTGGAAAGCGCTTGGTTCGCCACCGCTTTTGCCTAAAATGAGAAATCTAACAGGCTTTGACAAAGGAACCAGTCGACCGTTAGGGATCCTTCCCAATGTGCTGACATCATTGAGAAGGAAAACTGTTCACATGAACGTAATGGTAATCCAAGGACCCCTGCATTATAATCTACTCCTTGGACGTGACTATATTTATTGCATGGGAGCCATTGTCTCCTCACTCTTTAGAGTAATGTGTTTTCCACATGAAGGAAGAGTGGTCAAGCTCGTAGACCACCTTTCATTCCCCGGTTCACACATAGCAAATAGTCATATACCATCCCTGAGTGGTCTTTTCACGCAAGGAATGTCTCATCAATCCCCAGTCCGTCCTCCTTATGAGCACGAGTGATTCGGAGGATATGACTGAAACCCAGGGGGCATGCACCCTGGCCTGTTTCGACAGGAAAACCTTGGATATAGGGTAGGTTTCTGCAAAGGATATATGACTGGTTGACACACCCGTTTGTTTAGGAAAATGGGGTTAGACCGGAATAAGATACCTCTGTTAAAGGTAGGCCTTTCCCGATAAAACGAATGTTTTGTCTGCAAATTGAGGGGTAACCTGGAAACTCTACTTCTCTATACCTGGGGACATGTAAACCTTTTGGCATGCAAGCGAAGAGCGACCATTTATTTTTTTTAAATTTGTAGGTCCTCTAACCCTTTAAACTCATAGGATTGATCGTTTCCTAACTTGCATAAAGAAAGGATGTAGGGCAAAGCTTTGAAAAAATTCCATTTTATACGAGACATCCTTATTATACGACTGGATCGAGCAGTTTTAACGTGGAATTCAAGCTCGTTAAAAAATAAACATAAGAAATGAGCAGATGTTTCCTCAGAGTTTAAGCTCATTAAAAAATGAACCATTTTCCGGTAAATAACCATCGTGAATGTATTATCATCAGCCTTTGAAGCCTTGGTCGTGTTCTCATCATCACCTCCACTCTGTATTGGCCGATCATTCACCTCCATTTGATTGTTTACCCTTTTTGAGGAACAGCTGCGAAGAGTGATCCTGTTAGCCATCCTTGTGACACTGCTGTGATTGGAAAATTCCAAACCTTACCTGGAATTGGCTGCTACCCAAAATTATCACTCGTTCCTCAAAAAATGAGTCTCCTTTAAGCTCTTTTCAACTGACTCGTAAAATATGAAAAGATTGCCGAGTAATTGGCCTCTCCAGCTCATTAAAGTGACCGGAAGTTTCATCCCTCCTTTAGATTTTAATCTTTTTGGACTTGAGGGATTATTACACAAAAAGATCGAGCGCTTGTTTTGTTCGGCTCGTTAAAAGTACTGAAAAATTCATCCCTTTTGTATTGTTTTATACTTTTTCGGACTCAAGGGATTATATGACGAAAAAGGATTATTGGAGTTTTCTTTACGTTCTTTTTTCAAACTCTCTAAAATTGAAAAGGACCGAGTTATCCTTGTCGTTAAACTCGTTAAAACCGATAGCGACAAACTTGTCCATACAGACAAGAACGAGTTTCACTATCGCTAGGCTCATTAAAACATAGCGATGGGTTTACCCGAAGAGCAAATTATAGAACAAGCATATGTTATCCTCCTCAAGCTTGACAAAAATAAAGAGGTACTGGTCAGCAATGACTAGGGAAAAATTGGGAAGAAAAATTGAAGAAACTTTATTGGTAGCAAGTCGCTCTTGAACATGACACTTTCACTCTGCATCCGAGTCGGGTTGGGTTGTTCCGTTCACTGGTCATATCACCATGGGTCCATCACACCATCCATATTTGGGGTTAATGCTACCAATCCATCATGTCAGTGTCGTCGATATGTTCAAGAGAAGTCGCTCAGAGAATTCACCTGTGTCTCATCCACTGCAATACATTTACGCTCCATCCTTTCATGACCACCACCCTGAACCTTATATCATCAGATCGTTTTCACCTCCATTAAAATCATTTGCTTTGTTTCGTGTCATTGATGTGGGATTCACTAAGGACCTCCTATGATGGATCGCTTCTTGTCGACATTAGCTCATTATCCAAGAAGTCGATCTAGGAACAACCCTTTCAGTACTTTGAAGCTTGCATGCCTCAATGGCAAGTTTCTCACTTCCGGCGACAGGTTTACATCAATGGCCTTTGACCGAAAGATTTTGCATGGTGTTCGACGCCAAGTCCCTTATTCACACCACGTAAATTGTACTGTAGTACCTTGAGGGTCATCATCATTATCAGTGATTCCTCTCGTGCCTGTTAACAGCTTACATCATTGGCTGGTAATCAGGCGATGTCTTTCCATCTTCGACTCTAGAACATCTCTCACATGGATCAACTTGTACTTTGAGTGAAGATCAAACGAGATTGAAGACCCCAGATCTAGTTTCATCCATCCGGGCTGCGATATATATTCAGGAAAATAAAGACATCAAATGTACGTCATTACTGCACAGATAATCATCCAAGCTAAGGGATGATGGCTCTACCAGAATCATCAGTCTACACTCAGACGATTGTCTGTCTTATGTACATGAAGATGAATTTATAAAGTTGAGCATGGGAATGCCTGCTTCAGCTAGATCATGAAAATATTATGAAGATAATGCATTGTATTGTATCTTATTACAGGTCGCCTTCCAGCTCAAAAAAACTTCAGATCCTCATGATAAAGAATTTCACCCGACATCAACAGATTAATGACCTCATGCTTTAGGGGGCAACTTTTATAGACATTTTTGGGCACTGCAACCCCAATCATAAATGTCCATAAACCAAGGGCTCTTAAGTCCCTAAAAGTGTTGTTCCAACCTCTAAAAGAATAAGGTCAACTGATTACATCTTCTCCCAGAAGTTCTCCATGAAAAACTACTTAGAACTAGTCAAAACTGGACCATCTCACCTGCTCCATGGTCAAAGTGCGCTGCATCCCACCTAAATACACATGGGAGGTGCGATGCATACTGAAAAGCCCTTCTATGGCGTGCGATGGGTGAGAGTGGACAAATGGCAGGGTCAATCTGCAAGGTGGAGGATCATGGAATCTTCTAGAAACTTCTCCTGTGACACTTGCCTCTCTGCATTCGCCTAGGGATGAGTAAGAGATCATCAATCTCCAAGTGGAATCAAGAACTATCAGAGAGAGGACACTAATCAAATCTCAAAAGTTGACTCACCCCCCTTACAATCATCTATATATGGATCCCTCATCCCAGAGATCCAGAGGCTGGAATTTTGTATCTTGTAAGGAAGTGCTGCTGGTTTCTTGGTGTAACATCATAGTGTTGGGTGATCTAAGCTTTTCATGAGGTGAAGAAGGGCTTTCTTGCTGAGAGGATGATGCCGGGTCAGAACAATTGGTTGTAATCCTCTTTGCTATTCTTGATTATTAATAAAGCTATTCAAGTTTTCCTCCACATTCTTGTATGGTTGATGATATATGCATTTGTGTGGTCAATATATATCTGGTCCTATATTGTTTATGATAATAGATCTGTGTTCTTGGATAGTGTTATGCTGCTTTGATTCTACAGGTGCTCTTTGAAGCTGGGTAGATGAGGAAGTGAGTGGCAAAGATCTATCAGAAGAGAGAGGAATCAAGGAAGGAACCAAGCGCAAGACAGAGGTTGGTCTCCTTCTTTCCCCTCTTATCTACTTCTCATAAAGGAAAACGAAAGTGGTTTTAGTTTGTTTGTTTCTAAGGTAGCTACCAGCCTTAGTGGGACTAGCAGCTCTGCATAGACACTAGATTTCCCAATAACAAAAGGGGGTCCATCATCTTTAATTGTTGTTTATTGAGAGTGTATTATGTAGCAATTTCCACAAGAGAAATAGTTGCAAGTGGTGATTGGGATTGGAGCAGATAATTATTTGTGATCGTACAATGAACCAATTTGCTTATATAGATAAGAACTTTCAATGGTCATTTGCATGTCGGAAATATCTGAATATGTCAACATAAAAGTAAAGAAACAACGACATTTGCAACATTTGATTGAAAAATGTTGTAGTGAATAAGTGCTTGAAATTGTGCGAAGAAAATACTTTCCTGAGCTCACAATTAGGCAGAGTCAATATTATTCACAATTCATTTTCTAAATTTCTCAGAATCTTTCCCATCTTTCTCTCAAAGATATTTATTTATTTACATAGTAATCTAAGTATTTCTATTGGCTCTTTTCACGCCTGATGAACATAGGAACCACAACAAATGTTTCAAAATGCATTATCTATTTTCTTTCTTAGTTATACAAAACAGATTGTATAATCGACTAAGCTAATCTCATTTTCAATCAAGTTTCTTTAGAGTTAGTCAATTTGTCCACCAATAATAAATTTATTATGATACCATGTCTTTGAAAACTTACCCTAATAACCTAAATTGCATCCAAAGAAAGAACCACTATAATTTTTGTATCTCATAATGTGAAAGAAAATAATTTATTTAAATATTTGTCTAATTCAAAATATGTTTTCACAACCGATGATTTACAAGACTTATAGAGAACCAAAAATCAAATACTAGTAATGGATGTTGAAAAAATTACTCAAGAAAACAGCATTAACAGACAAGAAAAACACAAGCAAAGAGGCATAAATCCTTGACAACGATCTCGAGCTTCAAAACCTGGTACTAGTGCAATCTCATCCTCTACTCTAGGAAAGAGAAAAGCTCTTGGAACTGGAAAACTAGTTCAAGTTGAGTTATCAGGTCATTGAGATTATGAAGAGTCTCTTCAAAGATTCACTCCATACAAAGTGCATAGGTTCAAACAACCAAATCCAAAAGTTCCGCAAATAGAGAAGGCATTGAACAAGTTATAGATGTGAAAAATGACAATGATGCACCACCTGATTGGGTTACTTATTTTTTAGTAGAGTATCAACAAATAATGGAGTAGATTGCAGAAAAGGTCAATGTTTTTTATGATCATCTTGTCACATTGCATAATGCAAAATATGACAAGGGTAGTAAAAAATTGAGAATTGAAAAAGTGAAAGTTCATAATAAAAAGATCATTAATCAAGAACAAACAAATATTGATCTTTCTAGAATTGGAGTCAATAATCTCATGGTATTCCATCAATCTATTGATTATACACTTACATAGTTTATTGAAGAACATATTGCAGAAAATCAGAGACTAAAAAAAAGATTAAAAGAACTAGTGGACACTCTAAATCTAGGTCCTTTGTTAATGACTCCATTGGCAACAAAGACACCACCATTGTCAATTTTGTTTGCTGCAACACCGCACAGATTTAATAAAGCTGCCAATCTTCTTAATGCAATCAAATCATATATCATCAAGGGCATATTTCAAAGGTTAGAAACTATTGATCATGCATGGAAAGAAAATTTTGATTTAACACGCTTCGACTTGAAATTAAGACATTTGTAAGTTATATCTAATAAAGTTGTCAATCTGCTTAATGAAATAAAATCGTATATCATCAAGGGCATATCTCAAAGGTTAGAAACTATTGATCATGCATGGAAAGAAAATTTTGATTTAGCATGCTTCAACTGGAAATTAAGACATTTGTAAGTTTGGTTAATAGTAATCTTCAGCGAGAGAGGAAACTCATTGACAATGATTTATTTACTTTTAGTCAGAGGCTTGGATTACTTTTTAACATAGAGAAAAATAATAAAGGACTTTGAGATGCTAATCGAATAAAGCAACTAGAAGTTGGATGGTGTGAAAGAATTTGTAACTAGAGGAAATGATTTCTGAATGTGATGTCGGTAGAAGAGGTGATGGATATCTGACAACAATACAAATTGTACAACACTCAAACAGTCCATGCATCATTCATAATTGTGAATTAATTTCAGGAGACATGCTAAAAGCTTAATTTGACGAGCTAAAGAAATTAATGGAAACAAAGTTTGATGACATAATTGATTTTAATGTAGAAGAAATTACCAAATGGCTAATTCTTTTTATTAGAGTCAATAACAAGAACTTTGTCTTGGATGCGCGATTGCCAGAAGAAGCTAGAAAATTTGAAAAGGAGATATTTAAGAAAAATGTTAAAATGGAGATAAGAGTTGCTCCTAACATAGATTTTATTAAAAATATGGTGAACAATTATGCTGAACAAATCATGAACCCAATATAAATCTAAGAAAAGCACAATCATGGTGGACACTTTTACATAATGTAACTGTTCTCAAATCCTTCAACATTCGATTTTCTGTTTACTAAAATTATATAATTCAACTTTGTTGATTATGTTATGATGACCTTAGCTAATTACTGTATTCAAATTGTTTATTTCATTACATATTCCTTTTTTGTATTATGGTTCACAAGAGCTCAATCCCAGTTCCAATTGGGACAAATGCATTTACTTTTAAGGTTTACTGCAGTTATGAATCTGTTTAGAATTATTTTTTATGACTATGTTTTGAATATGATCTAGTATATATCTGAATTATGGCTATGGTGATTGGAATTTGAATGGATACAATTGTTGTTATTGAATATGAGTCTATATCAATTTTATGATAATTTTTTCTCTAATTTTTTTAGTTGGTTAAATTTAAAATGAACATTTAAAAATAGTTTTGGATACCAGGACTACATTTCTGAAAAATCTAGGGAAATATTTCATTGTAGTTCCTCTGCAAGCTCGGTATAATTATACATATGCATACTAATTAATTATGTTTCCAAAAAACTGAAAAAAGCCTTTCCACTCGAGAACTTGCCCCATCTCCTTCGAATCTACTATATTCAGTTGCTTTGCATATATCAAACAAAATAGATCATTGTAGTAATAAGAATAAAACTTGACTCGATATAGACTTTGCACCCATGCACCCATACTTCCTACACAACCTTCCTGTGTATAATGAAAGAGTTCTCGGTATTACTTTTTTTATTTTGTTCATCATGTTTTTTTTTATGCCTATGTTTTGAATATGATCTTGTATATGTCTAAATTATAGTTATGGCGATTTGCATTTGAACATGGAAATAATTATCGAAACTGAATCTGAGTCTCAATCAATTTTTTGATAATGTATTCTATAGGTTTTAGAACATATGCTTTAAGACTTTGTATTATATCTAATGTTGCGTTATTGATGAAAATAAAAACGAACATTTGAAAATAGTTTTGGATCTCAAACATAGATTTCTGAAGAATAAAATGCTAACAACAAGCTTTTGGAATTGAATAAATTTTATTTTGCAAAGTACAAAAGTGTAGATAAATATTTCATTGTGCTTCCTCCGTACTCCCTCATTATTCACAATCAAAGCTCGTTACCTTGTACATAATGCTAATTTGAAATACCATAAAAAGGTGAAAATGGAGAAAAAATAGTACAAGAGAAAAACATTTTAAGTGGTATTGAACCAGTTAACGAAGAGCAACAACCACATACATTATTACTAACTATCTTTCTAATCATGATTGTCAAAGTATATTTAGTGATTATAATTGTTTCAATTAAGACAATGATAGACAATGATAACTTTTCTAAGACATGCATTTTTGTTTGATTTATTTTCATTTGATTATTATTGCATTATACAACTTTGTGTTATTTTTTTACTATATTTTCTATGTACTCTCTAAATAAATCATGCACAATCTATGCAACTCTTACATAGGCATAGTATTGTTTGATTCCCTATGTTTTCATAGTCAGAAATAACATTCTCCAGTCTTTTAGTTCTCTGAAACCTATTTCGAAGTTGTGGTATATTTGTGTCTCTTTCTCCACACTTTCTTATCTCGACACATACCCTTTCACCCACACATCCTTCAGTGTGCACCGCATCTATCTATAGTGAGTGTTGATTTGTGAACCCGCTTGTTAAGTGAAATGACAAATTCCACAATATGATGCCCATTTATAATGAGTTTTGAGCTATGAACCCCCTTGTTAAATGAAATAACAAATTCCATAATATGATGCCCCTCCTTCAAATATACCATATCTAATTCTTTTACATATATCAAATGAAACACCTAGTTTTACTAAATATCTATATAATTTTTAAACACTCCACAAAATATATCGTTACTTGCTCTATACTTTAATATAAACACATTAATATAAGATCTAAATTAAAACATAATATTCTCTAAACACTTCCTCTTTCTAATTAAATTTCTTTTACAATGTTAAATTAACCTTATACAAAATATGGATAGAAAAAGATTCACTCAATGTAATCCCTTCTCCCACTCTTACCGGACTCTTACCGAGCTCCCCCCTGCTTACATAAATGAGTTGCAATCCCATCAATCCTTCTCTGTCACGTAGTTAAGACACCTCTGAATTGGAGTAGAGTTCACCGAGTGTTTGCACTACAGATGAACTATTCAAAGTGGATAAACATGTTCAGTCGCCGAACTATTCAAAGTTGTTCAAAAATCATCTAATGGAAAGTTCTATAACAAGTCGAGTTTATAAATTAATAATAAACACTTATTTCATCATACATTTTAAAGTATTTAAAAAATAAAAATAAAAATTATTATTATTTAATTTTAAATTATAATTATTATTATTAAATAATTTTAAATTATAATTATTAATTATGAAATATATTTATATATATTAAAAATATATAATAATATTTTTAATGATGAAAATTTATTTATATTTAAAAATAAATTTGTATATTATAGTAATTATAATTTTATTTTAAATTATTATTATTGAATAAAAATTAATATAAGAATTACACATATAAACATTTAACGAAAGTTTTAAAACTATAGAGATTCACTCATTTTAATATTAAACATATTTTTAACTATATACTTTATTATTGAGTAACAAAATTTTTAACTATAAAAATTTACTCTACTTTAACATGAAATTTCTTAACTTATAAATAAATTTTATTATAATACCATAAAACAACATCATGAAATACTAACATCATATACTAAAAAAACTATAACTGAAACTCATAGAACACATATTCATATTACCATAACTCATATTCACTCAACCCATAACATCTTTCACGTACAATAAGTCACCACAAACACACCCAAAATAAAAAGCCTTCAGTGTATTAATTAGACATTTTCATATCGTTTTGATTCGCTTTCATAAATAAAAATATGATGTCCTTCATTGAATAATAAATAAATCTATCAATAATAATTTTGAGTAAAATCTCTAGGTTAATGGAAGAAGAAATAAATTTATGAATAATAGTGTAAAGCAAAATTATTGTTAATAATTTAAATATATATATATATATTATATAAAATCATATTTTTTATTTATTATAAAATTTTATTTTTTATTAAAAATGATGTAAAATGTTAGAGATATAAAAATATTTATAGAAGTTATTTGTTTCAAATGATGTATTAAATGGTTAACGACTGTTTTTGTTAAATATTTAGTAAAACTAAAATATAAGTTGATTAAATAAAAACTCAATAATATATTGCAATGTCATTGTTTATAATTATAAATTTAATTCAATAATAAGAAGATGTTTTGGAGAGTTATGATAGTAATATATATTTATGATGATATTGTGTTATAATGTTATGATTTTTTGAAATTATAATTATTATAAATTTATTTTAACTATAAATTTATTAAGAGTGGAGAGGGATTAAATTTTATTATATGTAAAAAGCGCTCATGTCTAGTTTTAGTGTAAGTCTTGTCATGAATGTACCAATGTACATTTTATTAAGAGTGGAGAGGGATTAAATCTGATTATATGTAAAAAACACCCATGTCTAGTTTTAATGTAAGTCTTGTCATGAATGTACCAATGTATGTTTTTTGGTTATGTCATTAGATTTGAAGTTTTAGTTTTGTGGCCAACAACTTTAAATCTGTGCAACCATGTCTAGTTTTAATGTAAGTCTTGTCATGAAATTAATGTACCAATGTATGGTTTTTGGTTATGTCATTAGATATGAAGTTTTAGTTTTGAAGCCAACAACTTTGAATCTGTTAAGCTAAATTTGAGGAGCGAAAATAGGTAAATAAAGTTTTATTGTGTTTTTTTCTATGTAAATACAAAGAGTTGTAAATCTCTGTAAACATCTTGGTTTTACAGTTGTAAAGAGCTGAAGTCTCCATTTTATGTGGTGAATGTTTTGTTTCCCTCATTTTGTTATGCACCATGTTTTAAAATTTCAATTCTAAGTTTTACTTCCCAAACACTCTATTTTACTAGGTTTCATATTGCGCGTAATTTCTAGAATTTACACTCTTTATTTTGACCTGGACTGCGCATTATTTCTGGAGTTTAGCTCTATACTTCTACTATAACTTGAAATTTGTTTAGCGGTGACAAATCAAATCATGTGTCAAAGTTCTCATTTGACAACAAATTTTACATAACACATTTACTAGTAAGGAGATAAGTTTTTAACTAGTCAAAAATGATATTTTTGGGAAAAAGCTTAACAAATCCACAAATTCCTTAATTTAATGGTAATAACTATGATTATTGGAGAATCACAATGAAGGTTTTATTTCCATTTCAAGATATATGATATTTGGTAGAAAAGGGGTTCTACAAGCCACCGGATGCAATAACATACCATGCATTGACACAAGTAGAAAGAGATTTATTGAGGGACAATATGAAGGACTTCAAAGCCCACTTATACATTTTTCAAGCAGTGCATGATAGCATATTTCTAAAGATTGCAGCAGCAACAAAGTCCAAGCAAGCATGGGATATTCTTGAGACAACATATCAAGGAATGAAAAAGGTGAAGACAACAAAGCTTTTGAAACTATATGCATGAAGAAGTCTGAGACAATAGACTCATTTATTACACAAGTTACTCGACCGGTTACTCAAATCAGTATCACACAAGTTACTCGACCGGTTACTCAAATCAGATCTCATGGTGAAGCAATTGAAGAAAGAATAATAGTTAAAAATATTTTAATAAGTTTACCAACAAGATTTGATCTTATTGCTTCTGCCATAGAGGAGACAAAGGATCTCTAAAAATTTCCAATGGATGAGTTTCATGTATCATTGATTTCTCATAAACATAGGTTGAGCATAGCAACAAACTCTTCAATGGAGCATGCCTTCAAGGCACAAGTCTCACTTGGTCAAGGCATAGGGAGAGGAAAATAAAATGCTAGAGGAAGATGAAAAAGTCCACACAAAGGTGGAAGAAGTAGCTCTTCAATCTTAGGTGGAAGAGGCGGACATCAAAATCCAAGTCAAAATGAAGCACAAGGTCAGAGGTATGATAAATCTCAAGTTCAATGTCATTATTGTAAGAAGCATGGACATTTTGTAATCAAATGTAGAAAAAAACAACATGATCTTCGTAATGAATGAAAAGCAAACTTCACAAAAGAAAATCAGAACCAAGACATTATGTTTTTAGCATGTAATGTAGAACAAGAAAAGAAAAAGGATGTGTGGTTTTTAGACTTAGGATGTAGCAATCATATGACATGTAACATAGAAATATTTTCTAATTTGGACGAAAGTGTAAAATCTGAAGTTACATTAAGGACAAATAACAAAGTGGCAGTGATGGGTAAAATAAGAGTTAATATTCTAACCAAGAAGGGGGAGAACAAGTATATTTTGTTCTTGGTTTGAAGCACATTCTCATAAGTATTGGACAACTTATGCAAAAAGGATACAATGTCTTTTTCAAAAATGGAGAATGCACAATTTTGGATAAATTTTCAAGAAAACAGTGGATTACAAAAGTTTAAATGACAAGAAATAGAATGTTTCCCATCAAGATAAAATGAGATTTGAAGAAAGAAGGTACGCAAGCACAACTGTCAATGAATTCACATCAAGATGAAAGAAAAATTGCAACTTCCACACAAACAAACTTTCTAGTTCAAGTAGAGCTCAAAGATCAAAATTGGTGATGACATCTAAAATTTGGGCATCTTAACATTGGAGGTTTAAATTTGCTACATACGAAATCCATGGTAAAGGGATTGCCATTAATAGAAAAACTGGAAATATTGTGTAATGGATGCATCTTGGGTAAACAACATAGAGAGTAGTTTCTAGCAGGAAAGTAAATAAGGGAAAAAGCACCTTTGGACACTGTTCATTCATATTTATGTGGACCAATGACGACACCATCAATTGGTGGAAATTATTATTTTTTTACATTTATAGATGACTACACAAGGAAGATGTCTACTTCCTGAGATAGAAAAATGAAGTGTTTGAGATCTTCCATCAAAACAAAGCTCTTGTTGAGAAGAAAAGTGGACACTACATCAAAGTCTTGATAACTAACAGAGGTGGCGAATACATCTCAAATGACTTCCTAGGTTTTTGCAGGGAGCATGAAATTCACAAACAATTTCCAGCAAGGTGTACAACTCAACAAAATGGTGTCAGAGAAAGGAAAAATAAGGTGATTATTGAAATGAAAAAAAAAAGTATGTTGAGGAAAAATCATTTTCCAAATGGTTATTGAGATGAAGATGTCGCTAGTGCAACATATATTATAAATAAGTGTCCAAACAAGAGTGTTAGGATATGGTTCCTGAAGATGCATGGAGTGGAAGAAAACATAGTTCACTCATATTAGAGTGTTTGGATGTGTGGCATATGCACTCGTCCCAGATGAATTAAGAAAAAAGTTACACAACAAGGGAAAGGAATGCATATTTGTTTCCTATAGTGACGAATCCAAGGCATATGAAATCTATAATCCATTAACCAAGAAGGTAAGGAAGGTAATAATCAACAGAGGTGTGCATTTCATAGAAGAGGAAGCATGAGATGGAAGTTTGGAGAAGACAATTAATGTGGTAACAAGTCTATCATAAGAAAACAAAGAGGAATTCACAACATGAAGTAATTCCTTAATGGTGACTCCTCCTACACCTATTCAAGGCCAGCAAAGCATTCATTAAGTGACACCATCAACAAGCAATAGGAAAATTTCATGCAATCAAGGAAATACCCCTCCAAGTGCACAACATTTATCAACAACTCTGTCTTCTCCAAGTTCAACTTCAACTGACATATCAAGTCTATCTTTGGCAAGCACGAAAAGACAAAAATTTAGAAATCTTAGTGAAATTTATGAGGAGAATGAAGGTGACAATAACACAAGTATGAATTCACTTTTTGCTTTATTTTGTCAGGTAAATGATCTAATCCATTTTGAATATGCATTCAAGGAAGGAAAATGGGTAGGAATAATGGATGAAGAAATACAGGTGATAAGAAAGAATAACACTTGGGAATTAGTCAATCTTCCAGAAGGAAATGAAGTCATAGGTTTAAAGTGGGTCTATAGGATAAAAAACAATGTTGAAGGAAGGATTGAAAGGCATAAAGAAAGGTTGGTTGTCAACAAATACAAGCAACAATGCAAAAAAGATTATGCAGAGACGTGTGCTAGTCGCACGAATGGAGATAGTGTGGACAATGTTGTCAATTACAATCCAACATAGATGGAAGGTATATCAAATGGACATGAAATCAATATTTTTGAATGGAGTGTTGTAAGAGGAAGTACATGTGGTGCAACCACGTGGTTATGAAGTTCAAGGCCAAGAAGACAAGGTGTGTATTGAAGAAATCTCTATATAGGATTAAACAAGCACCACGCGTATGGTAGATTAGGATATACATTTGTCTGTTGGACAATGGATTTAGAAAATGTGATGGTGAACCTTCTCTCTACATCAAATAGAGAGATGATAAGCTTCTTATTGTTGTTTTATA
The DNA here is from genome assembly GCA_031772625.1 of Pinus tabuliformis. Lineage (NCBI taxonomy): Eukaryota > Viridiplantae > Streptophyta > Pinopsida > Pinales > Pinaceae > Pinus > Pinus tabuliformis. The sequence goes on from CM062806.1 coordinate 930,916,661, forward strand.
TGTGGATGATTTGATTTTTAAAGAGAGTGATAATCTCCTTATTGTTGATTTCAAAGAAGTTATGAAAAGTGAGTTTGAAATGATATATTTGGGGTTGTTAAAGTATTTTCTAGGCATAGAAGTGAAGAAAACAAAGATGCCATTTTTATTTCTCAAACAAATTATGTTTCAAACATCTTGAAGAGGTTCAAAATGTAGGACAAGAAGCATGCACCAACTATAACTATGATGGGTTTGAAATGGAGTAAAGAAGATTGTAGCAACAATGTCACTCTGACACTATACAAAAATATGATTTGCAGTTTGATGTATTTGATTGCAGGTAGACCAGATTTAAGGTCTGCAATAAGTTTGGTTTCAAGATTCATGGAGACACCAAGGGAAAGACTTTGGCAGGGAACCAACATAATGCTATGATATTTTAGTGGAAATAAAGGATATGGTGTTTTATACACTGCAACACGTGACTCGTTGGCTACACTGACAGTGACTGACTGGGTAGGAAGTGTCGATGAAAAAAGAGAAAATTAGGCGGTTTCCCATATGGGTTCGGGATCAATTTCATGGCTTTCCAAAAAAAACCAATAAAGTCATTGTCAAAAACTAAAGTTGAATATGCCACAACAACAGGGCTGGCATGTCAAGCCATTTGGATGAGAAGAATGTTGAAATATTTCTGGCATCAACAAGAAGGAACGACAACAATTTGTTGTGACAACAACTTTGCACTTACGCAATCCAATAATTCAATTTTTCACAAAACAAGAAGAATCATTTTATTAGGAGTTAGTCAACAATGGAGAAATTGCTTTGCAACATTGCAAGTCACAAGACTAGTTTGCATGCATTTTCACCAAACTATTGACAAGAGTTTCATCTAAAACACTATTTGGGAATCATCGATATCGACAATTATAATTAAATGGTAATGTTGGAATTAATCACACTTATCAAATACAAATAAATACAGTAAATAACAAATTAATCAGCAAATGTTGGTTTCATTTTAATGGAGGTGAATGTAAATGAGTTTTTGACGCAGGGTACAAACTCCCCATTCCTCAAATACATCAAACCAGGCCTGGAATTTGACATCCTGTTGGACGTATTTTTGGTTGAAGAACGCATTTTACAGGAGTAGAAAAAATTTCCACGTCAAATCCGATGTGTGATACATCCCTGCGAACCGTCAAAATGGCGTCTGTTTCACTTGTTGAAATGTAAAAATTTAGGATACCTTATTTCTTAGGAGTCTGGAGACCGGGACCACCAGACTAGCAGTAGTACTGGTACACAACGTAGTTTAAACTAAAAGCATTTAAATGCGTCACCGTCCCACTCCGTACTACCTAGTACTTACCATTAATTATCCAGCTACAATCCGTCGCTCATAGCCGCTCAAATTTAATCCGACGAGACTTGTAATTTGCAAATCGCAATCTACTGGAGTCTGCTAGTGCTTACGAATCACGATTTACCTATTCAGTGTTCACCCTAACTTCTAAGGCTTACGGTTTACCTATTCACCCTGGCAGCTGGCTAATTTGGAGAATTGTTGCAAATTGCAGTGTCGCAGAAAAGGTGTCTTCGAGTTTTGCACATTAGGCGACTTCTGCACATTCGGGAATCGGCTCTGGTGCAATGGTGCAACATGCTCCTCTCTTGCGAATTGATCGTGTCTGAGTGGAATCTGTGAGCAAACTTGGATGCTCAACAACTCAACTCTCCACTTCAAGTTTCATAGGTATTCCAATACTTTTCTCCTATAAAATAATTTGGTACTTTCGATTCCCATCTAGAGTTTGAGGTTAAGTGTAATGCATAGCAGAAGCATGATAGTTAAATAGGGTTAGGTTGAATACTATTTTAGAAATATTTATGGTGGGCATGATATGTTTCAGCTAAAAATTCACAAATACAGAAATCATTCTCTTAAGTTTGGTATATCCAACAAAACAAATCAATTGATTCATAAAGAATAATAAGAAGCAATGGGATTCAAGTGCCTTTCTTCCTGTTGGCAACGGTGGCATGAGAGTGATGAAGATGATATGCTGATTGTTGTTTCTTTTCTCTTTTGGAGAAGAAGCCAAAGATGCCACCGCCGCCAATCCACCTGCCTCCTCCATAGCCAATGCACACAGACACATTCACCACCAGACTCACCTTCATTCCTTCAACTCCCATGGATTTGTTAGCCTTGGCGAGTAATGATCCCTCGGCCATCTGCTTGCTTAGTGGGGAGTCCAAGCTGGCAGCCTTGCGGCATTACTACTACACCTCTCCATGTTTCGAACCATGAATCTCCCGTTCCCACCAACTCTTCTAATAATTCGTTGACTGCTCTTACTCACTCTCATTCTCTATGCTGGAATTCCAGGACTGCCCAGTTTGCCTCCATCAGTTGTTTGTTTAACCTTCGTTTCTTCTTTACCATCTTCTACCTAAAAACTGGGCTTTAACTCACCAAGGCATTGTGGCCCATAACTAACATTTGCAGCATCTTCTCTTTTCCATTTCTCTAGTGAAATCTCGTCCATCTGCGAGAGATCGAGGGAGAATGAAATTCTTGGGCTCTGTTTATCGTTAATTGTAGTGTCAGTCTACGAGAGGTCGAGAGTAAATGACATGCATGGGCTCTGCCAGCCATTTCCAATCTCCAAGTAGGATGCCATTACGTGTTTAACTGACTACAATTCTTCAAACTCTACTCGGATCTGAATAAATCAGAGCAATCATGTGTCAGCGACATTTTAATGGTAAAAACCTTTTTGGATAAAGCACCAAACCATTACAGATACGCATTGACTACCAAATATGGTGATTTTTTTTCTCATATTACCTTGGAAAACTCCTTAAATATTAACACCATGAAAACAAGTGTAGAATAGAAATTTTTCAAAGAAAAGGGTTTCAATTTGCGAGGATGCCTTCATCGCTATGCCAAGTTTTTCAGAGGAATTCATATTTTGATTCGTTTGAGTGCGTAGGTGTGGGGAATTGCATCTGCTTCACATCTGGCAGATGTATGGATATAACCGTTTATAGTCTAAGCAAGGAGACATGGATTTGGCTTCCAACGCCCACAACTATAGATAAATGTTATGGGTACCCACGTATTATGACTTTTAAACCCAGGCCCGATATGAAGGTCGGGTGAAGCCTAATTGGCCCCTTAACATTCATTTTGTTTTGATATATACCAGAGAAAAAATTTTGTTATGGGTACCCGCGTATTATGACCTTTAAACCCAGACCTGATATGAAGGTCGGGTGAAGCCTAACTGGCCCTTTAACATTCATTTTTTTTTTATATATAGCAGAGAAAAAATTCTGTTATTAATTTTGTACGAGGGTAATGGTGTATAATATTGTATGGCCATGCTTGGCATCTAAGGATAAGGGTTTTTATTCCACTCCTGGTGCTTAACGTATGGTTGCGTTTGATGGGTAAATTTTAAATTTTAAATTATTTTATTATTATTTTATTTTGTTTATTGAATATTATTTTATTTATAAGATAAAATGGAAATGCAATGATTCAGATTGATTTATTGGGTAGCATTTAATATTTGTTCTTGCTCATTATTTGTTAAAAAAGTAATGAGCCAAATTAACTTGCTGTATAGTGTTTAATATTTGTTGTATTCAATGTCGATATTAATATCCAATTTACTGATTTTTATCTCCACTCTTGCTATTTAAAGCATGGTAATCCCGGCCCTCTAGGAGTCACTATTATGGAAATTTGTGCAGACAAAACCATCCAAAATTGCAAATCAGTACCAAAATACATACCAGGATGATATACTTGATTAGCTTTGTGATGCATGAAATGCAGTTTGATGATTGACATCCATGATCCAATATACATAAATATAAATAGGCAATATACCTGTTTCAAAGAAAACGGGAAAGCTGGTCTTATAGGGTTCACCCCAAGTTCCAACGACCATTCTCAGTTAGATAAGGTCCGGAAAGTTCTTACTAGTTTCAGTTTAGTTATTGCTTTTGTTTATATTTAGTGTTGGAGTCTCTGTTTGGTGTGTTGCATATTTGGGATGCAAATTTTAGTAGGCTGAAGTTCATTTTCAGGTATATTTACGTTCTGCTTATTTATTCTACAACGTTGTCAACTATTATATTCACTTTTGATTTAATGAATTTTAGTTTTCATATATATATATATTTTACACAGGTGGTCACAAACCTACGAATGTCTCAAAAGAGAGATATAGGTTACAATTGGGGAAATGTATGGATGGACAAAAGGGAAAACTTCTAAGACTCAACAGAATTCAGAAACACTTGAAGAAACCCATAATGCTCATGTGGAACAACAATTCCATGAAATTTTTGGAAGTTCTTCTGAACATGATGTAGATGAAGAAACAAATGAAGTTGAAGAAGAGGTTGGTGATAATTCAGAAATGAAAGTGGAAACAAAAAGACAGTTTCACATGGAATGGTTAGATAAGTTTGTTTGGTTGAATTATGTGAGGTTTGATGATAAAATAACTATGAAGTGTAACTATTGTGAGAAGTATATGATGAATGGACCATGGGGTTTAGGGAATGGTTGCACCACATTACAACATGATGCTCTTGTTACTCATGAAAAATCACGAGTGCTTAAAGATGCTAAGGAAAGATGGATTAATGCATTAGAGGGAAAGATGAAACCAATTCCAGATCATATTAGACAGGTGAGAGATGCTAACAAGGAAAGAGTGATTTCTACAATGAAAATATCATATTTCATTTGTCAAGAAGATTTATCTCTCTCAAAGTATGAGAAGCTTTGTAAATTTCTAATGGATGCAAAAACTCCGAATATGCCAAAGTCTCAAGAGCACTCTTCATACACTAATCATAAGTCTGCAAATAATTTTATATATTGCATATCAAAACATCTTGAACAGATTCAGATAAAAAAAATGTTGGAAAGTCCTTTCTTCTCATTGATGGTTGATGAAAGCACTAATCGAACCTTAGAGCAACACATTGTTATTTATGCAACATATTTAGACTCAAAAGGTCTCGGGCCACCTATCTCGCAGTTTATGAGGCTCAAAGATGTAGTAGATGGAAAAGGAAAAACAATATATGATAGTGTCAATCAATTAATAGATGTTAGAGGCCTTCAATATAAAGATTTGATCGTTGTTTCTACAAATGGAGCTTCAGCAATGATTGGACATGAAAATGGCTTTGTTTCATTTTTGAAACAAAACAATCCAAAACTTATTACAGTTCATTGTGTGGCTCATCGTGAGTCTTTCGTAGCAGCAGATGCTTCTAAGAAATCACTTGAGTTATTATTTGTTGAAAAAATTGCAAACAAAGTGTATTCATGGGTTCAAAACTCTCCAAAGAGAAATAACGAACTTAATGATTTGCTTAGAGTCATGAAAATTGATGTTCTTGATGTTCTACAAATACATTCAATGAGATGGTTATCCAGGGGGGAGTTATTATAAGGCTTGTGAAGCTTATGCTAGCAATTTTAACTTTGTGGAAAAATGGAAAAAAAAAACTTCATCTTGGTATGATAAGACGAGAATATATTCTATCCAATTTTGTTTACATAAGCTTGCTGATGTGCAAGGGGAATTGAACAAGTTGAATGTGATTTTTCAAGAAGAAAATGTAGACATTGCAACTATTGGGTTGGCTCTTGAAGTAACTATAAGCACATTATTTTGATGGTTTTTGAGAAAAGAGACATTTGCAGAAGGCACAACTTAAATAGACATGACTTACGATATTTACAAGTTTTTAAATGATTCTCAAAATGGATACATTGATATTAAAGATGAAGGGAAAGTTGTAAATAGACATGAGTTACGATACATCTCTATCTCAACCATGGATGTTGAATGCAATGAAGCAAGGAAACAATCTATGAAACCTTGTATTGAAGGTACACAAGAGAGTTGTTAGCAACTCACTGAAGGTTCTATAGAGACTCTCATAGACTCTTTGAATGAAAGATTTCCAGTCCTTCATCTCTTTAATGCAGCAAAATTGTTCAGCCCTTGTTATTATTTAGAAGAGCGTCGTAGTTATGAGAAAAATTCAAAGCATTGGTTTTTAAAGCTTTTTCAACATTTGCAACATACCATATCAAGTGATGTTGGATTTGTAGCTTTATTTGATGTTAAAGCTTGTAAAAGAGAGTTGCACCTTTTTGTTGATTCATTAAATCTGGCTGGTGGGGGGTTTTCTATGAAAGAAGCATGGAAAGTCTTTCATAACACAAAACAATGGCACAAAAGTTATCCTAATATGATGAAATTATGGCAAGCTGTCCTCACTATTCCTACAAGTACAGTGGATTGTGAAAGGGGATTTTCTAAGCAAAACATCATCAAGGACATTAGAAAATCGAGGCTTGGGTTGGATACACTAGATGCTCTAATGAGAGTATCTTTGAATGGACCTGAATCATCTAATGTTGATTGGCATGCAGTATATGAGATATGGATAGATACAAAGTTAAGAAGGATCCTTGAGCTTTGAAAATTCTTCTAGTTTATGTTTAATAGAGGATCTGTTTATTGAGATATTCCTATTGATAATTTTTTTTGTAGTTTCTCCAGAAAGATAGACTTTTAATGAAGTATAATCACTGTTTATTATTGCATAACTTTTCTGTATTTTCTCTAGATGATTTATTTATAGTCTCACTAGATAATTTATTTATAGTCCATGGATTGTAAGTTTTGCAAAGATTTTATTGTTTAAAGGGTCCCACCATAAATCTGAGCTATAAATCTGATAGACTACAAATCTGCAATGTCAATCTAACAAGAATCATTATAAATAACAGTCATTATCTGCCTCCAATTTGATGACTTATTGTGTGTTGTGGAATAAATTTACAAAAATTGTTAAAATAGAGTTTTTCGTGACACTCACATATTTGATTAAAACATAAAACCAAGAGTAAAAAAAATACAAAAACGTCGTCAATTTTTAATTTGACAGGCAAAAGGAATTTGAAATTCCAGGCCTGCATCAAACAATTAAGATCAAAGAAATAACTACGTAGAGTTCGTAAATAGTAAACGCGAGGTTTTTACTGCCCAACTTGAGTACGTACCACGTACGCAGTGTATGAGGCTTTTACTGCGCAACTAGAGTATGTACCACGCAGTGAATGAAAGTTCAGAATTTTTTTATGTGCACCCATGTTTAGTTTTAATGTATGTATTATCATGAAATTAATGTACCAATATATGCATTTTGGTTACTTCATGAGATATGAAATTTTAGAATTTGCAACAAACCAGTTTGAATGTCTGAAGCTAAATTTGAGGAGCGAAGATAGGTGGAATTTGCAGCAAACCAGTTCGAATGTCTGAAGCTAAATTTGAGGAACAAAGATAGTTGGGCTCGCAAAACAGAGTTTTACTGTGTTTTTACTGTGTAAATAGAGAAAGTTGTAAATCTATGTAAACATCTTGGTTTATGATCATAAGGGAGTTGTCCCATGGAATTATAAATCGAAGTATTTTGTTGTGCACCAGAGTCTAAAATTTCATTTCTAACTCTTGCTAGGCAAACACTTTGTTTTACTCTGTTTCGTATTTAGTGGACTTTTTGGAATTTACACTATGTTTTATTTTAGACAGTTTTATTTTGACATGGGCTGCCGCGGGCATTAGTTTTCGAGTTCAACTGTGTCTTTTTATTGGTTCTGGGGTTCAACTGTCTTTTTATGGTCAGTTGAAATATGTATTGCCTTTAACATGCAAGGTAGTGTCATAACCTGGGTCCTCTGCCTTTACTTTCAAAAATCAATAATTTTATTATTTTAAAATTTGTGATCATTTGTACGTGGATATAAAACAATTCATGGTGAGTAAAGCCTAGAGCTTAATGAGGAATTTATCAGACTCACGCACTTTGAGTCTGCGAAACTATTAACACCCCAAAAAAAAGCGAGCCTTTCCGGCAATGGAGGAGGACATTTAAGGTATCTACCAACTACAGCTGGATAATTTATGGTCTTTCTTTGTTTATTTGTGTACAATGTATAGAGTCTCTCACTTGCATACATGGTTTTCAGGTTGAAATGAGAGCATTTTTTTGGTGTTTTTGTTGGACGTGTTGAATAGTTTATTTTTCATGTTTTTGTTCAAATTGTACTGTGTTGAATAGCTTATTTAGAGTCAGTAGACATACATAGTCTAACAAAGAAATGAAATGATGTAAATTTTTCGCATTTAATTGTAGACTATCTACCACAGAATATAAGAGAATTGTTATATATTTTCAACATTTTTGACTTTTGATAATTTTTTTTTTGTTTTTGGTTGGAAAGATGGAAGAGACAAAGCATGAATTCACATAAAACACGAGTTTCTTCTCCTCTATTAATCACACAAAACATGATGATTACAATGAACTTGGTGAAGGGTATTTAAACATTTTCCAACTAGCTAATTGCCTAAAATATCTTGACATGGAAGTACATGCAATCACACACTCAAAGTCGTCTATCACTTAACTTGACTTGAGTCAGCACTCAAACACTCAACCACTCAATCACTCAATTAACTGATTCTCTATGTTTAGCTAACTCCTCATGCAGGAGTAATTATCTTATTTTAACACTCCCCCTTAATTACGACTGCTAAACTAAAACATGACTCATGACAACTCAAACATGCTTGCTGATCTATGTCTCAGCTAGGCTTACAACACCCAAGTTTCTTCTATGAAACTCAAACACATCTTGTGCTAATGACTTAGTAAATATATCAACCAATTGATCACTAGATTTACAAGGCTTCAAGTGAACTTCTCCATTGCTCACAAGTTCTCTAATAAAGTGATATCTAGTATCAATATGCTTGCTCTTCTGATGAAACACACTATTCTTGGATAGTGCAATCACTGAGGTGTTGTCACAATATATTATCGTTGATCCTTGTTGTTTCTTCTTGAGTCCATCAAGTACTCTTCTTAACCACACTACTTGACATGATGTTGATGTTGTTGCTACATATTCTACTTCTGCTGATGAAAGTGTCACAATGGGCTACTTCTTAGATAACCATGAAATCAAAGGTGGAAGACAAAACCAGAAGTGCTCTATCTATCATCGAAACTTCCTACAAAATCACTATCTGTGTATCCAATCAAATCCTTGTTTTCTGTGCTTGCATACATTATGCCACAATCTCTAGTTCCTGCTATGTATCCCAGAATTCATTTTCTTGCACTCCAATGTGTGTCTTTTGGAGTCTCCATAAATATGGAAATCAAACTCACTCTTTGCATGATATGTGGTCTTGTCGCTGTGAGATACATGAGGCTGCCAACCAATCTTTTGAATAGAGTTGGATTGACATCTAAACCTTCATCATCCTTGCTTAACTTTGTACCTGTTGCAACTGGTGTAGGGACAGGTTTGCAATTTTCCATCTTGAATCTTTTCAACAAATATTTGGCATATTTATTTTGACATATAGAAATTCCTTTTTCAGATTGCTCAACTTCTATGCCAATAAAATATTTCATGAGACCAAGATCTGTCATCTCAAATTATTTCATCATGGCTACTTTAAATTCATCTATGTCAAAATCACCTGCAAAAATCATGTCATCAACATATAAGAAAACAATCAAAATCTGTCCATGCTCATTTACCTTTGTGTATAAGGAAGGCTCAATGTTGCTTCTGCAAAATCCATTCTTGATCATGTAACTGTCAATTCTGCTATGCCAAGCTCTAGGCGCTTGCTTCAGTCCATACAATGCTTTCTTCAACCTGTAAACTTTGTCTTCGTTACTTTCAACTTCATATCCTAGAGATTGCTGCACATAAATTTCTTCTTCTATAATTCCATTCAAGAAGGCTGGTTTCACATCCATTCTATATCCTTATCTTTTGCGAAGAGGATTTATTTTTATCTCCACATTTTGGACATGATGGAGGGAAGGCAGGTCCCTCTTACTTTTTGTAGAATTCAAGTATCCCCTCTTTCATATACCACTATCCCTATGAATCACAAGCATGATTAGAAATCTACCCTCAATGCACACCAGGCACGGAAGCTACCCGGCTCTCTAGCTGAATAACATAGGAGTGTGGTAAGGGTCGAAGGACGTCTCATTTGTCTATTGCAGCATACAGCTATAAGCAGCAGCAGCCAAGCTAGCCAGAGGTGCTACTTCAGCCAAGCCAGCCAGATTTACAATGATTGGCGATCCCTCATAACAGGTCGGGTTTTGCCTCTCCAAGAGAATGCATGCATGTTGATAATAGTGGTATTGGCAGTGGAGAAATAATAACGCTGGTTTGTGATTCATTAGGTTATAAGTAAGTGAGAGTTTACCACGCATTTGGTATGGCTCTACATGAAACAAGATGATGAACCTTAATGCAGCCGAAAATTTAAATAAAAGAAAATAAATATTGTAACTTATAGCCCATATAGTAGCGTGATAGGGAGAATCATGGGCACCCACTTGCATTTTAAGGGAGTGTTATCCTACCGTAAGTAAAGGGTGCACTCAATATAACTATTATATTCCCATATCAATATGCTTGATTCTCATGGCATTCATGTATGGGCTTTAGCTCAGAAAACTCAATGCTACTGGTCCTGAGAATTACACCTCACCTACAGCAAACAATTGGTTTGATTGAAGTTATAACAGGAGCGAAGAAACTAATTGTAATGGTTTTTGATCTAACACTGAAATCGTTACAATGGCAATTAGCAATATTCTTCTTCTCACACAACCGTTCCGTTGGAGTTCAAATTCGATCCAACATAAGAAAAGAATTCCTCTGTAAATAAAACACTGCAAGTCCAATTTCCATTTCTGAGCATTTTAATCCCCATCCCGACAAAATCCTTATTAGAAAAGCTTCTCTATAACGGGGTTGGGGATTAAATCTGGCAAGGAGATGAATTTACAGATTTTACCGCAATGACTATGAATTTACAGATTTTACCGCAATGACTATTAAATCTGGCAAGGAGATGAATTTACAGATTTTACTGCAATGACTATGAAACGAACGAAACCAGGTATTTGTAGAAGAATTTAAAGACTGTAACAAAATGACTATGAAACAAAAGCAGAAATTTGAAATCCATTGGTGATTATATATGGCGAGGAAATGAAGTTAAAGATCAGAACAAAATGGATATGAATGAAAAACAGGAATTTGAAATCCATACTTAAAGATCAGAACAAAATGGATATGAATGAAAAACAGGAATTTGAAATCCATACTGAATGCACCTGTAAGTTTTCCATCCTTCAACTCTCCAGCTTGCAGCAAATTTGTTTGATCTCAACCCAACTGGAGTCTAATAGGGGTTGAAATAACACCTCAGTCGGCCATTGCGATGGATCTGAAAAGAAGCAGCAATAGATCAGATAGAAGAGGTGCTACTTCAACCCATACTAGATTCCAGATTGTAGTGGTCGGGAGCGGGCAATAGATCAGATGCACTGTTTCGGCTCTATCGTGGGGGGATGCATGTTGACGGTAGTGGTAGGGAAGCAATGATAAACGCCAGTTGTAGCTCAAAAATGTAAGTTGAGAACAAGCAACCATGAATGGAAATTAGATCAATGGTCAGTAACAGTGGGAGTTAAAGCTTTAAAGGAACTTTTATCGTCCAGGACAATGGTTCAAACAGCGTTCGTGGAATTTATGTTTTGATTTTTTTTGGTACAAGAGGTTGTTTTTGATTGTGTTAAATCTATTTTTACTATTAAAAAAATATTCAAACTCTTTTAAGAACTGATTTTAATATATTCAAACTCTCTTAAGAACTGATTTTTTCCAACCAAAAAAAAAAGAAAGACGAGAATCCAATTAAATTAAAAATAACTGCGTGGCCGTACACAACGCCATTAAAAAAAAAAAATAGTATGTGAAAGTAAATTGATATTAATGAAAATAGATGGAAATTAATCGTGTCACAGATGTAATACATGTTGAAGTGTTTTTAATGCATGTCGATTGTTTAATCACTCTTTTCATTTTAGAAAGCTCAAACAACCGCCGCACAAATATTAATTCATTTGTTGTATTAAGCTATTGTTATTTCTTCTCAGTCAAAGTATTGTTGTATTATTAAGCATTTGATCGTGCTGCAAGTATTCTTCGTAATTCTTTTGCAGCGTGTACGACAGATTCTAAGTCTGGTTATTCTCCGGTTCTTAATCCCCCTTTGTTAGAACTGTCTTTTCCTTCTGTTGGCCGAAATTGTGAGAGCCAGTTTTCAGTACATGCACATGGAAAACAGTTGTCTGCATCACCCTGCTGTGGCAGATTACTGTTTTGATAGCGAGAGAGCATTCAAGGCGTAGAAGGATCAGAGTCCCTAGAGGCGTGCAAGGAGAATTCATATCGGTGAAGGGCCAGAGGAAGGAGCATCCAAATTGCCCACTGAAGCATTGGTGATATTGACATTTACCTGAAGAGAACGATAGGAGGGAAAGCAACATATTGGGTGATTAGGCTGGATCACACTGCTCAGCGCTCACGAAATGACGCCCTTTCTGTCACTTAGTTCCTAGGGCTCTGCAAGGGGTGTCTAGACGGAACTATTAGAAGTGGTTCAATCGTCAATGGATTGGATGGTTATGACGGCCTAACAAGTCAAGTCCTAACATAGCGGTGGCTGGCATTGTAACCTATGGTATTTCACGGTGATGGAAAATTTTGTAACGTGAAAAGTAGTTTGTGGAAAAATTTAAGACCTTAAATTTGACCGTGTAAACATTTAAGTCACTATTATAAATTTTAACGAGTGATTTAGAAAGAGACTAATTTAGACCATTTGTTTACTTATAACACTTATTTCTAGTCACTATTCTTCAGTGGATCGGCTAAAAATGAGATTATTAATCCGATTATTTCATCCAATCCTCCACTTTTTTAGCTAAATAAAAAAAATACTGTGAAGAAATAATATTCCAAAATGAAATACATTCACATTTATAATATTTTCCAAATAAAACACATTATCATCAATTCTAAATTCTGTTTTTGAAAATTTCTAGATAAAAAAAGTTATTAAATAAAGAGTTTAACATTTTCCAAATAAAATACATTATTATAATTTAAAATTCTGCCTTCTAGTTGAAAAAATTGTTGGTGTAACATTTTCCAAATAAAATACATTATTATAATTTAAAATTCTACCTCTAATAACTCCTAAATATTAAACAAATAATTTAACATTTTCTAAAGACACATTACCCTCTCGTAATCTAACGAGCTCTCTTTTTGTGGCCAAGATCGTAGACTAACGAGCTCTCTTTCAGCAGCAGAATTTTTTCATCTCGAAGTTATCATGGTAGAAATTCAAATTAGGGTAGGGTAATGTGTCTTTGGAAAATGTTAAATTATTTGTTAATTATTTAGGAGTTATTAAAGGTAGATTTTAAATTATAATAATCTATTTTATTTGGAAAATGTTACAACATTTGTTTAACAATTTTTTCATTTAGAAGGTAGAATTTTAAATTATAATAATGTATTTTATTTGGAAAATGTTAAACTGTTTATTTAATAATATTTTTATTTAAAAGTTTTCAAAAACATAATTTAGAATTTATGATAATATGTTTTATTTGGAAAATATTATAAATGTGAATGTATTTTATTTTGGAATACTATTTTTTCACAGTATTTTTTTATTCAGCTAAAGAAGTGGAGGATTATTTCACAGCTGGCAATCCCATTATTTCACCCTGGGTAGTCTAACTAGGCGGAGCCCGAAAGTAATAGAAATTCTGGTCATATTTAGAAAAAATCCAGTAAGGATTTTTGTAAATCCAAGTTATAGTTGTTAAACTTCGAAATTTTAGGTGTCTTAGACATTTTTGATGGTGCTGAATCTATTTCCACCATCAAAAACATGATTAAAAAACTGCCTTTACAAGATTTTTTGAATTTTTTTGTTCTGATTCCAGCCATTTTTAGTCTCCTGGCCATTCCTCTGCCTAGTTAGACGACTCCAATATTAATTATGAATATAAAGTGTGAAAACTTAATTGTAAGAGTAATTTTGTTTTGAAATTCCAATCTTACTTAGAATATTGTAATTTAAACAACTGAACAGTAATATCCCTATAAATATAAACAGAACAACATTAAGAAAAAACCGTAAACAATGAAAAATTGTGACTAAAAATTACAAAAATTGAAATACGTGAAAGTTGAAAATAAAATATCCCGTTAAAAATCCCAACGAATGCAAGATTGCTACGTAAAATAATATATATATATATATATATATAATAATTTAACATAGCTGAGAGCTCATCCTACAACCAAGGATTGAACTTGTTTTAAAATTAAGCACGTAAAAATGAATGAAAATTTATCGTGTCATAGATGTAATACTCCTCGATGTGTTTTTAATGCATGTCAGTCAAATCATTGTTATATTATTAGTCCCTACCATCTGGCAATGGCCAGGGACTATAGTATTCGGCTTGCGATGTTATTAAGCGTTTAATCGTGTTGCAAGTATTCATCGTAGTTTTTTGGGAGCGTGTTCGGGAAATTCTCAGTCCGCTTATTTGTGCATGCTCTGTTATTCTGGTGTGCACTGGTTGGTAATTCCCCCTTATTAGGACTGTCTTTTCCTTCTGTTGGTCGAAATTGTGAGAGCGAATTTTCAATGCATGCCCATGGAAGACGGTGGCAGATTTACTGTTTTAATGTATTCTATTATTATCGAAGAGTATTACTGGTGAGGAATGATCAGAGTCCCTAGAGGCCTGCAAGGAGAATTCATATCGATGACATTGCCCACTGAAGCATTGGTGACGGTGACGTACACGATAGGAAGGAAAGCGACCTATTCCAGTGGGTAGAGTGCGGAAGTGCGGAAGAGTGGAATGAGTGCACATAGTGTCGGTATTTTTGCATTCGATGGGCGTTGTTTTCGAGGTGACAAGTTTGTCTCCACGGCTATTTATTTATTTGGTGGGAATTTGGTTTTTTTTCTAAAAAGTGAAAATAAATGCAAGAACAACATCAAAAACCTATTTGCAACCAAAATACTAAAACCCTAATCTAAATCTAAATTTCTAAAATATTTTTCAAAAATATTTCGGGAGATTTCATATTAGAATTTCAGTTATTTTCTGGCCGAAAATGTAACCTGATTACACTACCCGTATTCAGAGTTGTTTAATGGATTGGATAGTTGTCACCGCATGGCAAGTCAAGTACAAACACCGGGCCTGGAATTTGATGTTCTACAAAGGCTTTTCACATTTTAAACTTATTTCACGGCGATGGAAAATCTTGAAACTATTTTTAACTTATTTCAGGGTAATGGAAAATATTGAAAACAATTTAGACTTAGAATATTGAAAAGTGAGCGAAAAAAATTGAAAACAATAAAAATTTAAGTGGATTGGTTTAAAATAAAAATTTTATAAACCCAAAAGATAAGTATCGAACACAGTTTGCACACATTTCATAAACAGTGAGTGGATTGGCTTAAATAAGATTCGTATGAAATGTTGGCGTACATTTCATAAACAAATATTGTGTTTAAATTATTTGTTAAAGCATAACTACTTGCAAACTACTCAACTTCATAAATATATATATAACAAAAAAATAGATAACCATCATTAAATTTAAGCATGAACAACAAAGTAAATTTGAAACTCCACTCGACAATCTTGTTTTTATTCAAGCATTCAAACAGTCCAATCAAAGCATTCAAAATCCTTTGTTTTTATTTGGTTAAGCTCAAATGCGTCGTGCTTTTTTCCTTTAAATTTTGGTTGAAATAATCTTGACAATTCGATTTTTAATATTCACATTATTTTATTTTTAATCTTTAATGTTATTAAAATTTATTTACCTTGTGTTTAAAAATAAATAAATAAAATTAAATAATAATTTAAATATTAATAAATTTTATATACATTATTTTTGAAAAATTAATCAAATTAAATAATAAAAATAAGTAAATTAAATATTCCATAATTTATGAATACTAAGATTATTTTTATTTACTTATATTTTAAGTATTGATTAAATTTGTTTCTACTATTTTAAAATCTAGTTAACTTAAATTACTTTTTTCAAATGGGTAATTTTAAAGGACAAGATTATATTCATGTTAATCTATAATCTAGTTTCAAGAAGAATCAAATTACTAGAATTGTAAACCTCTTTTCAGTACAAAAATTATAAATAGCTTTTATATTAAGATATTTGATTTTCTTAGTAGTAGATAAATTTGGAGTTAAAATGAATAAATCTAGAGTTAAAATGAATCTAGATTGGTTTAATGTTGACATACTTATTCACTACAAATTATAATTCTCTCATATTCTATTTCTATAACTCTATAATATGATACCATCTATTTAAATTTAAACCGTAAATACAAAAATTAATAAATAGTTTCTATATTAAAATATTTGATTTTCTTAGTGGTAGATAAATTTGGAGTTAAAATGAATAAATCCAGAGTTAAAATGAATCTAGATTGGTTTAATGTTGACATACTTATTTACTACAAATTATAATTCTCTCATATTCTATTTCTATAACTCTATAATGTGATACCATCTATTTAAATTTAAAGAGTAAATAAAAAATAATAATTTTCTTTGAAACTCTATGCACTACATGAATCACTGAAAACAAGAAAACTATAGTCTAAACCGAATCAGAAAAACACCAGAGATAAAAACACATGTACACAAAAATGGCATGCGTGTTTTACAGAGGACACCCAAAACGGAAAACGTGCTATCTTTGTTGTGATATTTTATTTATTGTTCTTTGAGTAATTGGATCTATTACAATTCATGCTATTACTGCAGCCAACAATCGGTCTCTGGGAAAGTGCTAGGCTTCTCCTCAATATTCTCAACTATACAACTATTCTTTGTTGAAGATATTCTCGAATTTCCATGAGAATCATAATCCCTTATCCACAATCCTTGCGCACTTAGGCTCCTTGAATTTCCATAAGAATCCTATTCCCTTATCCACAATCCTTATGCACTTAGGCTCCTAAATAGTTTTGCAAACTTCCTCCTCAACTGATACGTATTCCACAATAAAAAATGATATATGAATTTGTGCCTTTTTCCTCTCTTTATAGATAGAATTCGAACCATGAAAGGAGACCTAGTTCGATTGACAGTTTAGTCGAGTTTCCTTCAGTGTTGATTGCGAGTTAACTGAGAAGTCAATTCATTCTCTCTCCAATAAAAAATGAATTCTTAAATTGTTCTAATTCAACTTGTCATTGCCACCTCATATTATAGTATAACTAAAGAAGAGTCCAACTGACTGAAGCTCCAAGTCTATGCATGCAAACCTGATGACCATTCCAGTAAATAGGAAATAAACTCATCATAAGTGAAGTCTAGCATCCATGTTAGACAAAGTCAAATTTTTGGTCTTCACTCTCTAAGGCACAAGTCAGAAGATCTTCCACCGCTACATTTTCAACAAGAAACTTACTAATATATCCTTGCGGTTATCTCATGTTATGGAACCAGCTCACAAAAAGATAGAAAAGATAGATGAACGCCTTCAAAATACCTCTTCGAGGGGCAACCTCCTTTACATTACACAAATGAATAATTCTTCGATGATACAAATGACAAGACCTTCTTTCTATATATAAGAGTCTAAGGGGTCATAATATAATTAGAGCCAACATAACAATAATAATGTAAGGGAACAATAATAACAATAGTGGGCTTCTATGGGGCAGACTAATTACAATATGGGGACTACATGGGCACAAGAATATAATAAAGGGGTTGTACTAATAACAATCAGCAGTTACACTAGTAGTATAGGGACCTAACATGCCCCTGTCCTTGAAAAAGTGTTGTCCTCAACGTTTCAGTAGTTCTTGATGCTTCTGTATAAAATTCTTGTCCTCCCATGTGAAATTTTCAGTAGGTAAGTTCTTCCACTTGATGAGATACTCTGAAATTGATCGATTTCGTAGCTATCAGGTTATGGTTTTTGTGACTGCTCCAAGATCCAATATGATTTTTCCTTCGCCGTCAAGTTCTAGAAATATTGTTTGAACTGGGATCTTTTGCAACTTTTGAATGAGTGGCCATACTTCTTCTTCCTTCTTTGATTCATCCCTTGCTTCTTTCTCCAATCTGATTGGATAATAGAAATAGCACAAAACAATGCTTCTACATCCTCATCCTTTCTTGAGAGTGCATTTGCAACAACATTTTTCTTCCCTTTTTTGTAGATGATTTCAAAGTCATAGCCCAACATATTTGTGACCCATTTTTTCTGTTCTTCTAAAGATGTAGGTAAGGTTGCCATTTCTTAAGTGCATGTATTATTGCCAACATTTCCTTCTCATAAA
Organism: Pinus tabuliformis; assembly: GCA_031772625.1. Taxonomy (NCBI): domain Eukaryota; kingdom Viridiplantae; phylum Streptophyta; class Pinopsida; order Pinales; family Pinaceae; genus Pinus; species Pinus tabuliformis. Next base: position 930,935,038 of record CM062806.1, read on the forward strand.
TAGCTTGCTTGAGATGTAGCCATAAAAATACCCAATCACCTACATCAAAACTTCTTTCACTGCGATGTTGATCTGCCTGTTGTTTCATTCGATTCTGCACCAAAATGGCTATATCCTTTAAAAGTTGGAGAACTTGTTGTTGATGCTCGATGTGATCTTTCACTTCTTGAATCTTTTTCTTCTTGATATTTCCTTCTATCTTGAGAGTTTGAGGAGTGGTAATTTCTTGCAATGCATTACAAGATATGGTCGAATTTATTTCTTGAAGCTCGATGTGATCTTTCACTTCTTGAACATCTTTCTTCTTGATATGTCCTTCTATCTTGATAGTTTGAGGAGTGGTAATTCTGGCCAATGCATTACAAGATATGGTCAGATTCATTTCTTCTTTCTCGATGTGATATTTCACTTCTTGAACCTTTTTCTTCTTGATATGTCCTTCTATCTTGAGAGTTTGAGGAGTGGTAATTCTTCTCAATGATTTACAAGATATGGTCGGATTCATTTCTTCTTTCTCTGGGGTTGGTTCCTGGTGTATATGCTCTTCTTTTGATGATTCTTGATCCTCTTCTTCCTCCTCTTCATAATCTATGTAAAATAATTTCTTCTCAACACACTTATGACCTTTAGTGCATTTGCTATCACAATTGTAACAAAGCCCTTTTTCTATTTTTTCTTCCAATTGTTGTGGTGTAAACCTTGCAGGTTGTGGAAGGCTAGGAGAAAAAACACTTTCAGAATTATAGTCGTCAGTGGTGGGATTCCTTGTTTCCATAATTTTGCTTTCAATTTTTCTTGCCAACCTAAATGCCTTCTCCAATGAATTAGGTTCCCAAAGACAAACCTCATGTTGAATGTTATCCTTTAAAGCACCTATGAAGACATCAATGATTGGCTTCAATGGAATATCATTTACCCTTATATTCAATTTTTTCAATTTCTCAATGTGCTCTGCTATTGAAACCTTATGTTTGAGATTTATCGATTGGCTAAAGAAGGTGTTTCTCTTTGTATCCTCATAATGTGCTATCATTTCCTCTGTGAAAATTGACCACGTGACAAGTGGTTTACAAGAACAAAGCCTTTCATACCATAAAAATTGATTCGGTTCTAAATATAAAGATGCAATACATACCTTTTCTAATAGTTGCACCTCATGTAGATCAATATATTGCTCCATCTGTAGTATCCAATTTAACGGATCATTTCCATCAAACTTCCTCATATCGCCTTTTCTTGATTTTAGGAGCTCGATCTTGAAACGATTGTAACTCTGTAATTTCAGATCTCCAAGTTATGAAATTTCACCTTGCCATAGCTCTTTGAGTCCTTTTTCTAACCTCGCAAGTCTGATCAAGATTGGATTCTCCAATGAAGAGTTATGTCAAATCTCCAACGATGACCTGATTATAGACTCGTTCAGTAGAGTGAGCTTGTAGGAAGTGCCATGTGTCACTCTTTTGACCTTAGGATCTGAAACTGATACACAGAAAACTACATTCCATCCTCTTTTGGTAACTTCTTACAAAATTTCAATCAGATGGTTAGAAAAATTGTTATGACGATTTTCCCCAGGTCGCCCGTTTGAGATATAATTCGAGATCCTGCACAAACCCTAACTTCCTTGGATCATATTTCCGAAAATATAGTGAGACAAGATCTGAGATTCGGACCCGAGATTCAAAGAGATTTCGTCTCAATTTTTTTTTTTCTTCTGAGACGTCACTGAACAAACGTTATAGCGAAAATGCCACGGTGACCTATTTGGAGCAGTGAAACCCTAGAATCCAAGCTCTGATACCAAATGTTATAGAACCAGCTCACAAAAAGATAGAAAAGATAGATAAACGCCTTAGAAACCAGCCTCTTTGACGGGGCAACCTCCTTTAAATTACACAAAGAAATAATTCTTCGATGATACAAATGACAAGATTTCCTTTCTATATATAGGAGTCTAAGGGGTCATAATATAATCAGAGCAGAAATAACAATAATAATGTAAGGGCATAATAATAACAATAGTGGGCTTCTATGGGGCACACTAATAACAATATGGGGACTGCATAGGCACAACAATATAATAAGGGGGTTGTACTAATAACAATCAAGGGTTACACTATTAGTATAGGGACCTAACATCTCAATTATTCGAGGTCATGTTACTTCATCATTGGGAGGTCACATGGTCAATTTTCCTCGATGCCATCAAGGTTAGGATCTGACTAGTTTTGCCAATGGGATGTGATCCCTTCGAGTGGATCTGCCCATATTTTCCTAGGAAAATAATAATAATAATAAATAAATAGTCCACGGGGTCTTGGATAGAGAGTGATCGGTTGATCTGTTAAGGCACTCCTTGATGTGAATTCACCTGTTTAATTCCCCACCCCAATTAGGGTGATATATTGGACATGATGAAGATGTAGTGGTGCCAAACTTACAAAAACATTTGATCAATAAATAAATAAACTACCTAATAATTTGAAAAAAAAAAAAGAAGATTTACTTACATGAAAAGCTACCTAATAATTTGAATTCATAGTTATCACCATTGGATATTATTGTCAGATTGATAGCTAGCACCATAGTATACTATTATCATTATGGAGATGTGGTTAATGGCATATTTCAAAATACAATTTTCTTTGACAAAAACACAGTATTTGACTTGAATATATCTCGGTAATCTTTATCTTGTATATTTAGTTCCAATTGTAACTCTCATCATTTTTCGATTAGTATATTTCTATGGTCTCAATATAGAAGTATAGAAGTAGAGAGTACATTTGATTATGCTTAAAATTTATTTTTTTGTTTGGTAGATGAGAGGGGTTTTGGTTGTTAAAAACATAAATTATTTAGGGTTTTCAATCATTGAACAAAGAACAAAGTTGTTTAAATAGAATGGGATTAAATGAAGGAGTACAAGTGGATGAATCATCCAAATGCCTTGGTTGGTGCAGTACAGAAGCAAGAAGCAATTCATTCTGGTTTTGAAGAAAGATGCCAAAATTAAACCTCATCCTAATGATTTAGATTGATAGCAAGCATCATTGTATACTATTATCAATATGGGATTTAGTCTCGTGACTAAAATCAAAACCTAGGAATTAAAAATTGAAATTGATATTGTTAAATGAAACCTAAAATATAGTAACTGAAACCTAAAATATAAACCTAGCGAATGTGAGCATTAAAAAAATTGAATACATTGTATAATACAATATGGGGACTTGATAACAGAATGGGAATATTTAGTATACTTTGTCATATTTTGTTATTAAATGGAGACAATGGAAACAACAAAATTGAATACCTTGTATAATAGAATATGCGGGCATGATAAGAGAATGGGGATAGCTAGTATACTTTGTCATACTTTGTTATTAAATGGAGACAATGGAAACAAAATTGAATGACTTGATAACAGAATGGGAATAGCTAGTATACTTTGTCATACTTTGTTATTAAATGGAGACAATGGAAACAGAACCAAACCAAACAGGTGGTGATTGTATTGGTTAAAAATTTAATTAAGTAGACATATTCAATATACTTTATTATTAAATAGAGACAATGGAATGGGAATAGCTAGTATACTTTGTCATACTTTGTTATTAAATGGAGTCAATGGAAACAGAACCAAACCAAACAGATGGTGATTGTATTGGTTAAAAATTTAAATAAATAGACATATTCGATATACTTTATTATTAAATAGAGACAATGGAATGGGAATAGCTAGTATACTTTGTCATACTTTGTTATTAAATGGAGACAATGGAAACCGAACCAAACCAAACCAAACTAGTAGTGATTGTATTGGTTAAAATTTTATTTGAGTAGACATATTGAATATTAGCTAACATATATTTTTTAAACTATATACTAAATTTTCAATTAAGATTAATATTCCATTAATTTTTTTAATAGTAAATCTTTATATTCAATGTTAAATTTTAAAAACATTTACACCTATACATATTCTTTGTAAAATAGCTCTCATATATATTTATATAATAATAATAAAATAAATTTACAACTAAATATTACTTTTAATAAAATTATATAATACCTAATAAATATTATAAGATTATATCGTAATTTTTATTTTTATTATTAAAATATTTATAAATATAAATTTAATAATAAATAAAAATTATATTTAAAATAAAAAATTTTAAAAATTATTATTTATAAAATTCAACATAATTTATAGTAATACTTTTTCCAAACAACAAAATATAATCCGGAAATTCCAATAAAGATATATAATCATAAAATGCATGTACAAAGTTGTTGAAACATATCATTGGCTCCCCGCACAATTTTTTCTTTTCGCAAATAATAACTCACAACAAAACATTCCCAAAATAAAAGAAACACGCTCTACAAAGCTCAGTGCATAAATTGAAAATCTCGAGGTTTAACATTACTATATTGAGTGTTTAGAAGTACATCTATTTATTTGGGTTCAATTTTAAGGGATATATTTAATAAGATTTTAATAAGATTAGAAGAGTAGATGATTACTGAGATAGCTCCTCGACATCACCATAATTTCTTTGAATGATTAAATATATTTTTAATGTTATAATAATACTTAAAACACAGTTTTGTTTTTGTTTTTAATTTGAATTTGTTTTAGTTGGTTATATATATATGTGTGGATGTCTATATCCAGATTTAAACGTAACAAATAGATTTTATATGTTACAATATTGAAAGTGATGCAAGATGTTGGGATTTATAAGCATTAGTGTGTAAAAATGTTTATTTTGTAAAAATAAAATATATCTATAAAAAGTGAGGGTTATTTTTATTAAATAATTTATTAAAAACTTTGATTTAACAAATACAATTTTCGAAGGCTTTTATTAGGGTAGAAGTATTTTTTAATAATTTAATAATGTAATTATTAAAATATTCATGGACTGGATCAATACCAAATAATATATAAGAATAAAAATATTTATTTATAAATTTATTTCTATAATCATTTTATTTTTATTTTCTAACTTCATCCTGATACCCAATGGGTCGAGAGGTTGGTCCGTGTGCTCTTTTCTACTACCAGAAGCTGATTCAGGGATAATATCAGCTACTTTCTTTCAATTCAATTGTCATTACCATACCAGGGATGGTAATTCCTTCGTCTTTTCACATGGTTCCCATCACATTATTTACTGTCACAATGAATTTTGCCTAAGCCTTCAATTGAAGAAAACTATTGTCCACCATCAATATTTCATCTAAGACATTGGGACAATAAAAAATCTGGATGGCAATTTTATCTCCGAGTTAAATATTTTGTAACATGTTTAAGAGGAAAAATAGTGGCGGGTTGTGATTTCTATGGAAACAAGTCAGTTCACATTTCCCATGTAAGTTCATTCACCACAAATCATTTTTTCATATCTATAGGAACATCGACTGATCGATTATGTATTTCGAATAGTGAAATGAGACACCTTTTCTCTTTGCAGAATGTTTCTAAATACTAAATGCATTTGTGACTTCACCTTTATGGATTAAATTAAATTTCCTTTTAATGCACATGAACAAATATTTTTGTGTGGGAGAACAAGTTTGTGGAAAAAGGAACAAAAACTTTAATTTGTAGTGTCAAAGCGTAATATTCTAGAGATGATATGAGTTGCCATTCTTTTTCTATCTATCTATATATGATAGATGATCTACCTATGGACATGTCGTAAATCCATTATTATGGTACCTTTCCCATGAACGAAGTAGCTTGAAAACACTCACATTTATAATTTAACGACCGAGCGGATGCATGGCGGATACGGTTGTGCAGTCTTGGAGTAGCTGAATTATAGGTTCGTGAAGGCACGAAGGAATCACAATGAAATCTTCATCCACATTTTTCGCACCTTCACAAAAACCTATCAGTTGATTGAACTCCACTGCACTTCAAGCTTTTTTAATAATGGTCGGCTTGGTGAATTCATGCAGGGAAGATGGCACACTAGTTATGCCCACTACAATTTTGTATTGATTATGCTATGACATGCATGCTGATCTTCTAGAATTAAAGAGACAGTTAGCAAGAATATCATTTTCCATTAAATAAAAACTCAAAATCTACTGGCTAATATGTTTGAAGGAACAAGATATACTTTTTTTAGATATTCTATACCTGTAGATGCATTAGTTCATTTATTTAGCCATCATATACAATGTATCAAGAAACCAAAATATTTGAACATAATAAAGTTGGTAAAGTATTCTTTTAATACGTAACTATTAATTATGTTTATTAGAATGTATGAATCCACATGTCCAAATTTCATACATTGTACCAAAAATTATTCACATTCTGCTACAATTCTAAGACAAATTGTTGGGTGGCCATTTGTGCGAAGTGAAGTGGTGTGGACAAAAGCTATGTGTAGAGAAGTGAAGGAAAATAACCATTTCATACAATAAAAGTTTTGATTCAATTGTCACATTCCACATAATGTAAATATTGACTGCATATATAGTAATATATGCCAAATACTACAAATTATTGAGCATGCATGGCAAGCAACTTTCAATTTGCAGCATTTAGTGCAAAGAATTGATTTAGTTGTTGAGTGCATTGAACATGATCTCGAAGGAGTATGTATTTAGTAAATAATGACTTGTGTGCTTCTAGCCACAAGCTTGATTTTCTTTATGATCTAGAGACAAAAAGGAAGGAATTAATGAGTTGTAATTGGATGAAGAAAATAAAAACTGCATGGTCTCAGAGAATTAGAAGATTGGTGAACATTATTTCTAAGAGTGAAGCTGTAGGGAATTGGAGATTTTACATACTTTTCATAGCTTCTTCCATTGATACATTGTGTGAAGTGATTAATATTATGTGGCTTTGATCATTTAAAACTAAGTAGTGTGTGGAAGGAAGGTGTGTGGGCAGATTGTGGTGAGGAAAAATGCATGCGAAGGTGTAGAACTTTACCGTAGAAATATTGTGTTTGTTATTACACACACTTGTTCTCTGGAACAAACCACAAATAAGACGTCTAATTTTTATGAATATTTTGTAACGTGGTTTGAACAAGAAACGTGTTCATAGTTGCATTGGCCAAGCGTTCATCAAGAATTTATTTAACATGCATGTTGCCAATAAATATTTGATTAGTTCTTGAGGGGTGTGATAGTGCAAGTAGTACCTAATCGACACGTAATCAAAACACAATTCAAGTGCTTAATAATATTTATTCTAATGCATTGTTTAATTATTAGAAATTATAAACAAAATAATAATGTGCATATGACTCTGCATTCATCATTAAAAAAATAAATTTAAACCATTTTACCATTTTTCGGCTAATAGATGTGTAATCAGTACATTGTGCACCTTGCGTCAAGTATCTATCAAAGAAAATTGCAAGAACGAAACGTGACACCACTTATAGAACATTAACAAAACCATTAAATCATTCTATGTTAGACCTAGTTGATCGCTTATGTGCACAATATTTCTATGTCACCGTATTGAGATCTTGTACAACAATAGTCACGATGACATTGAATTCGTATTTATTTTAGTTCTTAATTGTTTTCTACTTAGTATATGCATATCGGAGAAATTAAAGCAATAGCGGTTAGTGAAATAAAAGAATGAAATAATTTTGGACTTTTGAGATTTGTTTCCACTATTTCTCATAAAATTCCACTTTGGTATTTTTTAATTGCTATTTATTGGTAGCGTTTAACATATCAAGAAATATATTGTTAAACAAAATAATTTATTTGCACCCATATGATTAAATCGCTTACTTTTATTCATGAGGGCTTTCTGTAATTGAGCACATATAGATATGATGTGAACCTAATGACAAATGAGAAGAATAATGTTAATATTTGAAGAAGCAAAGTAACAAATGTGAAGAGTGTTCCAAAAGTATTTGGTTTCAGACAAATAGATGAACACAGTGAATGCAGAACTATTGGAATAAACTATTAATTCATGATTTGTAGCATTAGTTGGAGATATTTTTATCATAAATCATGGGGAAATGTGTACACAACAACCTGGAATGTGTTATGATAGTTAGCTTTGTACCACGATCTAATGAGTTGTTGAGCAAACTTGGATGCTCAACAACTCAACTCTCCACTTCAAGTTTCACAGGTATTCCAATACTTTTCTCCTATAAAATAATTTGGTACTTTCGATTCCCATCTAGAGTTTGAGGTTAAGTGTAATGCATAGCAGAAGCATGACAGTTAAATGGGGTTAGGTTGAATACTATTTTAGAAATATTTATGGCGGGCATGATATGTTTCAGCTACAAATTCACAAATACAGAAATCATTCTCTTAAGTCTGGTATATCCAATAAAACAAATCAACTGATTCATAAAGAATAATAATAAGCAATGGGATTCAAGTGCCTTTCTTCCTTTTGGCAACGGTGGCATGAGAGTGATGAAGATGATATGCTGATTGTTGTTTCTTTTCTCTTTTGGAGAAGAAGCTAAAGACGCCACTGCCACCAATCCACCCGCCTCCTCCATAGCCAATGCACACAGGCACATTCACCACCGGACTCACCTTCATTCCTTCAACTCCCATGGAGTTGTTAACCTTGGTGAGCAATGATCCCTTGGCCATCTGCTTGCTTAGTGGGGAGTCCAAGTTGGTAGCCTTTGCGGCATTACTACTGTACCTCTCCATGTTTCGAACCATGAATCTCCCGTTACCACCAACACTTCTAGTAGTTCGTTGACTGCTCTTACTCCCTCTCATTCTCTATGCTGGAATTCCAGGACTGCCTAGTTTGCCTCCATCAGTTGTTTGTTTAACCTTCGTTTCTTCTTTACCATCTTCTACCTAAAATCTGGGCTTTAACTCACCAAGGCATTGTGGCCCATAACTAACATTTGTAGCATCTTCTCTTTTCCATTTCTCTGGTCAAATCCCGTCCATCTGCGAGAGATCGAGGGAGAATGAAATTCTATCGCTCTGTTTATCGTCACTTGTAGTGTCAGTCTGCGAGAGGTCGAGAGTAAATGACATGCGTGGGCTCTGCCAACCATTTACAATCTCCAAGTAGGCTGCCATTGCGTGTTTAACTAACTACAATTCTTCAAACTCTGCTCGGATCTGAATGAATCAGAGCAATCATGTGTCAGCGACATTTTAATGGTAAAAACTTTTTTGGATAAAGCACCAAACCATTACAGATATGCGTTGACTACCAAATATGGTGATTTTTTTTCTCATATTACCTTGAAAAACTCCTTAAATATTAACACCATGAAAACAAGTGCCAAGTTTTTCAGAGGAATTCGTATTTTGATTCGTTTGATTGCGTAGGTGTGGGGGATTGCATGTGCTTCACATCTGGCAGATGTATGGATATAGCCGTTTACAGTCTAAGCGAGGAGACATGGAGTTGGCTTCCAACGCCCACAACAATAGATAAATGTTATGGGTACCCACGTATTATGACCTTTAAACCCAGGCCCGAGATGAAGGTCGGGTGAAGCCTAACTGGCCCTTTAACATTCATTTTGTTTTGATATATACCAGAGAAAATTTTTTGTTATGGGTACCCGTGTATTATGACCTTTAAACCCAGGCCCGATATGAAGGTCGAGTGAAGCCTAACTGACCCTTTAACATTCATTTTGTTTTGATATATACCAGAGAAAAAATTCTGTTATTAATTTTGTACGAGGGTAATGGTGTATCATATTGTATGGCCATAATTGGCATCTAAGGATAAGGGTTTTTATTCCACTCTTGGTGCTTAATGTATGGTTGTGTTTGATGTGTAAATTTTAAATTAATAATTATTTTAATATTATTTTATTTTGTTTATTGAATATTATTTTATTTATAAGATAAAATGGAAAGGCAATGATTCAGATTGATTTATTGGGTAGTATTTAATATTTGTTCTTGCTCATTATTTGTTAAAAAAGTAATGAGCCAAATTAACTTACTGTATAGTGTTTAATATTTGTTGTATTTATTGTCGATATTAATATCCAATTTACTGATTTTTATCTCCACTCTTGCTATTTAAAGCATGGTAATCCTGGGCATATTTAAAGCATGGTAATCCTGGCCCTCTAGGAGTCACTATTATGGAAATTTGTGCAGACAAAACCATCCAGAATTGCGAATCAGTACCAAAATACGTACCATGATGACATACTTGATTAGGTTTGTGATGAGTGAAATGCAGTTTGATGATTGACATCCATGATCCAATATACATAAATATAAATAGGAAATATACCTGTTTCAAACAAAACGGGAAAGGTGGTCTTATAGGGTTGACCCCAAGTTCCAACGACCATTCTCAGTGAGATAAGGTCCTGAAAGTTCTTACTAGTTTCAGTTTAGTTATTGCTTCTATTTATATTTAGTGTTGGAGTCTCTGTTTGGTGTGTTGCATATTTGGGATGCAAATTTTAGTAGGCTGAAGTTCATTTTCAGGTATATTTACGTTCTTCTTATTTATTCTACAATGTTGTCAACTATTATATTCACTTTTTATTTAATGAATTTTAGTTTTCATATATATATATATATATTTTACAGGTGGTCACAAACCTACAAATGTCTCAAAAGAGAAAGATACAAGTTACAATTGGGGAAATGTATGGATGGACAAAAGGGAAAACTTCTAAGACTCAACAGAATTTAGAAACACTTGAAGAAATCCATAATGCTCATGTGGAACAACAATTCCATGGAAGTTTTGGAAGTTCTTCTAAACATGATGTAGATGAAGAAACAAATGAAGTTGAAGAAGAGGTTGGTGATAATTAAGAAGAGAGTAATTTCTAGCAGGAAATTAAATAAGGGAAAAAGCACCTTTGGACACTGTTCATTCATATCTATGTGGACCAATGACGACACCATCAATTGGTGGAAATTATTATTTTTTTAGATTTATAGATGACTACACAAGGAAGACGTCTACTTCCTGAGATAGAAAAATGAAGTGTTTGAGATCTTCCATCAAAACAAAGCTCTTGTTGAGAAGCAAAGTGGACACTACATCAAAGTCTTGATAACTAACAGAGGTGGCAAATACATCTCAAATGACTTCCTAGGTTTTTGCAGGGAGCATGAAATTCACAAACAATTTGCAACAAGGTGTACAACTCAACAAAATGGTGTCAGAGAAAGGAAAAATAGGGTGATTATTGAAATGAAAAAAAGTATGTTGAAGGAAAATCGTTTTCCAAATGGTTATTGAGATGAAGATGTCGCTAGTGCAACATATATTATAAATAAGTGTCCAACCAAGAGTGTCAAAAATATGGTTCCTGAAGATGCATGGAGTGGAGGAAAACATAGTTCACTCATATTAGAGTGTTTGGATGTGTGGCATATGCACTTTTCCCAGATGAATTAAGAAAAAAGTTACACAACAAGGGAGAGGAATGCATATTTGTTGCCTATAGTGACGAATCCAAGGCATATGAAATCTATAATCCATTAACCAAGAAGGTAAGTAGGTAATAATCAACAGAGGTGTGCATTTCATAGAAGAGGAAGCATGAGATGGAAGTTTAGAGAAGACAATTAATGTGGTAACAAGTCTATCGTAAGAAAACAAAGAGGAATTGACAACATGAAGTAATTCCTCAATGGTGACTCCTCCTACACCTATTCAAGGCTAGCAAAGCATTCATTAAGTGACACCATCAACAAGCAATAGGAAAATTTCGTGCAATCAAGGAAATACCCCTCCAAGTGCACAACATTTATAAACAACTCCGTCTTCTCCAAGTTCAACTTCAACTGACATATCAAGTCTATCTTTGGCAAGCATGAAAAGACAAAAATTTAGAAATCTTAGTGAAATTTATGAGAAAAATGAAGGTGACAATAACACAAGTATGAATTCACTTTTTGCTTTATTTTGTCAGGTAAATGATCCAATCCATTTTGAATATGCATTCAAGGAAGGAAAATGGGTAGCAATAATGGATGAAGAAATACAGGCGATAAGAAAGAATAACACTTGCGAATTAGTCAATATTCCAGAAGGAAACGAAATCATAGGTTTAAAGTGGGTCTATAGGATCAAAAACAATGTTGAAAGAAGGATTGAAAGGCATAAAGAAAGGTTGGTTTTCAACAGATACAAGCAACAATGCAAAAAAGATTATGCAGAGACGTGTGCTAGTCGCATGAATGGAGATAGTGTGGACAGTGTTGTCAATTACAGTCCAACATAGATGGAAGGTATATCAAATGGACATGAAATCAATATTTTTGAATGGAGTGTTGTAAGAGGAAGTACATGTGGTGCAACCACGTGGTTATGAAGTTCAAGGCCAAGAAGACAAGGTGTGTATTGAAGAAAACTCTATATAGGCTTAAACAAGCACCACGCGTATGGTAGAGTAGGATAAACATTTGTCTGTTGGACAATGGATTTAGAAAATGTGATGGTGAACCTTCTCTCTACATCGAATAGAGAGATGATAAGCTTCTTATTGTTGTTTTATATGTAGATGATTTGATTTTTAAAGAGAGTGATGATCTCCTTATTGTTGATTTCAAAGAAGTTATGAAAAGTGAGTTTGAAATGATATATTTGGGGTTGTTAAAGTATTTTCTAGGCATAGAAGTGAAGCAAACAAAAATGCCATTTTTATTTCTCAAACAGAGTATGTTTCAAACATCTTGAAGAGGTTCAAAATGCAGGACAAGAAGCATGCACCAACTATAACTATGATGGGTTTGAAATGGAGTAAAGAAGATTGTAGCAACAATGTCAGTCTAACACTATACAAAAATATGATTTGCAGTTTGATGTATTTGATTGCAAGTAGACCAGATTTAAGGTCTGCAGTAAGTTTGGTTTCAAGATTCATGGAGACACCAAGGGAAATACTTTGGTAGGGAACCAACATAATTCTATGATATTTTAGTGGAAATAAAGGATATGGTGTTTTATACACTGCAACACATGACTCATTGGCTACACTGACAGTGACTGACTGGGTAGGAAGTGTCGATGAAAAAAGAGAAAATTAGGCAGTTTCCCATATGGGTTCGGGATCGATTTCATGGCTTTCCAAAAAAAACCAATAAGGTCATTGTCAACAACTAAAGTTGAATATGCCACAACAACAGGGTTGGCATGCCAAGCCATTTGGATGAGAAGAATGTTGAAAGATTTGTGGCATCAACAAGAAGGAATGTCAACAATTTGTTGTGAAAACAACTTTGCACGCAGTCCAAGAATTCAATTTTTCACAACACAAGAAGAATCATTTTATTAGGAGTTAGTCAACAATGGAGAAATTGTTTTGCAACATTGCAAGTCACAAGACTAGTTTGAATGCATCTTCACCAAACTATTGACAAGAGTTTCATCTAAAACACTATTTGGGAATCATCAATATCGACAATTATAATTAAATGGGAATGTTGGAATTAATCACACTTATCAAATCCAAATAAATACAATAAATAACAAATCAATCAGCAAATGTTGGTTTCATTTTAATGGAGGTGAATGTAAATGAGTTTTTGACGCAGGGTACAAACTCCCCATTCCTCAAAGACATCAAACCAGGCCTGGAATTTGACATCCTGTGGGATGTATTTTTTGTTGAAGAACGCATTTGACAGGAGTAGAAAAAATTTCCACGTCAAATCCGAAGTGTGATACATCCCTGCGAACCGTCAAAATGGCGTCTGTTTCACTTGTTGAAATGTAAAAATTTAGGATACCTTATTTCTTAGCATTCTGGAGACTGGGACCACCGGACTAGCAGTAGTACTGGTACACAACGTAGTTTAAACTAAAAGCATTTAAATGCGTCACCGTCCCATTGCGTACTACCTAGTACTTACCATTAATTATCCAGCTACAATCCGCCGCTCATAGCCGCTCAAATTTAATCCAATGAGACTTGTAATTTTCAAGTCACAATCTACTGGAGTCTGCTAGTTCTTACGGATCACAATTTACCTATTCAGTGTTCACCCTAACTTCTAAGGCTTACAATTTACCTATTCACCTTGGCAGCTAGCTAATTTGGAGAATTGTTGCAAATTGCAGTGTCGTAGAAAAGGTGTCTTCGAGTTTTGCACATTAGGCGACTTCTGCACATTCGGGAATCGGCTCTGGTGCAATGGTGCAACGTGCTCCTATCTTGCGGACTGACCGTGTCTGAGTGGAATCTGTGAGCAAACTTAGATGCTCAACAACTCAACTCTCCACTTCAAGTTTCACAGGTATTCCAATACTTTTCTCCTATAAAATAATTTGGTACTTTCGATTCCCACCTAGAGTTTGAGGTTAAGTGTAATGCATAGCAGAAGCATGACAATTAAATAGGGTTAGGTTGAATACTATTTTAGAAATATTTATGGTGGGCATGATATGTTTCAGCTACAAATTAACAAATACAGAAATCATTATCTTAAGTTTGGTATATCCAACAAAAGAAATCAATTGATTCATAAAGAATAATAAGAAGCAATGGGATTCAAGTGCCTTTCTTCGTGTTGGCAACAGTGGCATGAGAGTGATGAAGATGATATGCTGATTGTTGTTTCTTTTCTCTTTTGGAGAAGAAGCCAAAGACACCACCGCCGCCAATCCACCCGCCTCCTCCATAGCCAATGCACACAGACACATTCACCACTGGACTCACCTTCATTCCTTCAACTCCCATGGATTTGCTAGCCTTGGTGAGCAACGATCCCTTGGACATCTGCTTGCTTAGTGGGGAGTCCAAGCTGGTAGCCTTTGCGGCATTACTACTGCACCTCTCCATGTTTCGAACCATGAATATCCCGTTCCCACCAACTCTTCTAATAGTTCGTTGACTGCTCTTACTCCCTCTCATTCTCTATGTTGGAATTCCAGGACTGCCCAGTTTGCCTCCATTAATTGTTTGTTTAACCTTCGTTTCTTCTTTACCATCTTCTACCTAAAATCTGGCCTTTAACTCACCAAGGCATCGTGGCCCATAACTAACATTTGCAGCATCTTCTCTTTTCCATTTCTCCGGTGAAATCCCGTCCATCTGCGAGAGATCGAGGGAGAATGAAATTCTAGGGCTCTGTTTATCGTCACTTGTAGTGTCGGTCTGCGAGAGGTCGAGAGTAAATGACATGCGTGGGCTCTACTAACCATTTCCAATCTCCAAGTAGGCTGCCATTGCATGTTTAACTAACTACAATTCTTCAAACTCTGCTCGAATCTGAATGAATCAGAGCAATCATGTGTCAGCGACATTTTAATGGTAAAAACATTTTTGGATAAAGCACCAAACCATTACAGATACGCATTGACTACCAAATATGGTGATTTTTTTTCTCATATTACCTTGAAAAACTCTTTAAATATTAACACCATGAAAACAAGTGCAGAATAGAAATTTTTCAAAGAAAAGGGTTTGAATTTGCGAGGATGCCTTCATCGTTGTGCCAAGTTTTTCAGAGGAATTCGTATTTTGATTCGTTTGAGTGCGTAGGTGTGGGGGATTGCATGTGCTTCACATCTAGCAAATGTATGGATATAGCCGTTTATAGTCTAAGCGAAGACACATGGAGTTGGCTTCCAACGCCCACAACTATAGATAAATGTTATGGGTACCCACGTATTATGACCTTTAAACCCAGGCCCGATATGAAGGTTGGGTGAAGCCTAACTGGCCCCTTAACATTCATTTTGTTTTGATATATACTAGAGAAAAAATTCAATTATGGGTACCCGCGTATTATGACCTTTAAACCCAGGCCCGATATGAAGGTCGAGTGAAGCCTAACTGGCCCTTTAACATTCATATTTTTTTGATATATACCGAAGAAAAAATTCTGTTATTAATTTTGTACGAGGGTAATGGTGTATCATATTGTATGGCCATGCTTGGCATCTAAGGATAAGGGTTTTTATTCCACTCTTGGTGCTTAACGTATGGTTGTGTTTGATGGGTAAATTTTAAATTAATAATTATTTTATTATTATTTTATTTTGTTTATTGAATATTATTTTATTTATAAGATAAAATGGAAAGGCAATGATTCAGATTGATTTATTGGGTAGTATTTAATATTTGTTCTTGCTCATTATTTGTTAAAAAAGTAATGAGCCAAATTAACTTACTGTATAATGTTTAATATTTATTGTATTTAATGTCGATATTAATATCCAATTTACTGATTTTTATCTCCACTCTTGCTATTTAAAGCATGGTAATCCTGGGTATACTTAAAGCATGGTAATCCCGGCCCTCTAGGAGTCACTATTATGGAAATTTGTGCAGACAAAACCATCCAGAATTACGAATCAGTACCAAAATACGTACCAGGATGACATACTTGATTAGCTTTGTGATGCGTGAAATGCAGTTTGATGATTGACATCCATGATCCAATATACATAAATATAAATAGGCAATATACCTCTTTCAAAGAAAATGGGAAAGTTGGTCTTATAGGGTTGACCCCAAGTTCCAACGACCATTCTCAGTTAGATAAGGTCCAGAAAGTTCTTATTAGTTTCAGTTTAGTTATTGCTTTTGTTTACATTTAGTGTTGGAGTCTCTGTTTGGTGTGTTGCATATTTGGGATGCAAATTTTAGTAGGCTGAAGTTCATTTTCAGGTATATTTACGTTCTGCTTATTTATTCTACAATGTTGTCAACTATTATATTCACTTTTGATTTAATGAATTTTAGTTTTCATATATATATATTTTATACAGGTGGTCACAAACCTACAAATGTCTCAAAAGAGAAAGATACAAGTTACAATTGGGGAAATGTATGGATGGACAAAAGGGAAAACTTCTAAGACTCAACAGAATTCAGAAACACTTGAAGAAACCCATAATGCTCATGTGGAATAACAATTCCATGAAATTTTTGGAAGTTCTTCTGAACATGATGTAGATGAAGAAACAAATAAAGTTGAAGAAGAGGTTGGTGATAATTCAAAAATGAAAGTGCAAACAAAAAGACAATTTCACATGGAATAGTTAGATAAGTTTGTTTGGTTGAATTATGTGAGGTTTGATGATAAAATAACTATGAAGTGTAACTATTGTGAGAAGTATAGGATGAATGGACCATGGGGTTTAGGGAATGGTTGCACCACATTACAACATGATGCTCTTGTTACTCATGAAAAATCACGAGTACATAAAGATGCTAAGGAAAGATGGATTAATGCATTAGAGGGAAAGATGAAACCAATTCCAGATCATATTAGACAGGTGAGAGATGCTAACAAGGAAAGAGTGATTTCTACAATGAAAATATCATATTTCATTTGTCAAGAAGATTTATCTCTATCAAAGTATGAGAAGCTTTGCAAATTTCTAATGGATGAAAAAACTCCAAATATGCCATAGTCTCAAGATCACTCTTCATACACTAATCGTAAGTCTGCAAATGATTTTATATATTGCATATCAAAACATCTTGAACAAATTCAGATAAAAAAAATGTTGGAAAGTCCTTTCTTCTCATTGATGGTTGATGAAAGCACTAATCGAACCTTAGAGCAACACCTTGTTATTTGTGCAACATATTTAGACTCAAAGGGTCTCGGGCCACCTATCTCGTAGTTTATGAAGCTCAAAGATGTAGTAGATGGAAACGGAAAAACAATATATGATAGTGTCAATCAATTAATAGATGTTAGAGGCCTTCAATATAAAGATTTGATTGTTGTTTCTACATATGGAGCTTCAACAATGATTGGACATGAAAATGGCTTTGTTTCATTTTTGAAAAAGAACAATCCAAACCTTATTACAGTTCATTGTGTGGCTCATCATGAGTCTTTCGCAGCAGCAGATGCTTCTAAGAAATTACCTGAGTTATTATTTGTTCAAAAAATTGCAAACAAAGTGTATTCATGGGTTCAAAACTCTCCAAAGAGAAATAACGAACTTAATGATTTGCTTAGAGTCATGCAAATTGATGTTCTTGATGTTCTACAAATATATTCAGTGAGATGGTTATCCAGGGTGGAAGTTATTATAAGGCTTGTGAAGCTTATGCCAGCAATTTTAACCTTGTGGAAAAATGAAAAAAAAAAACTTCATCTTGGTACGATAAGACGAGAATATATTCTATCCAATTTTGTTTACATATGCTTGCTGATGTGCTAGGGGAATTGAACAAGTTGAATGTGATTTTTCAAGAAAAAAATGTAGACATTACAACAATTGGGTTGGCTCTTGAAGTAACTATAAGCACATTATTTTGATGGTTTTTGAGAAAAGAGACATTTGTAGAAGGCACAACTTATCTTTCAAAGTTCTAAATGATTCTCAAAATGGATACATTGATATTAAAGATGAAGGGAAAGTTGTAGATAGACACAAGTTATGATACATCTCTATCTCAGCCATGGATGTTGAATCCAATGAAGCAAAGAAACAATCTATGAAACCTTGTATTGAAGGTACACAAGAGAGTTGTTAGCAACTCACTGAAGGTTATATAGAGACTCTCATAGACTCTTTGAATGAAAGATTTCCAAACCTTCATATTTTTAATGCAGCGAAATTGTTCAGCCCTTGTTATTATTTAGAAGAGCATCGTAGTCGTGAGAAAAATTCAAAGCATTAGTTTTTAAAGCTTTTTCAACATTTGCAACATACCATATCAAGTGATGTTGGATTTGTAGCTTTATTTGATGTTAAAGCTTGTAAAAGAGAGTTGCACCCTTTTGTTGATTCATTAAATCTGGCTTGTGAGGGGTTTTATATGAAAGAAGCATGGAAAGTCTTTCGTAACGCAAAATAGTGGCACAGAACTTATCCTAATATGATGAAATTATGGTAAGCTGTCCTCACTATTCCTGCAAGTACAGTGGATTGTGAAAGGGGATTTTCTAAGCAAAACATCATCAAGGACATTATAAAATCGAGGCTTGGGTTGGATACACTAGATGCTCTAATGAGAGCATCTTTGAATGGACCTGAATCATCTAATGTTGATTGGCATGCGGTATATGAGATATGGATAGATACAAAGTCAAGAAGGATCCTTGAGCTTTGAAAATTCTTCTAGTTTATGTTTAATAAAGGATCTGTGTATTGAGATATTCCTATTGATAATTTTTTTTGTAGTTTCTCCAGAAAGTTTGGCTTTTAATGAAGTATAATCACTGTTTATTATTGCATAACTTTTCTGTATTTTCTCTAGATGATTTATTTATAGTCCACGATTTATTTATAGTCTCACTAGATAATTTATTTATAGTCCATGGATTGTAAGTTTTGCAGAGATTTTATTGTTTAAATTGTCCCACCATAAATCTGAGCTATAAATCTGATAGACTACAAATCTGCAATGTCAATCTAACAAGAATCATTATAAATAACAGTCATTATCTGCCTCCAATTTGATGACTTATTGTGTGTTGTGGAATAAATTTACAAAAATTGTTAAAATAGAGTTTTTCGTGACACTCA
Source organism: Pinus tabuliformis (assembly GCA_031772625.1). Lineage (NCBI taxonomy): Eukaryota > Viridiplantae > Streptophyta > Pinopsida > Pinales > Pinaceae > Pinus > Pinus tabuliformis. The sequence goes on from CM062806.1 coordinate 930,954,476, forward strand.
CATATTTGATTAAAACCTAAAACTAAGAGCAAAAAAAATACAAAAACGTTGTCAAATTTTAATTTGACAGGCAAAAGGAATTTGAAATTCCAGGCCTACATCAAACAATTAAGATCAAAGAAATATCTACGTAGAGTTCGTAAATAGTAAACGCAAGGCTTTTACTGCGCAACTTGAGTACGTACCACGTACGCAGTGTATGAGGCTTTTACTGCGCAACTAGAGTATGTACCACGTAGTGAATGAAAGTTCGGAAATTTTTTATGTGCACCCATGTTTAGTTTTAATGTATGTCTTATTATGAAATTAATGTACCAATATATTTATTTTGGTTACTTCATGAGATATGAAATTTTAGAATTTGCAACAAACCAGTTCGAATGTCTGAAGCTAAATTTGAGGAGCGAAGATAGGTGGAATTTGCAGCGAACCAGTTCGAATGTCTGAAGCTAAATTTGAGGAACGAAGATAGTTGGGCTCGCAAAACAGAGTTTTATTATGTAAATAGAGAAAGTTGTAAATCTATGTAAACATCTTGGTTTACGATCATAAGGGAGTTGTCCCATGGAATTGTAAAACGAATTATTTTGTTGTGCACCACAGTCTAAAATTTCATTTCTGACTCTTACTACGCAAACACTTTGTTTTACTCTATTCCGTATTTAGTGCACTTTTTGGAATTTACACTATGTTTTATTTTAGACAGTTTTATTTTGACATGGGCTGCTGCGGGCATTAGTTTTGGAGTTCAATTGTGTCCCTTTATTGCTTCTGGGGTTCAACTGTCTTTTTATGGTCAGTTGAAATGTGTATTGCCTTTAACATGCAGGGTAGTGTCATAACCTTGGTCCTCTGCCTTTACTCTCAAAAATTAATAATTTTATTATTTTAAAATTTGTGATCATTTGTACATGGATATAAAACCATTCATGGTGAGTAAAGCCTAGAGCTTAATGAGGAATTTATCAGACTCACGCACTTTGAGTCTACGAAACTATTAACACCCCAAAACAAAGAGAGCCTTTCCGGCAATGGAGGAGGACATTTAAGGTATCTACCAACTATAGTTGGATAATTTATGGTCTTTCTTTGTTTATTTGTGTACAATGTATACAGTCTCTCACTTGCATAAATGGTTTTCAGGTTGAAATGAGAGCATTTTTTTGGTGTTTTTGTTGCACGTGTTGAATAGTTTATTTTTCCTGTTTTTGTTCAAATTGTATTGTGTTGAATAGTTTATTTAGAGTCAGTATACATACATAGTCTAACAAAGAAATGAAATGATGTAAATTTTTCGCATTTAATTGTAGACTATCTACCACAGAATTTAAGAGAATTGTTATATATTTTCAACATTTTTGACTTTTGATATTTTTTTTTTGTTTTTTGTTGGAAAGATGGAAGAGACAAAGCATGAATTCACATAAAACACGAGTTTCTTCTCTTCTATTGATCACACAAAACATTATGATTACAATGAAATTGGTGAAGGGTATTTAAACATTTTCCAACTAGCTAATTGCCTAAAATATCTTGACATGCAAGTACATGCAATCACACACTCAAAGTCATCTATCACTTAACTCGACTTGACTCAACACTCAAACACTCAACCACTCAATCACTCAATTAACTGATTCTCTATGTTTAGCTAACTCCTCATGCAGGAGTAATTATCTTATTTTAACACTCCCCCTTAATTACGACTGGTAAACTAAAAACATGACTCATGACAACTCAAACATGCTTCTTGATCTATGTCTCAGCTAGGCTTACAACACCCAAGTTTCTTCTATGAAACTCAAACACATCTTGCGCAAATGACTTAGTAAATATATCAACCAATTGATCACTAGATTTACAAGGCTTCAAGTGAACTTCTCCATTGCTCATAAGTTCTCTAATAAAGTGATATCTAGTATCAATATGCTTTCTCTTCTGATGAAACACACTATTCTTGGATAGTGCAATCACTGCGGTGTTGTCACAATATATTGTTGTTGATCCTTGTTGTTTCTTCTTGAGTCCAACAAGTACTCTTCTTAACCACACTGCTTGACATGATGTTGATGTTGTTGCTACATATTCTACTTCTGCTGACGAAAGTGTCACAATGGGCTGCTTCTTAGATAACCATGAAATCACATCTGAACCGAGGTGGAACACAAAACCAGAAGTGCTCTTCCTATCATCCAAACTTCCTACAAAATCACTATCTGTGTATCAAATCAAATCCTTGTTTTCTGTGCTTGCATACATTATGCCACAATCTCTAGTTCCTGCTATGTATCCCAGAATTCATTTTCTTGCACTCCAATGTGTGTCTTTTGGAGTCTCCATAAATATGGAAATCAAACTCACTCTTTGCATGATATGTGGTCTTGTCGCTATGAAATACATGAGGCTGCCAACCAATCTTTTGAATAGAGTTGGATTGACATCTAAACCTTCATCATCCTTGCTTAACTTTGTACCTGTTGCAACTGGTGTAGGGACAGGTTTGCAATTTTCCATCTTGAATATTTTCATCAAATATTTGGCATATTTATTTTGACATACAAAAATTCCTTTTTCAGATTGCTCATCTTCTATGCCAATAAAATATTTCATGAGACCAAGATCTGTCATCTCAAATTATTTCATCATGGCTACTTTAAATTCATCTATGTCAAAATCACCTGTAAAAATCATGTCATCAGCATATAAGAAAACAATCAAAATCTGTCCATGCTCATTTACCTTTGTGTATAAGGTAGGCTCAATGTTGCTTCTGCAAAATCCATTCTTGATCATCTAACTGTCAATTCTACTATGCCAAGCTCTAGGTGCTTTCTTCAATCCATACAACGCTTTCTTCAACCTGTAAACTTTGTCTTCGTTACTTTCAACTTCATATCCTGGAGGTTGCTGCACATAAATTTCTTCTTCTATAATTCCATTCAAGAACGCTAGTTTCACATCCATTCTATATACTTTCCACTTGTTTTGAGCTGTTGTGGCTAGAACTGCTCTTACAATATCCAATCTAGCTACCGGAGAAAATGTTTCTTCAAAGTCTATTCTCGGTTGCTGTGAGAATCCTTTTGCTACAAGTCTTTCTTTAAATCTGTCAATTTCACCTTTCTCATTCAACTTTGTCCTGTACACCCACTTCACACCACTGAGATTTTTTTCCTTTGGTAAATCAGCCAAATCCCATGTATCATTCTTTTTAATACCTTCAATTTCTTCATCCATGGCTTACACCCATTTTTCATCTCTGATTGCCTCTTCAAACAAAGAAGGTTGGAAGGATAACAATGCAAAATTTGAACTAACATTCAAATCATCATAAATATCTTTTAAACTTCTCATCTTTCTCTTACCATTGTTTGATTCATCACCTGATTGATTGTTGAGAGAATATTCATCTGTTGATCTTCTTAAAGATCCATGTTGCTCTGAAAATATTGGAGTCCTTGTTGGTGTGTTTCTGTTTGGTGTTTTCACCTGTGATTCTTGCTGCTCCTTTTCTGCTACATCATCTTCTTCCATCAGTGGGACTTGTGCATCAATTGTTTTGTCTACACTTCCATTCTATGACTCTTGTTCCTTGAACACAAAATCTCTATTAATTATGGTCTTCTTTGTGACAGGGTTATATAATTTGTAAGCTTTCGATTGCTCACTATAACCAATGAATATGCATTTTTGACTTTTATCATCCAATTTTCCTCTACGTTCCTTAGGCACATGTGCATAAGCTACAGATCCAAATACTCTACGATGAGATACACTGCAATACATACCTAACCATGCTTGTTCTGGTACTCTGTTCATTACACTCTTTGTAGGAGATTTGTTGATCACATAAATAGCACATGCCACTGCTTCTGCCCAATACTCATTAGATAAGTTTCTTCCTTTCAACATGCTTCTTACCATGTTTATAATTGTCCTGTTCTTTCTCTCTTCTACACCATTCTGCTGCAATGTGTATCTAGTTGTAAATTGTCTTTTGATTCCATGTTGTTTACAGTAATCATAGAATGCATTTGAGTCATATTCTCCACCACGATCTGACCTCAATAACTTGATCTGTTGGTCACTTTGGTTCTCTACTAAGGCTTTGAATTCTTTGAACTTTGCAAAAGTTTGAAACTTTTGTTCCAAGAAGTAAACCCAAGTCTTTCTGCTGTAGTCATCGATGAAAGTGAGGAAGTAGCAAATTCCACTAATCAACTGTGTCCTCATAGGTCCACACAAGTCTGTATGCATTAGCTCAAGAGGTTGCTTTGCTCTGTATGCAACTCCCTTTGGAAAACTATCACGGTGTTGTTTTCTCAAGATGCAACACTCACAAGTACTAGCAGACTCTTTAATGGGAGGTAATCCTCTGACCATATGTTTCTGCTGCAACAATCTTAAACCAGAAAAGTGCAAGTGTCCAAATCGAAAGTGCCATAACCAATAATCATTAGAACATGCAACTGTAAAAGAACTCACCTGACCACCGTAATTCAAAATTAGAGGAAAGAGTATGTTCCTCATCATCTGCACCTTTCCTATCAGTTGCTTTCTTGAGGGCTTGTCATATATAACAACTTCTTGACCTTGAAAAATAACTCTGTATCCTTTCTGTGTTAATTGACCAACACTTAACAAATTATGTTTGAGGCTATTAACATAATATACCTCTGAGATTGTATTCGGCTCCCTCTACTTGGTTAGAATGTTGACCACTCCTTTGCCATCTACTTCCACAGTCTTGTGAGTCCCCAGAGTTATCTTTGTTTTCACAGATTAATCGAAATTTGCAACCAAATCCTTGTTGCATGTCATGTGGTTACTGCAACCAATGTCTAATAGCCACACACTAGTTGAAGTTTCATGCATGGTATGGCGAGCTAGGAACATGGAGTTAATACTCTCTGTAGTGAGATTAGCTCTCTGGTTCCCTTGATCAGTTATTTTCTTCTTGCAATCACGAACATAATGACCAAATTTATTGCAGTAATAACATCTCACCTTTCATTTGTCAACTCTTTGATTATTGTTGAAGCTTTTGTAGTTGCTTCCACTCGCATGTTCATGCTCTTCTCGATCATCTCCCTGGCCACCATATCTTTCGCTTCATCCTCTGCCTCTCGTTCTACTTCTGCCTCGACCTCTGTCTCTTGAAATAGAAACCTGACTTTTGAAAGCGGTCTCTAACTGGAATCCTTATTTTTGTCTATCTTTGCCTCATGCGATAGAAGTGATCCAATCAGCTCATCAATGGTCAATGATGCCAAATCCTTGGCTTTTTCTATGGCTGCTACCACAACATCAAATTTTAAAGACAAGGATTGGAGGACCTTCTCAACCACTCTTTGATCGTTTATATCTTCACCATAAATCTTTAACTGATTTACAACAGTTATGATCTGATTCATGAAAGAACCAATGTCGTCTATCTCCTTCATCTACAGACTTTCAAAATCTCTCCTAGTATTTTGCAACTTAACAAGATTGACTTTGGCCATACCTTTATAGTTTGTCGCCAAAGTATCAAATGCTACTTTTGCTAAAGACGTAATCATAATCGTTTGGAACACTGCTCGGTCCACTCCTTGCTGAATAAGCTGCAATGCATGTGCATTCTTCTTCATGTCTTTCTTTCATTGTTCCCTTTCTATATTACTAAGAGCTTGTTCTTTTTCTTCGTTAATAGGTTATGAAAACCCAAACTTGATATAATCAAAAACATCATGTGCTTGCAACGTGGTCGCCATATTAATGGCCCACACATCATAATCTTTCCTTATAAACAATGGGAATTGGCGCTGGAAATTTGAGAAAGCCATCATTCCAAAAAAATTTCTCTTCAAAAAGAAAAAACCCTAGACCTCTTTTTTTTAACCCAATTTTTTTTTTTTTTTTAATTTTTTTTTGTTCCTCCCAAACACCTTATTTATTTTTATATAAAAAAATATTTTTATAAAAAATTCTTTAGATATAAAAACAAAAAACCTTCACTACAAGGTTATAAAACTTTAATTAAAAAGTCACGTTCACACTTTTTAAAAAATGTCTCATAAAACCTTCACTTTACCCTTAAAAGAAACATTCACGTTAGTCGTATGAAGTCTTACAGTTCTCCTTTGAAAAAGCTTAACAAACTTTTGACTTTTTAACGGCTTCTGAATTTTTAAAGCGCTGCATGTGCTGTATGAAAGACTTTTTCTCTCGTTCCTTCCTATAACGGTTGCTACAACAGGTGCGGGGATTGTGGTTGACGCAATTACGGTTTCAGCTGGCGGCGTGGGCTGCGATCCTCCTCCTATCCAGAATAGTTCGACCTGATTGCTCAACAATCAACAAGCTACGACTTATCACTCAACGGCTACGCTGAAACTTTCGACCCTTTACTTGGGAATCTGCAGGTTGCCGTGAAACTTTCGACCCTTTACTTGGAATCTGCAGGTTGCCGTTACAAAATTTTTTATAGTTTTTTTCTCGCTCTGATACCAATTTGTTGAAAATATTGAAGAGACAAAGCATGAATTCACATAAAACACGAGTAGCTGCGCTTCTATTGATCACACAAAACATGATAATTAGAATGAACCCGGTGAACGGTATTTAAACATTTTCCAATTAGCTAATTGCTTAAAATATCTTGATATGAAACTACATGCAATCACACACGCAAAGTCGTCTATCACTTAACTCCACTCAACACTCAACCAGTCAATCACTCAATTAACTGACTCTCTATGTTTAGTTAACTCTTCATGCCGAAGTAATTATATTATTTACTCGACTTCACTGAACACTCAACCAGTGAATCACTCAATTAACTGACTCTCTATGTTTAGTTAACTCCTCATGCCGAAGTAATTATATTATTTTAACATCTTTCTGTAAATATAATCTTTTCCTTTATCTTTCTATAAATATATTTATTGAAAAATACAATGATTAAAAAAATATTCATATCATCATCAATATCCCATGTGAGAGTAATTCCAAACATATAAGCATGCCTTTTTAGAGTAGGCATGTTTCCAAGAGAGAGTGAGTGAAGGTTGCCATTCCCTCTTTCCTTTCTCATTCCATCAGTCTCTTTTGACATCACATGGTACCATTTTCTGCATTTCATTTGTGAATTTGTATTCTTATAAATAGAATATATGGTCTATTGAAACATAACTTATTTCACTTTATTAATATAATTATGCTAATTATAATTTGTTTTTTAATTTTATTTTATTAATATCACATACAAATATTATAACACCATATAAAATACACACATCAATTTTACCCATCCTAAACTATAAAATAGCTTCACTTGTTTAGTACAATTAAAATGAAATATATTTTAAGTAAATTTTCTTCTAACATTGGCAATTTCTTCAACCATGTTGACAATTTTATATCTTCATCATCTAACTTTAAACTTTATTACTTCCTTCATATTGATATCCATATATTATTATAATAATATTTAACCAGTGTGATTTTTAGACATCCATACATTCTTACCATAATATAATTTGTAAAATATGTTATGTATTCTTATAATAATATTTATAAAGTCAATTTTTTTATATTTTAATTTGGTATTTTCTCCCCTCATTATCATAGTGTTATGAAATCTTTTAATTTGAAATATTGAAGTATGATAATAATGTTAAAAATCTCCGCTCATGGTATTTTAATATTATGTTATCAAAACTTTATTAAGTGAAGATAGCTTTGACAAAGCTCCAAATACGTTAAGGGCCATAATCTTTGACCCATCATCTTAAAATCAAAAAATTTACAAATTTGATAAAAAGCCATTCCATGCAAAAAGCCCCTATGCCTGGAAGAGAAGACAACGATATCGATCATTTATCCATTTACACCATTTCTAACAGTTTGCTAATGATTTGAGTTATTGAAGCTATAAATGCAATGAGTTAAATCTTCTTCCTAATACTTTAGCCAAAGAGAAACTCTATAATTTATGCCTTAAATTCCACACTCGGATAAATATTAAGTAGTGTCAGTGTTGTTTCATAGAAGACAGTACTTACAATTTGACAATGATTAAAGATAGCAAATCAATGTCACAAACCAAGGAAGATAGAAACTCTATAATTTATGCCTTAAATTCCACACTCGGATAAATATTAAGTAGTGTCAGTGTTGTCTCATACAAGACAGTACTTACAATTTCACAATGATTAAAGATAGCAAATCAATGTCACAAACCAAGGAAGATAGATGATATTGCTTTGCTGAAACACTGGCGGTATGCAATTTTTCTTAATTCTTCTCGGCACATGGCTGGCGCTCAAAACTTGCTAATAAAAGATCGCGTTCATCACTTATGCTTCGGTGAATTCAACATTCTGTTAGTTTGAAAACGAATTAGTAATTTTGGATAAAATGTAATTAGTCAGTTTTATACCGAATTGTCAGTTATGTAACGGAGGTCACTGATATAAAACTGGTGAATGCCCATGGAATGTATATGAGTGGAGAATCATTGTTGAATAATATATTCCAATCCCTTGCCCCATGGATGTTTCCTTGACATATTGTCGAGGTTTTACCACGTAAATCCTGTGTCTATGTGTGTGTTTGGTTTCCAGTTAGTTATGGTGTTTTCTTGGTCAATATATAATTGAATGTGTGTAATTATTTCCTATGTTTCCTTCTAATTCACCAAACAACAGATTGAAATCAAGTCAAGTTGTTTTGAAGGGTGGTTTTTTATACAAATATTGGAGGAAAAAAGAAGGAAGGGTTTTTCTGTTTGTTTGTTAAAAAAATAACAAAGGGGTTTGCAAGAAAGGGTCTGTAAATAAAGAAAAGTTATTATTTTTTAAAGAGAAATATAAACTTTAGTTCAAAGACAGATTATTTTTCTAAAAAGGAAAAACCCTAGTTTAAGGACTGAAGATTGAAATCCTAGAAAAATGGCCAAGATGTCGAATGCAAAATTCGAGGTGGAGAAATTCACTAGAAAGAGCAATTTTTCTCTTTGGAAACTGAAGGTTAGGGATTTGCTTGTGCAACAAGGATTGCACAAGGCATTGGATGGGGCAACTAAGAAACCTGCTACCATGACTACTTCAGACTAGGAGGACTTGGATGCCCGAGCTCTCAGTACCATCCGGTTATACCTAGCAGATGAAGTTCTCTTCAATATTGTTGAAGAGACTACAGCTTCAGGATTGTGGGAAAAACTTGAAAACCTCTATATGAAAAAGTCATTAACCAACAGAATTTACAATCTTCGAATGAAAGAAGGTTCAAACGTTGCAGAACATTTGAATGTTTTTAATACACTAATATGTCAATTAACAGATATAGAAGTAAAAATACAGGAAGAAGATAAAGCCATAACCTTGTTGTGTTCTCTGCCTGAATCATGGGATCACTTCGTAACTTCAATAAGCTTGAACACTGCTGATTCTTTGAAGTTTGAATCAGTCGTGGGAGCTCTCATGTCTGAAGAAGTACGAAGGAAATCCAGCACTGAAACAGTTGCATCAGAAGCCATGGTCGCTAGAAGACGCTCAAAGGAAAGAGGAGAAAAACCAAGGGAGTCTTCCAAATCGAAATCGAAGGGAAAGAAGTGAAGGCAAAATGTTGGAACTGCGGTAAAATTGGACACTTGAAGAAGGACTGTTGGAAATGAAAGGAATTCGACAACCCGAAGAAGGAAGCGAATCAGGTCGATTCAGGTATGATAGATGAAGTTTTATCTGCTGAAGAATTATGTATGATAGATGAAACTTCACCTGAATGTAATGTCTCTAAGGGTTTTGATAGCTGGCTATTAGACTCTCGTGCTTCGCATCACATGTGCCCACATAGAAATTGGTTTACTTCGTATAAAAATGTAAACGGTAGTTCCGTGTTTATGGGTAACAATGTGTCATGTCAGACTGTTGGGATGGGAGATATCAGGATTAAGATGTATGATAACACAGTCAGGACATTAACTAGTGTTAGACATGTACCTGATTTGAAGAAAAATTTGATTTCTTTGGGAGTGTTGGATTCAGATGGTTATAAGTTTACAGGTCAGAATGGTGTCTTGAAAGTCTTTAAAGGAGCCCTTGTGGTTATGAAGGCAGAAAATGTTGGAAATCTTTACAGGTTAAAAGGAAGTACTCAGGTCAGTGAAGCAGCGGTTGCATCAGAAAAGGAAGAAGCAGGTACTCGTCTATGGCATCAGTGATTGGGTCATATGAGCGAGAAAGGTCTTCAGATACTGATGAAACATAAATGTTTTCCCGATCTGAAATCCTTGAAGTTAGATTTCTGTAAACATTGTGTGTATGGAAAACAGTGTAAACAGAGATTTAAAGTTGGAAATCATACTAGTAAAGATGTTTTAGACTATATTCATTCTGATCTGTGGGGACCATCCCTTGTTGTGTCATATGGAGGTGCATTGTATTTTTTAACGTTTATTGATGATTACTCTCGTAAAGTTTGGGTCTATATGCTAAAAAGGAAAGCTGATGTATTAAATTTCTTTAAACAATTTAAAGTAATGATAGAGAAAAGAACAGGCAAATCTATTAAATGTCTAAGAACTGACAATGGTGGTGAGTTCACTTCATTTGAATTTGAACAATACTGTAAGGATGAGGGAATTGTTAGACACAAAACTGTTGTTTATACTCCTCAACAAAATGGTGTTGCTGAGCGTATGAATCGAACTCTTATGGAAAGAGCCAAAAGCATGATCAGCAATGATAACTTGCAAAAGGAGTTGTGGGCAGAAGAAGTATCTACTGCTTGTTATTTAGTTAACAGATCACCTTCAGTAGCAATTTATTGTAAAATTCCTGAAGAAGTTTGGACAGGTCAGTCTTGTGACTATTCAAATTTGAGAATATTTGGCTGTGATGCTTATTCTCTCATTCCGAAAAATCAGCGTTCAAAATTAGATCCAAAGTCGAAATGTTATGTCTTTGTTGGGTATGACTATGCAGTGAAAGGATATAGGTTGTGGGATCCTACATTGCGGAAGATAGTCATTAGTAGAGATGTAAGATTTGATGAATCCTCTATGTTAAAATCAAATGTTGAAAGAATTGAACAGGAACAGGTATCGCCAAATCAACGAGTTCAGTTGGAGGCTAGGCCTTTCGGTGACAGTCGAAAGGAAGGAGAGACTTCTGGAGAAAAAGGTGTTGAAGACACAAAGGAAGCCGGTGAAGCTTCTGAACCAGTGCAAGTTTCTGAACCAGTTCAGCAACCAGTCGCTCTAAGAAGGTCTACAAGGGAACAGAAAACTCCCAAAAGGTATGAAGATTCTACTTCATCTTTTGCTTTGATTACTAAAGATGGGGAACCTTCTTGTTATCAGGAAGGAGTAGATGATACAGATAGCGAGAAATGGAAAACGGCTATGGAAGAAGAAATGGACTCCTTAGCCAAGAACAATACCTGGGATCTTGTAGAGCTTCCTAAAGGGAGAAGTGTTGTTGGATGTAAATGGGTCTTCAAGCTGAAACAGAAAGTTGATGGAAGTATTGAAAGGTATAAGGCGAGACTGGTAGCAAAAGGGTATTCTCAGGTTGAAGGTATAGACTTTCATGAGATTTTTTCTCCAGTTGTAAAACTTGTTTCTACTCGTACTGTATTGGCACTAACTGCGTTGCTTAATCTTGAGTTAGAACAGTTAGATGTTAAAACAACTTTTCTACATGGTGATTTGAATGAAGAGATATATATGGAACAACCAGAAGGTTTTGTACGAGGTCGCAACAGAAGATTAGTTTGCAAGCTCAGGAAATCATTGTATGGTCTGAGGCAGTCTCCCAGACAATGGTACAAGAAGTTTGATTCCTTCATGGTGAGCCAGAGCTTTATAAGAAGTGAGTATGATCATTGTGTATACTTCAAAAGTTTCAATGGCATACTCATTATCTTAGCTTTGTATGTTGACGATATGCTTATTGCAAGCAAAAACATGGAAGAGATCAACAGGTTAAAGGCTCAACTCTCTAGGACGTTTGATATGAAGGATCTTGGAGCAGCAAAACATATCTTGGGCATGGAGATACATAGAGACAGGAAAAATGGTAAGCTTTGGTTATCACAACAGAAGTATGTGGAGAAAGTACTTGAAAAGTTCTCTATGAACAATGTGAAACCTGTTAATGTTCCACTAACTTCCCATTTTAAGCTTTCTTCGGTTTTGAGTCCTAGAGCTGATGAAGAAAAGCAGTATATGTCTCATGTACCATATGCAAATGCTGTAGGCAACTTAATGTATGCGATGGTATCTACAAGACCTGACATTTCACATGCAGTTGGAGTTGTTAGTAGGTTCATGGCAAATCCAGGTAAAGAACATTGGCAAGCAGTGAAATGGGTGCTTCGATATCTAAGAGGCACAAGTGACCATTGCATCGTCTTTAATGGTAGTGAAGGATCAGTTTTCGGATATGTAGATGCTGACTATGCAGGTGATTTGGACAAAAGAAGATCTACTACAGGTTATGTCTTTACTCTTGCAGGTGGAGCAATTAGTTGGATGTCTAAACTTCAAGAAACAGTTGCGTTGTCCACTACCGAAGCTGAATATATAGCTACTTCAGATGTCAGTAAAGAAGCAATCTGGTTAAAGGGTCTGTTCGATGAAATTGGAAGAACGCAGGAGAAAGTGAATGTACTATGTCACAGTGAAAGTGCTATTCACTTGGCTACAAACCCTGCCTATCACAGCAGAACCAAGCACATTGATGTAAGGTATTATTTTCTGAGACATGTGATCGATGGCGGAAAAGTAGCTCTTCAAAAGGTCCATACACGAGAGAATTGTGTAGACATGTTCACAAAGCCAGTTACAATAGAGAAGCTGCGGTGGTGTTTAGCTTCTCTTGGCTTGCAGAAAAGATGATGAATGGGCATGGCCAAGGGATTAGGAAAATTGTTGTCAAGGTGGAGATTGTTAGTTTGACAACGAATTAGTAATTTTGGATAAAATGTAATTAGTCAGTTTTATACCAAATTGTCAGTTATGTAACGGAGGTTGATGATATAAAACTGGTGAATGCCCATGGAATGTATATGAGTGGAGAATCATTGTTGAATAATATATTCCAATCTCTTGCCCCGTGGATGTTTCTTTGACACATTGTCGAGGTTTTACCACGTAAATCCTGTGTCTATGTGTGTGTTTGGTTTCCAGTTAGTTATGGTGTTTTCTTGGTCAATATATAACTGAATGTGTGTAATTCTTTCCTATTTTTCCTTCTAATTCACCAACACATTACATCTAATATCAGAAGATTTCTTTTTAAAAAGAAACATCCTGCAAGGTAAACTTCCGAGTAATTTAATCCCCATCCCTACAAAATTGTTATTGCCATTATGTACAGGATGGGATTACATCTGCCTACAAGACGAAGCAGCAGGATCTGGACCTTGATCTCTCTCCAAATTGGCCATGCAGAGACAAAGTGATATCACTGGCCATGCAGACAAAGTGATATCGCAAGGTTAATCAAAGCCCAATTTTCGGGATCCATTTCTTGATCTCTTCTGGTGTTGGCCAGGCTCGATGGAAAGGGCATATCTAACACCTTATCTTTTGGGAAGAGGATTTATTTTCATCTCCACATTTTGGACATGGTGGAGGGAAAGCAGGTCCCTCTTACTTTTTGTAGAATTCAAGTATCTTGTAAGCTTCAAATTCTCTAAACTTTATGCTAGGAAATTCTGACCCCTCTTTCATATACCACTATCCCTATGAATCACAAGCATGATTAGAAATCTACCCTCAATGCACACCAGGCACGGAAGCTACCCAGCTCTCTAGCTGAATAACATAGGAGTGTTGTAAGGGTCGAAGGACGTCTCATTTGTCTATTGCAGCATACAGCTATAAGCAGCAGCAGCCAAGCTAGCCAGAGGTGCTACTTCAGCCAAGCCAGCCATATTTACAATGGTTGGCGATCCCTCATAACAGGTCGGGTTTTGCCTCTCCAGGAGAATGCATGCATGTTGATAGTAGTGGTATTGGCAGTGGAGAAATAATAACGCTGGTTTGTGATTCATTAGGTTATAAGTAAGTGAGAGTTTACCTCGCATTTGGTATGGCTCTACATGAAACAAGATGATCAACCTTAATGCAGCCGAAAATTTAAATAAAAGAAAATAAATATTGTTACTTATAGCCCATATAATAGGGTGATAGGGAGAATCATGGGCACCCACTTGCATTTTAAGGGAGTGTTATCCTACCGTAAGTAAAGGGTGCACTCAATATAACTATTATATTCCCATATCAATATGCTTGATTCTCATGGCATTCATGTATGGGCTTTAGCTCAGAAAACTCAATGCTACTGGTCCTAAGAATTACACCTCACCTACAGCAAACAATTGGTTTGATTGAAGTTATAACAGGAGCGAAGAAACTAATTGTAATGGTTTTTGATCTAACACTGAAATCGTTACAATGGCAATTAGCAATATTCTTCTTCTCACACAGCCGTTCCGTTGGAGTTCAAATTCGATCCAACATAAGAAAAGAATTCCTCTGTAAATAAAACACTGCAAGTCCAATTTCTATTTCTGAGCATTTTAATCCCCATCCCCACAAAATCCTTATTAGAAAAGCTTCTCTATAACGGGGTTGGGGATTAAATCTGGCAAGGAGATGAATTTACAGATTTTACTGCAATGACTATGAAACGAAACCAGGTATTTGGAGAAGAATTTAAACACTGTAACAAAATGACTATGAAACAAAAGCAGAAATTTGAAATCCATTGGTGATTATATATGGCGAGGAAATGAAGTTAAAGATCAGAACAAAATGGATATGAATGAAAAACAGGAATTTGAAATCCATACTGAATGCACCTGTAAGTTTTCCACCCTTCAACTCTCCAGCTTGCAGCAAATTTGTTTGATCTCAACCCAACTGGAGTCTAGTAGGGGTTGAAATAACACCTCAGTCGGCCATGGCGATGGATCTGAAAAGAAGCAGCAACCAAGCCTGGGAGAGGTGCTACTTAACCCATACTAGATTCCAGATTGTAGTGGTCGGGAGCGGGCAATAGATCAGATGCACTGTTTCGGCGTAGATTCCAGATTGTAGTGGTCGGGAGCGTGCAATAGATCAGATGCACTGTTTCGGCTCTATCGTGGGGGGATGCATGTTGACGGTAGTGGTAGGGAAGCAATGATAAACTTCAGTTGTAGCTCAAAAATGTAAGTTGAGAACAAGTAACCATGAATGGAAATTAGATCAATGGTCAGTAACAGTGGGAGTTAAAGTTTTAAAGGAACTTTTATCGTCCAGGACAATGGTTCAAACAGCGTTCGTGGAATTTATGTGTTGATTTTTTTTTGTACAAGAGGCTGTTTTAGATCGTGTTAAATCTATTTTTACTATTAAAAAAATATTCAAACTCTCTTAAGCACTGATTTTTCCCCAGGAAAAAAAAGAAAAAAAAAAAAAAAGGGACGAGATTCCAATTAAATTAAAAATAACTGTGTGGCCGTACACAACGCCGTTTAAAAAAAAATAATAGTATGTGAAAGTAAATTGATATTAATGAAAATAGATGGAAATTAATCGTGTCAGAGATGTAATACATGTCGAAGTGGTTTTAATGCATGTCGATTGTTTAATATTAAGCTATTGTTATTTCTTGTCAGTCAAAGTATTGTTGTATTATTAAGCATTTCATCGTGCTGCAAGTATTCTTCGTAATTCTTTTGCAGCGTGTACGACAGATTCTAAGTCTGTTATTCTCCGGTTCTTAATCCCCCTTTGTTAAAACTGTCTTTTCCTTCTGTTGGCCGAATTTGTGAGAGCCAGTTTTCAGTACATGCACATGGAAAACAGTTGTCTGCATCACCCTGCTGTGGCAGATTACTGTTTTGATAGCGAAAGAGCATTCAAGGCGTAGAAGGATCAGAGTCCCTAGAGGCGTGCAAGGAGAATTCATATCGGTGAAGGGCCAGAGGAAGGAGCATCCAAATTGCCCACTGAAGCATTGGTGATATTGACATTTACCTCAAGAGAACGATAGGAGGGAAAGCAACATATTGGGTGATTAGGGTGGATCACACTGCTCAGCGCTCACGAAATGACGCCCTTTCTGTCACTTAGTTCCTACGGCTCTGCAAGGGGTGTCTTAGATGAACCATGCAATGGATTATAGATGAACCATTTAATGAAGTGGTTCAATCGTCATGCAATGGATTGGATGGTTATGACGGCCTAACAAGTCAAGTCCAAACATAGCGGTGGCTGGCATTGTAGCATATCGTATTTCACAAATTTAAAACTGGAAAAATTTAAAACCTTAAATTTGACCGTGTAAACATTTTAAGTCACTATTATAGATTTTTAACGAGTGATTTAGAAAGAGACTAACTTACACCATCTGTTTACTTATAACACTTATTTCTAGTCACGATTCTTTAGTGGATCGGCTAAAAATGAGATTATTAATCCGATTATTTCATCCAATCTTCCACTTTTTTAACTAAATAAAAAAAGACTGAAGAAATAATATTCCGAAATAAAATACATTCACATTTATAATATTTTCCAAATAAAACACATTATCATAAATTCTAAATTCTGTTTTTGAAAATTTCTACATAAAAAATTACTAGATAAAAAGTTTAACATTTTCCAAATAAAATACATTATTATAATTTAAAATTCTACCTCTAATAACTCCTAAATATTAAACAAATAATTTAACATTTTCCAAATAAAATACATTATTATAATTTAAAATTCTACTTTTAATAACTCCTAAATATTAAACAAATAATTTAACATTTTCCAAAGACACATTACCCTCTCGTAATTGAATTTCTACCATGATAACTTCGAGAAGAAAAAATTCTGCTGCTGAAAGAGAGCTCGTTAGTCTACGATCTTGGCCACAAAAAGAGAGCTCGTTAGATTACGAGAGGGTAATGTGTCTTTGGAAAATGTTAAATTATTTGTTAATTATTTAGGAGTTATTAAAGGTAGAATTATAAATTATAATAATGTATTTTATTTGGAAAACGTTACAACATTTGTTTAACAATTTTTTCATTTAGAATGTAGAATTTTAAATTATAATAATGTATTTTATTTAGAAAATGTTAAACTTTTTATTTAATAATATTTTTATTTAAAAGTTTTCAAAAACATAATTTAGAATTTATGATAATATGTTTTACATTATAAATGTGAATGTATTTTATTTTGGAATATTATTTCTTCACAGTGTTTTTTTTATTCAGCTAAAGAAGTGGAGGATTATTTCACGGTTGGCAATCCGATTATTTCATCCTGGGTAGTCTAACTAGGTGGAGCCGGAAAGTAATAGAAATTTTGGTCATATTTAGAGAAAATTCGGTAAGGATTTTTGTAAATCCAAGTTATAATTGTTAAACTTCAAAATTTTAGGTGTCTCAGATATTTTTGATGGTACTGAATATATTTCCACCATCAAAAACATAATTCAAAGGCTGCCTTTACAAGATTTTTTGAATTTTTTTAATCCAAATTCCAGTCATTTTTAATCGTCCGGGCCATTCCTCCGCCTCGTTGCTCCAACATTAATTATGAATATAAAGTGTGAAAACTTAATTGCACAAGTAATTCTATTTTGAAATTCCAATCTTATTTAAAATATTGTAATTTAAACAACTGAACAGTAATATCCCTATAAATATAAACATAACAACCTTAATAAAAAACCATAAACAATGAAAAATTGTGACTAAAAATTACTAAAATTGAAATACGTGAAAATTGAAATAAAATATCGCGTTAAAAGTCCGAACGAATGCAAGATTGTTACGTAAAATAATATATATATATATAATATTAATTTAACATGGCTAAGAGCTCATTCGACAACAAAGGATTGAACTTGTTTTAAAATTAAGCACGCAAAAATGAATGAAAATTAATCGTGTCAGAGATGTAATACTCTTCGATGTGTTTTTAATTCATGTCAGTCAAATCATTGTTATATTATTAAGCGTTTAATCGTGCTGCAAATATTCATCGTAGTTTTTTTGGAGCGTGTTAGGGGAATTCTCAGTCCGCTTATTCCTGCATGCTCTGTTATTCTCGTGCGCACTGGTTGGTAATTCCCCCTTTATTAGGACTGTGTTTTCCTTCTGTTGCTCGAAATTGTGAGAGCCAATTTTCAATGCATGCCCATGGAAGACAGGTCTCTGGATCAACCTGTTGTGGCAGATTACTGTTTTAATGTATTCTATTATTATCGAAGAGTATTATTGGCGAGGAATGATCAGAGTCCTTAGAGGGTTGCAAGGAGAATTCATATCAATGACATTTTTAGCCATAGATAAATTTGGAGTTAAAATGAATAAATCTGGAGTTAAAATGGATCTAGATTAGTTTAATGTTGACATACTTATTTACTACAAATTATAATTCTCTCATATTTTATTTCTATAACTTTATAATATGATACCATCTATTTAAATTTAAAGCGTAATTACAAAAATTGATAAATAGTTTCTATATTAAGATATTTGATTTTCTTAGTGGTAGATAAATTTGGAGTTAAAATGAATAAATTCAGAGTTAAAATGAATCTAGATTGGTTTAATGTTGACATACTTATTTACTGCAAATTATAATTCTCTCATATTCTATTTCTATAACTCTATAATGTGATACCATCTATTTAAATTTAAAGAGTAAATAAAAAATAATAATTTTCTTTGAAACTCTATGCACTACATGAATCACTGAAAACAAGAAAACTATAGTCTAAAACCGAATCAGAAAAACACCAGAGATAAAAACACATGTACACAAAAATGGCATGTGTGTTTTACACAGGACACCCAAAACGGAAAATGTGCTTTCTTTGTTGTGATATTTTATTTATTGTTCTTTGAGTAATTGGATCTATTACAATTCATGTTGTTATTGCAGCAACAATCGGTCTCTGGGAAAGTGCTAGGCTTCTCCTCAATATTCTCAACTATACAACTATTCTCTGTTGAAGATATTCTCAAATTTCCATGAGAATCCTAATCCCTTATCCACAATCCTTGCGCACTTAGGCTCCTTGAATTTCCATAAGAATCCTAATCCCTTATCCACAATCCTTGCGCACTCAGGCTCCTAAATAGTTGTGCAAAATTCCTCCTCAACTGATACGTATTCTACAATAAAAAATGATATATGAATTTGTGCCTTTTTTCTCTCTTTATAGATAGAATTTGAACCATGAAAGGAGGCCTAGTTCAATTGATAGCTCAGTCGAGTTTCCTTCAGTGGTGATTGCGAATTAACTGAGAAGTCAATTCATTCTCTCTCTAATAAAAACTGAAGTCTTAACTTGTTCTAACTCAACTTGTCATTGCCACTTATTGTAGTATAACTAAAGAAGAATCCCACTGACTAAAGCTCCAAGTCTATGCATGCAAACCTGATGACCATTCCAGTAAATAGGAAATAAACTCATCATAAGTGAAGTCTAGCATCCATGCTAGACAAAGTCAAATTTGTGGTCTTCACTTGCTAAGGCACAAGTTAGAAGATCTTCCACCGCTACATTTTCAACAAGAAAATTACTAATATATCCCTGTGGGTTATCTCATGTTATGGAACTAGATCACAAAAAGATAGATGAACGCCTTCAAAATAAGCCTCCTCAGGGGGGAAACCTCCTTTACATTACACAAATGAATAATTCTTCGATGATACAAATGACATGACCTCCTTTCTATATATAGGAGTCTAAGGGGTCATAATATAATTAGAGCCGACATAACAATAATAATGTAAGGGAACAATAATAACAATAGTGTGCTTCTATGGGGCAGACTAATAACAATATGGGGACTAGATGGGCACAACAATATAATAAGGGGGTTGTACTAATAACAATCAGCGGTTACACTAGTAGTATAGGGACCTAACATTCCCCTCTCCTTCAAAAAGTGTTGTCCTCAATGCTTGAGTAGTTCTTGATGCTTCTGTATAAAAATTTTAACCTTCCATGTGAAATCTTCAGCAGGTAAGTTCTTCCACTTGATGAGATACTCTGAAATTGATCGATTTCGTAGTTGTCGGGTTCTTGTTTGTGTGACTACTCCATGTTCCAATATGATTTTCCTTCCTCGTCAAGTTCTCGCAATATTGTTTGAACTGGGATCTTCTGCAACTTTTGAATGAGTGGCCATACTTCTTCTTCCTTCTTAGATTCATCCCTTGCTTCTTTCTCCAATCTGGTTGGATAATAGAAATAACACAAAACAATGCTTCTACATCCTCATCCTTTCTTGAGAGTGCATCTGCAACAACATTTTTCTTCCCTTTTTTGTAGATGATTTCAAAGTCATACCCCAACATATTTGTGACCCATTTTTTCTGTTATTCTAAAGATAATCTTTGTTCTAAAAATTATTTAAGACTATCATGATCCATTTTTACTTTGAAGTGTCTTCCCATTAGGTAAGGTTGCCATTTCTTAAGTGCATGTAGTATTGCCAACATTTCCTTCTCATAAATAGCTTGCTTGAGATGTAGCCGTAAAAATACCCAATCGCCTACATCAAAACTTCTTTCACTGCGATGTTGATCTGCCTGTTGTTTCATTCGATTCTGCACCAAAGTGGCATTATCCTTTAAAAGTTGGAGAACTTGTTGTTGATGCTCGATGTGATCTTTCACTGCTTGAATCTTTTTCTTCTTGATATGTCCTTCTATCTTGAGACATTGAGGAGTGGTAATTTCTTGCAATGTATTACAAGATATGGTCAAATTTATTTCTTGATGCTCGATGTGATCTTTCACTTCTTGAACATTTTTCTTCTTGATATCTCCTATCTTGAGAGTTTGAGGAGTGGTAATTCTTGTTAATGATTTACAAGATATGGTCGGATTCATTTCTTCTTTCTCTGGGGTTGATTCCTGGTGTATATCCTCTTCTTTTGATGTTTCTTGATCCTTTCATTCCTCCTCTTCATAATCTATGTAAAATAATTTCTTCTCAGCACACTTATGACCTTTAGTATATTTGCTATCACAATTGTAACAAAGCCCTTTTTCTATTTTTTCTTCCAATTGTTGTGGTGTAAACCTTGTAGGTTGTGGAAGGCTAGGAGAAAAAACACGTCCACAATTATAGTCGTCAGTGGTGGGATTCCTTGTTTCCATAATTTCGCTTTCAATTTTTCTTGCCAACTTAAATGCCTTCTCCAATGAATCAAGTTGCCAAAGACGAACCTCGTGTTGAATTTTATTCTTTAGAGTACCTATGAAGACATCAATCATTTGCTTCTCTAGAATATCATTTACCCTTATATTCAATTTTTGAAATTCCTCAATGTGTTCTGCCATTGAACCCTTATGTTTGAGATTTATTGATTGGCTAAAGAAGGTGTTTCTCTTTGTATCCTCATAATGTGCTATCATTTCCTCCATGAAAATTGACCATGTGACAAGTGGTTTATGAGAACGAAGCCTTTAATACCATAAAAATTGATTCGGTTCTAAATATAAAGATGCAATACATACCTTTTGTAACAGTTGCACCTCATGTAGATCAATATATTGCTCCATCTGTAGTATCCAATTTAACGGATCATTGCCATCAAACTTCCTCATATGACCTTTTCTTTATTTTAGGAGTTCGATCTTGAAATGACTGTAACTCTGTAATTTCAGATCTCCAAGTTATGAAATTTCATCCTGCCGTAGCCCTATGAGTCCTCTTTCTAACCCCGCAAGTCTGATCAAGATTGGATTCTCCCATGAAGAGTTATGCCAAATCTCCCATGATGACCTGATTATCGACTCGTTCAGTAGAGCGAGTTTGTAGGAAGTGCCACGTGTCACTCTTTTGACCTTAGGACCTGAAACTAATACAAAAGAAACTACAGTCCATCCTCTTTCTGTAACTTCTTACAAAATTTCAATCGGATGGTCAAAAAAAACGTTATGACGATTTTCCCCAGGTAACCCGTTTGAGATATAATTCGGCATCCTACACAAACCCTAACTTCCTTGGATCATATTTCCGAAAATATAGTGAGACAAGATCTGAAATTTGGACCCGAGGTTCAGAGAAATTTCATCTCAAATGTTTTTTTTTTCGCTTCTGAAACATCACTGAACAAACGTTATAGCGAAAATGCCACAATGACCTTTTTGGAGCAGCGAAACCCTAGAATCCAAGCTCTGATACCAAATGTTATGGAACCAGCTCAAAAAAAGATAGAAAAGATAGATAAATTCCTTAGAAACTAGCCTCTTCGACGGAGCAACCTCATTTACATTACACAAAGGAATAATTCTTCAATGATACAAATGACAAGACCTCCTTTCTATATATAGGAGTCTAAGGGGTCATAATATAATCAAAGCAGACATAACAATAATAATGTAAGGTCATAATAATAACAATAGTGGGCTTCTATGGGGCACACTAATAACAATATGGGGACTACATGGGCACAACAATATAATAAGGGTGTTGTACTAATAACAATAAAGGGTTACACTAATAGTATAGGGGCCTAACATCTCAATTATTCGAGGTCATGTTGCTTCGTCATTGGGAGGTCACATGGTCAATTGTCCTCGATGCCATCAAAGGGTTAGGATCTAACTAGTTTTTCCAATGGGATATGATCCCTTCGAGTGGATCTGCCCATATTTTCCTAGGAAAATAATAATAATAATAATAATAAATAGTCCACGGGGTCTTGGATAGAGAGTGATTGATTGCTCTGTTAAGGCACTCCTTGATGTGAATTCACCTATTCAATTCCCCACCCCAATTAAGGTGATATATTGGACACGATGAAGATGTAGTGGTGCCAAACTTACAAAAAAATTGATAAATAAATAAATAAACTACCTAATCATTTGAGTCAAATAAAAAAATAGATTTACTTACATGAAAATCTACCTAATAATTTGAATTGATAGTTATCACCATTGGATATTATTGTCAGATTGATAGCTAGCATCATAGTATACTATTATCATTATGGAGATGTGGTTAATGGCATATTTCAAAATACAATTTTCTTTGACAAAAACACAGTATTTGACTTGAATATATGTCGGTCATATTTATCTTGTATATTTAGTTCCAATTGTAACTCTCATCATTTTTCAATTAGTATATTTCTATGGTCTCAATATAGAAGTATAGAAGTAGAGAGTAGGTTCGATTATGCTTAAAATTATTTTTTTTGTTTGGTAGACGAGAGGGGTTTTGGTTGTTAAAAACATAAATTATTTAGGGTTTCCAATCATTGAACAAAGAACAAAGTTGTTCATATAGAAGGGGATTAAATGAAGGAGTACAAGTGGATGAATCATCCAAATGCCTTGGTTGATGCAGTACAGAAGCAAGAAGCAATTCATTCTGGTTTTGAAGAAAGATGCCAGAATTAAACCTCATCCTAATGATTTAGATTGATAGCAAGCATCATTGTATATTATTATCAATATGGCATTTAGTCTCGTGACTAAAATCAAAACCTAGGAAATAAAAATTGAAATTGATATTGTTAAATGAAACCTAAAATATAGTAACTAAAACCTAAAATATAAACCTAGCAAATGTGAGCATTAAAAAAATTGAATACATTGTATAATAGAATATGCGGACTTGATAACAGAATGGGAATAGTTAGTATACTTTGTCATATTTTGTTATTAAATGGAGACAATGGAAACAACAAAATTGAATACCTTATATAATAGAATATGCGGTCTTGATAAGAGAATGGGGATAGCTAGTATACTTTGTCACACTTTGTTATTAAATGGAGACAATGGAAACAAAATTGAACGACTTGATAAGAGAATAAGAATAGCTAGTATACTTTGTCATACTTTGTTATTAAATGGAGACAATGGAAACAGGAACCAAACCAAACAGGTGGTGATTGTATTGGTTAAAAATTTAATTAAGTAGACATATTCAATACACTTTATTATTAAATAGAGACAATGGAATGGGAAGAGCTAGTATACTTTGTCATACTTTGTTATTAAATAGAGACAATGGAAACAGAACCAAACCAAACAGGTGGTGATTGTATTGGTTAAAAATTTAAATAAATAGACATATTCGGTATACTTTATTATTAATAGAGACAATGGAATAGGAATAGCTAGTATACATTGTCATACTTTGTTATTAAATGGAGACAATGGAAATAGAACCAAACCAAACCAAACCTGTCACGCCCCCAATTCTTTTTTTTCGTTTAATTGAGCGGGTGCAGCACCGCCTAAGTTAATAACTTGTTCACCGTTAATAAACTTTACAAACTACGCCTTAACAATTCATAACCATCATGAATTCATATTATTAATGTGCGGAAACCATTAACAATATACAATAATAAAACCAACTCGACAATATAATAATAATCAATCTTTTTATTATATTAGCAAAGTTACAACCGGGAGGGCGCCCGCTCGTGCAAGAGCGCACGACGGTCTTGCCAAAACTCCACCGAATATAAGTTACAACATATAACATATACACCCTTTGTGTCGTCGGGCGAGCGGTCGTGCCCGTGCACAAACCCACCGCCAACACAGAACAAGAAGTAGTAACACAAGAGCGCACAACTCGGCGTTGGGCGGGCGGGCGCACCCGTGCACGACCTTCGCCCACGCCACAACCCGAACCAAGTGCGATATGAGTGTGGGCGCCCATGCACACCACCGGAAACTTCAAACGATCCTCAACTCGACCCTCGGCTGGCTCGGCGGGCTCATCCACTCGAGCTGCGGTAAACTGCGCCTCCTCCAAGTATGCTCTACGTCTGTGATGAAGAGCGATTTCTGATTGGTTGTCGATGCTCAAATGAACCACAGGTCGCACCAATATATACGCACACTCCTTGTGCATTGTCTCCTAGCCGACGCTACACAATACAACGATGAACGCCCCTACTTAGTTTTACCCACCGTCGGCTCGCCCTAAGTTGGTTTCGCTCATCGCTTCACCCATCCATCGCATATAAACTCGCCACAAGTGATATTATCTCACGCGTCTCTCACGTGACTGCGTCCTCACAGGTTCGAGCCACCGCACTTCATGACTTAGTCGTTTTCCACCCTTCGTTGCCTCTTGCCCGAGCTGCGCGCCCATCATTCACCGTGCGCCCGTGTACGCGCTCTCGGTTACCCGGCGCTTGCCCGTCGTATCACAACGAAGGCCTTACATTCTCCTCCACCTGAAGTCGTTGTCGTCCTTGTCAACATACCATCCTCCAAGCATCAATATCCATGATGTCAACTCCCCTCACATATGGCAAACATCCTTGCAACATATGTAGGACTCCATCTCCACCATGTCTCATCTTAGCAACCAACTGTCACCAAGATACTCCATACCAATGTATGTCATATATCAGATGTCCATGATCATTGACCACCCTGTCACAATCTCTACATGCTGCTCTCCACCATGGAAGGTTGATCCCTCCAACTCAAGCTACATGTCCATCGCAACAATGTGTCAACTCCATCATATCATCATCACCATGTGCAAAACTGCCCATGATATGCCAACAAGTGCTAACACACCTCAACCATGTGTCAACATCTCATCTCAGTAATATGTCATATATCGGAACATCTCAATCCATGATGATCAACCACCATGCCACAATCTCCACATGCTGCTTCATCGTGGAAGGCTGGTCCCTCCATCCAAGCTGCCTGCTCACTGCAACATATCGTGTCGACCTCATCATGTGTCGTCCCCATGTGAACTACTGCCATGATACTCCAACACAATGCTAACACATCTCTGTACATGCCGGCCCCCATGTCTGAACTAGTTGGGTAGCTAATCCAACTATCATGCCCAAACAATGAGAATGCACATCCTCATGCCACCATCAGTTGTTCCTCAAAGCATCCCGTCACATCCTGAACTTGATCAAGAATACATCCATATAAGTAAACCATGCTCAGGTCCATGAAGTAGTACTCATCTCAACTGCAACATGTCGTCCATGATGTTTGGTGTCAATGTGCTACACGAAGTCAGCCACATCTACTCCAACATCATCCATATGTGTATCTCCTCCACATGAAGAGACCATCTCATCAAACTCCAACTCTCGGCGTGCCACTTCCAAGTTCATGAAGCTACCTCCATCACATTTGCAATGTGTCATTCCTCAAGTCTCCATAGAAACAAGTACACACTTGCCTCATCTATCCATGTGCTGCCCATGATCATAGATCAATCAGCTCCCATGTGTAAAAGGTAGTTGAGTCTCGGCTCAACTCATGCCCCAAGTGTTGCCACCAAGGTATCATCATCATTGTAACTCCATCACTCCAAAGTGTCTCATATCGATCCTCTATATCAAGTCACTCTTCCAAGCCATGCCCATACATGTACTTTGAAAGTATGCATCCCATACTGCATCAAAGTCTCCTGACCTCAGCTCCTCAATGTATCAAATCCTCTAAGTCCACCATGTATGAAGTCCCCAAAAGTCACAACAACCTCATGTCATCATGAGCTCCATAAGTCATCCCCAACCAATATCTCAGCAAGCATACAAGTCTCGGCCCAAAGGTCTCCGCAAGATGCCTCAGCTCTCCATGTAGTAGGAATGCTCCATAGCCTGCTCACAACTCCATCAAGTCCATGGCCTTGTTGCACAAGAGTGTACAACCTCTCCATAGGCTCATAAGTAATAGTCTCCATGTCACATCAGCAAATCCATCTGCACAACATTCCTGCCTTAGCACTCCTCCTTGGATGCCCATAAGTGACACCTCTACAAGTGCTCCACATAATTTCCCTGCATAAGACTGCCATGCTTCATGTCTCCAACCTGATGTCCATGGCTAAGTTGCCCTTGTAGTCCAACCAAGTAGACCCATCACAACCATTGGCCATCCTCATCCAAGTCTACAATCTTCGGTTTAGTGAACTCGATCACTCAACCATATCATCACATCATCACGAGTCCCTTCCATCATAGCTCCTCCACCAAAGTGTCCACCAAGACTATCTCTTGGTCTCGGCCATGAGAAGTCTACCCAAGCAACCCAAGTGTGTGCCCTCCAATCTGTCCATGATTCATGCCGGGCACTTAGCCAATTCTCCATATGGCTAAAGCATGACCCAATCCTCCACAACGATCATCAAGTTCCACCCTTGTCACGGGCCCTTGCACCTTTCATCACAAGGTCACAAGCAACCCCAACAAGTCCTGCAACAATCAACAATCCTTGCTTCTCCATATAAGGTCTCATTATGGACATCCATGGTAAGATGTTCCCTAGCATCAGCAAACTGGCTTTGCCCTTCCCTGCATATGGTCCATCTACCAGATGCCCGAATGAAACACAAGTATCAACACTTACTTCATCATTGTAAGGCTCATCCTCATTCATCCATGTTGGCACACTACACGATCCTGGTCCAACTTGATAAATCTCAAGTTCATCCTCCATCATGGTCATGTCTGCAACATCTTCAATCATCATCACTTCCTCTTCCTTGATAGCACA
The DNA here is from genome assembly GCA_031772625.1 of Pinus tabuliformis. NCBI lineage: Eukaryota > Viridiplantae > Streptophyta > Pinopsida > Pinales > Pinaceae > Pinus > Pinus tabuliformis. The sequence goes on from CM062806.1 coordinate 930,981,993, forward strand.
ATCTGCAACTTCACCTTGCTCCATTGTCCAACCAAGTCGAAGAAGCTCTCCCTCAACATTCTTTTCCAAGACTTCAAGCCCTCTTCGGATTCGGGGCTTCTCTTCCTTCAACCTTTTCAACCTGTATAAGGTAAGCAAGAGTTTCCCTTCACCTTCTCCCAAACTTGCCATGCCTTGTACGTCGTCTTCCCCGGTTCGTACTTTGTTTGGTCCACAGACGCCCAAACCGTGTATACCTGCCCACACGCAGTCCCACTTGTCCATCTGACAAATGCCCAAATCGTATGACTAGCACGTAGTACCGTCTGCCCAACTCTACGACACCCGGTTCCAACCTTTACCAGCTTCACCAAGTTCCCTGCAACCATGAATCGACCCTTGTTCCACTTCATGTAAAACGGCTTCCTTCACCTGCAAGTATCCTTGTCACTGTCACGAGCAACCCTGCTCAAACCGAGCCTTGAAACTACCTTCAAATGCTTCGACACCTGAACCTTATTCAAGCCTCAACATCACCTATAAAATTTCCAAGTGTATACATACTTGCTTCACCCAGCTTCCTGCAAGACTTCTCCAAGTCTTCATACCTGCGCTGATACCACTTGTCACGCCCCCAATTCTTTTTTTTTCGTTTAATTGAGCGGGTGCAGCACCGCCTAAGTTAATAACTTGTTCACCATTAATAAACTTTACGAACTATGCCTTAACAATTCATAACCATCATGAATTCATATTATTAATGTGCGGAAACCATTAACAATATACAATAATAAAACCAACTCGACAATATAATAATAATCAATCTTTTTATTATATGTGCAAAGTTACAACCGGGAGGGCGCCCGCCCGTGCAAGAGCGCACGACGGTCTTGCCAAAACTCCACCGAATATAATTTACAACATATAACATATACACCCTTTGTGTCGTCGGGCGAGCGGGTGTGCCCGTGCACGAACCCACTGCCAACACACAACAAGAAGTAGTAACACAAGAGCGCACAACTCGGCGTTGGGCAGGCGGGCGCGCCCATGCACGACCTTCGCCGACGCCACAACCCGAACCAAGTGCGATATGAGTGTGGGCGCCCGTGCGCACCACCGGAAACTTCAAACGATACTCAACTCGACCCTGGCCCAGCTCGGCGGGCTCATCCACCCGAGCTGCGGTAAACTGCGCCTCCTCCAAGTGCGCTCTACCTCTGCGACGAAGAGCGATGTCCGATCGGTTGTCGATGTTCAAATGAACCGCAGGTCGCACCAATATATACGCACACTCCTTGTGCGTTGTCTCCTGGCCGACGCTACACAATACAACGATGAACGCCCCTACTTAGTTTTACCCACCGTCGGCTCGCCCTAAGTTGGTTTCGCTCATCGCTTCACCCATCCATCGCATATAAACTCGCCACAAGTCATATTATCTCGCGCGTCTCTCACGTGACTGCGTCCTCACAGGTTCGAGCCACCGCACTTCATGACTTAGTCGTTTTCCATCCTTCGTTGCCTCTTGCCCGAGCTGCGCGCCCATCATTCACCGTGCACCCATGTACGCGCTCTTGGTTACCCGGTGCTTGCCCGTCGTATCACAACGAAGGCCTTACAAAACCGGTAGTGATTGTATTGGTTAAAAATTTAATTAAGTAGACATTTTCAATATACTTTATTATTAAATAGAAACAATGAAAATAGAACTAAACCAAACAAATAAATAGTGATTGTATTGGTTAAAATTTTATTTGAGTAGACATATTCAATATTCGCTGACATATATTTTTAAATTATATACTAAATTTTTTATTAGAATTAATATTCCATTAATTTTTTTAATAGTAAATTTTTATATTCAATATTAAATTTTAAAAACATTTATATCTATACATATTCTTGGTAAAATATCTCTCATATATATTTATATAATAATAATAATAAAAATATTTACATCTAAATATTACTTTTAATAAAATTACATGATATCTAATAAATATTAAAGAATTATATCATAATTTTTATTTTTATTTTAAAATATTTATAAATAAAAATTTAATAAATAAATAAAAATTATTATTTATAAAATTCAATATAATTTATAGTAATACTTTTTCCAAACAACAAAATATAATCCGGAAATTCCAATAAAGATATATAATCATAAAATGCAGGTACAAAGTTGTTGAAACATATCATTGGTTCCCCGCACAAATTTTTTTTGGCAGATAACTCACAACAAAACATTCCCAAAATAAAAGAAACACGCTCTACAAAACTCAGTGCGAAAATCTCGAGGTTTAAGATTAGTATCTTGAGTGTTTAGAAGTACATCTATTTATTTGGGTTCAATTTTAAGGGATATTTTTAATAAGATTAGAAGAGTAGATGATCACTGAGATAGCTCCTCGACATTACCATAATTTCTTATAAATTATTAAATATATTTTTAATGGTATAATAATACTTAAAACACAGTTTTGTTTTTTGTTTTTAATTTGAATTTGTTTTTTTATTTTATATATATATATATATGGATGTTTAAGATTTTATATGTTACAATATTGAAAGTGATGCAAGATGTTGGGATTTATAATCATTGAGTGTAAAAATGTTTATTTTGTAAAAATAAAATATATCGATAAAAAGTGATGGTTATTTTTATTAAATAATTTATTAAAAACTTTGATTTAACAAATACAATTTTCGAAGGCTTTTATTAGGATAGAGGTATTTTTTTTTGAAGGCTTTTATTAGGGTAGAGGTATTTATTAATAATTTAATAAAGTAATTATTAGATCAACACCAAATAATATATAATAATAAAAATATCTATTTATAAATTTATTTCTATAATCATTTTATTTTTATTTTTATTTTCTAACTTCATTTGAATTTGTGATATATTTATAAATGTATGCTATTATATATAATTATTATGTATTTTGTATGATATATATATATATATATATATATATATATATATATATATATATAAAGAGTGAATTAACATTTATTTAACCCAAATGGAAATTTTAGAAATTGATAAGTTGCAACATGTATTATTTGTTATTAGTGTCCGCTTCATCACGGACTATAACATATGCCTCATGGTCAAAGTGTGTTGACTCTAGATTATTTTGTTGTGCTTTTGAAATTTTAATCAAAGTTTTGGGAAAATTATCATATTTCTATTTTTTCATAAATTTAAAATTAATTTTCTAATTTCCTACAAATCTTATTTTTAATTTTCGATTGGTTGAGTTAGCTCTGATGGCGCATAATCCCCCTAGGGATGTTTTATTTTGAGTATTTTCTAGTGCATGATAATTTCATGGGGGCTTCACTCAATGAACATCTAACATATTATGTGTGTTTGTGTCATACTAGACAATACCTTTGATTTGACTACATATTTTATACTCCTTTATATTTTTCATTAATTTGAGCTCCATTTTTTATACTAGCGAATATAAAATACAAATCATTTACCCCCTATTATATGGTCAATATATTATGTCATTTTTTCCTCAATATATATCCCCCAATATGAAAGAACGTGGTATGGTATTACTCCCCAAATGAAGCCCCATGGATAATTCATTTAAAAAAAAATTGTGACTGGAAATTTCATTGTTGAGTCCTCTGACACTAAAACTGACATTGTTATGCTACTCCTCTGCCCAATGATGCAAGAATTGACATGGTTGTAGGTCCTTTATATAGGCGGGGTTTGCAGGGGGAGGGGGTAGGGGCGAACAAATCTCCAATTAATATTATTGTTTCATTGTGTGGAGCTTCCTTGTGGGAAGATTTTACTATGTGGAGGACGGGGTATCTGTGGGAGAATGGGGTTACATAAAAATTTTTTTTTCCGTGAGGATGAAATTATTTTTAAACTCTTTTGTGCAGAATGATGGATTTTTTGAGGAAGGGGTACGTGTGAGAGAACAATGAAATTAATTTTAAACTCATTTGTGTGGAATGAAGGATGTGCAGAGGATAGGCTATGTATAGGAGAACAAGGGTGAAAAGGGAGCTTTATTGCATAAACACATAATTAATTCAACTATGAACAAAAGCTTTAGCTATGCCTGTGTAATAGGCATAACTAGAAAGAGCGGTTTGTAAACTAGAAATAACAAATATTTCACATTTTCATAATACATATATTATAAGGTATGCTAGGCATAATATATACATTGATTAAAGTACGGATGCTTCAGTTTTCTTTTTGTACAACAAAAGTTTTGATTCTCCTTTCATACTCCGCATAACAGAAATGTTCATTTTTCTTCCACACTCTGTACAATAAAAACATTTATCCTTAATGCGGTAACGACATTAATTATTGAACATGCATGGAAAATATATTTTGAGTTTTTAGCATTTAGTACGAAGAAATAAGTCATTTGTCTAGTGCATTGAATGTGATATATAAAGAAATTATATATTAGTGTTTGAACTATACTATTATCAATCTAATTAAGATATGTATAAAACTCTACAAATGTAAAACTCTACCATACACAATTTCTCCACACACCCATTCCCCTGATCATCATTTCCCCTTCCTATATATGCAAGTATTCACTATCTACATAATTGAATTTGTGAACATTTTTAGTGGAAAACCCTATCCGCTATTTACATAATCGAACTTGTTGATGACTGCCTTGTTGGATATCACCATCAAAATAGAGGAAATAATAAAAAGACTTAAAGCTGTAGTCATTCCGGGCCAAAACCCCATGCTCTTTGTCATGCTTTCTTTTATTATCACTTCTCTCTTTCACAATAACCACTAGCATGTTCATATTGTCAAAATATGATAGAAGTCGCCAACATAATTAATCTTGAAGTACACTAAAATTGATGGCATTATGAGATTTAGAATAAAAAATAGTAACTAGAACTCTTGCAAGCCACACTATTATTAAACTAAATAATAATGAAATTGCAAAATTTATTGCATCATTGGGAAGAGTTGCAGATCATTTCTACAGTTAGTGCTTTGACACTAACAACAAGATAGGAATTTCTAGGTTTTTTATCTCTTAATATTTCATTTAGAGCTCATTTCCATTTAAAACTTTTACATATTTAGTTGTGTGAGAGATCATTTGCATAGAGTTGTGAATTTATAAGAAATGAACAATGTGTGGAGGATAAGGGATGTGCAAGAAATGAGGTTGCAAAGGGAAATTTATTTCGCAAACATAAAATTAATTCAACTAGGAACAAAAAGTTAATTTCATGATGTAACATGTTGTCGTTATAAGGATGGTTAGTTTCAGACTAGAAAAGAGTGGTTTCTTAGTATTCAAGGTTTCAGAATACTATGTACAATTTTTATTTCATATTTGTGGATAAAATAATTATTACCATTTCCTTCTAAATAAGAAACATTAATTTACACCAAAAACTTTACTAGAAACTATTAGTCACTATTACAAAAGAAACATCGTTTTTCAATTTCTTCAAAACTTTTTATTAAGAAGAATGTTTTAATTTTATAAAACTTACATTAATTCAATTAACGCAATGGAATATCTAAAACTAAAACACGCCAAAGGTTTGCATCCTTCAAATCAAAGTTTATATATAATTAAGGAAGATCAAGCTTGCAATTTTTTCCTTTATAGAAAGTATGTGGAAGTTTCTTCTCTGCAGTATTCTACAATAATACTATCAAAAATTTCAAAAACTTTTGGCCTCAAATAGGCCCCCCAAAAAAGATTGTAGCTCGTTTCAAGCCACTCAATCCTTCTACTATATCCATGTGTTTGGGAACATTTGTGCTTACTGAGGTTGACTAAGTTCTATGTTCATCACTAACCTTTCCCTACTTCATGTTTCTTTGGCTTCTTATTTCCTTGGCAGGTATTGGCATGACCTTGACCTCTTTAACTTCTTCGTGATACCTAGAGGGTTGGCGTAATTTCTTTTTTTTTCCAACCCCCAAGGTATGGGTTCTTATGGAGAAAACCTCATTCCACTGCTACAACCCCTATTGCAGGGACTGTTTGGAATCATAGGGCCCTCCCATAATCACTAGGTCTTCCCATAACGCATGTCAAGTTACCTTAACTTGTGCAACTATGACCTGCTGTGTAAACCATCTTCCTGAGAAAAAGGATCCCTCTCTTTTCTGGGCCACCTGGCTTAGTTGGGACATCAAAGATACATGAATTCCCCTATTTCCCTTCTGTCATATTTGGCTCTCCCAACACCGTGTCTTTTTCGATAACCACATAATACTAGATCGAAAAATAATATAGGCTCTTCCTAGAGGCATGCTATTTGTTGTTTCCATTCCTTTAACTTCTCTCGCTATTAATAGTGTAGCTTCATCTATCCATCATGCCATTCTTACACCACCCTTCTTGTCACAATCACAAACTATTTTAATTTGTCGAACTCTCATAGCCTCTGAAGTTTCCTTTATCAGTGATGTTAGCTTCCCTCCCCTGGTTTCTATTTTATAACTCTTGCATACTCGCAACAATTTCTCATTCCCATATAGTAGCATGACATTGGCTTCATCATTACTACTTGAAAATTCAAATCGCTACACTTCTAAGTGGAATGTGTGTGAAATATTTTTCAATTAAATTTGAGAGGTTCCACCTCTCATATTGATATCAATTCCTGCTAGCATTATCCTCTTTCAATCATATCATCCTGATACCCAATGGGTCGAGAGGTTGGTCCATGTGCTTTTTTCTACTACTAGAAGCTGATTGAGGGATAATATCAGCTACTTTCTTTCAATTCAATTGTCATTACCATACCAGTGATGGTAATTCCTTCGCATTTTCACGCGGTTCCCATCACATTATTTACTATCACAATGAATCTTGCCTAAGCCTTCAATTGAAGCAAACTATTGTACACCATCAATATTGCATCTAAGACATTGGGACAATAAAAAATCTGGATGGCAATTTTATATCCGAGTTAAATATTGTCACATTCCCCTTAAGGTCACATGTAAGAAAAAAATTATGTACATAATTTAACCTACGGCATGGTGTTTCATTCGGAATGATACCATGTATTATATTCATAATTTTATTTCCGTTTATCCAATGGCAAGGGTCGGCAAATGGAAACTTTTCCAGTAGTAAGATAGTCATTTACATTTAACACTCCGTTAGTCGGACTGTCACTCACTTTTATTGTGATGGTACCACCATCATTGTGTGCTTGTACTCCTCCAGCTACCAGTTTGATCTGTACTTTACACCTGGCCTATTATTTACTTTTTGCTCTGTCATGGTGGTGTGGCAAGAGCAGGAGTACCATGGACGAATGTGCACCTCGGGCTCCCCTAGTCGTCGACGACATCGGTTTCAGATGGTAGATCCAAGGGTCGAGCATTGATTTGGGGGTTCTACATTCGTTTACCCAGGCGATATGGCTCATTCTTACCACTATGCCTTGGCGCTCGTCTCAACTCTGCTCCGCTTTCTGCCGTGCCAAACCTGCCTGTAATCCTATGTTTGCAGCCCATGGATTGAGAGCAGGAACTGGTTTGCTCCACCTCCAGCCAGTTTGTGTCGTTCTGTAAGTGCCTACAGGGTTTATTTTCTCCTGTTTCTATTTGTTTTGTGTATTGACATTACTTTATGCATATAGTAATAGTTTCTTTGTTTTTATTGCATGTAATCCGAATGAAAGAGAATGGGCACGGTTGAAGAATACTGGTTCGCATTGTGGGATGGCCACAACTAATCAAATTGCCTACCACCAGCGTGGTTTACCAGGTAAGCCTTGAAGGCCTTGGCGCAAGTTGTTTGTAGAGTGTTAAAATGCTCATTGATCTGCTATCCCAAGGGTTTATAGTCTGTGCCCTTTATTCTTTTTATGTTTTCAATTTACAATGAAGGTTGCTAATGTACCTCGAACGGAAACTCCTCTGCGGTTTTCCTTCGATGTTTGGGGTTGAGGCCGCAGGCTTCCCCGCCTGAGGCTTGCCTATTTTGACACAGGTCCAGGCTTAGGTCACCTTGGACTAGATCTGTTGTAATCATGAGACAATCTATTGATTTCGATTTAATTTTATATAAGTTATCCGGGGTGTGCCCCTGAACATTACTCTGGTTATGAGTTGTTGTTTTTGTTCTTTCTGTTTCGGTGACTCCTCGTGTATAGACAAGTATATATGTATATTTTTTTTTAAAGACTGTCATTCCACACAACAAGAGCCAAGTCCTTGCGGTTATCACCATGAATGTTTTGGGACTCAATTTCTGGGTTTGAGTAAAATTTCAAATGATACTCCATTGAATTGTTGTTTTAATACAACAACTCTGAGCCACTTTATTTGTGTTAAGTTTCTATTCCTATGCTTATCTTGAGATGCAGGATTCTGATTATTCATGTTCCCTTTTGAAATAGTAGGACCTGAACTTGTCTAATTTTCATAGGAATTTTTCGTTTAAGAAGTCATTCATTCATTTGATTATCTGGGTATTTCTTTTAGAATGATGTTCTTTCGATTCACCTCAATGCCACGACGAGTCAAACTCTGTCCGCCTGTAGGTTGACATGGCTCGTTGGTTGCCAAACCCTCTTAGGGTTTCTTTCCATTCCCATGTGGAAGGGGTTCTCTAGAGGCTCAGGTTCCTTTGTCTAGCACCACCGTTATAATGGCATGCTCTTTAGCACTTAATGAATTGCAGTTAGTTGTTTGTCCTATATATTTCTGTTAAAATTGGAATGTATAGGAAATCTTGATGTGAACCTGGGGTTTATGGACTAGGGTCGAACTTACAGTTAACTTCTAGATTTTCTTATTTCTTTTTGTTTAGAGCATTATGGTTTTCTTTTCCATTTTTAATATGCAATTCTATGAGGTCAAAATACTACTACCTTGTTTTCAGCTTCACTCGATGATCCCGATATTCTCAATGTAATCTTTTATTTCTGTTTTACAAAGTAATTTAGCTATGATTTAACCTCCATTTGGTTGTTGTATCCACGCGTTGATTGGTCTAGACTGTAGTCTCAGCTTCTACTCCTAAGTTTCGTTTCATGTTAACCTCTACCCAACAAATATTCCTTGGTTATCTTGCCTTGCTTAAACAAATAAGAAAAAGAACATTCTTCATTTTTCAGTACCTTGATAACCACAGAGAAATAAAATGTAGCTCTACTTCTCAATTTGAACAATTCGCAAAAAGATAAACTAACAAATTATTCGAGTGATTTGCTTTACTTACTTGGTCTCTCCAGTGGTAAGGACTCCTTAAAGGTTCACCTGGTACACTGTTGTTTCTTGACCACCCAACCACGAGATTCATCCTTCAGGACCAGAATCTACCCCCTAGCTATCTTGTAGGATCATTATCCGCAGCAAGAACGCTTGCACATCGTGGTTGGCTATCTAGACATCACCAGACTTAGCCTTTCCTCATCTCTGTTTGTCTCTACAGTGCAAATTTTTGCCTCTCCCCACTTCCTTTTCTTCAGAAGCCTTTCAGTTAGGGGAGGCAGTTAGGGTTGCAATCTCAGCAACTGTCTCTTTCCAACTTCCTCCTCAGAAGTACTAGTATTATTCCAAGAAACATTTTTATATTCTTTAAAAAAAAAAAAGATAATAACCAGACTATTAAATTTTAAACAACTAACAATGTCATATTTAGTTCTGTCTTTTACCACAGTAAAAATCAAATATTTACATTTTTCTGGGGCATCACATCTCCCCCTCCTGAAATTGGACATCGTCCCGATGTCTTTCGACCCTGAACAGCCCTGGGTAAGCTTGTTTCATAAGCTCTTCATCTTCCCAGGTGGCCTCATCAGGCCCAAAGTGCTGCCACTGCACTTTAACTTGGGTAATAGCTCCCTTCTGTAGCATGACTTCTCTCCGGTCGAGGATGTTCAGCGGTTCAACCAAGATTTCTCCTTCCGGTTCGACCTGCAACATGCAACATCCCAAATCAGTTTTCTTTTAAAGGTAAAACACTTAGACTAATGTACCAGAGATACTTCTCACCTCTATATCCTGCCATTTGATAACATGTTTAGGATCATAAACATATTTTTTCAAAGCAGAAACATGGAAAACATTATGGACACATATGTGACTTGGCAAGGCGAGCTGGTAAGCCACTGGCCCAATCCTTGCTAAGACTTGAAATGGTCCACAAAATTGGGGCGCCAACTTAATGCAACTGTTCCATTGTAGCATACTCTTTTTTGCTCGTATTATTACATACACATGGTCCTCCATCTCTTTAATCATTTTGGGCCCTAACATCAATTTGTCTTCCGGTCCACCCCAACTTGAGGGTGTGCAACACTTCTGCCCATACAGTACTTCAAACGGGCTCATATGTAGTGATGTATGATAACCATTGTTATACGCAAACTCAACCACGTGCAGGTAATCCTCCCACTTGGTTAGTTGTTGCATTACATATGGCCTTAGCATGTCTTCCACCACCTGGTTCACTCTCTCTGTTTGCCCATAAGTCTGAGGGTGGTATGCTGTACTAAAATTCAACTGCGTCCGTAACTTAGTAAACAATGTTTTCTAAAAGACTGATGTAAATTTAACATCACGGTCTGAAATTATTGTTTTTGGTAGCCCATGCAACTTAAATATATTCTGCATAAAAATATGGGCGATCTGTACCAATCTATAAGTAGACTGCACAGGTATGAAATGTGTTAATTTACTTAACTTGTCCACCACCACCATGATGGAGTCATTACTTTTCCTTGTCTTGGGTAAACCAGTTATGAAGTCCATAGAAATGGTTTTCCACTTCCATTCCGGAATGGGTAATGGTTGTAACAACCCCGTAGGGTATTCATGTTCTACCTTAATTTATTGACATTCTAAACAGTGTGCCAAATACTCCACCAAATCTCTTTTCATACCCAGCCAATAATATTCCTTTCAAAGCGCAGTAATAATTTTCTGGTATCTGGGATGTCCAACATAATGACTTTTGTGAAATTCATCCAAAATCAAGTCTTTAATGCTGTATTGATTGGGCACATACATCCTGTAATACAACATTCCAGTATCGTCCACCACATAATCTTGTTGATTTTCTTTGCTGATTGGCTGCTGTGTCTGATGTTTTATTTGCTGATAAATGGTATCTTGTTCTGCTGCTTTTTTAATCATCTCATCGAAAGAGCTTTTCCATTTGCTACAAAAAATTTCATATAAACATTGTAATTTCCGACTTAGGGCGTCCGCCACTCAGTTCTCTTTCCCTTTCAAATGCTTGATTTCAAAATCAAAACCACTTAGGAAGTCCACCCACCATGCTTGCATGGCATTTAAAGTAGGCTGGCTAAAATAATTGGTCAGACTGTGGTGGTCTGTCAATAATAAAAATTTCCTCTCCATAAGGTAATGTCGCCACATCTTTACACTACAATAAAACCCTGTGATTAGCGTCCCTTTTTTCTTCCTTTTTTGCGTCTAGAGCCCATTTTTGGTGCTATTTGTGTCCATTTATCAAATATGGTGCAAAACTTGATGCAAATTTTTCACCGAGTTTTTCACCAAGTCTTACACCAAGTTTAGCACCAGGTATTGTAATAGGTTTTGCATCAGGTTTTACACTAGGTTTTACACCAAGTTTTATGCCAAGTTTTGTGCCATCCTTTGCACCATGTTTTGCATCAAGTTTAGCACCTAATTTTGTTTTGCCAAATTTTGTATCATTTATTGCATCCACTTTTTGCGCCTACACTTGCATCAACTTTTTCATCATCTCTCGCATCCTCTTTTGCTTCATTTTTTAAATCATTTTTTGCATCCATTTTTACATCATTTTTTGCATCCCCTTTGTGTCAAGATTTGCATCAGATTTTGTGTCTCATATTGCATCTACTTTTTCATCGAATTTTGTTGCTTCAACTTTTGCATCATATTTTTCATCCATTGTTGAACCCATGTTTACGTCCACTTTTGCATCCCTTTTTGCATCTTATTTTTCATCTTCATTTGCTTATTTTTTTGCGTCTATCATTACATCCACTTTTGTTGTGATACTATTTGAACCATGTTTTGTACTTACTGTTGTACCCACGTTTGCTTCCACTTTTGCATCAAAATATTGCATCTATTTCTGCATCCAATTTTGTGTTGGGTTTTGCATCTCATTTTGTATATTCTTTTGCATCTACTTCCATTGCATCCATATTTTTCATCCAATTTTGTTTCTGATGTTGCACCCATGTTTGCATCCACTTTTGCATCCCTTATTGCATCTTGTCTTGCATCCAAGTTTGCATCTTTTTTTGTGTTTTTTCTTAGATTCACTTTCTCGTCCACTTTTGTTGTGCCATATCTTGTGCCTATCATTGAAACCCACATTTTCTTCCAATTTTGCATCCACATTTGCATCTTCTTTTGTGTCCAAGTTTGCATCAAATAATTTTTATGTTTTTTGCATCCCATTTTGCATCTACTTTTACATCCACTTCTGATGCGTCCAATTTTGACTCTAATTTTGTGTCCACTATTGCACCCATGTTTGGTCCATGTTTACATCCATTTTTTTAATCCAATTTTTCCCCCTTTTTGCATCCAAGTTTATGTCTTTTTTTTTTGTTCATTGTTGTATCCCCATTTATTTCACAACAATTCATGCTAATTTTTATGCCTACTATTACACCCATGTTTTCTTCCACTTTTTCATCCATGTTTGCATCCTATTTTGTGTCCAATTTTGCATCAACTATTGCATCTACTTTTTTATCCACTTTTTTGTTAATTTTTTTGTCTTGTTTTGCATATACTTATGTTGTGTCCACTCTTCATCCAATTTTACGTCTATTGTTGCCCCCATTTTTTTTTTTTTACTTTTGCATGCATTTTCCAACACGTTTTTTTTTTTTTTTGCATTGATGATATTTCTTATGACATTAACAATTATGAACAACTGATGACAATGTCAATAATTATGACGATGATGATAATGAAGATGATGACGATGACATGAATTGTGATTATTATGATAATCAAAATGATGATAAAGATGATGGGGGTTATAATGACAATGATGATGGCGATGCTAATGACCTTGGACAATCTTCCCAATTTTTAAATGTTGTCATGGTCATAATCATAATCATTATCTTTAGAGTCATTTTCCAAGTCATCATCATTATCATTATTTTCATCTTGGTCATAATCAACCACAATAATGGCATGAATGATGATTATGATGTTCATGACGAAGTTGACAACAATGATGATAGAAATCACATTAATGATGATGATGGGGATGATGAAAATTATAACAACAATGATAATGGTAGTGATGATAATGATCATCGATCATCTCTAAAAAATAAAGTTGTCATTTCTCTTGCATATATCATGTGTCCTAACAACCCTTTTTGAGCACTCATAATATTTTTTGGGTTGATGATATTTCTTACGACACCTATAATTATGAAAAATTGATGAAAATGTCCATAATCATGATGATGATGATGACGACATGAATGGTGATTATGACAATAATTCAATGATGAGATTGATGGTGGTGATGATGATTATAATGAAGATGATGACACTCCCTCTAAACTAGGGAGATATTCATAATGAGACAAAAAAGTACTCTCAAGTTGAAATATTCATATAAGAAGGGATCTGGATTGATAAGCATCAACGATGATTTACATCATCATAGCCAACATTGTCAAAATAGAAAGGCCTTGACTAACAAGTTATATCTCTCCATTAGATCATAGCACAATGTTGGGAGGCATAAATTTGGACACCACTACCTATTTAGGCACTTATCGCACTAGGATGTTCATCAGGCATGTCCTCGCATGATCATTTCCTAATCCACTGTCATAATATTTGACACCAGGAAATGTCGATCCTCATGACTATTCTTATCTTAGATTAATGTACTTGACTTATGGCGATTAGTCCTAGTCAAAGCACAAATTCTCAAAGAATATTGGTCCCATATGTTTACCTAATCCACCATTCTCCCTACTGGTGTCTTTAGTAGGCTTACGACTATTAGTCTCGGCCATAGTACATGACAAATGGATAATATGGTGTCAATGCTCACTCCCTCTCAACCAGGGAGGAGACATCCACAAGCATAAGCGCTTCTCAAGAATACCCATCATTTTCATAGTGAATAACATCATTAATTTGTTTTCATTGCATGATGCCTTTATGATTGAGCATTCATAGATTTGTGGCAAAATATTCCCCCTTTTGTCATTTGTGATGAAAGAAATTCAAAAAGTGAAAGCCAAAATCATTAAAGATACACTATAATGATTTATCTAAGTCTAAAATCTAAGGTTAAAGTGAAAATTTATGTAAATATTATATCTATGAGTTGTTCAAAACTTATGAAAACCTTATTCCCTAAGTCCTATATATAAGAAAAATCAAAAGAAATAAAAATAAGGCGCAATGAATGGTAACTCATGTATTCACACCCTCTTTGGAAAACATATGAATATATACACTCCTAGTGAGTTGATCATATGTTTGTGATGGTTAAATCATGAAGTCCTCTTTTCCCATTTCATTTTCACTTCATCATTTAAGAACCTAATTGAGGATCTAGGGAATTTTTCTTGCCTAAGGGTTTCATGTCTACTTTTGGTTTACTTATGTCACACTACAGTCAATCATGTGACAGAATGAAATACTTAAGTTTGTGGAGTTATTAGAACAATGTATTAAGTTAGTCACCACACACACATGTATTACATGTCATTGATCCACATGTGTGGGTTGGAGACCCATTGCTTGAGAACTTTAATGGATACTACTTTAGGGCCTTGATGGTATATCTTACAAAATCTCTTGGTAAACATTGTGATTCATCATTTCTTTTCCTCGAGACACTTGATAATATTGAAGTCACTCTCGATAATCCACACAGGTGGGGAGTATAAATTACTTGTGCTCGAAATAGAATTGAGAAATAGAGGTTTTCCATTTCTGATATTGGAGTCATAGACATTGGATTCATGGTAGTAGTCCTAGATTTCAATTAACTAAAACTATATTGTCATAATGTGAAAAGAGGTAAACATATTGGTAACCTTGATGTCCTAATCATTCCAAATAATAGCCATTCCACCCAAGTATATCTAATCATCAATCATTACTACTTGGAAATTCCTCTCCCATTTTCTAATTATATGAGCTAGAACCTCACTTAATATTTTTATTTCTTATATCAACATTATTTATGGGTACTTTGCATACCATTTTTATTTTAGGAGTATTTGTTTTCCTTTGCTATTGAGGTCCCTCATGTTCCATGAGACTATTTTCATGGAGAATTTACATAGAAAGGAAGTATAATGTGACTAAAAAAAACATGTTCCAAGATTTAATTTATTGGACAATCCCACTTCATGACTCCTATATTTCCTTAACCTAGGACTGAAAGGTGAAATTGATAGCCTTAAGGGAAATTAACCAATGAAAATCTCAAAAAGAGGTGACTTTTGACTTTATCACATACAAGTTAATATACTAAAAAAAATATCCATAAAAATTTCATCAATCAATGAATCTTTAAAAAAAATATTCAAAACAATTTCATCAAGCAATGAAGCATTACATTATAAATTACAATCTATAAACCTTTTGGGAACTTTTTGCTAAACCATGTTCAAAACCAACATATTTAATATTAATATTTAACAATAATATGGAAAATAATACATTTTCGTAAATTAAATAACATGTTATCAATCCTAAGAAATGTCACTAACATAAAACTAAAAAGCATGCAACTAATGGGAGTGACCACTCAAGGCCACCATAAGACAATTAATCTATTAAGGAAAGGATTAATGGGGAAAGAAATCTACAAAGGACAAAGGCAAACCTATTTTAACTTTATTGTTTTATTAGGTGCAAGTTGAACATCTCAAGATATAATGAAGAGAAGAATTAATTTTATTGCATTAAGAAAACCCAAGCACATTCTATAACTTAGCAAGGAAGAGATGTATAATACCCATCTTAGCGACACAACGCATGGCATTAAGTTACTTTTTATATATAATTTAAACTTATATCATAAAATCACAAATTTAGCATGAATGGATGTTTAAAATCCATTTTTATAAAAAGAAAATATAATTTTTGTTATAAAAAAAAACCAGAAACTAAATATATTTTTTTAGAAAATAAAAAAAAATACTAAACTAAATATATATTTAAAAAAAAACTAAACTTAAGAATATATATATATATATATATATATATATATATATATATATATATATATATATATATATATTAATTTAAAATATTTTTTAGAATTTTTTTAAACACTTCCCTCCATTCTAAGAAGCAAAAATAACAATAGAAATAAGGATGGACCAAAAATATTCCTTTCCTTGGTAAGTGTTTCTCACCATTCATTCCACTCACTCGAATTATTTCATAAAACAGAGATAAGTTTTATTTCACACTCTTTTGGCAAAGTCTATTGAGCTTCTCTTATGATATATCTATTCCTTGATGGAATCCTTGATATATTGATCAAGTTTTCATTCCTTGGAGATTAATTAGAGCAAAGAAAACATGAGTACTCTTAATTCCAAGTTCAATGCATCTAATGGTGGACACAAGGCAAGGGAGGGGTTGCTATCATGGTCATAACTCTAAGTTCATTGTCTTTGATGGTGGACGAGGCAAGGGAGGGGATTGCGATCATGGTCGTGGTCGTCGAGTTTTCTCTTTTACATTATATTTAGGGAGTTCAAAGCAATTTGAATGGAATCACTGTCATCACTAGGTATAATGGATTAAGTGTGATAATGGATAAAATGCAGTAATTATTTGTGAGCATTTGTTCTCAACGAACATTAGGATCCATCTTATTATGGAGAAAAGTACGTGCATTAAAAACAATTCAATATTTCATGTGACATTCATATTGTATGCAACTTATTTTCATTAAAAGCAATTTACCTTTTCATGTGAATTCCTTTTTTGTTATAATTTATTCTATTTCCAATCTGAATTACAATTGTAATTTGAAATAAAGCTTCGAGTAAATATTAATTTACCAATTCTATATGGAAATAATAAGAAACATTCACAATATAATATGAAGAACAAATGGATACCTGCTTCATATGGATTAAAAAATGCTTCTACTACTTAATGGAATTACAAGTGTAATATTAGTTGGATCTCCAATGTATCTTAAGCCATATTTTCATTTTATTTTTAGTACTATTAAATGTTATTATGTCCTACTTCATTTTATTGTTAGCATTGTAATAAAAATATGCATTTTGCTATAGAATTAGCACTAACATGTAATATTGATTTTTTTTCTAGAACGTTGTAGATAATGACCACGAAGATGATCATATAGACTATGTTTAGATTACATCATATATCAGAGATGATGATGATGAGGATGGAGATGGAATTGGTGATGATTATGTGGATGATATTATCAGGATGGTCAGGATGATGATCATGGAAATGATCATGAGGATGAGATTGACTATGATTTTCGTGGTGCTAGCTAGCCATGCATTATTTTTTATATTTAGTTGGATGTCTCAATATGGTAATCATACATTTGAATTTTAGTTTATTTGAATAATGATGATGATACTATCGGTACTATCTTGTTACCTTATGAATATGTTGAAAATTGTTTACAATTTTTTTATGAAGAATTATCGTGTATGATGAGATTCCTATTTTTTTATGGATGTTGTGAATTTACCTTAGCATAATGATATCTATGAAACATTTTTATTTGGTAATCTTACATTGACTTTTTTTTTATTTGATTAAATATGATGATGACATTATCATTTTTATCTTGTTATTTTATGTATATATTGAAAATTATAAACATTATTTTGATGGAGAATTATTATGTATGATGATATTACTATCTTTTGATGGATGTTGTGAATTTACCTTAGAATAATGGTGTTCATGAAATATTTTGATATGATAATCACACATTTGAATCTTAGTTGATTTGATTAAAGATGATGAGAATATTATTAGTATTATCTTGTTACTTTATATATGTGTTGAAACCTGTCAATGCTTTTTTATGGAGAATGATTATGTATGATGATATTACTATTTTTGGATGTAATGTTGTGAATTTATCTTGGAATAATGATATATGCGATAAATGTTGATTTAGTAGTAATATATGTATATTGAAAATTGTCAATGATTTTTTGATGGAGAATTGTTATATATGAGGATACTGCTATATTTTTTATGAATGTTGTCAATTACCCCTAAATTTGTTTACAAATACTAAGTTATGAATTTGAATTGTGATATGTTCTTAAATGTGTTATACATGAAAAATACCACCTTATCATCTTGGAGGAGAATACTGTGTTGTTGGTTGAAATACCCCTTTCTCCTAAACTATATAAGCCTATAATACAAGTTATGTACCATGAGGACCACGGTATCCTAGTCTATAACAAGTTGTCCACTTCATATAACTTTTGTTATCAAAATTCTCACATTAGAGGAATTTTCAACTCAAAAAATAACCACCTAAGAAAAAATTAAGAAACTAATAAAATAATGCCATGTAGACAATTTTTTAATATATCATTTTTATTATTCTTTTACTAAAATTACCCAAATAAATGTCACATTTATCAAAATAATTGTATATGTATTTTATATTTAAATTAATATATTAGCACAAGATTTAATAAAATTTAGATTAAAAAAGTAAATTTATATTTAAAAAAAAAAAAAAAACAAAAATAAAAACAAATTCAAAATTTAAAGGAAATTTAAATTACCCAAATAAATGTCACTTTTATCAAAAATAACCATCTACATGTATTTTATATTAAAATTAATTTATTAACACAAGATTTAAGAAAATTTAAATTTAAAAGGAAAATTTAAAATATAAATTTAAGTTAAATTTAAATTTAAGTTACTCAAATAAATGCACTTTTATCAAAATAACCATATATTTATATTTTACATTTAAATTAATTTATCAATACAAGATTTAACAAAATTTAAATTAAATTTAGGATTTAGGATTTTATATTTAAATTTATTTATTTAACACGCCATGATTTACCCTTCACTAAAAATATTCTCGATATTCTAACTTTTATAGATTAAGATATTTTTAATATTTAATATAGTTTTGGGTCACTTGGGCACCATCCACAGTTAAATTAGGTAAGTTATATTATTAAAAAAAAATCCACTGCCTAGTCACACCTGTATGTCTTTTAAATTTTAAAGGATTTTGATTGGCTTACACATTATGACATGGAAATTCAATGTTAACATTTTAAAATGAAAATTCCTCTAATGCGAGGAAAAAAGCTCGAGTTAACTAGAATTTGACACTCTTGTTCATTTTCGGAAACTCATATGGTGGAATGTGATCTCTTTATCCTCATCTTTAGATTTTTTCTAAAAAATAAAAGCATACAAAAGTGGGAAAGAGCCATAAAGCATGGGGAAGCTTTTTCCTAAGCACAAAAGCATCTAAAAAGTGGAAAATGCCATTTTTATATGAGGAAACATTATTCACCCAAAAGCTTTTGCCAAATTGAACTAATGAGGAATTTGGGAAATCTTGATAGCCTTCACTTTCCTATATATTGGAGGTTTGGCCATTGAGGAAATGATGGGAATTCGTGTATTGTCACGCTACTGAGATCTATCTTGAGAGGGATGGTTTTCAAGCTAGGAGTTGGGGGAGGTGTTTTTGCAATTGCATCTGATAGTTGTAATTTTCCTCCAACTCCTTTATTAATATAGATTAGTTGTTCTTCCATCCATATGCTACTATTCATTCTTTACTTATCCTATTTAACTAATGATGTATGGGATTTTGGTTTATATTTATTTATTCAGTAATATGTATATGTTTATGATACTTTCAATTATCAAGATATTATGTTGTGAAGTTTACTTTGTTCTCTATATTGTGTGTAGTACAAGATTTGGAGCTATCTAGGAGTGCTTCCCAGCTACATTAAAAACTCCAACAAGACCTGCATGCGAGGACTCACATGAATTCATTATTCTTTTCTTAATCTATACTCTACATCTTGATCTACTAAGAATCTTGAGCCTTAGAACAACCTTTCTCTTAATCAGTAACTGTGCATTAAATCCTACAACAAAATGATATTTAGAAACTATAATATATTTCATTATGTAATAAAATTAGTAAAATGGAAGTAAAAGTAAAACTCTAAAAAAGAAGCCAAAAGTGGATGTAACCATCGATGCAACATTGGGAGTAGAATTGGATGTTAAACTAGCCATCAAAACAAGATGCAAACAATGAGATAAAGAGGATTTTAAAGTAGAATTAAAAAATGGTGCAAAACTAAACACAAAGAAGGGAACAAAATAGGGCATACAAAAAGAAACTAAATTGGGCGCAAACAAGGATGCAAAAATGGACACCAAAATAAGGATGCAAAGAATGGTGTAAAATGAGAATGCAAAATTGGGTGCACAAAGGATGTAAGAAAAGACACAAAACAAGAAGCAAAATGGGACTAAAAAAGGGTGAAACTAAGGATGCCAAAAATGATGCATAACTAGATGAAAATTCAAACTAAAATCTAGGTGCAAAATGAGATGCAAATGTGAACACAAAATGTGGCAAAAAAAAGAATGCAAATTTGGATGCCAAAAAATATGTAAAATTAGACACCAAAAATGATAAAAAATTGGACATAAAAAATGGTGAAGAATTGGACACAAATGTAGAAAAAATGGTGTGTAAATGGGCATAAAAATGGATCAAATTTGGATGCAAAATTGGATGCAACAAATGATTCAAAACTTGGTGCAAAAACAAATGCAAAAGTAGACGAAAAAATGGCTCAAAATTGAATGTAACATTAGATACAAAATGGGATTCAAAGGTGGACGCAACACATGGTCCAACATAGGGTGAAAATTTAGATGCTCAAAAGGATGCAAAATTGGATGCAATAAATGTTGTTAAAAATGATGCTAAATTGGATGCAACAAATGATGCAAAATTAGCTGCAAAATAGGATGCAAAAAAGGGAGACAAATGAAACGAAAAAGTGGATGAAAAAAATGGTGCAAAAATGGATGAAAATTTTGGCACTAAATCAGATTCAACATATGGTGTAAAAAAAGGTAGAAAACTTGGTGCAAAAATAGATGTAAAAATAAGCACAAAATTAGAAGCAAAAAATGGCATAAGACTAGATGCAAAAATTGGCACAAACTTGATGCAAAAAAAGGCACTAAATTAGATGCAAAAGATGGTGTAAAACTCGGTGCAAATTATGACACAAAAATAGAAGCAAAGAATGGCACAAAACAGGAAGCAAAAAATGATGCAAAAAATGGCACAAAACTAGAAGCAAAACCTATTGTAAAACCAAATACAAATCTTGGTGCAAAATATGATGCAAAATTTGGCATAAAATAATGATGCAAAATTTGGCGCAAAAAAGGACGCTTTAAAAATTGTACAATAGAGCCAGATTTAGCGCCAGGCTGCTCATCCCAATGGAGAGAAAAATACATTAAAATCTGGTGCTAAATCTGGCGTAAATTGCCTATTTTGTTGTAGTGTTAAGGTGTGTATGACGGTTGCCAATTCTAAGTCATAAGCGAAATAATTATGCTCATGTTCTTTCAACTTTCTTGACTCGTAAGCAATTACCTTCCCTTCTTGCATCAACATGTCTCCTACACCTTCCTTACTTGCGTCAGTGCACACCACATAGTCCTTATTTGGATCAGCTATGCTCAGAATGGGTGCAGTGGTGAGCAAGTGTTTAAGCCGCTCAAAACTTCTTTGGCATTCCGGGGTCCATCTGAAAGCTCTTCCTTTCTTCTGCAAGGAAGTGATAGGATACGCTATTCTTGAGAATCCCTCTACAAGTCGTCTGTAGTAACCGACTAATCCCATGAAGGACCTAATGTCTACTACATCTTTTGGTACGGTCCATTCCAATATGGTTTTTATCTTTTCGGGATCTACCGCAATCCCTTCCTTTGTGCTTATATGGCCTAGATACTGTATTTCTTCCTTGAAGAAATCGCACTTGCTGAACTTGGCATATAACTGGTGTGCTCGGAGGGTTTGCAACACTAATCTGAGGTGCTCCTTGTGCTCTTCCATAGTGCGAGGATATATTAGTATGTCATCAATGAATATCGGCACAAATAGATCCAAATATTGATGAAATATGGTGTTCATTAGGCACATAAAAGTTGCGAGGGAGTTAGTTAACCCAAAAGGTAGCACCACAAACTCATAATGCCCATACCTTGTTCTACAAGTTGTTTTAGATATGTCCTCCTCCTTAATCCTGACTTGGTGATACCCTGATCTCAAGTCGATCTTGGAAAATACTGTTGCACCTTTCACTTGGTCGAAAAGTTCATCAATCCGGGGTAGAGGATACTTATTCTTGATTGTCAGTTTGTTCAACTGACGATAATCTATACACATGCGAAGGGTCCCGTCCTTTTTCCTAACGAACAATACCAGAGCTCCCCAAGGAGACACACTGGGACGAATATAATTTTTGTCTAACAGTTCTTGTAACTGCATTTTCAACTCTGTCAACTCAGGTGTACTCATTCTGTAGGGCGCTTGGGATACCGGAGCTGCCCCGGGTACCAATTCGATAGTAAAGTCTATATCCCTCTTAGGTGGCAGTCCAGGAATCTCCTCCGGAAACACATCAACAAATTCTTGTATCACAGGGATGTTGTCCAATGTAGCTGTTTTATCTTTCGAGTTAGCATAGCCCACCTGGATGGCATAGATCTGGCACCCCTTCCTGATGCATCTTGCTAACTGGGAAGCAGTTATTGGCCGAACCTGTACTGGCCGCTTGATCCCTTGCATCTCTTGCTGTGCTCCAAGCTCATCTCTATAATAAATAGTCTTTGTTTTGCAGTTGACTAAGGACCAGTGTTTTTCTAACCAATCCATACCGATTAGAACATCATATGAACCGAGGGGAAGCACATTTAAATCTGCCATCACTGGCTGCCCTGCTATCTTCAAAGGACAGTTATTGACTTTTGCAAGTACTTGCCTCTTGGCCCCTATAGCCAGCTGTACTAGCCATGGACTCTTGAATTTAATAGGTTGCAATTTACAAAACTCTACCACCTTAGGACTAATATAACTTAATGTGGCTCCATGATCAATTAAAATAGTTACAGTAAGGTCTGAAATTTTACCTTTGAATTCCACCATGGTTGGCTGGTACTCCGCCTGATGATCCTCCACGACCACATTAATCCGTGGTAAACTTCATCCTATATCTCCGACTGTTGATGCTTCCTAAATCTGGGAAACCTGTTCGGTCCATTTTCATTGAGGACAGTTTTTAACGTAGTGAGGCCCACCGCAACCCCAACACTGCACAAGAGGCCTTGCTGCCCCTTCACTGTCTAGCTTTACAAGTTGTTCGCTGATTCTGGATTCATTGGTTGGCTTGGTCCTGAGCGAATTTTTCTGCATGTTTCTGATGCTTTACCCTTTGCCAAAACCCTTGTTACTACCACCGCAATTTCCCTTACTGTTTCCAGCCAGCTTATTACTTCTCTTGTCATTCCATCTTTTACCTGGAATTTCCCACTTTTTTTTACTTTGCCGGTAACAAATTCTGGCTTTACAAATTACTTCATCCATTGTCTTTGGGTTGTCAAATTCAATCCTTTCCCAGCCGCAAGTCATGGAATTGTCTTGCCTTTTCGTCATAAAAGCGCTTGGTCAAGTATCTTTGCTTAAAGTACCTTTGAAATTTCTCCCAAGTTATGTTTTGTTCGCTCACTCCTCTTACGATCTTAACCTCTTCCCACCACAAGGTGGCTTTTCCCTGTAATTGGAAGATGGCCAATCGTGCCTTCAGGTTGTGATTGTATTCGTATAGCTGGAAGTATTTGTTCATATTTATCAACCACGTCTCAGCTGCTTCCTCCTGTTCTCCGTCAAAGTGTGGCAGTTTGATCTTACGAAATTCTCCTTACAACTCTACCCATTGCCTTTTTGATGTCTATTGTTTAGATGCATTATCAGATCATTCTTCCCTTCCTTCTGACTCCTCATCTTCTGTGTGATGATTCTGCTCTTCTGACATTCTTTGTTGCTCCGCACCAGGGTTTGCTGACTGCTGATTCTGTTTATCGGACAGGCTCTTTATAATCCTCTCCTGTTCCATCGTTAATCGTGTGTTATCCTCCCGTAATTGGGCCATCTCATTTTTCAACTCCTATACTATCTCTAGAATGGCCATGTTGGTATTGCGAGCCACCTCTCCGAGCTGTACCCATAGCTCGGGGTTAGTCTCAGGACAAGTTGCGGGTCCCTGACCCACCACAAACCTGCGTGATGCACTATCTGTTCTTCGCATACTGTCAGTACTCTGTTCTTGTGCTTAACATAAGAAATCAACAGGACAAACATAAAGGTCAGCGCATTAACCCTTTTTTTTATTTTTGTTAGTTTGCTAATTTTTACTTGAACTGCTCAACAGAGATGGAAATAAATCATATATGCTCTATCTGTCTATCAGTTTTAATTTGTCGGTTCCCCAAAGGCCACAGTTTTGGTAACCTGGATTTGATACCACTTGTCACATTCCCCTTAAGGTCACATGTAAAAAAAATAAATTATGTACATAATTTAACCTACGGCATGGTGTTTCATCCGGAATGATACCATGTATTATATTCATAATTGTATTTCTGTTTATCCAGTGGCAAGGGTCGGCAAACGGAAACTTTTCTGGCAGTAAGACAGTCATTTGCATTTAACATTCCATTAGTGGGACTGTCACTCGCTTTTATTGTTATGGTACCACCATCACTGTGTGCTTGTACTCCTCCAGCTACCGGTTTCATCTGTACTTTACACTTGGCCTATTATTTACTTTCTGCTCTGTCATGGTGGCATGGCAAGAACAGGAGTACCATGGACAAATGTGCACCGCGGGCTCCCCCAGTCATCGACGACATCGGTTTCAGATGGCGGATCCAAGGGTCGAGCATTGGTTTGGGGGTTGTACATTCATTTACCTGGGCGATATGGCTCATTCTTACCACTATGCCTTGGTGCTCGTCTCGACTCTGCTCCGCTTTCTACCATGCCAAACCTACCTGTAATCTCATGTTTGCAGCCCATGGATTGAGAGCAGGAACTGGTTTGCTCCACCTCCAGCCAGTTTGTGTCATTCTGTAAGTGCCTACAGGGTTTATTTGCTCCTTTTTCTATTTTTTTTTTGTATCGACATTACTTTATGTATACAGTAATAGTTTCTTTGTTTTTATTGCATGCAATCCAAATGGAAGAGAATGGGCACGGTTGAAGAATAGTGGTTCGCAATACGGGATGGCAGCAACTACTCAAATTTCCTACCACCAGCGTGGTTTACCGGGTAAGCCTCGAAGGCCCTGGCGCAAGTTGTTTGTAAAGTGTTCAAATGCTCATTGATCTACTGTCCCAAAGGTTTATAGTCTGTGCCCTTTATTCTTTTTATGTTTTCAATTTACAGTGAGGGTTTCTAATGTACATGGAACAGAAACTCCTCTACGGTTTTCCTTAGATGTTTGGGGTTGAGGCCGCAGGCTTCCCAGACTGAGGCTTGTCTATTTTGACACAGGTCCAGGCTTAGGTCACCTTGGACTAGATCTGTTGTAATCATGAGACAATCTGGTTTGTTTGATGTAATTTTATATAAGTTATTCGGGGTGTGCCCCTGAACATTACTTTGTTTATGAGTCGTAGCTTTTGTTCTGTCCATTTCGATGACTCCTCGTGTATAGACAAGTATATATGTATATTTTTGTTTAAAGACTGTCATTCCACACAGCAAGAGCCGAGTCCTTGCGGTTATCACCATGAATGTTTTGGGACTCAGTTTTTGGGTTTGAGTAAAATTTCAAATGATACTCCATTGAATTGTTGTTTTAATACGACAACTCTGAGCCACTTGATTTGTGTTAAGTTTCTATTCCTATGCTTATCTTGAGATGCAGGATTCTGATTATTCATGTTGCCTATTGAAATAGTAGGACCTCAACTTGTCTAATTGTCATCGGAATTTTTCGTTTAAGAAGTAATTCGTTCATTTGATTATCTGGGTATTTCTTTTAGAATGTTTTTCTTTCGATTCACCTCAATGCCGCAGTGAGTCAAACTCTGTCCACTTGTAGGTTGACACAACTCGTTGGTTGCCAAACCCTCTCAGGGTTTCTTTCCATTCCCACGTGGAAAGGGTTCTCTAGAGGCTCGGGTTCCTTTGTCTGGCACCACCGTTATAATGCCATGCTCTTTAGCACTTAATGAATTGTAGTTAGCTGTATGTCCTATATATTTCTGTTAAAATTGGAATGTACAGGAAACCTTGATGTGAACCTAGAGTTTAAGGACCAGGGATGAACTTACAGTTAACTTCCAGATTTTCTTATTTCTTTTTGTTTAGAGCATTATGGTTTTCTTTTCCATTTTTAATATGCAATTCTATGAGGTCAAAATATTGTTGGCTTGTTTTCAGCTTCACTCGGTGATCCTGATATTCTTAATGTAATCTTTTATTTCTGTTTTACAAAGTAATTTAGCTATGAGTTAACCTCCATTTGGTTTTTGTATCCACACGTTGATTGGTCTAGACCGTAGTCTCAGCTCCTACTCCTAAGTTTTGTTTCATGTTTACCTCTACCCAACAAATATTCCTTGGTTATCTTGTCTTGATTAAACAGATAAGAAAAAGAACATTCCTCATTTTTCAGTACCTTGATAACCATAGAGAAATAAACTATAGCTCTACTTCTCAATTTGAACAATTCACAGAAAGATAAACTAACAGATTATCCGGGTGATTTGCTTTACTTACCTGGTCTCTCCAACGGT
The DNA here is from genome assembly GCA_031772625.1 of Pinus tabuliformis. Taxonomy (NCBI): domain Eukaryota; kingdom Viridiplantae; phylum Streptophyta; class Pinopsida; order Pinales; family Pinaceae; genus Pinus; species Pinus tabuliformis. The sequence continues at coordinate 931,008,878 of CM062806.1, forward strand.
AAGGACTCCTCAGAGGTTCACCTGGTACACTGTTATTTCTTGACCACCCAACCACGAGATTCGTCCTTCAGGACCAGAATCTCCCCCCTAGCTGTCTTGCAGGATCACTATCCGCAGCAAGAATGCTTGCACATCGTTCTTGGCTATCTGGACATCACCAGACTTAGCCTTTCCTCTTCTCTGCCTGTATCTACGACGCAGATTTTTGCCTCTCCCCACTTCCTTTTCTTCAGAAGCCTTTTAGTTAGGGGAGGCAGTTAGGGTTGCAATCTCAGCAACTGCCTCTTTCCAACTTCGTCCTCAAAAGTTCCAGTGTTATTCCAAGAAACATTTTTTATATTCTTCAAAAAAGAAAAATGATAATAACCAGACTATTAAATTTCAAACAACTAACAATGTCATATTTATTTCTGTCTTTTACCACAGTAAAAATCAAATATTTACATTTTTTCGGGGCATCACAAATATTTTGTAACATGTTTAAGAGGAAAAATAGTGGCAAGTTATGATTTCTATGGAAACGAGTCAGTTCACATTTCCCATGCAACTTCATTCCCCATAAATCATTTTTTCATCTCTATAGGAACATTGACTGATCGATTATCTAAAACACTATTTGGGAATCATCAATATCGACAATTATAATTAAGTGGGAATGTTGGAATTAATCACACTTATCAAATCTAAATAAATACAGTAAATAACAAATCAATCAGCAAATGTTGGTTTCATTTTAATGGAGGTTAATGTAAATGAGTTTTTGATGCAGGGTACAAACTCCCCATTCCTCAAATACATCAAACCAGGCCTGGAATTTGACATCCTGTGGGATGTATTTTTGGTCGAAGAACGTGTTTGACAAGAGCAGAAAAAATTTCCACTTCAAATTCGACGTGTGATACACCCCTACAAACCGTCAAAACGGCGTCTGTTTCACTTGTTGAAATGTAAAAATTTAGGATACCTTATTTCTTAGGAGTCTAGAGACTAGGACCATCGGAATAGCAGTAGTACTGGTACACAATGCAATTTAAACTAAAAGCATTTAAATGCATCAGCGTCTCACTGCATACTACCTAGTACTTACCATTAATTATCCAGCTACAATCCGCCGCTCATAGGCGCTCAAATTTAATCCGATGAGACTTGCAATTTGCAAATTGCAATCTACTGCAGCCTACTAGTTCTTACGAATCAAGATTTGCCTATTCAATGTTCACCCTAACTACTAAGGCTTACGATTTACCTATTCACCCTGGTAGCTGGCTAATTTGGAGAATTGTTGCAACTTGCAGTGTTGCAGAAAAGGTGTCTTCGAGTTCTGCACATTAGGTGACTTCTGCACATTCGGGAATCGGCTCTAGTGCAATGGTGCAGTGTGCTCCTCTCTTGTGGATTGACCATGTCTGAGTGGAATCTGTGAGAAAACTTGGATGCTCAACAACTCAACTCTCCACTTCAAGTTTCACAGGTATTCCAATACTTTTCTCCTATAAAATAATTTGGTACTTTCGATTCCCATCTAGAGTTTGAGGTTAAGTGTAATGCATAGCAGAAGCATGATACTTAAATTGGGTTAGGTTGAACACTATTTTAGAAATATTTATGGTGGGCATGATAGGTTTCAGCTACAAATTGACAAATACAGAAATCATTCTCTTAAGTCTGGTATATCCAACAAAACAAATCAACTGATTCATAAAGAATAATAATAAGCAATGGGACTCAAGTTCCTTTCTTCCTGTTGGAAACGGTGGCATGAGAGTGATGAAGATGATATGCTGATTGTTGTTTCTTTTCTCTTTTGGAGAAGAAGCCGAAGAGGCCACCACCACCAATCCACTCACCTCCTCCATAGCCAATGCACACAGACACATTCACCACCGGACTCACCTTCATTCCTTCAACTCCCATGGAGTTGTTAGCCTTGGTGAGCAATGATCCCTTGGCCATCTGCTTGCTTTGTGGGGAGTCCAAGCTGGCAGCCTTTGCGGCATTACTATTGCACCTCTACATGTTTCGAACCATGAATCTCCCATTCCCACCAACTCTTCCAGTAGTTCGTTGACCACTCTTACTCCCTCTCATTCTCTATGATAGAATTTCGAGATTGCCCAGTTTGCCTCCATCAGTTGTTCGTTTAACCTTCATTTCTTCTTTTCCATCTTCTACCTAAAATCTGGGCTTTAACTCACCAAGGCATCGTGGCCCATAACTAACATTTGTAGCATCTTCTCTTTTCTGTTTCTCTGGTGAAATCTCGTCCATCTGCCAGAGATCGAGGGAGAATGAAATTCTAGGGCTTCGTCTATCGTCACTTTTAGTGCCAGTCTGCGAGAGGTCAAGAGTAAATGACATGTGTGGGCTCTACCAACCATTTCCAATCTCCAAGTAGGCTGCCATTGCACGTTTAATTGACTACAATTCTTCAAACTCTTCTCAGATCTGAATGAATCAGAGCAATCATGTGTCAGCGACATTTTAACGGTAAAACCTTTTTGGATAAAGCACCAAACCATTACAGATATGCGTTGACTACCAAATATGGTGATTTTTTTTGCCATATTACCTTGAAAAACTCCTTTAATATTAACGCCATGAAAACAAGTGCAAAATAGAAAATTTTCAAAGAAAAGGGTTTCAATTTGCTAGGATGCCTTCATCGTTGTGCCAAGTTTTTCAAAGGAATTTGTATTTTGATTCGTTTGAGTGCGTAGGTGTGGGGGATTGCATGTGCTTCACATCTGGCAGATGTACGGATATAGTCGTTTATAGTCTAAGTGAGGAGACATGGAGTTGGCTTCTAATGCCCACAACTATAAATAAATGTTATGGGTACCCGCGTATTATGACCTTTAAACCCTGGCCCAATATGAAGGTAGGGTGAAGCCTAATAGGCCCTCTAACATTCATTTTGTTTTGATATATACCAGAGAAAAAATTCTGTTATGGGTACCCACGTATTATGACCTTTAAACCCAGGCCCGATATGAAGGTTGGGTGAAGCCTAACTGGCCCGTTAACATTCATTTTGTTTTGATATATATCAGAGAAAAATTTCTGTTATTAATTTTGTACGAGGGTAATGGTGTATCATATTGTATGGCCATGCTTGGCATTTGAGGATAAGGGTTTTTATTCCACTCTTGGTGCTTAACGTATGGTTGTGTTTGATGGGTAAATTTTGAATTAATAATTTTTTTATTTTGTTTATTGAATATTATTTTATTTATAAGATAAAATGGAAATTCAATGATTCAGATTGATTTATTGGGTAGTATTTAATATTTGTTCTTGCTCATTATTTGTTAAAAAAGTAATGAGCCGAATTATCTTACTGTATAGTGTCTAATATTTTTTGTATTTAATGTCGATATTAATATCCAATTTACTGATTTTTATCTCCACTCTTGCTATTTAAAGCATGGTAATCTCGGGTATATTTAAAGCATGGTAATCCTGGCCCTCTAGGAGTCACTATTATGGAAATTTGTGCAGACAAAACCATCCAGAATTGCGAATTAGTACCAAAATACGTACCAGGATGACATACTTGATTATCTTTGTGATGCGTGAAATGCAGTTTGATGATTGACATCCATGATCCAATATACATAAATATAAATAGGCAATATACCTGTTTCAAAAAAAATGGGAAAGTTGGTCTTATTTGTTGAAAAAATTGCAAACAAAGTGTATTCATGGGTTCAAAACTCTCCAAAGAGAAATAACGAACTTATTGATTTGCTTAGAGTCATGTAAATTGATGTTCTTGATGTTCTACAAATACATTCAGTGAGATGGTTATCCAGGGGGGAAGTTATTATAAGGCTTTTGAAGCTTATGCTAGCAATTTTAACTTTGTGGAAAAATGAAAAAAAAAAACTTCATCTTGGTATGATAAAATGAGAATATATTCTATCTAGTTTTGTTTACATATGCTTGTTGATGTGCTAGGGGAATTGAACAAGTTGAATGTGACTTTTCAAGAAGAAAATGTAGACATTACAACTATTGGGTTGGCTCTTGAAGTAACTATAAGCACATTATCTAGATGGTTTTTGAGAAAAGAGACATTTGCAGAAGGAACAACTTATCTTTTAAAGTTTTTAAATGATTCTTGAAATGGATATATTGATATTAAAGATGAAGGGAAAGTTGTAGATAGACATGAGTTACGATACATCTCTATCCCAGCCATGGATATTGAATCCAATGAAGCAAGGAAACAATCTATGAAACCTTGTATTGAAGGTACACAAGAGAGTTGTCAGCAACTCACTGAAGGTTATATAGAGACTCTCATAGACTCTTTGAGTGAAATATTTCCAGACCTTCATCTTTTTAATGCAGCGAAATTGTTCAGCCCTTGTTATTATTCAGAAGAGTGTCGTAGTCGTGAGAAAAATTCGAAGTGTTGGTTTTTAAAAGCTTTTTCAACATTCGCAACATACCATATCAAGTGATGTTGGATTTGTAGCTTTATTTGATGTTAAAGCTTGTTACAAAGAGTTGCACCCTTTTTTTGATTCATTAAATTTGGCTTGTGAGGGGTTTTCTATGAAAGAAGCATGGAAAGTCTTTCGTAACACAAAACAATGGCACAAAACTTATCCTAATATGATGAAATTATGGTAAGCTGTCCTCACAATTCTTGCAAGTATAGTGGATTGTGAAAGGGGATTTTCTAAGCAAAACATCATCAAGGACATTAGAAAATAGAGGCTTGGGTTGGATACACTAGATGCTTTAATGAGAGTATCTTTGAATGGACCTGAATCATCTAATGTTGATTGGTATGCAGTATATGAGATACGAACAAATACAAAGTTAAGAAGGATTCTTGAGCTTTAAAAATTCTTCTAATTTATGTTTAATAGAGGATCTATGTATTGAGATATTCCTATTGATAAAAAATTTTGTAGTTTCTCCAGAAAGTTTGACTTTTAATGAAGTATAATCACAGTTTATTATTTCATAACTTTTCTGTATTTTCTCCAGATGATTTATTTATAGTCTCACTAGATAATTTATTTATAGTCCATGGATTGTAAGTTTTGCATTGTTTAAATGGTCCCACCATAAATCTGAGCTATAAATCTGATAGACTACAAATCTGCAATGTCAATCTAACAAGAATCATTATAAAGAATAGTCATTGTCAACCTCCAATTTGATGACTTATTGTGTGTTGTGGAATAAATTTACAAAAATTGTTAAAAATAGAGTTTTTCATGACACTCACATATTTGATTAAAACGTAAAACGAAGAGTAAAAAAAATACAAAAACATCATCAAATTTTAATTTGACAAGCAAAAGGAATTTGAAATTCCAGGCCTACATCAAACAATTAAGATCAAAGAAACATCTAAGTAGAGTTTGTAAATAGTAAACGCAAGGCTTTTACTGCCCAACTTGAGTACGTACCACGTACGCAGTGTATGAGGCTTTTACTGCGCAAGTAGAGTATGTACCACGCAGTAAATGAAAGTTCGGAATTTTTTTATGTGCACCCATGTTTAGTTTTAATGTATGTCCAATCATGAAATTAATGTACCAATATATATATTTTGGTTACTTCATGAGATATGAAATTTTAGAATTTGTAGCAAACCAGTTCGAATGTCTGAAGCTAAATTTGAGGAACAAAGATAGTTGGGCTCGCAAAATAGAGTTTTACTGTGTTTTTACTGTGTAAATAGAGAAATTTGTAAATCTATGTAAACATCTTGGTTTACGATCATAAGGGAGTTGTCCCATGGAATTTTAAATCGAAGTATTTTGTTGTGCACCCCATTCTAAAATTTCATTTCTGACTCTTACTGTGCAAACACTTTGTTTTACTCTGTTTCGTATTTAGTGCACTTTTTGGAATTTACACTATGTTTTATTTTAGACAGTTTTATTTTGACATGGGCTGACACAGTTTTATCCCAAGTTCAACTGTGTCTTTTTATTGGTTCTGGGGTTCAACTGTCTTTTTATGGTCAGTTGAAATGTGTATTGCCTTTAACATGCAGGGTAGTGTCATAACCTAGGTCCTCTGCCCTTACTCTCAAAAATTAGCAATTTTATTATTTTAAAATTTGTGATCATTTGTACATGGATATTAAACCATTCATGGTGAGTAAAGCCTAGAGTTTAATGAGGAATTTATCAGAATCACTCACTTTGAGTCTGCGAAACTTTTAACACCCCAAAACAAAGCGAGCCTTTCCGGCAATGGAGTAGGACATTTAAGGTATCTACCAACTACAGCTGGATAATTTATGGTCTTTCTTTGTTTATTTGTGTACAATGTATACAATCTCTCACTTGCATACATGGTTTTCCAGTTGAAATGAGAGCATTTTTTTGGTGTTTTTGTTGCACGTGTTGAATAGTCTATTTTTCATGTTTTTGTTCATATTGTACTGTGTTGAATAGTTTATTTAGAGTCAGCAAACATACATAGTCTAACAAAGAAATGAAATGATGTAAATTTTTCGCATTTAATTGTAGACTATCTACTATAGAATTTAAGAGAATTGTTATTCTACTATAGAATTTAAGAGAATTGTTATATATTTTCAACATTTTTGACTTTTGATATTTAATTTTTTTTTTTCTATTTTTTGTTGGAAAGATGGAAGAGACAAAGCATGAATTCACATAAAACAAAAGTTGCTTCTCCTCTATTGATCACACAAAACATGATGATTACAATGAACTCGATGAAGGGTATTTAAGCATTTTCCAACTAGTTATTGCTTAAAATATCTTGACTTGCAAGTACATGCAATCACACACCCAAAGTCGTCTATCACTTAACTCGACTTGACTCAACACTCAAACACTCAACCACTCAATCACTCAATTAACTGATTCTCTATGTTTAGCTAACTCCTCATGCAGGAGTAGTTATCTTATTTTAACACTCACCCTTAATTACGACTGGTAAACTAAAAACATGACTCATGACAACTCAAGCATGCCTCCTGATCTATGTCTCAGCTAGGCTTACAACACCCAAGTTTCTTCTATGAAACTCAAACACATCTTGTGCTAATGACTTAGTAAATATATCAACCAATTGATCACTGGATTTACAAGGCTTCAAGTGAACTTCTCCATTGCTCACAAGTTTTCTAATAAAGTGATATCTAGTATCAATATGCTTGCTCTTCTGATGAAACACACTATTCTTGGATAGTGCAATCGCTAAGGTGTTGTCACAATATATTGTTTCTGATCCTTATTGTTTCTTCTTGAGTCCATCAAGTACTTTTCTTAACCACACTTCTTGACATGATGTTGATGTTGTTGCTACATATTCTACTTCTGTTGACGAAAGTGTCACAATGGGTTGCTTCTTAGATGACCATGAAATCACATCTGAACCAAGGTGGAACACAAAACTAGAAGTGCTCTTCCTATCATCCAAATTTCCTACAAAATCACTATCTGTGTATCCAATCAAATCCTTGTTTTATGTGCTTGCATACATTATGCCACAATCTCTAGTTCTTGTTATGTATCCCATAATTCGTTTTCTTGCACTCTAATGTGTGTCTTTTGGAGTCTCCATAAATATGGAAATCAAACTCACTCTTTGCATGATGTGTGGTCTTGTCGTTGTGAGATACATGAGGCTGCCAAACAATCTTTTGAATAGAGTTGGATTGACATCTGAAGCTTCATCATCCTTGCTTAACTTTGTACCTGTTGCAACTGGTGTAGGGACAGGTTTGAAATTTTCCATGCTCAATCTTTTCAACAAATATTTGGCATATTTATTTTGACATATAAAAATTCATTTTTCAGATTGCTCAATTTCTATGCCAATAAAATATTTAATGAGACCAAGATCTATCATCTCAAATTATTTCATCATGGCTACTTTAAATTCATCTATGTCAAAATCACCTGTAAAAATTATGTCATCGACATATAAGAAAATAATCAAAATCTGTCCATGCTCATTTACCTTTGTGTATAAGGTAGGCTCAATTTTTCTTTTGCAAAATCCATTTTTGATCATGTAACTGTCAATTCTTCTATGCCAAGCTCTAGGCGCTTGCTTCAGTCCACAGAGCACTTTCTTCACCCTGTAAACTTTGTCTTCGTTACTTTCAACTTCATATCCTGGAGGTTGCTGCACATAAATTTATTCTTCTATAATTCCATTCAAGAAGGCTAGTTTCACATCCATTCTATATACTTTCCACTTATTCTCAGATGTTGTGGCTAGAATTGCTCTTACAATATCCAATCTAGCTACCGAAGCAAATGTTTCTCCAAAGTCTATTCTTGGTTGCTGTGAGAATCCTTTTGCTACAAGTCTTGCTTTAAATCTGTCAATTTCACCTTTCTCATTCAACTTTGTCTTGTACACCCACTTCACACCAATGAATTTTTTTTCCTTTGGTAAATCAACCAAATCCCATGTATCATTCTTTTTAATAGCTTCAATTTCTTCATCCATGGCTTGCACCCAATTTTCATCTCTGATTGCTTCTTCAAACGAAGAAGGTTGGAATGATAACAATGCAAAATTTGAACTAACATTCAAATCATCATAAATATCTTTTAAACTTCTCATCTTTCTCTTACCATTGTTTGATTCATCCCCTAATTGATTGTTGAGAGAATATTCCTCTGTTGATCTTCTTAAAGATCCATGTTGCTCTGAAAATATTGGAGTCCTTGTTGGTGTGTTTCTGTTTGGTGTTTTCACCTATGATTCTTGCTACTCCTTTTCTGCTACATCATCTTCTTCAATCAGTGGCACTTGTGCATCAATTGTTTTGTCTACAGTTCCATTCTATGACTCTTGTTCCTTGAACACAAAATCTCTGTTAATTATGGTCTTCTTTGTGACAGGGTTATATAATTTGTAAGCTTTTGATTACTCACTATAACCAATGAATATACATTCTTCACTTTTATCATCCAATTTGCCTCTACGTTCCTTAGGCACATGTGCATAAGCTATAGATCCAAATACTCTAAGATGAGATACACTGCAATACATACCTGACCGTGCTTGTTCTGGTACTCTGTTCATTACGCTCTTTGTAGGAGATCTGTTGATCACATAAATAGCACATGCCACTGCTTCTTCCCAATACTCATTAGATAAGTTTCTTCCTTTCAACATGCTTCTTACCATGTTTATAATTGTGCTGTTCATTCTCTCTTCTACACCATTCTGCTGCAGCGTGTACCTGGTTGTAAATAGTCTTCTGATTCCATGTTGTTTGCAATAATCATGGAATGCCTTTGAGTCATATTATCCACCACAATCTGACCTCAATACCTTGATCTGTTGGTCACTTTGGTTCTCTACTAAGGGTTTGAATTCTTTGAACTTTGCAAAAATATCAAACTTCTGTTTCAAGAAGTAATTTAAATAGCCCAAGTCTTTTTGCTGTAGTCATTGATGAAAGTGAGGAAGTAGAAAATTCCACTAATCAACTGTGTACTCATTGGTCCACACAAGTCTGTATGCATTAGCTCAAGAGGTTACTTTGCTCTGTATGCAACTCCCTTTGGAAAACTATCAAAGTTTTGTTTTCTCAAGATGCAACACTCACAAGTACTAGTAGGCTTTTTAATGGGAGGTAATCCTTTGACCATCTGTTTCTGCTGCAACAATCTTAAACCAGAAAAGTGCAAGTGTCCAAATCGAAAGTGCCATAACCAATAATCATCAGAACATGCAACTGTAAAAGAAGTCACCTGACCACCGTAATTCAAAATTAGAGGAAAGAGTATGTTCCTCATCATCTGCACCTTTCCTATCAGTTGCTTTCTTGGGGGCTTGTCATATATAACAACTTCTTGACCTTGAAAGATAACTCTGTATCATTTTTGTGTTAATTGACCAACACTTAACAAATTATGTTTGAGGCTAGTAACATAATACACCTCTGAGATTGTCTTGGCTCCCTCTGCTTGGTCAGAATGTTGACCACTCCTTTGCCATCTACTTCTACAGTCTTGTGAGTCCCCCGCTTTATCTCTGTTTTTATAGATTGATCGAAATTTGCAACCAAATCCTTGTTGCATGTCATGTGGTTATTGCAACCAATGTCTAACAGCCACACACTAGTAGAAGGTTCATGCATGGTATGGAGAGATAGGAACATGGAGTTAATACTCCCTGTAGTGAGATTAGCTCTCTCGTTGCCTTGATCAGTTATTTTCTTCTTGCAATTATGAGCATAATGACCAAATTTATTGCAGTAATAATATCTCACCTTTGATTTGTCAACTCTTTGATTATTGTTGAAGCTTTTGTAGTTGCTTCCACTCACATGTTTATGCTCTTCTCGGTCATCTCTCTGGCCACCATATCTTTCGCTTCATCCTTTGCCTCTCGTTCTACTTCTGCCTCGACCTCTGTCTCTTGAAATAGAAACCTGACTTTTGAAAGCGGTCTCTAACTGGAATTCTTATTTTTGTCTATCCTTGCCTCATGCGATAGAAGTGATCCCATCAGCTCATCAATGGTCAATGATCCCAAATACTTGGCTTCTTCTATCGCTGCTACCACAACATCAAATTTTGTAGACAAGGATCGGAGGACCTTCTCAACCACTCTTTGATCGTTTATATCTTCACCATAAATCTTTAACTGATTCATGACATTTATGATCTGATTCATGAAAGAATCAATGTCGTCTATCTCCTTCATCTACAGACTTTCAAAATCTCTCCTAGTATTTTGCAACTTAACAAAATTGACCTTGGCCATACCTTTATAGTTTGTCGCCAAAGTATCAAATTCTACTTTTGCTGAAGATGTAATCATAATCGTCTGGAACAAATCTCGGTCCACTTCCTGTTGAATAAGCTGCAACGCATGTGCATTCTTCTTCATGTCTTTCTTCCATTGTTCCCTTTCTATATTACTAAGAGCTTGTTCTTCTTCTTCGTTATTAGGTTATGAAAACCCAAACTTGATATAATCCCAAATATCATGTGCTTGCAACGTGGTCGACATATTAATGGCCCACACATCATAATCTTTCCCTATAAACAATGAGAATTGGCGTTGGAAATTTGACAAAGCCATCTTTCCACAAAAATTTCTCTTCAAAAAAAAAATCCTAAATTTCTCTTCTTCTTTTTTAACCCAAATTTATTTATTTATTTATTTATTTCCCTCCCAAAATCTTATTTATTTTTATATAAAAAGATATTTTTATAAAAAATTCCTTGGATATAAAAACAAAACACTTTCACTACAAGGTTATAAAACTTTAATTAAAAAGTCACGGTCACACTTTTTAAAAAATGTCTCATAAAAACCTTCACTTTAATCTTAAAAAAACCCTTCACGTTAGTCGTATGAAGTCTTACAGTTCTCCTTTGAAACAGCTTAACAAACTTTTGAATTTGTAAAGGCTTCTCAATTTTTAAAGCGCTGCATGTGCTGTATGAAAGACCTTTTCTCTCGTTCCTTCCTATACCGGCTGCTACAACAGGTGCGGGCGATTGTGGTTGACGCAATTACGGTTTCAGCTGGCGGCGTCTATCCAGAATAATTCGACCTGATTGCTCAACAATGTACGACTTATCACTCAACGGCTACGCTGAAACTTTCGACTCTTTACTTGGGAATCTGCAAGTTGCCTTTACAAAATTTTGATAGTTTTTCTCTAGTTCTGATACCAATTTGTTCAAAACATTGAAGAGACAAAGCATGAATTCACATAAAACACGAGTTGCTGAGCTTCTATTGATCACACAAAACATGATGATTAGAATGAACACGGTGAAGGGTATTTAAACATTTTCCAATTAGATAATTGCCTAAAATATCTTGATATGCAACTACATGCAATCACACACGCAAAGTCGTCTATCACTTAACTCGACTTCACTCAACACTCAACGAGTCAATCACTTAATTAACTAACTCTCTATGTTTAGTTAACTCCTCATGCAAAAGTAATTATATTATTTTAACATCATTATGTAAATATAATCTTTTCCTTTATCTTTCTATAAATATATTTATTAAAAATTACAGTGATTAAAAAAAAATTCATATCATCATCAATATGCCATGTCAGAGTAATTCCAGACATATAAGCATGCCTTTTTAGAGTAGGCATGTTTCCAAGAAAGAGTGAGGGAAGGTTGCCATTCCCTCTTTCCTTTCTCATTCCATCAATCTCTTTTGACATCACATGGTACCATTTTCTGCATTTCATTTGTGAATTTGTATTCTTATAAATAGAATATATGCTCTATTAAAACATAACTTATTTTATTGATCACTTTATTAATATAATTATGCTAATTATAATTTATTTTTTTAATTTTATTTTATTAATATCACATACAAATATTATAACACCATATAAAATACACACATCAATTTTACCCATCCTAAATTATAAAATAGCTTTACTTGTTTAGTACAATTAAAATAAAATATATTTTAAGTAAATTTTCCTCTAACATTGACAATTTCTTCAACCATGTTGACAATTTTATATCTTCATCATTTACCTTTAAACTTTATTACTTCCTTCGCATTCATATCCATATGTTATTATAATAATATTTAACAAGTATGATTTTTAGACATCCATATATTCTTACCCTTATGTATTCTTATAATAATATTTATAAAATCAAATATTTTAATTTGGTATTTTCTCCACTCATTATCATAATGTTATGAAATCTTTTAATTTGAAATATTGAAGTATAATAATAATGTTAAAAATCTCCGCCCATATTATTTTAATATTATGTTATCAAAACTTCATTTGAACACAGCTTTGACAAAGTTCCAAATACGTTAAGGGCCATAATCTTTGACCCATCATCTTAAAATCGAAAAATTTACAAATTTGATAAAAAGCCATTCTATGCAAAAAGCCCCTATGCCTGGAAGAGAAGACAACGATATCAATCATTTATCCATTTACACCATTTCCAACAGTTTGCTAAGTTATTGAAGGTATAAATGCAATGAGTTAAATCTTCTTCCTAATACTTAAGCGAAAGAGAAACTCTATAATTTATGCCTTAAATTCCACACTCGGATAAATATTAAGTAGTGTCAGTGTTGTCTCATACAAGACAGTACTTACAATTTGACAATGATTAGAGATAGCAAATCAATGTCACAAAGCAAGGAAGATAGAAACTCTATAATTTATGCCTTAAATTCCACACTCGGATAAATATTAAGTAGTGTCAGTGTTGTCTCATACAAGACAGTACTTACAATTTCACAATGATTAAAGATAGCAAATCAATGTCACAAACCAAGGAAGATAGATGCTATTGCTTTGCTGAAACACTGGCGGTACGCAATTTTTCTTAATTCTTCTCGGCACATGGCTGGCGCTCAAAACTTGCTAATAAAAGACCGCGTTCATCACTTATGCTTCGGTGAATTCAACATTCCATCTAATATCAGAAGATTTCTTTTTAAAAAGAAACATCCTGCAAGGTAAACTTCCGAGTAGTTTAATCCCCATCCCTACAAAATTGTTATTGCCATTATGTACAGGATGGAATTACATCTGCCTACAAGACGAAGCAGCAGAATTCTAGGGATCTGGACCTTGATCTCTCTCCGAATTGGCCATGCAGAGACAAAGTGATATCGCTGGCCATGGAGACAAAGTGATATCGCAAGGTTAATCAGAGCCCAATTTTCGGGATCCATTCCTTGATCTCTTCTGGTGTTGGCCAGGCTCGATGGAAAGGGCATATCTAACACCTTATCTTTTGGGAAGAGGATTTATTTTCATCTCCACATTTTGGACATGATGGAGGGAAGGCAGGTCCCTCTTACTTTTTGTAGAATTCAAGTATCTGGGAAGCTTCAAATTCTCTAAACTTTATGCTAGGAAATTCTGACCCCTCTTTCATATACCAGTATCCCTATGAATCACAAGCATGATTAGAAATCTACCCTCAATGCACACCAGGCACGGAAGCTACCCAGCTCTCTAGCTGAATAACATAGGAGTGTGCTAAGGGTCGAAGGACGTCTCATTTGTCTATTGCAGCATACAGCTATAAGCAGCAGCAGCCAAGCTAGCCAGAGGTGCTACTTCAGCCAAGCCAGCCAGATTTACAATGGTTGGCGATCCCTCATAACAGGTCGGGTTTTGCCTCTCCAAGAGAATGCATGCATGTTGATAGTAGTGGTATTGGAAGTGGATAAATAATAACGCTGGTTTGTGATTCATTAGGTTATAAGTAAGTGAGAGTTTACCGCCCATTTGGTATGGCTCTACATGAAACAAGATGATCAACCTTAATGCAGCCGAAAATTTAAATAAAAGAAAATAAATATTGTTACTTATAGCCCATGTAGTAGCGTGATAGGGAGAATCATGGGCACCCACTTGCATTTTAAGGGAGTGTTATCCTACCGTAAGTAAAGGGTGCACTCAATATAACTATTATATTCCCATATCAATATGTTTGATTCTCATGGCATTCATGTATGGGCTTTAGCTCAGAAAACTCGATGCTACTAGTCCTAAGAATTACACCTCACCTACAGCAAACAATTGGTTTGATTGAAGTTATAACAGGAGCGAAGAAACTAATTGTAATGGTTTTTGATCTAACACTGAAATCGTTACAATGGCAATTAACAATATTCTTCTTCTCACACAGCCGTTGCGTTGGAGTTCAAATTCGATCCAACATAAGAAAATAATTCCTCTGTAAATAAAACACTGCAAGTCCAATTTCTATTTCTGAGCATTTTAATCTCCATCCCCACAATTTCTATTTCTGAGCATTAGAAAAACTTCTCTATAACGGGGTTGAGGATTAAATCTGGCAAGGAGATGAATTTACAGATTTTACCGCATTGACTATGAAATGAAACCAGGTATTTGGAGAAGAATTTAGAGACTGTAACAAAATGACTATGAAACAAAAGCAGAAATTTGAAATCCATTGGTGATTATATATGGCGAGGAAATGAAGTTAAAGATCAGAACAAAATGGATATGAATGAAAAACAGGAATTTGAAATCCATACTGAATGCCCCTGCAAGTTTTCCACCCTTCAACTCTCCAGCTTGCAGTAAATTTGTTTGATCTCAACCCAACTGGAGTCTAGTAGGGGTTGAAATAACACCTCAGTCGGCCATTGCGACGGATCTGAAAAGAAGCAGCAACCAAGCCTGGGAGAGGTGCTACTTCAACCCATACTAGATTCCAGATTGTAGTGGTCGGGAGCGGGCAATAGATCAGATGCACTGTTTCGGCTCTATCGTGGGGGGATGCATGTTGACGGTAGTGGTAGGGAAGCAATGATAACCGCCAGTTGTAGCTCAAAAATGCAAGTTGAGAACAAGTAACCATGAATGAAAATTAGATCAATGGTCAGTAACAGTGGGAGTTAAAGTTTTAAAGGAGCTTTTATCGTCCAGGACAATGGTTCAAACAGCGTTCGCGGAATTTATGTTTTGATTTTTTTTAGTAATCTATTTTTACTATTAAAAAAATATTCAAACTCTCTTATGAACTGATTTTTCCAAAAAAAAAGAAGACGAGATTCCAATTAAATTAAAAATAACTGTGTGGGCGTACACAACGCCGTTTTTAAAAAAAAAATAGTAGGTGAAAGTAAATTGATATTAATGAAAATACATGGAAATTAATTGTGTCAGAGATGTAATACATGTCGAAGTGTTTTTAATGCATGTCGATTGTTTAATCACTCTTTTCATTTCAGACCCTCTTTTCATTTCAGCTCAAAGAACCGCCGCACAAATATTAATTCATTTGTTGTATTATTAAGCTATTGTTATTTCTTGTCAGTCAAAGTACTGTTGTATTATTAAGCATTTGATCGTGCTGCAAGTATTCTTCATAATTCTTTTGCAGCGTGTACGACAGATTCTAAGTCTGGTTGTTCTCCGGTTCTTAATCCCTTTGTTAGAACTGTCTTTTCCTTCTGTTGGCCGAATTTGTGAGAGCCAGTTTTCAGTACATGCACATGGAAAACAGTTGTCTGCATCACCCTGCTGTGGCGGATTACTGTTTTGATAGCGAAAGAGCATTCAAGGCGTAGAAGGATCAGAGTCCCTAGAGGCGTGCAAGGAGAATTCATATCGGTGAAGGGCCAGAGGAAGGAGCATCCAAATTGCCCACTGAAGCATTGGTGATATTGACATTTACCTCAAGAGAACGATAGGAGGGAAAGCAACATATTCCTGCTGCTTTATTGGGTGGATAGGCTGGATCACACTGCTCAGCGCTGACGAAATGACGCCCTTTCTGTCACTTAGTTCATACGGCTCTGCAAGGGGTGTCTGTATTATAGATAGACAGGTCCCAAGAAGGAACTATCAGAAGTGGTTCAATCGTCATGCGATGGATGGAATGGTTATGACGGCCTAACAAGTCAAGTCCAAACATAGCGGCGGCTGGCATTGTAACATATCGTATTTCACTGTGAGGGAAAATTTTGTAACGTGAAAAGTAGTTTGTGGAAAAATTTAAAACCTTAAATTTGACCGTGTAAACATTTAAGTCACTATTATAAATTTTTAACGAGTGATAGCCACATTCTATTGCTAATAGAAGTAAACAGTGAGGAAGATGAAGACCAGGAGCAGAAACAAGAAGAAGAAGTAGCAAATAGTGTAATAAATGATGATGCAAGCCCGGAAAGTGCTGAAATAGACAGAGTTGAGGTAAGTCCCCTACCTAGGAGATCAGGTAGGAAGACTCGACTACCTGCTAAATTGAGAGACTATGCTTTAATGTCTAAAATATTAAACATTGTAGAACCTGCAAATTATGAGGAAGCAAGTAAATCAGATGCATGAAGGGCTACAATGCATTAGGAAATTGAATCAATATATAGAAACCATACTTGAGATTTAGTTGAATTGCCTTAAGGTAAAACCTCCATAGGATGTAAGTGGTTGTATAAACCAAAAATAAATGCAGATGGGAGTATAGAGAAATTTAAAGCTAGATTGGTAGCAAAGGGTTATTCACAGCAAGAAGGAATAGATTTCGATGATACCTTTGCTCATGTAGCCAAATTAAACACAATTAGAATGCTAATTTCCTTGGCAACAAAACATAAATGGCAACTAAACCAGCTAGATGTTAAGTCTGCATTTCTAAATGGTGAATTAAAGGAAGAAATTTATGTAGTACAGCCTCAAGGTTTTGTGAAAAAGGGGCAGGAGCATTTATTGTGTAAATTGAATAAGGCACTTTATGGTTTAAAACAGGCACCTAGGTCGTGGTATGAGAAAATTGACTCATTTTTTATACAGCATGGCTTTCATAGGAGCTTGAACGATCCAAATCTGTATACCAAGTTAAATAAATAGAGGCAAATTATTTTGATTTCTTTGTATGTGGATGATATGATCATAACAGGAAATGCTAACAATCTGATCAAAGAAATCAAGCAGCAAATGTCACAAGTGTTTGAGATGAAAGACCTTGGAGACCTTCATTACTGCTTGGGATTGGAGGTATGGAAAGATTCTGGACAAACTTTTCTCACTCAAGGGAAGTATGCCAGAAGCTTGCTGGAAAGGTTCAGAATGGAGCAGTGCAAATCAGCAGCAACACCATTACAGCAGAATTTAAAGTTAAGCAGTGACGATGGCACTAAACAAGTGGATGCCACTATGTACAGACAACTAGTTGGCAGTTTGATATATCTGACGACAACTAGACCAGATCTGGCATATTCTGTTAGTGTGTTGAGCCAGTTCATGTCAAAACCACTCGAAAGTCACTGGATTGCAGCAAAATGTGTGTTGAGGTATCTTAGTGGTACTTGTAATTATGGCATTTTGTACACTGACATTTCTGATGTTATTCTAGCAGGTTATTCAGATTCTGATTGGGCAGGTAACCTGGATGATCGAAGATCTATCACAGGTTACGCATTTAGTATTGGATCCGGGGTTATAGCGTGGAGCAGTAAAAAGCAAAGTACTGTAGCTCTATCTTCATGTGAAGCTGAGTACCAAGCATTGTGTGCAGCCACATGTGAAGCTATCTGGTTGAGAAGACTTCTCAACGATGTAGGAGAAGGACAAAAAGAATCAACTACTATCAACACTAACAACTAGAGTACCATCGAGCTTGCATACAATTCAGTATTTCATAAAAATACCAAGCATATCGACACCCAGTTTCATTTTGTTCGAGAAAAGATACAGTCAAAAGAAATATGTGTGGAGTATTGTAAAACTTGTGATAACTTAGCTGATATTTTTACTAAGCCTCTAGGGCGTGTAAAGTTTGAATTATTTAGAGGGATACTAGGAGTTCAGGATAAGGGGGGAGTTAAAAATAATCAATATTATTTTGTATTAATTGAGAAATGGTTACATAGTTGTAACGTAGCTCCTTAGTTTAGGATTTGTTCCTAGAGTTTAGGAGTTTGTTTACAACTACCTGATTTCTAGTGATGTATTTAATATTGTAATATTCATTTGATGTAATAGTAGAGTGAACGGAGAGAGAGTCTCTTCTTTGTTTGAGCGCAGTCTCCAGGTGTAGTACTCACCTGTGAGCTACAACTCCTTTTAATTCAAGTCTGATTTTTATCTGAAACAAGATGATCAACTTTAATGCAACAGAAAATTTAAATAAAAGAAAATAAATATTGTTATCTGTAGCCCATAAAGTAGCGTAATAGGGAGAATCTTGGGCACCCACTTGCATTTTAAGGGAGTGTTATCCTACCGTAAGTATAGGGTGCACTCAATATAACTATTATATTCCAATATCAATATGCTTGATTCTCATGGCATTCATGTATGGGCTTTAGCTCAGGAAACTCAATGCTACTGGTCCTAAGAATTACACCTCACCTACAGCAAACAATTGGTTTGATTGAAGTTATAACAGGAGAGAAGAAACTAATTGTAAGGGTTTTTGATCTAACAGTGAAATCGTTACAATGGCAATTAGCAATATTCTTCTTCTCACACAGTCGTTCCGTTGGAGTTCAAATTCGATCCAACATAAGAAGATAATTCCTCTGTAAATAAAACACTTCAAGTCCAATTTCTATTTCTGAGCATTTTAATCCCAATCCCCACAAAATCCTTATTAGAACAACTTCTCTATAACGGGGTTGGGGATTAAATCTGGCAAGGATATGAATTTACAGATTTTACGGCAATGACTATGAAACGAAACCAGGTATTTGGAGAAGAATTTAGAGACTGTAACAAAATGACTATGAAACAAAACCAGAAATTTAAAATCTATTGGTGAATATATATGGCGAGGAAATGAAGTTAAAGATCGGAACAAAATGGTTATGAATGTAAAACAGGAATTTGAAATCCATACTGAATGCACCTGTAAGTTTTCCACCCTTCAACTCTCCAGCTTGCAGCAAATTTGTTTGATCTCAACCCAACTGCAGTCTGGTAGGGGTTGAAATAACACCTCAGTTGGCCATTGGAAAGGATCTGAAAAGAAGCAGCAACCATGCCTGGAGTTGCCTGGGAGAGGTGCTAATTCAACCCATACTAATTCCAGATTGTAGTGGTCGGGAGCGGGCAATAGATCAGATGCACTGTTTCGGCTCTATCGTGGGGGGATGCATGTTGACGGTAGTGGTAGGGAAGCAATGACAACCGCCAGTTGTAGCTCAAAATGTAAGTTGAGAACAAGTAACCATGAATGAAAATTAGATCAATGGTCAGTAACGGTGGGAGTTAAAGTTTTAAAGGAACTTTTATGGTCCAGTACAATGGTTCAAACAGCGTTCGTGGAATTTATGTTTTGATTTTTTTTGGTACAAGAGGTTTTTGATCGTGTTAGATCTATTTTTACTATTAAAAAAATATTCAAACTCTCTTATGAACTGAATTTTCAAAAAAATAAAAGACGAGATTCCAATTAATTTAAAAATAACTGTGGGGCCGTACACAACGCCGTTTTAAAAACAAATTAGCATGTGAAAGTGAATTGATATTAATGAAAATAGATGGAAATTAATCGTGTCAGAGATGTAATACATGTCGAAGTGCTTTTAATGCATGTCGATTGTTTAATCACTCTTTTCATTTCAGACAGCTCAAAGACCCCGCCGCACAAATATTAATTCATGTGTTGTATTATTAAGCTATTGTTATTTCTTGTCAGTCAAACTATTGTTGTATTATTAAGCATTTCATCGTGCTGCAAGTATTCTTCGTAATTCTTTTGCAGCGTGTACGACAGATTCTAAGTCTGGTTATTCTCCGGTTCTTAATCCCCCTTTGTTAGAACTGTCCTTTCCTTCTGTTGGCCGAATTTGTGAGAGCCAGTCTTCAGTGCATGCATTACGGTGGCAGATTACTGTTTTGATAGCGAAAGAGCATTCAAGGCGTAGAAGGATCAGAGTCCCTAGCGACCTGCAAGGAGAATTCATATCGGTGAAGGGCCAGAGGAAGGAGCATCCAAATTGCCCACTGAATCATTGGTGATATTGAATTTAGCTCAGGAGAACGATAGGAGGGAAAGCAACATATTCCTGCTGCTTTATTAGTTGGATAGGCTGGATTACACTGCTCAGCGCTGACGAAATGACGCCCTTTCTGTCACTTAGTTCCTACGGCTCTGCAAGGAGTGTCTGTATTATGGATGAACCATTCAATGTGGATAGACAGGTCCGATGACGAAGTAGTTCAATGGTCATGCAATGGATTGGATGGTTAAAGTAGTTTGCGGAAAAATTTAAAACCTTAAATTTGACAGTGTAAACATTTAAGTCACTGCTATAAATTTTAACGAGTGATTTAGAAAGAGACTAATTTAGACAATCTGTTTAGTTATAACACTTATTTCTAGTCACTATTCTTCAGTGGATCGGTTAGAAATGAGATTATTAATCCGATTAATTCATCCAATCCTCCACCTTTTTTTAGCTAAATAAAAAAATACGGTGAAGAAATAATAGTCCAAAATAAAATACATCCACATTTATAATATTTTCCAAATAAGATACATTATTATAAATGCGAAATTCTAAATTCTGCTCAAATACGTTCACATTTATAATATTTTCCAAATAAAACACATTAGCATAAATCCTAAAATCTTCTTTTGAGAACTTTTTAATAAAAAAATTACTAAATAGAGAGTTTAACATTTTCCAAATAAAATATAATTTAAAATTCTACCTTCGAGATGAAAAAATTGTTAAACAAATAGTATAACATTTTCCAAATAAAATACATTATTATAATTTAAAATTTTACCTTTAATAACTCCTAAATATTAAAGAAATAATTTAACATTTTCCAAGGACACAGTACCCTAATTTGAATTTCTACCTTGATAACTTCGAGATGAAAAAATTCTGCTGCTGAAAGAGAGCTCGTTGTGGCCATGATCGTAGACTAACGAGCTCTCTTTCAGCAGCAGAAATTTTTCATCTCGAAGTTATCAAGGTAGAAATTCAAATTAGGGTAATGTGTCTTTGGAAAATGTTAAATTATTTGTTTAATTTTTAGGAGTTATTAAAGTAGAATTTTAAATTATAATGATGTATTTTATTTGGAAAATGTTACAACATTTGTTTAACAATTTTTTCATCTCGAAGGTAGAATTTTAAATTATAATAATGTATTTTCTTTAGAAAATATTAAACTTTTTATTTAATAAATTTTCTATTAAGAAGTTCTTAAAAGCAGAATTTAGAATTTATGATAGTGTGTCTTATTTAGATAATATTATAAATGTGAATGTATTTTATTTTGGAATACTGTTTCTTCACAGTATTTTTTTATTTAACTAAAGAAATGAAACATTATTTCACTGTTGGCAATCCGACTATTTCATCCCAGTGTCATAGAGTTAAACCAATGAGTTATCGCACTTATAAGATCCACTCTTCTAAATATAATTAAATATATAAAACATAATGCCAAAGACACGAATTGAGAAATAAGCATCCTGAGCAAAATAAATTTGAAATTCCACTTCGCAATCTCGTCTAATGAAATCAATAGTCAAGCTCATTAACCGTCCAATCAAAGCACTCAAAATCCGTTTTTTTTTGAATAAGCACAAATGCGTATTATTTTTTTTGTTGGTCGAAGTCGTGTTTTCTTTTAAAATTTGGTTACGTTGAAAGTTTCAGTTTCATTATCTAATCGTCAGTGAAAGATTTTGTTTTATCAATCATGGATTTTAATTGTTTTAACTAATATAATTATTGGATACATATGGGATAAAATGAAGTTAGATAGAAGTAAATATTGGAAAAAAAAATGAAGTTAGATAGAAGTTCAGTAAACTAAATTTTTTAAATTAAATATTTAATTTTATTTTTTAATATTTAATTATAATTTAATACTATTTAATTTTATTGTATAAGGTTTTTTATTTCAATTTAAAGTGGATCAGAATTTGGTTTTTTTTTATAACTAAAGGTTTAGATTGATTCTTAATGGAATATGCTTAGTCTTAATGTTTATCAACTGTTGTAGTGTCTTAAAGAGTTTGGTAGGTTGCATTGACTTTTAATACATTTAAAAAATTATACTCATGTCACTTCTCTCCAGGCCCACCAATTTCCTAATGATTTGAAATTATTCTAATTCTAATAAGTTTTTCCATGATAAGTTCCTCATTATTATAAGAAAATCAACGATTCATAAAGAAACGACTAACGACTAGTAGTTGCGCTCTTCATCTATTTATCTCATTGCCTAGAGATGAACCGCATTCACTGGTTCGAAATGTGTCGACCAGATTATCTTCTCTGTGATTTTTACCGAAAGATATTGTTATAATTAATATGGATCACAGAAATCTAAATTCATTCATCTATTCATTTCATTAACTAGAGATGAACCACATTGGCTGGTTCGAAATCTGTCGGTTGTGATTTTTACCAAAAGATGTTATAATTAATATGGATCACAGAAGTTTAAATTCATTTTTTTCATGTCACTTCACTCCAGGCCCACCAATTTCCTAGTGATTTGAAATTATTCCAATTCTAATAAGTTTTTCCATGATAAGTTCCTCATTATTATAAGATTCCTAGTGATTTGAAATTATTCCAATTCTAATAAGTTTTTCCATGATAAGTTCCTCATTATTATAAGAAAATCAACAAGTGTGGTTCATAAAGAAATGACTAACAACTAGTTAGGTGCGCTCTTCATCTATTTATGTCATTGCCTAGAGATGAACCACATTGGCTGGTGCGTCCACCAGATTATCTTCTATGTGATTTTTACCAAAATATGTTGTTGTAATTAATATGGATCAGAAGTCTAAGTTCATTTTTTAAATATTATTTAAATAATAAAGTCAAATAAAATAACAATAAATATTAATATTATTTTACCATAAATTAGAAATTAATTTTAACTAAACTAAGAAATTTAATCTTTTAATTATAATCAAATTCAACTATGATCCATATTTTGATTTGAAAATTTAAATAATTAAATATGTATGAATATATATAAAAATATAAATTATATATCAAATCTTAAATTAAACACCTAGATTACAAACTAACCTATGACTTCCTTCAAAATAATGAGAAACTTAATGTGCGATGGTGTATATATATATATATATATATATATATATATATAAACCAATTTCATGAAATGATGTTAGGGATAATTATTAAAATAAAGGGAAATTTATTCAAAAGTTAAATAAATAAGAAAACCAACTCAAATATAAATGTTTGAAATAAAGGAAGAATATAAATTAAGTTAAGATCCACATAAAATAAAAAAGAAATAAAAAGGAAAAGGAAATGAAAACATAAGAAACCAAATTTAAGGAGAAGACAAGGGATTCAATAAAATCCTAAGATCAATCACAAGAAAAAGTTGAGAAAAAAGGAGAAAAACTAAGAGAAAAGCGCAAGGATCCAACAACTACTAATTTTCTATCCTTCATCCCTATTTAGATTACTCGATCTCCTCTCAATTTCAATGGTTTCCCTAAATTTAGGATGTTGAATATAATCATATATGCATTAAGGAGACTAAGGTTATTATTATTTATAATATTCATTATTATATAAGAAAAATTTCTTTAGCAAAATGATCATTACTTTTAATAAATTTAAAAAATTATATTCTTGCACCAATTTCCTAGGGATTTGAGATTATTCTAATTCTAATAAGTCTCTCTAGGATAAGTTCCTCATTATTATTTATAACAGTCATTTATAATTCATTTTTTTCTTAGTATTTTTAAGATGGTTCTAATAATTTATAACTAAATTAAGTAAAATAAAATAACTTAAATATTAATAAAATTTATTTACATTATTTTTGAAAAAAAAATAATCCATAGGTTATAGGTTACTCATATCACTTCATGTTAACCATTTACTTATTTTTAAATATTTATAAAATTTATTTACATTAAAATCTAGTTAATATAAATTAGACTTTTAAATGGTTAATTTAGAAAGAAAACATATGTTTTATATAATGATAAATAAATAGTTTTGTATATATGGTTTTGGATAGGTGCTCTATTAAAGCATAGATGTTAAGTCAGTAGTTCAATTCTCTGTTTTATTGGGATATTGGGATATTATTCTTGAGCATGACCATAATATTACAAAACAGATTCATAAAAAAATAGTTTTACACTGAAATGTTAATTTAAGAACATATATATATATGATTAAGATATGAACTATATATGATTTGTTTATTAACCATAATAATTCTCAATCAAACTCCATAAAATTCACAATGGAGTTTGAAGAGAATGGTGTCGTCCTTTCTTAAACATCCTTCTCTCCAGAATGAGTGATGGTTATGTTTCTCACCGAGTCTTTCACAAGAAAAATCACAAGAAACAATATCTTCATTTTAGTTCTCATCATTTTATGGTGCAAAAATCCAGGGTTCTAAGTACTCTAGCCACTCGTGATTTAAGAATTTCGGATGAGATGCACCTAGAAGAGGAAAAGTCTCATCTTCTTGAAGTTTTTAAAAATAATGGCTATAGCAGATCTCAAGGTATCAAGGCTTTCCAAATAACCAAAAAAGAGTCAAGGGTTAAGCCTCCGAGTGATGGCTCAATATCTAAGGTGCAACTCTCATTTATCCAAGGGACCACTGACAAGATTGCCCATATTCTAAAGAAGAATAATGTCTCCTCTTCTTTCAAGCCCCTTAATACCATTAGAAATTCTCTTAGATCCATTAAAGACCCTATTGATCGCAAGGACATGAAAGGAGTCTACTCAATCCCATGTTCATGTGGGGTTCCCTACATTGAGGAGATCAGCCGCTGTATTAAACAAAGAATCCAAGAGCATGTTGTAGACACTAGGCACAATCAATCTCGCTCCTCAGCTCTTGCAGAACATGCAGAGAAATATAAACACCATGTTTGTATTGAGGATGCGAAGGTCATTGTGAGGGTTGATCAGTTCCACCATAGGAAGCTAAGAGAGGCTTTTGATATTGAGAAACACGCTATCAATCTCAATAGGGATGATGAGTGGAAATTACGTAAGAGCTAGATTCCAACTCTTTTATCTTGATTATACCCCACCCTTTTTTTTTAAATAATGAGTAAATATTTTATTACATTTTTATTATTCTATTTATTGATTTACTTATTTAAGGAATAGAAATAGGGTTATTATGCATTATTAATTCATTTTGGAATTGTCTTTGGTCATTTTATAAATAAAAATGGTTATTAAAATCAATAATTCATATATAATTACTTATTATTAATAATAAATTAATTTAATATCATTAATAAATAATTTCTTATCAACCCATTATAATAAATAATATATAATAATTTAATGTTATTGATAAATTATTCTATTTTTATTAATCTATTTATTTATTTATGAAATAGAAATAGGTTTAGTTTGTATTATTAATATGTTTTTAATTCAACATGTTATAAATAAAAATTAGTTAATATAATCAATAGTACATATATAATAATTTAATACTATTAATAAATAAGTTTTATATATATATATATATATATATATATATTTATTGATTTTAATATTATTAATAAATAATTGAATATTTATATAAACAATTAACTACTAGCTTATAACCGCTAGCTTTTAATTGGAATTTGAAAATTAAAAATATATTAATTTATTAATTAAATAACTAATTTCCTAACAACGAGCTTTTAATGGCTAATTTTGGAATGTGATGCTTCCTTGCTACATAATGATTTAATACTATTAATAAATAAGTTCTCATTTGATATTATATATATATATATATATATATATATATATATATATATATATATATATATATATAATAATTTTAATATTGTATGGTGATATCTTACAGAGTCATCACATTCATGTTTTTTGGAATCAACGTTTCGAACCATCCTCTGTGGTTCATCATCAGGATAGATCCATGAGTGAAAAAGTCACAGCTCAATAGTGTAAACAAATAATAGTGAGAGTAGGGTTGGGAATGAATGGTAGCCGACAAGAATGGTAATGCTTTAACACAATTTTAATATATATATATATATATATATATATATATATATATATATTAATTTTGTTAATGATTTTAGTTTTAGATTTTTATTTAATGTTTAGTTTCCTTTTTAAGTGTTAAAAATTTTTCTTTTAAATTTCTATTACTATGTATAATTGAATGCTTGAAAATACAAATAATTTTTTTTAAATTATTCCTAATATTTATTAATGTTTATACGTTAACCTATTATTTTTCTTACTTTATTGTAAACCAATAGCGGTTGTTACATTAAATAAAAAAAGAATCGCATAAAAAAGATCTCCAGGGATATTAATAATTTCATAAAATCAAGCAAGGATCACAACCTTAAAAATCTTATTGAAACCAATCCCCACACCCCAGGATCTATGGAGCCCCTAAAATTCACAAAGAAGGTATCCCCATAAGACCCATTGTCAACACCATTGGAGGTCCCACTTACCATATCGTGAAATATATTGCTAAATAACTAAAACCCATGGTGGGGAACACCAGTTCCTTTGTCAAAGATTCCAATCACTTCATCAATGAGATCAAACAGATAAAACTTGACCAGCATGACATCTTGGTGAGTTTTGATGTAAAATATCTCTACACTAGCATTCCCATAGATGAAGCCATGGAAGTCGTCCATAAAGTCACTGATCCTTACATAGCTAAATTAGTAGAAGTTTGTTTCAAATCAACTGTTTTCAGCTTCAAAGATGATATATATGAGAAGACTTATGGTGTAGTTATGGGATCACCTCTGTTTCCCATCATTGCCAATATGTTATGGAACATTTTGAAGCTAAATCCATTGATTATTCCCCATTAGAACCTAATATTTGGAAAATATTTGTCGATGACACTTATATTATTTGGCCTCATGGCAAAGAAAAATTAGACAATTTTCAGAAGCACCTTAACAGTCAATCTAATTCTATAAAGTTTACAATGGAAGTAGAAGAGAATGGTAGTCTTCCCTTTCTTGACATCCTAATCAACAGAAACCAAGATGGCTTAATATCTCACCAGGTCTATCATAAGAAAACTCACACTGAGCATTACCTTCATTCCAACTCTCACCATAATCTTGCTAAGAAAGTAGGGGTTCTCAACACTCTAGCAACCGAGGTAGTTCGCATTTCAGATCACTATCATTTTGAACAAGAGAAGAACCATCTCATGGATGTTTTTGAAAATAATGGTTATAGAAGACACCAAGGTATCAAAGCTTTCAAGAAGGCACATAATCCCAAAAGCAATCAACCAATGGATGACTGTGCTGGTAAGGTCCACCTCCCCTACATATTCGGCACCACTAATAAAATTTATCATATTTTAAAGAAGAACAATATAAAAACCACCTTCAAGCCTATGAACACCATTAGTAGATGCCTAAAATTGGTAAAAGATCTTATTGATCCTAAATGCCACAAAGGAGTTTATTTAGTTCCTTGTTCCTGTGGTAGATCCTACATTGGTGAGTCCAGGCGGTCATTCTCCACTAGGATTCAAGAGCATGCTGCTGATATTAAACATAAGCATTTCAAAACCTCAGCTTTGGTAGAGCACTCTAACAAAACCAATCATCATATTTGTATTGACACTCTTGTATTGTGGCCAAAATTGATCATTATCACTATAGGAATTTTAGAGAAGCTATTGAAATAGGAAAACGCCCTAGCAACCTTAACCACGAAGAGGGTTGGAAAATTAGTGATAATTGGATTCCCACTCTATCCTCTAATTCCACCCTCTCCTAGATGCTCCCCACCCTCTTATCACCAGGTTTTCCCTTCATGGGCTTCCCTATATCATAGCAAACCTAAAAATTTATTAAAATATTTCAATAGTAATCTAAAATCAAGTATGAATAAAATTTTAGAATTTCAATTTAGAATAAATAAATTTATTTTAATTTTTAACTAAAACTTTAGTTTAATTCATTATATTCCATTCTATTTTGAAACTTTAGAAATTAATTAATAATAATTAACAATGATATAATATAGTTCATAAGCATTAAAACTTTGTAAGAACGTTAACATTTTAATTCCAATTTATTTCAATCAAAATTAAGGCTTAATAAAAAATTTATTCGCCCCTCTCAGGGTGCGTACTAGAGGATGGGGGTGCCCGCAAACAGTAATGATGAGTAGAGGAGATGTACATCCCATTGCCCCCCACACACTAAACACGATGGGTGCGGTGGCCCTTGGCATGAGTACATGCAAGGTGGTGGGAAAGGTGGCAGAGATGGTAGGGGCGAGGTGATATGCATAGTAATTAAGGTAAGACAAGTGTGTAAGAATTGTAATATGGTTTGTAGAGTAAGGACCTAGAACAACAGAGAAGGCAGGTGACGACAACAGTAACAACAAACTTGGAGCGGAAACGAGTATGTAGCTTGGCTCTTTGCCTCCTTTGCAATGTTGACTTGGTTTGATTCTTGGTGGTGGGAGAGGGAGATACCTAGGAAGGGAAACTGGGGGAAATCTAGGTAAATTGGCAGAGGCATCGCGTTCTCTTAGTTTGGCTTTGCGTCTTTGTTTTGAGCCTGTTGGGATTTGATTTGGCCTATGGAATTGAGGACCTTACTGTGGGTGGCATTGGGACCTAGGGCTTCACATTCTATTGGTTGATGGGGGCTGGTTGCTGGGGAAGGGTAGGTAGTGGCTTAGCATTGGAGGCTAAGGGTAGCAAAGGGAAGCTAACATGTTGGGTTGGTGGATGGACTAGTGGTTGCAACCACGACAAGCTATGGGGGACTGGGAGTAATAGCTGCACTAAGAAAATAGCTAAGATCCCTATGGGAGAGGATGGGCATGACAAGGGAAGAGGAATGGCTCTTTCTTACTTGGAAGAGGGGAATGGGATGACACACCACGGAAGAAAATTGTTCAGGCTGAAGCTAAGCCCATTTGTATGGCCTCGATAGGGGTCTGTCACCCACACTGGATATGTGAGGTAGCAAAGAGGGAGGAGTGAAAATCTAGAAGGGATATGGAGCCCAGTCATGTCTCATAATTGGCCCATTGCCCACCCTGCCCCCTATCCTGATCGTAAATGGGACAAGACCAAGAACAAAGAGAATTATGGAAATGAAAATCCTAGACATGACAATATTATGCTACAATGCTCGTTGATAACATCTCTTTCTTGTGAACAGGTATCGAACCGTGTTGATATGGCTCAGCCAGCAAGAGGATGGGATCGTGGAAGATGAGGTCAGGAGCCTGGAAATGCTAAGGACCCGAGCACGTCAGAACATCGTAGAGGAAGAAAATCAGCGGAACACCTTATCAGTGAAGCAGTTGCGACATACCGGGAAGGAACGGATGAAGGCATTTAGAATTTGTTAGAAGAATGGGAGGAGGAAATTAAGCAGGGTGGTGAGATAGAGGAGGAGATGGATAATTGGAGGACATTAGTCCCGGACCCAAGGAATACCAGAAGAAGGATAACCCAATTCAAGCAGACTCTATACGTCTACTGGCTAATGAAAAGCCTGTTGGGGAAGTCCATGGAACCGATCTCTGTGCGGATGGCTCTCTCGCTCCAAATGTTGAATTACAAACAAGATCTGTAGAGAATCTAGTTTCAAATCCACAAGCAAGACATTAGATTGGATAGAATTTAAAGGCACATCTCATGCATCATAGAATTGGCTGAGATACGTGGAGCAACGATCAAGGATCCAACATCTATGGAATCAACATCAGAAGAGTAGAAGGGCTAGTCAATTTAGCTTGTTTCTTTCTGTTTTATATGTGGTTAGCATTTACTTTACTTCATGCATGTTTAAGGATAGCTAGACATATAGAGTCTGGTCATGAAACATAGACATACTTAGCTTGCTTAGAAAGATTGAAACTATACTATTTTTGGATGGCTTACAATGAGGATAGGTGGCCAACAGACATGGTTTCCCATTGGGAAAGTTGAGGCCACCTAGCCAACCTATGTGGTGTAAACTTTCTGAGTATAAATAGAAAATGAAAGGTCTTGCCAAGCTTAACAAAGAAATTTTTTTATTCAATTTAAACTTCAAATTTCAATTAAATTCATGCAAAAAAAACAAAAGTTTATAAATAGTATGTATTGAATATTAATTATTTTTAATTATTGAAACCAAAAATGACATTATACAACTTATTAAATAGAAATAATTAAATTCATTTTAATCTTGAAATTAATAGAAATTAAATATTAATAAAAAATTATACAATTTAAACATCAAATTTCAATTAGTGAGTCCAAAGGGTAGGAGTACAAACTCGTAACGACTGTAACGCATTTGAAATGTTGTTTTATATATATCCTCATCCTTGATACATATCTAATGATAGCCAGACCATAAACCATTTTTGAAAATACCACCACACCCTTTACTTGGTCAAATAGATCATCGATTCGGGGTAATGATACTTGTTCTAGAGACGATATGAGTTTCCATTCTTTATCTATCTATCTATCTATGATAGATGATCTACCTATGGACATGTCATAAATCCATCATTATGTTACCTTGCCCATGAATGAAGTAGCTTGAAAACACTCACATTTATAATTATAATGAGCAGATGAGTGGCAAATATGGCTGCACAGTCTTGGAGTAACTGAATTACATGTTCTTGGAGGTGCGAGGGAATTAAAATGAGAGCTTCCTCCACATTTCTCGCAGCTCCACAAAAATTTGTCAGTCTTATTGAACTGCACTGTAATTCAGTTTTTTTTAATACTGGTCGGCTTGGTCAATTCATGAAGGGAACATGGTATGGAGGGTCCTCCAATTATCGCTCATGTTATGATATGCATGTTTATCTACTGGAATTAAAGATACAATCAAAAAGGCTGTTGTTTTCTATTAAATAGAAAACCAAAATCAGCTTGCTAATATGTCCGAAGGAAAATTAACTCCTTTTTAAAATATTCTATACCAATAGATGCATTAGCTCATTTAGTTAGCCATAATATACAATGTATAAAGAAACAACAATCTTTGAACATAATAAACTTGGTAAAGTATTCTTTTAATACGTAACTATTAACTATGTTTAGTACAATGTATGAATCCACATGTTCGCATTTCATGCATTGTATAAAAAAATATTCATATTCCGCTACAATTATAAAACACATTGTTGGGCAGCAACTTGTGCGAAGTGAACTGGTGTGGACAAAAGCTATGTATGGAGATAAGTGAAGGAAAAGAATCATTTCGTACAATAAAAGTTTTGATTCCACTGTCACATTCCACATAATGAAAATGATGACTACATATATTACAGTAATATATGCCAAAGAATATAAATTATTGAACATGCATGGCAAGAAACTTTCAATTTGCTGCATTTAGTGCAAAGAATTGATTCATTTGTTGAGTGCATTGAATATGATCTCGAAGGAGATATGTATTTTGTAAAAAATGACATATGTGATTCTAAACAGAGGCTTGATTTTCATTTTTATCTAGAGGAAAAAAGGGTAGGAATTGGCGACTTGTAATTGGATGAAGAAAATCAAAATTGCATGGTCTTAGAGAATCAAAAGATAGGTGAACATTATTTTTAAGTTTGAAACCATAGGGAATTGAAGAGTTGATGTACTCTACATAACTTCTTCCATTGATACATTGTGTGAAGTGATTAATATTAAGTGCCTTCGATCATTTAAAAATAATTATTGTGTGGAAGGAAGGTGCGTGGGGGGGTTGTGATAAGGAACGATGCATCCGTAGCTACAGAAATTTACGGAAGAAATATTGTGTTTTTTATTACACACACTTTTTCTCTAGCACAAAGCACAAATAAAAACGTCTCAGTTTTATGAATATTTTTTAATGTGTTTTGAAGAAGAAACATGTTCGTAGTTGCATTGGCCAAGTGTTCATCAAGATTATTTTTAACATGCATGCTGCTAACACATATTCGATTAGATCTCGAGGGTTGTGATAGCGTAAGTAGTACCTAATTGACACGTAATCAAAACATTATTCAAGTGATTAATAAAATTTAATTTAATTCATTGTGTAATGATTAGTAATTATAAACAAAACAATAATGTGCAATATCACTCTGCATTCATCATTAAAAAAATAAATTTAAGCCAATTTAGCATTTTTTGGCTAAAAGATGTGTAATCAGTACATTGTGCATATTGTGTCAAGTATCTTTCAAAGAAAATTGCAAGAACTAAACGTGACACCACTTGTAGAACATTAACAAACCATGAAATCATTCTATATTAGACCTAGTTGATTGTTGTTGTGCACAATATTTCTGTGTCATTGTATTAAGATCTGGTACAACAATAGTCATGTTGACATTGAATTCATATTTATTTTAGTTCATAAATTTTTGCTACTTAGTACATGTATATTGACGAAATTAAAGAAATAACGGTTAGTGAAATAGAGGAATGAAATAATTATGGACTTTTAAGATTTATTTCCACTACCTCTCATAAACTTCCACTTTGATATTTTCAATTTCTATTTATTGAGAGCATTTAACATATGGAGAAATATATAGTTAAACAAAATAAGTTACTTGCACTCATATGATTAATTCACTTACTTTTATTGATGGGGGATTTAAGTAATCGAGCACATATAGATATGATGTGAACGTGACAATGGGTGAAAGGAATAACATTAAGATTTGAAGAAGCAAAGTGACCAATGTGAAGTGTGTTACAAAAGTATTTGATTTCAGACAAACAGATAAACAAATAGAACGTAGATCTATTGGAATAAACTATTAATTCATTATTTATAGCATTAGTTGGAGAATTTGTTTTTCATAAATCATGGGGAAATGTGTACACAGCCAGCTGGAATGCATTATGAAAGTTAGCTTTGTACCATGATCTTCAAAATCATGTGTCAACTTATTCATAAATCAAATGGTTCAACATTTTTCGTACTTCAATATCAAATAAAACAAATTGACATCGACATAATCGTGGGAGCCAACTTAGCCACCAAATCACTTCATGATAGAGGTAGGTGAGCACGTCTGTGCATAATATTTATTTGCAGTTGTCCTTAGACATTTTTCTATTTACAGTTATTCTTGACAATTTCTAATCTAATTGTCATAATCACAAATAATTCATACTTATTTTATATCGTTAATTTCTGCTTCTAATGACATGTATTTCAATAGTATTAAAAAAAGAGAAAAATGTGGAGTAAGTGGACAAGATGGTTTCGAAATATCAATATTTATTTCCATTACTTCCTGTAAACATTAGCTTTGATAGTTTTAATTGTTGGAGTAGCATGATCTGGATTATCCACAGTATTATGTTCCTTATGTCGACATTTTGAACCCCAAAGGGGGTCCATCATCAAGACCGAAATTGATAGAATATGAATGATAGTTTTATGAAAGAAGAATCTTCTGACCAGAGTATATATAAATGGAGGAATGATTTTATTATTTCTACATTGTTATTGCATGTCGGCAGTTCTTCTTTCAATCTTTATCCTTGATATTTCAAGAAGACAGATCTCATTCCATGTATCCCCTCCGTACAGTGAAGTTATGTTAGATTTTAAGCTTCTGTGGTAGTTTTTTGGAATAGCATGATCCGGATTATCCACAGTATTATGTTCCTTATGTCAACGTTTCGAACCCCAAAGGGGGTCCATCATCAGGACCAAAATTGATAGAATATGAATGATAGTTTTATGAAAGAAGAATCTTCCAACCAGAGTATATATAAATGGAGGAATTATTTTATTGTCTCTACGTTGTTATTGCAGGTCGACAGTTCTTATTTCAATCTTTATCCTTGAGATTTCGAGAAGACAGATCTCATTCCATGTATCCCCTCCGTACAGGGAGGTAATGTTATATTTTAAGCTTCTGTGGTAGTGTTTTGGAGTAGCATGATCTAGATTATCCACAATATTATGTTCCTTATGTCGACGTTTTGAACCCCAAAGGGGGACCATCATCTTTAATTGTTATTTATTGAGAGTGTATTATGTAGCAATTTCCACAAGAGAAATAGTTACCACTGGTGATTGGAATTGGAGCAGATAATTATTTGTGATCGTACAATGAATCAATTTGCTTATACATATAAGAACTTTCACTGGCCATTTGCATGTCAGCAATATCTGAATATGTCAACATAAAGTAAAGAAACAATGACATTTGCAACATTTGATTGAAAAATGTTGTAGTGAATACGTGCTTGAAATTGTGCGAAGCAAATACTTTCCTGAGCTCACAATCGAGTTGAGTCAATATTATTCACAACTCATTTTCTAAATTTCTTAGGATCTTTCTCATCTTTCTCTCCAAGATATTTATTTATTTACATAGCAATCTAAGTATTTCTATTGGCTCTTTTCACACTTGATGAACATAGGAACCACAACAAATGTTTCAAAATGCATTATCTATTTTCTTTCCTAGTTATACAAAAAAGATTGTATAATCGACTAAGATAATCTCATTTTCAATCAAGTTTCTTTAGAGTTAGTCAATTTGTCCACCAATAATAAATTTATTATGATACCATGTCTTTGAAAACTTACCCTAATAACCTAAATTGCATCCA
Organism: Pinus tabuliformis; assembly: GCA_031772625.1. Lineage (NCBI taxonomy): Eukaryota > Viridiplantae > Streptophyta > Pinopsida > Pinales > Pinaceae > Pinus > Pinus tabuliformis. The sequence goes on from CM062806.1 coordinate 931,043,925, forward strand.
AAGAAAGAACCACTAAAATTTTCGTATCTCATAATGTGAAAGAAAATAAATTATTTAAATATTTGTCTAATTAAAAATATGTTTTCACAACCGATCATTTACAAGACTTATACAGAACCAAAAATCAAATACTAGTAACGGATGTTGAAAAAATTACTCAAGAAACCAACATTAACATGGAAGAAAAGCACAAGTAAAGAGGCATAAATCCTCGACAACGATCTCGAGCTTCAAAACCTGGTACTAGTGCAATCTCATCCTCTAGTCTAGGACAGAGAAAAGCTCCTGGAACTGGAAAACTGGTTCAAGTTGAGTTATCAGGTCATTGAGATTAAGAAGAGTCTCTTCAAAGATTCACTCCATACAAAGTGCGTAGGTTCAAACTACCAAATCAAAAAGTTCCGCAAATAGAGAAGGCATTGAACAAGTTATAGACGTGAAAAATGACAATGATGCACCACCTGATTGGGTTACTTATTTTTTAGTAGAGTATCAACAAATAATGGAGTAGATTGCAGAAAAGGTCATTGTTTTTTATGAACATCTTGTCACATTGCATAATGCAAAATATGACAAGGGTAGTAAAAAATTGAGAATTGAAAAAGTGAAAGTTCATAATAAAAAGATCTTTAATCAAGAACAAACAAATATTGATATTTCCCGAATTGGAGTCAATAATCTCATGGTATTCCATAAATCTATTGATTATACACTTACATAGTTTATTGATGAACATATTGCAGAAAATCAGAGACTAAAAAAAGATTAAAAGAACTAGTGGACACTCTAAATCTAGGTCCTTTGTTAATGACTCCATTGGCAACAAAGACACCAGCATTGCAATTTTGTTTGCTGCAACACCACACAAATTTAATAAAGCTACCAATCTTCTTAATGCAATCAAATCATACATCATCAAGGGCATATTTCAAAGGTTAGAAACTATTGATCATGCATGGAAAGAAAATTTTGATTTAACACGCTTCAACTGGAAATTAAGACATTTGTAAGTTAGATCTAATAAAGTTGTCAATCTGCTTAATGCAATCAAATCATATATCATCAAGGGCATATTTCAAAGGTTAGAAACTATTGATCATGCATGGAAAGAAAATTTTGATTTAGCACGCTTCAACTTGAAATTAAGACATTTGTAAGTTTGGTTAATAGTAATCTTCAGCTAGAGAGGAAACTCATTGACAATGATTTAGTTACTTTTAGTCAAAGGCTTGGATTACTTTTTAACATAGAGAAAAATAATAAAGGACTTCGAGATGCTAATCGAATAAAGCAACTAGAAGTTGGATGGTGTGAAAGAATTTGTAACTAGAGAAAATGATTTCTGAATGTGATGTCGGTAGAAGAGGTGATGCATATCTGACAACAGTACAAATTGTACAACACTGAAACAGTCCATGCATCATTCATAATTGTGAATTAATTTCAGGAGACACGCTAAAAGCTTAATTTGACCAGCTAAAGAAATTAATGGAAACAAAGTTTGATGACATAATTGAATTTAATGTAGAAGAAATTACCAAATGGTTAATTCTTTTTGTTAGAGTCAATAACAAGAAATTTGTCTTGGATGCGCAGTTGCCAGAAGAAGCTAGAAAATTTGAAAAGGAGATATTTAAGAAAAATGTTAAAATGGAGATAAGAGTTGCTCCTAACATAGATTTCATTAAAAATATGGTGAACAATTATGCTAAACAAATCATGAACCCAATATAAATCTAAGAAAAACACAATCATGGTGTACACTTTTACATAATGTAACTGTTCTCAAATCCTTCAACATTCAATTTTCTATTTACTAAAATTATATAATTCAACTTTGTTGATTTTGTTATGATGACCTTAGCTAATTACTATATTCAAATTGTTTATTTCATTACATATTCTTTTTTCGTATTATGGTTCACAAGAGCTCAATCCCAGTTCCAATTGGGACAAATGCATTTACTTTTAAGGTTTACTACAGTTATGAATCTGTTTAGAATTAATTTTTATGACTGTGTTTTGAATATGATCTGGTATATATCTGAATTATGGTTATGGTGATTGGAATTTGAATGGATACAATTGTTGTTATTGAATATGAGTCTATATCAATTTTATGATAATTTTTTCTCTAATTTTTTTAGTTGATTAAATTGAAAATGAACATTTAAAAATAGTTTTGGATACCAGGACTACATTTCTAAAAAATCTAGGGAAATATTTCATTGTAGTTCATCTGCAAGCTTGGTATAATTATACATATGCATATTAATTAATTATGTTTCCAAAAAACTGAAAAAAGCCTTTCCACTCCAGAACTTGCCCCATCTCCTTCGAATCTACTATATTCAGTTTCTTTGCATATATCAAACAAAATAGATAATTGTAGTAATAAGAATACAACTTGACTCGATATAGTCTTTGCACCCATGCACCCATACTTCCTACACAACCTTCCTGTGCATAATGAAAGAGTTCTCGGTATTACTTTTTTTTATTTTGTTCATCATGTTTTTTTTATGCCTATGTTTTGAATATGATCTTGTATATGTCTGAATTATAATTATGGTGATTTGCATTTGAATATGGAAATAATTATCGAAATTGAATCTGAGTCTCGATCAATTTTTTGATAATGTATTCTATAGGTTTTAGAACATATGCTTTAAGACTTTGTATTATATCTAATGTTGCGTTATTGATGAAAATAAAAACGAACATTTGAAAATAGTTTTGGATCTCAGACATAGATTTCTGAAGAATACAATGCTAACAACAAGCTTTTAGAATTGAATAAATTTTATTTTGCAAAGTACAGAAGTGTAGACAAATATTTCATTGTGCTTCCTCCATACTCCCTCATTCTTCACAATCAAAGCTCGTTACCTTGTACATAATGCTAATTTGAAATACCATAAAAAGGTGAAAATGGAGAAAAAATAGTACAAGAGAAAAACATTTTAAGTGGTATTGAACCAGTTAGCGAAGAGCAACAACCGCATACATTATTACTAACTATCTTTCTAATCATGATTGTCAAAGTATATTTAGTGATTATAATTGTTTCAATTAAGACAATGATAGACAATGATAACATACATTATTACTAACTATCTTTCTAATCATGATTGTCAAAGTATATTTAGTGATTATAATTGTTTCAATTAAGACAATGATAGACAATGATAACTTTTCTAAGATGTTCATTTTTGTTTGATTTATTTTCATTTGATTATTATTGCAATTAACAACTTGTGTTATTTTTTTACTATATTTTCTATGTACTCTCTAAATAAATCATGCACAATCTATGCAACTCTGACATAGGCATCTATTGTTTGATTCCCTATGTTTTCATAGTCAGAAATAACATTCTCTAGTCTTTTAGTTCTCTGAAACCTATTTCGAAGTTGTGTCATATTTGTGTCTCTTTCTCCACACTCTCTTATCTCAATACATACCCTTTCACCCGCACATCCTTCACTATGCACCGCATCTATCTATAATGAGTGTTGAGTTTTGAACCTGCTTGTTAAGTGAAATGACAAAGTCCACAATATGATGCCCATCTATAATGAGTTTTGAGCTATGAACCCCCTTGTTAAATGAAATAACAAAGCCTATAATATGATGCCCCTCCTTCAAATATATCATATCTAATTCTTTTACATATATCAAACGAAACACCTAGTTTTACTAAATATCTATATAATTTTTAAACACTCCACAAAATATATCGTTACTTGTTCTATACTTTAATAATAAAAACACAATATAAAAACTCTAAATTAAAACATAATATTCTCTAAACACTTCCTCTTTTTAATTAAATTTATTTTACAGTGTTAAATTAACCTTATACAAAATATGGATAGAAAAAGATTCACTCAATGTAATCCCTTCTCCCACTCTTACCGGACTGTTACCGAGCTCCCCCAGCTTACATAAATGAGTTGCAATCCCATCAATCCTTCTCTGCCACGTAGTTAAGACACCTCTGAATTCGAGTAGAGTTCACCAAGTGTTTGCACTACATATGAACCATTCAAAGTGGGTAAACATGTTCAGCAACCGAACTATTCAAAGTTGTTCAAAAATCATCTAATGGAAAGTTCTATAACAAGTCAAGAGTTTATAAATTTATAATAAACACTTATTTCATAATACATTTTAAAGTATTTAAAAATAAAAATAAAAATTATTATTACTTAATTTTAAATTATAGTTATATTAATAAATAATTTTAAATTATAATTATTAATTATAAAATATATCTACATATATTGAAAATATATAATAATATAATATATTTTTAATCATGAAAATTTATTTATATTTAAAAATAAATTTGTATATTGTAGTAGTTATAATTTTATTCTAAATTATTATTATTGAATAAAAATAAAAATAAAAATTACACATATAAACATTTAACGAAAGTTTTAAAACGATAGAGATTCACTTACTTTAATATCAAACAGATTTTTAACTATATACTTTATTATTAAGTAACAAGATTTTTAACTATAAAAATTTACTCTACTTTAACATAGAATTTCTTAACTTATAAATAAATTTTATTATAATACCATAAAACAACATCATAAAATACTAACATCATATACTAAAAAAAACCTATAACTGAAACTCATAGAACACATATTCATATTACCATAACTCATATTCACTCAACCCATAACATCTTTCACATATAATAAGTCACCACAAACACACCCAAAATAAAAAGCCTAACATTTTCATATCGTTTTGATTCGCTTTCGTAAATAAAAATATGATGACGTTCGTTGAATAATAAATAAATCTATCAGTAATAATTTTGAGTAAAATCTCTAGGTTAATGGAAGGAGAAATAAATTTATGAATAATACTGTAAAGTAAATTATTTTTAATAATTTAAAATATATATATAATTTATTATTTTTACCTAAAATTATATTTTTTATTATATTATAAAATTGTATTTTTTATTAAAAATGATATAAAATGTTAGAGATATAAAAATATTTTATAGAAGTTATTTGTTTCAAATGATGTATTAAATGGTTTGACTGTTTTTTTAAATATATATTTAGTAAAACTAAAATATAAGTTGATTAAATAAAAACCTCAATAATATATTGCAATGTCATTGCTTATAATTATAAATTTATTTTAACTATAAATTTATTAGAGTAGAGAGGAATTAAATCTTATTATATGTAAAAAGCGCTCATGCCTAGTTTTAGTGTAAGTCTTGTCATGATGAACCAATGTACGTTTATTAAGAGTGGAGAGGGATTAAATCTTATTATATGTAAAAAACTCCATGT